>OY743093.1:6031406-7512565 GCA_963555665.1 Dircenna loreta | reverse complement strand
GTATCAGCTGGTTCAGTTCTTTTGAATTAAAATCATATACACCGAACCATGGTAGTCGTTAAAAAATATTTTTATAATGATTTAATATATTACATCCATGTTCGAAAATATCTATAAACATGTACAACCTTATGTTAAGTTATGTTATATTATGTTAAGCTTATTAAAATAAATAAAGAATAAAAATAAACCTAAATAGTGAAGCCTAATATGACGAGATGTCGCCAGCGGCACATTAAGACAAATAAGTGTTGAATGCCGAAATTTATCAAAGCGGATAGGGTATTTGGTAGCTCAATTGGTAGATTGGTAGAGCTACCTCTAGCTCTACCGGTTTATTAATTCTATATTTATTTTAAATGTATAGTTTAATTATGTCACAGGCTGGTATAGTGTGCAAGTTGAACACACGGTGCGCTGTGATAGCGGCGTGCAACCCCAAAGGGCACTACCAGAGGGACCAACCGCTGAGTGTCAATGTGTCCTTGGGCACTCCTTTGATAAGTAGGTAAAAGATTTAATGTTTGTAATTGTTGTTTAAACATTTAAGCAATATTAAATCAAAATTTAGAACGAAAAATACACCAATATGGCTTTTGTAAACTATCTTCCAATTGAGCTACCGGACCTGTCTGTGTCAAGTAATTTTTCATAAAATTTTTTTTGGTAATGCATTTTGATTCATATATATATATATATTATTACTAAGATATTTGTAATTTTTCCAGTACTAATAATTTTTTTAACAATATTTTTTCACAGATTTGACTTGATATTCATTTTACTTGACTCAAAGAACAAAACATGGGATAATTTGGTATCATCATATATACTGTTTGGTGACTCGGATGAAACGTCGCCCAAGAACAGATGGACTATTGAAAAGTTACAGGTGAGGTCACGTCACGAAACAAACGACTACACAATATATACACTGTAACATAATTAACAAAACTGTGATTGTAAAAATATTGATACATTAATTGTTGTAGATGTACATTGGTTTGATTGGACCGAGACCGACGGAAATGACAAAATCAGCAAACACAATACTTCAATGCTATTATATGATGCAAAGGAAATCTGAATACAGAGATCCGTCAAGAACAAGTGTGAGAATGCTTGATAGCCTTGTAAGGTAAATTTGATCATTTTTCTTATCATATTTGGGTAAGAAAGCGAAAATTATAATGTAGTTTAATGGTTATTTAATGGGCAACATGGGGCCATCCAACGACTCTAACATTTTAAAATTTTAAATATTCGCAATTCGAGAACAATCAAACCTATTGAAATAACTGAGTATATTTTTTATCTAAAAAGTTTTTGATTAGAAGGACTACGAGCGAGTGCATCCTTCTCCTCCTCGTGCATATATTGCATTCCGGGGTATAGCATTAGAATTTATGTGTTGTATCTAATATCATATTTTTTGTAGGTTATCTCAAGCACACTGTCGTCTTATGTATCGAACGACTATATTACCGGTTGACGCCGTCGTAGCCGTCTCCTTGACCGACCTCTCCATGCAGGACTGTACTCTAGACGACACAGAGGACGCCTTACATTCAACATTCGGAAAATATCCAGATTTTGACTATCTATGTACAGCAAAACAACTCTTAACTCGCTTAAATCTGTGCGAAATATGGACAGAAGAATTATTGTATTATGGAAAATTACTAGAAATTGATCATAAAACTCTAGAACATCATATAGATAATAAATGTAATAAATTGTTTGTAAGATATGATGATGTAATTGATAATAATATTCCTCTTTCTAGTTCTCTCGTGACTAGTTCATATTTTAAGAAAAATCAAGATAATACAGATAAAATAAAAAAAGATGTCGCTAAAGAAACCAACAAAAAAGAAAAAGTTATTCATGATAAGCTTGCTGCAACATTAAAGAAACATGCAACTCTCAACATGATAGAAAAGAAACCACCAGACGTTCAGAAAAGGAAAATAGTAAGACGCAAACGGAAAGAAGTGACCCTTGATATAAGTCACTTAATCAAACAAAATGGCAAAAAGAAGAAAGTAACAGTTGATAATAATATGTTGAATAGTGATGATTGTCAAAACAGTTATAGTGAGGTCAATCCCTCAAATATTGAAGATATACAAATGGAAAAGAATGGCAAATTAGTACAAATTAAAAAATCAAGTGTAAATAAAAAGGATAAAGAACTAGACAATACAGAATTTGAATCATCAAAGACGAAACTAATTGACATCCAAAAATGTAAAGAAAATCCGAAAAAGGTATCCTTTGATAAAAGGAAGATTATTAAGAATCAAAAAGGAAAGAAAACAAGGGCTGATGTATCAGATGTTGATGAATGTGACACAAATCTATTAAATAAAGTACCTAGTGTTAATGATGTTTACTCAAAAATTGGTATTGACTTTAACTTAGAAAGTGATAGTGATTGTGTAAATGAAGAAGAAAATGTTATTGATAAGTCACGAAGCGAAAACGATAAATCTAAATTTAATCAGGAAACTAATCTTACATCAAAAGCACAGAGACATGTTGAGTCAATCACAGATAAGACTCTTAGTAAGTTAAAGAAATTTGAATTTCAAGAAAGCTCTGATTTAAATAAATTCTATAATGAATCTGCATCAAAACCTTGTACAGTTGATATAAAAGAAACAAATTTATCAAAGCCAATGAGATCAAGCTCTCAAATTTCCATGTTTGAAAGCTCCGACTGTGAAATAGACATGGATATATGAATCATATAAAAATCAAGATAACAAAACTAAAATAAGAAAATCTTTTATTATTATATATGATCTTATTGTAAATAACAGTTTTCATATTTACAGATTGTTTTATTTATCATCTTCTGCGGAGGAAGCTTTGTAAGGATCTGTTTCATAATTCTCTATGAGCAGCGTTTTAAATCTTCTTGCAGTTACTACAATAGCATCATCCTTTGCTGCTAAATTTATTATTTCAACCCTAGATATGTACAAGTGATCAGAATTCTTCGGGCTAACACTCTTTATTACATCTATTTCATAATCTATCCGAACCTAAAATATAAAGAATAGTAGAATAAAAAACACAAAATTAAAAATAGCTGTTGTTAGTGTAGTTAGTCTTTATTTGGACATCACACACTTTGAATTTTATGACTATCTGATACAGAATCAGTGCTTCTAAACTGACATAACTTTTTAATACACTTGTCCTGGTTTGGTTTGTGAATGAAAACACAAGACAAGTGCACATCAAAGAACAAATATATTCAATCAGCAAACCTGCATTAGATCAGTGTGTCAATGATCTTTGACAATCAAAATTGTAATTAATTAAATTTGAACTGAAAGTATTACTTACCGGTGCACTTTTCTTGAGGATTTTTTTTCCATTAACTCTTATCTTACTTTCATAAAATATTTTTTCTATTTTACTGAAACAAGAAATTGGAAGCTATAATTTGTGTCAAAATATAAATTAGACGTTAACCATATTTAAATGGATATCTTAGTATACAAAATAATTTATACACTTTTATAATAAGAAAAAATAAATGTTCTGACATTGCCACTCAACATAATCTAGGGCCAAGCTAAATAATGCTTGTACTATGGATACTAGATAATTTGTAATCATATATAAACTATTTACTATTTTAATACATCATATTTTATATAACACCCAGACCCTAGAAAATACAAGTTTTTATTATAAAAAAATTCTAGGGAGATCGGACCCACAACCACATGCAGAATAGACAGAGGTACAACCATTGAGCTAAGCAGTCGTCATGGTCATTGAATTAGACAAGTTAATATACAGACTGATTTTAACTTGAAACAAAAATGACTACATAAACTACATTAACCTACTAAAAATTTAAAGTATCTTAACATTACATAAATATTAAAGTGAAATATCAGCATTTTGTAATTTTTTTTTAACTAACTTTCAATAAATAATCTTATGAACTTGTTTACATGGCATTAAGTTCAAATAGCAATAATAATTATTCTTTAAATCCCTTAAAACAAATGTAATGTTTGTCAATAAACTATGCTCATCAAACTTTAAACAATTAATCTTAGTTATATAATCATGATAAAATGAGAATGATTTGAGAAGATTTATTCATACTTTCTTGCAACATTTAAGGCTCCCTTAAGAATTGCATCAGTTCTTAAAGAAGTTGTGTTGAATTTTATGATTTTAGAATCCCTTGAGAGTGATGCATCATCATCTAAAACATCAGATTCATCATCAGAATCCAGGTCTGTTTGCTGTAAAGTGATTAAACATAGAAATTAATAACATAATAAATTACATGGAAATGCTTTCAGGCCTTATATGCATGATTATTCTATCTTTAAATTAATAAATAAACTTTTACGTCATGAATCAGAGAATTGTAAGGTTATTAATATCATTACCTTTTTAGACTTAAAACGAATTGCATTATAATAATTTAAGGTACACGTTGGTATTAAATTTGCAGAGTGTATAGTGTTTTGTAGAGTATTTTTTGAACATATTAGTAATGGTCTTCTATTAGTTTCGTAAGATATAAAACGATATAAGCTGTAACGTATATTATTACATCTTCTCCCTAAAACGTTCATAATTGCGATTTTGTATTTAACACTGTCTAAAACTTATTTTTATTGTATGTTTCTAATCTCTTAAGAATATATTACAAAAATATTTCCATTTCATTATTTTAAGTTTTAATAAGTGTCTAAGGCAATTTTGTTATGACATTTACTGTTCTGTCGAGAAATATCGTTCTACTTTTCAACTAATGTTCTCCTCTATCTTTATTTTATTTAAAAATTGAAGTATTATCGTACATATACCTTTATAGCTACAATCATTTAATTATTACTATAAATTAGGAAACTGACTATATGTCTTTTAGTTTTGTTAAGGCATTTTATAATAAAGCGCCATCTATACTATTTAATTAGGTACTCATAGTAACGTAGTTCTCAGACATGTAGTCAGAATTACAGATGTTGGTATAAAGACGAAAGATGTCCTACGAGGAAGGAATGGTTAATGAAGTCTCAAAAGGAGTTAAATCGAATTTGGCAGTTAGTCTCTTGCAGAAGGCAGTAGTGAGAGATTTAACCGTAGTAGATGAACCCCCCTAATTCGCTGCTTACAGATTTCGAATAAAAGTAAATGTCATCGCTATTCCGTACGACTTCTTCGGCTGGCCGATGCGTCTGAAGGGGTCTCTAATCTTCAAAAGTGGGTAGGAAAGAGTGATTTTCATTTCTTTTTGTTTTCAACAGCTGAAATTGAGACGATTTTTAAAATGGTGGCGCCATCTGTGTGAATTAAAAAGATCACGACTCTTTCATTCACTATATCTGAATTACTTTTTATACTAATATAACCAATCGAACATTAACAATAAAGCGGCCCTGTCTACTTAGCTGCTATGTAGTGGTTCGTCCATCATCTTAGTAGGTTGCTGATCAAAGGTCTGAAGTGATCTGAATAAGCAAGGCCATTCTGTCAACAAAGAAAATATTAGTTTGCTTCTAGAGAAACTTGAAAGTACCTAGTTTAATTTTACAGACGGTTATCACGCTCGGTGAACCTTAAGCAAATAATGTAAACCACTAATTAAAGTTTCATAATTGTACCGAAAAGAAGACTTTAGAAGCGGAGCTTTTATACGTTACGGACTTTAGGAGTTCAGATACTTGAGTGTGTCTTATGATAATTGAGTAAAAAATACCCGTCATCGTCAACTATCCATTAAATAAGAGTTAGTTAGCAATATTGTTTCCGTTACATATTAAGATATAGGTAATGAAGCATGATTAAAGTAATAATACTTTAATAATGTTTCCATAAGAAGTTTTGATGACGTCATCCCAAATCATTCAATCTTTTACTATAGGAAACATTATTAGAATGAAGTGTGTTTTTTACATCTCAAATATTAATGTAACATTGTTTTATGTATTTTTTTTACATTTTAAGAAAGCACTCATACTGGAACGTATGGAGGAATAAAACAATTGTTTTATAGAGCTTATGGTACGAATCAAAGTAATATTGCAACAACACTTCTTTAAACTATGATAGTGATTTTTTTATAATTTTAAGAATCTTTACTACAATGAGCTCTTGTTCGTGGTAGGTCTGCTAATCATAGTACAAAGAAAATATCTGGGGATCTTAATAGATGGTTCTATTCTTAATATTCCCAACCAAATACAGCTTTAGATTAATATTATACCTATTTAATTTTCCAAATATTCAATTGAGTGATTCATAAATCTTGATATCGGAATCCGCGTCCGCTAGCATTGATAATATTACTGTCCTTAAAAATTAATACAGCCTGTGTATACATTACACATTGTTTTGGAATTGAACTTGAATATACACAAGGATGATGGCTAACCCTTCTATTTGTTTACGTTATATAACATTTGGTTCATGTTAGGTTTACTATAACAGTTCTGGTAGTACCATGGATGGAATTATTTACAAATTTACTATACACATGTACGATCGTCTTTGTTACTTTTTTTTTAACTCAGGGTGAAGGTTGCAATGTTTATTGGAAAAATAATACTCTATGCTGGCACTATGTTGGATGTACCCCATTAGTAAAATGATTGTGCTTTGTTTTAGTTAGATATAATTGTTTAAATTATTGAAATCTCATCACTAAATCTGTTGAGATCTTTAAAAATGTAAACGAAATAGAATTTTTAATTCAAGTTTAGGTGCTTAGTAGGAAAGTGACCATAACTCAGGCGTATATTATATATATTGTTGTATTGTATTGTATATTCCGACAAGTACCTACTTAAAACTTAAATGGTGATCATAGCCCTCAAATATGGTGATGAAAATGAAATATGAAGGTAAAGGCACCACTTTCCAAAATGTTTTTTGTTCTAGAAAAATAATAAAAAGTCTGACCTTTTTCATTTTGTTTCAAAGGTATATTGATTATAGAAGATTCTGATGATGGCTCTAGATCTAGATTAATAAGTATGGTGTTATTCAAAAATTTTGATTTTCGAACAATTGATTCAACTGGTTAAGCATTTCTTTTTTGAGTCGTAATCACTGTTCTGGAATATGTAGTTAGCATATTATATTGACTTTTTTAACGTAAGCTTTTATTTAAGTCTACTATAATGTATTATATAATAGGTAATTAGAATTGTGGTTTGGTGAAGCTTGGAATGCATTATATTTTAACACATACCTATAAAGTGTATGAGATATATTCATTGCTAACAACTGTGAATCCTGTTTCCATATTATATTATCTTCTTATCTTGTTTCTATATTATAAATTTATAGGTATTATTGACATACAAAAAAATACTTTTTTAACCTACATATGCCTGTTACTTATATTTATTAAGGGTGCATATGTCGAGGTCGTGGGATCCTACTTGACTCCGTGTCAGTCTGCTCAAGTTACAGCACCGGACAAAATAATCTCATGCAATTTTAATTCATATCCGACTGTGATAAGGTTGGGTTTGAATTGTGTGTATATAGTGCATGGGAGCCAGTTGTTTGTATGTTCAGTTATCTTGACTCGGCGACGGCGAGGCGCTCCAATGTAAACACGTAGACATTTCTGAAAGCAGACATTTTTGATTGCTAATAGTTTTGCATTTCTAGTTTATCTGGACGCTAATAAGAAATGAAAGTTTATTTATGCACATATTAAAACGATATTTTAAATATAATCTTAATGTCTACTTCAGCTGTCTGTAGATTGAATTAAATTTGCGTTAAGTAATCAAGAACTAATTGGATTAGTTGTACCTGTGCTTGCGATAGTTTTATTTTTAACTAGCCGTTGTCAGGGACTTCGTCTGCTTTGCCCCTTCCAATTCAAATTATAAGCCTTAATATTTATACAATTTAAATTTGATTTTAATTATATCCCAAACCACTTCTCCCCGGTCATAAGGTAACAGTAACACGACATTGCATCACAATTCTTTCAGCACTTATGTTGTCTTGTAGTTATAGACCAAAGTTTGTGATTTTTCGTGAACATAATAGATTTTTCCAGAGTAAAAAGTACTATATATCTTGACTAGGGCTACACCTAATTTCATCAAAATAATTCCAAAGGTATTTGCGTGATACGCAAACACACAATCAGACAAGCACACAAAAAATAGTAAAAATAAATATTAGTGCATATTGAAATCTGTCATGTACTTACCTGATTATGCAGAAATGTCTTTTTCTAAGATTTTCTAGTGATTTTGCTTTTTTACCTATATTATATTATATGTAAAGATGCAGATGATTTCGTATCAATAAATATTTATTAAAATGGTTCGCTATTTATAAAGGTGTGAAAAACATTATCGTATATCGACGGTGTGAGCTTCCTAAACGTTCCCATTATTTTTTATTACGTTGTTTAGTAAAGACGAGATAAAGAACAAGATATTAGAAAAACAATCACGACCTTCTTTCGTGCACCCCTTCACTATGTGTAAAAATAAAAACGTCTTAAAAGTTTGTAATTAAAATCCCGAGCGATATATTTTATCACATTATACACGGTTTGTCTCTTAGCGACATGTGGACACATGTCTCGAATTCAAAATGATCTTTTTATTTTTGTATACGATTATGTTCACGGCAAGTTCAAAGGGTTTTTTAATTTGACACAGTTTATAGCTTTGTCTCGTTTGATGGGATAGACGCGGATTGTATTAATTAAATAACAAAGAGGTTTTAACAAACTATTCTTATTGGGATGTTGGTATCCTTTTATTGGAATTTTAAATTTACATTTGTTAGTAAATAGGAATATTAATATTAGTTAAATATTTATTAGTGTGTTTTATTGCTATATTGTTACCTATATAAAAAATAATGTCCGATTTTGTAAAGAAAAATATCCGCCTAAATAAGGTCGCCACGTATGTCAATTATGTTTTTGTTTTTTTCTTATGTATATGTTTTATTTCTTGGTGTAAAATCAAAAAAATATTTATGTTTCATTACAGTTATATTAACAATTATATATAACTAATATTAATTCTTTTAGGAAGATTTTCTTTTACATAATCTCTCATATCAAACGTGTAGATACTCGAAGTTAAAGTGATACTTACACCTAATAAAGTCACGTTGAATTTATTTCTAATGTTAATCTCTTTTCATGGTTTATATTTATGAATGCAAGGACGGCTTTCAGACTTACCACTTGAAAGAGGTCATTGACGTCTATGCCTTTGCACTTCGCAAAGTAACGACCTGCGGTTCACAGCTGTTTTTAGTACTTTTTATTTAGGTAACATTAACTAACAAGTTTCTTTAAAAACTTTAAAATATTTTTCATTTAAAAGTCTTTTAAATTTGGGAAAAGCGCAAGAAATATAGCATTTATGTTTCAAAATGCCTATTAAAATGTATGTATAGCTGTGTTAAGCTTATTTAAATTTTAAATATGTGTAGAATGATAAATAAACCGATACGGGTTTCGAACTCGCGACCTCTGGGAAACCGTCCCGTCACTCTACCAATTGAGTTACCGTATCTCAATTGGTAGAGTGACGTGAGTGAGCATTTATTCATACATAGAAACCCAGACACATCTTATATTTTGGTTTTACATAAATAAAATACAATCATAGGTTTAAGAAATTTTGCAATATTTTAAAATTTAAAACACACTTCAAGGTATGAGATAATAATGTCTTCGATAGTAAAATAATTAATGATTTAGAATAACGTCAGCAAAACTCATCGAAACTTTATTAAAGTAATATGACTTTTAGGATAAATTGGAAAGTAAGATTATTGTAATACTGCTATAAGAGTCATGATTCCTTATCACACTCAGATAAAGAGACGCAGCGGGATTGTTACTTTTTTGTTGTGAAATTGTTTTATCATAGTGACAACAGATATCCTTCATTTTGTCCTCAAGATACATAATAAAAGAGTTCAGCTATCACAACATGGACACCTTATCAAATGAAATCGATTCCTCAGCTCCTATTCTTCTGTAAACAATAAAGTTTCATTATTATAATGCATTCTTGAACAATGGTTTACGATGCTTTATGCCCGTCCACGGAAGTTATGAATACATCTACCTTGGTTGTAATGCCAACATACAGACATAAACATTGCCGCCATTTTATATAACGTTCTAGGAATATTAATATCGAAAAATAAACAATGTTATCTTTGGAGTGGAGGCTAATTTTAGAATGAGAAAACTTATTACTCTATTATTGAAAATATTTATAAACATGTATAGCAGTTGAGATTAAATTTTATCTCGATACAGTAGCTGAATTGCGAGAGCGACGGGACGATTTCCAAGAGTTTGCGGGTTTGGTATCAATTTATCATTAAGTTTATATTTCTTTAAAATTACAGTATGTTTATTAATGTTAATTAATGTTTAATGAAATATGTGTTTAGTAAATTAGAATACGATATTTGCATTTAACGACAAAGGAAGTAACGGTAGCTAAGAATTAGATTTCCCATTTGCCGCGCTAGATGGCGTGTCGTTTATCATTGGGATGACACATCATCATGTCACGCTGCTCCTTTGTAAAGTCATTGGACTGTGAAACGGTTGACACCGTGGAAGCTGAACGTGACAGGTTTGAAAAATAACCAATTATAACTTTGGTACTTGGATTATTTAATTTTAACAATTATTTCTAATTAATATTGTTTAAATGAAATGATTTTGTTATTTGTATTATTATACATCTTAATGTTACAGATAACAAATATTATATTACACATTTTAAATATATATGGAATGAAAAAATCATCAAGGGCAGGACCCGATTAAGAGGTCACAGGTTCGAGTCATGCTCGTGTTAACGAAATTTTCGTTTTGTATTTATTTTAAATTTAATAAATATTTTTAATATGATTAAAATAATATTAAAATAGAACACATCAATATTAGTAGTATAGTAACTGTTGTAAAAGTACATATTAAAACAAAAATGGTGAATGAAATGAAATATATTTTTAAAGGCTGGAATTCTTGAAAAATTGGGCCATTATTTAAGAAATAAAATGTTTATCGTTAACTCTGTTTTAGCGTCTGCAACGGGTTAAAAACACTGGTGATTGGCGCAACGAGGTGCTGTTGAAATCATTAAATTAATGACAATAATAAACCGATGCGGCTATTAATAATAACGATTATTTTTTTACGATACCAAGAAGATCACGTATCTGAATGTTTTTAGAGTTCAATATAAAAGAAAAATGGTCAAAATATAAAATGAATCATAATTGAAATTTAAAATTTTGTTCATTATAATTAAGTACTAACACTTGTAATTTTTCATATTAAGTCTCGTATAGCTTTACGACTCAACCACATGGACCTGGCTATTATAAAAATGCCTCACTAATGTAAGTTTTACGAGAAATTTCATGGTTATTCATTCACTTCGCAGGGGGCGACCCAGGGCGATAACAAAATTCGTCGCACCCTGTGTTTTCGCTTTCAGTCATCTCAACTCTATATTTAGAAGTGATCTCGTATCGACCCCATTTTATGTCAATGCACCCGTAAAAGTGTTCTTAATCATCTGGCATAATAGTCACTGTAATAAAAAGGTTTTATGTAAGTAAATAAATGTTCTCCACTAAAGCAATAATATACTATCGTTGTTTCTACGAACAGTTTAAGTTGAATAACTTTGCACTTAGTCCTGATCATGAACTCTTAAGAACTATCATAGTTTTAAGAAGTTTGGCTGCAATATTATAATTATTTTAATTTGATTCGTACCATGAGACCTTTTTGACAGTATTGTTTTACTCCTGCGCAGTGTTGTAAAAAAAATATAGACTCCTTTAAATGTCAAAATTTGACATAAAAAATAATATTACATTAATTGAAATGTCAAAACACACTTCATGGTACGAATTATAATTATTTATAATAGTAAAAGAATTAATGAAGTAGGATGACGTTATCAAAACTTATCGAAAAATTAGTATTGGAATATTATTTTTAGGCGAATTCGAAAGCAAGATTATTATAATATTGCTATAAGAGTTCGTGATAGGCTTGTTGAACTATATCTAAGTATTTACGATATGAAATTTCTTTACCTATTAATATTATAGCAAGATATTTAAATGTAAAGGCTCGTTTGCGTTGATAACATCCGTATTTGTTGCCATTATAAGCTCATTTTGTCAGCTAACAGGGTGATGTGGGCTTAATTAAAATTCAACACCATCCATCACTGGATTATTGATTTTATGTCATGTACATTTGGCGCGTTGCCTGTCCGTTATCAATTTGTTATAAATCGTTGACACTTGTATTCTTGGCAAATGTCGCGAAAAATGATCGATAATATTCATTTTAATTGCTTTTATAATTAATATGGGTCAGAGTATTAAGATTTTTAAATGATATTCATTTACTTTCTAAAAGAGGAAGTATAATGTATTTATTATTGAAATAATACAATGTAACGGAGTGACTTAATACAATAAACGGTGAAGTCCAATAAAACTAAATGAGTTAAACGACTCGGGACAATAAAACACCGCCTCCATCATACGTGAAAGACAAATTGGGTACATTATATGATATCCGAACATCTGTAATTGACAGCAACAAATTTATAAATTGTTGACAGTCTTGTGATTCTTCTCTCTCTGGATCAAAACATTCATCGTTTTATATGCGATTTAAATTCCCGTTTGAATTTTCAGCAGCATTGCGACGGTTTCTTATATAAATTTAATCGGTATTCCTTCGCAGCTTAAAGAAATTCATGGTTGTATAATTTTCCATACAATCTCATTTCTGGAGAGAGGCCAGAGCGCAACTGCATTGCGGGCCAGCACTTAAAATTGACTGGAATTCACAACAAATATGTATAATCATCGAGAATATAAATTTTGACATCTAACTTTAAAATATGACATATCTTACTATATATTATATTATGAATTGTACGTAGCGTACATATTTTATAGATATATATGACTTTTATGACTAATTACGAAACAAACCTCAAAGATGGTGAGATCTTATCTTTTTATTGCATCTATGAAGATAAAATTAAAAATATGCCAACTGGAAAGATAAAAATCTTCTTTATTTTACTTCATTATTTACTACCAATAGAATGAAATGTTTATTGTGCGATATCAATAAAGCCGAGATGGAGGGCGGAGGTCAGGATATCATGAGTGTAATGCCGTAGGCGGGTTACTGCCAGCGTCCTTATAGTAATTGTGAAGATGGCCTTCTTTATAGAACATTCAGTTGAACTGCTTAACGATAATATTTACGGGCGAGTTGTTATTTCGTTTTGTTTCAGCTATAATGCCTATGAGTGGCATTGTATTTGAATTTGATTTTTCTTCATGACTCCATATGGTAAATATTTTTACAAATTTGTTTAAGTATTTTGTTTACCACTAATTAGTATTTATATATAATACTCATTTTGTGTTTATGTCTCCAATTATTAAATTATTCATTTTTTTATAATAATAATAGCAATAATATCTTTTTTATCTGCCACAATATGGTAATAGTATGTTTTGTCCTGATATGTTCCACGCTGTCGTGATTAAATATTACAATCACAATTTAAAAGTATATCAAATATCATTAAAAAACAAATGTAAAAAAATTGTATTACAATTAAAAAATATCATACACAATTAATCCAAAAGTAACACCGCTAAAATAAATTATTAATATGTAATAAATTATGTAATACTAATATCACGGTAAAGAAAAATTTGTTTCATTCAAAAAATAATTAATATTATACTATCTTTTGTAAAAGGAATTCAAAAAGCTGTACTTATATGGCATTTTTACCTTGAAGTAAATAATTAAAACTACTTTATTTTTAATAAGTGACGACCCCTATTTATGACTTCGATGTGACTTGCTGCGGTGGATAATTCAATAAAACTGGCGTCATTCGTTACCTCATCATGACTTTTGTCTCTTGTCCTTTAAGTTAGGTCAATTTTGATTTAAAGTGGCATATATTGCCATTGTCAGCTGTTTGTGGGGCAAATCTGCGGGTACAGATGTTTATTATCAACTTTAATATATTATTTGGGGATTATTTTGTTGCATTATCTCTTTTGGATTATTCATTATATGCGTGACCTTTCTGTATCATTGTCGTAAAGGAGACGGTGGGACAATGTTTTGTCAGTTTTTTTTTAGATTTTTTGTTTCTTTGTTCACATTTGGTGTCACAATTTATTTTTGTTTAATTTTATACAGCTTTCCAAAAATATACATTATACATCCAACAATATTACATATAATTAAAGATAGGTCCAAAAATATACCTAAATGAAGCCATGCGGCTTATTAACATGTCATGGAGAATTAGTTTGACATATCATTATTGTGCCCGGGCAAAGAACAATAGTGACGTGGGCGGGTAATATCGATAATTACGACATTACCCGCATGCTGTAAGTTATAATGCAACAAATTATAATTTTCTCTGTGGTTTTTGTTATTATTGTAAGGTTATGTGGGTATGGTCGTTAACTTGATATACGGGGCAGCTTGTATGAAGGTGCTTGAGGTGAATTATTTTGCGAAGATAAATTTACTTAAATGAAGATTTAATAATTGTAATTATACATTTGGTTGAATTTTGTTTATGATATTTTGAAAAATTTGTAAGTAATTTTTTATATAAATATATTTTTACGGAAATCAAACTCAAACCCGATTTATTTTACGATATCAATCAATACAATTTGTTGTGCTTAATTCTGTTCCATGACTAGATTTTTTGTACGATAAGAAATCTAATCTTTTACGCCCCTCGCTAGGAGTCCATTAAAAGAGTCCCTTAGTTTTCGCTAAATAATACATCGACGTGCTTACCGAGGGGCTAAACAAAAAGTACCGGAACTAAGCATAGTAATGTACCAAAGGGAGTTAGAATAGCCGTATGGTATGTAACCGTCAAGACTATTTAATTAATACTTTAAGATTTTTAGAGTATACTTCGAAGCACAACTTTAACATAATAGGAAAACGTATGGTCATTGCAATACTAAAAAAAATATTTAGCCTTTTTTTTAAATTTTATTCTTCAAAAGAAAATTTACGATTATAACCACATAAAAATGTTTTTTTTTTTAATTTTAATAGCAATTTTTTAAATTTTTATTGAACAGTATCTTACCATGACGCATGCTCTGCGTTACGCAGCAGATGTGCGCCCGAATGACTCACGACGACTCAATTACACATTCGATAGTTTTGTGGTGCCCTTGTCGATTTGAAAACTGTTAGTCTTTACGGGGACATTGACCCCAGCAGCTATCTCATTAAATAAACAACTTATGACAAAGTTACTATAACTTACACTTATTGAAAAGTCCACAAAATGTATCTAAAAAAAATAAAACTTTAGTTTTAAGTCTATTAATTTAAAATTTAGAAAAAAACATAATATTTTGTTTAATAAGTCACTATTTCATAGTTCATCAAAAACTGTCCAAGATAATGGAGTCGCACGAACAATATGGTACAACTTCACTTTACAAAATGTGATTAACTTTGAAGAGTCTGTCTAATTCAATCCATCCTGTCCTTATTGGTTCTCTTAAAATTATTACCATATTATAACACACCAGACATCACTTATCCTTACTTGTTTTGTTTTACACGGCGTCGTCGCTAAAAGGAAATACTTGTACAAATAAATAAGGCCGCCTTTAAACGCTTGTCATTGTCAATCTTTGATGCTCTTTTTTTAGATTGCGAGATCTCGAAAATGGCCCTTATCTCTGTCATTTTTTTGTCGCATGTGTTTTGGATTAGTTATTCAGAGAACGGACAGTTTTGTACGACCTACCGCAGAACTATGTTATAACTTTCGGTTTAATCCTGAGTAATTCATTGCCGAAGTGTAAAGTTTCACAGAATTTAAAGCTATTTTCAAACTTCTGTGATTAGAAGATTCTAGTGAAAATTTACACGGGTTGTTGAATTTTATGTGGCTATGAACTTGGGTATAACAGAATAATTTATCGAATTATACATTTGTCTAGTAATTTTAAGTGGAGTGAGAATGTTTTTATAGCGTATTATCGCTGAATTATATTAGCGCTTCGTCCGCTGTCAGCCAGGTGTTAGCACTGTCAACATTGTTTTCAGATTCTGTCACGTTAAAACAAAAAACACACATACCAACTCTATAATATTATCTAAGTATGGAAACTTCTGAAATATTTATTAGTAGTAGCTTTTTTCCATTTATTATTAGTCATTAATTTTGTTGAATAAGTAATAATTGGTTTATTTTTCATGTTCCTTGTTTACTTTTAAAATAAGGCTAAATATGTTTTATTCATAACTTAACAAGCCATTGTATTATTTTTTTCCACAGCTGTTTATATAAGAAGTTTGATTTACTGGGGTCTTAAAATAAAAACAACCAAAACCAAATAAATACACCAAGCCGCAACGTTTGTGGGTATTTGAGAGCGAACTAATATTTTTTTGGTCCAAACCAAACACTGTATTGCAGACATTTGTTTGCACAATGATCGTGTATATTTCTTTTAATCTGTGACGAGTCGCAGCTGTAGGCTGCAACAGCTGTGTAAGGGCTCTCCAGCCTCTCGAGTCAAGCACTACATTATTGAAGCAATGCCTCGCTCTTATGCAAACTTCAAGTTTCTCAGCGTTTAGGGCTTTGACACATAAATTGTTACCTCTCGTATTGAAGTTGTTCATTATTTGAATATAATTTATTTAAATGTGCTGGTATTTCTTTTGTTTTTAAGATTCTATTATTCACAGCTTTATTTAAATAATACTTAAAATATAATTAAATAATATTAAATATGTTATACGACTCCTTACAATTGAGTTTCTGCCTTGGTGAGCTCCATTGAAGTAAAACGAGATGTTCAGACAGGTCGATTGACTAACGTACGTAGCAGACGAAATGTATATATACGTACATACATGAATACAATCAACACTATACAGCAATTTAAATCTTAGCAGTATAGATGTAAAGCCTAATATCGTTTAAAGTCACTGACTCTACTATATGTAGAGTCTAATTATGTTTCCCAATAATAGGAAACTGTTGAAACATTACAATCAGAGTTTGATTAATATTTTAATTACTTGCCATTGGTGGAATATTCGTAAAATCATATACAAGTAAAATAAATATGTTTTGAGGTAACACAAACTAATTCAAGGGATTAGTTGAGTATATTATTATTTATACAAACAAACAAACATACAAATTATGTATGTATTTTAATGTAAGTATTGACAATATTTTACCAAATTCAAATCAAATTATGTTTTATGTGATAGGGAATTGGGTTTGACATCGACAATGAAATATCAATGACAATTGAGCTGATGTAGGCACTCGTAACGCGATCGTACCGTGCAGTCACTCGAGTGACACTCATTACGCCTGAGGACGGACTGAGTGAAACTGAACAGTGAAAATGTGTATTATTTTATTACTTTAATTTTTATTTTGTTATACATAAATTAAGAATCATATTTAAATTTGTTTTGTTTTATAAAAAAAATATAAATGAATTAAAATTATTGATTTTACCATGTTGCTAGGAAGGAAATAAAAGTTTATTAAAAAAAATGTTTCATTAAAATTATTGATTAGAAAGAGAAATATAATAAATGATAGATAGATATAAATGATCGATTGTTTTATAAATATCATATATGTCATATATCTTCATCATCTAATATCAAATCTGTTCATTTTCGCCTAGTGCAGACTCACCCTAAATTGTGGCCACGGTCCATAGAGTTTAACGAGCAATTACCGACCCTAGTTCCTACTCTACTTTAGCGTTACGGGTATCCTAATGATAGCTAGGCAAAAAGAATTAAAGCCTCACTGAAGGGTGCTTGACTTTAATGGAATTTCAGCCATTTATAATCTAAAAATACAATGCATACACAAAATGATTATATATTCAAATATTAACATGTGTATTGAATTGAGTTCGACATTCGCATGTTAATTTTATGTGCAACAAAATCAGCACTTAATAGGCTAGTCATAAGACATTTAATCGTTTACTGGAATTATTTTAATATTATACTGTACATGCTGTTCAAGCTCACAGTACTTTACATGTATGCGTGATAAAAATATTTCCACGCGATACGTTAAACAAAATAAATTTGTGCCATGTAACATGGAAAATATTTTAACTGTCCCCATAAACGGGGCTCAGAGCAACTTGTATAGAGTTATTTTATTGTTTTAATTCGGATTAAACACCGGCTTCGGGAAAATTTTTGAACAATCCTGAACGGGTAAGCCGCAGGGGCGTTGCTATGACGACGGATTCTGATGCCCAGAGGTAGGCTACAAAATAGCACTCGATACAAAACAATGTAAAATTTAACTTAAATTTTCAGTTCGTGTACAATAGAAATTGTTTAATATTAAAAGCTTTTATTTGCAAATCAAGAGATTCAAAATTCAAAAAAGACAAACGGGATTTTTAGTGAAATATTATAATTTCAAACAGAATATTTCAACAAATATATTAAAATTATTTCATTATTTTTGTGAAACTATTCTTAACCTTATTTAAAAAAAAAATGATAACTGTATGAAAATATTTTTGATGAATTAAATTCTTATACGAAAATAAAGTTTATTAAAAAAAAACGAAGTTAAAAAGATAACTAAATTGTTTATTTTGTTTTTGATACTTATCTTATCTTTCGTCCAAATCATAAAACATGTGTTGATATTAAAAGCGTATGTATGTTTTGTTTGTGTTTGTTCTTGACCTTTAAGTTGAGCATGCGTGTATAATAAGTCATCTTTAATGCACGGACGGACGCCTTCAACATTGTCTTTAATTTTCGAGGTTACTAATCCAAGTAAGGTATTATTTAAGATACTGGCTGTTGCAAGAGACTTAACTACTTAACTATAACCTATAACCACACCAAATGTCATCAAAACCCGTCCAGTATATTTGTGTTATGTTAAAACGAATAAAAGAAAAGCTCAAAAACAAATGAATAGAATCTAGTACATAACCTTATAACTTAACTTGCACTTAAAAGCAATTAAAAATATTATACAGATTTTACCTCGTCACGATTTTATTATTAAAATAAACGATTCTCAAATGTCATGTTGTTATACAAATAGGACAAAGCATGAAGTATTTATATATTTTTTCCACTTGAATAGCAAAGAGTTATTACATAACTAGCAAAGAGCATTGCATTTTACTATGATAGAGTTTAACGGTGAAATTCAAGTTCTCTTAACTCAATGCTGTGAGTTAATTCAAGTACTCTCGATGAATCGTTGAAACTAAATTGCAGTTCGATCAACAAGCTTAGCGATTTCTAGGGTTTACTGAGCTCCGTTTCAAAGCTTTGGTTTGATTGTATTTTCTTTTACGTTTCTTTTTATATCTTTTCAGATTGTGTTCCTTAAGATATATATACGTTAAATGCAGTGAAGTAGATTAATAATAGTAGTAGTAGTGTATATTTTTAGTAAACTAACAGATTAAAGAGAAAATTAATAGAAGGAAAGTTATCTAAGTTTATTCAATGTTGAGGAGTAGTTCTTTGAAAATTAAAACTTTTAAACGCTGACTAAAAATAATACTTATTTGAAGTTCTAAGATATTGCTACAACCAAAATTGTGTAAAAAATAAATGATTTGAGTAAATATTTTATTTATGAATAAGTATAATTTAAAACATGAACCATCAAATTAATTCTCCTTGATTCAAGTTTTAATTGCTCTGTAGCGAGTCAATTGAAAGAAAACCGTTAAGGTTTGTGAGTTTTAGTTTTTTTACCGCAGTTTTATAATCGTGTTTTTATCAAGCAACTGAAGCTTGTAGGTACAAGTCCGAAGCGGCTTAGAACGAAAAAGTTTAAATAGGAAAAAGTGACTGCAGTGGGAAGATAGTCAAAAAGAAGCAATTTAAACTTTGACCCCGCTTGATGGGGAGACTCCGCTTTATAAGTTGGCCTACAAAATTATACGACGCACTTTAAGGTTAAGTTAAGAAAATATATATATATATATTTATATACCATTGAATACGATATTAAATATGATTATTTTACTTGTGTTTGTTTTCATGTAGTAGATTGAAAATGTTTTATATGATTTAAATATGATTATTACACTTGTATTTCTTTTCAGTGCAGTAGATACCAAATATTACGTTAAAACGTAATAAATCATATTTCAAAAAAACTTGCTTTTCTTCGTTCCCATTTATTATTTTCATCATTATTATTAATAAAATGCAACAATACAGCTAGATCCATGAAAAATTCATCACAATAGATAGAAACAAATTTACAGCAGCGCGTGTACAAAAGTTCAAATTTCAAAGTTTGGTAATATAGCGTGCAGCAAACAATGCCGCATTTTAATTTTCCATCCAACAATGGTACATAATAGTGTGTGGATGAGACGAACCCTCGTTCTGGTAATAAACAATACCTGTACCCTTAGTACGAGTTGCGACGTTACGAAACGTTGATAGTTTACGAGCAGTCACGAAATGAGTTCTTGGTTGCGGAAGTAAACCAATAGGAAGCAAATAACAACCAATCACAACCAAGAACTCGTTTCGTGACTACTCGAAAACTATCAATGTTTCGTACTATCAAAACTCGTACTAGGGGTAGCGCTCCATGAACTTGCATTATCACTGAACTAATGGGCTTTGTCTGTACCTAAAATGAAAAGTACTGTTGATCTATGGTTCGTTTTCCCACGTTTAGGGTGTTTATGGTAATAGTGTATTGTATTGGAAACATTTGATGTAAACGGTACGGTCGAACGTGTAAGTTTGAATAAACATATTAATTTATGTATGCTTCGAAGTTTGTGTATAAGAAAGGTGAGTAGGAATATTATACCACTAGGATATATAGAAAACGATATGGTTATATGTTGTTGAAACATAAATGTTATGGTTTTCGTATTATTTTGTTTATTAAATGATCAGGCACTCTTTTTGAAAGGATCAAGAAGAGAGAGGAAAAGGTGACCCAACGTAGTCTGATGGAGGTCAACACTCACGTTCTACTTCAATATCAGAGGATGCATAAGCATTGCCGACCTTTGAGGAGGGACTAAGAGCTCTTTTTGGAGGCATCCATTTCGTATCGATCTGAAAATATTACTCAAGAAAGTCCATTCCGCATCTTAATAGTTCATGGTAGAAGGTTCCATAAGTACCACACTCTTGAGGAACGCCATGCATCCAGGTGGTACGGATGATATTCAATTACCTTACTATTATTTTTTTATTACATATATTCAATCATAATTTTGAATAAACATAAAAAATCAATAAGGAGAAGACTCTAACCTGCAACTTCTGGGATATCTGAATGTTTCATTCTATATTTATTCAAAATAAATAAGTTTAACATGTCAAACATGTTTAATATTATTTTAACTAAAATAATTCCAAATGCTTTCTAATTCTAAGACATGTTTAATACTTTTTCAAGCTTTACATTTACCAAAAACTTTCAAAATTCTTTTCCATCAGATTCTAAGCAATCACCAACTTAACACTTGAGTCGATTCAGCTTAATGGATCAATTTATCAAATCGCTTTTAAGCTAAGTGACTCTGCCAGGTTATCTCGGTATAGATTAGGTTCGACTTTCACACACTATTGTGCAAACGATTTTTGGTTCCTTTTCGTGTAGGGCTATCATCTGCATAATAATACAGGGTGAGGGGTTCGATTCTGGAATGACTTTCCCGCTTGATAAGATTGATTGTGACAACAGTGTGTGTGTGTGTGTGTGTGTTTGTGTGTGATAAAGTTGTAAAAATGTTTTTTCATTACATTCTATTGACTTGCTTACTTACTTGTAATAAATGAAAATATATATACTTTTTAAAATTTATATTTAATATTAAAAGTCAAATAGCGGTTATAAATTCATTGTCCTAACACAAATATAACGTGTTTAATGTACTTATTTGTTTGATACACGCCTCAATAAAAATACTGCTTGGTCACTCCCTTTGAAACTAGGGCAAATCAGGGGAATCCCTGATGGCAGCCCTGTTTAAGTACCTATTTTGTAGTTTTTAGAAAGTCACGCTTGTCTTGTTTTAGTTTAAAAAGTCAGGTCATATATCAAAACTAAACATACCTTATTAAATATTCAAACCAACTAACTTACACTAATTATATATAATTAATGACTAACGGACTCATCGTAGAAATGTCATATCATCAGTTTATTTGTTTTAACATTAAACATAATATAAATTTAAAATGAATTTTGAATAATTTGAATGAAAATATGTATATCTATAAAGCTTAAAAAGAATGTATACACAAATACACTTATAAAAAAAAATCCCATAAAACTGTCTGTACATTATCACATGTCTTGAAAGTTAACAGCGAGGGTTCAACTTGTTAACTACTTATAGTTGAATGTTAATAATACACTTGGCAAGAGCACAATTCTATTCAGATTTTATTAGATCATTGTGTTTGTTTCAACATTAATGTTACAAAAGAATATTTATATGTTTTCAATAAGATTTAACTTTATATATAATATATATTTTAATTTATAACAATCACTCACACATATACATATTATGTAATACATATTTTTATACTACATTTATTATATTATATATTATTACTATTTGACGTTCTATACTACGTTTTAATTTAAAAAAAAAATTGAAAAGTTTTCAAATCCATGGATTTAATCTTATGAGATAAAATTCCAATATTTCATTAAGAATATTGATAACACATTGCCCATAAACGTCTTAATTTAAATGACTCATAATGAGTTTTTTTATAATTATCGCTTAACAAAGAGGTTTATTGAAAAATATCGACCAATAATAAATTACTTGGCTTCCTATTAAGCTTATCGTCAGTAAAAAACTGAGGGCAACGGCCAATGATAACAGTAATAAATCACTTTGGTAATTGTTTTTTATTTCCATTAACTGGAAACTCTATTAATTACAGAACATCACATGTTTTAATAATTGTAAAGTAAACACCAGTTACGGGGCTATTAGTTTTGTTCAAGTAAATTTGAACTCTTTATATTTAACTAATTTGTTACTTTATCTAGTAATTTTATATATTTATATATAGCCTGGAGTCTTCGTCAGGAAGATCAGCTTAGAATACGATATGTGATAGTTATAGAAATTAATTCCAGTTATATATATATATATATATATATATATATATATATATATATATATACAACTGGAATTAAATCTACAAGCATTTAACATCCACACTTAAACTTTTTGTACGTTTTTAAAGACAGAATTTTGCATTGACAATGTCCCTCTTCTATCTCTTTCTCTGTTCTTCTCTTTCTTATAAAAAAAGCATTAAACATATAACATGTATAGACTATAATCGTGAGGTTATAATATCTTACACCTGATTTCTTAAGGGAGGTTTAATATAAAAAATAATAATTTCCTGTCAAATTTCTTTATTTTTTGACGCCTGACAGCTGATCGCAATCCATGACACTAATGTATGCTGTCAAATCTTTTGTTACTTTTATCATCCTTCTAGACATCCACTGAAAGACTGTTTTTTATTTCAGCCATATTTAAACATCATATAGATCTTTGTTTTTCCTTTTGCTGTTTCAGTCATTATTTATTAATTAATACGAAATAGTAATTAAACTATAAGTCATATAATATTATAAAACATATGAAGCAAAATTAATTACACTATCTCTACACTGATTCAATGTAATTCACAGGATTAAAGTCAAAAAGCATAAAATTAACTTCGCTAGTTCGTCTGAAACCAAATTAATCCTGAAAATCCAGCCACTACTTTAGCATTTCATGTTCTATTTTCGTCGGAGTTCTGAATTCATATACCTTTTCATTTTACACGGGTTTTGACTGTCGAGAAATATACGTTATAGTTTTTTATTATTCTAAAATTAGTAGAATCATATATAAATTCTGGTATTACATTTTCACCAG
The DNA here is from genome assembly GCA_963555665.1 of Dircenna loreta. NCBI lineage: Eukaryota > Metazoa > Arthropoda > Insecta > Lepidoptera > Nymphalidae > Dircenna > Dircenna loreta. The sequence goes on along the minus strand of OY743093.1, from coordinate 7,488,502 downwards.
CATTTTCTGGCCCTTCGTGTGACTAACCCTCAGTTTGGTATAATTGGATTAAGATTGGATCGAATTACGAATTTTCTTCGTGGTTTTTGTTTCGAAACGAGCTTTTGATGGGTATCAAAATCGAATTTTCGGTACTTTTGTTCTCATTACGAAGAAATTCGAAGGTGGAATAAGAAAACTTTTATAGAACTTTTGTTATCTTCAGGTTTTCCTTTGTTAACTGAAAATGTTGAGAATTTTTTGGTGTAATCAAGAATAAGAGATAAAGGAAATTACAACAAAATATTACGACTCATCTTACAAAAAGGGTTGTAACAAAGTTTAAAAGGGTAATACTGTTACGAAACAAAATTAAATTAAATTGTTACCTGAGATTTGATATTTCGCTTCGTTAAAACTGAAATTAATAGCAACATCTGCTGGGTTTAAAAGCTTATGATGAGAAGGTCGTAGATATATTATTTTAGAATTTTGTTATAAAGTTCTAAGTAATATATTGTTTGAATTTAATAGAGAATATATTTATTACGAATAGTTATGAACTAAACTTATTTAAAGACTGTTTCTAAAGTAAGTTCAAAGTAAGTTTAAATGTAGAGCTACTCGTAAAACACAATGCCAAACGCAGCCAGCGTGCTGGAGATTGAATTTCTAGATAAAGTGGTCCCCTCGAGCTATTTTCCTTATCTGAGTTTGAATATTGAGTTTTAACCCTTGCTTACTCTACCACTTTTTGCTTTTACGTCTCTCCATACTTAAAGTAAAGCCAATATGAAAAGTGCACTGCGTGCAATGGCACCGCAGAGGTTACATTTCATAACTATTACGTCTGGCAGTAAACTGTTATGTATTATTTATTCACATTTTGTATGTACAAGCCGCAAGAGAGCTCTGTAAAATATTGCCTGAAAACATCGTAATTTAGTGGTCTTAAAAATATTCAAGCCACTGTGAAACTGGCATGGTTATAAATTTTTCGTGCTTTCGAGCTGGAATTCCTTCACATGCATTTTTAAAACTAAACTAATATGTCTTTATTATAATGAAAACTTTTCCTATTTACTATATACAATGTCCTCTGAAGCTTTCATATCAAAAACTTTACGAACGCATATGAAAAAAGAAAAAATAGCCTGAAAATCGGAATAAAATCGTAGAACATTTATATTCTGTCAAATATATATATGTCTGTTAGGAAAGCGAACGAATCAAACAATTTTCGAACATAAATCTCCGACATGGGCAGCTGAGCTTTTAGCGCTTTCAGATGCGGTCTGCCGTGTATCGTATTGATATTCACTTGAGAATTCATAAAATGATATATTGTGTTGAATTCGTTGAATATTTTACTACACAACTTAAATTCTAGACGTTGCTAAAAGCTCTATTTGAATGTATGTTAGCAATAAATACAAATGTGTATGATACTAGAAGAATATCGAGAATTTTTTTAATATATATTTTATAATCTTTAAAAATTTTAGTAAGAATTTTTAGGAAGGGTGCGTAATATTATAACTAGCATCTATTTTTAAACCGTTATAGTAATTATGGAAATTATATAATTAGGGGTAAAATTTCATTCTGTGCCCACTAATTATTTCCCTAGTGTATATTCTCCGTAACAGCAACAGAGCATTACCATCAACTCTACATTTTATTCGTCGGCTAAATTTATATTAATGTTGAATTTTCGCTTTTATATCGAATACGTGACATCTAAATATAGTTGTTTGCCTTTACATATATTGATTTGTGATCTCTCCGGACTTATTTTGCTAGTAATATAGTTCTTGCAGATTGTTTATTCTTTCGAAAACTTACATATCCTTTGACGGGTGTAAAAACACGTAAATACGTGTTTACACTTTTTCCTTGAATATGTTTTTCATATGAGATATAAATCTGTAAAAAATGTAAAGCCATGTCAAGCTTTTTAAATAAATATAGAATAAAACTATACGTTTTTTCCTCATAGAAGATTATGTAAGTATATGCAAATATACTAGAGACAATATGTTGAGGTTAATATTATATTACATACAATAGTCAATGTTTTATTAATTAAAATCATAAAAATATTTGAATACACAAAAAACATATAATAAATTTTAAATATAAATACTCATTAATTAATAAAACCCAATACGGGACGGCAATTTAAATTTAACGACCTCTCCGAAGGGACTATCAGAGCCCAAAACACGTTTGATAAAATACACTAAACAAAATATTAATTACTTTGTATCATATTTGTATCGGTTACACCGAAGTATTACCAGAGAAATTAATTACACTATCAATTAGAATAAATTTACACTATAATTAATTACACTAAAATAACCGGGAATTAAATTAGTGTAATAAACGTAATTCGATGATATTATAATAAGCTCGTGTTTTTTGATCCTTGCTTAAATTGTGAAAGGAATGGCGCCTCACTGGACGATACCGGATATATCATTACTGGATATGTTTCGTCTGCGCTTAGGATTCTATAAAATATTGATAAATATTAACAGGAGGCTATTAACAAGTATGTATATATGTATATAAGACCCATATATTGTAATATTGGGTCTAATTTGAGTATATTTTATTATTTACTTTTATCAGTTACAATCCAAAATTACATTAAAAATATTAACATATAATAAGGTAAATTCTTTGTGAGATTTCTATATAAAAGCACTGTTTTTAAATATTATATTTTAGAGTTTTAGTATGTATGCATGGCATTAGAAGAAATATTCAGATCTCTAAAATCTGCAGACAGTATTCACGTATCATTTCCTATAGATCGACATTAATAACTTTATCTTAATAATCTTAATCTTGATCCAATTATTTTTTTAAATTGAAATAACAATCCGTTCATTGAGCTAGCAAAACCTAAATAAACATGTACACTTTATAAAAAGTCATATATAGTTTATTTTAATTTGCGCTTGTATATCGATTATTAATTTCGACCGTATGTAAGTTATTAGGTATTTCTAGTAGCTTTATATCCGTCCAGTATCTCCGGGGCGCTGGCCACGGGCTAAACTAATTAGGCCCCCTGCTCTGTGTCAATGTTGTGCACGCGGCTCAGTTTAATGCGTGTGTCTCCATTAGCCACCCTCAGTTTAAACACCCTGGGTACACTGGCACTGACAATTCGCTAAAATTGATTTAGAGATGACGTCCCCTGTTTTGTTTGCGAATATTTGGTTTTGAAGGTGCTTTGTGATGATATTTAAATTAATAAATACTAAAATCAGTTTACTAATAATTTTTAGCATCAATAAATAAATTAATTATTAAAAAAAGCGCTAAATTATATAAAATATACGTGATATAAAAAAACAAATTTATAAGCTATCTATTATTAGTAAAAATAAGTACAAGATAGTTGATTCCAGCTCCGCGTTCGCTTCTAAAGTGCAGTGTGACGTGTGTGTCTCCGATGCCCCCCGCTGTCACGGTCGCCTCTGCGTCCGTTCGGGATAAATCACGGGCTATTATACCCTGAAATATAAAAAGAAACAACAATATCATATATAAAAGAAAAAAAGAAAGAGACAGAGATAGGGCTTTTTGTGTGGGTGTTAGAATTATACTAAATTAAAGAATATATGAAAGAAAAAAAAAAGATGAAACGGAGATTTTTGAGTAGGTGCTAAAATAATAGAATAGGTACTTTATTAAAGAATATAAAACAGATAAAAAGAGAGATAGATATATTTTTTTGTGTAGGTATTAAAATTAAACTACATAAAATAAAATAAGATAAAAATATATAAAGAGATAAAGAGAGATAGAGATGATTATTTTTGTGTGGGTGTTAGAATTTATATTGGAAAAAATAAATATTTTTTTAGATTGCAGTAATAAATTGCTTCTCTAACACCAAGCTTTCAACAGCACTGCTATTTCTGTGAATGGTCATAAACTCTCCGTGGATTCCTTACTGATATCTGTGTTAGTTTTTTTTTGTGTAACTGAGTAACTTATTTAGTTATACGATTTTTATTTAGTGAAAATTAATAAATTAATTTGAATATGTTCCACATGAAATTCCTATTTACAGACTATTTTTTTAAATAATTTCTATGGACTTTCCATAAGCGACATATCACAGGTGAGATAATACTTGACACTAATACCAACAGCTCTTACGAGACCAAGTAACAATGAAACCTTGGTGGTATAGCATTTATATTAAATTTACTATCATAGATTTAAGTAAAATTATTAAATATTATATACTAAAGATTGTATAATTAAAAAGCAATCGCAAATTCCTTTGTAAGAATTAAACCACGTATACATTTCGTTGCGTATCATATTTCACAATAATTATATTACGTACCATTTAAAACAGATAGCATTATTAAGGGTAAAAGAAAGAAACTGTACCGAAATATTTATAATCTATAGATGTATTGTAGACATATCTTACCTTTATAATACGTTGCTTTGAATCAGTGTAAATATAATCCTTATCCCTTCTTATAAGCGGGATTCCTTTGTAAACGACTTTCTCAGTCGATATTAATAAGTTGTTGATTCTCGTACCAACAACTAAATCTTTAGCTTCAAACAAATGTATACACAACACTAAGAATAGCACCAAAAATATAACTCTTCCCATTTTAGAATGTTTACTTTAGACAATAGATTTTGAAATTCGAATCTTATTTTATTTTTATTTTTAAGTTTCTAAATCGAAAACGTTTTTCACTCCAAATTTAAATTGGTTAAGACATATTTAAATATAGAATTTATAATGTGTGTGTAATCTTCGAGTAGTGAATCGCAACTGATGAGGTAATATAATGTTTAAGGAAACATGATAAATAAAGTCGTCTAACCTCGTCTTATGTTTTTGCATGATGACCTAGAAGAATGTCGGTGACGCAATTTGTATTGATTGAGCGAAATTAATTTAAATTGACAAACTTTTTAAAAAGGTTTAGTACTTATGTACATATTTTGATATACTAAACACAGTATGAACGATAAACTACAGAAAAACACATTCTATTATGATGTATATGCGTGCTTGTGTTATACTTTATTAGTTATTTCTATTTGTTAAAACATATCACGTCTAAGATTAACTGCACTTACTTATTGGCTAACCCGTATTGCATTTTAAATTACTGCCTACATGCATAGGACTTTTCACTTTATCGTTATTTTAATTCATTTATCTAATATACTTTTTTTTATTTTTAACTGACTTCAAAAAAAGGAGGAGGTTCTTAATTTGACGGAGTTTTTTTTTAAAGATTTCATGAAAACTGAATTAATCTTAGTCTACCCTTGGTGACGTCATCACGCGTTAATGGCTCAAAGAATTTCGCTAATTCTTCTTTGTTATGTTTGTTATTGTCAGGAGATCTTATAAAAGAAAAAGATAAGAAAGTTGTTCGGAAAATTAGAAAGAATAATAAAACTTAACGACTATATTAAATATTCTAATGTAACCTTATCGCTTTTGACATAACTGTCAATCAGATTTGGCGCCATTGACAAAATACGCTCTGCAAATTTATCATTAAAAACAGATGAATCGATCGGAATAACATTGCTTAGTTGAAATTAACGACTTTCCAATAAAAAGAATAAATCTTCCAAAAAAATAATGTTGTTCTGTAAAGTTTTAAAATATGTAGGAACCTTTGGTTTCTGAGCTGGAAATACATTAATATGGCCGTCGGCGACAGACGTCCACTACCGCGCGGATACCTGGTACCTGATATACATATTATTTATGGTTATTTAAATGAAAACGTTTTGCATAAATTGAAGTTTGCCTCCATTTTTGTTTTGACGTTTATAGTGAGGGAAATGGTATAGCATTTTAAATATTTGTAATTTATTTATATATATAATATGCATATTTTGTATTGTTTGTGATTTTAATTAATTAAATTATATACATCTTTTCAATATTTTGTCTTCTGAGATCTCATTATTTAGGTATAGGTACTATTTTCGGACTTTTGGCTGAATTGTAGACAAACTGAATGAATGACTTGCAGATTGAATGAAACTGAACTAAAGTATGGTTGCGCCAAAGGGGTTATAAATATTTATGAACCTGTTGGGATCAAGGAACTCGTTAAAAAAAACATTGAGCATATATTTGTCATTGTAATGTTTGTAGTATTTAACAGTCGTCTTATTAATTTTTAAAAGTTTTGTAGGGCCTAATATGGTATTATTATTATTAAAATCTTTATTGTACAAAAAAAAACACAAGCGGCGGACTTAATGCTAAAGCATTCTCTACCACTTAGGCATACCCCTAGCTTGTATTTTTCTGTATATTATACAATAGGGAACCTATACCTACCCATTATACAATAGGGAAATATAAAACAAAAAAAATAGAAAAAATAAACAAAAAGATAAATACATGATACCAAATGACCAAAAAATACCTAATATCAATTACATACAATACAAATGTATAAATAAATATAAATATACACAGATTATTAATACATACATATACATATGCACACACATATATATATATATATATATATATACATATATATATATATATATGTATATATATATATATATATACATATATATATATATATATGTATATATATATATGTATACATATACATATACATTTACAAAGCAAGAGTAAGACGACAACGTGAATTAAAAAAAAAAAAATAATAGTAAAACCACAAATGTCACTACGCAAATTAAGTCAAAAAGAATATATAATAGATAAATTATATCGTACTTTTCGGCACATTGATTTTTACGTAAAAAGCAAAATATATAAATTATTCAAAGCATTATACTGACGTAACGAGATAATTTATCTTGACTTATTATTAATAAGTCAGGAATAAATTTAGAATCAAATGGATGTCAATTATATTATAAATATAATATAAATGAAGTTGTAATATTTTGACACTTAATAATGATATTTTGAGTTATTTTCATTAGTAAGTGTCGGTATTAAGTGTTGCCATTTATATCATTGTCTGCGACAGAATTAATTTAAAGACTTTAAACCTTCCATTGAATAATGACCAGAGGAATGAAGACATAAATTTAATAGACAAATCGGTGAGAGAATTTAAAGTATACATTTATGAATTAAGTCTAACTGGCGTATTGTTTTATTTTAACTATGAATGTCTTTACTTAGAACTCACAAGGCTTTTGTATTGACGATGATCGAAAACAACAGGCTTACTATGAGATCTTATAGCAATATTACAATAATCTTATTTTCCAAACCGTCCTAAGAATTATTTCTTTCATAAGGTTTCGATAAGTTTAGTCCTAAATCATTCATTCTTTTACTTTACTTGAGATACATTATTAACGTACCATGAATGTAATATTGTATTTATGTGAAATTTTGAGATTTGAAGAAAGCATTCATTCTTTTACGTCACTAATCCAAAAAAAACAATGCAGTGTTAGGTCACGAATCAAGGTAATATTATAGTAATATTGCAACATTTTTTTTAAGCCTATGATAGTTTTTAAGAGTTCGTGGTAGGCTGTTACTATGCAGAGTACAGAGGTTATCTTTTTAGTGTAAATTTATGTTAAACGCGTATTGTTGTATTTAAAACAGATCAGAGAGTAAATGTAATAAATGCGAGGTTTGCTCTGGTGCATTAAGCTCGAAGTTATTCCAGACATCGCCACGTCATCTCTTTGATCTTCAAACTTTTTGCAGAACGTTTGCTTAATGTGACGACAAATAACTCAGACTCGGGCTTTTTTGATTTTATCATTACATGTTAGCTCTTTGTACTTCATCATTAGTGAGATCATCAGATTGCAGGATGTTTGAAAGAGATATGTAATTCTTTTATCGAGCCGTTAACACTTTCGTTTTTGTTTTTATGTTCTGTAATGTTAATAACATGTTTCTCTTGCTTTGGTGAAATTTACACATCGTGTGTGTTTTGTATTTTGTCTTTGTGTCTGTTATTTACATATATAAGAGTTGATTTAGATACATTTGAAATATTTATTATTAGATAGATAGTGTTAAGTTCTAGAGACTCGTATGGGGTTCCTCGTCCTTAATTAATTATAAGTTGGTAACTTTTTCATTTAGCATAGTATTTTTTTTTTATAATTAGTTAATTTTATGTAATCTGCTTACCTTTAGTATGTATATAAGTATCGATATAATATTAATGGATTTTTGAGTTCAGAAGTTAAATAGTCATACCGGTGCAACAATACAAATCTGTTTAGATTAATAAGTTTAATTAAATAAAATAATTTAATATTGGAATTTAATTATTAAAATTAATCAAGTGGAATATATATATTTTTATTATTCTATAACTTTCCCGTTATTTTAATACAAAATCTAAATAATTTAGACGCTAAAGTTAAGTAATAAATAGAAATAATAAAAACTAAAGTTCTTCATGTATCACTGCATTTATAATTGACTCAAGCGGGTCAGCTAAACCAAACGAATCATATCAATTCAGAGTACAGTGAACCCAAACATAGGCTATATACCTTATGGCGTTGGTGATAAGGAATATAATTCAAAAATATAGTGCACAAACTCGGTGTACAAGCGAATTGATATTTCCTTTTTCCGACGAATACATAGTTAATTGCATTTCCGGGGAACCCTCATTGTTTGAGAGATGGACGTGATGCATTAGTGACAATTATCAAATTACTATACAAATGAATTTTTATATTGGATTAGCATATATATATTTACATATAAAAATCCCTATATCCCTTGTTCACGGCGTGAACGTTAACGACCTGACGGAGATTGCCATTTTTGTTTTTGTTGTATTGGTTATTGAAAAGGTTCATATGAAAGAAAAAATAAAACAGTTACACGAAAAATTAAGAAAACTTAAGGATCATATTAACTTTTCTAATGTAATCTTATAGCTTTTGACAGAAATGTCAGTCGTTTGACAGTTGGTGCCATTGACATAATTTGAATTCTGCAAATAAAATGTCCAAATACATGTTTAAAAACTACAAAGAAATCATCGAATTTTTAACTGCTTTTATAGTTAAAATTGTCTTTTTACAGGCAAAGAAGTGACGTACAACCAAATAATTACTCCCACCTATTGGAAAAATGCTCAAAGAAAGAAATTCACATATTATACTTTGTTTGATTGATTAAACAATGTAAGTTAATTTTTATTAAAAGTACAAATATATTTTTTTTTCTACAAAAAATGTATTTGAACACACACATGATTCATACAACGCTGATTTTGTATGAATCGTGTGTGTGAAATATGAATATATAGTATATTATCTTTAAACCTTGCTCAAATATTATAAAAATTGATTAGACGCTCTGCCGTTGAATTTTATAGACATCATTACAAACGTACGAATAATCCACACGGTTCCTACTTTTTGTAGACAAGCGTATTTTTTTTTGTACAAATTTACGAATAATACACATTCATACAACGCTGTAATAAAGAGGGTTCAGTGACATTGAGTGACGCTCTTAATCTTTTTGCTTGACACTGTCGCGAGGAGAGCTTTGTTTTTCATGAGAAGAAAGGCTTACAGCTTCAAGAACTTCACAGACTGCTTTATTAATTAAAGTGTTTTCATCTCTGTATGACGTCTGTGTGTGGTGAAATAAGTTTGATATTTTATGAACTGGTAACGCTGTTGTTACGCGTCTTTTTAGATAACGGCAGTAGGTATTGTTTTTGGAAATGAAATTTTATTAACTAACCAATATGAAAATAATAAGAGTGGTTGGTACAATAAATATTGCTCTAAACTAAATATATAAATATAAATATTTTTCACTGATCTATTTTTAATAAATTCCTTTTATTGCAAATGACTATTTTGTTAAAAAGAAACGTTTTTCATTGTACGCTATCTTAAAAAAACCAGGTCATTTCTTAGCTGTGAAATTCCAAGCCTGATATTAAAGTGTGCCTTAGTGTTTTTTTTTTGGTTTACTTTTATGCAGGTTCGTTGTTGACAGAATTAAAATAGGTCACCTAGAAATTACATTTTTAGAGCTTCTGAAGAAAGCATTAAAATGTCTAGTCTTCGTTATTGTTTGTTTTTTAAATAAAACAAAGCACTTTGGTTAGAATTACAATATAAGAAATTTATTTTATGCTAAAATAATACGTACGAACTGTTTATTTATTATACTTTAATATATACTAACTTAAGTTTAGATTAAAATGTAAGGCTGATTTTGCTTTTAAGGTTAGCCTAAACCTTTAAGAATTTACATTTACTTACTTACTAAATTGGCGTATGTTTACTACATTTAACGAATATTAGATAAACGGATATAAAAATACAATATGTCGATATATTTATACATGTTTAAATGTATATTCGTAACATTTTGTTTAATCTGCAGGATTACTAAGAACTATTATAGTAATATAAAAATAATCGTACTTTTGAATTCGTCCCAAAAATTAATATTACTTTATACTGGATAAAACGTTTTGATACTTGAAGTGTGTTTTGATATGAAATGTTAATGTAATATTGTTTTTATGTCATATTCTGGCATTTACGGAAAGCCTTTATTCTTTATCGTCACTATGATGGAATAAAACTTTTTTTTTAAATAGCTCATGGTACGATTCTAAGTAATGTTATAGTAATATAAGTAACTGTGATAGTTTTTAAGAGTTCACGGTAGGTTTAGGTGCTGAAGAGTTTAACATGATCGCGTTTTGTTTTTCAAAAAAAATACGCCGCGGCGTGAATTTACAGTGAATGTAATTTTTAACTAGGCGTATTTTATAACAGCCTGAAATATAACAAACTGTAACTATAAAGGTTATTATTTATAGTGTCGCGTGATGTGGTTTATATGAAAAACTAATTTTATTTTCATTAAAGCAGCGTGTTAGCGATACGATAAATTGTAATAATTACAATAATGTATTATTTTAATAAGTGCGACGAAAAGCGTAATAAAAATCAATATGGCTCATGTGTAGCCTACATTAGGAAAAAAACGTTGCAATCATTGTTTTGATTGGATTATTTTAATCTTAATATAAGTATAGTATATCTTGACTAATTAGATATATGTAAATCTTTACTAATTATTTATGAATAATATTTTTTTTTATGATTTCAGATAATAACAATAGTTTCTTATTTAAAAAAATATTCTACAAACGTAAAACAGTCCTTTTTAATACATAAATTACTTTAAATAGTACATATTCATATAATCATTTAGGCTTAAATTAGGTTTGGGAGATTTAAAATAAAATTATGACGTGCAAACATACATATATATTCCGCTTATTTTAAGTCGTTTCGGTTCATATTACGAATTAATCCGCTATTGTGAAAGGATTAAGGTTTTGTAAACAATATTACAACGAAGAACACGCGAAGCATTGATATGTACGCTTTAACTGTAAAACGTATTAAGTTCTACCACATTTCAGGCAAATTTCGTATTTATTTAAAAGACATAATGGCTATATTAGTGTGATATTATTTAGCGTGTATCAATAAACATTGCGTGTCCGTCAGTCGTCGTGACACGTAAACCGGGTATTTTCAGTTAAAATAATAATAGGATAGATATAAGTTTAAAGCATTAAAATTTAGTACATACTTATTAGCTATTTCGAAAACATGACAAGGAGCTTTAATGAGCTTTAAATGTAGTTTTAAGTAATTAATATAAATTTAACTTGAAATGTTTATAACTTATTAATATTGCCAAGTATTATGATAGCAATATTTCTAGTAATATATACACAATGCGGCTTAAAAGAGCTGTGTAGTCAGGTGTGAAAGTACCTTCACCCCATATTACTTATTGATTTAACAAGCAGTCCATATGCAACTAAAAGCTACCACCCTCTGAGCAAAGAAACACCATAAAACCCACGTGGGACTGTGGAGCTCTATTCCCCCGAGGTACGAATGGTTCCGCTGCATTTTTATTTTACCGCTAATTGGTGCATTTGGGGGGTAAAAGCGAAACCCCACGAGTCCCCGGGGTAAATACGATACACAGCTTTTTCAATGTCATTTTATTTGTTCGTAATAAATGTGGTGTCTGAGTAGATAAGTTCATTTGCTCTGGAGGGAGGATTTATCGTGCTTTTGTTTATAAAAATCATTTTAATTACGGCCATTAATTTCTTAAATATGGTGTTCTTTTTGTTTTTTCAGAAGATGTCTTACAATATTTCGGGGAAACTATAATTGTGATGATATATATAGAGTAAATGTTCATTAATCATTTATTGCATATTAGAAATCATATATGAATAACAGAAATATTAATTAGAAAGGTGGTAAAAAATTGTGATAAAAAAATAATACATAAATATATTTTTTCTCAACGGAATATATGAAATCTACACAAAATGTAAAAATCCCAACAATGGTCATCCATTTCAAATAAACTCAATATCAGCAGAGCGATCTCTTTCAAATCCGAACTGATTAAAAAATTCACCGAACCGAAATACAACAATATAAAAACCTTAATATTATCGGATCATCCCCACTCATTGCAACATCGACCGAAATTCACGCACCCTTTATAATAATACGTGCATAAGGCTCTTATCTACCCTTCTGAGGCTCGAACCGATAAAAGGCCTCACTATATCATGCTGGCACTTTTACTATTAGTAATATTTTCCACTTCTCAAAGGATAATGGCACTGCTTTCACGACTATTGATTGATTCTTGTTCGAAATATGAAAGTGAATCGAGGAAAGTTTCAGCATTCATAGTTCTGCTGAAAATGTTCTTCGTTGTAACTGAAGGCCTTAAAAATTTACGTCAGTCGAATAGAATAATAAATGTATGGATCTGAAACAAGATAACGCTTGTAGTATATAATATACAAGTACATGGTTGTCGTATGTCAAATCCATATATTTATCATTCTATTCGACTAGCGCTAATGCCACTTGTCTAGGACCTCTATCTCTTACGTCCATACATTAAAATATAAACAACGAACGCTTGCCATTTGGCTAAAGACTCAGATATCAGAACTTTTGGCGTTCTAAAATATATCTTTTATGAAAATCAGTGTCGGCTGAATAATCGCTGACGTGTTATATACAAAACAATGACTTGCTAATTTGGCCCTGCCCTTTTGAGGTCACCGAGGTGTGGTCCTGACGCTTGATGAAAATGAGGACAGGTTTTGTCTTTATTAATGCTTCTTTGAAATAACTCCATTGATATTAAACTAAAATGACTTTATTTAGAATTTAACATAAAAACTAATATGGTTATAACTGAAGTGTACATTTAGATTAATTGCAATGCCTTTCGTACAAGTTTTAGTTGGAGTTGATTTAGCGCCTTACAAAGTTAACACTGTTTTCTAAGCGTTGAGACAAGATGTGTGTAAGATTAATAGTCTCAAGAGCAGATTACATTTCACGGCACAGGTACTTAAGTAAATAAATTTTGAATCTATCATTAATCTCTTGAATTTATTGGATGGCAGTAGTTAGTAAAACACTCTATAGTTGTGGGGGCGGAGATATTTATAGCCATTGAGATAAGAGTAACGCCAGTGTCACTTCTTTAGAGATTTTTTGGTAATCTTCAAAATTGTATATATTTTTACTTTATCTAAAATGATAATGTTCAAAGAGATAATAGTGGGTCTGTCTGTGTTATTTGTGTAATTTACGGTCGATTTTATTGATAACAGCGTCTCTATTTCCAGCTTAACTCTATTATAGAGTATGATTTGACTAAATTAATAGTGGGTTGAAAGAATGATATTACAATTATACCTGCTTGGACAACTCAGTATGTACTAGTGATGTAGATTTCTAACTAAAACTAATCTTGTTACTAAAATACATTTAATGCTTTTAATATAATTATCATTTCTTCATTAATTCATTAACTTATCTGCAATTTTGTATTGTTTTTCTTAAGGTAATATTTTTACCCACGGACACGTATTCCGTGCTCTACTCTCGTACTCGCCCGTACTATTTAACTTCTAAAAAGACGTTAAATCGTAGTAGGAATCTTAAAAACTACGTTAGCGAGTCCTTTGTACATAATTTTAATTATTTATTATAGTTCTATACACGTACTTTTAATGTGTTATTCGTATTGTTTATATATAACGAATAATAATTATAATATACTAATAATAAAGACAGTTTTGTAGCGTTATAGAAGTTGTTTGACCTCAAGTCGATTTTTTGTTAGATCCTATGAGACATGAAAACTAAAGACTCAAACAAGACCACTTAAAAATCTTTCCATATAAATAAAATGGGAATGTCCATTTATGACTTTAAAATAAATAAATACGATTTCTTGAGTATTCGTTTTTAAAATGTTTGTCTGTCTTTTGTTTGTACTGAGTATTTTTATTGTGAGTTTTACGTGACGATAGAGGTGATTGTAGGGCTACATATAGATATTACTTTATCCCAGAAACGTTTAGGGTACAATCTGAAAATATAAGAACACGTTCGACCTTTTTTTCTTGCAAAATTTTTTTTGACATCTAGACTAATTTGTAGCGCCAATATATTTAAAATAACCAACGAATTTGCCTCCTACTAAGTACCTAATACAAAAAAGGACATAGGATACCTTTCAACCAGTAAGAATACTCTTCCCGAGGGATAAAAACTTTTAGGCATGTTGTTAGATCCGAACTTTTTTTTTTTTAAATAAAAACATACATAGATACAGTACAAAATATTCCAATTATAAATGTTATATTTTTAACAAAAAACTATACATGTACAATATTCTTTAAACATACCAAAAATATATACCTTTTCTTTTATCTTATCAAATACAGAAAATAAGAACTGTTCAAAATGTCTTAAGCAAATCTGGACCGTCAGATCGTATATTAAATAAAAGAACACGGAGCAAAGGATGTCCAAAAGGACATTTCCAATGCCAAAGTCCACGTCCGAAGCATCAGACCCTGATTCATAGTGATGTCACAGGTCTTTACCGCACTCCTGGGAAATTTGCTGAACCTAAACGTAAAACTCTGAGTGTATTTCGTCGATGCAATACCGTTTGCATGGCTCTATATTTACTATATTTATATATATTTTAGGATATTGCAGGTTGACATTTTTTGTGTATTTTTTTAACATATTTATTAATAGGATTTATTTATCTTCAAGTTGATATTATATTTTATTAGAGAATCCTTTGGGCTTAAATATAATATCTAAAAAAAAAACTTGTACATATTAACAATTATATATAAAGTTTTAAAAGTTTCTCTATACTATTGTTATACCGATACTGTTTAATGTATGTCTTTGTAAATATCTCAAGCGAAAACTAATCTCGACATTAAATCTCTGGCTCGTCTTCATACGACCTTATAGGATATTCATTTTGTACGATCTGTGAGTGGCATTTGATTAGTTTGTGATAATAAACTCACAGCGTTTTATCGCGAGTCTCGTTCCATTTTACAATTTAAGTTAGCTCCATGTATTACCACTCTTATATACTCAGAGGCGTGTAAAAATATATTTAATATCACTGTTAGAATGTACATGAATTATGATAGTATATATCAGAATATTACCGTTTTTATATAGATTTAGTGCTGATAGCACTTATTAGCAATGAGATTCTATTAAGTCTGTATTAAAGTTAATGAGGTAATAATTGTATATATAAAAACAAATTGCACAAACAGAAATATACACAAACAGGCCTTTGATATAAATAAAATAAAGAGTAAAATAAAGAAACATTACAATACATGTCAAAACTGATTTCGGTGATCCGTTAAGCATGTAAAATCAAAAGTCGAATCTCATAAATAAGGTATGATCATGCATTTTATATTGACCTAAGTATCTCTGCGGGGGTTAAGGTGAAATTTATAAATTTTCCGGTCCTCATTCAATCTGGCACCTGATGTTCTCCCCGCATGAGGCTCGTTGGGTAAGTGAATTATATTTGTGTATTGTACTGTCGGGACATATTGATTCTTTACTATCATTTTTATGTGACCCGTTGTTGTTCCATTGTTGTACTGTTAGTTATTTGGACATATGTTTTATCATTATTGAATAAATGCCTATTTTGAATAGATATATTATGGTAGAGATTTTTCTAAAACATATTTGGTATTTATTATTGATTTCTGTCTCGGTTCTGAACGAAATGTATACATTAAATATTCAAATAGCCATATATTAAAAAAAACCATTTTGAAATAACATTCATATAAAATTTCCCTAAATTGTTAAGTATACCTAAAGATACATTTTTTGATAAGAAAGATAAGCTTAAGTGTCCATTATTGATTTCTATCTTGGTTTTGAATGAATATTTAAATAGCTGTTACAACACATACAAATGTATATTTTCTTAAAAATCATGTTCATATAAAATATTCCAAAATTTTTAATTACTTTAAAGATAGATACTTTGATAAGAAAGATCTTAGATTCCATTATCGATTTTTGACTTGGATCCCAATTAAAATCTTAAAATAAATTATGAAATACATAATACATAATACACAATACATACATACATTAAAAAATCTCCAAGCTCACATTCATATATACTAAAAAATTAATAAAAACTTTCCAAATACTATATTAAATTTCTCCAAGTTCAGCATATTCCAGTTTCCTTTGAAGTTTTAAAGTCTATAAAGTATTCCAGTCACAAACGGCTCGTCTTTAGGTCGGTTCGTTGGTTCACACTACACTAAAATTCGTGAACGAGGTTGTTACGTGAGGCGCCGTCTTCGTTGGGATGAATTCAACTAGGAAGGCAATTTCCTCTTATGACGTGCCGGCATTACGGATGCTGTGGCCAGGATTTTTTTAGATTGGAATGTTGATTAGAAAATAATCAAGGTATTTAAAGACAGGAAAGTTTGTTTTTGAAATACTAGATTTAAAAAAATATTTTATTTATTTATATTCAGGGGAAACAAGCGATTACACAAAAATCAGTAAAGTTTCCGCTGAAAATAATATAACCCAAATTAATTAAGAAATATTAATATCGTAATTAATTAAATATTCACTTTGGATTATTTTATTTACTTATCTTTATATAAGTTATCAAAAGTGTGGTCCCTCCCAAACTTTTACACTTTTCAGGTTTATGAACAGTTTTCTCAGTGGAATGAATTTTCAAATGACTGTAACATGTGTTAACCTAGTTTTATTATGAAAAGTTATAAAAAAATATTGTACAACTACACAATTATTATGAGTAATGACTTATCACTTCATAGTTTGAATAATTCTATTATTGCTAAAGTATATTTTTTAATAGTGAGTTATTACTTGCTAACCAATTTACTTGTGGCTTTTCTTACTTAAGAGTAAAGCACAAATACATAGATAAGCCTAAGGAATCCTTCTGAAGTTTTCAAGCTGAAGGTGTATTTTATTATTCAACAAAGCGGGATAACGCCAGAACACAATTCAATTTCAATCTAATCCCAGAGTAAAGGTAGGAAGGTAACTCCACAAATGACGTAAACCCCCTCTTTCTTTCCCCCCTTTCTTTCCCGTCTCGAAATTTCAACGAAATGTGCATTTTGACGGTGTCTGTGATCAAATTAAGGACCCAATTTAGAGAACGGTTCCTTCCCTCGGTTTGTCAGATTTTACAATTGTATGAGTCTCTTTATATCTCATATCTGGTTTAATCTTCTTTGGATACACAATTTGTTTTGTAAGCTTGAAGAATTTTACTTTGCTATTGAATTGAAAAAAAAATAGTTAAACGATATCCTTATGTAACACTGACTGCACTGAACTGACTGAAGGTACTATGAAGTCGAAATAATAAGATTTTTTTGTGTTTAAAAAGTCTATCAATACGTGTAGCCATGCTAAGTAAATGTCATTTTAAATTAACATAATAATCAAAAACTATCTTTACAGAGAGGATTTGAAGCCGCGATCTCTGGGAAACCGCACCATCTTTAAATCTAATATATTATAAGTAAATAATATTTTCGTTTAAGTTATTAAGTGCTAAAACAAATTTGGAAAAAATAAGACATAATAAAGATCGTCACAAAAAATGAATGTTTATGAAGAAAGTAAAGCTTCCTTATTTGGTGATAAATAGGTAAGATAAAGAGGCACAAAGAGGTCACCTCTGGCTGAACATAACCTGAAGATATTAGTTTTCATATTCCGTCCCCTTATTATTTGCCAGGTGTCTTCACAGGCTCTGGTTATTGCCACAGTCGTATATTAATTCGCAAATATCTGGAGGTGGGTCTGGATGTTAAACATTGATATTACTCTGAGGTTTGCTATGAAATAATGGATTTATATTATTATATTTTTATTATTAGTAAAGTCATATTTTATCATTTTAAAGGTTTATACGTTAAATCAATTTAGATTATTGATTAAGAAAAGAAATATAAATTACATGTTTTTTTGAAAATATCTATAGACATATATAGTAATGTGAAGTTTATTAAATAAAATTAGAATGAAAATGAATCGATACGGGATCCGAATCCGTAACCTCTGGGAATCCATCCCGTCACTCTATCAATTGAGCTACCGTATCGTTCATACAACAGATACAAGGTCGCGGATTAGAATTCTTGCCAGTATCAATTAATGTTTATTCTGTTTTTATATAAAATATGGAATATTTTAAAGAAAAGGTAAAAAAACATGCGATACAATATTTATAATCTTATTTTAGTTCCAAAACGTAAGGATACGTAGTAAGTAAGTATACGAAGTAAATATTAAGTAAACATATCCGTTCAATAAAATCTTAAAACAGTATGAAGATAAAATAAAATATTGTCAACATTTACCTCAACATTAAATTACATTTCTCGGATCTTTCTACATTATATAAAAAGCTTTAATAAAAATAATTTTATTCCATCCCAAAGAAATCGTAAAATCGATCTACCGTAATACCGAGTCATCTCATAACCATATAAAGTTTTCTCCAACAATATAAACAAGTGATTGACCTATATATGTCTGTGTAAGAAAATATCTTACAGCCTGGGATATGGGCCGTGTCAGCAAAAACTTTGATTTCAGAGCTTTCGACCTTTTCCTTTATTCGAGCCCTCACGTATATCAAGATTCGGTTTGACAAATAATCTAGTCAAGGATACTAATAAAAAATAACTGTATAGATATTTTCATCTTAATTTATCTTTGAGCAAATGATACATATAATAAAATACACTATTTATAAAAGTCATTGCTATATATTCAATACATAGAAGTCATAACAATAGATTTAAAATTTATTGTTGATTTGTCTTCAGTTTATTTGTTTGTTCGAGCATCATGGAAAAGCAGACGAAGTCACTGGCAACAGATTGTTCAGAATTAAATCTGTTTTCAATACAATATTTCTACAGTGATTGAATAATAAAATG
Source organism: Dircenna loreta (assembly GCA_963555665.1). Classification (NCBI taxonomy): domain Eukaryota; kingdom Metazoa; phylum Arthropoda; class Insecta; order Lepidoptera; family Nymphalidae; genus Dircenna; species Dircenna loreta. Next base: position 7,469,093 of record OY743093.1, on the reverse strand, counting down.
TTCAAGTATAATAAGAGTCATACTGATCATGAGAAATACTACAAGCGCATCCAAAAATCCGTCTCCCCATCCTTCACTTAATATGATAAGAGACAGACGTATGTAATTCCTCCCCCGCATTGATTACCTGACAGTCGTAACTATACGAAGAAACAAAGAGCCGGAAGTCTAAGTGAATTGTGTTCATCTATAGGAGAGATATCTGAGGTGAAACCTTTAAGAGGTCCGTCCCTAATGAATAATGTCCCTAATGTATGTAAAAGATAGGTATTATATAAATATTCCGATGCCGTAGGATATTCTTTTTGTATTAAAATTATAACACAACAAAAAAATATGATAATAAAAAAAAATAATGAATATACATAAATAAACAGTATAATATAAAATAATTATATGTATAGAAAAATACATAAATATATATATATATATATATATATATATATATATATATATATATATATATTATTATATATATTTACAGTATACAGTAAAATACAGTACACACAGAATACATATATTCATGAACAGCACAGTACAGAACATATCATAGTACTGCGAAGTTATAAAAAAGCAGTATAAATGTTTTGGACAAAAAAAAAGGTTACGGATTCTCTCGTTGAAAATTTAGAAAATACACTTGATAAATGGAATATTTGAACAGAAACAAAAGTTATAAAAACATCCAATGTTTTGGTAATAGCGCTGGAACAATAAAATGGCAAATTAGCTATAAATTCCGACCTTCTGTATGCCCCACCTGCGACGCGGTCAGGGGCCAGCTCATAATTCAACAGAATTGCACCCTGTCGTATCCCTCAACAAATCCACTGGTTAATGCCACAAAATTCATTTATTTTATTGTTGTTACTGCCTCTTGTTGGTCATTTGGTATTCCGATATGTGGTTGAGTATATTGATTCGGTATGAATATTAATATTTTGATATTAAGCGAACATTTTCAAATTGATTTCTAGTTATATACTATTTATAGCTATATTTGTAAAGATTTTTTCATTTTAGGGTCGAAGGTGACATCTTCTGAAGCTTTTTTCGAATTTCCAGAAAAATGTTTTTAACTTTGCAGTATAGATTAACATTAAAAAGGTGCCACAACCGAAATTAATGATTGAAAACGTCTATAAACATGTACAGCCATGTTAATTTTATTATTTTTCTAATAGTTACCATATCTTTTAATATCCGAAGGGGTGTCGGGAAATTCAGACAGCTTTATGGCTTATAGTATAGTGTGTGTGTTAAAAGTGCTCGTATATTCATGATTTAAAATTTTGTCGTTAGAATAAATATAACTTTTAGAGATAGCGGCCTTAAGTAGCATAATCTTCAAAATTACTGAAGATATTTAAAAAAAAATAGATTTATTTTAAGTCATTATCATTTTATTTGGTGATGACATCCAGTTGTAATTTTATTTTTATTAAGATTACAAATGTGTTTAAGTTTAAATAAATAGGGATTTAACTTGATTTATATTCTTATTATTAATGCCGTGATGACAGCTATCTAAGGCTTGTATAAAATTATTTCATTCCAATGTATTCTATATATATATATATAAACCTTATATTCTTGTGTTCTTTGATATTAAATTTATTCATATACAACTCGTTATTTTTTTGCACCAAGATTGATGTACGGCCAGTGACAGTCCACTTTTGTTCCCTCACTTTTTTAGATAGAATCAAAAACACAAGCAAAGCTGCGGTTAATCCGCAGCTAGTTATTTACTAAGCTAATAGAAGTGATATTTTAACAACTGGTAAATAAAAAGATAAAACTATCTTTTAATAAATTTTACAAGATTATTTTAATTATTACTAAGTAGCTAAGCGCAGTGCGTGTGGATTATATTAACTTTATCGCTTTTAATAAGGCTTTATCCGTAGACGTTTGGATTTGCTTTGGATATATAATTATAGAAACTAAACAATATTTATGTAATCCAATTTATACGAAACCTACTTACTGATTGTGAAACAAGTATTATAGCTCCAAGATATACTGCTCAGGGAAGTAATTTAAATAAACATTCCGTTATAATATTAACAAGGTGTAAACGTCAACCATTCCGAACGATTTAATTCTTGCAATTCATATTAAATTATTACCGTGACTATAAAAGAAACATTAAATTGCACTTTCGACACCCGGGGCTACCAGGGCTGGAGATAGAATGATATTTATGGCTTAGATAAAGGACCAGGAGTTGTTCGGTTCCCCATTACCCTTAATAAGTATGGATTAGTTGAGGTGGAAGATTCCAGACCGAATCATAAATTAAATGAAGACGGTCTTTTATAATGGGTCTTGATTATCACTTTTATGAAGTTTTGCTTGTGTGCTCTGATAAGTGTGGTTTATGACGTTTGAAGAAGTTAATTGGGGGTACCCCTAGTATGGGTTTTGAAGTTACGAAACGTTAATAGTTTTTGAGCAGTCACGACACGAATGCTTGATTGTGATTGGTTGTAAAATGGATCTGATTGGTAGTAAACCAATCCCAACCAAGAACTCATTTCGTCGAAAACTATCAACGTTTCGTACCATCAAAACTCGTATTAGGGGTACCAATATACACAGCTAAGCAGTTCCATAAATAGTTTATAGTGTGATTTATCAAATTAATAGCCATGAAACGTTTTACAATCCTGATATAGAGTTATTTATTCAGAAATGAGATCAAATTAAAATTCATTGAATAAATTAGAATTCACTCTTAACATTTTTACAACCAGAAGGTGTGATAAAGTTTATATATCTTTTTTAATTGGTTTATCTTTTTTAATTGGTTTATCACTAATTAATAGGTCGACTTTAGTCTTCGTCATCGTCCCTAAACTTGCATTGCCAAACTAGGGATGCTGATTCAAGTTAAATTATTTAAAATTCTTGAAAAAACTCTTTTTTCCTTTCGAGATTCTATTTTAGACTAAGAATTTATATTTTCATGTTGGGATTATTCTTTAAAATTCTAGAAAAATAAATTCTTCTTTCATTTCGAGATGCAATTCTATTAGATTCTGTTAGAGTCCCTAAGTGTAAGAGTAGACAGGATTTAATAAATACGTCGTGTGCATGGAATCGTGAAATATCCAAGTTCCTAATTTGATCAGGGTGTAATCCAATTTTTCCCCTAGCCTGCAAGCGTATATGACACACTTTCATATCTTCTATTTGTGTCACTTTCTGAGATATTTACACAATAATAAAACGGCTAATGGAATAGGGCATTAGTAAAACATACGAGACGTCAATTATTTTCAATGATTTTCGATTATATTTTGAGACTCAGAGGTTTAGGTAAGTAAATGTAGCAATAAATCGATAAATTAAATTATAAATATAATATTTATATACTGAATTTGTTTTTTACGAAGGTAATCAAGTAGAACTGGTGATCCGAATTCTTTGCTATCAATACATTTCAGCCCCTTGAACCGATTGTCAGTTCTTATTACCGAGTAAAAATAAATGGTGTACCGGATAGGGGAAGTCACGAAGTTAGTAAGAAAATTTTCCTCATTCATTTCCTTAATTGGCTTCTTATAATAAGCTTTTGCAAAGGAACATTCCTTTAATACTTTTGAAAGCAGAGATACGGCAGTGCTAATTGAATTGGGCGTATTAGATTCAAATGCCGGCTGAAGACCAATTAGGTATCAGGTGTGACATTTCACGTTTCTGTCGTTTAGTCGGAATTAATGTTACATTGGCGATTATGATCATCGTAATAGTTGTTTACATTTACAACAGAAATACTAGGATTAAATATATATTCTTCTATTATATATAAAAGTTAGTATGGTTTTCTTTTTTATGTTACTTGAGCTAAAATATACAGTCTGTGGCGTATTCGATTATGATTGTCGTAATGGCTGGTTACATTTACAACAGAAATACTAGGGTCGATATTTTTTTTTATATTTCATTTGATCAAATATATATATATATGGTCTGTGCTATGACCGATTATTTTCGTCGAAACGGTTGTTTACATTTATACCAGAAAAGTAACTAATAGGAAATTAAATGTATTACCTACTCTTCTATAGATTCAATTTGATTTTCATTTCATTTGAGCTAAAATATTTATCTTTATTGTCGATTATGTTTGTCAGAATTGGTGCTTAAAATTACAACAGAAGGACTACTATCTAATAGGGTTTTAAATGTATGTTTTACTATTCTATAAATAAAAAGGTATTTCTTATATTTCATCTATAAGAAGATATTGTCTGTGTTGTTGTGATAGACTTCTTGAGCGTCGGGATATCAGTTTTCATATCTACCTGATCTCTATTGTCATTCCTGAACAATATGAATTGGTGTTATAAGAACTTCACATTGGTACTTTATAATTTATGACTCCCCTCACGTTACAGCCGCCATAACCGCTATCAAAGCAATATGTCAAATACATCCGCCAAGGGAAACCGCGTCCACGTCACCTGCAGATATTTGTCAAAACTCAAATAAACAAAGTTATTCATATCGTGCAATAACAAACAGTCCCAGAATTTTAAACCTTATTGATATCGGTATAAGATCTAAATATCCTTTAAAGCCAATTATTTGTATTGTTTTGAAATGTTCTACGAATATTCTGCCGATATGTTTTAGGTTGTCAAATATGGTTGGGACGGGAAGTGGTCAGATTTATAGCCAAACTTTAATTCGTGAACAAACGCATTCCAAAACTTAATACAATATTGACTTATCCAAGACTCAGATGATATTAAACTGAAATATAATCAGCCAAGTAGGTAAAAGGAAATATAATAAGACAATTGTAATTTGAAGGTGTTCATTAATATTTCAAGTAAATCGAATGCACCTCAAACCTCAATTGGATCACGTAGTAAGTTCATTTCGTAGTATCCTCGCTGCGTTTCCAAGTACCTGCCCCCGAGGGTGTCGGGGTAATTTACGATCCCAGATAAAGAGGGCTCGCAGTCTTATCGACTTCCCTTGTTCTTTTTTCTACCGTCTCTAGTGCCTTTTTTCACAAGCAAATCGACTGTTACAAGGAGCGTTATCGACCAAAGACAATCACTAGAACTAGAAAATGGTCTGCAGTTCGTTTATAGACTTTTTATTATCTGTATTGTTGTCTTTGTAATGTTATATTAATACTTGTTGCTACCGAGCTGTTAAATATATATTTATATTCCAAATATAAAATATTCATTATTTTTTTACATAAATTTTAACTATTTAATTCTCTGAATTTTTTATGATAGAAATAAATAAAAATGTCTATCATGAAAACTTTGCTGAAGTGCCGTGAGTCCGGGAATTAATTTTGTTGAAAAGGCTTCAGGTTTTATGTAGATATCATATTGCCCGGGTGTCACGTTTCTCTAGTCATTGAGTACACCTGTCGACGCCATTTTATAGCTCTTTCCTGAAATGCAGGCTCGTGCTTCAATTCGATTTATAAGCTGAATTACTTAAAGAAAACTCAGTCATGTTCTTGTGACGTATTTCCTTGAAAAAATATATTTAAGTTTTCTATATTTTGATACGTGAAGAGAAAACTTTATATCTTTATATATTTTAATAATACACTAATATTGCCAACATAGAGGTATGTGAAATTTGTGAAAGTTTTATATCGAGAAGTAGTTCTGAAAGATTTTAAATTTATCTAATATGTATTTTAAATAAGTGAAATTATATATTATAATTACATTAATAGATTCATTATTTATGTTCACACTGTCAATGTCATATAATTATTAGTCAGATGTCAAAAAGTTGCAAATTGCCGTCTGACGCCACAGAATATGAAATAAGCTAAGTTTTTATGAGACTTTACATTATAGTTGAATTTCGGCCACGTGGCCACGTGGCGACCACGAGTGATCATGAATCCCTTTATTCATTCTTGGAATATAATCCAGACATTTTTTTTTACTTGAAAACTAAACATTTCAAACGTGTAACAAAATATTATTATAATGCTGAGATGTTTTTTGCAAACAAATTTCTTTGAATAGATTTTACATACACAAATCTTTGTTATGTATACGCATCCAACTGAAAAAAATCTAATTTATTGAGGAAAATATAGTTACAAGAAAAGATTTTTATTCATTTTCGGAGGCGCCAAACAGTTCTCGTCTGAAAAATAGCGTCATTTCCTGAAACCATTCCTTCGTTTCCGTTCAAACATTATTACAACTCACGGCTATTATTTACTTAACCAGCTTTTAGCGTTGGTTTATTTATTTTATAGAATATTTTAAAGTAAATTCTATTATAAATAACGTCCACAAACAAACGGACAAAATGACACGCCATCAATCAGAATACCTGTAATCAATTCCCGCTCCAGGTAGAATAGGATACATTTAATCCTATTGAAATTCAAAAGATCGCGTTTTATACGAGATGAGATTTGTCCCCTTAGGATATTATTTAGACGCCTTGCCATAAAACGGCAGCTGGTTGGCGGCACTTATTATATTGAGATTTGCGCTGAGATTACTAAGATTACTGAGAAAATATATTTGATAAACAGAACACTTATCAATTCCCCAGAGGCGTGTAATATAAATTATGTTTCGCTGAAACCGGTGTTATGTTTAGCGATTGTTATATTACGTTCGTGTGACTGAATTGGAGAAATAAACCATTATTATATTTCGTCATGCTCGTATGATGAATATTTGATTTCGTATATATCTATATACAAAATCTTTCATTTGACATTGATGGACAGACAAAACAGAGACAGCTAAACTAAACTTCTAATATGTTTTTAAGAACTATATATTCAAGTTTCACTAAGGACAAGAAAAGTTAAAGTAGAAATGAATTATAAATAATGCCTTTGTAAATTCCGTAAAAAATCGTACTATAAAACTTAATATTCTAATTTATTTTATACGAAACCATGTATAAAGCATACGAAAAAAATAAACTCTGACCTGAAAAAGAATTTATCATTAAACTTTGCATAAAGAAAACTAATTCTGGCCTGAAATAATGTGTCTTTATTTTCCATTGCAACGTATTATTTTATTTATTTATTATTTGCACAAAACCTGCAAAGGCTAGCATAATGCCACAAGCATTCTCTTCCAGCTAGCCCAGTAGTAAAAGGAGAACAAAATAAGGGTGTGTAAAAAACAAAACAAAAAAAATAATTAAAAATAACAGAAATACAAATATAAATATAGCCTAACTACTTAACTTTCTAGTCTTCTAGAAGTAAAAGAAAAAAAAACAATAATAAAGAATACAGATATAAACTTAGTCGTAAAAATATCAGTGAATATAAAAAAATCAACTTAACTCACAAATTAAAAAATAAACAACAACAAAATAAAACAGACGGAGGCAAGATTTAAGGTATGATAAACAAGGATAGAAAATGTTTTTTCACTAAACTTTTAAAGATATTTCTATTAGGAGCTTTTCTAATGTCAGTAGGTAAGTCATTCCAGAGTTTTATTGCCTGTGTGGTGAATGAGTAATATTGAAAGTCGGTGCGACAAGAAGGCAATCTAAGGGTTAAATTTTTAGATGATCGAAGCTGATGTCTATGATTACCATCAAGGAAATGAAAACGAGATTTTAAATAATTAGGAGAACAAGGATAAACAGAAGGGAGAAAAGAGTACATAAAATCCTTGAATTTCTGCGATGTTTAATAGATAGCCATTTGAGTTTGGAGCGATAGAAGGAGATATAGATAATAGGCTAGTTTTCATCACGAAAAGATATACTAGCAACTGAACTTAAATGAGACATAAAATGTAGCATAGCTTATAAAGGTGAATAGCTTTTTGCAGCATCTCTTCTTAAGCTCTATATTCACACCCTGTCCTAAGAAATACGCTATGGTTTTAAATATATAAGCATCAATTAATACTAACAAAAGAGTCAGACACTATTGCATTAACATCATTTATATGAGTTGTTTATTTTCCTAATGATTTGATGAATGTATTATATATTATATTAAATGTTATACTAACACACTACTTTAAGTTATACATTGATTAATTAAATACATTAATAGTTTATAATTCATCGTCTAATTATTATTATCATAATATATCATATCATTATTTCAGTTAATTAGTAATTGAAATAAAAAGCCATTTTTTTATTGTACGTCTATCGTAATAATATACTCGATCCTTTTAATTTCTTATAAATAAATGTATATCACTACTTTCAATAAACATATTTTTGGATGAAACGAATAAATTACTCTCAATATATAGAATTTTTCAGTGAATAAAACCAACCAGTAAACATAAAATATATATTTTATTTCGTGAACAAGTAAGCAGGTACTAGTATTAGGGAAATTGCTGCCTGACGTAAGCATATTTGGAGCCAAGTTCAGCGAAATCGGGTTTACATCAAATCCCGAGTGAAGGGTGACCATTTATCATTCGGGCCGCGAGCCAAAAACGGTTTTCATAAAAATGTATTAAAACTTTCCGTCTCGCCACGTATTTTTACGCTTCGTATGTTAATTTTATCCCGGAAAGCCTTGATATCCGCTTTTTATGCAATTGGGCTAATTCAATGTGAGCGTAAAATTTATATATGTGTGTGTGGGGTGTTCATAATTGTATATAGAAATGTACATATATATTTGGTAAATAATGAGATGATAAGCAACATATAGCATGTGATATAGTAATTGTATATTTGGTGTTAAAATTACTAGCCATAGTTGTGTATTACGATGACTTCATTTTGCGGCAGTTTATTTATGAGGAATTTGAATTAATTATATGTTTATTGTAATATAGTACCTAAGTATAAATTAAGTAGAATAAGTTGGTCTCTAAAACTTGGAAATCTATAATACAACTTACACATTTCTTTCAATATTTTTAAGTAATTAAATCATTTGTTCCGAAGAATCTTTTAATTAAATACTAAGCTAACGAAGAATAACGAAAAGATTTAAGCTAACTGTCCAAGAGAAAAAGTATTAATTAAATCAAAAGTAAAAGCTTGAAACATGTCGGTCTTTCATCATTTTAATAAAGTTCGTAGGTACAAGTTGACAAATATCCCGACACGGTTCTTAATATATTGGCCTCATTAATACAACACACGTAATGCTACGAGGTAAAAGGTCTCCAGAGAAAAATCAACCCAGCTCACATATTTCGACGATTTTTCTACGTCTCATTTGTTACTCTAACTTCGGTGAAACGTAAAATCACATTTTTCTTTACCACAGAGTAATTGAAGGAATGGAATCGAGTGACATTTTGCAAATTGGATTTACAAATTCTACAACAATTAATTTTTAGGAAATATTTCCTAAAACATTTACATACGAGTATACAATATGCATTTGTTAATAATAAACTATTAATTTTCCTTCCACTATTTATAATGTGTAAACGTCAAAGTAATAAAAGGCTAAGTCAGTATGATACACGTATTCCCCAACCTAATTTACAGTCCTGGCGCATCAGGTCATGACCGTCTTCCCAAGTGTACGATACTGCCCATCTTGTCCAAGTTACGACCTGAGTCGGTTTCATTGTCTCAGCTGCCTTACTGATTATTGCTTTGGTTATAAGATAAAAACCCAACAATCGAAGATGATACGATTCGAGCAACGGTCGTTAAATGTTCGCCTTTTGTATACTATTTCTTCCTGAATGAATAAAAAATAGGGCCTTTACCCACGTCAGAGTTTTATTTAAATTTTTGTTGAGGCCGCATAAGGTATTATTACTTTTCTCATGTTTTTTTTTTATCTCTGGAGATATATACACAATGAATGTACAACGTTAAAAAACAATCGTTCTTTTTTATTTCTAATCAGATAATAATGTTTTTGTGTATTCTATTCATAAAATATATTTATGAAAAATAAATACATAACTGAGATACCAAGAGTAGTTAATAATGTAGGGATGACCTAATATTTATTTATTTATTTATTCTTTAAGGATTGCCAACGGCAGATACACCTTACATTTATAATTATATTACTGAAAATAACAAAACAATTTTAGTGCCTGGCCAATTACAGGCAACCACAGCTTATTTATTATTTGTAGTGTCAATTAATCATTAAAAAGTTTAATATATTTCGACTAAAAAAATATATATTTATATATATATATATATATATATATTTGGGCTAAATGACAACAGTAAAATTAGTAAAAGCGAGTCCATGAAACTCTATTTTACTTTAAAAAGTCATAAAATACTTTTAATTAAAAAGAAAAGTCAAAGAAGTTGGGGAGTGAGTTGCAAATCCAGCTCGGCTTACAGCGGGATATTAGGGATAAAACTGTACCGTATAAAAGCGAATTTCATTACGCAATACTTAAAAGAACCTGATTTCATGAAATTATATAGTTTTCAGTATATTTCAGTTTCTATTTCTGCCGGTCTCATATGACTTAGGAAGTATTATTTATCATTTTAATAATACTACAATATCAATACTCTAAGTATAGTAATGCAATGAAACTCAAGTAGATTCTGAAATCCTTATAAGACTACGTTAAGCTTAGAAGAGCTCTGTTACGTCAGGTATAGTATGGTACCAATATTATACATACATGGGCACAATACAAAATGACCAAGAGTATATTACCGCACTATTATTATTAAATTATACTTGAAATTTAATTATTTTTATTAAAGTATGTAGCTATATTTCTTATACTATCTGTAGAAATTGTTATTCTATCAAAAATATCTAGTAAGTTAAGTTTATGCAGCTTAAGATTAAGAACCCCGAATCTGTTCGACACTAGTCGGGCACTTTCCGACTTAATTTCTACGTGAATACAGCCCGTAAATATAAATATAATAGGTAAAGATATTTTGATAAATAAATAAGAGTAACATCATAGTTCTATCTTAGTTTAAATAGCGATTTACTTAGTCGTGAGATTAGAAGGTATAAGGCTGGCTCCTGACCACCGAGAAATGAATAGCCTCAGGGTGCTCAGAGCATCCAATATACAGTATATTTAGTACACTACATTTCAGCATAAGTAGACGTTTAATAAACGAAAATGGTTTTAAATGAGAATATGAAAACAACAATTTATGTTTATAATTAAACGAATAATAGTAGTAAAATAAAACGAAATGAATTTCAACATAAAAGTATATATTTTCTAAACGCGAAACGTAATTAACGAATATAAATTATATAATTAAAAGCTTGGGAAATCCCATAACTCAATGAGAGTACAATGCTTTGTTCAGACAGCTAAATAGAGGCGGATTAAGTATGGAGTTTTACTAGTACGCCAATTAATTGTAAACGCTTTTGGTTGGATACGTTGCTCACGTTCTGGACCCTAATAAATAGGCATTCCAGCTCTCGCTATATGAGGCCCATTGTTTCTACCGTATTGTTCTAAGTAGATAAATTATGGAACATCATTGTTGGATAATTGCTGACATATATACTTTGCTATTAGTATGCATAAGATTATATTAGTATATAATAACTTTGCATTGTATATAATGTATTAATTATTTGAACTAGTTCTTTATTGCAGTCCTTCTGTATTAGTATCGAAATAAGAAACATTTGAAAATCAAATATATTCTAGCGAATACTTATTTTCAAAGAAAATACTGTTTGGTCAAATTTGTAACGGTTGTCCAAAAACCATATGGTTGCTTTAAATTTAATGTTATCAGGGTAATATAAAGAGTGAGATTATGTCCAGACATTAGACTGGACACTATGAGGGACACAGAGGCGTCTGAACGTCGCTATAAAATTCAACTTTATTTCCGGCACGTGCGAAGTACTCTACGTTTTTTCTGGAAACAAGAAGGGATATTAAAATAAAGCTTAAAACTTAGGTACAAATTTTATTACGGCTCAGTGTTCTCGTAAAACAAGAACTCGACAATTTGTATTTTGTTTTTGTGAGACAAAAAAAATATGAAGCTCAATCTATCTTCAAGTTACAAAGATGACAAAGCACCCTATTAAATCTTGGTGACAATCATTGGAAATAATCGTAATTAAGGGTGCATTTTATTTCTTTAGTGCTAATGACAAAAAGAAAATATATTTATAAACAAACGTAACATACATATAATACATGAACCATGAACTCTTATAACAATATTACAATAATCGTATTTTTGAGAACACTATTAATTTATATAATTTAAAACAACAATTTTAAAGAAATATTATTTTAATCATATTTCGATAAGAATTTTTGATGACGTCATCCAAAATCAATCACTTTTTACTACACAGAACATCGTTAACTCGTGTGTGTGAAATAAAACCATGAAGTGTGCTTATAAATTAATTGATATTGTTTTTATGTCAAATAGTGATATTTAAATAAAGCGTACGTTCTTTTAACTCACCAAGCAGGAATAAAACAATATTTTATGTACAATTCATGGTAGGAATCAAAAAAATGTATTTATAATATTACAACAGATATTCTTTAAACTATTATAGTTTTTAAGAGTTCATGGTAGGTGTCCAGATAGTTAAAATTAATAGCCACTGGTAAGAAAGACGAAGGGTATTTTACAGATGTCCATATCGATATTATAAATATATCGATTTTACTTTCACTTTGACTCGTAAAACTACAGTTCCATTACTTTCAGTACTAGATCATGCACTGAATGTACCTGGATACTAATAAACGTACGTTATGATGCCTAGATCCAAGAAGACGACCTACGCTGAGCGGGTTTCAGACTTGGTATATTTTATAAGTGGAAAGCGACATGTTCAAGCCAATATTGTTATATCAACAAACGACTTTGGCGTACTCTATCAGAATATTAGTTATTATATAATATTAAAATATACACATATGTATATTGTATTTGAAATAAATGCAATAGTATCGTAAATATTATTACTTTCACAAATTTTACCCAGAATTGCTTAGCCAAACTTTTCCATACTAAACGCTACATTTTGTACCAAACATTTAAAGCTGTTTTCCGAGCTATTAACAAGCTGCAAATTATTCGCGACCGAAAGGCGTGGGTGTATTGCCTACGCGGCTCGCCTTTAACATCTCTTAAACATAACTTATTGGCAGGCAATTATTAAAAGTATGGTTTTCGAACACACGTCAACATTTCTTATAGGTATTTTTGAATCACAGCGCCGCCTCACGGACTTAAACAAACCGCAAGCCAGTGACGGTAATACAGTTTGCGTGAAAAATAAAAAGCTAATCTTGTTCCAATTAGAGTTCTCTGATAGTGATTTTTATTTTTATCTTTAAAAAAAAGTATTAATATTTATAAGTTCATGAATAACAATCCTGAATGGGTTCGAAACTACTCAGGCACAATCTGATATAATTCCACGTCAATACAGCCGGGTAAAAACTAAATATACAGATATGAAAGTCATGGTTCACAAAAGTTTAAACATTGTCTGTTATTTAAAATATGTTCATTGATTAAAAAACAAACTGAAAGCAATTTCCTTTTAGATTGTCAATGCTAACGAGAGTCCAGTCAAATCCTTACTTCCTTACGCATCAGAGCGTACTTCCAGCCATCTTCTAATAGGTGGTATCCATTAATCACGGGATGGCAGACGGGTTAAGCGAAGGAAATGCCCGTAAATAGCTAATACAAAACCGCCGACTGGTCCATCAATCAATGATGTTAAAGCTTTAACATGCTTTTTTGTAAGATGGCTATTAGCTTCGGATTTTGCCATTTCTTTAGCTATGTTTTAATATCGCTTTGATGTCTTTTAATTTAAGTGAATGTATTTGTTTTTGAATTCTGATGATATATTAATATGTTTATTAATAATATTATTTTAAAATTAATAACATCAATATTGTAGAGTTCAAGCTTAGTATTTTTCAAAACAATTTCAGATCATAACATACAAAGGAACGTTATTTTACAGCCTCAAAAATGTTTTTTATAGATTTGAAAGTGAAAGCGTCCTAAAAGTCCTGTTAGGGAAGAACGAAGCGACGAATTTTTGTTATAGCATTATTCCTATTATTTTTCTATTTTCATACCTATATGCAGCAAATTAATATATAAATTTTAAATAAATATAAAATAAAAAATTATCAACATGAGTAGGCCTCAAATCTGCGATCTTTGACATGTCGTCCCCGCCACTCTTCGAACTGAGCTATCATATTGTTTACGATGTGACACTGTGATTGAATCTACCGTTCTATATATCTTTCTATAAGATGTCCTTATCCAAGATAAAATTTAAAAAAATAAAATAAAGTTAGCTTAGCTAAATATATTCTTTAGCAGTACATATGCCTGCAATTACTTGAATACCTAAATAATTTTGCTGGGCAGTTCCAATTTGTTGCCAATGAATAAAGACAACTGTTTTAATATATTAATATTTTAAGTAACATAAAAGCTGCGGAAGAGTGCAATGGCTGTATTTTATATGACTTTAATGTGGTGATGCAGAGATCATATCATATTTTTATGAACTGCGGTGCCTTTTAAGTCTTATATGGTCAGAACGTTTTATGGATTTTCGAGTACACAATAAAACTGTGGTATGCTGCCAACTGGGATCCTATTGCCGAAGTTTAGCCGTATAAAGGACGTTTTGTTACAGGCCAAAGTTTAGTTCATTGGTAAAGGAGGCACGTATCCAAAAGCACATCCTTGTGACTTCTGGTTTCTCCCCTGATTACAAATACTGGATTTGTGTCCTGATTTATAACTTTTTAAATCAGTTTAAAACGATTTTTGAATGGCCATTTTATGTTTAATGTATCTCTGGTTTGAATTGGTCTAGTGATATTTTTTGTTGTAACATATACAATATTATTACATTTTGTAATAATACAAAAAAAAAAAATTTTTGATTTCGTCCTAAAATTAATAATAATAATAGTTTGATAAAATGTTTTGATGACGTGATTCTAAATCATTCATAATTTTAGTATAGAAAACAATATTAACTCGTTCCACAAAGTTTGTTTTGACAATTGATAGGTACTTATTGATTAAATATTGTTTTTATGTATATAATATATATAATAAATATATTAATATATAAATTATACAAGAATTAATGCTTTTTTTTTGCTTAAATTGCACGAATTCTATAATAATTAATGCTTTTTTAGTATCAAAATTTAGTCAATAAGCAGGAATAAAACTAATTTGTTTTTTTTTTTTTTTTTTTACGAATCAAAATAATATTATTATTGTAATATTGCAACCAAACTATGCTAGTTCTTAAGAGTTCATGGTAGGCCTGATGATTATAATTACGAATATAGAGTATTTTTATACTAAAAATATAAAAGCAATTTGATTATTTGCAGCATATAGATATATTTTCTCGGTATCAATTAATTAACAAGAAAATTGATAAAACTTATATCAACGAACCAGTTTTACAGTAACGACCACTACTTAAAAGCTTTGTCGCTTATTTTACAAGCTTTTTTAATGAAACGAGTAACAATATACTTTACGATTTGTATTCAGAGTGCTATCTATCTTGTAAGGATAAGAAATACTTCGTTCTGCCAATTAATACCTTACCTTTAAATATCGTCCTAAAGATATACGTAATATATAAATTATTCATGGTTTTTCATGTTGTCAATCTGGATTAGAACTGAGAATAATATATTACATTACTATCTTCTTTTGGATTACATTCCATAAAAATGGATCAATTTTGATGAAGTTTCCATTATTCCATATTATACTTACTTTGAATAAAATCTTGGATGTCATATAAAAGATGATTTCCGTATATAAATCATACAAAATAAAATAATTAATTTGGATATTTTACATTTTGGGTTTTATTTTATTAAAGATTATTTATTATTTTATATTGTTTGTTTTAACACAGGCTAACAGAATGCCGTAGCTCTACCAATTAATATACAAGTTAGACTGGAATCCGATGTCTTAGTGATACAACTAATTAAGGAGGCGTATAATATATTCCATTACGTCAATGTTCTTATTAAATATGAATACGGTTGAAGCAATTATCTTTTAATCTCTTCTGTCCTGGGTCGGGAGGCTTTTAAAATGTAAATTGTATGACCCATACTGACTCGCTTCCGCTTTACTTTGTAGCTTTGTTGTTTTGTTACACTGAATTGAATATCTTGTGTGTAATCTATCATTAATCATTATTGTGTCTGTGTTTGTGTGAGTGTATACAACGCTAAACTTTACAACAAGTTATTTGTTAGTTGAGTTACAATTTTGAAACTTTATTTGTGTGTGTAGTTTATGCTCTATTTATGTTTTATTGATATCTTGAATTATCAACTCATCATTTTATTGAGACTATAGCAAATAATTGTTATTTTCTGGAAAAAAATGTTTTAATTTCATCAAATATTCATGTCATTTATCACATTAAATACGTTTCCACAACCATATGAAGTAACACAAAAGACTGGCGAGAAGTACGAGGTACGCGCTAATTCAAGGGCGTCATCTTTTTTATTTTTTGGAATGTTTCAGGATGGTTTTAATGCGTTCCTCACGTTTTTATTTTGAGTTAACGCCTCAGCCGGTTTATTATGCGCTAAAGAACAAAATTTATGATTAAAAACTCCAATAAAGGCTCCAGCTTATTAGCAGCAGTTCTATGGGTGCTATTGTGCGAACTGTGAATGACCTCTTCAGCATCATAATAGGCAAAGGGATGCGCAGGAGCGCGTGCGGCAGAGGGGCGACCGGTTTGAAATTAGAACGTTTTTTATTTGAGCATAGCTCTTTGTCGGCACCCGCTCGGTGCGCATGCGCTAACTCGACAAATACGTCGAATGAAATAAGCCGTATTTTGTTTAGTTTCTTTTTTGAATGGTCTTTTTTGTGAGGGTTAAAGCAAAACTTTAGGGTTACGTATCGGGTCAATAGTTTCTACGCAGGAAGTTTGGTTTTGTATCCGAAGGTCTTTTGTGGAGTACATACAAATGGTACTTACGTAAGTAAGTAAGCATAAGAATGATTATAAATAAAAATAGAATAAAGAACAAAATACGGGTAGGGATTCGAACCCACGACCTCTGGAACACCGTCCCGTCGCTCTACCAATTAAGCGAGCTACCGTATCGTTACCCGACTCGGTGATTTTTATTAGGCTTATTTAAATTTTAAATAAATATAAAATAAAAACAACATTTTAAAAAGCTTAGCATTATAAATATTTTGAAACAAAAGAATATATTTTTTTGAAATTAGAAAGCATTACTCGTTAATTATAATTTCAGAACGAAATATTTATATAAAGATAGTTAAAAATGTAGCGGGAACAAACCTACCTATAATTAGAGATAAAAAGATGTACATCACTTGAACTTATAAATATAATTGTAATTGCTCCCTACATATGAATACGAATGCTATAATAATTAAGAGATCGTATAAAGACGTTGCATCACAAGTTCATGGCACTCTTAGTTTATTTACAATGGGTCAAACAGTTGTTATATCCCATTAGATAAACGGCGCCTTGAATCCCCCCATTTTGAAGAGAGTAAACAGAGATGGAGGGAGTAGTTCGACTCACGACTCGAAGCCAGTTGGTCGCGTCAGTTTCATAACGTTCCCGCGCTTATGTGGCGGACGAACTTTTGACATTTCAAATACAGATAAAAGCTATATAAAAACTTTTTTATTATAAATTTAACAAAGATGTAATAAATAAATGTGAAATTTGTGTAATTCAGTGGCAGTATGGTGGATGTTGGTGTCGAGTGTAATAGTATATCTGGAAGGAACCGATTTGTTTATATTGTTTTTGTGCATTTGTTACTCATTGGACTGAATGGAACGAATGGTAAATATGATGTTTTATAAAAAGTCTATATATGATATTTATATTTACCCGGCTGTATTCAATTAAAATTAAATGGGAATGATCCCGACTAGTTTCCGATTTAATTCTACGTGAATACAGCCGGGTAAATATAAATAAAATAGTCATGGTTCACGAAAGTTTAAATATAAAAAGTTTATATATGTTTAAAATGATTGAACCTATTCATGTAACTTTAAGAAGATTTTTATTATTCTTGAAATCTAAGCTCTTGATAGTAATATGTATGAATATTCATAATAGAGGGTTACTTTAATATATTCAGAATATTCATATTATGTAAATATTTTAACATTTCCGTGTCATCATTAAGGATAGAGTTAAGGATTAGTTGTTGGATATATCATATTTAGATTAAATAATAATTTGATTAAATGGAGACTAAGGATAATTACATTTTATTTACATATCAATATTATGAAATTAATATATTGAATATTCTAGCAACAAAAAATGTTTAAAAACTTGTATATTTTAGTAGATTGTGTTGAAATGATGTGTTTATATGTATTTAGAAAATAATACTACTTTCTACCGAATTAATTAATCGCTTTCCTTATAGCTGTGAATATTTTAAAAGATTTCGTTGAAATAATATTGTTTGACTTATATGGGAAAGTATTCTATTTGGTACTTAATTGATCGTTTTGTTTATTGTTAAAAATAATAATTGTTACCACAGGCCTTACGTTTTGAGTTTAATTTATTAATTTATTATAAAATCTGTGATATAAACAGACATACACTTAGAACATATTGTATGATATACTGGATAGTATACACTGAGACTGTGACATAAAAGACTTTTAATCTGTTCATGCTCCTGAATAACATTCAAAAGGAAACATTCAATAGCGTTTAGTTTTTTATAAATAAAGAATGAAAAAAAATCAGCCCGGGCAGGACTCGAACCTGTGACCTCTAGGAAACCGTGCGGTCACTCTACAAATTAAGCTACCACGTCGCTACCTTTCTTGATGAATCTAGTTATTCGGTTTCATACAAAAATCTCTACAAATGTTTTATCTATGACACAAACTGTTTTATATTATATATAAAACTTTTATTATTTTATTATATAAACATATAATTTAATATTAATTATGGACAGGACTCGAATCTGCGCTCTCTATCAAGGTATAATTACAGAAAAATAGAGACGCTGTCATAGTCTTTGTGATAATATTTGTAAGCTCTTGTTTTATTAAAAATATTATTGCTCATAAAGTATTACTTTGATCCTTTTTATTCAATATATAACTGAACTGAATTCTACTAATATTGTAATTAATAAAAAATATTTCTTAAAATAGTCGTGTGCAGTTAAAATAACAATATTCTGATTCCATATGCTTTCTTTTTCTTTCCTTTCATACATTTTGGTAAAATATCAATGAATTTATTATCTTTAGTAGATAACCTTTCACTACAAGCATACATTAAATCTAATAGGAATATATTTGTATTTCAAAATTGATTAAGAGGCAATACATAAAAATGCCATTTCATCAAATGTTCTTATGATTTATAGCTCGACCTTTAACCGACCTCTGGTTCAGTTCTGATATCTGTGTTAGAGATATTGTAATAGGCCAGAGCAATTAGGAAATATTATATGATCAATCATTAGAAATAAAAACTAAATATATTATTGAATATAGTACTGAACACTCCTTATTTTAAACAAAAATTAGATTTAAAACAAAAAATATATAGTTTTATACAACTCCAATTCCATTGTTACTTAACGATCTTGGTTTACTAAATTGTAAATGCACACATACACAGTTCTAAACGATAAAAAACTACACAAACTCACACACACACACACACACTGCTATACATGTCTCTCTATTCATTGAATAAAATAATTTACACACATACATATATCAATATGCAGTAAATATCTTATTCGGTTTGTTTTATTTACTTAGTAATGCGTCAGTCAATTCCTTTCTTAGATAGCGACGTAATGGGTGGCGTGCACTTTAATATGCTTATCAACGAGCTTTCCTAACCATTCCTACGTCAAAGTAAAAGATATTTTTGTGCTTGTGTGTGTGTCAATAACAATTTCTATGTCAAAATAAAAGATATGTTTGTGCTTGTGTGTGCCAGTCAATATCATTTACAATTTCTTTGAAACTCAAGTCTTTGTACGATGGACGTTATACGTTTTTATTCTGGCTGTGTGTCTCTGTCTATCTGTGAGACTAGATTGTCTTATTCATAGTATTTGATTTCGTATTAATGATAGATTGATTGTTTGTTTTCTTTATATTATATTATATATATACATATATATATATATATTATAACATAAATATTTATATATATAATATAAATATATATTTAAATATATGTTTTTGATGATTAAGCAGTTTCAGAATTATTTATGATTCTAAATGCTAAAATATATTTAGTTTAGTTCAGTTTAGTTTTTAGTAAGCAAACCTATATAAAGTGACATTACTTAAAAGATATCTTCAGTAAAAATAAGTCATTATTTTGCCATAATATTATCAGAGCAGACATAAATTTATAATTTCAATACAAATTAAGATTGATGCTTATAATTGGCAAAAATAATTGGCGACTTTAATAAATACTTATAATTACTTATCAGACATTCCATTAATTAAGAGTCCTTTAAATTAGCATGTCTCGTTTACTATATGCCAATAAAGTTCTTATGAACAGGATATTAATACCAAAATCGCTTGTATGAATTTATACAACCTTTAGACTGTACAGTTGAGTAATTAAAAGACTGAGCCAATTAACAAACTGTAGTTTAACGAAACAATGGAGTTTTTTTTGAAGTTCAGGCTTAATTAGAGTTCGCGGGTAGTTACATTTATTTCGCATTTCCTACCTGTTCGCAGTTGTGTTTCTATTTTGTTTGTGTAACTTATTTATTACGTTTTCAATTGATTTTTGTGGAATAAAGATATATTTTCTTGTGTTTTAAAACAAAGTTTTTCAATTGATTCTTGTGGGAGTTAGAAATATTTTCGGATGTTTAATAAAGTATTTTAAATTATATGTGCTTCCACATTTGGCCTTTCGGTAAGACTTTACTATTTCTCTCCAATGAATTCTTCTACCCAAAATCTAGTTTTTAAAATTTGATTATGATTAGGAGGAGGTTAGTTTATTTAGAGAAATACTCATGTATAATAAACAGTCTGCTGTGGTTTAGCGTGGTTAAGGTTTTTTTGTTTTTTATATGCATATAGAAGCTGATTATTAAATCTTTATCACAGCTTCCAAACAATCGTCCCAAATAACTATAAATGTATCAAATCCTTTAATACGACGTTTGTACTGAAAAATAGATTTTTTCAATCCTATTTCTTTAGGAAAACATTATCAGTATTCTTTTTCTTTTCTTTAACTAAAAATACTAGTAGAATTTCAACCCCAAAGTCACGATTCAGGTAAACTAAACTAGAATATTTGTTCTTTTTACAGCATGTTCCCAAAAACCAAAAAGCTTAAAAATCCTACAAAGTTTTATGATCGTTTTTTTTATAAATATATCAAAAACAATTTATACAAAAGATTATTGTATTTCACAAGAATACATTATCTATCTGACTGGACTTGTATTCTAAAAGGACAGCCGCCTCGAGATAATGCGTACATTGTGTTATCGCGACAGTGACAAGTATTAATAAAGGACCACTACCGCGCTTGACAGAGGGATGTTAAAAAAATAAGGCTGCGCACAAAAAGGCGACTACCATTATAATAATAAAATGTGTTATGTCTGTACTGTCATATTGTTGTTAATATTACAAATAATAATTCATTAAAAACAATCTGGTAAAAATATGTGATAGTCATCGTGGGTCTCGAAAAATGAAATAACAATATAATTATTGGTAACAAAGACATCGTTTTTTAATGACTGATGTGTATTTAGAAAATATGTAATATAAAAACTATGTTACAAACAAATTACATAATAAAGTAATGTATGAAAAAAGAATAATTTATAAAAATGAAATCTTTTTTTTTCTCTTGCTTCAAACCCAGGAAGACTACTTTAGGACCGCGTACATTTTTTGCATTGCATGAAATACATCGCAAGCGGCGTAGCATCTTAACATAATATAACTAATTATATAATTATAAATATTTCATGACAAGCAAGATGCCTTAATAATTTCAATACTCCGAGCTCGTTTATCGCGTATAGATCTAAATGCAACGGTCAGACAATGTACAGGCAAAGATCATTGAGACATTTATAGATATCTTTTTATAGTTTTATCTTTTCGTCAAATCTTAGCAATAAAATGAATTAATTTATTAAGCAATATGTTTTTTAGTGCTTTTGTATGAAAATAGTATTTCCGTGTAAAAGATGTAAAACTTTATTTATTCACTTAGTGTATTTTAAAATATATGATTGTAAGCATCTCTGTACGAGTGCTTCATTTATCAGGTACTGATAGTATATAATGCGAATATACTCTAGTCATCGGTATATTTCCAGGTCTATACATAATCTAAGTCAGAGATAAGGTTTGACGCCATAGAGCAAATCGTATGCAGGTACTGCGGCAGAGATATCTTGTTTTACAAGAATTAATGGTACAACCGGTTTGCCAAGTTATATAAAGATTATAATCTATTTAATAATATGTTCCTTAATAAAATAATGTAATTCAATACTTAATACCATTATTACATACCATATACCATATACATTTCTCTTCCTAGCACAAAACCGAGCGCCCAGGATTAAAGAACATCCATCCAACACAGTATCTGGTAGAAGTGAACCAGCGACACTGAGATGTGTTGTAGAAGGTCGCCCCAAACCCACTGTGCAGTGGTTCAAAGACGGCTATCCATTACCACCAGCGGAAGATGGACATAGAGTTCTTCTAGAAGATGGATTACTATTTTTAAGGTTAGCAAAAATTTTAAGTAAAAGGACTTTTTTTATTTAATGATTGAAGGAGAAATATAGTTAATTCTCTGGAAGATTGTCTCCATAAGGAAATAAATGTTAAGTAATTCATGTTACACTCCATGTTTGTATAAAGTGAAAGCAAATTACTTTGATACTTAAAAGGACGTTATTATGATATAACCCATGTATATAACATTGATTTAGACTAATGGTTAAGATTTTCTTTGTCATCGTAGGGTAAATCGGGGGAAGAAAGAAAGTGATGAGGGGATATACTGGTGTGTGGCTCGTAATATAGCAGGGGAGGCTACAAGTCAGAATGCTTCATTAAATGTAGCAGGTAATTATTTACTTAACAAAAATAATATAAATGTTGTATCTATTCTACGAACAAAAATCCATTTAATGTATAGGTACATTTTAGTAAAAATATGATGTTTGATATTTAAAAAAAAATGTTTTTAGTTCTTCGAGATGACTTCAGAGTTGAACCTAGAGATGTTCAGGTAGCTGCTGGAGAGCCAGCATTACTAGAATGTGTTCCTCCTCGAGGAGTTCCAGACCCTTCTGTACACTGGTTGAAGGATGGCCAGTTATTTGACATTGAGGTCAATGGAAGGTATGCAGTTTAGTATAGGTTATGTATGTAAAGTGGTTAATTATTTTTCTATATTTTGGTACCATATTGTACCATACATACATATTTAAACAACATTTATACCTATAATATTGGTTTAGAAATGAAACGAAATACTGTTTTTTTAGAGTGAAAGTAACAGAAACGGGAAGCTTAAAAATCCTTGAGACGTTACCAAACGATAGTGGGCTATTCAGATGTGTGGCTTCAAATATCGCTGGGGAGAGACAATCAAGAGCAGCGGCATTGATTGTTTTGAGACGACCGCATTTTGTGGTGAAACCCAGTAACGTTACTGCTCTGGTTGGACAAAATGTTGAATTCAATTGCCAGGTAGATATCTCAAATCAGACAAAAGAAACAGTTACCGTACCTTACTTTATCTTAAGAGAAAGATAAATAAATATTTTATCATCTAAAATAAATATTTAACTGACCCGCATATTGTAGGCCTACGATGCAAGTGTAAAAATATCATGGGTAAAGGAAGACGGTGTATTACCGTCGCATGCGACAGTGATACGGGGACAGCTTCGGCTGGAGCAGGTGTCAGCCAGCGACGCGGGCTCATACTGCTGCCGCGCTGACAGTCACACTGGTTCCAGTACCACTACTGCCTCTCTTACCGTTTATTGTGAGTTTATTTTATTTTTCAACCTGCGTCTTCAAAAAGTCGATACATATTAGAATCTATAAGTTATCAATAAGTCTTAGATACTCAGCACCGTAAAGAAAACAAATGTAAATATAAGGCATATGAAGCCGCGGTATTACAGCTGTAGCTATGCTATTGTTTACAGAAAGATACAAATACTATCCATCTTTGGATTGTATGGTTGAATAAATGTTTTTATAGTTCAACCACATAAAAGTAAATATACAGTTGGCTGTGTAGTATGGAGCGTTTATTCTATCAATTTTATTGCGCTATTTTGATATCTGTTTGGATCTATTTTCATACGGCCATCTGTTCCAGCTTTACCGCACTTCACACAGATACCGTCCAATTTGACCGCATGGGAGGGTGATGTCGTGTCCATTCCTTGTGAAGCGAAAGGCTTGCCAACACCCACGACATTCTGGATTCTAGAAGGCAATGAGGATTCACTTTTGTTTCCAGAATGTACTAGAAGTAATTCCAGTTTATTGTATTTGGACGGAGCGAAAGTAGAACATGGAGGAAGAGTTATCTGTGTAGCCGTAAATGCGGCCGGTAGTGTTATGCAAGAAGCTTATCTAAATGTGTTAAAGAAAGCCAATAGCCCATCGAAAATACACACTGATAAGAGGTTTGGTCATAGTTATGATCACGAGGTTCGCATGACAGAGTATGAATTTGTTCAGGCGAGGAAATACTTACAACAAAATGTTTTAATCTTAAAGAGGGTGGAAACTTTGTCTTCAACGTCTGTAAAAGTTGTCTGGGACGTAAGTATTAAGTATTGGCATAATATTAATTCATCAATGGTTAAAGTTCAAATAATAATCGTTCAAATTCAATTATAATTTTAGGTAGCGACGGATTATAATGAATATTTGGAAGGGGTAAAAATTTGGTACAATGGAACGTCTCTGAATTGGCGTAATAGAACTGAAGAGACCATTTTATTTAATTCTTATGAGGGTTGTCCCAACGGGTCTTTAATCGATGTAGATAACAGTGGATCATCGAGCTATGTTCTATCAGGGCTGGCTCCATATACACAATACGACATATTTCTCATGCCGTATTATAAAATGTTGCTGGGGAAACCTTCAAATTCCATGACTGGTTATACTGATGAAGATGGTAAGTTTGTGTTAAGTTTTCCCATCGTGCTGAAGTTGTTCATTAGTTTAGAACATTAATAATTATTGTAGTACCATCGGCTGCACCCCTGAGTGTAACAGCGGGTGTAATTAACGCAACTTCTGCTTGGATTCGATGGGAGCCACCGCCTGTGAACACATGGAACGGGGAACTTACGGGCTATTTGGTAAGTGTGCTAGCATCATTAGAAGCATAGGTATTGTTTTAAATTACCGCATATAACTGTTTATTTCAAAAACATTTCGTTAAAGAATATATATTTATAATTATAAAAATAATATTTCGTTTTTCACTTATAATTAAAAGTAGATACATACAGTGTGGTACTTAGACATAATTAATCATTTTGAATATGTTTGTAAACATTCATGGTAGTTAATTATGGGACTTCCGACCGGTAGGGAGTCTCTCCGAATTAAGTATGCACATATTAATATTACAATAGTCATAGTACATCAGCAATACATTATTTAGAAATGAATGTTTACAACAATTCATAATTTTATTCCTTTTAAACCACTCGTATATTATTGTGGGTTTGATAATTAATATATAATAATACCAATTCCCGACACTACCAAAAACGATTCATAAAAATAGAAAGCTATAATAAAAACAACGACAACCAGATCGAAATCCGCTCGGGCGGCACGGGCGGTCGTGTGGTGGGTCAGATGTCGCTGGGCGCCCGCACGCGCGCGGCTGCAGCCAGCTCGCTGCGTGCCGGCCGGTACAGCGCGCGCGCCGCCGCCACCACGAGGGTGGGGCACGGCGTCTACAGTGCACCCGTCATCATTGACATGCTGTACATGCACTCGCAGAGACACTATGTGCAGTGAGTGATGGATTAAGATTTTTATGATGATTGATTGATTGATGATTTTTTGAGTCTGTTATTAATATCCGTATGCATATTGTGTTTCATACGTTGCATCATATATTGAGTTTTACGCCTAACATTCTAAAACTCCCACACATTTATCTAGCTTTACATAAAATGGAAAATATGTCCGTTTTTAAAAACGGTCACTTCACCCGACGCTAGAATTGAGTCATAAATATTATCGTCCGACGCATACGTGTCTGTTTCACCCTTCTTTTTACTCTTACTAAATATTCTGGCCGGCGACGACCGTATAGAACCGATACGTAAGGTGTCACATTTCATTAAACTTTTATAAATGTAAACTAACGGAAACACCGCAGCTTTCTCGATATTGACAGATGCCCTTCATGAATGAGCGGATAGAATGACTGATTTAATTACGTGTTATATTACTCTGACCTTAATTTAATGAACTTTTTAGGACCGAGCCGCCGAACGACGCAACGGTTCCACACTTACTTCAAGAAACATGGCTACTTGCGTTAGCACTTACATTATTCTCCGTCATAGTAATTGGGATAGTTAGTATTTATTACATTAAACGTCGCAATAACATTCAAAGAAAGAAATCAACTGGTAAGGAGAATAAAACTAGTCAATTTGTTAACGGCTTTATGATTGATGTAATTGAATCGTTGATCTCAATTGTAGGTCAATCCATCGTGACGGCACAACAGTGTCTATTAAATAAAGATACGATTTGGCTTAGAGATAGACCGTTATTTGCACCTCCAGACTCGACACTAGATGTAGGCAGCTGCCATCAGAGTTTATTGCAAGGTACATGACACTCTAAGTTCATATTTTCGTCATAAATTAGTGTATATTAATTGTATTTTCATCTGTAGGTACTCCATCACCAAATATTCTAAATATCGAGCCTGAATATTGTCTACCACAGAATTCAATTCAAGGGTTAGATGCTTCAAGTGTTGATAGAATAAAACGAGGGCCACCAGAACCATACGCATCTAGCGCTATTTACACAGAACTAAATTTCAAGGTACTCCAAGATAAGCATTATGAGAATATCGTTGTTGATATAAGATAAGACGTATTTGATTTGCACATAACACTATCACATTTTAAACAGACATAACTGGTTTACTATGAAACAATTTTTCTCACAGGACAACACAGACATCGGAGATGCCAGGAGTTGTCCAGAAAGACGTTCTCACAATAACAGCATAGTCAGATCTTGCAATGGCAGCATTCAATATTCCAATGGCGAATGTTCGACTTGCTGCCATAGCACTTCCAGTAGATCGACCAAGGATTACAGGGAATTGAGACACGAGACTCACAATGAACTAGTAGTTGAAGATGACAATGCCTCATGTCATACAAATAGATCTGGATCGAAGAGTCAAGACAGAAGCAAAGCGTGTCCCACTAATGATTTAGAATACGACTATCCACAGTGGCATTGGTTGGGAAGGGAAAACAGTTTCAAAATTCCCCTGCAGCAGCTTCGCTCGGAACGCGCCTGTCAAATAAATCTGAATGATATACTGCCGCCCCCGTACGAGGTGAGTGGAACATTGTTTAATTTGTCCTTTTGATATTCCAGTTTTCGAATTGAGTTATATGCCAGCATTATTTAAATCAGTATACAATTAACATAAAAGTCGATTGAATCAATTATAAATGTGAATAATATCGAAGCTTTAATAAATAGTAATTTTCTTTGCAGAGTCCTGAAAACAAAAGCCATATAAAATAGTTTAAATAGTATTATGGTAGTGACGTAAAATGAAACGAAGCAATAATTAATATCATCGTCAATATTAATGTAAGAATCAGTGTATTAAAACAAATTCTAGATGTGTACGTGTCTATTTATGTTAGCGAATTAGTGTTCAAAATGTCATTTATCTGCTGTCTTATGAACCTGGAGGGTAAAACTTCTTATTGTGTGAATTTACAACACATTTTGTAGTTAGCCGAGTAGCTAGTATATGTGTTTAGATAAACAAAGTCAACAGAATTGATCTCAAGTTAATCCATTTAAAATTAGATGACAAAATATTTTCAAATGAACCTTTACTAGTATCGTATAAGTGCCAACTTAAACGGTTTAAGCTCGACTAAACACACTTAAGAAGACATAAAGACAAGTAATAACAATTATAGTGTAATAAACATAAGGTAAACTGTAGTCGAATCGAAATAGATGTAACTTTGTAGCTAACATGTATTAAATGTGTATCGTAACTTATTCCTAATTCTAGTCACAGTGTTTAGACTAGCGTCACCTTTTTATATATAGACTCTCGTAATATATTGTTATTTCTGACACTGTTTGATACAAGGTTCATTTTATTACACTGCCATTTAGCGTTAGTGCTTTAGTTGTATAATCTTTGACTGTGATATTTATATTAAATTCGTGTATTAGAAATATTGTATAATTGTACTTTAATGGGTATTTATCTGAACAGTTTTAAATTTATCCGTGTAAAACATTTTTCTATCCGATAAAAATAAAAATTATTTAATTTTGCAATCCAAATATTTTCAGAGCCAGTTGTGTTAACATTTTCGAAATATAGACATTTTATAATTACTCGTGTGTTTTATTTTATTTTCCCATTTCTTATGTAACTTTTCATAATAAACAATTCAGAGGTAAAATATGCATGTAAATATTTCACTAATACTTTGATAAGCAAGTCACTACCAGTTTACATGTTTTGACAGAGTCGTAATCCGAAAAATCGCTGTTAGCATCATTTTGTAATTAATAATTGTTTCAAGAATGATCTTTAACATTTTTATTATATTAACAAAATATAACATAAAGCTTTATTTGCTCTTAATGATGAACTCACATAGATTAACAGTAATCTGGTTCAAAAATCCCAATTTAAGTTATAAATTGCACAGAATAGGATTGTTCTAATCTGCTAAGACTGTTTGAGCCTTTCGCAAGAATTCTCGTAAATTAATGATAGTGTCGAACACAGTAGAGAAAATGTGGAGGAACACAATGAAGAGGTTTCGACTTGAGAGCATTTGGCAATAAATTGTTAAGTCTAATATCTTTCTTCTTCGAGACGTAAATTTCCTTTGTGTAAATTAGCTTGTAGCGTGGTAGTATATAATTTATTTAAAGATTAGTCCATATTATATAGACTTAATAGTAATATATAGACTTAATAGTAATATATAGACTACATAGTGACAGACATACCATATAGTGACATATATATACTATGGTGATAAATTTTGTGCTCTCGATAATGTAATCACACAGTTTTATATATGACTTATTGATCTGTATTTTATAAAAGGTGTGAAAAGAAAAGCCATTACAATGGTATCTGGTAAAATAAAAATAAAACATTCATCGAAATATACATCGAGTACAGGTTAAAAGTTATTTCGATAATATCATATTCCGGACTGAATTAATATTAAAAAAACATCATGCAAATATAACAACCAACATCTGAACAATTTGAAAGTGTAATTTATGTAAATGTTTATCGGCAAAGTTATTTTTATCCACATGAAAGAGATATTGTTTACGAGATGTAGCATTCTTGTAAACCGGGTCACAAAATTTT
The DNA here is from genome assembly GCA_963555665.1 of Dircenna loreta. Taxonomy (NCBI): domain Eukaryota; kingdom Metazoa; phylum Arthropoda; class Insecta; order Lepidoptera; family Nymphalidae; genus Dircenna; species Dircenna loreta. The sequence continues at coordinate 7,439,404 of OY743093.1, read as the reverse complement.
AAAAGCCGGGTTCAAGATATCGTATAATTACAATATTACCTAATATAAGTGATAAATTTCTTATTAACCGCCAGGTTAGGTGCAAAAATGTAACCAGCAAGAACATGTCATTAGGCCATATTCTATAAAAGTATACATACCATAATTGTAAATAGTTTTCGCACTATGTTTGAATAAGTTTATGTGCTGAATGCAAACATGTAAATCTTTTTATAGCACTATCCATTAAGTCCATATCATACATATTCCCGACCTAGACTGCACTAATCCATTAGCTGTACATGAAAAGTTAATATAAATGCGAATAAAACAGTCGGACAGGTACATGGCGACCCTTCTGGGGTGCAGCCCTGCACTGCCCATTATTCTGCAAATAAAATATTTATTAACAATACAGTATCCTGAAGAGCACCAGGGCATGCTTTCTAAACTTTTTTTTGTATATAAATGAAAAATAAAATAATTATTATCTGAATCACCAATCATTAAACCTTTCCATTGTATGGATTGTGACAGTTCGAGTTGTTTGTAAATTGTTTACTTCATTGAAGTTTGTGAAACAATGATCAGATACAATGACACCCGCCTGATTTGTGTGGTTCTTCTTAGATCAGGGCTCGTCTGCAGTAGAACAGCTACGAGAGCTGTAATTTGAATTTCAAAATAGACCTTCCTGACAATTCTATTTGACGTACACTGGTATTGGTTCTAAATGGAAACGTTATAATAAAAAAAACAATTTGTGTAAATGATGTTGTTTTTAAACTTTATTGTAGGGGAGACCGGGGCTGGTTGTGACATTTTTTTTCTAAAATGGCATAACTTTTTATGTTAATGATTATATTACTTAATTATAGGTTCTTTTGATCAAATAACCATTCAAGATTTTAATTTAAACATAATTTTAAATAAAAGACTATTAGAATTGAAATCATTGAAAGAATTCTTGGAAAAGAGGAGTGTCACTTTCAACCCCACGTCAGGGGCTGGTTGTTACAACACAAGGGGTAAAAAGTTACATTAAAAACAAGCAAATAAATCACAGAATCATTTAATAATTATAATTATTAGCTACTTCCCTTAAACAAAAAATAATCAGTCTTGCATTTTTGCGTTTACAATAAATATTAAACTTCTTTTAAACAAAAAACAATCGAATTAGCATCTTAGTGCTTATATTAATATAAAAATCAGAAACAATCAGACTTCTGTAGAGTGTACAGAAAGAGCTAAATAAACATTATTTAGCTACTATAGTCTGAACTTAATCACTCTCGCAATTGATACAAGTATAGGACAGAACGTTTCCTTTAACACAATTAATATGAACATTTCTTGCAAACAAGACATTGTACCCATTCCTCACCAGCTCGACTCTGGTCAAATGGTTCGCAACATATCAGACAAAAATAGTCATCTTTTTCACTTTCTCCATCAGAGTCTTGTAACACCTTCCTCTTTAAAGAAACCTTTACTCCTTTTTATTTATTTTTCTTGCAATACTCTTAGTTACTTTTTAGTTTTAATTAATTTCTCTCTTTTAGATGTGTTAGTCGTTTTCTTATTTTGTTTCAGCGCCAATTCATTTTTTACTGGTATATCTGTTAAAATAGCCGATTTTCGAGTTCTCCTTGTTATCTTGTTGTCCTTGTTGTCTTGTTAATTCTAGCAGCAGCTCTTGGATAAGGCCGAATAGCATCAGGCGGAAAAGTAGGATCAACATTGAGAACATTGTTAGTAAAATCTCTGCTAGATCCAGCAACTGGATTAGTATAATAGAGCTCTCACACTGTCTTACTGCTCCTAAAACATCCTCAGTAAATGCTTAATTGTATCCTTTTGCTTAGCTTCTCTTCGTTTCTTTATATATCTTGTTAATGACATATGACATAACCCGAAGTCTTTTGCGATGAACCGTACTTTTGTTAGTCATATAATAATATTAGGAGGCCGGTTGTTACATGTCACAACCTGCCCCGAGCAATTGTCACTTTTAGCCCCAACACCAAAAGTAATCTTTCAATATTATGCAGTAAATACGATAATAAATATAAGTGTATGAACGTAGATTCATTGTAAAGAGAAAGCATTAGGGCATAGATTTCCACAAAACACATTTCATCTTCTACTGGTAACCGATTTTAGACCAATATTACTAAAAAACAAAAAAGTTACTAAACTGTGTTTTTTATAACCGCGTGCGCATGCTCCTTCCACACAAACGTTAGGGCCACTGAGGGTCGTGCGGCGTGGGGGCCGATGTTGGCGTGATTCTAAGTCTCTTTCTAAAGTCAATCTATCACATTCCGTTCGACCGCTGTAACTACCTCCCCTGTCACAACCAGCCCCGGTCTCCCCTACACAATAAATATAATATGACATACAATTACAAAAACACAAAAAAAGCAGTTCAATAATTAAAAGTCTACAAATTCAGACTTCTTCCTTAAAAAGATGATTAATAACATGGTTTTAGTATGTAGTTATTATTGTATATATATTTAACCTAATTGTTTTATCGGATCCATGCTTAATTGCTTAACGATGAATAATTTATTCCGGGCGTGAAATCGTGGTCCAAATTTGATTGTTGTTGACGTTGAGACATAAATCTTAGCGAATCTGAACGGAAGCAATTTACATAAACGCTGCCATCGCTGCTTTTATGTCTTCCTGTATTAGCATTGATTTATAAATGGTGTTGTTTTATATAATAATTAAATAAATTAACAATTATGAATAAAATATTTACAAGATTTTTCCTTATGTTCAGAGAAAAAGAAATAAGTCGCAATATATACTGGACATCGAATGTATACATTGAAAAAAAACTTAAAGATCAAAGTGTAATTGTAAAAAATGTAATTTAGTGTATGTGAGTGTTGATTGAAATGATAATTAATAAATAATACATTACGAAGAAAATATTAACAAGACTTTTTCATATGTTCAGAGAATAAATAGAAAAAGTTGAATTACCTTCCAGATTCAGTACACTGAATGGATATAACGAAGTAGTACTTAAAGAGTGAAGTGTAACAGAGTGTAAGTAAAAGTTCTTGGCATCGAAAGGTCTCAATTAGACAAGGCATTTAATTACGAAATTCGAGGTAACAGCGAGGCTTCACGCCCCCTTGTGTTTCATGGGATTCTAATTTACTAAAGCCGGCATAGTAAGAGTAAATTAAATAACTGTTTACAGTTTTATGAATATTTTAAAATGTTGTGATAGGAAAAAGAGGGATTTATTTCAATCATTTTTATTTGGTTTGTTTAGTCAAGAATACTTGTAGATATTATTATTTTACTTGTATAATTATCATACTTAAATATTTCGGCTTCCTTCTTTAAGTATTTTTATAAAAAGAAGCTATGTTGTACCTAATAAGTCCGAATCTCGAACAATACTAACTGGTAGGTTTCTTTTAGTTCAACCGTACAGTGTAATACGACACTAGAGATTTTTTTTCCCATTTTATTTTAGGGACGCATTGTAATTAGCTTGTAATTAAATATTTAAATCCCTTGTAATATTAATAGGGTTTCTATTTTGACAGTTGCTTTGAGGGTATTTTTTGACCACACACTCTGATATTTAACAATAATATTTCAGAATTGTGTCTATTCTTTTTTAAATACAGAAAGTTCATTAATGATATTACAATGTAAAAAATTGCTCGAAAAAATAGAACATCCGCAATAAGCACATTGATACTTAACTAACTTACAATACATTAATCATATTAATATTTATTTTCATGACAGTTTAAGTTATTTATATGAAAATGTATTGTAATATACGTTGATTATTTGAATGTCTGGATACGCGCGGCCTTGGTGATACGTTTGAAGAAAGGTCCCAGTATTGCTTTTCTGTTATGTCAAAACAAAAGTTGTCAGTGTTTTTTAATACATTTTATTCATGAACATGGACACAAGTTGTCTTAGTGTGAGTGTTTATAGGGATGTAATATTTAAAAAAAATACCCATTATATAATCAGCAGGAAAATATAGAGAATATACAAAAGAATAGTCAAAAATAAAAAAAAAGAACAAGTAATATTTTGTCATTAACAATCCAAATTTTTGATACTCACTTAATGGTGGATTTTTATTTGTCATGTTTTCATCGTCTGGTATGATTTCGGACAATTCATTACAATACTTCGTATTTATTTACTGTAAACATTTTTGACGTTTAAAATTCAAGTGACATAATTGAGACCGTATGTCAATTTGTGCTGAATTTAATTTTCGATCCAAAAAATCTATCTAGCCTCATAATTATATTAACAGAACAAATCTTAAATAGGTTCAACGTCAGTGTCTTACATTTAATAAAAATCCCACTATGAAATAACATGTTTCAGGGTCCATACTAGAAATATAATAATAACATAACAAAAAACAATTAAGCCTCACTTCGATACAATCTCAATTACAGCACGTGAGATAAAAATCCGACACAAACTATTAATACACCAAGAAACCGCTTAAATATAGCGTTTTAGGTCGATTATAACATATGGCTATAATATAACTAATAACTTACGATAAACGTTTTGATAAAGCAATATCAGAAATATATTCTTACATCTAAAAAGCTGTTATTTTAATAACGTTAAATTGCTAAATAGAATAAACACTAAATTGCTTTTTAATAAACCCTCATGGGCGTTGGAACCAAACCCGTTATTATGTATCTTTTTATTTTGTTATGGTTGTTATATTGTATCCCGACAACATAACAACTATAACATAAAAGATTACTTAAAAAGTGTTAAAAATACTGATTAAATTAAGGAAAATATGAAATTTGTTTCTTTATTGTTAAAAGAAAAACAAAATCTTGAAGGAATTATACAAATTAATTAATTGAAATAATGAACAACGTGCATAAGAAAAAATGCACTCATTTATATTATTATAAAAACAATACAAATATATATCTATCTGAAAAACATTCTTAGTGACAGACAGACACACACATATATATATATATATGGTTATAACAAACCCTCTTTCAAAGTATCAGTAAATTTATGAGGCCATTAATGTTTTCCAGTATCGACCGTACCTAGAAAAAGGGCCGTTTTATAATCCTTAAATTACAACCAATAAAACGAATATTCAATTAATATGTCGTAGGCGTTTTATAACACTTATACATCGTATTTCTTTCTTACACTACAAACTAAATTATGTGATATGAAACAAGACCAGATCTTTATACGGAGTATTTCTTTTTATCAAGAGTAAAGAGGTATGTAACAAATTATCGCTTTAAGAGATATCTTTTGAGTGTTATCTCTTCGCCTACATGGTACCAAGTTTTACGACTCTATATTATCTTTTTACACATTTGTTTCGCTCAAAATAAAGCAGCTATGAAGCATTACCTTGGAAGCTTGGTAGCATTAAATCAGTTAAGGCGTAAAGAGCTTTGTGTAACGAACAAACCAACAGCCAAATAAAAGGTTATTTGGATTTTTTTCCCGAAAAACTGAGCACGAGAGAGAATTATGTTTCAAATTTTATAACATAAAATAGGCTGATAAAATAATTCGTTCATAAAAAAAACTTTATGAATTCCATATGCAATAAATAATAGGTTAAAATAAATTTTAGTATTCATATTAAAATATAAAAAAATATAAATAAGTTAAAAGTGAGAGTATTTCTTTTATCGTTATACTTTCAAATTAGAAACCAAGAATCTTAAATAAAAATATAATTAAACAGAACACTGTGGTCGGCGAATAAATATCAGATAGTTCCCGAAAGCATTCAGTTAGTCAGGACTGAAATATCGTTCGCAAAAAGAGAATGCGACATCAAAGCATTCAGCCAATCTGTGGATGAGACGTGATGTGGTTTAGGAATAGAATCAGTAGCTTATATACAAACAGACAGGCTCGCCCACAAAGATAGCTCTTGTCGTCTTGATGCAAAATATTTATAATGGTATATATTTTTAACAGTTTTTATAGTTTTTATCATCATATTGTTTAATATAAAGGCCGCGTTAAGACTAATTTATATGGTATTTAGCAAGGTTCAAGCAACGTAAGATGTTCTTGTTTTTTTTTATCCATTCAACTACTATGCTTTAGCAAAGTACCGCAAAATGAGTCATAGAACGATATGTTCAGAGTTTTAATATTACAAAAAAAAAAACTCATAAAAATACCTAAAGAAATAAAACAATCGTCATTTTGTGAGTACACTATCAATTTGAAAACATTAAAAAAGTATCAATTTTAAACTAATATGTCAAGTATATTTCTGAATATAAATTAAAGGTTAAATACGCAAACTAAATCCGATATCATAGTAAAATGTGTAAAATATCGCAATTTTTTAAAAACATTAATTATTATACATATAATGATATATTCCATTTAATTCCAGCCACTTAGTTGACGCATTTAAATGCATTGCGGTTGCGTTATTGACGCCCGTTCCGAAATAATTACACGTTAGCTGTTCCTAAAATTATAAGTTCCCCTAGGTGTGTATTCGGAATGGCTCGTTAAACTTGATGAGAGTCGCTGTTTCACCGCCTTGTAACACACAGGTACAGTTTTGTTAAATTTTGAATCCTATGCCATTATAAATAGAGTCTTAATTTAAACGAGGCTATATTGTCATTCTTCCTGCACCGTAAAACAAGTTTTGATCCTTGCGAAACGTCGCTGTCAGCGCGTTACCAAATTGCTATCGAAGCCAAGTACCGTATCACCAATGCAGCAAATGGAGTCCTCAAAATAAGGTCTGAAAAATGTGTAGCACAATTTTATTAGACTCTTCATTAATAAGGGCATGTGTGCTCATACCTTTCCTATTTTAGTCGAGTTATGTGAGCCAGACAGATTAAAAATCTATTTTAAAACATAAGTTGTATAATTTGTCGATTGACTTATAAAGTAATGTTTTTTTACAACATGTTCGACACATAACGCATTGAATTATATATATACATATATTATTTATAGTAGATAGACATATTTTTGTAATACTTTATATACAATTATAAAATAATATAAAAACTGTTTTATATATCAGATCCACGACTGTGACGTAATTAAAGACAGTGCGATCAAAGTATCCAAGGCGGCGAACGCTATGCAAAGCAGGGCTTTACTGATGCCGCTAATTATATCTAACGGCCATAGTGCCGTTTACACTGAGATATTAAAATTAACTGTACCCTCCTTTTGATCTTTCCATTAGAGCTCCGTAAATAACCTATTAAAACGTAAGGTATGAGTCAATATGTTCAAAAATAAACAATTGTTAAACACTTTTAAGTTACGAGAGCTTAAAATACTTCAATATCTCATTTCTGCGGTTTGTATTGTTTGAAATATTTCTGTTTTCAAATCCGAGCAACATTTTGGAATAGTCCTAATAAATTGGAGATAAAATTGCGAGTGAAACGGAGCGAGTCACAAGGGGAAAACAAAAAGTCGTCGAGACGTTTGTTTGGTTCGAGATAAAAGTCGAGTCACATTGTTCTACAAATGGTGAGGAAAAACAAAAGATCTGTGCGCACAGCATCCGTCATAATTAATTACAGCGTTCGCAGAAATCAGTACTCAGAACAGATACAGCGCTGTTTATCACCCGTTGTCGCTGATTTAAATACATGTTAATATCAATAATATTCAGACATATGACGGAAATGACTTCATGATGCCATGAATAATTCGACAGCAATATTCATCTCGTAAAATATATACAAATTTTATGCGGTTGCGCTAAATATCGTTTTAATTTTATTGCGCGATCTTATTTGCCTGGCGATAATTTGATACAAATCAGTTTATTTGCACTGTAAATTAATAATACTTTTAGCAGACACTAAATAATTAAAAAAATATATATACATATATGTACCATTAATAATATATTAAAACTGTTTAAAATTAGTCTACATATATAATTTTCTAGAACTCTACTTTATCATCCAAATACATAAAGATACACCCTGCTTATAAAACAGTAGTAGCTAATAATGTACACGTTCATTTTACTACATATTGAGGTAGAAGAAAATGAAAATGTAAAAATATTTAAAACCTTCGCTACGTTCAGGCAGAATTGATTAAAAGTAACCGCTAACAAGCTCCTACTTTATTTTAGTGCTCGTACATGCAACAAAGCTAAACTAAACGTACTAAAAGTATAGTGCTTTTACACATACACTAACTGGGCAGTTAAGAAGCCTGTTGAAGTTTCATTGGCGATTTGGTGAAACAAACGTGATAGTCGGCTTTGCCTCAATTCCTATGCAACTATGTGGTAACGTTAATGGCGGTCGCATAAAAAAAATTCTAGTGTTTTTTTATTCCATTGCAATAGAAATTTTAAAGGAATTTTATTTACTGAACACTTTTAGGAAAACGTTTCCGTAGCCAAATGTTCAAATAATGTTCATAATATTTTTTTTCCTTCTCCAAACAATTGTTAAGAGAGCCTTTGATTATAAATTATAAGTTTCTAACCTTACAGTTCAGAGTTCAAATGTATTGAAAACAAGCAGAAAGACAAGACTAAATTTGTTATACATAGTTTTTAAATAATTATAATTTTCTTCAAAGACAATTCTTGATTCAGATCATTAGCAAAAACCAAACCAAATATTGATACCAAATAAAAAGTCGTGTCAATGAACGATAAGGAGGGAATTACATTGATAATGCATCATAAAATATCTTACCTAAAAAGAAGCCCCTCTACAATGTAAACTGAGTCATACATTTTCATTTCCGCATCACATTGGTCACATCTTGTTTATTGTGCCGGCACATTAATCCCCTGTTGACATTTTTGTCCTCTCTTTGACCCAATTTCAGGAATGTCAGGAAAAACTGCCCGAAAAACCCATATCACTAATATGGCGTTACTATTAATCTTACTTGCACAATGCGTGTCATGAAACATGAGGTTACAAAGGAACTTCCTGCTGAAAATATGTTTAAGGGCAAATGATAAAGGACAAGCATGATAGTTTTTGTTTATATTCTAATCGGCTGATGTTCCATCGGATTAAAAATATATATTTTGTGTATAAAATGTACAAAATATACATATATATTACCTATTAAGAAATGCAAAGGAAATATAAACAAATACTAAAAATACGACATACATTTTATTGAAAATTATTTCATAAAAACATACGAAATTGATAATCTTATTTAAAAATAAAGAAAACGTGACTTTTAATAGACAAAAGCTAAAAGTAGCGTTACATTAAACTGTTAAAAAGCATTACGCCTCTACATTGTTCAATTTATGTACACCTAACACATTGAAAGCGTATTACAAACGCTGACATGTAAAACGTCGTGAATGGCAGGGTAGAGGTAGAAATGTTTAAACATTATGCGTGTCACAGCGGGTCGTCGGTCGCTATGCTCGCGACAGCTCAATTATACGCACCTAAAATAACAGCTCGATCTTGGGTGGTCCTTCTAAGAATAGCTCATCTCCTGGATGAAATACATAGTCATCGATTTGGAAGTAATTGCCGTTGATCGGAATGTATAAGCGATGAGTGTGAACGAATTTAATAGTTGTATTTATTGTTTTGTATTCTTTGGAATTAATTATACTAAATTATTAAAGCCGATACAATTGTAACAGAAAATAGAGTTTTATAACAAATTACAATTTGAATTGCAAAACAGACAAGGTTTTAAAAAGCTTAGTTTGTAAACCGCGATGCAATTTTGTTGCAAATAGAATCCACTAGATATAGTGTTCACCGAAAATCACAGTTAACTGCAATTTAAGCCGGGACACGCAATTGCAGCTCTCACTCGCTTGTATTTGAAATTTATTTGGCAAAGCTTTTGCAATGAAATTGGTTAGCTATGGCAATTAGGCAGCGAACGATTGGGGCCCGGGGGACTATAATATTAAAATTGGGATTGTTAGTAGACTGTCATCGTATATACATATATGAAATATGGTTGTAATGGTTCCTCTTCGCTTAAATTCCTAGATGTATAAAAAAAAAATATATCGATTTTGTAACTGTTTTACAAGTTTAATAAATCTTATTCAGTCCAATAGTTCATTGAAAAAATTGACACACAAAATCATATTATATATAATATTTTATACTACAATGCTATATATGTTAACATATTTCGAAAATACGTCAACATTTTTGATTTTAAAATATTGTTACGTTACATAAAATAAAAATAGTAAAATGTGTGATATTGTAGAGCAGTCGTAAAACAAAAAGAGCTAGATAAGCTTCCTGTAGTTCGAATCATGTTTGTTTAATTTATTTGTTTAGTTTAAAAAAACTATAGTCGTGAGCGCAAACTGATTCAAGTCACGCGCAACATGAATTTTTTATTTATTTTTTTAGTAGAGTTATTTGAATTTACTTACGATATCTGTGAGAAATTTTGGTGAAACTACCTTCACAATTATTTCAACGTTCTGTTTATGTTTAATATATCACTTGTAAATTTAAAATATAATGTTAAAGTACGAAGTAGTGTTTATTTTATTTTTATTAAATAGACACACTGTTATTTTTATTAATGACAGCTAAATTTGATTTAAGAGAAATAATGTAGTTTGAAATTGTCTATAAGTATATTTAGCCGTGTAATGCGCTATTAAAAAAAATAAAGAATAAAAAAATCATCAACTTATGCGGTTTTCGAACCTGTGACTTATGGGATATCGTCCCGTCGCTCTCCCAATTGAGCTGCCGTATCTTTACCCAATCCAATGAATCTAGCGTTCTAAATATAATCTTTATCGGTACCGAAGCGACATAACATGAATAAACATTTATTTAAAAACAAAACTAGATTCTCTCTCACTAGATTGGATACTGATAAACCAATACAAATTAATATTTGGACAAACATTTCACATGAATTCGTTCCATGTTTCAGTAACCGGACAAAACTAATTAACGATTTCACAGAACCGCAATCCGATGAAACCAATAAAATAATTTACCTAAACTAGTCGACGATCACATATTTGTATAAAACAATAGTTCAAACTTTAAATAAACATGGAATGAAATAAAAATCAACAGACTTTTCTGAGACCTTTGGGGAACCGTCTCGCCGCTCTACCAATTGAGCAACCGTATCGATAAATTGAGTGAAACTCAGATAAATTCAGTATCTTTATACGAACGTCTTATTCGGGACGGAGGCGACATCTATTAGGCTTCTTTTTAAAAATTCTAACCCAGGTTTCTAATTTTGCAGCATAGGCTAGCATTGAAGCTTGATTTGTATAGCGGCAGAACGGTTTCTCAGAAGTCACGAGTTCGAATTCCACTGTGTATCGATTTATTATTCATTCTATACTTATTTCAAATGTAAGTAAGCTGAACACATCTATTTTTAGATATTTTAAACAATATTCGAAGAAAATTATAGCCAAGCGTCACTAATAGAAATATGATTAAATAATGTCGTAATGGAGAGCCGTGATGTGACGAATTGAATGAGAATACATTCTGTAACGCGGGTTCCAGATAATGTAATGCCAGTTAATAAAGTAGTAGGAGGATGAAATAAAATACACATACGAATGTGAAGTGTCGCTGGTTAATTTATGTGAGTGATTCATGCTGCGTTGACGGTTGTACCCGAGGATGCAAACATTTTATGTATTCCAAGAACTGTATTCTTTTAAATTGTTCTAAAACATATTGTAAGAATTAGAATACGTGTCATCTAATTTAAGACTAAGAAAAAATGTACATATATGAAGTTAAAAATTCGTCAACATAGGCAGGATTCGAACCTGCAATCTCTGCGATATATATATAATAAAATATATATAAAAATATTTTTTATAAAAATATAAAAAAATATATATAAAAAAATATTTTTTTTTAACTTTGAATATTGTATATATACTATCTCATAGATACTCAGCAACTCGTACAAATTATAAAAAACCGAAAACTTTACCTAAATACATATTTAAAAAATAGTACCGACGGAACGCAAGTTTCGTAAAAACAAGAAGTCGTTTGAAGCACACGGAATACAATTTAACAACACTACAGGATACTGAACATAATTTACAACTGACGCTGTTTTTATATTTATTTTTACGTTTAGTTCTATGTTACTCCCATAAAAGTTACGTAAATTTCTATCGAATCAGACAGTTCTGGGACTGATCGCTCATCCAGCTGTATTTATAGCCATTTGATTTATTTTGTTATCTCTTTATTGCCAGGCTAACGACAAGCATTCTACTCCAAAGATTAATCACTTGCGTCAACATGATTTAGCAGAACGACGGATATTAAATGTAAGCTATTTAGATAGAATGTAAAGCACTCCATATTGAGATGTTTAAAAGTGGTTAATATTTAAATCAAGTATTCGTTGAATCAATTTGACATGATTTATTAATCAATGAGACGTACAACAACGAAACAGTTTAAATAAAACCACATCCAAAACAAATAGTAAATGCATGTTAACTTTGCTTCCAAGTGAATATAACAGTTTAAGATAAATTTCTTATTTTACTATAACGATAATTATAATCTTCAAAGAATTATTCCAAGTATAATAAAGTAACAATCATAATTATAAAAAATGGCAGTTACTTTAAAACGTTCTCGTGCTATAAAGTTCAGTAATGAAGTAATGCTTTTAGCGTCATACATTACCATTACAAGTATATAGTTTGAAATAATATAACTTATCTTTCCCATAACTTGTGATAAGTGAGTGTTGAAAATTAAAAGCCTGTGACTCCCACGCCCTCGACAGGTTCGGGGTTACGTTGATACCAATACCTTCGTAAAGGTTCTGCATTGGTTTAACGTTTTTTAATCAATAATTTTAGGTTTGACATGTTCGTTATTCCTGCCATTTTGTTTTGACAATTTATAGTTAAATTATAGTTTGATTGAAATATATTAAAGCTCAATTTTATGATTACAATATATAAATAAAAAAAATTATAAATATTAAATTTTTAGTATTTACCTGACTTTAATAAAAATATGTTTTTAGTGGCTCATCGCTATATATTTCACTTAACTTAGTTCGACGCAGCGCTAGTCTGAGAGTCGTATTAGGTCTTGAAATCGCTGGCCAAAGGCGAGACGAAATCGTGGGCGGTGGCGCCAATGCCTACTTTGATAGCTAGAACTTAGTATTAACGTTTTAAACCTATCAGCTACAAATAGTGATTACGGACGTTCGTGTTTCTAGTTCAATAATTACTCGCCCAACTACATTGCTTTGGATATTTCTTGTAAGTTGTGGGTTTACTTAGTGTTTCGAATTTGAATAATAGGTGTCTATTTACAGCGGAAAAAATACATATAAATATACTTTAACGACAAATTTACATGCAATACTTTATCACTATATCCATGTCCGATAGAAAACTTATTCTCGATACGAATAACTTTGTTGGACCAAACTAATGGAAAGAATGAGGGAGTTAGAGTAATATTGTATACTATATAAGTAATAATAGGCGATGTATAGTAATATTATTTATTATATCAGTAATCATTTTTATTACCGAATGCAATGCGTGAATTTAAATTAATAAACGCGTACTGACTGAGTGTAACAAATCAACAAAATTGTTTACCTGTCGACAGCCATATTTAACACGGCGTTTACCTCTTTTATACCGTTGTTTATTGAAATGAATATTTAATTTTAATGTCGGATCAGATCACGTTTAATAAATGAGTAAAAAATATGTTGCGTGCGAGTTAACTTGACACTGATGGACGTAACGAATAAGACGAATTGTAAATTAGCAGTTACAATGTTTTAATGTACTTTTAAACTAAAAACGATTATAATTGTATAACTTTTAGTGTTTATTTTAACTAAAAACAAGCAAAGATAAGTAATTTAACTAATTGAATGGAGCAGTATATTAAAAGACAAGTGAGCTAATTAATGTCCAATGAATTATATTAGTTAGCAAGCAATTAACTACTAAACTTTCTTTTAGAGTATTATAATTGGAATAATTCGCTTATATTATAGCAGTTTATAAATTCACTTGCTATTATCATTACAGAACAAGTTTATTTATGCATTCAGGCAGATAAGCCCAGATTTCCAAGCGTCGCTCATAAATCTTAAGCTAGGACTTTATCAACCCACACTGTCGCGAATGTCTGAAATTGGGATCAAATTTTATTCAAGGATGTCTCTATATATGTTTTGAAATATCTTTGACGAATATTCTAAGTCAATGTGGTTTATAATTACTGATGCGACACATTCATAAATAGTAACGTACATATATGCTTCTACATGAATAAAAAAAAATCTTTAGTCTATAGATGCATAAAAAAATTTGAGATATTTTAAAACATATATAGATATATGCCCGACAGTCAAAGTCAATATGGTTTATAAAAACAAATTGGAAAAGAGTTGTCTGTTGAGTTCTGTTTTTTGTACGTGACTATTGTATTTATACGTGACTATTGATTAGTTTGTTGCATATAGATGGCCAAAATAAGTTTTATATAATTGAAATTAATCCTCTGCATCATGCATTAAAAAATATTGAAAAAGTACCCAAATATTATAAAAAATATAGCAATTCAGTCTTACCAATGTAATAACACTAACACTTATTCGTTCAAAACGTATTCATCCCCAGTGATTGTATAAACGTTAACCAACGTGGCAATAAAAAAAACAGTGACTGTATAAAAAGTTTACATATATGTCAAAAAAAAGTTAAAGATAAACTGTAAGTAGTAAGTAAATGAAAGAAGAGGATAGTCATAGAGCAAAATATATATTGTATGAAAAGCTTTAATCGTATTCATCCAATAAATTTATTAATACAATAAATCATTGTTTTCTTGCTTAGTAATAATTATTCCCCTAATGATGCGACGCCACGATTCGTATTCATCACAGTTACTTTGTCTATTACGACCCAGACACTTAGATTTACAGCCCGCCCCGTTGCCACTATTTGCATAATAATTTTCACTTATGAATAGGTTATAAGTCCTTATTGCTCTTATAAATATTTACGCCAAATGAAGTGGGAGGGACTCTACCTTCTCTACATTCTCTACCAATCAACTGTTGACAGTTTGAATGCTTTGATTCCCGGAAGTATAGATGATTAATGTAATTCTGCTCTAATGAATATTTTGTATTTATTACAATGGAGTTTATTAAACATGATAGATCAATATTTTGAGTGAATAATTCTATTCAAATGTGTCACTATTTATTAGTTTCACTTGTTAGTTAACAGTATGAACGGGTTTGTGATTTTTCTTTCAAACTGGTTATGTAATCTGAAAATTAACATTAATTACAAATGACAGTAATTAAGAATAATAGATAAGCTTTCAAAAATATGCTATTATTAACACACAACGGGACAGTGATGGTACGTGTCGCATATGAACGGTACATGCTGCATATATTCAAACTATGGTTCGTATATAGTTATAGACATTAGTGGTCACTCAGCCGCCGAAATTCCATCGTTATTATAAGTTTTAATGCTTATAAGGGTCTGGAAGTTATGCATATATATATATATATTTTTATTCTTACTTTTTGTCATTATTTAACATCTGACTTATATATACTTGACATGGACAGTGTCAACGTAAACAATTAAGTAGTGAGTGTAATATTTTGCATTATATATTATGTAATATTGGCATTCGCATTATATAGTATGTATATTTTTTTTATTGAAAGAGCATTAATATATAAAAATATAAGCTTTCCGCACTTCCACTCCATATTAACTTTATCCGTGACAAGTAGAAAGGAGAGTAAAGTTTTAGCTTCACGTATAAATATAATAATTTCTTTTAAAATAAAATAATCATCAATGAGTCCCGCTGGTTCAATGCGTGGCTAATCCACTTGATAGACCGTGGGAGCCCACTTGTTACAATATCGTGTGTGTAGCGTGGGCTTTGTCTAGTTATTTATGGACCTAGATTGATAACCTGTCTAACTTTGTATGTAGTTTTCAGTGTGTTGCGAATATTGGCTATATATATAAAACAAATTACAATATTATATAGTAGAAAATACTCTATTTTAGCGCTCAAAATTTGGAAATTAATATTATTTTAGTAATAATTAACAAAGAAGGCGACATATTTCTTGTTTTTTTTTTAATTATTATAGTGAAGCTATATTTTAAATAAACATATATTTATATTGGATACCTTAAATGCATTATATAGGCCATTTTTATCTTATTTCTTAAGGCAAAATGTAAATGTATCCATTGCGATACCAATGCCTATAAAGATAACATTACCATATTTTGGCAGTATTCTTACGAATATGCATAGAGGACCTTGGGAGTTGGAACAAATGATTGGAGCTAAAGTTACTAACAGATAAATTGTTATTATAAGATATAGTTAACGTAAATTGCATAATAATATAGAAATAGTAGGGTTGGAATCATAATTTCAATCAAAATATTTTTAAAATATGAATAATCAGAATGCCTTTGTTATGTTAATTTTAGGATATTGCAAAATTGTCTCGCCCACATTTAAATAAGCTCAGCTTTTTATTCAAACATGACTTGAATATTATCTGTCTACGAGTTTACATAGAGAAAATGGATCTGTGGTTGGCCTGTGGTTGGCATCAAACATCGAACATGTTTGCCCAAACGTGGGAATTAGGTAGACCCGGTCTTAAATGAGCCTCTTAAGTCTCTCAGTCAACATCAATTTATGTAGTCAATATTGCTTGGTATTCCTTTGCTTCCCCATTATTCGGAAGTTGTTTACCTGTTTGTTTACCTGTTAGATCTTAAACAGTTTAATTGTTTTAATTCGAAACTTGCTTGCAACACAATCTGCAATATTAATATTATATATATATATATATATATATATATATAACATCGTATAAGTATTATTTACTTTTAAAAGTAACGAAGAGTCGTTTCTATGAAGCCGTGGAAAATAGGGGTTATTTGATTTAGAAACTTATAGAATAGTTTAAATTTTCAATGAAACAAAGCATTTTAATGATTTAAGTTTAGGGTTTCGAGTTTGGATAATAATTTCGAGCAGGTATCGACCCTCGGTGATAAAGTTATAAAATCGCTTTGCGCTGCGTGACCGCACTCCCGAACGGCTTCTGAGGGTGTTTTATTGAAAAAGTACGAGTCGTGAGCTGACTGCGTGAGGGTTTGTCGTAAAATATGAATAATGATTATCGACCTGACTCTGACATTTTGGTGGCTTGGAGATTATATAGCCTATATTTTAAAAGTATTTAAAGTCACATAAAGTTCAATGTATTGTTGAATTTACACCCACATACATAATTTTGTAGCGTTTGTTTATTTTTAATTCTTACACACTTTGATAATTTAATATGTTGTTAAGTGATAAAATACGTTGATATATGTAGTGACGTGTCCTTTTATTACGTTCATATTGAAATAAACCTAGGTGTTAAAGTTTTAAGATACATTCTTTTTTTTTTTTTAAATATTCATAAAATAAATTATATTCAGCAGTTTATTACTGTTTACGGACACAAATTTAAATCACCACAGGTATATTACGTCAGTTATTCACAATATTATAAATTTATGTTTTAAGAAATATCAAATCTTACACTTAGAATATCACTGTGATATGAATTAGAAGAAAATTTAAACAATTTATATTATCTAATGGAAATTTACATACAAAATGTTATTGTCAAACATAAAAAAAGAACGCACTAGTCTTGTTTGGGATTAGAATGACTGTACCCCTAATACGAGTTTTGACATTACGAAACGTTGATAGTTTTCGAGAAGTCACGAAACGAGTTCTTGGTTGTGATAGCCCTACTAACAAACACAACAAAATGACAATGAACAATCGCAATGAAGAACTCGTTTCGTGATTGCTCGAAAACTATCAACGTCTCGTAACTTCAAAACTCGTACTAGGGGTATTGATATTAATTGCATTTAATAAGGTGGGTGTAATAGCCAATATATATCAAAAGACTATTTAACAATCTGTCATTAAGTTAAATGAAAGCATAAAAACCCATGTAATAGATGGGGCTCATTAATCACGTATTCATAGACGCTGTCAATCACCGCCATGATATGCTTCAACGAACTGGTTTCCTGTTACAAAATGGCTTTATAATTATGTAATATTTTTGCAATTTAAATGAATGAATGAATGATGTAATACAGTTAATGAATGAATGATCTTTAATATGACATAAATTTAGAATGAAAAATATACCTATCTGGGCAGGGACTTAGATTATATATGTACAAATACCACATGATAGATAGAAATCTTTAGGTGTAAGCAATTTTAATATTACTGAGACCCTTAAATAGTATTCTTTACCAACTTTCAGCCATAAAAACTAAAGTTTAGTAAAAATATTACTAAATTATTTGTGCAATATAATAAACAAATTAATGTTCTTTACATATTAGGAATATTTCTGACACCGTACACTCTGTACGGTATTTTATGTTTTCAGCGTTTCAGCGTCAACCCACTTTATGCTGTAAAAAATAAAATAAAAAAAGGTAGCAATATAAACTGAATGGAAATTAAATAAACAAAACAAACACGACAGACGTAAATAACAATAAATAAATTTAATCTTAAACGTCTTTAAATCTCATGTTGGATTCAATTCGTTTTTATTATATGGTCGTTAGCTTATCATTTGTATGATGTATTTTAGTGAAATAATTAAAAGAGTCATTCTCACGAAAGCTTTCGTAATTTTCAGCCTGAATACTTTTGTTCGCGTGGTGTGTTGAAATTAAATATATCTTAATTGTGTTGTTTTCATGTTTTGTGATATAGTATAATATAATTTGGTTATTTAATTTCAGTGCCGTGTTGACTGTAATGAGCGAGATAAGTGAGCCACCATTATTCTTGCTTTGTTCTATTATTTGGTTTAAGTGACGTATTCCGTACGCTTGTAAAAACAAACTTGCAAACCTTTTTCACTATATTCTTAATATACTTTAATATTTATAACAAACTTCTTTTAAAATAAAAATAAATCATGCAATACTCTGAAAATAACAAAAAAGTCTTTACGTCGAAACTCGTGTCGGTTTTCTATAAAAACAAAAGCAAAACCTCTTAAAGCTATAATAATCAAGGCAAAGTAACATTGTATAACCAAATAGTAATATAAAGGCTTTAAAAAATAATTTGGAGGAACGCCAATTCTGGTTGGCAACTGGTGGTGGATTGTCGAAGGTAGTATAAAACAATTTGAAATCTCCAGTTGTGTTTGTAACAAAATAATCGTACAGAATATTTTATTATATAAATATTAATTAGCTGTTAGTTAAAAATTAATACGGTAAGTTTTTTTTGTACAGTTTGTGTACTAATAATTATTTATTTAATAAGTATTTTATTATTAGTATTAAAAATTACAATATTTTATTATTCATATCTTAGGTTATTTTTCCAAATCAAACTCTTTATTTTTATTATTTTCGTCAGTCTTGACTCAAATAAAGATATTGTTTCTTTCTTTTGATTTTCAATAACATTTTAAACTTTTATAAGTTTTTTTTAGGTGATCGTACACCATATTTATATATACCAGTTTATTTTTTTATTTATTTATTGTATATGAAACGATTTTTTGTATTTATTTTACATACATACTAGTATACAAATACGTATAGTTAAATTTTCCTTAAAAAGATTCATATAATGGAGAAGTAGATAAAAGAAAAAATGATTCTTTTTACACAAATATTTAACTAGAAAAATTTTGAATTTGTAATAGCGTTCTTAAAACTGAAACATTATTCTAGTTAATAGGGAACGACTGAGAAGTGCTTCCTTCACTTTATTAGGTGGCAAGTACTTATTTTACAAGTCAGTTGTAGAAAAGTTTTCATTGCATTTAAATTTCGGATCCTAAAAGTTACTCATAATTGCTATTTTTTATGAAGTGTAAAATTTATTGTTATACAGTTGCTATGAATAATATATTTGCAGTAAAATGATATGTCAAATTTAACATTTCTCTGAACGTATCTTTTATTAGACTATTAATATTAATAGATAAAGCGAATATATTTATATTTGAAAATGAAATATTTTATTTGAAATATTAAAAATAAATATATAATGAAAAATATAACAATACCAACTTTTCCGCCATTCTATCAATTGAAGTACCGTGTCTTATTTTGAAGTATTTATTTTAGAAAAAAACAGCAAATATTTTTATATCGCTGACAAAAAAATACGGAACAATCAAAAACCAATACCGTTTAGTCGACAATCACGATACAAGATCTCTATATCTCATCGTATGTGAAGTTACACCGAAATATGGCATGCAATAAAATATTGTCGGGAAATGGAAAAGCAATCGGGAGAATCCACACAATCATAATACGAGAACAGAATATGAATTCTCGAACCCTTGTATAATATACGTAGATCTGCCATAAACATTACGGACGTAAACATTTTATGAGTGACTAGCCCGCATCAATAAGATATAGAACTCTTAAATTTTGCCGGAACCCCGATCAGCAAAATATTGCATATGAATATTTTTTTCCGGAATGAATATACTGTATTGAGGCAATTCAATGATTTATTTCATATTTTTTTATTACCTAAAATAAGAGTATATAATACGTTTTATTTATTTAACTTAAGTAGATTAAATAAAAGAAATATGCTAGTACGAGTTTTGGCGTTAAAAGCGTTGAGTTTTCGAGCAGTCATCAAAGTGATTTTGATTGGTTGTTATTTGTTTATGATTAGTTATCAACCAATCACAACCACGAAAACTATCAACATTTCTTAACGTCAAAACTCGTCCTAGGGGTACTGATTTCTAATCTCCACGTCGTTTCTTTGAAATGGACATGACATGTACACGAATAAACTGACATATGCAATACCTATGTCGGAATACACAATGGAATTATCTTCCAATATCCAAATCAATTAATCTAGGAATCCATGCATTCATAACTCTAATACGATTTGTCGAAGACGTAATGTAGTGCGCAAGCGAGGCGGAGAGAGGGATCATTTGGAGTCTGACTGGAGTTCTCCCGATACACGAAACGACTCAATGAACTCGATTTAAATCGTAAATATCGAAAGGACTATTGTTGAAGCGAGATAAAAAATGGTGACAAAAATATATCGCATGGTTTTTGTTTAGTTTAGCGAATTTGAGGCTTATTTTTGGTGACTTTGTAAATTTTATTAGAATTTAAATAAATATAATTTATATTATTATATTTATTTTTTAATCTACACAGAAATTTTGTGTAGATTAAAAAGAAGTTTTACTTCTATATATATATATATTCATTAAATATTTTAAGAATTTACATAACAATTAAAAAATAACACCAAAATCGAATATTTAAAAAAAAAAATATTCATGTAAATTATTTTCGTGTAGCTAAAGAATATAGTCCCAATACGGCTAGTAAATAGACTATGGGAGGCTGAGTGAAATTGACAGATTTATTTGCGTTCAGATAAACTGGGATTGCTACTGGCTGAATTTTTTACGTCTGACTCACGCAGTCATGCTGCATGCTTCGAAATTGGAAGTAATTTAATTTAAATCCTGACAACTGCTTGCTAACTTTGAGAATATCAGATTAAAATACTTCCCTCTATAATATTACTTCCCATTCAGTGCATTTCCAATCTTGTATAGCACATTATATATTACCAAAATATACAATTGCAAATATAATATAATAAAAGATTCAGAACCTGCGAAACAATTATCTTTATATGTATTTTTGCGTTGTATAAAACCATATTCCTTGTTATTTCATTGTGCTAACAAGTTTCCTTGTAACAAAATATATAGTTAGCGTCCAAGTTGTCAACTGTGGCGAGGCGTCGAATACCTTTCATCTCCAGGGAAATTACCTGTACCTTCCTAGTTCCTAACATGACTCAGTTCTTTGCAACCCCCGTACGTGCTATCAAAACCAAATTGTAGAGAGAGTATCGACCTCACATATAAAACCCACGCCAGATCCACGACGCAGAGTTATTTCATGGAATACATAAATTTAACTAACATCAAAGAGACCGCTACTTTATACTACATAAAGTTTATAACGCTTTCATCACTACAGTTATTCTCAATTCCATACACAAATATAGAACGAAAAATAAACCTATTATTGCAGGGATTCAAACCCATGACTGTTGAATTGTCCCGCCGCTCTATCAATTGAGCCACTGCATCGCAGTGTTAAAATTAAAATAGGCTTAACATGGCTATATATATATATATATATACATATATAATAGTGTATGTCATATATACTTAATAATAATATTGAAAAACCTTCCAGTATAATACGACTTTACTATCTGACGCAGGTGATATTTACAACATTTAAAAGTTAAAATTATGATACTTCTAAGTCGATAGGGGTGGTCTATTCATTGTTATAAAATATTTTTTTAAGAAGACCCGGTCCATCCTAAACTAACAATGGCTACGAATAGCTGATACTAAGTTTTTGTATACACATTCAACTTTTGTTTTTATCAGTTTATTATGTATTAACATATTAGACTTTATGTAGATATTAATACATAAAGCTCAGATATAAATGTAGAACTTTTGGTGAAAAGAAAAATTAATATACATGACTGTGGTTTTTTTTAATTACATTTCTTTTTGGTTGCGACTTCTCCAACATCCGTTTTTGTAAACAAATTCAAGTTTTGTGTTTTATTAATTTATTATAGAACAAAAATATAAGACTTTATTTAGATACGAATACATTAATAATATAGAACTTTTGTTGTAAATAAGAGTTAATAAATATATATTTCGTTTTGGTTGCCTACAATCTCTCTATCCGTGTCTCTATATGCAATCCCATTAGCCCGGATTGCTGACGGTTCACACCAAACACGCAAATTGAATGAGGGAAAACTTTGATGTAAGCTACTTCTGCGGAATTAGGTTTTGGGAATCATACTTACCGTGATGTGTTTTGAGGAGGGAATAGAATGATATCATACTCAGCTCGTACGAACAGAATATATTCGAGTAATGGTTTAACATGTGTATACAATATAAGGTTTCTAGTTCATGTAATTATATATTTTATTTAACATATTTTTAAATAAAACTGATGCTATTTCAATATTAACAGTATGTTGTCATTTTTAAAACCATATTTATTTCTCATTCTATGAGTTTTATGACGTAATAGAAATTTAAGTTTTCGAGTTTTTCTTAAAGTTATCAGTATTTATGAATAGATATTTTTTTTAAACAGCGTGTTTTTAAATTAAGCTATGTTATATCTGTATTTTCTCAGCTAAAGGTAGTATAAAATTAATTAAAACCAAATATATTTAACTTTATTTCAAAATAAATCTGGAAAATGTATTAAAATTCATGTACTGAAATTGGCATATTTACTGTTGGTATCTAATGCATACCTATTTTCAAAATAATAAAAAAACGGAAGACAACAATTTAATACAAACATAAAATTAAATTTTCCAATTATTTCTTTTAATATCCTATCTTTAGTACACGTACACGTAAAACGATACACAATGGTTGTAAAATAAGTAACAACGTTATAATATATTTGCAATGTACTATCCAAGTCATAAAGCGGTAAAGACTTAATGACTTCGGCTTTGAACATTTGTTAAACAACCACTGAATAATAAAAGACACCGCAAATTAGCTTTTCTTAAATGAAGTACTTAACCATGGTATTTTGAAATTATTGATTTGAATATGAATTTGTGAGTAAATGGTATCTTTATATTTTTCTTATTGGATAGGCAACAAGCAAACAACCCACGTAACAATATTAAGTGATGCTATCTCCTATGGAACTTTTGCAACAATTTTGATTTGCAAATATGTTGCCACCTATGAGGAATGGGAAATGATGAAGGATACGAGGAGATAAAGAAACAAATAAAGGAGATATGTGCATCAGTCTCTCTCACCCACCCTATGAAACGTAGCTATAATACATTCTTTACTGCGATCTTCTGTGAAATGGTGATACTATCTTCGTCAAGCCAGCCGGTATACAAGCTGCAGTATAATAACTAAAACTAGGCTCTAATACCTTTAAAAAGTATAAAAAATTTGATACAATTACTAAATTATTTATACTAATTATTGATGTATAAAAATAAGAATATAATATGTGTGTTTCCCAAATCCTTAGAGTTTTGTCGATTCGTTTATTGAACATGCGACTCGTGTGTTGGAACGATAATAATTAATCACATGGATTAATTAATTTCCACCCCTTCAGTTAAAACCACCTTTGAGCAAATAACACAACAATACATACAAATGTAGAGTAATCATTATTTAAGTCGACGGTGAAATAAACAGTAGTGGCTCTACAGATCCTAGAGGCGACGTGGACTAAATTAATGAGTTGCACTATACTGCCCTCATGGGATTATAATATGGGCGTGTTAACTTACTTTATTAGGAAGTCACGGGTATATGCCTTCCAATTTGTTATAATATATTATATAGTCCAAGAAGAAACAATATTGTAACTGGTTAGGATTTTTGGAAAAAGCCTAACGGATCTATTCTTCATCCCGAAAAACCTGATTATGTATGAAATGCTTGATTTGTCAAGGACTGAAACGGTAGCTCAATCGATACGGAGACTCAATCGGTATCAAAGGTCGTAGGTTCAAATTTTGCCCGTGATGATAAAATAATTTGCTGTATATTTATTTAGCATTTTAATAAGCTTTACATGGTTAGCCATGTAAATCTTTACATGTTTATGAATATTTTTTATAAAAATATTATTCTTAAACGATTCAGACAGAATTGTAAACAAGTGTGCTGAAATATGATAAGTTCATTGTATAATTCGACTAGACGTGCAGTTATTACGTATGCAATTTCATTTTGTCGTATACACAGTAAATGCAAAAGTGAAGACTTTCACAATTCTTTATCCACACAAAGCTTACGGGATCACAGAGCGACTCTACCGAAGAATTTCAAAGAGGTTTCGCTCTACCATCCGCGATAAAGAGACAGTATTAGGAAAATTAATTTAACCGCACTCAAATATCAACCTTATTACTTTACATTAAGATTTATATTTAAGAGACAAGACAACAAACTCAACACAATTATTTCTAGGGAAACTACATAGAATGTAAGATGTGTTATTGCGACGGTTACACTAAGCAGGTGGATAAATTATTAACATATGCACACATACATGTGTAAATTAAGTTTAAGTTCCTAAATAAACATCTATCATTGTGTGGGTGGAAATAACAATGGAGATAATTATGATTCAAGCGTCAACTGTGTGACTGTTCTTCATCCTTGCGTCAACCAACTCTTTGTATTTTCTTTTAACATGTCTTGATCCTTACTGATTTATGGGAATTGTTTCTTATTCAAAAAAATTTTAACATTGTATATTAAATATTCAACAATTTACTTTATTTTATTATTTTAAATATAAAATATGATAATACAGAAGGTTCTAAATTATTCATAAAATATTTTTCGCCTAAGTTATTCCGAAAAATAAGATTTTCGAGAAGAGAATATTTATTGAAACTTGTGACAAGAATGACGTCGCTCGCCAAAACATTGTCAATAGCCATGATAAAATTTGATGGGGATGCTGCCTGCCAGCCTTTCTGGCTTAGGGGTGTCGTGAAATGTTGCATTAAGGTCTTTACATTGGGTCCTATCAAAAGCATAACTAAATATTTTGAAACTCAAAAAACAGATTAATAGTGTAATAAAAAATAAAAAATAAATCTTAAAACATTGAAATTAATTATCAAAATATTCTTAATGAAATATGCGCATAAGCAAAAACTAAAAACATAAAAGGTGGCCTTATCAGTTAAGGGCGATTTCTTTCAGAAAACCATTACAAAACTGGATCATGTTTATGTTATATGTAGTAATTGACATATGTACAAATAATTATACACTAACACAAACATATATTATTAATAATATAATGAAGATAAACTAATGCTAATAAACTAAAAAAACAACTAAAAATTCAAATACACAGCTGACACCTTTAAACAGTTCACATACAGTAGAATGACATAAACATACATACAGTAGAATGACATAAACGCATCGTGATAGAAATAAAGAAGATATTAAAATTCAATAAGTGTATTAGTAAGGGAAATGAAAACAATAGGTTATTTAAAACAGGATATTAATGGATTATTACAACGTGACCTACAATTTACATCAAATCATTTAAAAAATGTGTTATTTATGAATCATTAACTGAAATTTATATTTATCTTGTTATCTTGAAACGTATTTTATTAAGTATTATCTAATTATGATATATTTTACAATTAATTTATAATGTATATTTATTTATTTGAATAGTAACACAAAAGTGACGAACTAAACTATTAAATAAATATTTGTCTTTATAAATTTAATTTAAAAGTACTCACACCGTTCACATGAATTTAAACTACAAACAAAACTAAAATATTAGAATGTATACATTGTTTTAAATCACAATAATCCAAAATTGTAATAAAAGTATTTACTAATTATTGTTTATATTTGTACACATGTTACTATTTCAACATGTATTGAATGAATTTATAATTAACGAGAGTTATTCATAAGTCTGTTGTTGACAGTGGAGCCGCTGTTTGTTTAGATAACTAAGTTTAGTTGTTTGAAGTAAGTTGTACCAAGTATTTTACAGAGACAATGGAGACCGCTCTAAAAGGATATCTAATGAAGCAATGTATTATTATCATTAAGTCATTAGTATTGTTAATGTTTCTTTCTTTAAAATTAGATTTTTGTTACAAAGTTTCTGTTTCAGTATAACCTAAATATGTAAGTGTCGATACCTTCTGACACAAGATATATATATATATATATTTCAAATCAAAAGTTTACAAAAAATATATAAACGTACTTCGTTTATAATTTTGTGACAACATTGTGTAAATAGAACAACAGAAAGGATATTTATAAAAAAACAAAAAGTATACTAAAAAAAGATAAACTTAATTCTATTTAAATAAAACTGTAAAATTAGAAAACCGTAAAACAAGCATAAAAATACATCAAAGGAATATTCAAATCCTCCGTCATCTTAAACAATGGCTTGAATAATACATCTCGTGTATTCATGTGAAACAATTTGTCATTTCTGTATAATACCATTAATATATTTCGAAAGCTTCGTCGCAGTCTTCTTTGCAAGTGTCTGAGCCGGGATCGAACCCACGCACCTGATTTGCAACCGGCTTGAGTCAGTAGGAGGTATGCTGTCACTTCTTGACTTGTTGAGTTATTCTGTTATAATGAAACTACATCCTATATATATATTACTTGTTATATTATTTGTGATTTAGATTTCATTTAAGATAATAAAGGTAAAAATGCTCTACATTAAAAAAGGTAGAGCATCTTTTTGTGTGGATTCCATAATATAAACATAGTATATTAATTGGCTTTCAGTATTCGTATATAACACTTACATTACAGTTTAGTAGCAGTTCATTATATTTATAAACATAAAATACATATCAATCACCTAGATTTGTTTTTCTAATAAAAGTAATAGTAATAAAGTAAAGTAATAGTAATGGAAGTAAAGTAATAGTAATAGTTAATTAAAAGTCGTCTTTAGTAATTTCAAATATGACTGAAAATCAAGATTTTTTTACTTTTCTTTACACATGATATATATATTCCAAATATTCACAAACTTTTTCAGAATAGTCAGTCATTTTGAGTAGTGGGATGATAGTCAGTAGGATCAAGATTTTCTTCGTTTCTTGTTGTTAATCAAACATCAGATAGGAATACATTTGTCAGTGTCTAAATATTATTTTATTTATTTGCAATGTATATACAGATATATTCGATTTTAGTGTTTATCTAATAGGTTATAATTTTTTATACAAATGTTTGTATTTGTATTAACATTTTACAAAAACAATTATTTTGGAGTTATAGAGTTAGTTATTATACTTGAATAAGGTACTTCTTATCGGTTTCAAAATCGAATGTCTCAACACTATCTCAAAGTATAACAATGCCGGGCTACAGTTACGATGTTAAAGTTCCAGATGAGGGTTGTTAATAAAAGGGTACACCCTTTCATAAGGCAGTTTAGAACCTTGATATTAAATATATGCATGCTAATGTCGACACTAAAATGTAACAAATAACGACGTAAGTTCTGAAACAGATATATACCATAGCTATCCTTAAAACTGCGGGTAGCCGCAGACAGCCTACCGAGGCACACCAGAACATTCAGTATTTACGAAAGTAGGGATAAAGGCTATGTAAATATATAAATATTTACCTTAAATTTACCTACTGTACATGCACACATCTCAGCCGGCAGTATTCATCTTTGCACATAGCATGCAATTTCAAAGCCGCATAGTGCCAGTTTATTTACAATTTGCATTGCGGTGTTTGGTCTCCTCTCGAAATCTGTATTATGAGAAAGTCTTTAAGCCTCAGAGATAAAGATGCTGCCTACGCACGGATATTAATACTGAGGGTAACCGTGTTTCAAGAATATGAAGATATTAACATTCAAGACAGGGGAAATATAACGTAACTTGAGCTTGTACAAGTCAAATATTGAGATTAAATTTGGGTACAATGACAGCCTAGAAAGGTTTCTTGGTGATTTAATGTGGGTTAATATATTATGTGGGCGTCAGTGTAGGTAATATTATACACTTCTCATTTATTAGACGAACGTTTTATTTTTTTTGTATTTCGTTGACAAAAATTGAAATAAAAAAAGTTTAAGGTATATTAATTTTATGACTTGCTATATATTGCTAGGTATAATTTAATTGCTGAAGACCGCGGCAAATAATTTTACGTAAATGTATAGAGATGTTATCCATTATATTTTTTTTTAGATTAACGGTTCTAGTATTTTAAACTTCAGACGAATAATACATATATAAAAGATTTGGAAACACAGACAAAGAAATATTTATAACTATCTGTTTTTCATCCGCGTGATTACGGAAGGATGTTCAGAATGACTTCAGGGCTAAAGAAAGAAAGGAATAGAATTATCCTCATTTACCTTTTTATTGTGGTGGCTATTTACGAGTAAGAATAGCAACTTATTTTTGTTAACAGGAACTTTTCAATACTGCTTATTTAATAACGTAATGTTAAATTGTTAGATATGTATTACCTCCCTCAGAAAAATATATATTTTTTCTTTAAATTAGTGATAGTTTTTTTCTATTTTATAATATTTTTTTGTGAAAAACTATTTTATCAATATCTATAAAGTTTAACATGTAGAAAATTGCAACAAGCATTAAGTTATTCTTTTAAAATTGTAAAATGATTTTATAAGGGGCAAATAAACTAAATAATATAAAAAAATAAATTCAAAAATATTTTATAAAGCGGTCCAAAGATAGATAGTCCTTGTAACAAAAAAGATGCAGTTTAATTAGGCATTTTAAAGAAAACTGAAAAAAGTAATACAAATATCAGAAAAAGATTCTATGAGTGTGTCAAAAGAAAGATCAGACAATCCGACGTTCACAAAGGTACCGACTGCGCCAATATCTTTCCAGGCGTAATTAAAACGAGAGCATGTATCATGGCTGCAGAGTGGAGGGAAAAGTAAGGACGTGAGACAAAGGTATGTTAACGAGCGCCAAATTATATTTGTTCTCTGAATACCAAGTACAAGTTGGAACGTACAAGTTTTGTTGAGAATACTTCATGTATTGTGAGACAGTTCACACGTTTTATAACATTTCGTGCGGCTCTGGAGTTTAGTACTTCTTTTATGTGGATTCATTGTTAAGGCGACTTCGTTTGGGAGTTAGTCTTGAGACCTTCAGTCTTATACTATAAGTCTTTCTGTCAATGCTCTAGTTTGGTTTATGATTTTATTTTAGTTTCTAGTTCATATAAAAATAAATCCTAAAATTATTATTTTTACTAAATAATTTACTTATTACAATATAGAAGCTCTAGTTTATTCTATATTAATATCTCTAGTTTGGAGTTCATAGAAATAGGATGTATACTTTTATTTTCAGTAATATACTTTATTAATTAAAACAAAATGACGGCATGAAAATTCATTTCTTTAATGAACAATATATTTAATTAAACTCACTTTGTCTCAGTTAATGACATAATAACTGATTTAACTTTAAAACGAAACGCCATAAATCTTTGAGAGTAAATAAAATGGAGGTTTTAATCCATTTAACCTTTCTCAAGTTGTCGCTCTTTAATGAAATTCAAGGTGCCGAGAGCTTTTAATGCAACATCAATATGGATTACGTCCTAAGAGCTTTGTCCACGTCCATTAAGTTGGATAATTGTTTGTAATCCAAGAGAGCATTAATTTGATATCAATATTTATAGCTGCTTGTCGACTGCGCAATATATGATAGTAATCCGTTATTACCAACCTTAATGAATGTTATAATAATGAGGGATTATTGGTCATTCATTATAAACAGAAAGTAATGTAATTTTAATAGATGCTTAGTCGGCAAAAAGTGTTTGTACAATTTAATAAATAATTGTAATTAATTTTAAAGCGCTATGTGATATATTATTAAAGATGTGCCTCCGTTTCGATAAAAACGGTTATGTATAGAATTCTTAATTTATGGAATTGAATAGCGGTGCGGTAGCGCAAATGACTGAGAGACGGGACGGTTTCCCTGAGGTCGCAGGATCGTAAACAACCTGATTAATTTTCACTATATATATATTTTGCAAATTTCAATAACCTTAACGTGGCTAAACATCTTTATAGACAATTTTCAATTATTAACTTCAACATTCTGAACAGACAGGAAATTATAAATATATCCAAATAGAAGAATTAGTGTTTTATGAAAGAAAAAAAATATTAGGTACCTATAACATTTCTATATGTTAAAACAAATATATAGTTTAAAAGCTGAAACATTCCTAGCGTATCAGAGTAACCGAGCCAGATTAAGTTTGTTTCGAAGTTTCGATAGTGGTTGGCAAGTTGTGCCTTTCGATACTGAGTTATCCGCGCTTCAGCTAAGTTGCGGCTTTATTTTGGGGTACATAATTATTGTCGTCTGCAAACTGCTGATATTACCCAATGTAGAATATTGTTATCTAAACTGCATGTTGAGGAAGTTTGGAGCAAGGCTAGAGAAACTATTACCGCAATTTTAAGCCTTAGTATAATCCACGAAATGTAATCTCTTAAGTGACAATAGTATTACATTGACATATATATTCTATTTAATGCTTGGGATTTCTTGGAAACCGTTCCGTGGCTTCCTAGACTGGAACGGGACGGTTTTCCTAACGGTCCCAGTATCAAAACCCTCACCTTATCGATCTATATTTTCAGTCTATATTTATTTAAAATTTAAATAAATTTGACATCACTAAACAAGTTTTTAAATATATTCAAAGTATAATATAATACATTGATATGTAACAAATTAATAAAAGTGTCAACGTTTTCGAAAGTTAAATATTGTATTTAAAAAAGAGAAGCGATCGCAAGTCGTAAAAGTCGTCTGGTGCTGACGAAGGCGCCTCGCCTCAAAGCGCCTCTGTTTAAAATGTCGTCTATTTTTGACTTCAACACTCCGTGAAAGATGTATGCGATAACTTGTGAAAATAAGTTACTTATAAATTTTCGGGGCATGTATGAACGCTCTCAATTCAAAGGTCAACATTGACACGTCTTAGTATTTTTTATAACTTTTATGTCTATCATTATTCGACAGGTGGTTTG
Source organism: Dircenna loreta (assembly GCA_963555665.1). NCBI lineage: Eukaryota > Metazoa > Arthropoda > Insecta > Lepidoptera > Nymphalidae > Dircenna > Dircenna loreta. The sequence continues at coordinate 7,407,564 of OY743093.1, read as the reverse complement.
ATAAATTGTGTTAATCTATCAACAGCTTATAAAAAAAACATTGCTACATACAAAAAATAATGAAACGTATTATATTTTTTTTGACGACTTTTGTTTAAGTTTTTTTTTGAACTCATAAGTTCTCGAATAAGAGAAAGAATACTCAATTTTAATTGAGATTAGTATTATCTTGAAAGTTTACCCATGGACTTGATCTTACACGTCGATGTAGACTGTGACATCGGTTATACATTTGAAACTACTGAACGAATTTATTTAACCACGCGTTTCATATTTGTTACATATTTTTAAATAAATATAATAGTAACTTTCCGTCTAAAAATCTCCTTTTATAAATAAACTATATTTATTTTGCATATGCTTTTTATTTCAAAGCCGACTCGTATCGTGTTAGTTTTTTATTTTGTTTATTTCATGAATACAATTTAAAAATCACAGATTAAAAACCTCGCACATTTTTCCGCTCGTAAACTCCGCGGAAAAACCACACCATTTAAATTTTACAGCATAACGACTTTCAAAAGTAATGTTGCTTTCTTTGTTGATTTCTTTTATTGCATCCATTAAATGAATAAAAATAGCAAGTCTATGAAACACCGGATGCTAGATTATTTTGTCAACTTTTTATATTCTTTTAACATTCAAAACATTGTATTTAATTTCACTCACAAATGATACTTGAGTCAGTTCATTTCAAATATTAATTTACAGATACTCGTGAGGAAAGCTTAAAATATTCCGTAGCCATTATAATCGATATGAACGCGAAGGGCGCTGTGTTAATGGAGACATCCGTGCTGTAAGTACTTTTTAATATTTTTGGAAACCTTCCCTTAAAATAACTAATATAAGGGTGGTTTTTTTTGTTCATCTCACACCCTCGTTTTGAATATTGTCACTATTTTCATACTAAATATATACTTGGTGTCAGATAATTTTAGAGCTAATCTATATTTCTTTAAAAATAAATTATCATAGATAGATAAATATATAAAAAGTTAAATAAATAGTTTTAGACCTAACCTTTATTTTATTAATAATTCTTTTATCTTACTTTAAAAACAAATTGAGCAATATGTAAATATTACGCTCTATGGTTTAATACAAACTCTTATTCCATTTCGGATTTTAATGTGCCATTGTAGTACCTTTATGTAAACGTTGCTTAAGGTATTAAGGAACTTAAAGCAGTAAATTACAATAGCACACAAAAGCCACAAATTTGGATCTAACCCGTTTAGAGCAGAGGAAGTTAGGGCAAGTCGAAGACTTCTAAAGGCAGCCGTGTAGACTAGTTTAGACTTGGACAGGGAAGGTAAGACTGGCTTATTGAGGTCTGGAATAAACTAACAACTGACAATACAAGAAAATTGGTAAAGTAAAAAGGTATTTTACTCATTTTGACTTGATGGGATAAAAATATCATCATTTATATTTAAATGGGATATCCGCAGATATATGGAAGTACTAATAAAGTCATCTAAATGTTTCGTATAGAGTTAAGGCAATTAAGGGTGCCTTCTAACTTCTATTTGGGTTCAATTTTGCTCCTCTAAGTCATATTCATCTTAATTAAACAATAATTTACCAGTATGTGTACGTCCTTACAGGCCGTCCTTAGACAATAGAACTCTGACAAGCTAGTCTCTACCAATTTGCATATTGATTCTGCTTGTGAATAATAACGCAGCCTAAGCTTCGATCCTATTTCAAATTGAAAGACAAAGGACTCGAATATGATTTGCTATTGTTATATGGAATATAAAATACCAATACGGGCAGGGATTCGAACCTGCGACCTCTGGGAAATCATCCCGTCGCTCTCCCAATTGAGCTACCTGACTCGGTGAATTTAGTATTCTATACATAAACGCCTTTATTGGAACGGTGAATGAATTTACTTGACTATAATTTTTTAATTACTGATATTTAAATCAAAACAATTTAAATATAGCCTCTATAAAGGCTACTTTATAAATTATTTGTAACATTCACCACAGCACCCTTAAATAACAGCTATTTGCTATATTCAATACAAATTAATAACGTGTACAGATTAAGTTTCAATAATAACGTATAAATATAAGGCTAAGTACATTATTCTCAATATTCTCCCATTTTTTTAAATTATTAAAAATAGCTATAAACATTTATAGCCACGTAAAGCTAATTTTATATAAATATTGATTGTAGCTCAATGAGTAGTGCGACGGGACGGTTTCACAGAGGCCGCGAGTTGGAATCCCTGTCCGCATCGATATTTTTCATTCTATATTTATTTAAAATTTTATTTTTTACAAATCAATTTATTGTTTTTAATCGTCTTACTGCTTCTAAACAGAAATAACAGAAATTTATATTTAATATATATTTATTTACGCTAGATAATAATGTAATGATATTATAAATAGAAAAGTGTACACCAAGCTTAAATTCTCCAACCGGTAAGAGTCAACCAATGTAATACTGATATAATCACTAATAAAACCGAATTTATAGACCAGCTTACAACTTATTACATTAAATTAACAACTCGCTTATAACATTGTAAAATAAACCGATTAAATTTCAAATATATTATTTATAAAATCGACATTCATCATGGTTTTTTAAATTTAAAAAAGTGTGTAAAAGTATAATATATCCACAATAAGAATAACAGACAACCTGAATGAATGACATATAATATAAATAAAACGGGCTTTATTATATTGAATAGTAATATGACTTGTTCATGACTCGGAACTCGTATGAGTATAGAGTTATGACTTGGAACTCGTATCAATATTATATTACTCCGTCGCGGCAACTGGAATTAAACATAACGCGTGGAGTCACGATAATACACTTATGTATTAATTTATAATCCCCGTAACACGCGAACACGGAACTTTATCAAATCAACCACGTCTTGGACGTCGTTTGCTAATTATCAGGATATTGCTTAACAAGACCCTGTTGTTGCTCATTTACGAGTTAGTTATTAGTATAAGCTTGGATTTATTAGGTGGAACAGATTTTATACTTATTTTAAAATTATTTCAATGAAAATAATTTAAATATAATATACGAGATTATCATAGAAAGGAAAAATACCGCAGAATCAGTGATGGCATGCTAAAAGTATATGGAGGTCCTTCCTGTTCTAGTGTCTTATTAATTCTGATTATTCTTCCAAGAGTGTCCGAAAACATGGAGATAAATATTTTTAAAATGGTGTGCTAAAAGTTTTTTGATTTTTAATTTGAAACACATTTTTTTATGTAAGTACTATTGTATATTATATTTATTAAAAATGAAAATAACTATTAATAATATTCTACTCCAAGTTGCAATACTTATATAAAATATGTAGGACAAGTTTTGTCTAAAGTCATTTCGTATTTCTATCAAAGGAAAATAAATGATCTTACAGTGAAAAATAAAACAATATTACTTAATAGTTCTGAAACAATAATTTTAATTACAACTTTGATTGATGAAGACAAGTACTAGTTATAGAGTTGGAAGTAAATTTATTTTCTAAATATAACAAAAATCTACAAAGAAATTTACTAAGTTAGTTTCACTATAATATATTCCAAAGTGACCTTTACAAAATTGGTTTTGAAATACATATTGAGGCTCTGAATATAATTAAATTATAAAACAACAAATGTCCAATTTTAAAAACATTTAAAACGTTCCATTTCACAAATTTAAAAGTTTACAAACATCCAGCTTTTATAAAATTATTCAATTTGCATTTTAAACTGTCACCAAAAAATCCGCCATCTTGTTAATGAATAAACTAGGAAAATAAATTGTAAATCAAATTGTGTTGGTAACGTTTACTGCAAATAGTCCAGACAAGGCTCTGCATGGTTGGGGGAATAAATATTATGTCTGTTTTTATAGCCAGCAGACATTGCAAGTTTAAGGTCGGTGAGGTGTAAGTCACGAAAAATAAACGATTGCCTTAAACTATTTTTATATTTAAACCTTCCTGAACAACCATGATGGCTATTTTATATATTTGACTGGATGTATTCATTTTAATTTATCGGAATTTGTTACTAATTGACCTGCATGAGACTTCTGTAGACTAAACTACATCTTCCCTTTCCCAATCGCCACCATCTTTGTGGCGCGCCCAGGGAGCTGCTGTATTCTGTTCACGCCTCGAGTCCGACATGCTTGGAGCTCATGAGTAAGAACCCCAAATAGGTTTGAAACTAGTAGGGGACATTCCTATAAATTAACGTAAGTACAAGTAAATAATATATTAATCTAAAACTATAACAATATTAACAAAACAAATATGAAATACATAATAAAAAACAAGAATTAAATAATATTATTATTTAAGCTCTTAAATAATAATTCTTTAATAAATAAATGATAGCTTGTATTCTATAAAAACGCTGTAATTCTATAACTTACAAAAATCCAATACATGTTAATGTTTTCTAAGCAATTAGAGCCCCATTCCTGATTTAAGGTTATGGTCACATGACATGCTGTGGGGTCACGTGGCAGCTATCTCTTTATTTATATTGACATTTATTATAATAAATTGTGCGAAGTTACTGCTTTTTACATTTCGCGTAACTATTTTTGTAAACATCTAACTTTAACTTAGCATAACATAAGCCTAAAAACATCTATAATGATGTAAGCCATCTTTTCAATGTAAATCTATACTGCAAAGTAAAAAATATTGGTTAGGTTAGGTTAGGTTAGGTTAGGTTGTCGAAGCCGAACAGATGTTACTACAATAAAGGCGAATATTTGTAGCATGCCTAATTCACCGAGGCGAATAGCAATACTAGCTAGCTGCTAGCTCAGTTGGTAGAGCAGCGGAACGGTTTCCTAGAGGTCACGGGTTAGAATCCCTGCATGCACCAGTTTGTTTTTATTTCTATATTTATTACAAAAATAAATAAAATAAGCTATTTTGGAAACAAATTAAATTAAGTTAAGTGAAATACATCTAATTTTTGTAAGATACAATTTTTAATATGGGAGTTATATCCAGGAGATAATATTTACTCATCTTTGCTCTGTACCAATTAGGTTACATAATGAAATTAAATGAAATACTGAAAAAAAATGTAAATATGACATAATCTTATTTCTAATAATGAAAGAGTACAAATTTGCAAACACTTCAATAAATCCCCTCAATTATCGATAATCCAGATAACTGTTTCCTAATGGTTTTATTGCATTTAAATTTGCCAACCCTAAAATCCAACCTCAGATTCATTATGCTGTAACTAACACGCGATATTTAACACCGGGGTCTTAACAACCCCTGCACTGCCCTTCTCCCTTATGCAATATTTTTTGTGTGTGCGAAAGAGATAATATGATAGTGTTCATCCGTTCACTCTTATACTGAACGCTCCATTATTTTGTTTGTGAAATTTTAATTTGGTTTATTTTTGAAGGCATGCAGACTTTAATAAAGTGCGCAGCAGTGATTCGGAAATTATTTTAATTCACTTTCAAATTACACAATCGCTATGAAAGCGAATCTAACGATGTTTTGAAAAATATTCCGTTGATATAAATATTTGTATGGTTTTTTATTTTTAATACTCTTAAAGTAAGGCAAAGGTATAACTGCTGCAAAATCTAGGAGTTTTTTAAACATTAATCTAACCCCATTTTATAAATAGATTGTTGTTTTTTTAGTTGTTTTTTTTTTTCAAAATTATAAAGTTTTTGACAAGCAGTACCACCATTTTTGTTTTAAGGATTATATGAAAAAAAACATTAAAATATCACTCCAAAAAGTATTTTTATCTATTTGAATTATCTCATATCATTTTTTAAATATAATATAAAGGTTTTAAAGCTCCATGTTATTTAATAGGATTATTAATAAAGATTTTAATATATCCGGACACCTGTAATACCAGACAGAGTGATTAATCAATTTAATCCAACAATTGCTATTTATAAATCTGCGGTCTGGGGTAGGACCCCAAAGTCTATACAGTATGACACATCCTCATAAATTTTAACTGATTCAATCAATACTAATCCTTATTTGGTATATATAAATATCATATTCGTGTCACCTAATATGGTATATTATATTCTGGTTGAGGATACATCAATTATTGGATTAAGATTATAATAGAGATATCATATCCGATGTCCATTGTGTAAATGTATAGGGAGTTATGATAAATAATAGTCCTTTGTTTTAAATAAATACACCTTCAATGCAAATTTCTTGATTTTCAAAGTAAATAGAATATTTTCTTCTTATAAACCATATTGTATTAGTGATATAGTGTAACAAGTTTGAGTTTTGATATTTTATTTAAAAATAGAATCGTGTTATAGTGTACCTATTTTAAGTTTTGATACTTTATAAAACTTATTTGATTCGTGTTATAATGTTCCCATTTTAAAATTTTTGATACTTATAAATAATACAGATTTCTTATTTTAAGTTTCGATACTTGATAGGTGGTGGATAACAAGGCTCGTATTATTTTAATAAGAAACATACGAACTTGTTTTCAAATATTGCAATATCGTAATATAGTTTTTATTGCCGTCATAAAAGCCGTCGAATAAGAAAGCGTTTTACATTTTTATAAACGTTAGTTATTATGTGGCAATAACCATGTGAAAGCATAAAAATATTAAATGGTTGATTAAAAAGATTGCAATTTACCGCCATGTTGGAAAATATGAAGCTTTAAAATTATGATTAGAATATTTAGGCCTTATTTCCATCACATACTTTTCTATTAAAAGACACTCTTCCACTACTATATCTAAATACAGTTGTAAAGTATAAATAATTGTATCTTGATTTTGTTGGTATGAAATCAAAATGTATTTTATTATTTTCATGTTATGCTACAGTAAAAAAAGATAAAACTAAACAATTACTATAAATTATTTTATAATTATTTAAGATTCTTTTACATAATCAATCCTTTCATATACGTGAGACTACATTTCACTAGTTGATAAAAATTCTGAGTAGACATTTTATGAATGTTAAACGAGCCGTGAAGACATCGCATTAAGCAGAGAGGACTTTACCAACGCTTAATTAAGAATTCCACCCCCCCCCCCTCGCCCTACCACCCTTCAAACAACAAAGACTACGCGCATCTGATATCGCTTCATTAAAATTAATTCAATTTTTAATATCTCTCGTACAACGCATCTGTAAGCTGGGCACGTCTATTCAATTTGTCGCAGCTGAATATTAATATCAAAAGGAGAAATTTATTCACTCCTTAATGAATTACAGTTAATATACTGACAGATTATTTAACATTATTTAATATTACCTTGAACTCAACTTCTATACTACATTGAGAGCAATGTAGTATAGAAGTTGAGTTATGAAATTTTTATATTTAGTATAGTCAGCTCAGTTTTTGGATTTAAAAAATTCAATATTTAATGTCGCAATAACAATTAAAACTCTTTTGTAATTTTGTCGCTTTTACGTCATGTCAATGTCAATGTCACAGCAACCAATGTCATTGTCGATAGTGTCATACGATTACATTTACAATTCACTGAATCTATTCAAAGGATTAAATGAACAAAAATATATATGCCATTGTTTCGTCCTATTCGAACAATACTAACAATATATCGAAATGTAGCAATTCTATCTGAAAATCCATTCCCTATCCAGCCGTGCGCAAAAATTATGACATCAAGCCAAATTATTGAAGCAGGGAATCGAATTGTGTCCTGTCCATACTAAAAATATGGCGCAGACAAAATAGTTAAAGCAATTAATGCGAATGATCCTTATTATTTTTGAAACTGATATTGTATTGAAAATAAAGTTACAATATTCTTTCATACAGATTTGTAACAAAAATTGCTGATATTGCAATATTATAAGCAAAATTTATGAATGTTGGATAAAATCTATAAATATTTTTAGAACGGAAAATAAATCTATTTGATATGCGAGAGATTCGAACCCGTGATCTCTGGGAAACCATTCCGCCGCTCTATCAATTGAGCTATATTGTATACAGCGATGAAGTAGCTCGATTGGTAGAGCGACAAGAGGTCACGGGTCGGAATAACGGCCTGTATCAGTTTATTTTATTCATCCTATAATTTATTTAAATTTTCAAATTTATAAAAATCGTAAAAAATAAACATAAACAAAAATATCAAAACAGTTCAATGTTATCAATAAATTGATTTCTAATCTATTACTATCCTAATTAACTTCATAACTAAAATGAATTTTAGTTTCACAGTTAACAGTTGCCCAATTTGTAGCCAATTAAAGAACCGTATCTCATCACGTTCCTAATTAAGGGAACTAAAAACCATAAGCGTGTGGTGAATATGGTCCAAGCTTTCACCAAATCGGAATTGCCTTCGTTACGCGTATAATGAAATTTATTTGGCATCAACGATCGTAAAACGTATAGTTTATGAATCAAGAGGCTTATTATGAAAATGAGAGCTTCGGTTTCCATTCAATAAAATGTTCGGATGACGTTTATTTCAATGCAATTTTATCTTATTAAAAAAAACTGCTCTCGTTATAGTTTAGTTTAATAAAATATTACATACATATGTGTACAATTATAATGGATGTAAATTTCTTAATCGTGTTTCCAGCGGTGGAATTAATTTGCATCGGAAAGCGGGTTGTGATAAAATAATATATTGTGGCTCTGAACTTTCAGTTAACATAAAGCAGACATTAGCAATTTAAATTAATAATGATGCGCAATTAGCAATGACAATTCTATTTAAATTTAATAAATTTAATACTCATAATATATTATATAACTGTTTTCATTATTGTGCTTAAAAAACGTACACACAATAACAGGCTAATGTATAATAAAAAAAGGTATAAATTAAACCGAAGCTCATATATCTTGTAACTAGACAAAATAAGATGACAAAGCCGTCTGCGGAATAATATATACAGGTGTTTGTTTGAAAAATTCACATTTTTCGTCGTATCATAAATCAGAATAACGAGCGTGCTTTCCGTAAGGTGCCCGAAGCATTAAGCCTCTGTAATATTTCCTCACTTACGGTAAAATTTCGTGTCTCCTTATTTATGTTAGACGAAGTTTCTTGAGCAAGCTGTCGCAATTTGAAGTGGTACAGGAAATTGTAGCGTATTTAAAGAAATAAGAAAAATAACATCACAATATTTATGAACCAAAGTCTACTAAATAATAACAAGTTCCGATAGAAAAGAATGTTCAAATTTTAATCATTGATTGTTCTTAAAAAATTAAAATAGATTTTAATTCTGCCATTATAAAGTTCTCTGCATATTAAAGTTCTTTCTTCATTTTAGGTACCACAAAGTTTTTATGGTAAACTTCGAAGCACTCAGGCAGTCTTTGTTCGTGCTCATTTAAAATCAATCGCGGCCATTTTGTACGAGGATGGCCTGAGATGAGATTTCCGAGAGAATTCTTAATTAAGCTGCCCGAGTCTTTTAGAGTGTAATGGCGGTACCCAAATCCTCAGAAGTAAAGTAAATTCGAAACGACATCGAATCACGGCGACAGACGGACTGAGATTATCACTTTCTAAAACTTTCTGAATTGGATAAAATATATAAAATTATAAGATATTAAATCAATCTCGACTTACAAATGTTGGTAAGTCTAAAACAAAAACTAACAGACTATAGTAGTCAAATATACGCAAAATAAAACTTAAAATCTTATATGACATGTGGTTTTAAATTCTTCATTGAAAATTGAATTGAAAAGTGTCGATGTCAGCAACTGGTAGCAGTTTTTGCATAATGACGTGTCCACGGACACGCAATATTAAGTCATTATCTACAGTAATTATACTTATTGATTGTAGTTTGATTACACTTTGTATGAGTCTACCCTCCAATTCACAATTATTGAAAAGTATTGTAAAACAATTAAAATAATGTTAGCGTTAAAACAGTATCGTTCGTGTATATATATATTTATATATATATATATATACTCGTTACCAAACGATAAAGACATTAAAATGATTAATGATCCTAAACAGAACAAGGCAATTACTGATGATGTAATATTGTTAAAAAGTACTGTAATAAAATATTAACTTTCAAATAAATATCTTTCTAAGATTACATTATAAGAATTATTTAATAAATATAGTCCTACATACATCCTTTTTTAAGTCAGTTAAAAATATATTTATTCATTTAACATTCAAAATTTTGAACTCTTTTCTTGCGTGAAAATTTTAATCACTTTGTTTTAAATGACTCTAAATAAAATAATTACGAGTAGTAAATTTGCTATAATTCAGATATATATATTTATGTTTCCCATTTGTTTAATAATTAATAAATTCCAAGCCAATTCATACCATACAGATTCTATAACAGATTTAAATTATTCTAAATTTAATTACTCCACATTTCAAATAAATAAACAATGAAAAAACCATAAATATTTTCAGGATTCGAACCCACATACTCTGGAAAACCCGTCACTCTAACAACTGAGCTACCGTGATAATACAATAAACTCAACATGGTTATACATGTTTATAGACATTTAAAACAACTATTCATATATCCTTTCTCATATTATATTGACCATAGTAATAAATGCTACACAATAGCCCTAGGTGCGTTATTGAGCTTTATTCACACAAAGAGAAAGTGATTCATTTGTAGACAGGTGTGCCGGATATCCTGCAGGTTTGATAATGTCCGAATAGTTCCTTCCGTCACGAATAAGGTTCTTGTTAGAAAACTAAATATATCATAAAAAGACAATTACTATTCTTTTCAAGATACAATCTCGTTGCTTATAAGTTAATGTTATTTACAATTTCAGTAACTATCGTCCGGATCTGAATAAATCATTCTGTATGTAAACGTTTTTTTCATACATAATATGTTATAGTTCTAACAATTATAATATTTCGTTCAAGTAACCGCAAGTTATACGAGAGCTCAGTTGTAAACGTTTTATTTAATTATACATACTTTTTTCTATAGAGTGACAGATAAAAAAGAATATCACCATGGCTGAGACGTTAGTATATGTTTTGAAATATATATATATATATATATATATTATATCTACATTAAAAGAAATAATTCAAAATATCTTCATATTTTTTCTTTATACAAAATATGCACCCTTTTTCAATGAATAACTTAAAAAAATGCATATTTATCTCTTGTTTTACATACCTTCTTTTAGAAACATGGTTTTCATATTTTTTAAAATGTAATGTTTTTTATACTAAATGTTTTATGGTTAAGGGAAATTATACAAATTATCCTAGATTACAGGAAACTTTGAGACAGAGAAGACTTAATTGATTAACAAACATTAAAACTTACATTTATAGAATAAGTTTCTCTTCTTGTTTTTGAATAATCTCGAACACAATAAAATAAACACAATAATCGAATTGTACAAAATGAAAGAAGTAACAAAATTTGGATCTTTAATTCATTCGAAATGATATCTAATTAAAACCTAAATTACTATATTCTTATATATGGTGGTGGTTTGGATTTATTATACTCACGAAAGGATAATTATTTGTTAGATTTACATTCTCTCTTTGTTTTGTAATCTTGAAACTATGCTAACGAGCGACTCTACCATTCTGCGAGTTGTTAAAATGATGGACTAACAATCCATCCCACGTCCAGTTGCCTTTGAGTTAGACCGCAACAAATGTGCGGTTGACGCTGCTAAATGACCTCTCTCACCTTAAATAATGACTGAATATTTAGGCCTATTCTCATTACAAAGGCCGGCAGGAAATTTATATCTTAAAACTTTTTCAAAAGCTTCTGTAATTGTTCTGTACTCAAAAATACATGCATACAATTAGAATATATAAAAACTTATTTAAGTAAGACATTATAAAACTAAATAAGTAAAGATTTTCCTAAACAAAGTTTTAAAACTGCTAATAATTTTAGAGTGTAAGAGTAAAACTGCAATAGAAAAAGAAGAAGAGTATTTAATATAAACGATTTTGTTAAAGCTTAGAAACAAAGTATTCGTAGCAAAATACTCGAGCAAGAATAGTCTAGCTTGGAAGCCAAGCAGATTGTTTAACTGTTCAAGTTCCGTCTTTCATACAGCAATGGAAACAAACTGAAACTATCTTAAACTAAAGCAAACACTTCTAATACCGCTTATTTGTCAATTGGTAACTCAGAGATAAGGGTTAGAATAAATTAGTTAACATTAACTGTTATGTTTGTAACTGACAAAGTTGCTTCAACATTAAAGGATGTTGTACAAAATTCTTGAACTTAAGAATGGTATCTTTTATTGATGTGATAAAAAAATACTCAGTCTGAAAAAATAATATAATAAATAATAGATACGTACTCGATAATTTCCACTAATCGCAATTATGCCCTAAACTAAGCAAAGCTTGTACTATGGGTACTACAACTGATAAACCTAGATATGCTATTTCTATTTCGTGAATACATATCTAGATACTATATATATAGCATTCAGATAATACAAATTTTAATTATAAATATGTTTGTAATGTGGGTATCAATCCCACGACCTCACTCACAATAGACGGAGGCACGACCCTTGGTCAATCAGTCGTCACAACAATAAACAATTTGACTCTACATATAAATAAATACAACGTATGAACCAAATATCTATCTCATTTAGCTGTTTCATTTGTTTTTACATAAAATATATTATTAATGTAAAAATTGCGGGACCAGAAATAATTGCTCAGTTTATTAATTGAGTGATAAAAATGAGATCCCTCTCGATATATGGTTAATGTGGCGTAAATATCAATTACGGGGCTCATATTGGGAAATTTTGGAGCCAGCAGTAATCGACTGGACACTTTGCAGACCCCTGATTGTATGGGGAAAATTCATTTTTATATCCCACATTAGGGAGACGTAATGATGAAGCTAATAATGTAATTACAACATAAATTCGTTACATTCTGTATGTGATAGGGATATTGTCTAAGTATACATCAAAAAAGATAAAGGAATAGCTGAATAAGAAAAGCTGAGAAAGAAAAGAAAAGAAAAAGAAAAAGCAACAAGGGGTACAATGGTATGATTTTTCTAAATTAGTATTTTAAATTTATTATCAAGCTACATACGCAAACATACTTCTATATTTTGATCTTTAATATTTTTTTTAACACTTACGTTTTATATATCCATATTTTTTAGCGGTTGACAAAGTGCTTGTGCAATAATTTATTATAACAATACATTCTTTGTATTTAAATGAATTAACAAATAAATATTTTTATAAATTTGTATTGTTAAACACAATGAAAAACCTGTTATTTGTTCCATTGTAAGGTATAAATTCAATAAATTCAAAAAGATAATTTGTACTACAAGACAGACTTAATCGTAAATAATATAGTGGAAGTTAAATTATAGAGAGAAATTGGACTTGAGAAAATGTAATGCTACGTGACTCCTGAGGTGGTTTAATGTTTGCCTTTCAATGTTGTTACCGGCAGCCTTCCAAGAAATCTAGCTTTTCCGTGTATATAAAACTTTAGGAACTTTGTATTATTACCATGTTGAGAGAGAGATTTAAAAAAGAAAAAGTCGTAAAAACCAAACAAGTTCGAGCAAAACGCAAACCAACAAAATAACTGTAAAATCAACAATAAAAGTAAGTGTTAAAAAAATGTAATGTTATTTACTTTTAAAAGTTTTTTTTATGTCAATCGTTTTCCTTACTTTGTGATTTTCGATTTATTTTGTCATTATACAGGAAAGTTGTGCCCCTTGAGCCGCGAGCAGCTTGACATGTATTGTACCAGTGATTAATGATTCGATGTAACAACGCAATTTCCTTCCTAAAATATACTTGTGAAGGTTATTAAAACGCTAGCATGTATCGTAAAATTAGTTATAAAGTCGAGTTCAGGCCAAGAATTCTTTGATTTATGTTTTTGTTGTCCCCCGACATGCTGATACTTTCATATGAAATATGTTCAGCACTTGCTGCTGTCAATAAGGCATTTTATAGCTATGTGTGTTTTACAAACTTTATAACCATTAACTCTGTTACAAGAAAATATAAACATTTAGAGATTTCAGTTGAATCACAAAACCAACAACTGAGATACAAACATTTTTTATATTTAAACTTTCGTTAATCATAACCATTATATTCTGTACTAGTTAGGCACATTCCGATAGAATTTCACGTGAATTATAAATAAAGTAAAATATATATATATATATTTATTTACCCGGATGACCCACAGACTGTTTGTATCTTTTATTTATTTTTATCTACATCTATCTGTTTATCGATTAAGTTTTTAAATGTCATTTACGAAAATAATAACAAAACTAAATGAAACTACACACCAGTATTAGTTTATTTAAAGTTAAGAAATTAAATATCAAGTATATGAATAGTTTATGTACACATAGCTTTACTAGCGTTGGGCCTTACAGGACCTACCCACCTAAATACGATAATGTGTTCGGTGACAAAGATAAACGAGGCGATACATAATTGTTATTTACATAGCGTGAATGTATGATTTAGATAGCTCGATAATGTATTATTTATTATATACCTACCATTGTTCTATTTGACTGAATATTATGAAGAACAAGTATGTACATATATATTAGTAAATAAACATTACTCAGCCATTTAAAGACAGCACATAAAGGTTAATGACCTAAATATAATAAGACAAACGTAATAAGAACATTCTGATTCTGTACATTAGACCACATGCACCCTAGTTGGCATCAAAGTAAAGATAATGGAGACAAAACAAGCCGACTAATGCGCCATATTTGGTTACAGGACAAACAGTGTACCAGCTAGTGTCGTGTTACACACACGCTGCCAAAATATCATGAATACATTTGTTTGTTTAACCACGACTGATTGGAAACTCTGTCCTATTAATTTATATACACAGTTAAGTGTACTGTCTGTTTGTAAACTATTATTAAAATGATATTCAATTTAATTTTGTGGAACTGAATACTTGTTTTTTTTATTTATTTTTAAGCTTGACGTAACATAAATGTTTTTTAGATAATTTTCTTGGGGTGAAAGAGAATGACATTTTGGATGAAAAAAAAATGTTTGTCAATTGAGGGGCTATTAATAATTTATTCTTATTATATACATAGAAATAATGCAAATCAATGTAGTTACAGCCTATAAAATTTTTATTGAAAACAAAAATCTTTTTTACTCCAATACAAGTAGAAATAAAAAAGTAAAAGAAGAAATTTAATAATAAGCCAGGGTATATTTTACAATCTTAAAACAACAATCTATTAAAAAAAAATAAACTTAAGTATACGAAACGAATCTTTTAGAGAACGAACGAACGAACGAATGAACGAAAGAAACAAATCTTTTATAATTCTTGTAAATATAAAAATATGTTCATTGATTCGTAACGAGTTTTGGAAACAACTTCTATAAGCATGTGAGTGAAGCTGGAAGTAAAAGATAACATACATATAAAAATATAATTAAAAAATCAGAAGGGATTCGAACCCGTGTTCTCTATTAAACAGTCCGTCACTCTAATAGTTGAGCTACCATATCACTACACGCTTCGATGAATTTAGCATTCCACATGTAATCGTTGCTATCAGGACGGTATAGACACGTTTATAAACAATTTCTAACGTAACATAATAAAATTTGTTATCTCACGTTATCTCAATAATGTATCAAATATTACGTGGAATTACTGAATGAATATTTTATATAAAGTCACAATTTACTAATACACTATAAATATGTATTATAATTACCTGTTAGTCTGATATTATATTGATTACGTGATACTATACCATCGCGTGACGTGGCAACAGCGCCACCGGAAGCCGGAAACGCTATCGTTAGCAACCCAAAAAGACTTATTCTGCTACAGTCTTGGTGAAATTTATTTTAAATGTCATTTTAATGACATATTTGCGTAGTACGTAGAAGTCATTAACAATCCAAGGTTGCGTTGGTTTTTATAAGCGTTTCTTCTTTTTCAATTATTTTCAAAATTAATAATAATATTTTTGACATTATTTAATATAAGCTGGCAAGAATAACTAAAATAAGACGTTCTTAACTATTAGTAAGCAGACGTAAATGTATTGAAGATACAACCTCCAAGAACGTTGTTTACTTAAATGAATATTTATTATCAATACAAATTACTTAACTAGGATTGTTGGAGAAAGATTTAATCAATTTGCACATAATAAATTAAAGGTATTCTCAGTTTTCAGCGTGAAGCTAGAATCGTTCAAAATATCCAGACAAATCGTTTGAAAGAGCCGCATCGACTGCTAGATAATTCTGAACTGCACAAAAGGCTTGCATCTACATAATCGATGGCTTATTGGCATTCCCCTTTTACTTCTAAATTGCAAATTTTCCGCACGATTTCCCTTCACGGAATAAATTTACAACTCGCGGACTGAAACAATATTTATATCTTTTATTTTATTTTTGTTTCAGTTTGCGTTTTGGTATAACTGCAGTAAAGCAAAATCTTTCGGGTTGTTAATTGGAAGCCAGTTTCGAAACATTTTCCAAATATATAAGGAAATAATTTAAATTGGTGTGGCTTTTGTCCAAATTTAGCGTAAAATATTCATATTTAACGAAGATAACTTTGTGGATTTTCAAAAGTTGAAAACACGAAACCTATTAAAACTTTAAACTCTGATAAACCACAGCTATGTTAAGTGTTTCAAAAAGGGGCAATATTTATTGATAAAGATTTGAAAAAGTTTCCTTTTAGTGAATATAAACTTATTATCAAAAAATATCCATTTATAACTCTTATCTTATCATACAATAAAGAGAAGTAATTGCCTAATTATTTAGGGTCGTACAAGGCCTCGTAGAGCCTCATAAATTTATAATTCTCCTTCCACGCTGTAAATCTAAGGGTAAATGTTTCTTTTAATTATGAAGACATGTATTTCCGAAGACATATTTCTCCGTCCGTACATATATTACTAATAACAATTTCTACGAAACAAAACCACTGAAATAAATCATAATCCCAATTTATAGCCACAACTAAAAATAACTATAAAACATAGCTGTAAATATTTACATCGGTTTTCGTTTCAGTTGTGGAGTCACGTGCCTTGATATTTTATTGATGGATTTATGGTTCTCCGCTTTAAATATATAGTGTCTCACGTATTATATATCCATGTGATTAGTTTTGAATTTGCTATACTTTTCATACCATAATATACCTATGAAATTCTTGTTCTAATGAAGCTTTATTTTAAAATCGAAATTTGACAAATAAAAGTTATCAAAAGTTTATAAAAGCTTAAATAATAACAAAGCAATACAAAAATCATTTTTATCTTTCAACAGCTTCATTATCAAAATGAAATTAAACAACTAGGTATGTAAAGTTTGAAAAAGTTTTTTAAAATAAATACCGAATGAAAAAATATCAAATTCGTGTCGTGCTAGTACCGGTGAAATTTCATTCAATATTTATTTAAACAATAAAAAAGTATATAAAGTTTTATATTATTTTTATCGTCAAAATTTTAATTCACTTGTTGTTTTCAAGAATGCACATATTTCTAAATTCAATTTTATTAAATGTGTCACGCCGACATTGTTATTTTTAGTTTTATGTTAATTCTACAGCATGGCCCACGCCACAAAGTAGCGGACACACACTAGTACAATACAAATAGCTACATTATAAAGCGGTGTCTACATTTCACAATCAGTCCTCATGCATATTAATAACTCTTCGATTGTATATCATTGTAATCTTAGAATGCAGGGAATTATTAGTAATGTTTGTTTCCACGTTATTTATAGTCATGACTAGCTTTAAATCAAAAAGATGTTCGAGAAATTCTATAGAATGATTGGCGTGTTGGCTTACAAATATTTTAAAGCACACACACACACACACACATAATCACACACATCTAGATTTTGAGGAAACAAAAAATCTCTAACATTCGAAATTAGGGTTAGATTCGAACCAGCGATCTCTGTCTCGCGTATCCGTGTGTCCGTGACACAGAAGTCGCAGGATTGTGTCCTGTCATGTATTTAAAATTAAAATGTGTCTCAACATGACTTAACACACAATTTTTACTTTAAGCACCACGTTATTTAAAAATATATTTTTATATTAAATACAATTATTAGTATTTATTCGTTTGAAATTGTGGTAATAATTATGAAATTAAATAGCTTCAATTTCACTTGGAATCCTGACAATGTCTCTGGACCCTTTCAGACCATCGACACTGACGCTCGCTTTCTATGCAAATTAAAGGGTCCAAATTTGACACTTTTACTAAAATGTCACCTCTTAGCGTCCAATAAACTCGCTGGCTCTTGGACTTTTGCCTTTAAAATATGTCGTTTATAATATTATTTTGAAAGTAAAATGTAATTTGATTTTATTTAAAATAGCAGTTTGTTAACTAAAATTGTTAAGAATTTTATCATTCAGACTAAGTTATATCCATAGGTAAGGTTGAAGGTTTTTATTTTTGTACCGTGCTTTTTTTTTAATTTGATGGATGAGGAGAAAAACTTTATACGTTTAATAGCAAACAGCTTGTTTCAAAGAAGGTCTATTACATATTACTTTTCCAGCAAGTATTAGAAAATAAATTCTAAATGATCATAGCAAAATATTGGACAATGGAATGGAAACATATTGTGAAAGGGGACAATACAGTTTCTTTCCCGAGTTCGAGTAATAGTTTGAAATTGATGATGCGAAAATATAACGCTCTTCTGTATTCCACACGGATGGAGCCACGAGGAACAGCTAGCTTCTTTATTTTCTTAAGCCTTTTTATATTCTGACATAAAATAACTGTTTATTTGTAATGCATTAGCGTTTACATTCACTTGATACATTTAAAAATAAATTCTTACCGTATTGATTAAGAACACATCGTTTATATACATTTCCAATCTAAAGAAACATAAAAAAAGGTATAATAATATACACATAATATGAGTTTCATTTTAAAAGCGTGATTAAGTTAACGGCCCTGATAAGTTTGGTTTAAAATTGCCGTTTTTTAAAATAAGCTTTATTTTACAGTCTTGAAGTCAATTTAGTTTTTTCTTTAATTGTACGTTTAATCTAGACCGCGGTGGCTCTTAATTTGAATAAATTATTTCTTCGCGTGCAGTTTTTTTGTACCTTCATGGAAAGCTCCAGTTTTATTCAATTAAATGAAATGAAATTAAGAACCATTTCGAATGTTTGTTTGTGTTATTATAACGAAACAGTAACGGGGAAACGTTTAGTACCGTTATGATGTTATTAATTGTTCTCTTTATTCAATAATGTTAGGTAATTATTTATTTCTTATGCTAGAAAATCATTGTTTTTTTGAATAATTTCATATTCGTAGAAATATTATAGATTATGGAAATATTTTGAGTCTCAAAGAAAGAAAAGGATGTATTTATGAAAAGTGATTTTTAACTTTAAATTAGGGCTTTATTATGGAAAACTTACTTCATTATAAAAAAAATGAATATTCAAATGCTCTGTATATTATATATATTTTATAATTAAAGAAAATGTTCAAGTTTTGGTTTAAACACACTTTTCTAATTACCTAATTAAATATATATATATATATATACATATATAAAAGAATGTCTTGGGTTCGGAAAGATAACAAAAAGTATTCCAAATGTTCAGGGATTTTTCTGAGAAGCGCAAAACTACGAGAATGTTTAAACTTTATATAACATTTTGAACAAATTCTCTACCAGTATTTTCAAGACAGAGTCTGAGAGATGCTTTGAAATGCATTATCATGTTAAACTTACCTGATGAGTTATTTAAGAGTAAAAAAGCCTTCCAAGACACAGGTATTAACAAGAATAAGCAACTTTAAGAAATTACAATTTCTTAAAATAAAATGTAGCTCTATTACAAAGGAATAATAAAAAATATATAACAACCGGAAAGAGAATAAAACACCTTCTTTTGCACAAAACATACAATGGCTCAGTCGTTTCACAGACTATTGAAAGCGGTATGAAAATCGTTGACGCTACAAGAATACGGAAACGGCAAGTTTTCTCGGTACTAGAGTAAATTCAAAACATCGTAAAATAAGAAAAATATGCAGCTCTGAGCAAGCTATAAAGCAGACGTTGCTACATCAGTTCTTTAAAGTTCAAAGATAAGTAACATGTCTAGTTTGTAAGTTCTTTCTCAACAATTGAAATGTTTAAACATGTTCAGAAGTGGTCTTTGTTATATTATTCTCTTTATCCTTCATTTTCTTCTTATAAAATTATATGATATTCACAAAAAAGGTTTATAATTTAAAAATATGTGCCTAGTTTTATTATAAAGGTCAATAAATATTAAAGTATTACAACCATAATACGAAGGAAGGTATATCATGGGTGTAATAAGAAAGCCTTGGTAAATACGCCACCATTACTCGAGTTAGTTAGAAAATTTATAAAAGAGTGTCGACAGTAACTGGCAATATTGCTTGGCCGGGCATCATAAAATTTAGTTTCATTCTCAACCAACTTATTCTTAGCTACTGTGCAATTTCCTATGCAAATTTAATTGTACCCGAGGTCCCACGTAAATCTCTGTTCTCTGCAAAGTTAATTACGGCGCAGGCAACTCTTTGCGATTAATGATAGCGCGTTTTTATTGTGTCTACATCGACAATGGTAGAAAAACATGGAAAATGATATTACTGTGCACAAACGAATGGTGCTTTGTTATCAATTCTCGGGGATTATGTATTTCTCTTTGTTTAGGAAATTAAATAATTCTATACCAGCGTATGTATGTATGTATGTTATATTTATAAACCTATTTTGTCTTCAGTTTCCTTTGTTGGTCCCAACAACTTTCAGGCTGTTTTTATTTTTATTCATAGTTCCATTTATACACATACAAGCTCTAGTACATACATAATTTTTGTTTTAATGACATTTACATGTCTAGCTTATTATTCATTGTTTTTATAAGTTTACGTAATTAAACTCTAGGACAGTTTTTTCTTTAAATCTGTTAACTGTATTTCATTATTCTTATTAAAAATTATGAATGCGTTCGACTAAATTCAGAAAAAAAATATCTTTACCGTAACATATTGCACTTGCACCAAGCAAAATTAAATCAGGAGATACTTCATAAACTATATTTTTCACGAATCCTTTTTTATTTAGTGCCAAGACACGCGAGATATGTGATACATATATTTTTTATAATAACTTAAATTAAAAACTTAGCTTCTTGTCATTTTAACATACATGTTTCAGATCACTCAATGTATAATATAAATTTTCAAAACATATTTAAAACATAGTATTTTTTTAATTCATTTATCATTACAACATCCAAGGATTCATAAATTATATCATATCAGGACAAGAGATTGGTATTCCCGCAATGCGTCTTGATTTGGCAGACATCCAGTCACAGGATCACGCAGTTAAGCAAACTTTTTCGTGGCTACGACTTGACTTACACTACCAAATGTAATATCTTATATATTGGAAAAAGATACTGTATTTTTTTAGTGTAAAGATTCCTTTCCTTTTTGATATTATACAGTCATACATAACAAAATTCATATTTCCAAATCAATATTAACAACATATTATTTATCACCGAACTTAAAATACTAAGTACCTTTTTATATCCGTATAAAGCTAACGTCTTTTGAAATAATATGTGGTATATAATATTTTGTTGAATAAATACGAAAACATTTATTATTTGAAGTCAGACTTTAAAAGTATTATTTACGAGTCTCACACGAACATTTATTAAAAGAAGCGTAAATTACAAAATGCAATCTGCTCCAGCGACTAAAAAACTCATTCTATTAACCAGATTGTTCTTGCCTCGAATGCCAAATTTCGCTACATTGTATGCCAGGGATTCCTCGCCAACTAACTTTATGAGATATGAGTTTTCCACAGACGCTTTTATGTCACTATATCCAACGCCTTGAGTTATAGTTTATTCTCTTTTATAGCACTCGTTGCTATTAAAGTATTGCATTGTTCCGACTCGTAATAAAAGTAACGAGAAATTGAAATCATGAATTCACTGGAATAACCTTTACACAATAAGATAGAAGTGTTACTGACTCTTATTAAAATTATATATCAATGAAGATTGTATTTGAACTTCTAAACATAATATCTAATCAATAATTAACTACGAGTCTAGATCCTCTCAAATTGTGTATGTTTATTAAAAACACTATAATTATTTAACATAAGAAGATGTTAAATACTGAACATTGAGATGTTATTGTGTTCTTTAACATCGTAATAAATTTTAATTACAGAACATTTAATAAGGCAAACTTTACACGACACGGCACGTTTTCATCACTGATGATGGCGCGTCTAATTGGAACAGTAAATTTAAATAACACTGACACTTTATGTCCGTGTTCACTCTAATTGAGAGAGAGAATCGTAAAAATAATTTTACTCGCCCCATTTGTACTACGCGTGGTTTTAATCTTATTCTGTTTTACGGTCGTGAGCTGATTGGATGGCTATATGTTAATATATGATTGAAAAAGAGCTCTGTTCGTTTTACCTGTTAATTACAAAGATATTACCATATCAGTGGAAATTGCGTTCAAAGAACTTTTCGAATCTTAATTTAAAAAGGTTATGTTTCAATTCTGACAAATTGTAAGTTTATTGTAGATTTAATTTTGACAGCATCGCTTGATTATTTATTAATAAAAAGCTTTGTTAGTGATAGTTCTAACAAGATCGATATATATTTTATATTATAAAAAGTAAGCATGTTAATTATTTTATAGTTTCTGTACTTTAGATGGTGTGATGGTTTGCTAACTTTAATGTAAGTAAAGAGAGAATTGGAATTTAATTCTGTTACTTAATTTCCCTCGGGCTTTTAATTTACCCCATTATCGCTTAGGTTGAATACGAAAGTATATTGCCACTGCGAACTATTTAGCAATAAAAGTTAGTTAGGAAGATTTCCTTTAAAAAAAATAATAATTAATATTGTTTATTGAATATTTTTTTTTTAAAAAAAACACCAAGAGTAGAGGGTGATGAAGAAGACATAGGATTGAGTAACCAATTTATGGTGAAAGAAGCAAATCTCTATTGAAATGGTAGGAGAGTGTGGGAGATATATATATATATATATATATATATATATATATATATATATATATATATATCGCACCTTCCTTAAATAGGAGGTACGTCAAGTAAATTAAAATTAATAAGAAACAATAAAATCATGTGATTTAGTGAGCTCTTTAAAAAACTTATTACAATAGTATAAGTATAAACCCTATCGCCTACACTTTTTAAAAACTCATGTAAGCTATTATAAGTAGCTTCTAAATAAAGATGTCGACCATATGTATACAAATTTGTTTATTTACTTTAAACGGCTCAAAACTTGTTTTCTAGAAGTTACTACTTAGAAAGCCTTTCACCAGCTGAAATATTGCTCAATTCCCTAAAAGAAAACATGGAACAGTTAAACCGTTCTTCCCAAATTTATAACCGTTTTAACCGTAAAATAGAAGGAGAGGAAAACAATAATGTGTTGTTTTGAAATACGAGTTGGACCCTCCCTCCCTCCGTCCCTCACATAATGGACCAATTTTTCAGCGTGAAAAAACCTTTATAAGGCCTCTAATAAAATGAGGAGGATTAGGAATTCTCTCCTAGGAATTTAATTATTTATGTAGCGCTGAATTCTTTAAAATATTTCATTCTACAAAGTAAGAAAAAGAGGCCTTTTATAATTTTCTATGTTTATTTATTTTTGTACCAATAAATAACAATGGGAAAATAATTTAAAAATTAAAATAAATTTGACAGAAGTTTAACTTACCTCTTTAAGAGATCTCTACCAGTTACTCTTTGGAACGAGCTTTGGAACGTTAATAAAAACAGAAAATATATAAAATTAATAGAAAAAATATATAATTTCTTATTATATTATATAAACTTACAATATCATTAATTATGAATATAACGTTCTTTCATTATTATAATGAAGACTTGTTATAATTCATATTAAACAAACAGTTTGCTTTTCATATGTTAATGTTTTGATAAAAACGGTAACAAAGACCTTCCTTATATAAAATGTCGCAAAAGCTATTTATATACAAGTGTGAATATATCTTTGATTATTATAATTAATGAGTTATTACGATAATGAGAACGGTACAATGAATGTCACATGTGGCATCCGGATGATCAATGACGAGATATTGACCTCGAACTGTACGAAAAGTTTGACGAACATTTAAAATATATTTTATTTATTTAAAAAAAACATACAAATGCGTTACATATATAATTTTCATTAGCACACTCATACGTTAAGTTAAAACTTATAACATATATAAAAGGGATTAAACAAGTTACATAATGTAAGGATTAAACCGGCCGTTACTACAAACAAGACCATTAGAGCCAGACCTTATCCCTTATTCCATAATTTCCAAATCCCAAGGGCCAAAACGCTTGTAATTTTCCCTTAATGAACGAAACTTCCGCTAAACCCTCGTTGATAAGGAAAAGGCGCTAATTACAAAAAACTGGGGCAATCTCGGGAGATGAACTCGAATATTCTGTAACAGCTTTATAAATCTGTTCATTAATCCCGATGGATTAATAAAACGGGTTATTATAACGAAACCAATCGCTTCTTTACTACTTTAAATTATAGGTTACTAACACTTATATATATATATATATATATATATATATATATAAATACTTTTTATTGTATACCGATAAAACAAACAATACATCTTATATTAAAATAGTCCAATAGGCGGCCTTATAGCTTAAGCAGCGAACTCTACCCGGCCACCTTGAGGTACAGAAACTTGAATTATTTGATAAGTTGTACTAGTGAAGGTTGCTTCAAATAAATAATGTAAATAAATAATTTCGAATTCATTATATATTATATATTTATTATATTATGTGCTTCATCACACTTGATAAAGTATAATAATATATTTTAAAACCAAATTATGATAACACTATCTCTACGTTCTTTAGTTCTAAAAGACTCCAAATCTGAGTAAAAAATATATTTTATTTTAAGTATCAAATTAAAACGGTTCTAAAAATAATAATTCAAAAGTCCACGAGCTAATTTAAACCCTTACTAAAATAGTCTTGAGACTCCTCGATTCCTTTAAAACCCGCCGGGGGAAATCGCTTTTTCATCCCCGGTAATGGCCGTCCTTTCCGGGACATTTTAATTAACTTCAACCGGAGTGCTTTTTTTTAGTTTCTGCATAAATTATTTATATCTGTAGAATTTTGCAAATTCACACAATAAAATATATTTTTTTTGTATTTTTTGTGTTTCTTAAGTTTTTTCATTGATGTTGTTTGAATTTATGGTTTGTCTTAAATCACTAAGAGTAAAGTATAAAGCCTTTTCACTCGAATGACATGCCTGAAGAGGCTTGTTTTTGTCACATTCTCGGTATAATAAAATGTTACGCACGAGGGGTGTCTTCGTCTCGGTTTTCGGAGACTGTCAATGACCAAACTTTATTCGTTACAAGTCTTTTCGTAATAGTAAATAAATAATAAATAATAACTAATAAGTAATATTATTATTGCTTATTATTCTCAGAGATATATTATTCAATAGCGAATAAATACAAATAAATTACCAATTCATTTTAGTGGAAGCTGATGTAAGTCCATCTACAAATATATCAGTAAACTAATATTTTTGTCTACTCAGAATATTTATCTTTATATCAATATTAGCGCTGAGTAAACAAAATATTCATCAGAGCTTCTCTTGTTTTTCACTATCAAAATATACCGGGATCGAAACACAAAGATTTTGTATGATATATTTAACCTTTAGACTGGTTTGAATTTTAATGACTTAATACGTCAATACATCATGGAGTAATAACGTTTCGTTAAAGAGTTATTGAGAAAAGGTATTCGCTTCACACTCGCAGCAGGGCGCCATTGCGTCTGAAGCTCCGACAGACCCCTGGCGCAACACCTGCCCTTATTGCTTACGACACGATACATTATAATACTATCAAACAATAACAAACCTTACAAGCAATGACAATAAGGCTTACAAATTAATCCTTTCTCTATATAATACGGAACGTTTTGTAAGATCAGAGTCGTGTACACGATTTAATCTGCATGTCATCACCCAATAACACAGAACATTCAACGAATTCTCAATGATGTATTGAACGGTATATACAAACGACTTTTACGATCGACTAAAATATTTATATGCATATTTTAGACAATTACCAGCGTCACGGCATCGCCGAGCACCGCTATGCAAATACTATAGCGGTCTCCGTAAAATAGTCAATACGTACGTTTATTTCGATTTACCAAGAACAGACAAACACTAAACATGCACCATTACTCATCAAGTGTTTGTAAAATAACGAAATGTTCTCAACATCTATAAATATTTATCTGAATATCGTTAAGTTTGTAATTTATTTGATTTGACGCGCAGTTTCTTGTGTAAGATGGCCGCTCACTTCAAAGTAAAGCAAATTATACGAACTGTGTGGAGAGCAATAAAATCATTAATATTATCGCGTTCTCACTCCGCACTATAATAATCTTGAACTATGAAGATAAAAGTGTCAGTAATAATTCTAGAATATAACTAAAAAGACGCGACGCTATTAATAAAACGACAAAGTTGATTAAGATAGGTGTACATACTAAATAGATATTTATTATACACAATATTATATATATATATGTATATAAACACATAATAAAGTATGTATATTTGTTTATATAACGAATAAAGTAGCGCTAAATAATAAAGGAACAATAGCAGTGCTAAGCTTTAAACTAGAACCTATTTATAAATTTAAATATAAACCACATCGATAAATATTATGGAAATACCCAGATTTTCTTTTAATAGAATCATAGCGAAAGTACACATGGTTTCATTCACCTCTGTTTCTTCGGATCGTTTTGTTGATTTTGTATTTTAGCATTATATTGTGGAGCCGTGGATATTAAAATGATAAAGACCACCCGGTGTGTGTACGTACATTGGCTCTACCAACAGCAGTTGCATCTCCTCACAAACTGACAAACCAAACAAACATTGATCTGGAAAGCGGTCGCATTTGATTTTATTTCTTGATCTAACAAAGGAAACTCACGTTTAAGTATTTTAAATCATATATCAAATGTTTATATATATTGACATTTATAAAAGCTATGTTCTTCAACTTTAAAGTTGACCTTATGTGCCATACAGTTTTTGTGACAGTATATATATACAATAATAGTATGTTAATTAAATTTAATTGGACTAATGTTTTTGATCATTAATGAAATTGTCGGATAAAGTATCAAATATAAAAAAATATGCCCAAAACGCTTCGAAATGTCCGTTATATTAACACTATCAAAAGGAAAATATTCGACTAGGAAACGCAGTAAATGCGACGGGGAGACTAGACGAAAAAATTTGTTTCCGACGCCTACATGTACACACTAAAGCACCTAATAAAAATAAATTTTATTCTCAACTATGAAAAATTGTAAGTGAAACAGAAGGTTGTTTCTGAGTCTTGCTATTGATAAAATAAGTCTGTTATCGGTAAGTACGTATTAAAATATTTCCTTCCAATTCAATAATAAAGTACATTTCAGTTCAGTTTGTACTAACACGTTTTACCTAACTTCAAAGGTGATGTGATTCAAAAAATATTCCAAAAAATAGCGTTGTCTAACATAAGAAAAAAATATATAATGACACAATTGTATAAAATAGACTGCAATATCTTTATTAATATGTTCTTTATTAATAAGTCTTTTATAAATAAAACTCTATAATCTATGTTATATAAAATAAAATTAATTATTGTATAACAAAAACAAAGTTATTAAAATGTGAACGTACATCGTATTCGCGATCCCCCTGTCGCGATAACACGCACGGCAACTGATGGCCGTACCCCGTACCTATTTGTAATTTACTTAAAAATATGGCTGTAGATAAAGGGACCTTTGCGGCGGCTAATTCCACAACTTTCACGGTGAATTTGTAATGATTGGAATCGATAACGTGAATAGGAATGTTTTGTCTTTTTAATTAGGTTATTTAACTGTTTTTGGACAAATTCGTATGTATACTTATATCTGTAATGACTACAGATTGAACAGTTATTTGACGACTCATTGAATAAATGGTCGTAAATCTCTCTATTGAGCCTGTAGTTGGTTCAATCACTACTAGGAATTATTATAAAAAATATATATATTTATTGTAGTTAGTATATGTACGTATAATATATATATGTATTTTACTTAGCTTGCGTAGTGTGAATATGTCCGAATATTTATTATTATTATTTTATATTGACAGCTGTAAAATCTTTTCGAATATAAGTTATAGTATAGTTTTAATACCTAAGTATTTTTATAAATTAGTATTTTTCTATTAATTATTTAAACTATACCAATTCATAACATTTTCATAACATCTATAAAAGAAATAGCATCGCATTTAAGTTGATGATATTACATTAAAAGTTGCGCGATGGGATCGCCGATAAAGTTTGGATTAATCACGGCAACGATGTCCAAATGTTTCACATTTATTTTAATAAGCTAATTTTGTAGCGTGCTGGTTTTACACAAATTTGATGTCGTACAATCTTTTAGTAATAAATCCTTATTAAATACATAAGAAATATATATTTGATCCAACAATTATATTTTTAAAATACTTATATATAATTTCTACAAGCAGTTTTCTCTCTCAAAGGATGTCTGAAAGAAATCGCTTTGAAGCATTAAGACCTTTCATTTGTAGTTCTTCTAGGTGTATGTGTTTTTTTCTTCTTTTTGTGTTTTAGATTTCTTCCTGTTTTATTTTTTGTTTATTTTGAAATACAATCAAGAATATAGTAATATATATTTAGAAAATACTCTTATAAGTTAAGTTAAAATTTTAAATTAAAGTTTGATAATATTGTTGTAATTTCAATGCTTCGTTTTAAAACTTTTACTTCTGATTTCATAACACTAGTCTCCTATTTTAATATTCGTTCGAACTTTTCAATTCTATAGTCTGACTTCTTTTATCGGTGAAACAATACAAATAAGCTTTTCAACTCTATTCTGCTGTAAAGTGTTGTTCAGAAAAAAGCAAGTAATAAAAACAGTACGACTTGAGTATGTATTGTGAAGTTTATTTTATCTTTCAATCTTTTCATTACGAAAGTAATAAATTTTCACTCGTCGTTTTTATTAGAAATATATATATATATTCATTCATTATAACACCAAAGCTTCGAAGTGGTATCTGCGCCCAGCAATGTACAGTTAACTCGACCGTAGCTCCTATCGTGCTATAATACGATTTCCATTCTTAGTACATAGATCGTCAATATTAGTCATTTTGTTTTATAAAATTATGATATACTCATTTTGAAATTATACTCTATTTTAAACTCTTAGAAATTCCTCAATTCAAGATAGATAAAGACATTGTTTATTTCTTAAATAATGTACAATTATTTTTAATATTATGACTTGTGAAATGATTGGTTCCCTATTTAAATATACATCTTATGTTGAACTCCTTCAAGCTTTATTTTCGGGACATACAGTAACCTTTCCAAATATCAGCACAATCGGCAAACCGATGTGGAACTGAAAGCGTGACGGACAGACGGAGTTGCTTTCGTAATAAGAATATTGGTATGGATTGTTTTGTGTGTGTGTGTGTGCGTGTATTTATTACATCTAATTAAATAGACATATACTTATATGCACTTATCTTCAGATAAATAATTTTCTACAATCAATTTCAGTCAACAGATGATATATTAATTACCTGAACATTTATATATAACAATAACATGTAAAAATTACTATGTTATACACTATAAAAAAAAAATTACTACATATATATAACATAGTAATTTTTACATGTTATTATGTATAAGATATTTTACAAGTTACTGATACAAGTGACGGAATATAATTACAATATTCAGTCTCCTTTATTTTATGTTTATTGTAAAGGAAGAAATTCCAATGTCAAAGCAAGTAAAAACGGCGGACAGGATTTTAATACTTTTGCTCCTTTACACATGAAATTAGAGGAACTAAAAGAAAATTCTTCCATTTACTCTGTCTTATAACAATGGATTGATTTGGTACAGAAGCCAGGTTGAGGATATTAGATCCTAGCGAAGAAATAAATACAGTCGCCATTTTGTCAAATAACTACGAAAAAGGATAAGAAATAACAAGACGGTTTTAATTAAGTATAGACAAGTTCAAAAATAGGTTACGAAAGGTTGTCATCCATTAATTTTTTATTTATATCACTTTAATTCTGTTAATAGTATAAAAATTAATAAGTCAAAATATACAATAATAATATTATATATGAACAATCAAAGAATTATTTTAACCTCATTCATATATTTATTATAGAACTCAAAAAACTACAGCGACTTTGCTTTTTGATTAACAAATAATATTTAAATGTGTTTTATGTTAATACAAAAGCATTAAAGAGAATATACATATATATGTTTACTTTACGTTAAAAGTGTGAAAGTGTGTTTGTTTGTTGTTTTAATCATAAATTCGACAATCCCTTGACTTGATTTTGTACAGATACACCTAGCTCAAGGGAAAGAAATGGTTCCTATGGCAATAACAAAGACATTCACTAATTACGTCATTAGTTTGGTTTATTTATCCCTAACTAATAATTAACTAACAATGTTATATAATATCGTCGTGTTGTCTGATGTCAACAGCAACAGTATATTTTTACCTTAACAGACCTTTCTTAGTTTTAGCATGATTATTGTACGTGTTTTCGTCTCATAAATATTTACCTTTTGCAATTTTTGTTAATATTCAACTACCGAGTATTTAAAGTATAATTAAATTAAATATATATATATATATATATATATATAAAATTTAAAAAGTTTACGTAAAATATTATATATAAATTCTGTAAAATATAGCTACAATAAGTTGGAACATTAATAAATCATGAGATTTCAGCAACATTAGTCAATAGAAAACAATGTAATCGTAATCATTAATCTTGAAGCCTCACTTCAATATATCTTCTCTCTTAATTACTTGAACACTAGATCTTAGACGTTAACACTATATGTAATTTATCTTCGAAACTCGTTCTCACCTGTTTTCTTAGTTGCTCTTTAGTTTCATTCTAATTTGGTGAGATTTGACTCATTTGACATATCTCACTAAACATTTGCTCATGATAATATTTAAATTCAATCATGAGCAAATGTCAAACGTTAGTGATGTGTTAAACTTTATACGAGCATTACACTTTTTATTAAAAAAAATCATGACCTTTAGAAATTTCATTCCACAGTTTTACCCTGATTCAACAAATTTAGATTAAATAGCTATTTCCCGTGGAAGTGTTACTTAAATAAATAATAAAATAATAGTTAGTTAGTTAGTTAAATAGACAGGATACTAATTAATTTATTAGTTGTATTAGTTATTGTTTATTGTGTTATAAATTACCGAAATTGACTGCGTTGCGTGATCCTCCGCTACGTTTGGTTCGTCGATGTCATAATTCTATGTTGATTTTCTTCCCGTGACTAATTCTATAGTTCATTTGTATATTTTCAAATAAATATTAAATTTGTTTCATAGTAATATTAAGTTTTGAGTTACATTAATACTAATAGCGATAAGTTAGTTTGTATAATATATTTTATTTCTATTACAAGATTTCATAGAATTGTCGCTAGGAGACATAACTCCTTCTAAATCATTTATCAAAGGAAAACCGTCGAAGACTCAAGAATCCACTAGAGACGCACCTTTTACCTGAAGCGTGGAACTGGAAATTGGAAACCATAACTCAACAAGTATTAGGGGAAGGAAAACGCCATCTGGAGGCCTTATCTATACCTATAAATATTATACGGAGCCCCGGACGAAGGAGAACGAATTATGGCTTCGAAAGTACTTTCAGTCGCTGTGTTATGGGTAATTCATGCACCCTCGACTTCTAATTTTACGGGAATTTTTGTAATTATTTTTCAAAATTCGTGACTACCATCAGTCAGTTTGATTTAATAACAAATAAAATGTATTTATGGTTTAAAAACTGCTTTCACAACAATCATTTTATGATCACTTTTTATATATATTAAAATATCTCAAAATTCTGAATAAACTGAATAATATGTCATACCTACAATTTTCATTCTAATATCGTTACAAATATACTCACTTTTTACAAAAGTTGTTAATAAATTCTAATAATAATGTATGTAAGGTATGTAATAATAGTATACCCACATCTCCAATTTCATGTCTTCTCGACTTTAGGAGGCGAAAAGCTCTTTTGAAAATTGCACTAGGGGATGACTTGATTAATATAGATATAAGAAATCAAAGAAAACTGAATTCCAAAAGATTGAAAGCAGTCACGTTTTTGTTGAGGGGCTTGATGATTGAATTGTAAATAAAACGTTTCTGTTTAAGGCAGAATTTTGATGGATCTATACTTTGAGTGCTTTAGACAGATTCCCTTTCGTATTCTTTCATCCTTGATTCTTTCGTATTCTTCCATTCCTGATTGTACTGGAATACAAATAACTTTACAAAATATAATTAAGTAGGTACTAATTTGTTAGATATTAACCCAAAACTTTAACTGTTGATCAAATGTTGAATTATTTACTGCATATTAATTGGGGCGTTCCATGCCCAAAGGGCTTAAAAACTTTAGAGGTTTTTCAGAGGCCTTAAAGTTATGAACCATAGAAGACAGGATATTAAAATTTCCAAACAATTTATGTTCTGCCCTGAGGGAAAAATCGTAGTTCAAGCAATAAACTATTTAATTTTAGAGCAGGCGATAATATACGTTAGACTTATTAGTTTTATGTAATTGCTCTTCAAATTGCAATTGGAACTGACAGGGGGTCACGCCATCTTCTGACAAGAGGCATCATCCAACACCTGGTGTGAAATGCAATCAAGTTTAATTATTATGGGTATTAATAACAAGGGTGTACTAGGGACTCGTTGCCATGGCAACTCCCCATGCTAGGACGCAGCCTGCGAACCGCACCTCTATTTACGAGGAAAGCTGATTAAGGCTTTAATTGTTGTTGCACTTTGTTTTGTTTTTAATAATGTACACATTATTATATGTAATTAAGAATGAGGAATTAAACAATGAAACATATGATAAGCTTGAGAATCGTAATTAAGTAAATTATGACAATTCTCTTTTGAAATAACAAAACTTTTGTAAGTAAACCTATGCTTATATTTTCATTCAGGGTACCTCATACCATGAATGAAAATTTAATCAGGTTCCATCTCAAAATATATTTATCTTATAATATTCATATTCACATGAAAATCCTTTTAATTTATAATCATTTTTGTCATTAAAATGTTTTGCCCAACTCATACATGATCAACAAGCTATTTGCGAGTTTAGTGCCACTTGAAGGCTCTTGATTACTCGCGAATGACTACTTTATTGGGCAATTCATTATTTACGGGCGAAATGTTAATTTGTTGAAGCTCATTGCTGTATTCATTGACAATTTTAATATTGATATAAACGAGGGAATTTCCATGAAGAAAGGTTGTTAATAAATAATAAGGCAATCAATAAAATGTCATATTACTTTAATCACGATATACAAATAAAATTTTTAACGCGTCTAAAATCTGGGTTCAGTACAAAACTCTACAAAGTGATTATTTCTATTATTACAAGTTATGGCTGTTTCGAAACTTCATTAAATACATGCAATAAATATGTTCAAGGTAAAATTGTATAAGGTATCAAATACTTCAAAGTATGTACAAAATAAAAACAATCGAAATTATACTATATCACAGTTTCTAGAGAAATGGAACCTATGTATGGCTACAAGATTACTTTATATGGCAGTCTATAAATACTCAATATACTACAACCTCTAGAGTATATCCCACCAAACTTAAATTTAAAATAAATGATATGACATTTCCAAACAATGCTACATTAAATTTTATGGAATTCCTTTTTTTAAGTAAATGTTCATCCAATGCTTATTACGGTGTGATAAATCTCTTATCAAAAATTTTGACAACCATTTTTACATTGTATATGTACATTCCTAAATTAGTATTGCTTGTATAGATCTATGATATAAGTTACGTAACTAACTAGCTGCGGTACGAATGCCCTGAACAACCAGAAGCTCCAGAATTGTTAGTAAATGCATGCATTTCCCTGTATGATGTTTCTCTGTAACAAAATATTTAAGGATGAAAATAAATACAATACTACTCGTTTTTCGTTTTTTCAAATTCCTTTCAACTTACCTTTCATAAGGAGGCGGGGGAAGAATATCACATAAATTCATTCTACAATTTTGCTCACTTCGTCTTCCTTGACTGGAGTGTTTGGAATTCTGAGTCATTTGTCTGAAGCTATTTTCTCTTCCTAACCACTGCCATTGAGGATAATCGTATTCTACATCAGCAATAGCTGTCCACTCTCTATTACCATCGTGGTGACTAGATGATCTAGATTGTGTCGTCTTACAAGACGGGCATTCATCTAAAGATAAATCTTGAACGTCATCTCCCTCGTTTCCACATTTCGTCATATCACTGTAATCTTTAGTTAGCGTTGAACTACTGCTTCGACAGCACGTAGAACATTCTTCATTGGAATATTGATTACTATCCGCAAATGATCTAACCATACTATTATCATAGGATTCTGGACTAACTGCACATTTAATACACGAATCCTCTGCGTCTGTGTGATCCTAGAAATATTTTAATAGTTTAAACTTACGAACTTAGCGTTTTTATCATCTAATTGAATATTATTAGCTATAAGACTCACCTGATAATTTAATTCAGTATAAATGGCACTTGAAGCATAAGGTTCAGGAGCGTGTCTCCTGAGATCCTCTGGATTCATCATATTTAAAGCGCTAGTATGTTGTGGAAGACTATATTCAGCTTCCATAGCCATAGTAGCTACTGTGTGACCACCTGTAGAAAGTTGTGCTTGATAGGAAAAACACATTTCATTGATTTCCCAGTTTTTATAATTGAATTACTTACTGTGTAATAAGCTTTGATGACAATTTAAAATTTCGATTCTTGGTTCTGTGGAGCCTTCGTATAAAGGTCGCTCACGAAGCCAAACTGCTTCCTTGCCCAAAAGACACTGAGTATTAGTTACTGGAGTCCCTATTAGAAAATATTTTTTTATTACTGTACATAATATACTGTTTTTACCAAATAATCCTGTTAAGAAGCTCTTATACGAACCGGCTGAATTGTGATTCTTCCTTTGCTTTATTTGCTTCCGTCGTAAATAAACAAAAACACTAGCACCTATAACTATTATTCCTAATAGGATTAGACTTAATACTAGCAACCAAGTTTCTTGAAACATTGATAATATTGCCTTATCTGTGGCAGGTTCAGTTCTGAAATAATATTATATTTTGTAAAACCAAAAGGAAAACTTAAATTATTATAAGTAACAGTAAAATAAGGAAACTTAAATTATTATAAGTAACAGTAAAATAAGGTTTATATAATGACATATTGCATGGAATATACCATTATAACACATAAATAATAATTATTCGACTTACTGAACATAATGTCGTTGTGAGTGCGTAGGCAGCATATGTATGTGTGCGGGAGCACTGAAGGGCCCATGACCACGGCGAGTGACGGCAGCAGCACGAGCACTGTATCTCCCACCAGTACGTAACGAGCTGGCTGCTGCTGCTCGAGTGCGAGCACCTAGTGACATCTGACCTACCACACGACCCGTGGTACCAGCGCCTACGCGCACCTCGATCTATATAAATTGTATCGATTTAATAATTTGTTTCCATATAGTTCACTGTAATTTTAATCAATGTCAAATGTGAAAAATCCTACCAAGTAACCAGAAAGGTCACCATTCCACGCATGAACTGGTGGTGGATCCCATCGTATCCAAGCCGATGTAGCATTAATAACTCCAGCGGAAATATTTTGCGGGGAAGCAGATGGTACTAAAATACGTGATTAATATGCATTATCAGTCTTAGGTTAACGTTTATATAATAATAATAATATATTATTAATTGCACACTATAAATATGAAAAGTATAAAAAAAAATAAGTATAAAACATTTTTTTTGCAATAATTTATTTGTACCCACCATCTTCCTCCGTAAGACCGCTTTTCATGTTGGATGGTTTCCCTAACAACAATTTGTAAAAAGGCATCAAAAATATGTTATATTGTGCATACGGTATCAACCCTGTTAATAAATGACTCGACGAGCCACTGTTATGAACTGTAGTCATTGTAAAATTGTCATACTTAGTTAATTCTATAAAACTTTCTAAGGAAGTGTTGGATTGGTGGATGTTGTGTGTATCAATTGCTTGTTGTCGATTTAAAGAAGTACCATTGAACCATATTTTAACTCCCTCTAAATATTCGTTATAATCTGTCAACACCTGAAAAGGAACGCTTTATGAAGCTAAATCAATAAAATAATATTTATAACCATGTAAAACAATTAACTTACATCCCAAACTATTTTTAAAGTTGTGGAAGATATCCCCTCCACTCTTCTTAAAGCTAATACATCTTGTTGTAAATAGCGACGAGCTTGAACAAGTTCATATTGAGTCATAGGCGGATGATTCTGTGGTTTATTTAGTTCGGGATATGGAGATGATGTTTCAGAGTGACCGGTAAATGAATTAGCTTCTCTTCTTAATACCTACAAATAATATATAGTAAATGTTTTTGTACACTTGTACTTTTGTTTGTACTTGTACTAAATACCTGTAATGTGGCTGTATGTAAAGTACTTCCTGCCGCACTCACTGCTACACAAGTCAACCTACCGGCGTGTTGCGCCAAGACTCTATCTAAATAAAGAGAGCCAGTTGCGTGAACCGAGTTTGGAAATACTAATTCCTGTAAAATACAATATAATTCAAATAATGGAAAAAAATGTGAATATATTAGTTATTAAAAAAATATATTTATATCAAACCTGAGAAACCTCCATGGTCCAAAAAACAACAGGGTTTGGAGTACCTTCAGCTTCACATGGAAACGACACTGATTCACCTTCCCAAACAGTTTGATCTGACGGTACTCTCGTAAAATGAGGTAGTGCTACAATAGATGGTACTATTAGGTTATAATTATGAAATATAAAATGTAACATAATAATAATACTAACAATGAACTGTGAGAGCTGCGGCAGCTACACTGAAACCAGCTTGACTCTCCGCTCGACACGTATAAGTACCCCCATCCGTAGCTACAACCCTATCTATTCTTAATGAACCTCTCCGTATTATTGCATATGGAGATAAAGAACCTTTATCTCTGGACCATGTTACTGAAACATCCGACTCGGGTGAAGCCTAAAACATCATTAAAAATCTTTTTTATATTGATCTATACCGGATAATACATTTTCAGTCATCCAATTTCTTACTTGGCAATGAAACTCGATGTTCTGTCCTATTAATGCCGTTATATTATTGGGTTTCACAAGAAAATGTGGTCTACGTAATACGAGTAACGTTGCTGGCCGCGATTGTCGCTCTCCGGCTACATTGGACGCTCCACATCTATATACACCGCTGTCTGCGGGAATACTTTCTAGAAATTTCAAATTCCCTGCATCTATAATTGTAACCCTGCAATCGAATAACATTTTAAAAAATATCAAAATACAAACATACACTGTTTTATATGAATCGACTATTATTGTATAAAATTCACTACCTTCCGTTAACTTCTATATCTAAGCTATGTCCATCTTTAGTCCAATGTACGGATGGCTCTGGAACTCCTCGTGGAGCGGAACATTCCAGCAATGCTGGTTCACCACTAGCTACTTTAACATCTCTAGGTTCATTCCTAAACTCGTCTCGTAAAACTGTAAAACGTATTAAAGATACTATGCAATGATATTTAAATAAAGTTGAAGCAAATTAACATAATTAAGTCTTAAGTCCATTGTACAGAGTCATAAAAGTTGCAGTTACAAATGGAGAATATATATAATTTTTAATTATTTTAATGTGTCTCTTAGGCGCCTTTAACACACGTGCATCTTACTACTGTAGCTCTTAATGACCTCTTAGATATTATTTTATAGTTATTATTATTAGTAGGAGCTTAGCAAAAGTGTATTATTTACACTTGCTTAGTACAGGGTGTATTATTTTCTACAAAATACCAAAACAGTTTCTTTCTTACGATAATTATATAATATAACAACAATATATTAAAACAATGTTCAAGCACTATATATGTAATGAAAAATAAATCAGTTCAGGCAGAGATTCGAACTAGTGAACAACTGGGAAACCGTTCCGTTGGATTGAGCTACCATATCGCTACCCGCTTCGAAAAATTTAGCATTCTATATAAAATTGTCTTTATCGAGACGCTTGCAACATCTATTGGACTTCTTTTGAAAACCCTAACTAAATTTCTAAATTTGTAGCATACATTAACATTGAAAAATTGACACTAACAAAATTCATGTAATGTAACTTTAAATAAACTTAACATACATGTTTATAAACATTTTGAGATACCAATTTATTCATACTAATATAATCAATTATATTTATTAGAGCAACACAGGGATGCAATTGGTTAATCAGATATTAGAATTTCATACCAGCAATGGTGAGGGTGGCGTTCCTGCTAACCGCTTCCCCGACGATGTTACGAGCGACACACCAGTATACACCATCGTCGCTTTCCTTCTTACTTCGCATAACCCTAAAAGGAAATGGCATCATAAAGGGGAGATAAGTCTTTAGGGGGAAAGGAAGGTGAAATCCTAAAGAACCTTATTTATTTTGAAGATATTTTGTCGAATATACACTTCAGTTTTAGAAAAGCCCCTTTTAATTTATCACGTTGTCGGAAATAACGAAATATATATTTGTAAAGTGTAAATAAAAGTTAACTTCTCTTTATGTGTCAAACAGATATTCAGCAAACATTTATCTCTCAAATATTTGCTTTGTTAGAAAATTACGCAAACGGAGGGGTGCTTCTGATTTGATATAACAAGGAAAGAGAAAAGGTTTGTAGATTTAATAAATGTTCAAACATTTTACATCACTACCGTATAAATAAACATAGTTAGCCTTATTTATAAACTCTACATACCTGAGAAATAATAATCCATCTTCAAGGAGTACTCTATGAGGGTGGTCGGTTGGTGCAAGTGGGATCCCATCTTTATACCATTGGATTGTAGGTTTTGGTTTACCTTCAGCCACACACCTCAGGGTTGCGGGTTCACTTCTACCCACTATCGTATCTGCTGGATGTTCCTTTATCCTTGGCGCCCGACTTTGGGCTTTTGAAAAATTGTTATGGATAATAAAATTGAAGACCAAATTTATTCTATTATTTATTTATTTATTCAAACATATGTGTTAAAACATATACATTATTATATATAATGCGGATATACGCACAATATTAATATATTTTAAATATCTAAAATATGTAAATGGATTTCCATAATTTACGTAAAAGTACATTTATTATTGAAGCATCATAGCTTCAATATCATAAAGAATAGAGTCAATTCAATGTACGTAGTGGAGCGCATGAAACAATAAATGTAGTTGAAAGGAAATGGCTTTGATTGAATTATAAAATTACAATATCCGCTGCACTGATGCTAAATGGAGTATGGACTCTACAAAGAATTTAAAAGGTACCTACGATATTATGTTTAATAATGCCTACGACAAAGCTCCCATTGTTAACAAAGGCTTCATATTGCATTTAAAAAAATGTAGATCGATAATTATAAAATACACATTTAAATATTTTCTTCGTATATTTCTTGTATTAATCATTTATTTTGTGTACTGATATTTGAAATATAAAACTAAATTGTTATATTGTACTCAGTTAATATTTATTAAGATGGTGAAATTAACAGCGACACATTGTTAATTTAAAAGCATATTTTTAAATGAAACCAATTAGTAGGACCATATCTTTACATGGCGAGATCACAAGCAATTGTAAAAAAAACAACTATTTTTACTAACCTTTTGTCGCATGAAAAGTGAACAAAAGATGCAAAAGGACAAACTTGAACTGGTTCCATGCACGTTTATCTCTTTTAATTGTTCCCGCGACCATACTTGACTCTACTTATCGACACTTTGCACTCCACACATACTCACTAATTAAATATTTACATAGATGACCCACTCATGCAACCCGACGGAATAAAGTAGGTGGTCATGATGGTTTTCTCTATTACAAAAAAGTTTGCAATATAAACAGATAGTTTATTTCAACATCGCGATGTATACAGAGTCTAATGTGACACAACCTCCCCGTCTGACGTTGTAAAGGTTACTGCCCCCCCACTCTCCGTGAGATTTCGCGCCGACTCAGTAGCGCTTTCGCGAAGAGCTTTGAGGATCAGCAAATAAGTACTCATGTAAACATGGGCTCGATTGGTGAATTCTGATGGAGCAATTAAAATTAATTTGTGATTGACAGATTGCTTAATGTCTGTCTTTATCTATATTCTGTCTTTATGTATATTTACCTTCCTTTTTTTAACTAATTAAATAAAGTTTTTTATACATACAACATAATGCAATGATGGTAACTTAAAATTTACTTGTGGTATGACGATTACTTAATTTATTGAAACAGTAGACTTATTCTGTTCAGTCCGATCAGAACAAGTGCAACCTATAAGAGTATTATTTGTTGAATTCCCCACGGGTTTAGTTGATATTATATTTTATTAAATTTTCATAGTAGGTATGTACTGGGTAACAAAAGATTAATATTTTAAATTTTAAAAATCTTTTGACAGGTACAATTATATTACAAAAATTAAAAACCTGATTGTACAGTACTGATTATAGCCCATATAAACGTGTTGTTAAGTCCAAGGTACCATTCTCCCGCAGAAGATTATTATCAAGTAATTATAATAACTCCATTTTGTTATTAAGTGTGATAGAGTTGGAAGCTCACAATAGCTGTAAACTCTCTTACTCTGTCTCCCTTATCTTCTCTTTTTCTTAAGGATGGCTTTTGTTTCTATAATTTCCCAGGACATATCCTTGGGCGATCACACATATCACATATGCATCATCAGATTTTACCTTGGGAGTATAGATTAGTTTCAATTTAGAATACAAATGAAAAATAAAACTAAATTATAAGATTGTTATTAGTATAAGCTGAACAAACTCAAAATATCATATAAGGTGTTTATTCATTACACTTGGTGAATTTACTTCGATAGCAAAAAAGTGATCCCCACGTGTCCTGAAACGTGTCAATTGCATTCCTGAAATATTCCAGTCACGTATCTTGTTACTTAACTGTTTTGTGGATTCTGACCTTTAATAATAAAAGTTTATGTTGATAATTATATATTAATGATAGCTTGGTTCTTTGTTTATTTATTTATTTATTAATTTATTTGATAATCTAATCTAATAATAACTTGACAACTCTTGGCTATTATTAAAGTTAAACTAACTGATTTTTTATTTTCTTTTTTTATGTCTCAAATATTTGCTTTGTTAAAAAAATATGCAAATAGAATAAATGGATGGATGCTTCTGATTTCGGATTATATAAAAATAGAAAAGGTTCAATTACTTTACGTCACTATCGTATGAACAATCATTATTTACATAGAAAATGACTAAATATAGCTAATAAATATATATTATTATATTACTAACCTATACTTATTTAATAATAACTCTACATAGGGACAACAATATGTAGTATATACTAGTAGTTTCATTAGTCTTGGTAGAGACACGTGAATTGCTTTTCAGCAGGCAAGTCACGTTATCTACCTGTATCCCGGGAACCTCAATTAGCACCTTGGCAGAGATTACTATATTAGCTGTCAAACAAAATATTAATTATATAAACTAAATTACTAACAAAAACAAGTTAATTTAATCTTAACATTTAAATAAATCTATCATAAATTCTGATAAGACTTAACAAAATTACGGATAGCGGATTTCAAGCTTTATCATACAAAAATGGATATTTAATACAAGAGTCATAAAATTACAATATTCAATATAGAAACAAAGTAACTTATCTCCGTCGCGTATCAATAATGTATCTGCCGTATCTAGTAGATTGGTTTCTAGTAGATCTTGTCCGATTTCGTAATTAACCTATCAGCTTGGGACAAAGGCTTCCTTCATTAACTCTATACTGTTGAAATATTCATGAGCTCTTGAAACACTCCACTAAGTATTTTGGAGATTAAACTATTCACTTAATTTGTAAGCCAAAGCTGCTCTCATCGTCCTTTAAAGAATCAATCAATTGTAATATTTATAAGTTTATATTTTAGTTTTATAATTAATAGAATTACTCATCGCGAATTGTTTGTGTTTCATCTACACATTGTAATCAATATCACGGTTTATAAATGTATTCTTAATAATGTATAAAATATAATAAGGTAAAATACAATACAACAAAACAATAAATAACACTTTCTAATTATTGCCCTAAACAATATATAATATAATTTTCAAATCTAGAATCATTGTATAAAAAAAAATCTAATATGACACTTAGAAACATAAAATATTAATAAAACATCAATTAAAATGTGATTATAATGACACAAATAAACCTTTATATATTATATATACATTTCGAAACAATTGTATCTATATAAAACATACTATAATAAATTATGCAATTATATAATTCAATACTTCCAATAAATATAAGAGTTCCATCCATATTCGATGCCATAAAGTTTATATCCAGGAGATAAAGTGCATGTTTATACCCGTGATACTTGCATTGGATACAGACTCTGGATTCGTGGCACGTAGCAGCTGGACCTGTGTCAGGTGAGACGACGATACAGATCACCCGCACGTGCCTGTACGATAGAGTTTTACGTTACTCCATAGTCTTAGCCGGGGTTAAAGGCTGTTTGAAATACACATGACTTGCAAATTGTTACGACTTAGTTTTGTGTCCTAGAATATGAAATATCTTGACGTGTTTGACATATAATGTTCATATTTGTGGTATAGGTTTCGTTGCTTTTAATCAGTATTCTTTTTTCGTGTTTCCTTATGGAAGTACGTAGTAATCTAATCTAATTTTGTGGTTCCCGGGTTTGAACCTGTCAGTGACCAAATATTTGTACAATGAAAACTAACTGCAAACTATTCGGTAAACAAACATATTTTATGGAAACATACATGTTAAAAATAATTTCAATTTTATTAAACCCTCTGAAAAAGCAGATTTACCAGATTTAATCATTCAGTAAAAATTTCCATAATTAGAATAACTTAAAAAAATATTCTTTAACAATAACATAATAAGAAAATGAAATTGATTAAAACATTCTAAAGTGCCATTAATGTCTAAAATACTATTATAAAGTGGCCTGTGTATAAATTGTCCAAATAAAATATAAAGCTCGTCCAACGGGCAGACGCCTCGGGAGCTTGTAATTCAATCAATTGCCTAACCATAAATATAAAGGCAGATAGTACGAGCCTTTTTAATTGGGAAACGGATATACTGTAGCGTTAGCGACAAATCAATTAAGTCTTAAGATAAACGCGTAATGAAAATGCGAATTCAGTATTAAATTTAGAATACATTTCTACCCCAGGGTACAGATAACAAATGCTTTTATATTATTGAAAATAATTGGTTTAATTTCTTTAAATATAATGTCTGTTTTTAATTTCAAGTGGCATACACTGCACTTATGGAATGTCAGACTTTAGTTACACGGTTCCGAAGGCTAGTTCAATGGAGAAAAACGGCCAGAAACTCCATGACATTTTTTATTGGCATATTGTATAGTTAAGTTATATAA
Organism: Dircenna loreta; assembly: GCA_963555665.1. Lineage (NCBI taxonomy): Eukaryota > Metazoa > Arthropoda > Insecta > Lepidoptera > Nymphalidae > Dircenna > Dircenna loreta. The sequence goes on along the minus strand of OY743093.1, from coordinate 7,363,559 downwards.
TAATTTTAATTGAAAAAAGCAATTTATTTTAGTTGTGTATGATTTATATTTTGAAAAAATTATTAAGAATATTTTCACTTTATAGTTAATAGTATGAAAGTATCAAAATTATTCCAAGTCGATTAAGTCACGTACTTCCATCTTAAAATGACAAGTCTCCTTGAAATCTATTTTGGTCTATCTCAATACTTATCAACCAAAATACAAACAAGGCTTACGGAAACAAACAGGGGGGTGATACTAATCCTAGTATTAGTCAAGGGTGCCAAATGGAAGTGACGGGCTGTATTAAATTAATCTTGAAAAATCCCTTCAAAGAAAAGCTATATCGTAGGGGCTAGTGCTAATTCCTGCCACGTGTCTTGTCTGTTAACAGTTGACACTATTGGGCTCTAGCCAAAACAGTGATACAGTTAGAACTGACAAGAATTCTCTGAAGATGTTAACATTATCAAAATTAGAGTACAATATTAATTTTTATCAAATTTCGATACATGCTGGAGTTTATTATTTCGATATGGGTTACCTTTCAGCTCCGGTGAAGCTGTCTAGCAGCCGTAGGGCTGACAGCGTTGGTCACTTTATTAATATTTACATATTTACTTGTGTTGTCTTAAGGTGGCATTACTACTTTCTGTTCTAACATTATTTTTAATTTATAAAAGTCGATGTATTTGAAAATATATATAGCTAATGTTTATTTAAATTTTATATTCATATAGTATGAAAAAAAAAACAATACCTTCAGTGATTCGTTATATATTATACCTAGATATATTATACATTATACGGTAGCGCAATTGGTAAAGTGACGGGACGGTTTCCAAGAGGTCGCAGCTTCGAATCCCTGCCCATATATTTTTTTTTTATAAATATATTATTCACAAGTCTGAGAATGCAGAATGCTAAACAGTTTAAAGCAATAGTATATGAAAATTAACGATTTATATCAACTACTTTATAGTGGCTTTTATAATAATATCGAATAACTTAGTAATAAGAGATTTCAATGAACAACAAATTATATCAGGACTTGCATATCTTGAAACAAATTGACGAAGCCGGGTGGTCCTCGTTCGCTTTATATTGTATTATCAAGAAATGTCTATTTATATCTATATTTTCAAATAATATACAATGGCATTTAAAAATATATCTTTTGTACTTTTTATTACGAATAACATACTGCTACTTCAAGAAAAGTAATTTGTCTAGAGATATTTATCAAACTTTTGAAGTTGTGTATGAAAATAAATTTCTTTTTACGACTCTCGCATCAAAACTTTATTGAGATTTTCATTTATATGAAAAAGCACCGACTCGTGTTGATAAGGCGTTGTGATGAATGTATCAGATATAAGCTAATAACACATTAATATATAAACAGATTTATCTTCATAGAAAAGTTAGAAATAACGGATACTTCCCGTCTTATCTATAGCGTCACGAAACAACCCCATTTTTATTCTTCAAGTAAATTACAAATATAAAACTACTGTGATAGTCATATATATATATATATACAAACTAACGCTTAGAAATATTATTGGTTATATTAGATTTTAAAGTATTTTAAACATTATATATGTATATATATATAATTAGAACTATCAATAACAAAATAAACGTTGAATATATTTGTATCACCTTTTAAATGTTTTATTCGTACTATTTTCTGTATCGAAATTCGCAGGAGTGTAATTGTAAGAGTGTAACTCACATGAATTGTCGCGATAACGGACTCCCCTAAAGACACGCTTGTCGCATTTGTCCCTCTTATCAGTAGTAAACAGCTTTTAGCTTATACTTTGGAAAATTTTACGTTCTTTTATATTCGAATTTCGAAACCCATTTGTCGGTAAAATTTGTATTTTTTCAACTACCCACATAATTTTACTGTTAACATATTTGAACAGAAAAAAAATATAACATTATTAAAAGTGTATACATAATTATGAAAAGTAAGCTTTAATTACTGATTATTAAAAAAAATATAATAATATTAAAAGACATCTATTTAAAAGGTACATCTGTTTATCTAGTAAAAGTGGTTTTTATCTGTACTTTGCTGATGTTTAAATGAGATTCTAGTAGTCCTTTTCTTATTTTTTTTTACAAAGACGGATGATCTAAAACAAAATGTTTGACAAAACAAGCTAATTATTTCAAAACTATACTACAATGTTACTATTTTAAAATAAGTAATATATTAAATGTTTTATTTTTTAAACAAATATGTATTTATCAATACGGTTTATTACTATGTGTGTGTATCTATGTAAAACAAACCAAGTATGTATATGTATTATCACAAAATATTTATTTATTTGATTTGATTTGATTATATCAACAGCCATTTTCTCGAAGATTTATACAAAAATATTTTTTCTTGACTACTCTGTCAAGAGCTGTGATTCGCTCTATATCGCGCCGTTGAATAACCAAAAAAGATAACTTGGAACTTGACAGAAAATTATTATTTTGTTTTATTTTTTCCCTAGGCTGGCAAAATAATAAAATCGTTTTTTAATCCGTCCAAAATAATTGCAATCTTTGTTCCATTTACATATTTCACCAATGTCCTATCAAATAGCGTTCTAACTCTATGCTCAAACCCTAACAATGCCCTCCATAAAATAGGGGAGTAGATTGTTTTCAACATCCTGCAGGAAGACGAAATGGATTCGGACTTACACGAACCCTTCCTATACCCTCGCATAAAGTAGAAAATACCTTCGGTCACGATTTCCGTCGGACTGCTATTGTCTGCTCGGATGCCTGCAACCCTTCTGGATTGAAATGAAAACTTATGTCACAAAGGTATAGTCAACTCGATTAAAACCAGTTTAGATTTTGCGTCTATTTAAATTTGAATGTTTGGATATTTTAGGAACAAAATTAATAACGATATAAATACAAATTGTTTAAATAGTCATTTATTTTACATTAAGGCTGTATGTAAAATTAATAAATAACTAATATACAGATTATTTTAAATAATACAAGCTAAAATATATTTATAAAGAGCAGCACTTATACAATTATAAGAGAAATTTAGGAATTTCTTATTAGAATTATCTTATATCGTCGTTTTATTATTCGTATTTTCTGTCGAGAATAAAACTGTTTGATTAAACAAACCCGGAACGTGCACGAAATTCCGAATTCTAACAATGAAGACGCAAACAATTCTATTTTTGTTGCAACCCAATATTTTTCTGTTAAATTGCGAACATTTGATATTCACCGATACCAGTGCTATAACAAAATGGAGTGAAAAAAGTTTTCTATTTATATCCAGAAGAAAATATGTAGTTGTAAAAATATACTGTAAATATACTTTATACACTAGCTAGAGTATAATAATAGTATCTAATTTACTATTTATTTACCTGGTGATTCACATAATATTAGATTATTTTTTACTATTATCAGGTTTTTTATGAAGTTTTCATAATATTTAGAAAATTATAAATATTATATTTATATTTACCCGGCTGTATTCACGTAGAAAATTAAATCGGAATGTGCCCGACTAGTTTCGAACCCGTTCGGGGTCCTTAATCATGAGCTCTGAGCGTGGCGGACTCGCGGCGAGAACTGCGTGCCTCAGCTCTCTGGGCCCGACGCGAAGGTGGCGGCGGCGGCGGGGGGGAAGATGTAGTGATGTCATCGGAGGGCTCTTGCAGGTCTTCGTCACTCGTCGTTGTCACCCGTTGTATACACACTGAACTAACTGTGTCACTATTAAAATCTTCTGAATATAACTTGCTCTTCATTGTATTGATAACTGGTTTCCACGCCGATGGTAAGGTCCAACCACTATCCCTATTGAAGTTCGGTATACGACTAATTTCGATAGCCTCCCGTACTTTACGCGGTACTAAAAACTTTTCCCTTGCTAATACGGACGCTTTGTCAAAACGTATGAAATGCGCCGTTCCCGAATCTAAGACGTGTTCCGTTATCGCTGAGCCATTGCTGTCTAAATTTTTAACACTACGTATATGTTCCGTGATCCGTATATTGACGTTTCGACGAGTTTCCCCTACGTAACACTTCCCGCATTCACAAGGAATCTTGTATACTCCCGGGACGTCTAGGTTGCTATCGTCTTTAGGTGACCGTAACAATGCAAAGCAAAGCGTCCGTATTAGCAAGGGAAAAGTTTTTAGTACCGCGTAAAGTACGGGAGGCTATCGAAATTAGTCGTATACCGAACTTCAATAGGGATAGTGGTTGGACCTTACCATCGGCGTGGAAACCAGTTATCAATACAATGAAGAGCAAGTTATATTCAGAAGATTTTAATAGTAACACAGTTAGTTCAGTGTGTATACAACGGGTGACAACGACGAGTGACGAAGACCTGCAAGAGCCCTCCGATGACATCACTACATCTTCCCCCCCGCCGCCGCCGCCACCTTCGCGTCGGGCCCAGAGAGCTGAGGCACGCAGTTCTCGCCGCGAGTCCGCCACGCTCAGAGCTCATGATTAAGGACCCCGAACGGGTTCGAAACTAGTCGGGCACATTCCGATTTAATTTTCTACGTGAATACAGCCGGGTAAATATAAATATAATAGTCATGATTCACGAAAGTTTAAATATAAAAATTATAAATATTATGAAAACTTAACCAATATCAGCGTTTTTAATGTAATTTTACCACTTTTGACTGAAACACTAGTCAAGTGACAGCTGATTGGAGTGACAGAATGCGCGCTTCAAATATCGGCCAAAACAAATGAACCATTCGGTGTTATCATGATAAATGTCGATTCAATCGGAAAAAATATAAAAAAATTGGTACAGTGAACGTTATTTCGTTAATAATACCAAATCGAAGTCAATATTCATACTTAAATCAGGACGTCTGTCGGGTTAGCAAGTAATATATAAAAATATTTTATTATTTCTGCAACTTACAATTCCAGAAGTGATTTATTCAACATTAAAGAAAAAAATATTTAGTTTATTGGTACTATAAGTTTTTCAATAACATATATTGTAACTATTTTTAATCAATAGTTTTAAATTCAGTGTACCAATTTTTTATCATTTAATTTTTCTTCATCCTCACCAAACAGCTTTATCATCGTTGCTTCAAAGATTGGGACTGACCTAAGAATTTTACTATGAAATATGAAAAATTATGACATCAGTTCATTTTAAGATGATGTGACGTCTTTCTTCAGCTAAGAAGAAATGTATAGAAATATGAAAGGGCAAATTGTATCAGCGTGTAGAGTGCTGTGTGACGTTCGAGGTAAATTGGAGTCGACAACATGCTTTTAGTGTTGACTGTGAAGTTCCATCCCGAGCGGATAGAGAAATAGGATCAACATTAGGGATGGTACAAGTAATGAGATCTAATTCTAATCTAATCTAATCTATCGATATCAAACATTACTAATAGTCTATATACAATGCCATCCCTATCATGAAGAGAATGTCAAGATAGTCTGTCGTGATCTCTGGCTTTGGAAATCAGCCTTTATTACTTAGCAGTGACAATTTAAGGAGTTAATACAATTTCAGTATTTTCATAACTGAAGTGAAGGGCAACATATATATTATGTATAGGTTTAAATGTATGTATGGGTGTGTGTATTTATGGCATTTATATATATTTATGCATTAAGTAAGTGTGTGATTTATGATATTTATGATGATTTACTTTACTATATTTTTAAGTGTTTTAGTACAAAAATAAATAGAATTAATTACTTACGAACAATAAAGCCTGTTTATATGTTTGTACCATACACATTTCACTTCTTTGTCAGTTACTATTATGAGATATTGTTTAAAGAAGCTACTTTAAGAGTTTTAAGAGCGAAGTCTGGAAAACTTTAAGTTTTACAAGATAGTAATACAATTTAGATACTACGTACAAAATATATAAAATAATACTTGCAAAAGAAGAATATTTTTTTAATGAAATAAAAAAAAATATATATATATTAGATTCTGGATCATGTAAATTGTTCTCCAATTTAGCTAATTCAGTAAGACATGAGAGATAATGAGTTTTGAAAGTGTTAAAAAATACTAAAATATTAATTACCTGTGGCTTAAGCTAGTAACAATTTGTCAGCTGTCATTAAATAATATTGTGTAATTTTATATTGTGAAATCGGTACGTAATTTGGTGGGTCATTATGTCACATATGACGTATCTTTTAGTCGCTATAGCAATTAGCATTTATTTTATAGATATATAAAATAAGTATATAGTATAGTATGTAATGTATATATATACATTTTACACCAAATTACCTACCGATTTCACAATATAAAATTACACAATATTATTTAATGACAGCTGACAAATTGTTAGTAGCTTAAGAAGCCACAGGTAATTAATATATACATTTACACAGACATAATGATAATGAAGGAAAATCTGTTAAATTAATATGTTTTAGAAAACCTATTCCTACGTATTCGGCGCATGGCACAGAATAGAACAAAATTGTTTGTTATGTATAATATACACCATGAAAAAACTACAAAATAATTAAATAAAATTTTCATGAAATTTTCAATAATTATAAATTATCTCTCAAGTCAACATAGAAATTATTTTTGGCTTTCTTCCTGATTTTTCGGGAAAAGACAAGAAGCGATTTGACTACTAGATGGATTTTTTTCATTTTGGTGTGGTTTTGGCTTAATATCTATATCTTAACATACAGTTTATGATAAATATCGGAAAATTCAGAAGCAATATTTTTCCAATAAAACTATAAGATTTATGATTTGACTATAGGGATGGGGGGAGTGGATGTGTCAAAGGCGCTGGCACCAGCTTGTCCTATATTAATTTGAAATATATTGTAATTTTGAACAGAAATAAATACTTATGAACAGAAATAAATACTTATGAACTTTAGCACTAGTAAACAAATGTTCCCAAAATCGTATTCCTTAGAAAGCTTAAAGCAAATTAATCTTGCGTCGTCGTATTAACTATAAACAGCAAATAAGCTCTTTAATTCCACGCTGCAGGGCACAAGCCGTCTTATTTGGGGATTGCGAAATAATCTGCGCGGATATACTTAGTACTGAATTTGTGCACTAGCTTTTGTTGGACGTGTCTTTGTGTTCTTTATATAGGAATGTACAAATAGGAACAGGAGATATTTACAATACATTCAGGAACATAATTTCCATTACTCCATTTAAATTTAGCGAAGCAGATGTTTGTTCTGAACTGAGCTAAGTTTTATCTGCTTTACTTAATATCCAAGTTTCAAGTAGAACAGATGTTTTCTATCTAAATTTTATAAAGTTATGGGAAAGTTTATTCTTCCTATAAAGTTTTTCGAACGTTCTATTAGAACTCGAGAACTTTTGTAATAATACAAATATATTATGATTCTACTTTATATATATATTTATTTCACATATTTATATAAAAAGCTAGATTAAAATAAACATATAAAGTAAGATGTAGTGCATTTGTTTATTAAAGGTTTTAAATTTTAATTATACTCAAAATATTGATAAATGTAGATAATATTCTTTATATGAATCATTAAATAACGCACAAATACAAACAAGCCTACCTAATAAAAACAAAATATAAGCCATTAACGATCTTAAATACAATACAATTTCAAAAGGGTACTCAAAATATTTATAAGTTTAATATTCATGATATGAATTAATAAAAATTGCACACATATAAAGTATAGTAAAAAATAAAGATATTATTTTGAACAAAACAAAACTATCAATAACGTGTAAATTTGGTAGGGCTTTAAGGGCTGACAGTGGAATTACAGCACTTTGTCCACACAAATCGATAGAACTAATCCAGCCGTCCTTCCGTACGGGGCAATTAGTGCCTGCCCCGATACGTCCATCGACTCTCACAGACCTATTAACCGGCTATATCCCGCTCGAAATATAAATGGACCCGGAATTGCTGTTTCAATTGACTCTTGTATGTAGAGTAGATGTACTCAGTATGTACTGCAATCATTTTTAAGAACTAACTCAAAGTTTAATCAGTTTTGTTTAAGCTTAGTGATGTTTTTTTTTATCATTCATATTCAATTAAACATTAAAAAAAACTAAAGGTTTGAACCGGTTAAAACCAGTTTGTTTGAATTTATTATTTTTGTTCCCTTTATTCATATCAAATAAATATAAAAACTACGCTCTACTTCAAACTGTACACGTCTTAATATATATTAACTAATAATTTATAGTTATCGGCCATTTTGTTTCTATTTCCTAAAACTGTTGGAGTTCATTTACATGTTTAGAGTTTGTTTATTTTAATTTTTCAACATAATATAATATTTTATTTAAATGTGACTTTATATTGGATGTTATCTTAATAATGGACCGTTATATATTTATAAACTATCTATATATTTTTAATATATAATGACATTGGCACAATGGTCAGTATTCTTAATGGTAATGATCTTGTTTGTGAGATTATTTATAGAATGAGAAGAAATACAATGTCATCATTTTATTTGATTACATTTAGATTCAATTATATTTTATTAATAGTATTATACCAATAGGGAAAATTCAAAAAAAATTTAATGGCCTAAAATATTTTTTTCTCGAATACTTATTATCGTCATATTATAATGAAAAGGTTTATTTTTTATTTACTTATTATTTAAACACCTAAAATAATAATTAAAAAGCGCAAAATATGTGAGCGAAATTCAAACTTCTAAAACGCGCCACCATTGGTCGAACGAAATGTGACGTCATCTGACATGACATTGCATTCATCAGCGTCGAAACTCATACGGTTTTACAAGTTTTTTAAGTAATTTAATTTTCTTGAGGGTTATTAATATGTGTTTACTAGGAAGCGGAATATTATCACTTAAAAGATTTATTAAATGATATGATTGTTTAGGTAATCCTAACAACATTTTTGGCTCTTTTTCAATAGCAGTTAGCATGCTACTACACATTACATTTTTAAACTGTTTTTCGTCCTCTGAATCATTTTGCACTTCGCTTGACTCAGATTGATAACTTGGTTCATAATCAACAGAGGTCAAAGAAGAAAAAGATGACATAGAAATAGTATCCACTGTGTTTTTAGTAAACAATTTTCTTTTTAAAACAGATAGTTTAACAGGCGAAGTTCCTATATTTCGTGATACAAGAGAAAATGGTGACAATGCTACATTTTTTTTTTCAATAGGTATATTCACATTGACACCTTTACTTCTGTAGTTCGGTTTAATATTCACTTGCACAGCTTTGTCACAATGCGATTTCTCCTCAATATGGGAAGTGACAACCTCTACCTGAAAATCATCACATCCAATACGGGAAGGTCCTGGTTGATCACAGACATTTGTGTAGGAAGTACTTGGACTTGCTTTGTGATCAATTATTTGTGAAGGTTCGCTAACAACACTACTTTTAAAAGCTTTCTCTGATGAAAGGGCTTCATTGACCAATGTCAATCTTTGCCTTTTAACTACAGCCTTTCTCTCCTTCTGTAATGGCATCCTGCGTTTTTGACACAAAAATATATGAGGCAAAACTCCTTTCTTCAACCGTAGAGTCCGTTGTTCTCCGTGCTCTTTCATTAAATTGTATTCAATATAATTTTCTGTGTCTTCCTTAAGCTGGAATAAAACAACAACCATAAAAATTTCGTAAAACCACAACAGGAATAAGTTTTTATTGAAAATTTAAATTTTAAACCGAATTTTCTAATGTTCATTATCTAATGCAAAACTTACTTTTTACTAATTCACACTAAGCTGTATATAAATAAAGTATACTTACATTAAAATGATCTTCACAACAGTATAAACACGATTTAGGAGATAATTTGTCTCTTCTCATCACCTTAAACCACTGTTTTCGTATTTTCGCATCACTTGGAATACGTAAAAACACTTTGTCTGGTGTTTTTCGAACAGTATTTGTGCACTCCGGTACTATACAATACTTATAAGATATTTTTTTGGCATTTTCCATGGTAATTAAGTTATTAAAACTGTAAGTATGTACGAAGTAACTGAAAAGTTCACAGTAAAGACCCACTGGACGTGTCATGTGACGTCACGCAAAGCGCGCGCAAAATGGCGGCGTTTCAACTGCTCAAATTTTTTCAATGTTTTAAATTTCATTTTTTTAAATATCTAGAGTATTTTGAAGCCTATTTATATTTTTTTTCTACGTTATAAAGTAGTAAAATATTAATTAAAGACAAAAAAAAAAACATGAATTTTCCCTATTACTATTAGCAAAGTTTATTTATTTTTATAGTGATGTTTCTATTTTAAATAATAGTGACTTATGATATTAGTCCAGATATGTTTTACATAATATTCTGAAGTGACTGAAAATTCTGTAACAAAACAGAAGCACCTTTTATGATACCATCCATCCATATTAATGACTGAACCCAGAGGTTCCAAAGCAGTGATTAATATTAAAGTAACTCAAAGGTCCCATTACGAAAGAACTATACATCAGTGAACTAAGATATTTGTGTTCTCTGCGTAATACAATTTAAAGTTTTGGAGCCCACATGAGCCTTGTCTGGTTGTCATGGCAACGCCCCTGCGGCCTGCTAAATTTCAGCAAATGCACGTTGTGTATGGATAAAGGAAACGCTTTTGGAGGTGAATATCATTAGTTTATTCATTCGTCGTAAATAAAACAAATTAATACTCAAATTGTTTGTACAAAAACCCATTATGTTTTGTGTTTGATGTTTCGGTGTTGTTAATAAGGCTTGAGGTTATTAAATTAGTTGTGAAAATATGAAATTATGCTTCAGTCGAAATAATAATTCTATTTATTTACTCGCCTATTTATTGCCCAGTACGTTGTCTGTTTATCTCCCCCACCTCACCCCTTCAAACTCAAATTATAAACTACCTGTCGTCACTTTTAATGTACATAAATACATATTTTTGTCATTAAAGTCATTGTAGCACATACCAATTTTAAATTTAGATTTTTTCACATGAAAATAAGATTTATTTTCAAGAGAGAAAATTATTCTTTATTATCATTAATGAATTATAAATTACATCAAAATTTATTTGTATTTAATTGAAATTTAAAGTCGAAATCAGTTTTTATAATTTAAAAAATACGAAAAAAGAATCCCGTAATAAAAAATATAATATAAGTTTACGTTCTAAAACTGTTCTAAACTCCAGACCCCCATAATTTTATTGCTTTAACATGAATAATGTACAGACATCCCAATGTTAGAATTTCATTATATGTATATAATATAACTCAGGATGCAAATACAAAAAAATTTTTACTGAATGTTATATATGCAATGTTTAATAAAAAGGCCATTGTTAAATTTTATTTAGTCACTGAATTGTGTGAATTGCATTTTATATAGTCATTGCATCGATGAATGTTGAAATAAACAAAAATTTAGATCAACAATATTTTCATTCCTATTTCAATGACGTAAATGTAAAAGCATTTTATTTCGGCTGAAATGAAATCCTGAAAAGTGCAATTTACCAGAGCTACAGTGCACCTGAACTGTACACTGGCATGTATTGATCCATCATACATCACTACAGACTGATTTATATATATATTTTATATATATACGTACTATCTTTTATTCAGTCTACTAGTAGTACGCAATGGCGTTAAATAAAAAATGCTCCGAATTCCCGCTTCCAAAATATTTTTTTGTATGACATATATAACATTATTCATTTATAATTTAGTTAACAGAGTTATTTGGAGTGATGGCTTGTTAGTTTGATAGCTTCTTATTCAAACATTATTGCTTAAATCTATTGATAAATGAATAAAGAATATGGACAATAATAAATTATATGTAAAATATTAATGGTAGAATTTATTAGAAAATCGAAACTGTGTTAAGAGCGTTGTTACAAAATCAAAGTAAAGAAATAAGCAGCTTAAGGATACGACTTTTAGGAAGTTCATTCTAAATGGTCCTGGAGTAGATTGTTAAAAATAAATCCTGCAAATAAAAAGGACAGTAAAAAATAACAGCACAAAACGAATGGGGGATATTTAAAACGAAAAGCCCAATACTCCTTCGGATAGACGGAATATATCACGAGGAGCAATGAAAAAAGAATCCGTCCCGAGCAACAGTCGGAACGTTTTATTTACTCCAAGAAGGAATACTACATGCTTAAATATGTTTAATTTATATATAATATATAATTTAGATTTTCTATCAATTCCTTTAATAACATAATTAAATATTTTTTATCCAGACGATGGTGACATCAGACTTCTTTCAAAAATCCTAACCAATGTTTTCAACTTTGCAATATAGTTGAACATTGAAAAGATGACAAACGATATTAATGTTTGAAAATTTATTATAAATTTTCAACATTAATATATAATTTCTTGTTATTAAATAAACTTTATATGTTAATAATATTATTAATTATAAATATGAAAATAAGTGAATCAGAATTATTAAATTCCGCACAACAAAACTTTATATATCTTCCAAAGCCGAAAAGCTTACACTTTAGTTCTAGAGAGTTGGTAATACTGTTCCAATCGTGCATTCGTGGGGTATTCGAAGAGCCTTATATAGAGCAGGGATTTTCTGATTTGAGTTGAGATTTTCCTCGAGTTATCTATCTCGATATGTTTTCTTTGAACGAAATAAACTTTTGTTTTTATTAAACACACTGAATAGATAAAGATGAAAGACATTAATCTCTTCATGTTCAAAACATATTCTTACATAAATCCTAATAAATCTGTAAGGATTAAGACACCATTTTAGGTATTACGAAAATGAAGCACGCATAGGATTTGGAGTTTATTTTCAAAAAATAAATGTTGTTCTTATTTATCGATATAGTTTCTTATTCTATTTCTAAAATAACTATAATTCAAATAAATTGCTTTAGTTCGGTATGTGATACTACACTATGAGTCGAGTGGCTTCCTAGAAAATAAATATTTATTGTATGTAGGGGATCGAACTGGGTAAACCCTGGCTTACGAAATCCCCACAGTGACTGTACACAAAGTACATACTATATAATTTATATATCTACATATATAAACCCTAGTAATTTATTTAGAAATTTCCATAAAGACGTAACACATTCGCTTATTAAAATATATATTATAATTTACATTTCATATAGAAATAAAGTAACATTTTATTAAAAAAATTAGTTGCTATATATTTAGAAGTAAAAAATATTAAAAGTTATTGCAATTAATTGTAAAATTTCCGTTCGTTATTTCAATTACACCCTTACTTTCAATATTTTATCGATTTCCTTAATTCAATAACGTCTTATGATAATCAAATTATCCTTATATAAATTGTTTCGTGACTCATTTTCGTGACTTTATATAATAATAATTGTTTTCTTAACTTCCTAGTAAAGCAAACAAAAGGATTGTTTTGTATGGATAGGGCGCGGTCAGATGGTGATTAATCAAATAAAAGCAATTATTCAACCCTTTCGTTCATAGTGTTACTAAGGTGCGATATTTGTATAAAAATAATACCGAAATTGACACACCTTTTATTGTAGTGTGTCTCAACACAGGTATAAAACCATTTATTTTAATTAATATTCGGATACAACCTCACGATTAAATTTATCCCCAAACTAAACAAAGTTTTTACTATGAGAACTGGACAACTGATAAACTATCAAAAAATGTTTTTTTTTTTTGTATATATACACATGATGCATATAAACAACCCAGACCAGACCAGACCAGAAAAAAGTTTTTATAACACATATTTTCTAGCGTGGGTATCAACCCACGGCCACGGATAGGATAGAAGTAATGACCGCTTCGCCAAAAAGTCGTTAAAATTATAAAATATGGAATTCCAATTATGTTCAATACTTTTCACAGGATAATGATACCAAAATGGATTCTTGTTATAATATCGCTTAAGTATTGACAGACAGTTAATATTCATCAATTATGAATAATATTAAAATTTCCGAAGACATTTCAAGTTTATCAAATTACCGCTTTCGGTTTGTTACGAAAAGTTTTTAAATTTTCCTGTCAGTCCTGAGACGCGGAGTTATTAATCATTCTGTCAAAAGAAAAGTAATAAATGAGTGTAATATGTATTATAGTATGGACATTCTTAAAATAATGGATTTTAAATGTCTCTTCATTTAAATGAAGGTAAAAAATCAATTCAGTTGTCAGTTATTTCTTCAACGAAATGGCGAATTTTAAACTCGCATATTCCGATGTTGCCTTATTAATAAATATAATATTAATAAATATTATAATTATAATATAATATTAATAAATATTAAGTAATGTTACATTAACTGAAGAATATATTTTTTGTAGTTATTTAATGATCTGTATACATATTTATGAAAAGTTATTAAAATCCAAGGTTATTTGAAATTATATATGCTCGAAATATAATCAAATATATAAATGTGATATTAAAAAAATACGTTTAAGATTGAGTTAATATTTTTAATGTCAAAATACACAAGATATCTATCAAGTAATTTAACACAAATAATATATTTATTCGACACATATTTTATATTCACTTACAAATAAAGTAAAAATATTTATCAATAATTCAATGAACCAACATCATTTGCATTCCGAACATCACAATGAATTCATTGTCAATTGTTTTTCACAGATCAAATAAACAATCCATTATCTGTATCTAGATAAACTAATGTGATCTAAGTAAACCATGATAACTGTACAGAACTAAAAATAACTGAATTTAAATTACATTTATATTATATTTATAATTTATCGGCCTCGAGGTTATCGTAAATTAGTCATTCCACATTTGACGTTGTCCGGTCGTTGTGATCAAACCTATGTAAGATGGCAGTCTGTACTTGTGTTGTGACAACATGCGTCTTCTGCTCATAGTTTTGTTTTTATGTTTTGTGTTGAGTGAGGGCGGCGACATGATCATAGGAGACACGGTTCACAGGAAGATGGTCTTCCACCAGAGGGTCAAAGACTTTGCGATACCATTTAAGAAGAGAGTTAAAGTTTTAACGTATGATGATCCAGAAAAAAGAATTATTAAGGTAAGATTTTTCTCTTTTTTTTTAATTAAGGTTAGTCTGAAATGAAATAAGTGTACATATTTTAAAAGATGCTGATATATTGAAATGATATCTTAATATAAAATTTATTACGGTATTTAAATACTATATAGACTTAAAACTATTCAACATTATTTCTGTTTATATCTAAATCTATAATTTGAAATGGACATTTTCTTTAAACTTAGCATAGAACTAACATGTTGTAAAATATTGTTACGCTCATATTTTAAATTTATCATACCTAATAATAAATAAATTTCAAACGTCTTGCAACAAGTTCTAGAAAAATCTAAACGTGGTAGTTACAGAATAAAAATTTATACCTACTCTTTGAACGAACTAAATATAATTAAGTTTATTAATTTTACCGCTACATATTATTTAAAATGTTTTACTGAATCATTCAATCAGAAATAAAGTAATTACATTGCAAAATTGCGATGACGTCATTCCAACTTACAACATGTCGGTATATTATTATGAACATAAAAACGGTAATGAACCTATCAATGATGCCAACATAACAAATTAAATGTTAATGTTCCCGCTGTTAATGTTAATGGCTGAGTAAAAACTAAAGATATTCCTTATGACCTTGACTCGACTGCGCACTTGTTTTATTTTTATAGACATTTAAAACAAACAATATTTTATAAAATAAATGCAATCATTGTAATTCCAGATATATTTATAACCAAGGCAATGTACATTTTTATTTATATTTTTTACTTCTCGCAATATAATAATAAATAGGGTATTACAATTGTAGTATTATCACATGGCCAATATTATTTTTCTACTACCAACCTAATGAAATAAAAAAATATATAATTGATATTAAACATTATAACTGTCAAATAGTTTGAAAACATTCAAATATATCTATCTCTTTTTATAACATTTTAAGATTACCCGCATGGTGATATTTTTTTCCTCGTTATCGTGACAAATATAATGAAAGTAAAGATAAAAGTGTCAAAGTTTATCGTTTTTTTAACATTTCACATTTGTATCTATTTATTATGATAGGAATTTATTCATGTCATTTGCCTAACCATGAATAAGCAATTATCGTTATAAGAAACATTTAAATGATAAGTTTATTATAAAACAGCCTTGTGCCTTTAACACAAATAGTATTAATAAATAATAATGTAATTATAACCCGGGAGACAATTATGGGACATAGCATACATTATATTAAAATACAATATTGTAATGTACACATACAGATCATATTTTTTAAACTAATAAATCTATTCCTTTCGTAAAATTTAATATTTTGTAAAAGTTATTTGTTAAGTGTTGTGTATAAAGAAGCTTTTAAAAAAGCTGTGAAATACTTATAAATGGTTTTCTAGCTAGTTTTATTGACATATTACAATTGCATTAAAACATATTTATATTATTTAGTGTTAGGATTTATTTAATAAACTGATAAATATTCTTTTGAAGAATTTATTTTTATATAGTGTAATGTTGTTTTTGCCCCTAAGTATGTTCCGCATAGCTTATAATCTTCTAATATAATTACAAAAAAAGTTCCAGTAAAATAATTTAAAGTAATATAGTATAATATAAATTATCTATAAAATGATATTATTTTCAGGGTCTCGCAGCTGTAGACAACGACTTTTCTCACGCCACTGCCAATATAACTGATGGAGGAGTCGGCTTTTCACACGTCACTGTGAGAATGAAAAGCCAGAGACATCACCCGCTGAATTTTGAAGTTGAAATATATGTTTAAGTGAGATGGAAGATATATAATGAATGAGATAGAAGATATATAATGAATTAAGACATATCATATGTTATGACTTTGTTAGTGTTGAAGTTTTCATATAATTTCAGTGATACGATATATTTATATATTTGATGCTGACGATTTTGTTCGTTTATCGAATAAAATATAGGTTATCTTATTTAGAGTATATCTTCAATAAGTTAACTTTACAGTATAGTAGTACTCGTATAAAGAATATGGCGGTTGTTAGATTTTTTTATTACCTTAATATTTGATAAAGTTTACTATTCCTGTGCTTATAAGTAATCCACTACGACCAAGATGTCACGTTTCACTAAGAACAAATAATAATAATTATAATTGAGTAAATATTGAAAGGTAAGGTCAACAAATATTTCTAAGTACCTTTTCTATAATGATGAATAGTGTATATTATTTATACGTATATATTTTGTATAAATATTAAACAAGATACTGAACAGAAAGAGTTATCGTTGTATACATTTCAACGATAAATATTTCTATTTAATAAATCACGTTTCTTGTATCATTTTTATTAGAGACAATAATAAATTAGTTTTGCTCCAGATTCATTTTGCTAAGTTTCATCTATATTCATATTATTTTTAAAGTACTTATTATAAGGAAACAAATTATCCAATCTAATATTAGTTCAAATTAATAAATAGTATTGTTTTTATTAATGTCATAACGTCGCGAATATATTTGAGCGCGTGTTGCTTAAATGGCCGACAAAACACCAATACTCTCGTTCAAGGTTACATTATTTTATTAATAATATAAGAAAACTGGTGAGTATCATTATGTAGTTGAATTCAATTATTAGTCAAAATAATATAAATATTATTTTTAGTTAATATGAATTTAAATTTTTGTATAAAAATTTTAGGCATATTATATTACCTATGCTAAGTTAAGCTCATTAGTTTTATACTGTATTTTGTAAAGCCTTATGTACCGTTGTCGACAATCGCGCTCTGATCGCGTCGCTATTTAGCAAACTAATTCGATCGAAATAGCACAATGCTTTTGGAAGCGTTTGCCGAATACTGTTTCTGATATTTGAAGTGATAAAAACTACGTATAAAAGTAGTTTATATTGACCAATTTGTCAAGATGGACTTCGAAATATCTATAAATACATTATACATTTTATTTGTGTAACATCGAAACATTGAAATACATTGCTTCTGCTTTTGTATGATAGTTTGAATTATGATTTTTGTAGTGTACTGTGTGCAATAAATGGATCTGAATAAAATATGTTGTCGAAAACAAATCAATTTTATTTTTCAACACACTCATATACGAATTATATATATATTTTATTATTAATTATTTAGATTTTTCATTATAAGTTAAATGCCGCGATAACATCTCTTAATTCTCGAAAATAATTTTTTAGGCGATTTACAATACTATATGTCAACAAAAGATTATATTATAATATTTAAATATAAACATAGCAAAAACAAAAGTAAATAATTATACTTTGTCTGGCCATTTTTAAGGTAACAATTTAAAAAACAAAATATTTGCTTCGAAACTAAACGATTGCTTTTGAAATTAGCGACATATTTGTAACCGCGTAGAGATTGCGTTTATAGACCAATATTGATGAAACTTTATCTTCAATAATATCAAATGTTGCGACAGTGATATAAAGAGCAGCATTGGCCCCATGAAATCCCAAAAATCAAAACAAAATTTTAAATGAGCTACAATTTTAAACATATTTCGAAAAACTTAAAAATATATGTAATTTAAGGTTTGTATAAAATATATATATATATTACACGTTAGAGTCTAACCATATTTTTTTATTAATTAGTCCAAAAATAAGGAAATAATACATTTGTATTATACCCAATAATAATTTGAATGCGCCTTATTTAATAATAATTATCTCAATACTTGATAAAATGTACTATTTCTTTGTATATAATAATGAAGAATCGACTACGCCCAAGACGTCACGTTTCACTAAATCAATTAATCTAAAAATAATTTGAATTGAGTAAATATTTAAGGGCGTATACAAACAGTTACAACTATACTTAAAACAAATATTGTTAAGTTGTATTCTATAAATATGAATAGCTTATTTATGTATACATATAGATATATACGTTTAATAAATGATAATATATGTATACTTTTTTGTATGTGTTTTAAAAAATACTAATAATGGTAGTAAATATATAACATAAATACATAACATAGTAATAGACACTGTAGCAAGATGTTTAATTTCTTGCATCAACCTATTTATCAAAACTGAATGTGAGATTTCCTCACATACAAATGTTACATCTATTAGAGACAGAATTATAAATTACTTTTGCTTCAGACTCACTGTGCTAAATGCACACTGTATTTATATTAAGTGACTACCACTTGTTATATGGAAACAAATTAATTATCCATTCAGAATAATTCTCATCAAAGCTATAATATTAGATGTAAATATTAATAAAAATAATATTTATTTATATAAATGTAGCATTGCATTCGTTGATGTCATAGCGCTGTGCTGCGGACTGCGGTGGAATGTCTAATGCAAGCTTTTATAAATTCCTGCATATATTTGAGCACGTGTTGCTTAAATGGCCGACCACAAAAGGCCAATATTCTATTTCACGGTTACATTATTTTAATAATAATATAATACTTGTGAAAATAAATATGTCGTTTAGTTCAATAATCAAAATAGTATCCATATTATAAATAAGCTATTGTAATTGAAATTTCTCAAATTTTTAGGCAAATATTTCTATAGTTTCTAAGAGTATAAGGATACTTGACAGTATAAATTTATATATAAGTAGTTAAAATAATATCCCTGTTTTATTTGAGTTATTCTAAACATACTCAAATATTTATATCAGAGCTTTAAGATTATTTCGAGCTGTAAATATTGTTTATTGCGATTACATATACCTTAATATATTCTATGCTAATTTTGACTCATTATGTAGTTCATGTATTTTGTAAATAACACTATGTACCGAGTTCGACAATTGCGGTCTGATCGCGTCGCTATTTTGCAAACTAAGTACTATTGAAATAGGACAGTAATGCTTTTGGAACCGTTTGCCGAATCGCATTTGTGATTTCTGAAATGATTAAAACAACGTATAATTGTTAAAAGTACTTTATATTGACCAATTTGATGACCCTACGCAATTGTCAAGATGAACTTGGAAATATCTTTAAATAAATTATAAACTTCATATGTTCATTGAAATTCTGATATACATAGTTTCTGCTTCTGTATAAAATGTTAAAAATCTGGTATTTATAATAAAATTCGTGCAGTAAATGGATCTGAATAAAATATATTGTCTAAAAGAAAACAGTTTTATTTTTTAATCTAAATACAAATTATTTGTATATATAATACAAAAAAGATACAACTATTATTAATATAGGTATATGTTAATATGTATATAGGTATATAACCATGTTAAACAAATATGGAATGAAAATTAATCAAAACCCGCAAGGATTCGAACCCGTAACCGCTACAAAAACCATCCGTCGCTCTACTAATTAAGCCATAGACACACGATAGCAACGCGGTGTAAATAAACATTTAATGTACTTAAAAATTACAAATTAATACCAAAATAGCAACATCTTGCTCTAGATGTCATCCAGATATCATCCAGAATAATCTAATTAGAATTTCGACTTTTCAATTCAATTACAACACGATGACAATAATTTACGGCATTGATAAAGGCCAAGTAGCGCAGCGTGATGTAGCTAATATGTAAGATTTATTACTGCAATAATGTTCAATCTATTTTACCGAGATGAAACATATGATATATGTGATAGAAAAACTTTAATAGTATTAATGGAAAAGGGAAATATATTTCGTATAAATGAAAATAGCTTGCGATGCCAGGTTTATGCGGAGGCGGTCATAATAAATCAGACAAACCGACACTGGTCAGTTGCGGAATGAGAAAATTGGATGCGACAAGATTAAATGGATGGAATATAATTTATAACGGAATTAAAAATCATAAATTTTATATGTGTTTCGAAAGGGATTATCTTTGTTATATATAAGTATAGTTGATTTTGGTTTTAGCAATTGAATAATCTTTAAAAGATTCGTTTCTTTCTGGTCATTATATAGAATAATTTGTAAGTTAATATAGTAAGTATAACAATGGAATAAAAGGTTTATATTTATCTATAAGATGGTTTACCTTTATTATGGGTAAAGCTATTTATACATTCGTGATTTCATCACAGTAGGAAGTAGCAAACCCAGGGGATAAACAAAAAAGGGTTGGGTTTTTGTGGTCCTTCGTTATTAATGTAATAACCAACACTTTGTTTTATGACACTTCCCACTTTACTGGTCCGCGCCTTAAAAGATTTACGTATTATGTAAACAAGGCCTTATTAAGAAGGGTTAGTAAACAAAAGCATATTATTTAAGTTATTTAACGTTAGTAAATAGGAATGAAATTCCAAAGTTTGCAATTATTTAATTACAATACTTTCGATTCTTTGTTACATAAATTTCTGTCCAAGAAATTGTGAACGCTTCCTGAAAACATTTAAAGTCACGTAGCTGGAAGCACGATTGTATTTAGACAGTTCTGAAATCGCTGCAACTGTCGACGTCCCATATCAGTGGAGAGCTCCGGACATTCAGGAATTTCCAATAATACAATCTTTTCAGCAATGCTATCGTCAAATTAAGAACATTTAATTTAGGTCTTTATTACAAATCATTAAGAGCTAAAATCGAGCGACAATATTTTATCAAAGTAAAATAACATTTGGCAGAAGTTTCGTATAAAGGTAGATTCGAAAGAATTTCTCAGTACGGTACGCCTATTTTGTTAAAGTAAGGAAACGACATTGCCTCGATAAACGATACTTTCTAAAGATAGATAAAGATATTGGATGGGAGCATGAAATGGAAATAATTTTCGTTCAATTTTATTAAAACTATTACACTATTTAGTATAATATAAATAAATATGAATAAGACTCTTCATTGGAGGTTAGGTATAATTCTCACGATGTAAAGACAAAGCATTTATCTGAAATATTAAAAGCTTCATTTGACTTATAAGCTTTTTTGTAGCTTTTTAAAAGCATATTTCTTTGAAACTGGTCTGACCTAGTTCTATATTTGGCTTCATCATTCTACTTTGTTACGTCAAAAGTGCGTTGAACTTTATAAACAACCGCGATGTGAAATATGGCTGATATTGATAGATTTAAGTAAATATTATTCACGTAATATAAATATGTTTATGTACTATAAACATATTTATTATTGTTTAATTTAAACTTGTTAATTGAAATAATTATTTTATTGATAATGACGAATGAAATGGTAAATAAATTAATATTTACTTAAATTCCTTCTGACAATAATTAAAACTTCACCATCATTTTAAATTCTTCTTTCTTCTTCTTTATTATTTATTTATTAAATATTAAGAATGAAAAAAATCATCAATACGGGCAGGAATTTAATCTGCGAGATCAGATACTATATTATTATAAAATTCCATTAAGCTGAATATAGCTACATGTTTATAGACAATTTCAAACATACTTTATCAATTTATTCACCAAATTGTTGGCAGGGATTTTGTTAAAAGTTAATTGCGGAACCGTCCATCAATCAGGCTCAGTGAGGAAGACTAATTCCCTCGTTTGTTCCACCACGAGACCCTTGGCTTTACCCTGATAGATGTTCGATTAGGACCCTGTGGGCAAAACAGTATGGTGTAATTTATATAATTAATCAATATATCAACATTAAACCACAACTTTATTATTAAAAAACGAGAATAATCTTTTAGTTTTAAATTTATTTTTACTATTCAAAAATCGAGAGTAACTCTTATAATTTAAAAATTATTTTTATTTTTAAAAAACATGACGGATGTTAGTAATTTAAAATTTATTTTTATTGTTATAAAATGAGAGTAACTCTACTGATATTAAATTCAATTTAACCCTTCTTAAAAAAAGATTATAAATTTAAAGCAAAATTCACAATATTAAGTTCAAAAGTCTTATAAATAAAAAACGAAGTACTAATGTTTAAGCGAAATTAATGATATAAGAAACCCATTTAAGTACAAAAGTTTTATAAATAAAACAACCTTTTTCCTAAAATAGCTGAAAGTAGTCAAAAAAAAAGAAATATAAAAGTAATAAAAACTGGCAAACTTCACTCCCGGTCGAAGTAATAAAACAGTTAGAGTTGAATCATAGGGCGGACCTTTTCATTTCAGTGTTTCAGTGTTTGTTAGAACTCTTTCTCTTTACTGCGGACGAATGGCCGGAAAACAACCCGCTGTAAATCTTCAGGGATTAAGATGTTTACACTTACCTATAAAATTGCTCTTTTAACATTACACTAAGAGCTTATAGAAAGTGTATTCATAGTAGTTTTTTTCAATGTTGTAGTTTAGAGAAATGAAACAATTTCTTGGTTTAGAGAAATCTAAACCTAAATAAGATATTTTAAATTAAAATCTATTCATCGGAGTTCAGTTGAAATTGAAATAAAAATAAAGATTGTAATAACTTTTTCATCTCTAAATTTTTTATCTTGACAAATTTGAATAATTGGTTTTTATTTAATTTACGAAATAAACTATTTAAGTACATCTAAATTCTTTATTCACTAAGCAGCGACATATCCGACTAGTCCGCAAATTTTTCGTGCTCATGAGTAAGAACCCAGAATGGGTTCGAAACTAGACTGTCAAAATTCCGATACAATTGACGTGAATACAACCAAGCCAATATATATATGTGACGGTATTATTTAACAGACATTTAGAATAAATTATCAAGTTTTCATTATGATATTTATCGTCCTAAAATTCAAATGTTTCAAGGAAATAAATAAAATCATAGTAGGTAATATGAAATGTGTAAAAGTCGTTATAAAGCAAAAAAAGAATTTTTGTAATTTGATTTTCGCTCATAAAATATGAGCGCATTAGAAGCACTCTGAATCCTCTCATTATGAAAAGCTTTGCTCAAAGAGAAAGTGAATTTTGGTTAAGGGCCCACGCAGACAGCGCTTGAAACAGTTTAGCATACACGTGAAGTTTAGTCTAGCTTTAGCGTGATAGCGTTTTAAAACCCTTAAATGTTTTACAAAATATGGTTTATATTTTATTAAAAAACAACAATACTTTATTTACTATTAAAAATAATAGTTATTTGTACACAAAATGTGGGTACTTTTAAAATATTATAAAGAAATGAAACTAAAATATTTTAGTTCTATTACAACTTTGAGTATATTTTTATAATCGTGTTTTTCTTAGACTGAATAGATTTCTTTTAAATTCGGTAATACTTATTATCTCAGCTTTATATACTTTTATAGCATCTCCAAATTATTTGTTACAAAATTATATATTCAATTGATCATTCATAAATATTTTAAATATCTATACACATGCAAAACCTTGTAAAGATTTTTTAAATTTTAATAAATATAGAATGAAAAATAAACCGAAACGGGCATTGATTCGAATCCGAGACCTCTGGGAAACCGCCCCATTGCTCTACCAATTGAACTACCAGATCACGGTTTTTATATTATAATTTTAAAAATACAACTAATTGTCTGAAAGACGTAAAAATGTCTCATAAGAATACTTATAGAGCCTTTAAAAGCTTTTTGTTATTACACTTAATTAGCGGTAATTTTTCCTTTTCATTCCCTACATAATTATAATTTACGAAGAATCTTATTCATTCGCAACGCGATCACGAAACACTCTATGAAACTTGACGAAGGGTTTTGGGGGAAAGTTTCCTAGCAACGGGACTGTATCGTACATACAAATGGTTGCAAATGTCGTGGTGAGTTGTAGAAAAAACTCTAGTTATTTTAACGCAAGAGTCATTATAATAAAGTATATTACAGCCTTGAAATACCGCCAAAAATATGACACAATCAATGCAACCAACACCGACCGTCATGAACTCTTAAAAACTATCATAGTTTTTACAAGTTTTGTTAAAATATTACAATATTACTTTGACATGTACCATGAGCTCGATAAAACAATAAGTGACAAAAGAATGAATGATTTCCATAAATGTTAAAGTTTGACATAAAACAATATTACAGTAACATTTCAAATGTGTAAATAAAGCCATAACTGAATTAAAAAAAAAAATCAAATGCCAAAACACACTTCATGGTACGAGTTGATAAAATGACTTATAGTAAAAAAATTAATGGTTTGTAAGAATGATGAGTAAGAAAAAAAAATAAAAGCTTGTACACAACTTTTAAACATAATATCTTAGTGTCGTATATGTATTACCAGCTTTATAAGTCTCCAGCTATATAATAAATAAGTCACAAACAATCCTGACCACGTAGACGGGAAGGGTTCTCATTTTTCTGGCCATAAATCTTTCAGAACAAACGTTTGAACGCATTCTCACCTTTTTGCTACATCGAACCCCATATTTGTGAATGTTTTGCTTTGTCTGTATAAAAATATATGAGGTAGTGTAACAATAAGTGTTTTCGTATATTTTCCAATGTAAGCGCCATTGAATGTCTGTCTGTCTAGATCATAGACAAAGCTTTTTATTATTATATAATACTTCTATTGTTTGGAATTATTATATTGTTGTATTTCGTTTGAGTATTGTAAGTATCTTGATTTCGTGTTTTGTTATGAAATACAATAATATATCTATAATACAATAATAATATCTTATCATAATCATTGCATCTATCACACACATATATACATAAAAAGTACTATAACCAATAGCTTCCCAAAAGCATTTATAATTTATTAAACAATAAGACAGTGTTGTAGATTCGTATCAAGAAATATCTCAAAGCTCGGATACAAGATTTTCTATGTAAGTTAGTACTAGTAAAAAAAAATATATTAGAAATATTTTTCTTTACAACATTTAATATATTAGTAAATACAAAATATATTAAAAGCTATTAATAATTTTACAAAAGATATTTCATTTCTAATATATTAATACGTACCTACGACATAAAATAGCGGAATCTAACTTGTTATTTACATATACAATACACATACACGCACACACACTCGCACAAACGTACATACAAATACACATAAATATCTTCTTTCGTTTAACCTCTTTCCTTTTAATTAATAATTCTAACAAATATAACAATGTAATTCTTCATATTCGTGTATTTTATATGCATACACTTATTTGACAAGATTAATTTTATTTGATTGTTTGGACCCAGCAAAAGCCTTTGGTGTTAAAGTTATTTATAATTACAGAGTATTATATTATGTGTAAAAGGATTATTATAATTGTCCTAGGTATAATAGGATCAGGATGTAAGGATGTAAGCTGATTGGATTATTGTAGTATCTCTGTAATATATTTATTTATAACAAATCATTTATATGTTTTCTGAGCCAATTTATATTTTATAAGCCATCTCTTAATTAATTCAATAAAACATGTATAATTCTTCCACTTTTTACAGTTTATTTATTTATTTTTATTTAATATTAAATACATACATAACAAGATACACAGCTCGTTACAATGTATTACAAAATATAATTTTACAAAATAAGGTATTTCTTAAATATTGTACAACATAAAACAGCAACATCTAACGTATTAACACACACATACGCACGCGAGCATGAACACACGCACGCACACACACGCACACAAACACACACCTACACACACACAATCATAATCACACACACTAATACAATACTATCCTTCACCTGTCAATCCTACTTAAGTCAAATATTATTTTTTTATCAAAAATAAGAGTCATATGTTGAACTAGAATTATATTACAGTTTATAATATGAGTTCCTCGTCTTAATAAGGCTAGTATCTTGTATATAAATAATATTAGTAAAGACTAAAACTAAAATTCGACTTAATTTAACACCAGAACGTTCTCATTAAAACAGTAACAACCCAAATATTTCTATATATTTTTAGTAAAGATAAAAGTATGTGTGAAGTCGTCATAAAATAACATAAGATTCCGTTATAATTTGAAATAAAGTACCTCTAGTACGAGTTTTGACGTTACGAAACGTTGATAGTTTTCGAGTAAGTACAAAACGAGTTTTATGTTGTAATTTGTTCTTATTTGGTTGGAGTACTGTACCCTTAGAACTGGTTTTAACGTTACGAAACTTTAATAGTTTTCGAGCAGTCTTAGAACAGGTTGTAAAAAGAACTCGTTTCGGGACTGCTCGAAAACGATCAACGTTTTGTAACGTCGACACTCGTACTAGGGGTACAGTTAATAGGAAGTAAATGAAATTTGTAGCCATAAAAAATAAACTAACGCCCATCGTAAAAAGATGAGTGGCAGCTGTAAAAGTATCCAAACCGTTTCTAATTAGAAATGATTATGAATTAATATATATGAATATAATTGCGAGAGAGAATAGAATTCTGGTGATATTTCTGTAAAAGCGGATACACACTAGAATTTTAATGTATTTTAATATATCATATTTTTTTTTTTTAAACCGAGTATTCGTTTTTTTTGTAGTTTATTTATTGTTAAAAAAAGGTAATTATTATAAACTTGTTCTATGACACATTGCAACTAAATAACTTACTACTTTGAAGATGTTTTAAGTAAATATAAAGGGGATATACACTATACTTGAAATATTTTTATAGATAATTATTTTTGAAACTATTAATTCCAGTCATAGTGTGCTTTTATAATGTTTAAAATTAGGTAATTCATATTTTAAACTTATTTAACGTTACACCTAAATAACTTACCAATTAATTTCAATTAAATATATCTGTGTTCAAAAAGAAATCATGTATTTTTTTGAAACACGTCAACAAAATGTCAGAAATGTTATAATTTATGTCTACTATTTGGGTTACGGAAACTTTGATACCTTATGCTATTAATATACACCCACAGGGATTTACAAAATTTGTGCTCTGGAGATAAAAATAAAGAGCTTTCTTTGAATCAAGAATAAATGTGAACGATTAATAATTTACTGTTTAGGAATATGTGGTTAGTTTTCTTTTTTTTATTCATTTGAAATTTTGGTTGCTTTTATTTCGTAATACTAAGACCTGTTTAAAGATTTTAATTTTGTTTTGATTTTTCTGTGCTTTTGAAACTGAGATTAACTTATAGTTTTTAATATAACCTTTTTGAAATGACGCTAACATTTAACGTTCAGAATCATTGATTTATTGTGGAAAAGATATATATGTATATATTATACGTGTGAAATATATTTATATATATATAATTATGATCTACAAGCGATGATCGAGACAGGTGTGTTTTGAATATAAATAATCCATTGACTCTCTGACGAAGCTACATTAATAAATTATAAGCCGACATCACAAACAGAACAATTTGCGAATTAGGAAGCTCGAAATCTACAAATAGCTCTACTAATTAAGACAATGAGATTCAGTTACTACCAAAATGAGTATAATTCTTGATTACATTATTAATTAAATGCTTGTAAAAGCTACCTAACTGGCGCTCCCTGAAACATTGTTAATTAAAAGCTGAATGTACCTCTGAAATACAAATGTTGGATAATTAAAAGACATCTTACCGTTAATGTCATATCCAGATGCTAAATAATTACAAAATTACGCTTTGTCCTTACTTTACTATATAAGTCTTATCTTATCATGTGCATTGGACTGATGTTCATGAACTTTTTGGTGTGAATGAATTTCATCAATTTTTGATCATTAATCATCTGGATGGATCACATTCCAGGATTTATTTTACTTTACTTTACAAAGTGTATGTAAGTTCCTTCTTAAAAACATCCAAAAGTGACAATTTTCTGGAATAAATTTTGTACTTTTGGAAAATTTTCGAAGTTTGATGTATTGAAATAAAATACAGAGTGTGCTTTTTTTGTTTTTATATTTAATAAAAAAATTAAGAAGTAAAAAATATTTTTATTAAATCATTTATCGCTTTTATTGCGGGTGAAATTTTATCTCGTTTTTATTATAAATAAATAATTTTCATATGTAAGACAAAGGAGATTGTTTTATTTTTCACGGATAAAAATAAGTGTAGCCATATTTCAAAGTCTGTAATTCGTGTAGGCTGTAATATATGTCGTTAATTACACCTTAATTAAGGAACATAAACAATGATACGCCTGTTCCTAAAAGATTACAGTAAAATATGATAGAAGATTTATCTTTTTTTTATAAAGTATACGGTCAGTCTCCTGGCTTTTTATTATCAGGAACATTGAAGATAAGCGTGTGATATCAAGTCAGTGTTTTTGTTCCTTCGTCTCATGCCTATTTTATGGCGACGAAGAATGGCTATTATTTCTAGCCAAATATAATATAATGCAATATTTTTTTAGCTTACCTAAGTCAGTATTATGTCACAGTAGATCAATTGTATATATTTGATAAATGAATGAATTCTAGAATATTCTATTGAATCAGCATTATGTCATAATAGTTAAATTGGTTTCATTTGAGAATACGTCCGTGAATGAATTATAGAATAGGTTATATATGGAATGATAGGAACCGACGTCCGAAACTAAAATTTCAAACGTCAGCCTCTGGGGAAATTTTTCAAAATTTTATTAAAATTAAAGTAGGCGAACAGAGAAGACATTTTTCATGTCGGAATATTACCTCGGCAGAAGAAATTAAATTTATGAGAAAAGCTAGCAAATTTTCAAGTTATGATAAAGGTATTATTATTCGAAATAAACCCAGAGGACCTGAATAATTACAATGACGATAAAAAGTGTGCATACGTAATTAAAATGTCGGGGAATTCATGAATAAGGAAAAATAAAAAAATGTTTCATTCAAAAATAACGAGGGACTTTTACCTTTTAATAATAATGAGTTTATAAGCTTCGCTAAAAACTTAAAGATAGCACGATTTTAGTATATGAAAGGCAGTACAATATTTCTAATATCTGGGAATTAATCAAATAAGGTGGTATAAAAAATATAACTCACAAAAATATGAAGGACTATTTAAAAAGAATCTTGTGATATTATGAGCTTATAAACTTCGCCAAAAAATGAAAAATAGGATGATTTTAGTACATGAAAGGTGAAGCACAAATAATATTTTTGTTTAGTATTGAGCTGAAGTCGAGAACGTGTGTAAATGTAAGAAAGGGGAAGTTTACGACCCCGAGCCCTCTACTTTGTTAGGTTAGTCCGGGTTGAATCTTTGACGTACAGTAAATTGAAAACATTCAGAATAAAACCTTTTTCTTTAGATACATGTACTTACGTAAATTGTATTTGTATTATTTATTTTATATTTAAACAATATTTGCTATAAGTATAGTATCAGCCTATACATGTCCCACGGCTGGGAATTTTTTATTAAAATTATATGAAGGTTTGAACCTACCACGTTATTCCACTTAGGGTTGGTGAATGAAATATTATAGAATTTCTTCTAAAATATACAGCTTTACTGATGTTGTTCTCTGTCATAGATCATACCCGAAGAAATATAAGTACTCAGGGCCGGAGGTGGAACTCATGACCCGTCATTTCCAAGATAACCATTGCGCCAAACGATGTCATTTGTAAAAATTATATAAATCATAAGCTTGTGATAACTTATTAGTTAGATCTAAAAAAAAAAAAACTTTTATAGAATCAAATGTTATTTTGATCATTTATAGTAAATTATCATTGGAAGCTATTTTTAGATGTTTATCTGAAGTTTTTCCATGTACTGCCTCAATAAGAATGCACAGGCGTCTTGAGACGTCACCCTAAAGTTCGGTGCAATTTTACGAGCAACTGCCCCTAGCCATCTAGGATATCCTTACACGCACAATTCTTTGAAGAAACAATGCTACTAAATTATATTACAGTCTTTGAACTGATTTGGGTACTGGTTTCATATAGTTCTATGCTTAAAAACTATATTTCAAATTATATTAATAAAAATAAATATATCAACTTATGTTTAATATCGACGTCAGCAATAAAATGCTATTTAAGGGCTTAGTTATATTGATTCAACGTTACGTAACTCGTATAATTTAAGAATTTCGTTGCGAAATTCTCATATTATCCCACATGTTAACGTTATCTACATAAAATCTCCATTATACTTATGACTAAATACGATTTCCCATTCATCATTTAGGATTTTATGGCGCACATGACGAAGATTTATTATGGGACCGCCTATAAACGTTACAAATAAAAAATACCAGTCCAATTATGCCTCATTTATTGGAAGCCATGCATATAAATCAGAGTAATAATATAGATAGTGCAACAGTTTGATAATAAAGGAAAAACACCGACATAAGTTATTCATGACGGGAAACTGGCGTCTAATATTCGCTTTTCTAATCAAGGAGCCTAGACAAGTGTTAACGCTCGTTGGCAATTCTACTTAAATGTATGATAAGCGATACGAAGTCATATTTTAAATAAATAATCATATATATATTTGTCATTCTATTCCACAAGCGTTAAAGCCGTTTGTCTACCCTCTGATTTTATTATAATATTTCGTAGGTACTCTTTTTTAAATAGGTATAAAATTCCATTGCCTATTTGCTCTGTGGATATTTCGTTGAAAATGTCATGTATTTCTATTTAAATAACGGATCTTCAGAAACTTTCACCCTCTATTAAACTCCCTTTGAGATGGAATTGCTAAAATCCGGTCTTAGTGAGTGCCTCCCTCGTGGAAGGAACCAACACTATTTCTTGCTAGAGTGTTAATAGATCAGTCAGTCAGGATAAGATATATATGTAAAGACAAGATTCTATATGTATTCTATATTATATAAATGTAGAATGAGAAAAATAATGAAAACACAATTAATTTTCATGTTTAATTTTGATTTTAAATTTCAAAGCATTTATTGAATACGTTACTTTTTATTAATAGAGTGAGCATGCAAACTATTTATAATACAGACATACTGTACCAACTTCAGTTCATGTATGAATGAAATTCTATCTCAAACTTTTCTATCATAACTTTTTGCAATCTAAGTTTGGTTTTACGCTCTAAGCAAAGAAACTCGTTTTATTTAAATAACAGTTATTTATAAACCAGCGAAGTTCTTGCAGTGCGGAGTAAAAAAGTATTCGTTCCCACGTATCTATCCAGGGAATAGAGTATTGCAAATTTGAAATACCTTCGGAATAATAAATTGCTTTTTAAAATTGTTGTTTCAAATCACCCTGTATTCTATTAGCAACTAAAATTAATAACTAGAATACTAGCAATCGCCAGGTCAGAAGCTATCTGACCCTGTCGACGATAACATTTATATTATAAGTTGACATTTCATAATTGGTAATGTCTTCCTAGAATAAGTAATAGTAATATTTTATTTACTATATTTGCGGAACAGTTATTGAAGGTCCAGTGGTTTTTTATCGTCGTTCACTAACGAAAATATTAACTGGTGTATCACTTGAAATAGAATAGGAATTATATGAATTCATACTGAAAATGACACATACCACTTGCGCCAAGCCGCGAATTAAAGGAATGTATTTTTAATATAATTCATTGGTATTAAAATTGTATAAGTATAATTAATTATAACAAAATTTCTAATGAAATATATTTTTTTTTTTTTTTTTGTTAAAGCGCCATCTGTTGACCATGTTATATACTACGGTGATATTATTTATTCTAACATGTTTCTTATTTATACAATAGATGGCGTTGAAAAGAATATTCTAATTTGTTCTAAATGTTTCCTACAGGTACCGCCTCTTCTTGTGTAGTTTACATAAATACTGAATGAAGGCCATTAAAACTTTGAAGCAGCCAATTATTTTTATAATAATAATAATAGTTATTTTCACCCAAAGGTACTATAAAAAATACATCATTGCTTTTTTTGTTCTTGACTAGGCATAGAAAAAAATATGTTATATAAAAACAGGTCTTCTTGATGTAAGTGCTCTTTACAATGGTAAAACTATCACTGTTTGTCTGTTTTTTTTTCACGTTCGTATAAATAAATACAATTTTAATTGTTCAAGGAATATTACAAAATAAATAAATAAGAGCCATCTTTACAGTTATCTAATATAGGTACGTATTGAGTTTATTTTGATCAAAAACGAACTTTTAGTAAACACACACATACGTAATTGCATTGTATTAAGTTTATCTTTGTCTGAGGTTTGAATACTGCTCGCGTTATCGATTTACTCATTAAATAATAATTCTAAAAATAAACTAACATGGATAACATGTTAATAAATATGATTTATTACATTATTAGTACGCTGAACTTTTTGACCAAAATGATCAAAAACATTTTATTTCAATAAAAACAAAATAAAGATACCGAGTGTTTTTAAAAAACTGAACTATATCATGCTAAGATTGGGATATCTTAAGGTAATATAAAAAAAGACATTCGTACATTTTCCAAATAATATATTTACTAATGCCAAATCAATCTTAACACACATCAAAACAGACATAGTAATATGCACAATCTCACTTAACTAAGATATAAAAGTATACTATTTATGATTTTGGAAAACAACTGTAAGAATTTATTCCCCTTAATACTTCATTTAATATTTACAGTTCTAAGGCACTTTAGTGTTTTGCCGTCGTAGATATAATAAGTACAAAAAAAAAAATAACACAAGTCCGTCGGTGATGGCACAAAATAATGTCTCAGACGATTATTGAAACATTGTAACAACTAAATCAGCAGCCCTACCATGAGCTATTAAAAACTATCATAGTTTTAAGAAGTTTTGTTGCAAAATTACATTTTTTTTTCATACTATAATCACTATAAAACAATATTATTTTATTCCTACTTAGTAACGTGAAAGAATGAATTCTTTCTTAAATGTCAAAATTTGACATAAACAAAATGACATTAATATAACAAAAGTTCAAAACACACTTTATGGTACGAGTTAGTGAAAGAATGAATGATTTAGGATGAAGCCATCAAAACTTATCAAAATTATTAAAGTAATATTTCTTTTAGGATCAATTCAAAGGCTATGAGAGTTTATGGTAGGGCTGCAGAACTTCACAACTTTGTACGATTTTCTTTTCAATCACAATAATGTGTCAATATTCTAAGATCTTGATTTAAGGCTTTATGGCATCTATCGCAAATGCTTTGTGTTCATTTTGTACCAAATATAGCAAAAAGTAAACATACTTACTTTAAGTAATATATGAGATATTTAAAATATCGATTAATTATAATATATCTGTTTTTAATTCGATGCAGGTCAATACCGTCACCAAATCCAGATCAATAAAAAAAAGAGAAAATAATTTGATGATAAGAGATTTCAAATTATTTAATCTAAAATATAAATGAAAAATAAATCTCTATAAGATTCGTAACGTAAAATTTAAGACAGAATATAGAACAATATAGCTATAATATAATAATTGTAGATGTTTTAAAAGTGTCATCAAATCTAGGTTTCACGGCAGGGTTCCTAGATATGTTATATTGAAAAGTTAACTCGAATGCTTATAATATTTAGTTGTCACGGGAGACCAACAAATTAAGTACTTAAATAATGAAGTAATCATGGACGGAGTGTTTGTAATTTCAATGATTACGAAAAGTTAAAATAACTAAATGTTCTGTGACCAAATTTTAATATAAATGACATTTGATTTACACTTTTGAACGTGAAATTTCGAATATTCTTATTTCTAAATAAAATTTATTGTATAAAGTTCTCATTGAAATGTAACATATTATATTTTTCTATGACATTTCGTTAATCTCAACATCAGATCTCTTTAACCTTTCAATATTCGCACAAAAGTATGAGAATTCATTATAAAATATCAATTCGACGTAACATCTATTGCACTAGCGTTAATATAGTAAATTATCCAAATATTATTGCTTTTAACAATATTATTATGTACATAACAATTAACTATATGAAGATTTATCAAAACAGCGTTTGTTTATTAAAAGATTTCGAGTGATACTCAAGTATGTGAGTTTTTATGTCAAAATAAATTTGACAGCTGGAGATTTTTTGTACAAGAGATTCTTGTAGGAGACAGGCTTAAATTATAATATGCTTTTAAAACTACACAAACTATGCGCTTACAAAAATATGATTAATTACTTCATTGATATTTCAAAGTATAAACATTAACATTTAGAGAAGTTAACAATAATTTAATCTCTTACTTTATTTAAAATAATCATATAACAGATATTATAGAACCACAAAAATTAATACATTGTACATTATAAGGCACTTGGGATGCGCAATATTTGATTTGTTATCTATAAATATTAAGCACTACAGAATATAAAATATAATGCTATTAATAAATCTAAACACGAAAATAATATCGTATACCCATCGACCATTTTAATCTATGGCGGAAGACATTTTTAATTCGCATTCTGTATTCTCGAAAAACAATGACGAACATATATTAACTCTTTGGTTTAAGATTGTAATATGCCAAAATAATGATATTTGTCGATGGATATGCGAAAAAGCTATATTAGACTATCATTCCAATATCAGTCCAATTAAAAATATTGCTCTATCTATTTTGATAAAATATTAGCTTTGATACTTATACTTACATTCAGTTACCGCTATCCTGCCTCTTTTTGCTATCTGGATTTACGATGATTCTTCGTCTCCAGAATTCCAATATTTATGTAATTTGTACTATACTTATTAAACAATTCTTATAAAACTGTGACGTTCATATAAAAAAAAAACTTTAAATATCTGTGCAATAATCCAACATGCAATCAATAGAGATGTAAGCTATTGAGTTTACAAATTGAAAATAAATTTAAAATTTCTATAATAGAAGTTTCAAAACAATTTCTACAGATATAAAACGGCGCCAAATTTTATACTTAACAAATTAACATTTATAATATTTCGAGAATATATATCTAGATCTAATAAATAACTAAATACTAACGATTGCTTATAGAAATTTAGCGCCGCGGTAGGTAGGGTAACCTAACAACACTCGTGCTCCAACAACGGTCAAGCGACAACAGAAGTACAATGTTACAATACAGTAAATATAGTCGATGGCGTGTGCCACTTCAAAAATATAATAAATTGTTAATAAAGTTCATCTTGTTATAAACATAACAGGCATATAATGTTAATAGTTAGACTATTAAAATACATAGTACATGTTAACGTGAAAGACCCAACAGCTATAGCTACATGGTGGTCGATGTTCCGATGGTAATGTTACGGCGACATAGGGTCCATTGCGGGAGACGACCGCTTCTCCGTTTCCTCACTCACCTAGCCGGGTTAACGAGAAGAGAGAAAACAGAATGTTAGTATCAAAATGTCATGGTCCGACTACACGAAGCCTCAATCGCGAGGTCGAACGCTTCAACGCTTTTACGCTGCTCGCGTCAAATGGATCAAACTGAGTTTTAATGGTATAAATATAAAAATAATATATTGGGAACCGACATGCAGCTAAAAAGCGATAAAACTGGATCTCGGATCGATCTATGGTGTACGGATTTAAAATAATTTCTGATATAATATAAGGGAGGCTATCAGGCATTCGTGCCGCGACATTATGCTATGGTCCAGTTAATTATTATACAAATACTTAAATTAGTTTACTTAGTTAATGGTTTTGAAAATGTTAAAATAATTTAGTATGATAATGATCTACAGTATAGGATTAAATGCCCAATAGTTCCCAGAGGCGGTGTTTGACACATTATTTATATATACCAATGTATCAAGCATCGTCAAAAACAAACAAGCATAGGTAATAAATTTATCACTTATATATAACCATAGCACCCGATGCAAGTATGTAAGTTACTCAACACATTGTATAAAATTGTATATGATAGCATTCGATTAAAAAATAATAATGTTAATTCTGTGATATATCGACAATGTCATTACATATTTGCATGTTAGTGACTCATAATATAAATAAATAATTACAAATATCTGCATTGTGACAGGTGACAGGTGTCAGTTATGACAGTGCACTTTTTAAATATGTCACGGGTACTTGGCCTTGTGGAGTTGCGTGTTAGTCGTGTGAGGCTACAACTGACCAAAATACTGCACGTCATCAACTTTATTGACTCATTGTGTTCACATGTATTGTAAAAAAAAAAAAACTATCGCGAAACTATCACAGCTAATAAATAAAAACGCCTCCTGAAAATTTTTAGACAATTTATTGCATGTATATCTGCTGAAAATGCATTTGATATTTACAATCAACAATTGAAACATTTTTACACAATTATATAATTCTCTTTGTAAAAATTATGAATAGATTTCAGATTCAAAATTCATTGTATGTAAAGCGTGAAAATACGTAAGTGGCATGGTTGCCAAATAAAATCCACAAGGACACAAGTGCATAAAATCTTAATAATAATTCCTTTCAAATACGAAAGTAAATAAAATAATACCTAAGGCAAAATATAGAATCAACTAGCTTAAAAATTTCATATAAAAATCTTATATTGACTAAGAATCTTGTGATGAATATAAAATGTTGAGTCAAAGGATGGGGCATTTTTATTTAATACTGGAGCGATGGCACAAATTCTGAATGCTCTTCCCTTTGACTAATACTGGGCGAACTTGGGGAAAGAAGGATTTCACAACCCGAATAGCACCGGTTTGGAATTTTTGGCTAAGTTGAACAAGTTAAATAAAGAAAAATTAATGAGTATGTTCATCACAGGGATTCCAACCCTTCTTCCCTTGCATATATTTCTAAAAAATACCCGCCAGAACAATATTCGCATAGATAATGCATACGTGACTCTTAGAAGGCACATGTTGTGATAACAACAGCATCATTAAAAACAAAATGAGTAATTTGGTAACGCTGTGCAATTCGAAACTATAATATCGATAAAACACTGTTATAACGCCTCGCATCACAACATGCTTAAAATCTAAAAAGAAGAAAATATAAAAATCACAGTTATAAATTATGCAGTGTCACTTCAGATCCAATAAAAAGTGGCATATCCTCATACAAACTAATAAGTACACGATAAATAAGGACACAGAGAGACGGTAAAGCAGAGGCACTAACGCTTGTGACAAATACGCTGGACATTTAAATATACGAGATTCATAATAAATTATTGATAGTGTACAAATGTCAAGCGTATCCAGCGCAAGCTGTCACGCGCTTCTCACCTTGAACAAAATGGCGGCGTGAGAGCGTTTTGGCGGGAATTAAGGCGCCGGTAAGGCAGTGCGCTGGTAAGGGTGCTCCCTCGCCAGCCGACCCGCCCTCCTCACGAGACCTAGCGGCACACGATATATATCATCTGTGTCTAACAAATTCCCAATGTAAACCCATAAAAAGACTTCCAGGCTTTTATCATTTGCATTTAACATAAAAAAACATGGCGTTCACGGCTATGAGCTTTCTCTTTTTTTTAAACAATCATAATGGTTGAACACAAACAGTTTTGAATTAAATTTTGGAATGAATTAGATTTTACAGATATTTTCATGACATTGCCTGGGAAGTCTAAAATTAAATGCTGAAAGAAATTTAATCTCATTAGTTTTACGACAGTTCTTAAATAACATAATTATAATAATCTTACACAAAAAGTAATATGCCATTGTGCCTCTTATATAAATTTAGAAATACCATTCATATCGAAGCTTTACTTATGGCTGTACCGCTTAAATATATCATTATGCTTAAGTTTATTTATTATTTTATTGCTTTGGAAAAAGAAATAAAGATCTCTGATACCTGTTGAAGGCCTATACTGGCTTAATACATCGTTATAATATTGTTACCGTTCGACTTGAAATCTAAACGAAAACTGCGAATAAATGAATCACAAGTAAAATTTACTAAGTGATTTCATAAAGCTCACTCTTTTTTAAACTATAATCTTTTAAAGATAAAAATAC
This sequence comes from Dircenna loreta, assembly GCA_963555665.1. Classification (NCBI taxonomy): domain Eukaryota; kingdom Metazoa; phylum Arthropoda; class Insecta; order Lepidoptera; family Nymphalidae; genus Dircenna; species Dircenna loreta. The sequence goes on along the minus strand of OY743093.1, from coordinate 7,324,741 downwards.
TTACACCTATGGTATGTTTATAAATATAATAATATGGCTAATAAATTAATAAATTACGATATTATTATAACAATAATATAACATTCCTTTTCGATGTTATAATTAAATGTTATTATTATTATCGAGTGGAAATTTATGTTCTAGTATTTTCGATATTTACTATATATTATTTTAGTAATCAGTGTTGTTAATACGAATTACGTGTGTAATAATTTCATTTGTATTTGGTCCCTTGTGCTTGTAATCACTGAATTATCAACAATTTCATTATTCAGAGATTCGGTTAATAAAAAAAAAAGTTAATCACAATCGGGAAATCTAAATGAATCACATTCATGCTATGTTAAAAAAGATCCAAATAGGGTTGGTACTAAAAATGTTATAAAATTAGTTGTATTACAAGCAAGGGTTATCACAAAACTATAGAATATTTGTTCTGTTATATTATAAATATATGTAAATATATATAAATGTCTTTGTATGTGAAACATCGGTAACTTAACGATTTCTATTGGCAGTTTTGAAAACATTAAACTAAATTATCATCTATTCATAACTGCCATACAAAATAACAAAATTATAAACGGTAAAATATATGAAATAAATATTTGTATTATATTACTTTGTGTAAATTAAATGTGCTATATAATAAATAATATTTGTTCGCTCAGAAACAAAATATAATTTGTATGACTGTACAAAACGGCTAAAAGAAAACAAAGATGATTAAAAATTAACAACATAACGTAGGTACAAAATGTTCGAATCACTAATCTAGATCGTCCTTAAAATAATACTTATACTAGAATTAATCGCTCTTAAGACTTTAGAAGGCCCTTAATAGTGGTCAGGGACGGTAAGGCCAACACCCAAATGAGAATCACCTTTGCACAGACTAATTAAATTAAATATTTATGACAATAGAAGTTATTTGATACAAAGTGGCAAATTGATAGACTGTGGCAACATGTGTAGTCTGTGGCAAGGTATGTCATAGTGTTTCGAGGTCCTAATAATGGTGCGATGGCCGAAACGATGAAGTTGGAAGCCTGTCGTATCTTATTGCGGTCTGCAATTGTGGCCAATGTCAAAAGCCAGCGAGTAGATATCTCGACGCTGCAACCCCATTAAAACATTTAAAAATACATTTCAATATGACGTCATCTTTGTATTAGTCTGTTAGTGTTGACTTCCGAAGTTGGCTTACGTTTATAGTTACGTAATCATTGATTTTATGTCTGTGCTGTTCTTTATGGGGTTACAAGAAGCGTTGGTTAGGGCAAAACTAGGTAAGCTTGAAACAAAATCGTACACAAAAAGAGGCATGCGTTCTAAACTTTTACAGGTTAAGAGACCTAAGAGGTAAATGTTAATCGTGCTATTAATATAACACCTAACACGTCGTTATACGCCTATATCATTATTTGTTCTAATGTTCCTACCTAATATAATAATGACTACACGAGTCTACTGGACGTTTATAACCCGATACCTTTAAGTTAGTGTTATAAACACTTGGTAACATCTGAATTAACGAAAATTTAAAAATAATTATTATATGTCACGAGAAAGAGAGACAATATGAATAATTATGAGATAGCTTCAATGCTTTATGATATATTTTACTAACGATGTTACCAAATGCATAGAGATCAACGGGCGAACAACCCACCCGTATGGTCGGCGGCAGCGTACTCCGCGGTCAGCAGTGGATTGGCCAGCGCCGCGTAGTTAGCATACTCGGCGTACGGTGATGCGTAGATGAGCTGATGCGCTGGCTCTCCAGGAGACAGGAGCCCAGCTGCAGCACCCGCGCCTGTACCGTTCAAGAGGCCCTGAGGCCCCTGAGACATACGGGGTGACAGAATCAAGGGTGCTCCCAATGGAGCTGGGTTGCGTAAGGCCACGCTGCCGACGCCTCCCACTCCACCGCCGGGAGCGAGAAGCCGTTGCGTCTCAGCGGCCACGCGCCGCCATTCTTCATCAGCTGTGAATTCCTTTGGCATTAGCTTGGAACTTTAATAGGTTTTATATAGCATATTTGTAAGTAGCACACATTTCCAACATCATCCCAAAAAATCGTAATAATTAAATTAAAGCCTCTTTATATTTGAAACCAATCAAAGATCAATTCATTTAAAATAGAGGAATGCTAACTGCAATGGCCCTTACAAGTATATGTTTATCGTTCAGCAGAACTTTGCAAGAGCATTTATCAGTTTAATGAAATCACCCATGTTAATAATTAATAACCGTAACATGCTACAAATCAATAAAGTTAGTCATCTTAATGTGGATGTGTTACTCATTCTGTGAGCAAACGATTAACTTTAAAGACATATGTATTCATGAATCAAACAAGGTGTAAAATGAAACAAAATATATAGTAAATAAACCCCCTTTGTTAGTTTCGAAACCAGTTGTAAAGAATTGAAGACTAGTTTATGGAGCCCTTGACATGTTGTCATGATCTCAGGCCGTCGTTATGGTAATTAGTGACGCTTTGGCCACGATAGAAGTGACATAAAATAAAAAATATATAAGGCTAACTTGTTTAAAAATAATTTGCGAATAAATGAGCTTCAATTTAATTCGTTTATTATTTGTCATATCTTAAGGGGCTCATTTCATTATCCAATCTATAGCGCATTATTTGACCCAAATAGCGAATAGGTGTCATCCAATCAGGTGAAAGCACTACGATTAGCTCACTAACAGCCTTTTCAGAATGCGATTTTAGTACGCTATTTGACGTAGCATTTACTAAATTGGATAATTAAATGGCTGCTTATGTGCCACGTGCATATTCCCTTGTTTTTTTCTTATTTCGGGAATACATCGTATTTGTAAATTAAATTAAAGTCATATATTTAGAATTATAATAGATTTTTTTTATAATTTATATAAGGAATAAATACTTAAAATTATGTTCTTAGTGTATGTTAGTGACAAAACATGAATGCGACCATACTTATTAAGCACTGACCGTTGACTGGCACGACAGCTTTCGTGCTAGAATCACGGTATGTGCCGTTTATAATGGCCAGTTCCATCAGCTGACGTTTCTTGAGTTCGTCCTCACCATCCGCTTGCTGAAAACACATACTGATACTCAAGACACCATTGAGTAACAAAACAAATTTGTTTTACTCTTTAAATTTATCCCCAATATCACATGTTTTCCGTATTTCTTGTACTAAAGAATTCGTATTTTGACAGACAAGCTATAAAGGTTTAAATAAATTGAATGTTGAATCGTAAAAAAATCAAGAATAGGAATTAAAGGAATTATTTTCGCTTTAGAAAACTAAATATAAAATTATATAGAACTTGGAACTGAATTCCTAGTATTATAGAAAAATGCAAAAAATATATTTTTCATTAATTACATGTATTTTGAACTATTGTGAAAAATTACATGATAACATCAAAGAATAGATTAATTTACATTTCAGATTGCTTATGATTTGGCACTGTTGTATGACGAAAATAGTATGGTCGGTCATTGTTGTCATAAAGTTGACTACAAAATTAATTAAAAGCTTTGCTTCTAATAAACCAAGAAATATAACTATTTCTTTGATCCAACACTTCTACTACTAGCAAAAATAAAATATACGTACGGGCACCAGCAGACGCTTAACCTCCTCCACGGCTCTGGCCAGTTTGATTTTCGCCCTGTTCTCCGTGTCCTCTACCGTGAGTAGTACATGAAGATCATCAGCCAGGTGCTCCCAATTTGGCTTGCCCCTATTCGCATCCTCCTGGAATATACCCAACAAATAAATCATTGGACACGTTATACTTAGAAGACATTTTATCCAAGTATATGAACGAAATTATTGAGCCAGAAAAAGGAATACAGTTGCCAAGAATGTCTAGTGCTTAGAAAGCAATCGTAAATGAAAATTATGTGTACGTCTTAAATTGAAATATGAATCAAGTATATAAATAGAGTCCAAAATGTCATGCATAATAAAAATAACGTTGAATTCTTTAAGGATCACGTAAGAGTGTCACAGAAGTTATTATCGCATGATTCTGATGAACGATAGAACATAAAGTCTGACCCGGTTCCAATAGGTGCTGCATGAAACATAAAAAACAAGGTTTAATATTATTACTTTACTATTCATGAATTCAATATTTTATTGTAGAATCACCTTTTTCTTGTCTCTCATTGACCCCTTGCCTCTAACCATGATTTTACATCCGGTTTCTTGTTCCAACTGCTTCGCTGTCATGCCCCTGGGTCCCAAAATCCTCCCCACAAAGTTGAACTGTAAAAAAACAAATGTTGAATAAATATTCAAAGAATCTTTGTTACAGTTGGGAAGATTAAAGAAATTCCCACGTTTTTTCGTGTTCTCGAAGTAAAAAGTAATTACCGGGCTAATTACAAGCATTACACATAAATTGCGTTAGTATGCGTACACGCAAAGTTTAATCATGGAACATTTGACACAGCCTCGTTTCTAGGCATCAAAGTTTAGTTCGGTTCGATAAATACGACCCGTGAACGGCTATCATTCTCCCGTCTACAAAGTAAGAAATGGAGCAGTTGGATTTGCGCCAAAAAACACAATATCATACCAACCGTTTTTCCATACTATTGATTTATGAATTAAAATTATCATTTAAGCCTAAATAAGAAGTATTGTTTATTGTATTGAGACTAAGTTTGTTATATTTGGCAATTTACTACTTTATATTGACATAGATAATGCAAAAATATGTTTTAAGTTAAAAATCATTGGTAATTTATTAATATCAGCAGATAGATTATTATTAGAAATATATATTCTTAGATAGTATAGATAGAAAAATGATCTGAGGAAATATCAAAACAATGGCTTGGGAGTTAGAACAGTTGCGTTTCTTCACGGTCCAACTATTTTGAACATGACTGTGAAGTGAAGAGCGAAAAGTATATAATGAATAATAAAATCGCTTTGCGAGATCTATTCAAACGATATTCCAAATGGAAAAGTAATACCTAAATATCAAAAGAAATATTGCCAATGAAAATCATTTTAAGTTCAAAAACAGATGAATTGATAGGTATATAAAACATTATATAGTTCAAATAAACTATTATCTTTTGAGTCGGAATAAGAAACTATTAAACTAAATATTTAATTCGTCTGACGGTAGTCTATAATAATGGTGATTATTTTTTCCAAGTGTGTTTAAAGCTCGGTCGAGGAAGCCATGTTGAAATAGTGTCGCACTAGTTGGCACTTCGCCCATATTCGTTTTCTGACCAGAACTTGATATTTTTATGTCAAAAATGATTATTGTTTCTGAAATACACGCTTTACTATGTATTAGATAAGTCACTAGCAAATTGTATAACGTTAAAGAAATGGCATTTTCTACTACAACAGATTTTGTGAATAGCTTTATTATGAAAAAATGCAAATGTACTTTATATATATTTCTATGAATTTAAAAAGGAGAATAAATATGATTAATCTGAGAAGCATATTGAGCGGCTAATAAATAAAATCCCTACAAAGAGGTCGGTCGTCACGGTCATCGTTGGCTGTTCGATCCCAATTAACACACTGGTCTCAAGAGAATGTAGGCTAGGCATTCTAAATCTAGGCATTCTTAATGCTTCCTAGTATCATAACTCGATTTGAAATAGAATAATGTAGTTAGATGTAGTTAGATGTAGTTCAAATGGTACATCGTATTCTTTATGGAACAGTTTAAACTAGGAAGAAATATTCCCTAACAAATGTATAACCCAAAGATTTATTTTCATTGGAATTCCGTAAAATGCTACACATTTCTCATGTTTGTCTACGGATGTCTGTTGATTCTAAAATAACATTTCGAATATTTAGTTGATATCGGATGTGACATAGATTTAAAGAAAACATATCTATATTAAATCTAGTTAGCATTTTGATACACGCTTTAATGGTTTTTGCTCGTCTCCGCTATCATTTAGAGAGGTTTATTTAGCAGGTTTGATAATTATTGAAATTATAAAAACTTAATAAAAAGGTATGTCTTCAATTGCATCGTTATCATTGCAAGACAATAAATAAACAATAAAATATAGTACAGTTTATGTAAGACATTATTGTAAATATACTTTAGATCTTTATCCATTTTACCATGTTATAATAAAGCATAATATAATATTAAGATAAATCTGAAGATATCACAGATATCAAATTAAGCGCCTCCATAGGAATTTGTTGTTTTCGAGCCGAGACTAAAGAGATCTTACTGATATAGTATCGACATACAAAGGTTAAAGAAATCAAAACATAAAAATGTACAATAAAATGTATATAAAAGAAATTACATACAAAGAAACATTCTTTAATCATGTAAAATTAACACCATGAAAAATCTCTCACATAAAAACGATATAACTACTTTTGGATAAATTTTGCTTAAAATAACAGATTAAAGTAATAAAATTACTATATGAGAGACAAAAAAAAATAATATCAAAATCTTTTATCTTTGAACTCGATACAAAAGCTTCATAAGCATTCTTATAAATGTGTCATCAACAATAAATAATAGACTCTGTATTGGCAACGTCATGTAATGAAGCGTGAAATTTATAAACATATTACATATTAATTGTAGGCACCAGTTTAACACTAGTAAATAATACTGATATCAGCTTTTTATATTAAAACTACCGAGATTATATATTTCATGCTAGCTGTGTGAGAGACCTAATGGGCTCGAAACTAGTCAGGCAAATTCTAAACAATTTCACGTTAATACAGCGGGACAAATAAACACTTATATTAAGAAATATACTTTCATATTCGTAATATTAATATTTTTTTAAGTATAAGTCTTTTGTTATAGCAGTCAATTCAAATAAAATCTTCAGAATCACTCTTTTTATATATAGTTTGTACATTTTTAGTTTATACGGTAACGCTTGCCAAAGTTTCACGCCACTTATTGTACCGAGATGTTTCATGACGTAATCTTTTAAAAAGATTTGTTATTGTTTTAACACTTAAAGAAATTATTAAGCATAAATAATGTTGAGGAAAACAGCTTAATAATAACATATATATGAAATATGTTGAATACAGGATATATGACTCATTATCGTTACTTCTAGCACAATAGCACAGAAATGCTCTTGAAACCTAATTGGCAGTTCTGTGCACTAATGACACAGCGCCGCCACGACCGGTGGTTTATCCTAGCAACGTATTTCATTCATATTTCATACACAAATTGTACGCTACGTGTAAGAGTGGCTATTTGTATTATAAATTTAAAAATAAAGGTACATATACACTAGATATTATCCATTCTACATAAGCAGATTAGGTAAACCTAGGTAGAAAGATATAATACTAAAACGTTGAGTTTGTAGAAATACTTTTCGGTGTTATAATTTTGCGAGCACTCATTGGTGTAATGATTCCAAATTATATCTTAGATAATAAAGTTAGAGTTATAAACATATTGTTTTGGAAAACAGTTGATAACGTTATTCATATTAAAAGGTATAATAAGATGTAATTCTTTAAGACTTTTGTGATGTTTGAGGAATGCTTTAAAGCGTTTTTGTTTTTTAGCTATTCTTGATTCTTGGAAAACATATGATGCACTTACTCATACTGTTTTGATTTCTCAGATTGGATCTTCCGCTAAATTATTATTATGGATTTATGAAAACGTTTGCAAACTAAACGAATAAAAGCGATTCAGCGATTTATAAATTTAAATTCCTACCGTAGATTGAAAGACGATAATCATTATGAAACAGAAATAAATATTTGAGAAGTTATTGATTTTTAATGATCATAGTATTTGTTAGCAAGTACTTACGAAAAACATTTTGAAATAAACCAAGCAATGGATAAACGTTTCTTGGTGTCTTCTCGTCAAATATTTTTTTGTCAGACTCTAGTTGCACACAAAATGTACATTCATTTGAAAAAATCGCAAGAAACTCCATGGATAGTTTTTAACTTATGAATTAAATTACAATCATCTACACTATTGATTATTTCAGTGACAGTAATAACTGACATGTGAGAATAAATAAGCATTTAATACAGGTTGGTACCGAAAAGAAAACTTTCTCAGCTATATCCAAATATCATTAAATATTGTAAGTTTAATGTTTGAACTATTGACCACCATTGATTGGCACAAATTATAGTTGGATGGATGCAGGTGTATCAGCAATCAATACTGCAATTGATTGATGGTTTAATTCTCATATAATTGCCCTACAATCTGTCACGGTAATATTTAAAACTAAAACGGAATTCCAATATCTATCCTTTTGTCTTAAAGTACATTTTGGCGTGAAGCTATTATGACTTATTGTTGTGGGGGGTACAGTCACGACCGCCGTTGCCGAGAGTTGCCGCAAGCGTACATTGGTATTTAATGTTAAGCTTCACATATATGGACAGATCTTGTACTATAATCTAGTAATTTAAGAATCCTAATATATTGGAATTTGAGTAACATAAAACTAGAAAAATAATAAGGTCTCCACATTTGAAATCAAGGAAAATATAATGCCTTGGAAAGTTCACATTTAAATTCACATATAAAATGTTATATCTAAGAAATATGCAAATAATAAATAAAAATCAAGTAATAAATGTGACATCGTGTGAAAAAGATTGTTTATATGTTTCGTTATCATTATATAAAAAAAATAGAAAGTTTATATGTTTAAATTTATTACATATGAGATGACAAAAATAACTCCGTTTTAGTTTGGTTGTCTTCAATAAGGATAAAAATAGAAGAACAGCATAAACCAATAATACAATATTTTGACTTATTAGACTTGTACAACTGATGCTAAGTGACTTACTTACAGTATTAGATTACATTTTTACTTTAAACAATATTCACGTATTTGTTTAATTGTAAGTAAAAAATCTTAGTCTACACTTGTCAGGTACGTCGAACAAAATTTAATTTAAATAAAGATATTGCTAAAAAAACCAAAATAGTACAATTTATAAGTGTTAAAAAAAACGACACTTATCCTCTCTATTATTTTTATAACTTAGGAATTTGAAGAGCGTGAGATTAGGATTTTTTATCGCATTAAATGCCATAAATTCAACTGTTTAATTTGAGTGAGTACAAAAGTACATCAGCTGCCAGCGACTTAATACTTATAGCCATATTACCGCTTCAATGTAGACAGATTTATATTTTGTTATAATGCAATTATAGCTCAAATGTTTGGTTTTTTAAGGATAATTGTTTCTATATATAAAAGCTTTCGATACGTTGAATTATTTAATAAGTCAACCCCAAACTGCCCAAACCAAACATGTTTCAGAAACTTACAACTACACTAAACCTCATCAAAATCCGGTTCAGGAAATTTTACACAATGCGCAAATACTTAATGATATATGTATATAAATATTATAATATAGTTATTTATTATAGTATCGTTATTGATAAAATAAATTCTATGAACCATTACTGCATTTATTTGTTTTTATATAAAATAACCTTACGTAATTTTGCATAATATATATTAATATTTAGCAAGAAGTTACAAAAGCCAAGTCTAAATTCAGTTAATATCCCAATTACTCAAGGCAGACAAAGAGCACAGTCTCAAAATAAACTATTTTTAATGTATTTTGCAAAGAAAAACAAACGTTGTGACAGATTTCCCGTCTTTTTGCCTATTGCTTGGCACACGTATTGTTCATTCACACATACAACGCTTGGCTTCAGACCTGGTAGCAACGTGTGAAGACCGTCGGCCGAATTTACTAGGCCAATTGTACATATTGGTTTTGGCGCAATACAATCAATGAATACTACTCTAGTTATTTATACTCCTTAAATATCTAGAGTAGAATTCATTAATTTGAACCAAAATAAGAAGATTTCATTGATTTCAAATCTCAATATTTAGTTTAGTAGATAGTTTTCAAATGATTATAATTTTAGTTTTCCCGCCCGATTACGACATATGACTTATTTACAGATAAACACCAGATGGTCAGCGAAACAAGTAATCATTATACATAAGTGCTAAAGTCGTAAAAACCTGCTTTGATTTGTTTTGTCTATGGCTTGTATAAATATTTGAAATTGGTTCACCGCGTATTTTTTATTTTATTATCTAAGTCTAGAAGGACATGTAAAAACTTGAATTTAAATTAAAAACAAACATAAAATAAGTTTTTTATCACTATAATAGCTAATAAAATATAATAATATATAATAAAATAGTTTTTCAGACACTTAGACACTAAGGAATCTAGCCCCAAATCAAGCGAGACTTGTACTATGCTTACTAGACTAGTTAAACATATATAAATATTTTTTTAGTAAATCTATACACATTATACATAAATAGCACCCATCGTAGAAAATTAAAAGTTTTATTTATCAACATTTTTCTGGAATGGGGATCGAACCCCCAATCACCAGACAATAGTCGGGAGTTACGACCACAGAGCCAATCACTCAATAAACTAAACTAAAATATATTATAATAACTAATTACACCATAAATATAAATCAAACATTACACCAAGCCCAGGGCAAGGCCTTGGCCCTAAGGGCCAACATTAATCCATTGACTCTGACGTTGCTTTGACTCACAATTTCCAATAATTGACCCATCAATTCCACTAATTGTTAATCTCAAAATGTGACTCGTCTGAATATTATTCTTTCTATTAAAATAAATAAATGTCAACCTTTTAGTCAACATTTAAAACATTAAACTAAGACAGATGAGTCGTGCTATGACTAAGCAAGCAAGCAGTCAGGAACGTTTGACCCATCACCGCTGACCCGTATACCAATGGCATCTTGATATCATGCTAGATTAGATAGTTCATGCTGTACTGGTTACAAAATATTCCTATTACATAATTATAGTATGTAACAATTAAAAAAAAATTGTTCATCACCATTATCGGTAAATAGTCGGTTTTTAAAGTGTATAAGAGAATTGTCCTGTTTTACCAATGGTATTAACGATAAAAAAATATATACTAATTTAGGCATGCTCTTAGACAGGATATTTTGATTTTTTTAAAAAACCAATACACGACAAGAACTACTTTAAATATAAAACTGAGCACATCTTTATAATTACATAATTAATTATTACTTGTTATAAATCAATAAATTTGTCTTGTGACCCATCTAATTCAAACAATTTGTCTGGACTGTGGGCACTGCTTATCAAGTCAAATAAATATACAGGTGATAAACAAGTATGTAAATAAATACAAGAGTTCATTATCGCTTATCGCCTTCTGGGCGGTCAAATATTTAATAAGAAGCCAACAGAAGTTACAATTAGTTTCACTTAATAGTTAAATAAGTTTGGCAAGGTATTTTATAACTCATTAATTAAAATCTATTATTTAAAACTAATTTTCAGATAAGAAATCAAGTTGTTTATTTTTTAAACATATATTACTTATAATAGCAATAAAATATTATATAGTTAATTAGACACAAGGAATATTATATTATTTTAAATATACGAGTGACAGAAGTGTGACAGCTGGACGAATAAAAAATATCACGAGCGTCAAAACGGATAGATGCTCGATTTTGAAACGTTTTAAGTATTTTATATTTTACGTAAGATCATAAAACGTATATTTCAAGCTTGGTATTTAGTGTTATTCCGTAAATATATACAGATTATTATGAATCATCGTTTGCCATTTAGTCTAGCAGTTCAAGAATCATGTGATAAATAGAGCGGAAATTAGCGGCTACGCTGGTTTATTGCACAAGTTAGTATTTTAATGCAGACCGGGCTAAGGAAGTTCATAAAATTTATTTTTAAATTCACGCAGGAAAAAGATTAATCTCCTATATTATGTACCCACTGCGATTTCGTTTATGAGTTTTTTTGTGATAAATCAATATCTAATTGAAGAAAAATGTTAAAAAAATAAATTGTATCATCTGATTTTCATCTAATGCAATCTGCGTGATCGAAACAAAACGTATTAATATAAACGTTTTGCTCTTAAACCTGGATGACTATTATGAAATATAAGTGTCGCCTAGAATTTAAATGAAGGTAAAGCTATTTAGATCTAGTCTTTAAAACAGTATCTGAATTGAGATCAGAGATCGCAGCGAATAACGAAAAGGAACATGCTAACACAGGCCATAGATTTGAAACGTTTATTTACACGCGTGTGTTTACGGTAAATTATTTATTGGTTTCTAGATTTCCGTCTCAGTCTAAACCGTTTTATCTTCAAAATTATTTCACTGACGCTTGCCTGCGAATGATAAAGCACACGCTGTTAGCACAAATATATATGGAAGGATGAATATTACGTTTCAAATTCATAAAATTGTACGTCAGCTATTTCGACAATCATAATATAAATACCATACAAATATAATTCTTTAGCATTTGCTATATATATGTTCGAAGATTTGATTGTATCTTAAACTGACCTGAATTTTTCTGTGTGAAATGATAAATCTACTGTCGACTTCCTTGTTTTTACGATTAGATGCTTTTAATTTGACATCGCGTTGCCGCGGATATCTTTTTTTAAACTCACTAGCCATGTGGCAACTTTCATTGGCTAATTTTGAAGTAACAGTATCTCTTACAAGCTTTTTTTTATGTTCTAGACAAAAAACATCAGATTATACTTAATCTAGATATTAAACTAAATAAATCTAGCCTAACATAGATTTGATGGTTTGTATTTTAAAAGTTTTCCGACTCTTTATATTTGGGAAAGTTAAGCAACATTTAAGAGTTTGGATGTACCCAAAAAAGGTAGCAAAAATAAGTCTTATATTTAAAATAATATTGTGTATTGCTTCAGACATGTTCGATGTGATACTCATTGTAACAAAAAAAATATAGCAACGGTCTCTACCAATATGGTGGGATAATAACGGGTCGCCCTATAAGGCTGTATCTATAATGTAAGTCTTAGAAGAACGTACTGATCGATGTCGATGCCCTAGTGGAAGCTGGATGTCTTCACATCTGAATATTATCCCAGAGATCATTGAATTGTGTATCTAAAATTGATGATCAACTATATTATATCTGTTAAAATAAAAGACAAAATCTTGTTGAAGCTATTAGTAAAAATATCTTTGTAGAATGTTATATATATACAGTTGCATGAGTCTAACCAACAGCACTAACCAGCGAAACCAGTACGACAAGCTCGCGATTGCAGCTCTCATATAGTTGATACTTCTATGATTGAGCCTGTTTTCTGTGCAATGATATACAAGTGACGATCGTATTATATTTATGTAATGATACACTATATCACCTTTATAGATATGTTAGGATTTATAAAATCTTTATTAAAATCAATACTTTTGTTTCTTTTGCTAATATAACTTATTATTTTGAAGAAATACTGTATGTTATTCAAACAAAAATAAATTTGTAAAGAAAGTAATATAGATTCCGAAACCTTCTTTAATTTTATTGACTATTTTTATCTTCACTATGTAGATTGTTACTATTAAACATATAATAACTGAAATAATACAATGATAGTCTGACCGAGCGATGGTCTGTTTGCCAAAGTTCTATTCATGTTCCATACGATCAATTTCTCGACCTTTTCTTCAGATTTCAAGATGAAATGTTTATAGATGTGCTAAATTGATTTTGATATAATTTCAACACTATATCCATAAATAAGATGAGCGGAAGAGAGAACATTAGTATATCGACACGAGCGACGTCTCACGTACAAACAAGTCATTAAGATAAAATTAGGGTAGCCTACATGTGAACGAATGAAATAAAATATAAACTCTTACATCATAAAAGGAAATGTATCAAAAATATTATCGAAGTCATCAATCAGTTCAGTCTCGCTACAACTTCACAGAATTTGAATACAAAAATAGGGTACAAAATTTTCGAAATTATTTTTAAGCGAAGGTATATAAATATAATTTATATTTACTGGCTAGTGTTCGATAATGTTCAAAATATTTTGACTAATATATTGCTTCGATATAAATAATGATGATGAGATAAATGGACAAATCCTGACTCACTGATTCATCAACGCTTTGCCCTAATCTTGAACTCATAGACCTAAAATTTTGTTCAGAAAATGATGTTTACACTTTAAAAGAAATAATGCCAGATTTTTAACATTCATTTCTAAGAAGGTCAAATAGGGGTTGGGTTGAGAATCAGTATGAAATTCGGTAATTTATAAAAACATTTTAAGATTTCTGGATAAAAAAGAGCCAACCATCTGTTTCAGGTATAAATGAGAAAGATAGATTGTTTGTTCGGACGCGTGTGAAGCCGGAGACAAAAGCTAGGCAACCATTATAAAATTGAATTGTTAAGGCATTGCGAAAGTATGTACACTGTGGGTAATGACAAGGTCAATCCTTCTTCAAGAAATATGCAAAACTAGTGAAAAATATTTTGTGGCTTTAGTCACGGCTACATCCAGTAAGCGAGGCTTTAAACCATTATATCGACAATGTGTTCGACATACGAATTGCTCTGCCAATTCTATTTCTATTTTGGTTAACGTTCGGTTCAGAATCAGTTTTTGGAAACAATAAAACCAAAGAGTAAATAGCTATGAATGTAAATGTTAAAAACATGCAGAGTGGTAATATTTAAAATCATTTTCGGTATTGTAGTTAAGTTACAATTGCATTAACATGCATACACAAATAGGTATGGAAACTATTCTTCTTCTGATAAATTTATTTCTATATCACGATGTATTTTACGTTAAGTGAATATTTCTGTATTATGATTCCAAGAACAGAATTACTTCTACATCGTTAAAGGAGAATTTTGTTATTGAGTGCATAGTTTTCTTGAGACGGACCTTTTGATCGCTAATCAATATTATTCAACAATCGATTTATCTTAAGATTTATGTAGACATTGTTCAATTCTCACAACTATTTAAATGATGCAACATCATTGCTGTGTTTGCTTTAAAGAAAATAAATTATAAATATTAAAGACATTATTTATAAATATATTATTATTTAAACAAATATAATTCCAGATAAAACATAGATATACGCGTATGTGACTTTTTTTTTGAATAAATGTTAAATGTTTAAAACATGAAACGTCTTATAAGGAAGCGGCTGGGACGCCTGGCGCCTGTAATCCATCGCTAACAAGTTACGAATTTACGATACGCCAGTGATACGAATTTTCAATCTTTAGTAGCAATTCCTAGCTAGTCCTCACTTGTCATTAGTTCTAACTTGATTCCTTTTTTATTGCAGTGATTATATATTATGAGGAAGCCAGGATATAATTAAAAATATACTTAGAAATACCAGAGATATTTTTATTAATCCGATAAGAAGAGTAATCATGACTACAGGAAATGTTATCTTATATACTTAAGAGAGAAAGAGCACTTCTTACAAAATCATTAAAATAATTTCTAATATGAGAAACCTTGCCACTACAAATTATAAATATCTTTAGGTCAGTGACTTAATATCCAAATAGAGCACTTCAAAAACAGATTGCTTAGTTTAGATCGACCACATCTGAATGGAAGATAATTTATGTTTTAACTAAATACATTTAATCAATTTAAATACTTTAAAAGAAATGTTTACTAGCCGGGAAGTGTTTTGGCGTATGTATTGCAATAACAAAAATCGATACCGATAAGTAACAAAATTGAATCAATGAAGTCATCTATATAGACATTGTAAATTGGTGTAGGCACTAATGATCCTATTTTGTATAATGAATTGATAAATGAGATTACGGGTCCCGTTTGAGAGAGCCCGGTGAAGCACGTGATCACCCTGACATAAGTCACCAAATGTAGTAAGCTGCCAACCTTGTCTTTCTATTTATATGACTAACACCCGTTCATTCTGTCAAGCGAAGCAATAAAAGTACAACCTGTAGCACTTATCTCAATCTATGGCGTAATCGACCAAAACCCTTCTCAAAATAACAGCTGGAGAATGTCGCGACAATCTGAGATAGCTATACTTGGATTGGGTGTGACACGATAGAACTGACAAAGGTTTTATTCTATTTTGTCGTTTTGATCTAAACACGTACTATACCATGAATGTTGAATTGTTTGATGTTGTTACAAAGCTCAGTTACGTTTCGTTCATTACATACAGTACATTACGTAAAGACCATTTAAAGACAGTAACTTTAATATCTTCCGGGTTATAACAGTGTTTTCTTATCCAACTCTATAACGGTTGAAATATTGTTGTTTATTATTATCGATTAAAAATTTAAATGCTTAAGCTTTATGAATGTAGAAATTTAATAGGATATATATTTTTACAGTGCTTTGTGTAATCTAAAGTTACATTACTTACATTTTTTGATTGGTGTATGTAAGTTTGATTTTTATTATAACCGTCAGGTATCAAAGTCCTCACAATAATAAACAAAATATCAAAAAGTGAAGAAACATTAAAATGTATATTAATTTTATAACATAAATACTCACATCTGGATGCTCTTTTACTGGAACATATACTTTTTCTGTAAGTGTGGTGACCATGCCGTCGGCCTCTGGCAGGACTAGTGGTTCTTTCTTGACTCCATTTATTTGGAATAAACTTGCTCGCACTTTCGCTATTTCTGTAAACAAATAAATATCACAATTAGAGCGTATCCGCTAATAAATTTTGAATATTAAACTTGTCATATTAGTAACGATAATTTTAGATCGGCCCAAACGTTTACTAGAAGAGATAAAAGTTTATGTGCCGTCGAAAATTTACGTTTACGACAAGTTTATTCCGGCAGTTTCCAGAGAACATTCGAGATTACTAACATCTATTAGTTTAGATTGTGTTTATGTTATTTGTTCGTTATTTCACATCAATGCACATTCAATTTCAGTCAAACCACATGTCGGTGCAATGAATGCTAATAACATCATACAGCATTATGGATAATGGACCTCAGACTGCGTAGTGCTTTAAAACTTCTGATGTCATAAATATTATACCAATACTGAGGGTCTAGACAAGTGGAGTTAACGCTTGTCGAATAGAAAGAAAAATATATATATTTGATGTGAAACTACGTTATACTATCGATTACGGCCATACATTTAAGTAGAATCGACAAATAGCGTATACATTTGTTTAGGTTCTCTGCTAATGGTGATAGTTGTTATTGAGTTGGCAATTTTATGTAACGAATATTAAAAAAACAAAACATATTTCTAGATTATGAGAAGTACTTTTTCTTGGCAAATAATAACGTTTCAAAATAAGAACTGGAAGTTAAGAAACATTAAGAGACATTACTTATATTAAATGCAATCTAGAATCTAAAGTTAAAGTTACAATAACAAGTTTCAAGAGATAAAAGGGTAGTGATGATACTTTTACAAGCTTCGCCTGAAATGTTAAGCTTAAGTTTTTCTCGTAAATACACATAGATTTTTAATTAATTACGTTATCTCAATCTAACACGGAATCATTAAAAATATATAAAATGTTTGTAGATTTCTGTCTTCCTTTAAGAATCGTTGCGTAAATAAGAAGTTTCATTTTATCTTCCTTATCCAGATAGCTTGTCGATGACTCATTGGATATCCGGAGTACCTACACGATTGTACCACCATATGTTTTTGCAACACCGTTTGCATAAAAAGTATGTCAGTACCTTATGTATATGCACGATTTACTGATCATAAGTATACATTTTTATCACGTCGGCATATCTGTAGAAGCATCTTAATTAAATATGTGCAAATCAATTCAATGTTTGTTGAAATTTATTTCATACTGTAAGAAATCCAGAAAGAGAATATTTGTAGAAGATCTTGAATATAATATTTAGACAAGGATAGTTCTTTAGAAATATCAAAATTAAGACTTCAGACCATCTGGACAATTAATTAACCTATTCCTGAACAGTGGCAGTTAATTCCAAATAAGAAGCAATGATAGTCAATTAAGTTAGGCACGAGAATACTGTTTTTAATTTTCTCAATCAAAGAACCATCAATTGCGTACCATCACATTCGCTAGTCCATTTGAGTCCAACGAGGACTGGTCACAATGTTGCAGAGCTTTCACACCATATAAGGTTAGTGAAGTAAACAAGCCACTAACCAGCCACGGGACTTCGTGATCAACAACGGATTATGTATTTAATTGCCACCTTCTCATCACATATGACACACGCTTGATGAAAAGAAACCCTTCTATTGGAAATATGACTCAAAATTTTAGATAAATTGACAAACATATAATCTGTTTCTCATATTCCGTCTCTACTAGAATAACGTTGTCTGGAAGAAGAGTGTGCTATTGTATCAATCAATAGGTTTAATTATTTTCTTTTGTGTACTGTATTTTCATCTTAATCGTTAATAAAGTATATATTATTATTGTTTCTATTATTTCACAATTTATTTAAGTAAATCTATTATTTTTATATTGCATATTCCAAACTATGTTGCTTTTTGTAAATGGTATCTCAAATCTTTATTTTTTATCGCATTTTCAGCAACTTAGACAATAGATAGTAGGAACCTATGCCTTAAAAAGGCCTGAACTGTCGAGAGGTTCACCACGAGTCAAAACAATTAATTATTTTATTAGTCAACTCATATGTCTAACATACAAGGTTGAAAAAAGAGGGAATGATTAAAAAAAACTTTTGGAAACATGTCAAAGCGGACGTTGACGAGTGTCGAAACTCTTGTAACAGACTGAACAATACAGCGGCTTTGTATTCGTAAATGGGACTTCCAAACAAAAACAAAGGTATAATAGAGGTTGTATTGACGCAGGTGATCTTGAGTCTGTCGGTCTGTCATTCTTTATGTATGTACTATGATTAATTTTCAATTGTCACTTTGGGATTACGTAAGTATATCATATTAGATATTAAATCTATTTTATTGGAAACTTTAAAACTTAGAACATATTTTTTAAATATTAATATATGTTAAAAGTTTGTACAATGAGGTTAGGTTCTGTTTTTAACAAAAACTTACTAAAACTTAATAATAATTAAAAACATCAAATGAGAACAGATATTATGATATCATTTGTACATATGGTCAGTACAGCCAGCGGTTTCAAATTATATCTTTGTTTTATCCGCAAACTATCCAAAACCACAATCAGCGTACTTTAATTTGCAGATTACTTGAATTACGATAACCGCAGTTGCATTCACTCCAGACAAACACCTTACCTTGCAGATCTTAAAATATATTATTATAATAATAACAATCGCCCTCTCTAAAACAATTGTTAAGAAAATCGTCTATCCTAATGAATCATTTCATTGTGAAAGTATTTATTTCATAATATAATAAATAGTTACGCTGAAAAACGTGCAATCAATCCAACAATTAACTCGGTCTCAAAATCACTTTCCATTTTAAAATCCGTCTGCGGAAAATTTTATTACATTAATTCCCAGTTTGTTATTCATAGCAATGTTATAACGAGCTGGTTGCTGAGGTGTTGTCTAGACAGAGAAATTATATGATGGTGCGTTAATTAAAGTTGACGGCGACAATTGGAGCAGAAATAAGCAAAATATATTAGTGTACATACCAGAAAATGCAAAATTGCAATTATGTCTTCCGAATGATAAATAGATAGTAGGAAAGGTTGCATATTCTGGGAGGCTAAATGTTATATATAAATAATTCTTAGTACCGAGATCCGTTCAAGGTATAGATCAAAATAAATTAGTAACACTTAGATGTTCCAATGCAACAAGAAAGCTTAAAAGAAACGAAGAACATCTTGCAGTACATAAAGGAACAGTAACATTTAATTTGGGTCGTGACAATACAAGCAAGGTACAAGTATAACAATGAGGATACAGCGGAAATTCTCTCACGTGGAGCAGCGATGCGTTAAGACATGGTACGGTCAAATTGCGTGTAGACTTGCCGTTGCTTAGACCACGCAAATGATGATACTTTGTCTCATGTACATTACAACGGTTTTGCAATTTATGGACACAGGCTAAGTTTCTGGTAATCGCTTTGTTATAATTGTCTTATGATAACGCATACTTAGTTTGCATTAAAAAATATTGAATGTCTTCGTTATTGGCATTACGTTCTTTTGTTATTTGTTTTTTAAAAAATGC
Organism: Dircenna loreta; assembly: GCA_963555665.1. NCBI lineage: Eukaryota > Metazoa > Arthropoda > Insecta > Lepidoptera > Nymphalidae > Dircenna > Dircenna loreta. Next base: position 7,304,637 of record OY743093.1, on the reverse strand, counting down.
ATTCCAAACTATACATAGGAACAAACTTATAAGATTTTGATTGATTTTATTATTTGTTAATGCTATAATATTAGGTGTTATAAATAAAAGGGAACTAGACACCAATACGGAAATGCTAAAATACTGTTTATAAAAATAAATAAATATAAAATATCTTTTTTTATTGTGTTAGAAACAAAAAGTGAGTTTGAGTCACCCTATACAAAAATCATATGTTATATATTTAATCCTACTAATATTCTTTATTTATTAAATTTTGAATAGAAAATTAGTGTCTGTTACATAATTAGTTTCTAAATACCTACGTGTCGATGACAAACTCGCAATTCCACAATAAGTGGTCCAGTAGTTGAGTTGGTAAATTTCGCTTGCCCATTAAACAAATGTTGTCTTAGGCGTATTTACACGTGTTATTTCAACAGAATAGTCACTTTCAGTCAATACAAGAGACTTCCTTTCTCTGATGTCTAGCTGTTGTATGAATGAATTATGCATAAGATTTTAATGGTCAAACCTAACAATGAAATGAATGTTTAAAATTAAATGAAATCACCTTTCCGTACACTTACAATCTATGTTCACTTCGTTTATTTTATGCAATCAATTATAAAAAATCTATTGGATATATTAATATGGAATACAATTTTAAAAAAATCGATTCTGAACTTGGAAAATTACTGTGAATATGTAGGTAAAAATGAAGAAAATATGAAGGCCAAGAATATATGTAACTGAATTCATCGGGTAAATGTAAAATGCAAAAAGCATCAACGGTCAGATTTGTCGAATTATTACAAAACATTCCCAAAAAGGAAGTATGAAATGTCAGATACATTTCTTAACCGTAAAGCCTGATCGAATTTTATTGTAAATGCTGATATTTTTAAAATTACAGTTTCATTATATTAAGGGTTATAATCTCGACCTCAGAACTATGCTTCGGATCAAAGATTTCATTTTTTATGTTTTTGAAGGCTAAGTTATTTACTTCAACATGATTCACAAAGACGTTTAAAATTATCTACAAACATGTTTGACCATGTTATTAAACATTTAAACAAGAATAGAATGAAAATGTGTGGACATGGCCAGGACGCGAACCTCTACGAATCCATCTCATCGCTCAGCCAATTGAGATAACTTGTCTCTACCCGCCTTGATGAATACATTTTATAAATAATCGACTTTCTTTATTGTATCTAACAGGAGTTTATGATTAATTTACAATCATCGGAATTTTAATACATTTTTCAGACTTTGCAGCAAAGAATAAAATTGAATTAAAAACATTTTTTGTTAAATAATAATAAAGATTAAAACTGACATTGGATGGATTTTTCTTATACAACCAGACAGACAAGACAAGTTTTTATAGAGCACTGATTATAATAACTGTTATTATTGGAATTCACTTATACAAAATAACTATTGTATGCGCATAACAAATGGGAATTACATTCCAACTACTTAAATGCAAATAATTTGTGTAGAGAAAAACTAAGCATGGCTTTAATATTTATGAATGACGGGCTGTTTGCTAACTGGTGATATATATTAATATAATATTTTTATTTACTTTACTTCTAAAAAAAATAATTTAACTGATCATTAATGACTGCAGGTATAAAACTTGAAATCAACAACATTTTGACATGAAAATGTCATATAAAATATATATCTTATTTAAGTTTTGACGATTCAGTTTTACGAGGGATCTGTTGTAACTTGCGTTGGTGTAAAATTAAAGGCGCAATTGTTTGGAAATGTGTCGAATATGAAGCCGAACCAATAGGCGGACGTTACGGGTGCCGTTTTCAGAATGCAGGCCACGTTCTATGCTATTTATTGTTAGAACACTGTCCGCGGTTGACGGTTCTTTTATTATAGCTATAAAGTCAGTGGAGTAAACCAACGATTTTCGCTGATTTATAGTGTAATATCTATTTTTCACGGTACATGTTGAACAACAATTTAAATAGGGCGGGTTTACGGCGGCAATGCTAGGTACTGCCAACTACTGCCGTTAATTCTTAAACGACTGTCATTATTTTTTAATGTTAACAATGTTTATTTTACACACAACTGTTACCTATTTGTCCGGTTTTAGATTTTATTGTAGCCGTATGATTTATTAGATTAATATCCTCCGATTACCAAATTCACTGCTTGTGGGAATAATATTTTTGACACTGATATGGAGAAATGACAAAAAAAAAACATCCTAAATCTGTTTTAGCAATATTTCACAGATACTGCCACAATGAGACGGTTCGTAAAGCATTTGGCACAAACGATCAAATGCTTGTCAACCTCATCATTAATAACAACGGAAGCAACGCCTATCCTAGACGCGTCATCTTTTGATGAATGCATAATAATGAGTTCTCACTTAATGTAATGCAGAAGGCAGTTCAGATGTTTATCTCAAAACCACCCACGCAAATGTAGTACAATGCAAGAACCGCCAGTTGTGGTAATAGCTTGTACCAATGTATATATATTTTTATTGCCAGCGCATTGATTTGTCATGATTGTTATGTTGCTTAGATTAAATCATTAAAACCTGATGAGACTTCATTGTGCCGCGAAGGTTATTGACAAGTATACTTTGCTTATTGTTATTCTGTTTTTATGATTATAAGTAAATGTTGTAAGAAACAAGATCATTTCTTTTAAGTAGGTATACTTTTAATTTCCTTGTCAAATAATTTGTAACTTATTCAAATAATATTGACACATCTAAACATATTTTGTGCAAACCTGTTAATATAAGCGGGAAAGAGGAAACGATTTAATTGCTTATATAAACCATTTGATGAATAAAACAGATGTCAAACTAATACCACCAAAAACGTTGGTAATTTTGTCAAAGGCGTTCATATTATAATAATTAATAAGACTCATTACTTTTACTACACCCAATATTTTGATCTTTTTATTACTTCGAAGAACGAGCTATTTTCATTTAAGAAAAACATGTTTCTTACACGTTGATGCCAGCGATGTAAATGATAAAATATCTTTAGGTACATATAAAACAGCATCACTTTGAATAAAGTTATAAAGTCTAATCTCAGTTAATTATAAAGATTTGAATATTACTTCGCTTTTGATGAAACTATTCTGAGTACTATTCGGATATGTACTGAAATTTTAGTAATAAAATTGTAATACATGAATCATCGCTTTGAAGAACTCGCTGGTGAGCATGAAAATTTTAGTTAACTTTAATTACGTAAGACTATCATCACTCATCATAACTATGGTACCCTTTAAACTGGGCTGTATATTCCAGCGATAATATATTTGATCTATATATCTATCAAATGCGTTATTTTTAAGAAAAATATGGTTACACTTTACCCTTAAACAATAGTTTCAAATATTTGTTGGTTTGTTTGATTATATATTTCTTTTTTTTTGTCTTATTTCCTATATCGTGCAAACACTTATCCATTGAGTGTTTACAGGTTCATTTTCTTAGCAATGGAAACTATAAACTTTCTTTTTATAAGTTCATAATGTAAATAAAAACTTTTACTTCAAACAGCGCATTAAATTGCAAGAAACTTTAATTAGAAAGTTACAGCATTATGTAATTAGAAAAAAGCCCTGGATTTGATTAGTTCATGCCTTGTTGAAAGAATTGAGAAAGTACGTACGTTCGGACGTGAATGAAAAGCGTTTTAATGGCTCATTTATTAAAATGGATGTGCTACAAGGCTCTAAGCTAGGGCCTTTTTTGTTCCTAAGTTAAATGAATGACTTATCTTACTTTGTGTGGGATAAACATGGGATAGTATAAATTTAAATTATACATTAAAATAAATTTAATAAAAAAAAATATTATAGTGTTCCTTTGGGATTACATTAATGACGAGTATGGTCTGGGAATGAATTTATTTAAGCAACTAACTAGTAGCCTACGCAGATTATTTGAAGTTGTTAGTTACTATTATTTGATCAACTGGTTGTATCACATCGTTCCCTTAAAAGAAATAAATAAAGTCTAAATATAATAAACATTTACTCAAAATTGTATATAATAATAATTGTCTTATCTCGTGGGGTCACCAAATGGTTTATTAAGAATTAACAATTTAATTTCTCTTTTTATAAGTGATACAAATTATAAAAACAATTTTAACAAACATTTTGATTTAAAATTCCAATTCCAGCAGCACTTGATGTTTACTTATACCTTCATTTACAAATGTAAGTCAGTATTTATATTGGCACTAACTGGTGTACACTACATGTTACGTTTGCCAACATCCCGGTCATTATTATAATTCAATCCGACACATCTCAGAACCCATTTTGTCATGTTCATTAAACGCTATGAATTCATTTACCAAGCGTTTACTTACGATTGTAAAATATGTTAATATAAACTTTATCCTTGACAGAAATATTTTCTGCAGTAAACCAGAATTAAAGTGATGTTTATATCACATTTAAATTTAAAACATTACGTAGATTGTTAGATAAATTGATAGAATTCAATTTAGAACTCAAATATCAACCTCATATCCTGAAATTATGAGACAAATCTAAAAATTATGTAGGTATTTTGCAAATAATACTTAGGCTACTAGTATATTTGCTTAATCGAATATCCAATGACCCGCTATTAAATCAACTTGAAATTACAATGATTACATCATAAAATAAATGACGAATAATCTTAAATATGAATTGTCTTGCTAGCTTTATTACAGTATTGTCCATCCGCCTTCTTAATGACATACTGGTACCTAGTAAATGTCACCTTGTATATTGTTTTAGGTTCAGTTGGAATGACTATCAATTCTATGTACATTAAACTGAAACATTTATCTTACGAATTATTAATATAAAGGATTAAAGTAATAAATATCTTATTCTTATGCAGATTTAAATAAAAAAAATTAACTTCACATTCAGGTTCGTGTATAATAGAATCGGGCGACAATAATTTAGTTATCTTAATATTTTTTTTGTTATGATTGGGGTACATACTACGACCTCCCACAGGCCTAGCAAGGTTTAATTGATTATAAGTCGTTGTCCAGTAGACAAGAAAGGTCAAAGATTGTTACGTCCATCAAGTTTTTTCCGTAAATTCGTCATCGTTCATGAGACTATTATTACATGTGTATTTGACAACGTAATAACTTATTATTAGACATGCTTAATTTTTTTTTATTAAATTATTAGTCAAGGTATATTTTGAAAACTCCCTTTAAATCAAAATAACAAATAGAACACTAAGAAATACACATAGTACACAAAGAAGTACACATAGTTCATATAGAACACTAAGAAGTATACGTAGTACACATAGCACACTAAAAAGTACACATATAGATAGAACTTTAAAAGATTTCATGTTTAATAAGACAACCTCATTGACTCCCACAACTCGCTGACCTAAAGTGGATCTTGGCCTCAGAAGTGTCCTACAACTTTCTCTGCCCTGTGGTACGTCTTCCAATGGTTATAGTTCGCGAGGGTCAGTTTTCTTTAAATCAGAAACTCTCTATACCAAACCGGATTAGATAAAAATCAGAACGCTGATACAAATTATTTGAATAATATCAAAAACTATTTTTACAAGTTCTGTACTAATTTAATTTCCTTCCAGGTAATGAATGTAATCCAGTTTATTTGTTATTTCTATTACAAAAGCGGAATATATAATTAAAGCAAGGTATTCTGTTGCTTATTAAATTACATAAATCCACTTACTTTCACTATCCAAAATTATAAATATTAATTTTTATTTCGCAATTTGTTTAAAGAGCTAAAGTGAAGACAACTTTAAACCTATACAATATACCTAACATATAAAGTACTGTATTATAGATTATATACATTTATGTCCACTTGATATAAATGTTATGTTGCCGCCTACGTTCTTTTGGTCTTTTATATCGGAGATGAATCAATCGCCCACGTGTCGACAAAGATAAGTCATTTATACCTATCTAACAAAGGTAACCGATTCGCGGTTTGTAACGCCCATAACAACTAATATGGACTTTTAAACACTTTGAGTGTAGGAGGCACACTGCCCATGCCCTTATAAGGACATAGATACTTCAGCTCTTTGTTCTTTAAGAGAATACAGAGTTTAGACGTACATCAAAATAAATATTCAAACAGAGATAACTCAAGTTAAATAAGATGTTTCATAGGAGGAAGTCAAGACCAAAAGCGGTAAGGCAATTATAAAGATAAGTGCTCTTAGAACGTAAGGGCTGTTAATACCAGACGGCTTTTCAAGTATCTATTATAGGGGAAAAAATGTAAAAGTCTATATTACTTTTAAAATGATTGTAAATTTAGATTTCCTACGCTATGAAAACAATCTGCAACCAATAAACACTGATACATATAAGCAACGGTTCGTAGCCGCAAAAAGCTATATTTCAAACTCAGAATGGCCCATTGTATATTGTACAGTGACAAATCATATCATCTGGTATGATAGACCAAACTTTGTATATCGCCATTGAGAATTTCGTATACAATTTTACAACTAAAAGCATACATATATTGAATTATTGAGATTAAGAAGTCTAATTCTACCTTTATAAAGTGGTTAACAATGATATATGTAAAACGTTTACGTTTACAATACCAGCACTAGAAATTTATTAATAAAAAAGATATTCATATAATAGTCTTGATCCTTGTCTTAACTCTCAACTCGCCTCCAGTCCGTCTATTATAATAAGCTTAGCATTGTTTTCTGAGCAAAATACCTTAAAGATTATGTCATTGATAGCCATATTCAGATAAAAAGATCAGGTCTACACGAAGGCAACTTTAGTTAACGATGACAAGTAAAATATATGTAACTAGGTCGGTATGTTTTTAGTGTGTGTTGAACGAATTGTTTATTTTTAAAGCAAATATTTGATGTCAAAAGAATTGTAAATATCAATTGTTACAATAATCAAAATTAAACTATTTGTATTTATTATTGTTTCAAGATGAGTTATGACAGCGAAATGTAAATACGAGTATACCATAAACGAAATAATGTATTTATAACACTAAGGAAGTATAAGCTATCGATATCAGAGCAATAAATTTTAATATTGTTAAAGCTTTTAGTAATACACAAAGAGGTTGATTCTTGACGCCAAGACCGACCAAGCTTCTGTAATTCGAGACGTCTGCAAGCACTCCAGCTCCCGACATACTGGTAGCTATAAACAATCGCATCCCGAAAATAGATTTTATTATAAGAGCAATTGAATTCAATGTCGAAATAACGGCACCAACAATGATCTTTTTAGAAATGTGAGGTTTAATTTAGATTCTGCGATAAAACCTTAAAGTTAAAATATCGTTCTATTGTAATGACAACAATGAAAATCTTTTCTTACACGTCATGAATACATTATATGGTTAAATAGTAATAACAGAACACCATTGTTAAAATTCAACAATATCACTCAAATATGTATTGAATGCTATGAAATTGTTTATAACTTACCTATCCACAATTAATATTCAATTTTTACGAGGAAACAAACACAAAAATTCTTCCTGTCCCTCTTTAAAATAAGGTTATTCAACTATTATTATATATTTGGTAATAAAGTACACAAATTAGTTCTGATTTGTCAATTCCAGTCAGTAATTTATAGATCATTCAATTAGTAGTTATTTTCCTGGTAATGCGACGTTAAATGTTCAAATGATTCCAGGAACATTGATGTTCAGTGGAATTGTCGTTAACATTTTACATGAAATACTACTTTTCACGTATTTTATGATTCAATAAAGTGCATCACTTTATTATTGTGTTATAACTGTTATTATATATATATTTATATTATATATTTAATGTAATGTAATGTAAAAATATATACTATAAAATGTTGCTAATAATAAAAAATTTAAATTTAATCCAGCTTTAAGCTTTAGTAATATTAAACAAACTTGTACACAAACAAAGTGGCACCAGTCCCATAGTTGAGGGTATAAAAAAGATCCCTTCATAACAAACCTGCTTAATTTCAATAAAATACACCTGTTCACACCAAAAGTTAGTACACACAAGGGACTGGGAGTTTTGTTCCGCAGTTTAAAAAAAAAGGTTATCTTAATAGCAAATATTTTTTATTCATATTTACAAATGACGCGTATACTTCTTTATGTGACTTAAAATGCTATTTATAATATATTACTAATTCATATATGATGTTATGGGTAAGTACGTATTACCGGTGTAATATTTATTCATTTAATTTTGTATTCCTTTTTTTATAAAATGAATACTTTTTATAAATGCTATCATTCAAAACAGAATTTTTACATCAAATTTTAATTATCAGCAGCGTACTTAAGACATCTTAGGGAGTTAACAACAGTTATAAAAATAATGGTAACTGATTTTTATTTAATATTTGAAAGCATCGCCACAAATATAACATGATACAAGCACGATCTCGCCAGCACAATACAAGTTCAAGGCAAAATATGATGAGTTATACAATCAGCCTCCTTGATTTTAAATCGAATGGTACAATAAATAAAGTTTAAAATCATTTGCGTCCATATTTCGGTATCGCTACAATAAACGTTTCAAAACTGCAATCACAAATTGTTACGTGGCAGTGGACGGCAACAACCTGATTGTACCGTTAAGTGAGTCGCAGAACTGACCTAGTGCCGGGAAGTTATCAGGGACGACCGAGCTCCGTAAGACACTAGATAGTGTCTGAGTTTAGACACTAAAACAACAATTTATTTATCCAATTTAATAAATGCTAGGTCAAGTATAGTACTAATATCGCATAATGAAAAGGCTGTTACTAAGCTAGAGCTCTCATATGATTGGTGGATATCTTTACTCGCTATTTTTAGGGTCAAGTAGAGCGCTATAAATTGAATAATGTAACGGACGCATTACGCGGTCTTCATTAACAGAACGTGTCAGTGCCGACGCGAACATGAAAGGTCATCAAATACTGATAAAATCGCTAAGAAATCAACTGATGTCATATTTCAGAATAGATCAGGACATTTCAATGTACACTTTGTTTGAATAGTATTGAAGTTTATTTTATTTTGTAATTTATGTCATGGGTTTCTTCATTCATTAACTTTTTATTAATAAGAATTTGCTGCAAGTGGAACTGATTCAATTGCTTACCACAATTAAGAAGTGGCATTGACCTTTATCGAGACCATTTGTTATTATGATATAGATTTCTTTGACCTATTCATTCACAATCGCAGATCAGATTTGGAGCACATACGAGATGTCATCTTTTAATGTTAATTTTCTACAGTGTCTACATTGAAACTTTTTAACTTTTGGCTTAGTTTCTTTATTCTTTTTTTAGGGTAACAAGTATAGTTTCAAAATATAATGTAAAATATATTGGTCTATACAATGTGGGAATGATGCTTCTTTTAGGCTTCGAAGACACGAATAGCAGGGAAGGGAGTTCCCAATGTGCGTAGATCAAGTATATTTATAGTTGAAAGCGGGGTCGATGTTCCTTGGACGTCTCCCACGCCGCGCCACCGGGACGTAAAGTCAAAAGTTACTGTATTAATTTCGGTATCTTCATTTTTAATTTCCAGTATCAATAGCACTTATAATATATAAATATTCATTGATAACTTCTTTTCCGTTTGCAATATTTTATTTTTCAACTAATATGAATTTATCGAAAAAACAACTGTAGTTTTGATTTAATCTGCCTGTGATGTTACAATAATTGTAGTTTTATAATCAGTCTAGATTTTTCAAACTGGATATGTCGACACTAGAGACGTTTTATAAATGTCGCTAGACAAATTAAGAGTATAATATTATTCATTGATTTGTTTGTTGCTATATTATATTGTATTTCCTGTCTATTATGACATTTCCTGTGGTTGAAAGATCCTTTTAATTAAAGATAAATTATGTTTTACAAATTTGCTCATTCTGGAAATAAGGTAAGTGGACTTGTTAATATAAACGAACCTCATGCATTGCCTATTACGGAGATAACTTGCCGTTTTACGACCCCTGTCCAGAAAGTAGGTTACAACGTACATGTACAAGAGATTTAATTTTTAACCCGCTGTGATTCTATGTAAATTTTAATAAACATTTGACTCGGAAGAATTATATACATCCCATTTAACATTATTAACAATAAAGATAAATACATATGTTATATTATTATACACGATTATTATAATATTAAATCACAACTTACTTTTTCGGCAGAAATTACTATATACAATGAAGTAATTTAATTTTAATGTAACATCTTTCCATAGCAGAGACTCATTCATAATCTGGACTAATACAAATAACGATTATTAGTGGAGACAGAATAATATAGAATCAGGTGATACAGATGACACAGCATCACAGGCGCATACATTTTAACTACAAACTGCTTGTGGAATAACCAAATGTGGTCATTGACCTCTTAACAGTCTACTTTTGTAATGGTATTGCATAATTTTGTTAATTAATTGCAGACTAACGTCTTGCATAGTATTGACAAACGACAGTTTAACAGAGAATTTTGAATGAAGACTTGTTACGAATTTAGACATTTCAACAGGTTGTCAACCATTCTTAGTGGATAAGTGTCTGTTGCCAAAAAATGTAACGACCGGTAGAAATTAAAAACAAATCATGTTATTTGAAAGAGAAAATGTAATAAGGTTTTTGAGTAAAGCATTTATTCATGATACGAAAATAAATCTAAGCTTACTAATTACTCTTTGGACGAAGTCCCAGCAGATAAACTAACTCCAGCCAAAAATATACAAGATGGCGGTGAGTTCATAATAAAACTATTTAATGGGCCACCGCGTTTTCCGCAGTGTCGAAATCTGCGCCAGCGCATTTGAATTGAATAACCTCGGAAAGTTTCTAACATAAAATTTAAGCTAGTTGATAGAATTACATTAAGATAGAAAAAGTATCTTTTGTAATTTCAATAAAATTTATAAAACAACAAATTACCGAAAAAAAAACATTTTAATTTTCATGTATTATTTAGATATGGTTTAATATAACTTAAAAGATCTTAACTATTTTTTTTATTGGATTGGGTAATATAAAATTTGTCACCAGTTATCATATTTCCGAAAAAGTATTAGGTTACGATACGTTGGATTTATTTACGTTGTCTATAAATTAGATTTCCTCATATGAACTTCCTACATCTACGACCTAAGTTCCTTCACAAGTAGAGACATTATTTATGAGCTCCTTTCATTTTCATCCAAGGATGAGTTTTTATAGCACAAATTTACTTCATCTATATTGTAAACATATATTTTAAAATATATGTATATATTGTGAAGTTATTATTATTTAAATTTTTATCGCAAAAAAAAGTTGTGGAAGCTACGTTCAACACTTGTAAGAGCCATGACTAATTTTATTATTATTAGCTAGCAATATTTATCATTATTTACCCTATTATGAAATATATTAAACAATTAACAATATATTTCCCAACAATCAGACCGTCGAACTCTGATGTGGATTGTTTACGCTTGATGTTACGGGCGCGGCGGAAGCATAACGGAACCTCGCGTCATTGGCTCTTGGTAGGGATGTCACCTGTATTTTAAAACCGGGAATTGAACCCACGATAAAATCAAAATCTTCCAACCTTTTATATATTTGCATTTTTGTTGTATATCAAATTATTTTAATGGTCCATTTTTTCCCAGACAATTCTTTAACTGTGAAATTAAAGAACTTTTATACAGATATTCTGTACAGAAACTGTTAAAAATTGGTTTTTCTCTAATAAATTTCATCTGAGGATTGAAAGATCCGCCTAAATACTTCTACATTGAAATAGAGGAATAAGAATTTAAACTTTAAATCGCATTCTAGTAAGCTAATTTTATTCCAAATGTATATAATACATATGAGTATAATATAAACTAATAGTACATCTGTCGTTTCAAAGACTATATTAAAATTTGTTTAACTTCTGACATCCTTTATGGAGAGAGATTGAAAAGTTGGACTACTATCTCGCCTTATTCATGCTCAAGTCTCATCCGTTTGCTATTTATCAAGATAAGCATCATGACGAAATTAAAATTCATTATGTACCGTCTGTGGACGGTATGATGGAATGTAGATAATAATTAAAGACAAAAGCTCTATGTCATTATATAATGATCGTTGAGTATTATTTAAAACCATACAACGTTTAAATATAAAATATAAAATATGTATCCTATATCAAAATTTGATGCTATTTAGTATATAGAAAAAAAAATAATGGCTACAATAAAAATAACAAAAGACAAATTGAACTATTGTCCACAAATACGGTTGATTAGTTTGGGACCAGCACCACGTGCCATTAGGCACGCCCTTCCTGAAGATCTTCTAATTTTTATTACGACAACCCCGCCTTCCATTGTTGTAGCATCTAATGATGCATCTACTTGTAGTCTTGATGGAGGAAACATCCATCTATTGTAAGAACATAAATCTTGTACCACAGTTGTGTAACTACTAGAACTGGATGAGGAAAATTTACTTAATTTCATTTAAAAATATATACATAATGAGATTTTAATTACTCACGACACTGCCTACTATAAGGATAGGCGAAATAAAGACATACCTGCAACAAAAAATATAATTATTGTTTTTAATATTGCTATTTCCACATATGTGATTGTTAATACTATAAATAATAATATACTACTATTTTATTTTATGAATGTATAAATCAATGGAACACTTATAGTTGGCACCAACATTATACCTTGAGATAGGCTGGCAGCCTATTGAAAATTACATTTAAAATGTTGTAGTTTGTACCTATGAAGTTATAATCAAATATATTTGGTTGTAAGTACTATTTGTCTGTATTCAACACTCACAATTTAAAGTAAGCACAAACCTTACATTTTTGAAATTTTTATCTAAAATATGAATAAGCTATGATCGAACGATATAATAAGTGGATGACATTTAAATATTTTTAAAAGATCGATAAATCAGACTTAAATGATTTAACAGAATTTATTTATTTGAGATGCAATTAGTAAAATTCAGTGGTATTAAATCATTAGCTGTTGATAACATATATGAGGAAGAAAACTGGTTCACACACAAGACCCTGACGAACGGAACAATATATAAATTACGAAAGATATATTAAGATTTATTATTTAAAATATTTAAAATGCAATCACCATATTTTTGTAGTTAAAAATAAAAAATGTTAATAATAATAATAAGTTTTAATAAGTAAGTAGGGGAATATTATCGTTCTCACAGTGCTCAATGGGACGTACCGTTAATTTTTAAATGAAATGCAGGAGAGGTCGATACAATGCGGGTTGGCTTTTTATACGCAATTATGTACCACAGCTATTAATACAATGTAATCTATGAAAAGTTATTTGGTAAAATCTGACGGTAAGTTATTTGAAGAATCTTCAATATAAATTCCACAATTATAAGATTCTGGCTCTGGTCCAGGTGCAAGTATTCCATTTAAATTCTCTGTAAAGTGTTATTTTGATATTCAATGATATTAAAAGTATGTACCGACATTAATTCCTCATTACCACTTGTTTATAAATAAAGTGTTTATTCTGAATGTTTTATTCAAGCACAATCTATAGAGACAAGTTAGTTAACTTTATCAAGGTTTAAATTATCCAATAAAGTACATAATTTGCTTAACTTTATGACGATTGAACTAATAATAATAAACAATCTAGCAAAATATGTCTTCATCATTAGAATTATCATTTTCATTTCAATAGAAGAGTTTCAATAAACATTTAGAAATATATATGGAAACTATTTCGTTAGTGAAAACGCTAATTATCTCTGTTAAATGTAAGTTTTTTAGTTGCCTAATTTGTCGCAACGAACGACACTATATATGTCATGAATACGATCTGTTTTAATTTATAGTTTTGTTACATCGTGGGGGTTTTGAACACGCGTATTTTGTTGAAAAATACCCCTTATAATAACCAGAGTTCCCATTATAGGAAGGTCTGTTTCTTTCATATTGAGTTAAAAGTTTTATTCCGTCTAATAACTGTATTTCTGTAGACGTCTTTCAAGAACAGTTGCTTATTTACAAATGATGCGAAGTAAGTAGAAATAATTAAATTAACACATGTCGTCCCGACGTGGGCAGGCTGTTGCTCGATACACGAAAGATAGAAAAAGATAGCAGCATCTGATATTAGCAAGTACGAATGAGATAATAATAATCTATTAGCCTCATACATTTGACACAAACGGGTAACTTCTCTTCGATGAGTCACCGAATCACGCATGGTATATTTGGTCACGGTCTAAAAAATATACCTATTAGGATTGAACAATAAACAAAATAATGTTACCCAATATATGCCCAAACTTTTAACCTCGCTAAGAATGATATTAACAGAACATCTCCAGTGGTTGTATAACATTTACCAGTAAGACAAGTAAATAAATATTGACTTACATTGACAAATTTACGACGCTTAGTTAAATCGGGCGTCATTGCACAATCACATGAATGAATCGGTAAACATTGTGCGTTCACCAAATTGCTTAACGCGAAATGAATGGGACCCTTAAGCCCATACACATAGTGTGGCCGGCGGATCGGCGCCGGCGCATCCCACACGTGTGGCGCAACAGAGGCACTTTCAACATTTACTGTTTGTGATTCTCGTTAGTATGGCCCAGTCTATCGATTATAGAAAGCGAATCTCGGTTCTATGTGAGGAACTTATATACGTCCATGTACCTGGCTTTGATTATAATGTTGTTAAAGCCAAATGTTGGTTTTTGTTTAGTCTATTAGAAAGAGACCACTTTAATTAAGTAAGATCCTACCCTTTTAGACCAAATTTAAAAACTCCTTCAGTTAACATTGTCTCATGTGAGTAATTTTAAAAACAATCTCATCCATAGTGTTGTCTATAGTTTAGAATAGATAAAAATGTTATTTGGATATTTTTTATATTCATAATTATGTCAGTGTAACTGTTGCAAATTAATTTTCACTGCAACAAGCAAATGTTAAGATGTCGCCACCTACAAGCATTTGTAGAAAGTTGAAGAACTAGACCGGCGTCGATTGGGCACAAAATGATTTAAATCTCTCAGACTATTTATTATTTATATTCTATGTTATATTGCCTATTTATTATGGAAGCAAAAGATAGCGATAGTATTAACGGGAAAGGATCGTTGTCCAAATTATAATGGAAATATTATTAAGTCCTAAAAATAAGTTAACGGTCAATATTTAAGCTAATATAAATTCTCTCTCATTTTTTTCCGAATCTTACCGTTCTTAAATAATATACATGGTAAGTCTGTATGCCCATGTCCTCATAGAGTAAAATACCGTTAAAATACCTACCTGTATTGTAATATTACCGCCGAAAAAAGGTTGCTAGGACATTCTGGGCGTAAACATCATGATTTCTGATGACGTGATACTTTTATTTGCTTTACTTATTATGTGTTATTTATTTGTTATTTATCTTTTCTAGCAGTTGACAGACTTTAGAGGAATCAATGACTCATTATTGATGGACTTTACAAGAAAACATTTGTAATCAAGTTATACTTGTATCAGAGTATACAAAAGGTGGGCAAAGTTACGAAAGTGTTGAACAAATTAACAATAACACGATATGTGAATAAACCAAGGCCTCACATGGCAATTGGAAGCATTATTCTTTTACACTCATTAAAAGTGGGCTATTCATACATATTCTTTAAAAAAAAGTAGTTACCAACTATAATTATAACTTTAAATTTTTTATGTATATTTCGTATATTTCCTAGATAGAATATTAGCTTCTATGTTGGAGAGAGAGACTGATGAGTTGAGTTGATGAAAACTGTTGAGTACTCTTAAACATCGATTTGATTTAATATTAAAGAAAGAACAAATTAATAAACTAATAGGTCAGAACTCATGCGTCCGAAAACTGCGTGAATCGCGATTATTCTAAAGCGTGAAGGCCGGGGCGATATCGCTAGCATAAAAACGAAACAATGTAAATAAACCAATTTCTACAGCGTTGTATAAATTTTGCGATAATATTGTTTTACAAAATAAAATGGTTATTAATTAAAAGATCTATGATGCAAAAATAATACAATATCTAAATCGAAATTATAATATTGGGTTCCTTAGTGAGAAATAAAACTATTAAATATCACTTGTATTACCGTAAGTAACTAACTATTACCAGCTACTGAATTTTCAGGTCGAGATATAATGAAATCACTGATAAGGTTCATGCCATTGGTTGAAACAGTGCCTACTTTTGCAATAGATATCTTTTGAGCACGGTTTGGGTGATATAAGTTTGACTGTCATTAAAATATTTTTTCTGTCAGGTCCTTTTTTATGATAATCTCGACCTCGATACCATATGGCTTATTTATTTTTGCTGGCTCCAAATAAATCAATATTTAGACAAAGTTTAAAGCAAACATTTAATTTTAGATGCCTTTTGTGTTGTTGAACATAAATTAGTTACGTTTCACCGCATGTTCTTTATAATAATGACATATTAACATTACTATTTCTTCAGTTCATACGTTCAATACAAAAACTACAACTACTACAACTTACAATGACAGAAACACATCTAAGCTTATTTACCCGCTTATATACAAATGAAATACTGTTAACTATATTTTTCTGAGTGAATAAGATAAATAATTTAATAGGACGATTATATACTCTTTACATAACAGAAGTTTATTGTCAATAACATAATAAGGTAAAAAGTTATTTAACATATTAGAATTAATAATCTGGAGAACGGAAATTTTCGCATTGGAACTAATCGTACAAACCAATGAAATGGCTTGATAGTTATTTTACCTCAAAGACTGTAACGATAATATCTATTTGAACTAAAATTTAAACAATTCTAACATTACCAAGCTATGGCGTTAGGCATCAGTTTTTATAGATACAAGAGTACGACCAGTAAGAAATTATTATACCAGTTTTATTTACATTATTTGCCGTCTTTATTCGTCCGTGTCTCTAATCCGACAAAATAATAACATTGAAAATATAAAAAACCTTCATTCAAATTACAATAATTCCATCTGTAAAGTGACATCAGAATTAAGAGTTACACAATGTAACTTAAGCCCATGTCAGATCAAGGTTGAAGACGTGAATCTATCAAGTAGAACTCAGTATCCAATATCAATGGTTGTTAATAAAAAAAAAGACGTTTTTTATATCTTAAGACTAATTTATTTACCTTTTGTTCTATCTTGGTCAATAGTTTCACATCGTTAGTTACGGTGCAGCGAGCATTTAATTTGTCTCCTCATGTATGTTTTATAATTTATGATTTACTTTATACATGGGCCAATATCAAGTTTAATTATGAAATATACAGACAGATATTGCAGTGTTTTGCTTCCATTCACTACTCTCGCCAGGGGATATTATTTACCTGATGCAATTTAAGCGAATAATTTATTTTCCTAATCTGTAACTGATAAATATGTACACGGGTAACTTTGGCTATCATAATTGCAGTCTTCCTTTCAAGTCTTTTTCTCCCGCAGCCTCGAGCTAAAACGAACATTTCACAGCGCGCCCTTCATTGCTTTGCCATTTGAGATAACAATACTTCCGTCGGTTCTTTTAGGGAATAAATAACATAAGATAAAATATCTAAATACATTTAACCTGCTTCTCAAGAACTGTTTTAGCTAAAGGAACTGTGTCACGACTGCGGACAACTTCTAAGAAAAAAAGATAACAATAAAAATATATTATAAAGATTTTCATATAAAATAATATGATTCAATAATATGATGACTAATTTATGAATAAAATTGTAATATAATATTTAAATAAAAAAATATTACAGCTACCTCAACAATTTCTGAAGTGTTTGTCACATTTTTTTAATGAAGTCCAGTAAATGGAATATAAAACTTAAAATGTATTTGTGGTTAAAAGTAAAACTCGTTTCACTAAGTAGATACGAGAACCATTCGTGCTTTGCTAATAGTTGTAGGTTAGATGTATGTTAGCTGCAATTAATACGGACGGGTCCACTCGACAGCACCTTCGTGGGTTGCTGCTCCCACGTCTTAACTTCGACCTTTATATTAATTATTCAATAGCCACCATTTATATTATTTTATTGTCTCTCTTGATGCCTTGCTTTGTATGATGTCAACGGCACACATAATCGTTTTCCACTCACACATCGAATTGTTTCAAGATGTTCGTTATCAATTTAAATTCACAGGGCGCATGTACTATTCGTACCTTAGACACGACCCGGCTACGAGTCACAATCTAGAATACATGCAGCTTTATTGTACATAAGAATAAATACAAAAAGAAGTCATAAGCGCATTCTAAATCAAACAGTAAACAAATATTGTTTTGCTGTAACACTTTATATTTTCGACACGTATTTGTGAATTCAGTAGGTAGCACAGACCTCGGCAACACCCACAGGACAGGTTTCACTTGTAGGTCTGAAGCGGTCGATTTTCATTACAAATTAAAGCTCACCCACGCGCCTTCTTGAACACATTCTTAGTCGTTCAAAACAAGTAACACTCACTGACAATGTAGGTAATGCAAGAAAATATAATACCCACCTTTACAATCTCATAAACATTATTATTAAAACTAATAATACTTAATAATACCAGGGTTTGTTTTAAGACTTGCGAATGCCATGACATTAAAGGTTGAATCCAATTACCGCTTTACAGTAATAATAGTTGTAGGCAATTCTTTCTTGAGTATAGAAATTTCTGATTAGTTGAGGCATCACTTCTCTTAATATCATGAGTAGACATATAAAGCGGTGGCGCCGTGGGAAAGTTTGAAGAATAGGTCGCTTGAACCAGTTTTCCAAGAGACGCAGTGCCCTATCCAGGTCGTTGAGATAAAAAATCATATGTCAACAGTAGCTACCTCACGCATCTTATAATAAGATACTTTAGATTTCAAATGTTGCCTACCCTTTTAAGTTACCCTAATCATTACACATAAAAATAAACGACTCTTTTGAAGGAGGCATATTAATTATTCAGCCCACATGTAACAATATGTTGGAGCGACTGGTGCAGCCTTGGCTTCCTACACCTCCGCGCTGCCCACGGCAACCCTCATTTGGTCATTCATGTAGGCGCAAATGTCTAATCACAAACTAAGCAACCTTATAATGACCCCACTAAGAGTCACTTTGTATACAGGGTTGCGGAACCGTCAATATCAAAGTCAAGCACCCACACATCAATACGCAATAGAAATATTATTTATTCCGATCTAATTCAATCTTGTTAAATTGTATGCGTCAACGAAGTTGAAGATAAAGTAACTATACTCATTAAATAAAGATTAATTCCATTGCTAATTACTAGTAGTTACGTAATATGGATTTTTTATATTTTATTCCAAATGTTATATGAGTTAACAGTGGTATTTTCAAATATAGTTAAGATGCCAAGGTAAGTACGGAGGTATCTCTTGTCCAAAGGCTAGTAAACTCATTTTTATCACTTACAGTACTCGAGTGTATGACAATAAAGATAAGAGTTATCAGGGAATCGTATATTGTATTACCAGCAATCATTTTTATCTACAAGTGTATGAGAGTTCATTCATATTATAATCTTTAATTGGCTAATCTGCGTCAAGTTGATATGATTAGGAAAAAAATGACTTTACTCTCTTCATAAAGCAATAGTTTGAAGAGCAAAATTTTAGTAAATACAAAGTATACGTACATCTAATAGTAATGTTATTTATTTTAAAATTAAATCCATAGATATTTATTAGTTTTAGATTCTACCCTTGAGATACGCTCTTCTATTATAGTCCGTCCATCGATATTTTCGTCAAATCTTAACAAATCTCCTTGGACCGACATGTTAAGTAGACCTTTAAATAACGTCATACAATCTTAAATGAAAAACATTTTAAATCTTCATTAATGTTATATTACAAGACTTATAGCGCTTTACTTATTAAATTGCAATAAACGATACTTAATGCTTGAGTTGTGGCTGTAATGGCAAATGTTAAATCAACAAGTGCCTATAATGCAATAAAAAATATTAATAAAAGATTTATATTTAATCTTGTGACGACGCATTTTAAATGTGTTTAGATAATATTTTTTTAAATATGTTCTACATAAATCATTTGCAGGTTTGTAAGATTGATAAAATTAAACGATCTGGTGATTTTGAACTTGATTTAATGTAAAATTCTATTAAATTATCATTAACTAACTGATAATAAAGTACTTACATAAAATATTTTTTGAAAAAAAAAATTGCTAGTGACAAAAATATAAAACTATAATATTTAAAATTGTTCTCGCATCAAGGCAAAACTACTTCACGAATTTGAATGAAATTTGATATAGTTAGATTAAAGCCTCGGTCAACCAAAGATGCTTTTTATTCCTGAAAAATATCACATTTTCTCTGGCTATAGCTTGGGATAAAATTAGAAAATAACAAAACTACCACATTAGTTTTGTCAAAAAACTGATATTAAAGAATAATGTAGTGTTGGCTTATTATCTAAATGTACATATGGGATGTTTGTTCCTCTGAAAATTCAATAAATTAAACTATATTATACTTGATTTAACAAAAAAAGAAATAAAGAAAAGCATATTTCACTTTGATAAAGATAACCTACTAAGGAATATCCTTTACAAGTCAATGATTTATATTGCTTGGAAGAAATATTTTATTTACGATTACAAGAAAATAATTCAAAAAGATTGTGAGAAATGAAAGAGGTAGCATCAAAATAAGATAAAGAATAGCGGAGTGAAAAGAAAGAAAAAAAGGAAAGAATTCAGAAGAAGCGACAGATTTTATAAATAATATCTAAATCAAGAAATGCGTCATGGACAGTGTAACAATGACAGATTGTAAAAAGAGAAAAAGTCTTCCGTGATTTATGACTTATTTATTAAGTTATCTTTTAATTAATTTAGATTTAATCAAGATATAAGTATACATATTATTGTGTCATAGAAACAATATAGATATCTTAATTCCAAACATATTTCGGATTCTTCTAACATATACTAAAAACTGTACGTAAATCGTTACGGTATTGGGATATGTATTGAAGTGTTAGTCAGACCTTGCCTCGGAAAGACGTGACAAGATTTAATTACTTTTTGTGACTAGTTTGTCGGTACTTATTTTGCAGGCAGTTGTTTTAGTGTACATCGTTCAAGTCATATACATCTGTCCTATTCTACATATATTTGACAACTGTTTTGTTTTCCGTAAAATTGTTTAACCACTAGATAATGACTCAACATATAAATATAATTAATTAAATTTCCGTGTTAATGTTTTTTTATAAATTGGATTATTTTATTATTGCAGTTCTAGCAAAGTATTCCATTTATCAGATTTATTGTTATTAAAGAAATGAATGTGTTCAAAGTATCAATTAGTATTTTAATGACTTTTATTTAGACTATTCATAAATACTTATATTATGAATTATTATATTAAGCAATCAGTTTTAATGAGTCATGAACTAAAATATTTAAGAACAAAATAATGTCTACGAGAAGTTTATTTTCTTTGATAATGTGCTTCAAACAAAAGTTATTTATTTATTTACATTTTTTTGTTTAATTTTTTAATTTAAAAAGTGAATAATATTATATTTAAAAAGCCCACTTGATAAATTACATCAATTTACATATCATTGTATACAAGATGTATCGTATCTCACCTATCAATTGGATACAGTATTATTGAAATCAACCAATATATATTCAGAACCATAGCATAATGTTAATAAACAAACGAGGTTAGTTGATTATCGCTTTAAAGTCATAATCTTCATTAATCATACAGTACCTACTCCTATTAAATATTCAGTAGTTATAGATAAGGCTTAGTTTAGCTACCAACGTACTGGTTAGATGCGAAGCGAGTCTAAAGTTATGTGCCTGCGTCGTACTGCGTACAAATCTCGTATGACTGAAAACGGTGGTCGACTACGGTACCTATACAAAGTGGCGACATTCCACTACTCGCGCGGAATGTAACACGGCCCTACAAACAGGTTAAGCTCAGGACCAGCGATCCTTCTCTTTTAACCGCCCTCATTTTATCAGAAAATGATTGCAATATATTTCTAAAACATATGTTTTTTCCAACAATGTCTAATCACGTTCATCAAACCACATTTGTACCGATCCGATTATGGCGACAATCTAACAGATGCTGACCGCAAATCGGCACCGCAGAGACGTTCTGCTTTACTTCACTTTTCGAAATGCAGGATCGCGTTACAGTCACCGCTGGACCATAACTCGGTGAGGCGAAGACAAAAATAAACTTAATATCGTGTGCGTTTGACGACGCATCCAATTTATAACGGAGCCGGTGACAAGAAACAGCAAATATATGTTTGGTTATGTCTATTAATGATTTGTAAAATACACCTACCTTCATCCAGAAGTCGCTCCATGTGCATGAAAACATTCGGGAACGCAGCCAGTTGCTTCCTGTCTTTGAGCAACTGAGCTAAGTAGTCCGCTATACTTTGCGTCGAAGGATTGGTGTTATCACACATTTTGATTACTAATTATACAACTTGGGCCACGTTAAATGTTTTGTAAAAACACGTTCAATACGTAATTGTACTTTAGTAGAGGTTATTGTTATTTTAGTGAGAATACTATGTTAGATAAGTTAACTTCACTACCACACACATCGAAGTTTCGGTCACCACTAAATGACGAAGTTGACCGAACTGAAGTTGTGGGCGAATATAGCGCTGCGCTTGCGCTCTCATCGAATGTATTTTTTGTAAGCGCGTGCGGCTGCTGTCCTCAGTGTAGGCGTAATAATAACCTATAGTGCTCTCGCTCGCACTCACTGCCGTGGCCTGACTGTCTCTTTCTGATAAAAGAGGACAGTGGCGGAGGAGGCGCCATCTAGTTAACCTACTTACAACTACAACCGCAACTGCTTATTATACCGATGACGTACATCTAAATCTTAAAATCCGCAATTGAGTACTAGTGTCAATACATTTAAATAGAATAATAAGTTTAAACAAATGCTGTCCTCTCACAGGAACATTATTAAATTAGTTTACGACGCTTGCTAGCCTTTTTTTATTATGAAAGATACATTTGGTACGTACCTAGTGTAATGTGTAATTATACTAGGTAATGTCTATTTCATATTATAAATAAGGGCATATATGTATATAAATGGACATTTAGTGGCATTAAGTGGATCTATATTAGCATCTATTGGTCTTGGGTTTATTTATTATTAATTAAATATATATTTACAATATTAATGAATATTAAATATATGTAAACTAATCAAAGCATATAATTTTAATAAAAAGGATATAGTTGTTGGGTGTTAGAGTAAGCAGTTTCCATAATGTTTCCATAATGGTCTACTTTAGTGGCTTGAAAGAATTACGCCATCGCTGAATATTCTTTCATTAAATATTTAAGAATTGTATTTATAAGCAGGATATTTTAAAAATAATATGCAAGGACTTTAAAAAGACCAATACCGAAAATATTGTTTAAGATTTAAAACTTCTAACGCAACAAGAAAATCGTATGATTAGATTCTAAAATTTTAAATGTATACTATTTTTAGACTATGCTGAAATTGATATCGTACTATTTACTATGCTGTTACAGTACTACTACTACTAGTTTTTGATAATAAGCACACTACTCGCACACTCTTCGTGGTAGTCACGTAATGCGAAGAGATGAAGTATGGAAGTGGATGGTTTTAAGAGAAGCCACCAGAAAAATATCTCCATCCTTATTTTTTAAGTACCCTCTTCTCTTATGTGAATGACTCTATAAAATCCATGAATTCTTTTTGGCAGTGAAGCAAGTCTTCATTGGGATGACAAATGATAGAAGACCGTACAAGATATAAGATACGAACATTATACGCCGACCCCCTATAATTGGGATAAGGGCAGGTCGATGATGTGAGTAGCTTTACTCCACGTAACTAATTGATTTATGGCAAAATTTCCGATCTTTAGAAGTATTAATAATAAACTAACCAACAATCCTTAGAATAACTTTAACTACGGAAGATGTATCATATTTTGAAATCCATTACATGGAAAATTTGGTTGCTCCCAGTTATAATCTTGTCTGAGGCTTACGAAATCGGCTCATCTGTATATAATAATCCTATAAAAATAGAGTTATAATGTTGATCTATTTCACTCATCTAATTGATTTAGAGATACCGTAATGTTAAAATTTGTTTTGAACTGACTAAATTTGATCAATTAAAATTACCCGAGTTGGTTTCATTTTATCAATTTCGTTAAAAGGATAAATGGGCAATTGACCCCTATTCAATGGTCTGGGATCTATCGAATTAAACGGATTAAAACAAGTTCCACGGTCTATATCCAAAATAACTGTAAAGTACAATTAACTTGATAGTGATAAAGTTAAATTAATTACCGTTTAACACATTTTATTTATATAGTAACTGATCACGAATGGTTTGATAAGAGTACGATAGATACCGTTTAGGAGATAAAATAATGTATCTACCAAATACAAATGACCCAATAGTAGATGTAAACGGAGCAACTGTCAGCCAAGCAAGGTCATAGAATGCGGCACAGTGGTAAAAAAATTTAGAAGTATAAAAAAATTAAAACGGGATATATTTCTTTCCTAAAACTAATCTCAGGCCGAAAGTTCTTCAAGCCCTTAAAATATATAAATTGCAATAAAGCCGAATGTACGTTCACAAGAAAAGACTTGAAAAGTAAACTGAAACTGGTCGATTATGAGGTCTTACTAAACTAACAATAGATGAAGTCCAAATTTAAAAGAGGCCTAAGATGTAATCTTTTAGAACTTAAAAGAAATAAAATTACAAAAATTATAGATTTTCTTGGCTTTACTTTTGGCGTTGATGAGATACCTCATGCTTCTTATATTGAATTCCGAAAAATACCAAAAAGCAATGCAATTAAACATATAGCAATTAAGTGTTTAAAATGTACTTATAGATGAATATTTTAAAATCTGATAGATATGAAAACGATGATACTTGCCCATGTCTATATAAATATAAATTATAAATATCTATTTATTATACTGTATTATTATCTTCATTATAAAGTCTAAGTAATGTTGACGCTAGGTAACACTATAATGGGTATTCGATGGTCAACATAATATTCAAGATAATTATCCACTTGAAAGATCATGTGTTTTCAAGGCAATATACATCTTATATAATCAAATAGCTTGGGAGTTTTAAGATACCTGCAGTACCAACGAGAATAAGACAGGAGAGACATTTTGGGGACTACACTACATGTTATAGCCTCTACATATTTTTATTTTTACAACATTCACAGACATACTCACTTTCTTAGTAAGTATGTCTGTGAATGTTGTAAAAATAAAAAAGTATGATCGTTTGAATCGTTACAATATTGAGTATTGAGGGCGTAACAACATACGCAAAGCGGAGCTTATGTGAATAAAATATTGTGATCCAAAAAATGGTAAGCTAACGGTGAACATGACGGTTAGTTTAGTACCAAGTGCCCAAAAATATAAAACGAATCAAATATTCAAAATGAAACATAAACATTATTGGGATATTTGATATTTTTAATGTAGTGTTAATGAATTGACTGCCTTTTTATTTAAATAGCCATTTAGGCTAGTAACCCTTTTGATTAAGAAGAATGTTATTAACTGTATTCAATACTTTGTACATGTAATAAATATTATTTTCCAAAACCCCTTATTTTCTTCATATCGTTATTTCTGTAAGGCTAATAAAATTGACTGATAAAATTCTACAACTAAATTATTTTTATCTGATTTGATTAATATTTATGTATATTTAGTTTATTCTATGTAATGTGTATGTTTAAGTTTATTTAATTACTATATGTTCTTTAAATTGCTTCTGTATTTAATATTTCAGTTTTGTGACGTGAGTCATAGTTTTATTCAGTTTTTTCTTTTCATGTCTACCCCTCGTAGTTGTTTTCAGTATATAGTGTTTTGGTTGACTGGTAGAGAAAGAAAATTCTATAGCAATTAGTCCGCCAATTGTATATTTTTTTTTGTGATTATAAAGTTGTCATAAAAATTATATATAATATTTTTTTTTAGAATATGACAAGAAAAATGCTTAAAGTTTAAAAAAAAATCACCAATGGTTTTGCAGTTTAACCATAAATGTCATCGTATTGCGTAGCCTCGAACCGCCTAAGGCAGGTCGTTCTAAGCTAAATTATCCAAACGTTTAGAACTCGATTATACAAAGATGGTAATAGAATGGTGCCGCTAATGTCCTGATAAAACAACTTCAGATTGATTTACTTTCACCAATAAACAGGCTAATTATTATCTATCTATAATCATTAAAAATAATAACAACGCTGAATAATATTGATTGAAAAAAATATATATATATAATATCTAATTTAAGTTACAAAATAGCACACTCTTGTAATCGATTCTGGAATCTGTGATAGAATACAAAAACTCAATTTTACAAGTGCCGCATTTTACAAAAATATATCTTTAAAAAAAATATCTTAATCGATAATTTAGTTTAAAGTATCAAGCCTGAAAGTATATTAGTAGTTTTTTATGTGGGACGACGAGCCGTGTGCACATTTTGCGTCTTAAGACTAACATGTCCGGCTCTCTGCCTACGAATCGAACGTGGATAGCATTACGTCATTGGGGCGACTTTGCAAAACATTACATCTTTGGTAATGGAATCGGAACTTGATCTAACAAATAATCTTGTAATACCTATTCAATTCTTGGCAAAGTGAGAGTTTTAACGTTTACGTACTAACGCGTAGGTTTTTAATATGCCTTTCTCATGAAACCTACTGGATTATGCAACAAAATCGTTGATTGCAATCTCGCCCACTAGATTTACTTCAATACAACTGCTGTCGTTTCATATACGTATATTAAATAATGGGTAATTTTTTTTATTGCTATTTAATTATAATAATATGTTTTTCTTTTTAATATATTTTATTTATATTCAGATGAAGAAGAGAAAGATATACCAAGTTTAGATATCTACAAGTTCACACGTGGAAAAGACAGGAGTGATGACTTGATAAAGAATACGTTACCTGAACACTTTTCTGATGAACGTAATATATTGGTTGAAGTAGATGAAAACAGGCATCTTAAAACTTATGCCATATTGCAAGAGCCACGTCCTGACTTTGCTAATAGCAAACTTCGTTTCGCTCTTTTAGTTTACACAAATCCTATTTGGAATCTATTTCTGTTAATAGCAATTTTCCTACAATACCTATTAGAATCTTGTTTGTATACTTTTGTCAAACCAAGTGCACGGTCTCTTTGGGTGATTATATCTGTAACTTTACTGAATTTTGTTTTTACATTTGACGTTCTCGTCTTTTTTGGCCTGAAATTTTCTGAAAAGTGGCGCAAAACTTTGAACTTAGTGGAACCAAATACGAAACGAGTTATTTTTGATGCTATTCTCGCAATGCCATATTGCTTAATGTACCTGATCCATTATGAAGATGATATAAAATTGAATGTTTATGTTCTAGCACCTTTAGTCGCAACTGCACGGGTTTACCGAATAATTGAATATTCTTATACTAAATCTTTTCAAGCAGGTACAAATCAATGGACAACCTTTTTGGCTCAATATCTAATATTATTCTTGCTGTCAGTACATACTTGGACATGCATTTGGTATTTATTAGCATATAAACATTTTGATATTCGTTGCTTACGTTCGTCTTGGTCCATCACTGCTTCCAATTTACCAACAGAAACAAACTTTGATTGGTATTTCGTTGGTGCTTATTGGTCAGTTATGTTTTTTTCAACAAATGCACTTGGAGAAATTTATCCAGTCACTACATATGAAAGAATAACAGCTACTATTGCTGTCCTTTTGGGATTTTTACTAACAACGGTAGTGTTTGTGGGCTCTTTAACCTCTCTCTTTATTACAATAACTACAAGACGTGCCAAGTATGTGCAGCAGTTAAAAAAAATACAAAATCATTTGGCACTAATTAAAATGGATCATGAAACAACGAAACGTATTATAAGGTTTGTATATTTTTTTCTATATATGTTAATTACATTTTTTTCTACCTACTTAATAAACTGTATCATATTATCTATGTATATTAATTAATTTTTATTTAAATACCTAAATGCCCACGTTTATACTTCATCTCCTCTACACAAAGGTTGCCTGGAAGAGATTGCTCTTGAGCAATAAAGCCACCATGTTGTACCAACTTCTTATTTTGTTTGCTATTGTTTATTTTTTTGTGTTTGTTTTAATTTTAATACAATAGAGAATATGAATACTTATCATATCATACTGTTTAGGTACTATGAAGATCTATGGTACCAGAAGTCTGGGGTTTTCAAACCTAAATTTATAAACCTGTTGCCTGCACCATTACAAATGGAAATGTTCTATGACCTTAACGCAGTACCACTCTACAGTTCTTTAGTATTCAGAAAACTTCCGGAAGCATTCCTTAGAAGACTGTCTGTTAAAATGAGTCACCAGTTTTATTTACCCGGCGACATTGTTTACAATCATAATCAAAACAAGACTATTATGGTAATATTATATTTTTGCATTGTTAATATTAAAACAGAGCCAATTGAATTGTTATTTGTTTATGATACAAATACCAATACATACGGTTATTTATGTTCCATTAATTAAGATCTGTATAACGAGCGGTGTATTAGAGCTTCTCTCAGATGAGGATGATGAAAGTCCTATGATATCTTTTGGACAAGGAACGTGTTTTGGTGAGATTTCATTAGTCTACAACATACCAGGTAAGTAAGCGAATTAAGGGATAAATTTTAAATGCTTACACATCAATAAATAACATTCTTGCAGCAAGATGCACAGTCAAAGCCGCGACCTATGTTGAATGTCAAGTTCTCAACAAAACAGACTTTATAAAATTGATGATAACATATCCAGATATCATTGATAGAATCAGAAACGAAATTCAGGAAAGGATTTCTCGAACACAAAAACGAAAACAAAAACAAGGAAGTCACTTACCATTGTCATTAGATATTTATGCTTCCAAGGATCGAAAGAAGAGCAGCATCAAATGCTTAAAGGATAAATTACGATATTTACAAGGTATTATAAGAAATGGTTTCAGCATAAAGTTGGTCTGCTACAGAATTCAAAACCATCCCTTCAATTTGTCAGCAACTTGGAACTATAAATACCATTTATTTTACAGGAATAACAGATGTTGATTTTTTAAGTAGCGACGATGAGCTTGACGAGCATTGTTTGGATTTATACATTTTATCTGAACATGTCAAAAAACGAACTAGTATATTCACTTGTTTAAATTCAAGATTCCCTTGGATTTTGGAATCGGAATGTCAACTAGTTAAATATTGGGGAATATATATGCTCTTCGTAGTATTTTATATATGTCTCCTATACCCTTATTTTATTGGGTTTGCGAGAAAGTTTCCTAGGGGGATATTTTTCTATTGCGAAATTATTATATCAATCAGTCTTATATTTAACCTGTTAATAACGATAGTAACTGCGGTTAAAACTAAAAAGAAGTATATTAAAAACGTGTCCGGAATATTGAATTACCGCATGAATACATTAGGGTTTTATTTAGATGTCATATCAATAATTCCGTTTGAGTATATCGTTACTATACATAGCAATGCCACATATCTTGATGACTATAGAAATCACCTTTTCTACTTATGCAAAGGAACAAAGCTTTGTCTAGTTTGGAGGCTATCAAGTTTCTTTGAAGAGTTGGAGAGAAAATTACTTTCGAATTCAATTATTGTTAAGGTACCCAACCATAATTATTAATTTATTAAATAAGATAACATTAACCCGAGGAAAATTCGAACCTCTGAACTCTGGCTTACGTCTCTCATGCTCTGTTAACTGAGTTACATGTCAATACTTACCGTGATGAATTTAGAACTATTCACAATATATATTTTTACTAAATTTACTAGTGTAAGTTAAATGACTGTGACATTAATAATCTTAAAAATATTTAGATTATCAAGTACTGTGTTTACATTGGATTTATATGTTACTGGTCGGGGATGATATTATACATGGAATCGTGCTTTATGAATAGATGTTCGCAAAATTCATGGTTTGCAACGGCGATGACCTCAGAAGATCAAAGAAGAAATACGAGAGCCAGCAAGTATGTATGAGTAATTTCAGTAATCAAAAAGATATGTGTTTTTAATTAATAGCTTTAGAATTTATTCATTGGAGTTTCCAAGAAAAAAAATGATTATTTAAATGTATCTGGCAAAGGCTATTTGGATATTAGGTACTATCATATCTGATAATTATAGATGATTTAATAAGCGGGAAGAACAAACCCTATCCTTTATCCCAGTTTGTGTATCTCGAATCCCTAATGCATTATCTCAAGTCTAATCTGCGACGTTCTTAAATGGGGAAAACGCACTTTTTGCAGATACTTGAAGGCAATTATGACCTATAGCTAGCTTGTAGGTACTATGACTACTAGATTACTGATAAACATTAAAAAAGACTTTTTTTTTCATAAATACAATGGTACATATAACACCTAGATCCTACAAATCTACAGGTTTTATATTTATATATATATATTTTTTTTAATAATGGCTTTGAACCCACGACCACAGACACGATAAACGGAGACAGGACCAATGTGTCAATAAGTCGTTTTAAGTAAATAGTCGGACTATAATACAGATTATTTTTTCTCTTAGAACGAAATATCATATACTGACATCAATTTACTTTGCGACAACGACCTTGTTATCAGTTGGTTATGGTGATTTTAACCCTGGAGACAAATACGACATGGGTTTTGTAGCATTTCTAAGTTTATACGGTGTTCTTCTAATTGGTTATTGCGTGTCTGAATTTTCTGCCATTGTAACTCATTGGTCCAGGCAAGTAACTATGCTGACTATTTAATATAATATAATTAATACCACTATAATAAAAGTTTGAAAATATTCCAGAACGAAAACGGCTTTTTTAGGAATTATTATAACTATTGATAGATTTATGAAAGAAAATAATATGCATCCAGCAATTAAATCTAGGATTATGTCGTTTTATGAATTACAATGGCAATACAACTCGGTATTCCATAAGAATAACTATATTTTTGAGAGAGTTTTATAATAATTTGGATATCTATATATACATAGTTTAATTTTATAGGGTGTCGAATTAACCGGTGAAAATTGGCTTGAGAAAACTGTAATACCTTCAGAACTGCGAAAAAAAGTACTTCATCAAGCAAGGTTCAAGACGCTGACTTCAATTAGATTCTTTCAAGTGAAAAATAAAGCTTACATTCATACACTAACTGAAAGTATGTATCTGTGAAGGAGCATTCTTGAGTAATGTATAATTATTAGGGTGTAAACCGATTCACACGCCCGACCTAGTTGTGTCAATAATGGGAGCGCCTGCTCAACTAATTACTGTTCCGACAGAGATCAAGCTGTATATTTTTAGCTTCTTTTAGAAATTGGTTGTTTAGCTTCATAGATATTTCAGCGGCAAGGGACATCATTTTGCCACCGGGAGAAATAGTTTACTATGGCGGAACAGTCACAAGAGAGCTATATATTATTGAGAGCGGTTACTGCTTGGTGACATGTAAAGAAATGCGAGAGACGAAGACTGAACGTGTCATTGGCCCCGGGAACCATCTGGGATTATTGGTGTTGTTATATGGTGTGCCGGCTGTCAGTACTGTAATTACTTTGACACATTGCAAAGTAAGTGGTTATTTGTTTAGAGTATGAGAGTATGTTCACATGTGCAATAGAAATATTTTACAATATACCTAAAGTAAATTGTTTGATTTAGTTGATAAGCATAAGTCATTTCGCTTACACGTCCGCTTTAAATCTTTTTCCGGATATGAGGGAACACGAAGGTTTGCTTTCTGCTGAAGAATTGAAAACAATAGAACAAAGAGCGAAGTCGCAAAACGCGAATGCTTACTTACAACATTATAATCTTCCTTCCCGATCTAAAAAGAAACACATTAAAAGTATTTTGCAAAATTTTTTCGATGGTAAATAAGTAATACTAGATACTTACAAATTCGAATTCGATTCGAACCGGATCAATAGGGTTTAAAAACAACCAGTGGTTTGAAATAAACACTTTTTAAACAGATTCATTTATAAACCTGATAGAAGACTACAGATTAATAAAAGAGAGCTACATAGAGTCATATCAGAACTTCAATATCTTCAATAATATATCACCTTATTTATTGATGCCTATCACAATCAAACCTGATGGTATTTTTCTTAAAACATGGGCTATAATTAGAGTCATGGCTGCGTATCTTTTAAGTCTTTTTATACCGGTAAGTATATCGACGCCAGGAAATAATAATATATAGTATAATGAGGTTCCCTCTGACTTAAAACTACTACGTGATTTTAGATCGTGGTTGCAATGGCACCAAGTTGTGATACTTTTAATATTGCAATAGTAATATTGGAATCTATTTGTTATATTGATTTATACTTGATGATGCACGTTGCTTACTACGGACCGAAAAATCAACTGATATACCATCCTTATTTAACTGCAAAAAACCATTTAACAGTGAGTTTTTTCTGTATTAAAAAGGGCTAACTTACATTTTGATGTTAATTGATTGAATTGCTGTTAAAAATATAACATTTAAAATTGCAGCGGACATTTCTTGTTGATTTTCTAACTTGTTTTCCGTGGTACGCTCTGTGGAAACTATTTGTGCCTAAACACGATGAAAACCACACTGTAGATGACCATCAAATGAACGCACACGTGTACCATTGTATCATTCGGATGGTCAACGTCTTACAAATATATAAGCTTTACGCAGCTTTCTGGGCAGAATCTATAAGTGCGTTGAAAAAGGTAGGTTATTGTTTAAAAAGTTAGGTAAACTTAGTTTGCTTGTAACAAACTCCATCCACAATATGCACTGAAACTATTTTTTACATTAAAATATATTTTTACATTTACAGGCATATCTTATGAGTGTGCTGCAATTTCTTCTGCTGACTTTATTCTTTCTGAACCTGTATACATCAATACTATTAACAATGACGTGTAGATACATAATAGCTGATGACAATGACGATTTTCTGAGAAAGGTAGAAAAATTGACATTATTCAATGGACCTTATATGCCAACCCAATACAATTCTGAAGGAAATATGATATGCAGACTTGGTAAGTTATTCGAACATTCAGGTTGTATTTTAATGTTGAATATTTTTAAGTGAAGAGAACATTTACTGCGTCTATAAAATAATATTTACTAAAAAAATTAAATTAATGACAACTCTGATAATAAATTTCGTAAATATCGATGTATCAAACCTCTGGTTCATCCAAGCTTGTCACATATTTTACAAAAAATAAAATTTCACAAAATATATTAATTATCAGATTCTTGGATAGACAGCGCTAAAATATTCAAAGACACCTACATAACTCCAAGTAAGGCGTATCTTTTAGCGTATTATTGGGCAGCCACAAGTTTCACCGGCGCTGGGTTTGGTGACATCACAGCCCAAGACACCACCCACATGATACTCTCGATATGTGTCAACATACATGGAACTTTGTTTTTTGGGTGGGTTGAATTTGTTACGATCTTCCTATTTGGTATTGCATGATTAATCATACCAGCTAATTCGGTTTTGAAAAATACGTTAACACTAACTAATTATGATATTTTGTGACCAGATATGTTTATGCCCGAATAGCATCCTTAAAAGCAATGGCTGATCAAGTAGTTACAACATTCCAAGAAAATTTAAAACATTTAGAGCTATTTCTACAACGAGAAAAGGTACCGTATGTTCTAAAGAAGTCAGCCATTGAGCATTGGAAATATCAATGGAAAAGAACTGGCGGTTGGTCGGTAAGATAAAAATAGTGTACTAAATATTATACGACATAGCTTCTTGATGTGATCTCATGAATGTTGTCCAAAAAGCAAACCTTTTTTTTTTATGAAGCACCAAAAAATTTTGGGAAAACTACATGCCAACCTTAACGAAGACGCCGTGTTGTACATGTACGAAAAAACATTACGAGAAATACCGTTATTTGAAGATGTGGAGTATTCTTTCTTTAGAGCTTTCGCTAAAAATCTTAAAGAGCGATATATCCAAAAAGGTTACACGATGATGAGATCAAATGAGGTCATAAATAATATGTTTATAATTTACCGCGGCAAGGTGAGTATCTTAGGTATTTTTTTTAAAGTATCTTTGAAATTGAATGGGGCTAACAAACATTTTATTATACTTTTTTAAGGTGGATATTATTACCAACACAAACGAGGTCGAGGCTTGTATGGGGCCAGGAGGAATTTTCGGAAACATTCGCGGAGCTTCCAAGTACCTAACGATGTCTAATATAATTGCATCAAGGAATACTGATTTGCTTGTCATCGAAGGAGCGGAGTTCTATGCACTTTTGAAAGTATGTAGCCTTATTGTAATTGCTTCAAAACTAGACGAAACAGCTTTTGCAACTTGCATATATGTGTTCGCGCAGAGCTCACATTTTTCAATAAATTCTGATGAATTTTTGATTAGTAACCTGTATTTGTGACATAACTAGCAACATATAACTTATGGAACAAACGTAGAATACAAGATAATAGTTTTAAAATATCTAACTCGAGAATGGTCACAACTTTTTAAACAAAGATCTTACTTTTTTGCTGTTCTTAACGGTGTTTACAAGGATTTTTGATTATAAAGACTTTGAGGGTCGCGTGTCAGTAATATGCAACCCCCTCTACTCGCTTCGCTACACTGCACTAATTTTAAGAAAATAGTGAGTACTTTATGTTTACAGTGTAACTGTTATTCCAGTATTTTCCATCTGTATTAAGAAAAGTTAAATATTGCGTCGACTCAACCACAAAGGACTATGTTTTGCCTACAATAATGTCAGAGCCGTCCAGCACTGAAGTTAGTATACTTGGTTATCAATTTTATTTCGTCAATTTGATAAAATTTATTTCAATTTATTTTTTCAGGTAGAAAACTTCCCTTTAACATATGAAGCAGATGATAATTTGGATGAAGAAGATGAAATTGATCCGAACTATTATCTAGACGTACGTCACTACAATTTTATTTGGTATAGTAAATCTAGGTGTAGTCAATGTCGGCGACCTTTTTTTCCAGAGTCCTGATAAAAGTATTGCTGAGTCACATGGTTCAAGATCGATCGCTTCTGGCGATTATGCCGATTACGTTTCAGCTATTTTACTTATACTAAAACCTCATAAGTAAGAATTAACTAATATACTATTAGAAGCTTAGTCAACCGTTGAGATTTTATTTATTAAAAAAAAACAATGTTTCATTCAGATGGTTCCGGAGTAGCATTTTGCCAGACTGTAAATGGGTCATATTTATAGGTATTAACTATTTTTGTAATATCATCATTTGTTTTCTCCCTCTTCATAGAAACATATTTTCACAGATTATTTGATAATGCTTCTAGCATATGTTGATTTCATGATACTCGTTTACCAAATGGCATTTCTATCCAACAATTACTTTTTCTACATCTGCGTTGTTTTCGACGTAATATTTATATATAAAGTATTTTTGGATATTCATACTGGGTATATGAATAGATACGGAGACTATGTTTTGAACTCAAAGAAGGTCCGAAAAATGTATGTATTTTTAATAGATTAGAAGCAATATAACTAACACGCAAGTGTTAATTTATTATTTTGTTAAAGGTTTTTCTCCAAGAAATATCTACGCAGACGTGACTTTCTTTGTAATCTGCCACTGTGCTACTTAGCATTTGCGATGAATTTAAAGCCACCGATCCAGATAGCACTGTTTTGTTACCTGAGAACACCGCAACTGATCAGAATATCGTATTTATTTACATATCGACAATATCGCAAAATCAGCGTTGGTTCAGCAAGTTTATTTCTCAAATTAACGTAATACACTAATTAACACTTATTATACAATTCGAGTGTTAAAAAACAAATGTACTATTGCTTTTTTTTATTTAGAACCATCTTAATATGGGCGTCTCTACTCACACACATAAATGCATGCCTGTTTTTTAAAATGTCATGCCTAACACCTGTTCAGTGTACTTCAGCTAATTGGATTACAAAAGAAAACTTGAACTTAAGGATCAGCTACTCAGAGGTATTTATTTATATTCGAGAACTTATAAAATAACATCATGTATGTTCGAAAAATATCTATAAACATTTACAATCATAATCTTATTTTTTTTTCTTATAAATATAAAATGAAAAATAAATCGATACGTATATTATATAATACCTGCTGTATTTGAAGATGCGACTTTTTGGAAACCATCCCGTTGTTCTACCTCCTCTCACCTCTATTGAACTAACTTAGCTCAATTGGTAACAGCTCAGTTTCATATGGTGGCTCAAATGGTAGAGCGATAGGACGTTTTTCCAGAGGTCACACATTCGAAACCCTGCCCATACTAGTTTATTACTCATTGTATATTTATTGAAATCTTCATATATATAACGAAAAATAACACTTCTACAAAAGTCGCAAGAAAGATAATTTTAAGCAACCGCAGTATGGAAAAAGTATTTCCTAAACTTGTATAATAATATTTAAAATTTACAGAATAATTTCTTTGCTATTTACATAGCAGCGTTATGGTACATGATAAACCTATTAACTATAACTGGGACTGGTGACGTATCTGCTCAAAACGACGTTGAAGTTATAGAAACTGTATTTATAACTATAATAATAAAATTCTGCACGGGTAATTATTTATAAATGTTACGACGTATAGAACGTCTTAAAAAAACAAAAAAACACTTTAGAATCTATGTAAAACAATATATTCTTTCAAAATGATGAAGGCGCCCATTACATTATCCAACTTACAGCGTAATTCTTGAATTATTTTTTGTTTTTTTTTTACATTCAAACTAAGATGATGCTTTACTACATTCCGCCTGATGGGTAGTGATGTAGTCATAGATGGTAGGGCGCATCACTTAGCAGTTGGCTATTCAATCTTAGCTTGAAGAAACCCACAGTGTATTCGGACGGAAAAAAAATGCCAGTAAAAGTCTCTGTCATGTCCTCCAATCACATGGGCGCACTAACTTATTGACAGCCTTTTCACAAGGTTATATAAGCACCTTTTTAATGCTAGGTAATTTGGATAATGAAATTGCTGGAAAACACAAAACGTATTAAACATACCTTAAACTTTTCCGATTATTTTGGTTATTAAAGTAAAGCTGCAGGCAGATAGTGTTGTTTTTTTTTAAATCAAACTTAGGTCTTCTCATATCGGAGATGTCCGCAATGATAACTGCTCATTCATCTTCTCGTATTGAGTACGACTACGGCATTAATGAGCTGAGGGACGGATTGCGAGATACAGATCTTAGCGACCATCAAATGAACAAGATGTGGGACTATGTGAGAGAGCTGTGGAATAGACAGCAAGGGAAACAGGTAAATTTTGATACTTGATCTTGTTACCTATAGAAAAATAATTTGATAAATAATAACTTTTCTAA
The DNA here is from genome assembly GCA_963555665.1 of Dircenna loreta. Taxonomy (NCBI): domain Eukaryota; kingdom Metazoa; phylum Arthropoda; class Insecta; order Lepidoptera; family Nymphalidae; genus Dircenna; species Dircenna loreta. The sequence continues at coordinate 7,266,937 of OY743093.1, read as the reverse complement.
CCGTCGCCACTCTTCCCTGTTATCTGGGCTGGATGGTATCCATAAAGGATTTCACAAGAAAAGAAAAAACTGTTAAGAATATAACTTAATATTTTTTTACTGATAGAGAGGAGTGATCACTACGGTAGAATTTAGTTTTCCAGTGTGTACTGATTTTCTTAACGATAATAATAATATCCTAGATGCCTGAACTACTTTACAAGTTACCGTTCCGACTTCGAAGTCAAGTAATGCAGGCGGTATACGGCAGCCATATAAGGGAATCTATAATATTCAAAAAAACCAGTGAAGATTTTAAACGAATGTTATCTATGTGGTTGAAACATTGCGTATTTTTCCCCGGCAATTATATAGTACAGTGCGGTGACGCTGATCAAAGTATCTATTTCATTCATAGAGGGCAGGTAAATGACACGACATTATACAACGTTTATTTAATAAATATAGCTTAAAATTGTTACTTACTACAGGTAGAAGTACTAACTGTTCATCAAAACTTGACCGAATCTATTTACGACATTCTCGGTCCAGAAGATAGTTTTGGTGTAGCTCAGGTAATTATCAAATCAGGTATATATTATTGATCTAATATATATATTTATCTTATCTTTTATATACATAATAATTAGATTAATAAAGAAGACCATGAAAACCATTAAAATGTGACCCACAAAATGGTTTTCAAATACCAATAACAGCGTGGTTATATAATTTTAGCATTTTAACATTTAAACTTTTTCATGACATATATATAGATACATATATACATATATACATCATATAATCTATTATGTATCTCTTTGGCTGGATGTACTCACGTTTATTATATTGGAATTTGGCCCGACTAGTTTAGAACAGGCCAGTTGTCACCGCGAGTCTGACATGCCTCGAGCTCTATTGAAGCTTCAAACCCATTCGGGATTTTAATTCAAGAATCAGATTTGAATTCCGAGTACAGTCGAGACAATATACGTTTATTTTATATTTTCAGGGACTCTTCGTAGGTGTCACACATCATTTTTCATTCAGAGCTCAAACCGTCGTCGACATAGTATATTTAAAGTTGGAAGAATGGAAATATTTACTTGATTTTTACCCATCCTCGGCAAAGCTGGTACGTCGAAAAGTTGAAAACGTATACTTAGCCATATAAGATTATGTATCGCCTATATATTAAATATATCAAATAAAACAATAATAAACAGAAATATAGTATAATTATTTAAAAAATACGTACAAGTTATAACGTTTTAAATTGAGATATGTCAAAGTTTAATTAAAACTGACCTGTTGGGATCACAAATAATTTAATCACTAGAAAGCCGTCTCCTTTTCCTACTTTGCCGCGAAGTATTTACCACTTCAGTTTCGTCGACAATATCAGACACATCCATGGGTTCAGCGCTGGAGTGACCTTGATGTGTTTGTGTTTGTAACAACTGAGTGGGGGGTAACCTGAAACAATACATTATAATGTTTAAATATTTTTTTATACAGAATGTTAAAAAAAACATATTTGGTGTACAAAGTGTATGCTAGTTAGAATCAATTACGAATAAAATAACTAACTACTAATTAAAAACTAATTAGACATCTAAAATAAAATTACAGAAATAAAAAAAGAGCAATTTAGTACAAAGGCTATATAATGGACGAAACCACATCAATAACAGCATAGGTAATTATATATTTTTAAGTAACAATGTTAGGCTAAAATAAATATGTAAAAAAATAATTATTAGAAAAACCCACAGGTATATAGTTAAATTGTAGTCATTTGGGATGGCTTTATTTGGGATTTAAGTCAATATGAGTTTAATTAGAAATATCGTTACAAAAAATACTACATTGAAATAAGGAATTCTATCTAATCTGTACTAAAAATGTAACACAACGGGTAGATTTCAACTTCACAACGTCGTGCAAAATACGAACTGATAGTAACCTTGAATTTAAATAAATTCAAATAATTCAATAGAGGTTTTCTTTTTTTAAACAATTCATGAAAAGTAAAATAGGTACTTGTATTTTTTAAATAGTATTATTACTTTTATTTCACAATAAATATGAATTGTCTTACATTCCAATTTCATCAACATATACAATTTATATATATAAATATATACTTTACATAACTTACCCTACTTTAATAACTTAAATTACAGATAAAATAAAATAAGATTCATTTAAAGGCCCAATAATAAATTAAGGCTGTATATGTGTAAGTAATTACGCACATGTAAATGAGTTTCAAATCAATCATATCTCTTCGCATTTCTTACGATGGCTCCGTCTACAGTTAATAAATCTGATTATAGCATTTAGTAGCTTTTAAATTTGTTATAAATTAAATAAGGTTACTCAAATCCCTTGAGCTGTTATTAAACTTTTCATACAAAGCAGCAGGTAACTATATCAAATTTGTTTGATTGTCAAAAAAATATATAATTTGTCAACCTAAACTGGATAGTTTAGGTTTGCTTGAGTGTTTGAATGGATATTCAAACACTCAAGCTAATCAAAATCGGTTTAGGCGTTCAGTGTGAAGCCCAAAGTCTGACAACAATATTAACATACGTTAGTTATATATTTATGAATGTAATCGGCAATAACAGAAGTACGATCCAACTTCTGGCCCACGAGTTTTCTGATGTCCTGTCCTATTTAGAAGAAGGAAGATTGCTCTGACACTATTGGTTCCAAGCACAATGACCTTACAGAGAGGGTAAAAAAATGTCTCCACGGTATGTTATGAAATTGTGAAAAAAAATACTTTATTAGTCACTTAGTAAGTATGATAACGATGATGTTTGCATTCATTAACTTATTAACTGTTCATAATTGTATCGCTGTAAGCTTATATTATAACTAAATGATATATTCTGTTATATAAAGACACACACAAACACGTGCATATACATTCATGCGTTTACATTTATACACAATATTCATACAATCAGACACACACACACATAAACACTGTTTTACCACACTACAGTAGATTGAAAAAATAAAAAGTATATATAAAAAATAAGAATATACAAGTAGGTTGTGTACTAATAGTTTTTTAATATATTTTTTTATTTTTCTGAGTAACGACAAACTGAGTAATGTTCTGCATATATATATGAATACGACCCATAAAAAAAATAATTTTAATAGGAAACCACAAGCTTTTTTTGTGGTGTATTACAATATCATTTTAGCTAAGAGTGCAGACAAAGTCACGGTCAATAGCTTGTATGAAATAATAAGCATTGCTAATACTTACGAGGAGCTTTTAGAATGTTTTGTTTGCCTATTATCATAGACAACTTTGCAGCACGGCCATTTGTTGACTCTCTCCAAATATGCATTCAAGCAACGAGTATGAATGGATTCATCACACCCTGGACAGTTGACACCCTGAAAAAGATACAATTTATATCATTTTAAAATTTATTTTTGTGAATAAACAACATAACTTTATTTAAATTCAAGTATGTTTATTTATTTTAAGATTACATTGCCATTAATGAAAATACTGTATCTAAAATTGATGAATTTTGTATTCCATATATTTATTAAATTTTAATTAAGGTAAGTTTTATTCAACAGTATTATGTACAATAATGAGAACAAAAGCTATAGATATACATGGTAAAGGAGTAATTTAAAAAAACCTTCAAATAAACTTAAACAGGTTTACCAATCAGTAGGCATTGGCACTGGCAGTTGGCACCCAACATTTACAGATAATTTAAGATATTTATTGTACCAATAAAAAAAATTACAGCATACAAAGTAATAGAGTACCAAAGCTTGTAAACAATACACATACAAATAAAAATATGCAATAAAATTAAAAATACTGAAATGAAATTTGCAATATATAAATTTAAACAATTTTATGAATAAAATTTTAATCTAAGTAGCAAATAACACATGAAGTTGATCTAAATTAAATAATAATTCAACCTTTATTTATTTTTGCAACTATGACTTGTATATATGAGACTTGTCAGTTGTTATTGTAAAAAAATATTGAAATCTGGTTGCAGGATCAACTACCAGCTCTAAGAGCAAACTGATACTAAAAAGCCCCCAGGGATTTTTTCAAAGACACAAAAAACATCATAATAAACACCTACTCGAATACCAAAAAATCATCATAATTGATCCAGTTGTATAGATTTAGTGACATGTACACATATATATATGTAAAGTCAAGGTGTAGTTTTGTCAACTTACTCTGAAAACATTTTTATCGCAAACGGTACAGTTTCTAATAGTATCCGGCATATTCTCTAGTAAGTATCTCTCAAACTCATGGATTGCTCGAACACCCAATGCATAGCAATTATTATTTAAGTCCAAGTAATGTATTGTGCACCAAGTTTTTAGAATTATCTGAAAATTTATTAAGTTGAATTAATTAAAATTAACTAACAAATATAGGAATTATGAAAAATAATGTTGATGTTTCAAAAGAAGCTTCTAATTTGAACTAAATAGAATGAACCATAATTCAACAATCACTCTGCATGTTAAAGCATTATCATCACCAGATGCCTTAGCAAATGAATAATAGTCAATAGAATATTATTCAGATATAATGTAACATATATTTTATAAAAGTATATATTTGTATATATTTTTATATATTTTTAAAAGCAGTGTGATTTTTTAAATTAAAACATCATTATTATCAGATATTGTAATGTTTAATAAAATAAGATGAAATGAAGAATCTTATGATAAACCATGATATCAGGTTAAACCAATATTATGAAGACCAGAAGCACCACACTACTTCTTGGTGTTATACATATTATAAAAAATATTTTGAAAATAAAATTATATTTACCTCAGCATCTGTTCTCTTTAAAACTGGATTTACTTTACTGGCTAATTGTAGAGCTGCATTTATTTCGATTTCCCGGTTTTCAGTAGTCATAATGTTTTCAATTAATATTCTAAAGTAGTCTAACTCTTTTGGTGAGAACACATTTTGAGATTTAGTAGCATCATCATATCCAAGACTGAGAAAAACTATCTTTCGTTCTGAAGTCAACTCATCGATTACTATTTTAATATTTTGTTGAAATGGTTTGATTTCTTTATTAATATCTTTTATTACCATCTCAACTTTTGTTGCAGCAAAATCTGAAACAAAATAAAACAGTAACACTACATAGACGACACTAGTTCTTCGTATTATGTGAAATATAAAGTTACCAAAGTTGATTTTGTTGTTTGATCGAACGTAACGAACATGGTAATGTTAAATTAATTTAAAATAAAAAGCTACTTAATATGTTACTTATCAAGATCTTAGACTGTACAATATACCTGGAAATCGTTTGAATATGTTCGTACAATTTTCGTATGATATTACTCCTTCGCTCGCAATGGTTCGCAAAAGATATCTGTGAGCGTTACCGTATACCATGATGGACACTTTACTTATAACAATTTATAAGTTATAAGGTTTGACTTCTAAGATTCTGTAATCTGTTTATTTCAAAATCACTAATAACGCATCCCTGCCATCTGTATTACGATTTACGACTGACAAGTGACACATGTCAATAGTCGAAATAAACTGACATTATACCAATGCACGCACTAGGTTACTTGCACTATCATTTTAAAAAATGTATTCAAAAATTCAGGCTTAAGTAAATATTTTTTTTTTCAATAAAAGTAATTTTGAATATGATTATAAAAACGTATTGCCACGTTAAGCTTATTTAAATTATTTTTATTTAAATAAATAAAGAAATAAAAATAATTTGAATTTAAATAAATCCCCTCGGACAAGAATTAAAACCCACTATCTCTAGAAAACTGTTCCGTCACTCTATCAATTGCGCTTAAGTTTTTAAGATTTTTTTCGAATTTATATTTGGGCTGGAAAAATATTTACCATACAAGACCTAAGTACGCTTACATTGACATGAGAATGTTTTGTATGTGTACGTGCTTTTTACCTCGCAACTAAGATTTAAATTTTAAATTAGTGTAATTATTAAATCTAAACACTGCAATCTTCTAATTTTTACTTCTAGATCAAAGACTAAGAATGAGATGAGATGAGATGAGATTTATGAAGTATTGATCAACATTTTTTGTTTAATGTATCAATGCAATATCAGACGATATAACAGAGCGAACTTTTTAGTAGTCTTATCTTACCCATTGGGCTTATTTGTTTCGGATATTATTTACTTCTATATTATCGTCTTCTATTGTGATGATAAGAAAATTTGCGGTCAACTGGAAAGGAAAACAAAATAAGACAAGTAAAATGAAACTAAAAGCAAATTCACTCAAGAAGTTAAAAAATCACTAAACAGCACTTTTAAATATCAGAGGTCAAATCAAAAGGAAATAATTGATTATTTCTAGAACTAGCTAGGCCCGGTTATCGGAGTCTTGAACTTTGCAGTAGTTGGTAAATAGTTTATACACAGATTTACATGTTTAACATAAATCTGTAACAGATCAAATCAATAGCCAAACAAACAACGAAACAAACGCCTGAAAGAATTTACAAGTATATCAAATTATTTGAATTTATGTTAGGAGAAGTACTTAGTTCGTGTATCAATCGATGTTGCCAGCGACTTCATTCGGCCCCTCCTGTGCCTATGTTGATGTTTATCTCCTCCTACGTTAATACGAGTAGATAGATTAGATAGGTGGTAAACGAACCATAGCATTAAACCTTAATAAACATAGGTCAATCAGAAGAATATAAAATATATATACACATTTAAATAAAATAAATGTTTGCATAGAATAAATTGAAAAGCCACTCTTTAAAAACTTTTCTAGAACTAATTATTTTCATATTCGAACAACCTGTGGCTAATAAGTGTACAAATACAAATGTATAGATTTATTTTCTTAACCGTTCTACAAATACTTTAAGTTGCTGTCAAAGTTCTTCGAGGTTTTTTTTTGTGATAAGCTTTCTTTTGAATTTTTCATTCGACTACCCAAATTACGTCCACAATATAACAAAAGTAAAACATTGTCCATTTATTTTTTAACAGCTTATTTTGGTAAATTGTAACGTGGTTTTTTTATACATACAAAGACAATGTAAAATAGACATACATTGCAATTATGAAACACAGACAATCACGCTACTTGGTAGGTTATTCAGTTTTATCACTTTTATATGTTTAGTAAATCATCTTAAATACTAGTATCTGCCCTGCAGCTAGCATTGGTGGCTCAGCTCAGACTTACTCAACAATCACATTTTAACCCAAAGTCTCACTGTATCCAGTGGTGAAAATCACAAACAAATTTTGAGATAATAACATTCAGGCAGAGTGATGCGGTGAGACTTTTGTAAAAGTAATTTTATTAAGAAATACGTAAAAGTATACAGTTTTTTTAAATTATCTTATATTATCATTGAAAAATAATGTATTTAGTAAGGTAGTAAATGATAATATGTACAAGAATCATTATTTGATTACTATATAATACGAAAAAATGCAATTTTTACAAAATATTTCTTTTAAAGGTTGATGCCTATTCTTTTCAATCAATTCAGTTAATCACAAACCCGCCAGGCTCTTTTCATTGTTCAGCCTCGATAGATCCGAACGTTAACAATATCCGTAAAATATATTACGGACACTTATAGTACGTTTTCATTTTACTACACACTAGCCTAAACTTAAAAAAAATAAAAGCAAAAGCAAAAAAAATAAAAGCAGCAAGCAGCAGTTATCTTTCAAGAGACGTCACGACTGCAGAACATTCCGGATGCAAAGTTCACGAGGATATTTCTTTGTCTGTGATGTTTCCGAAGAATTTTTTCAATTGGTCGCAGTTCCCTAGTATTAAATAAAGCAAAATATATATCAGAAGAAATCAAGAATCAGTTTTTGTAATTACATCACTATTTATCACAAACCGAAAGTATTTAGTCTTATTTGCTAATAAGATCAAATTATATTCGATAAATATTAATAACACTGGTATTATCTGTAAAAATCATGTAAAGTTATAAAGTTATACAAGAATCTTTGTTACTACTTAGTAAAAAAGATTCTTGTATAACTTTTGAGGAATATACATCTTGGTATGTCATTTTTTTGACAAAAATAAAAATGGTTTTTGTTCATATTTTTGTTTTAATTTTTTTTACAAAAGTTAGGTTTGTTAAAACCATACAACAAAAATAATTAATAAATTGAACCAGTCAAGTAGTTGTAATTGAAATAAAATTACTTGAGTCAAGCTTAAAATCTTAATAATATAGCTAAACTTTTTAATCTCAAATTAAAATTTCAACGGTTGAGAATGAAATTTCAACAAACTTGGAGCTGTTACAAAGGTTATATATACTTTAGTATATATTTCTGTAGTATATATTTTTGAAGTTATATCATTTATAATATTATGGCGCAGTGCATCGTGTAGATACATGGTAAATTAATTATATTAAAATTTATTATTAGTATAATATAAAATACAAGCATCGGCCCTATGTCTGGCATTAGCGGCTCAGTTAGCTATTTTGTAACAACTTATTCAACAATTATATTTTAACCTAAGGCATAGAGTAAAAAAAGTTTATTTATTGGTGAAAATCACTATGTAAATTTTATTAGATAGATCAGACAGAGAGCATCTCTCTCGCTTTATAAAAATATATTCATAAATAAAGTAAGCATTTTTTTTTATCTCATATTATCATTGAAAATTAACATAGTAAGGACGTGTTAAGAATTATTACTTGATTAATATATATTTTCAACATTGCAATTATTTTTATTTAGAATATATTCTATTTTTAATAAAAATATATATTATATTATATTGTGCTTTAAATTTATAGTTGTTTTAAACGATTTAATCAATTCAGTAAACAACAAACCCGTCATGCTCTTTTCATTGTTCAGTCTCGATAGATCCGAACGTTAACAATTTCCGTGAAGGTAGAGTCTTTTAATTGAGCAATAATTTGAAGGTGTATTCAATGCCTCTTGAAAGCTGTGAATCGGAAAGAGCGACGAGTTTTTCATATAAAGGTTATATTATTTAATTTTAAGTTACACTTTTATTAAAATTAAGTTAAAATTGCACAAATCTTATGAACATCTATAATTTATTTTATTTTATGATAGTAATATCGATTTAATATTATAGTAACGATGGAGCCCAGCCGCCACGCACTGAACCTGACCGCAGAGGAGTACACAAAGAACACAGATAGATAAAATTATCTTGTTAATTAAAAAACCAGTAAAACCTTAATTCAAAATATAACAAATTAAATATATTTCCGCCATTTTATCTCTAAGAATTCACGTTTGGACAGACTCAGATATCCTTGCTGGAGATAAAAGTCAATTGAACGCAAAGGTTTCAAAAGACTGAATGAAGAATGGAACAACATGTAAGTACCTATATAAGTTACGTATTTCCATAATATTTTTTTATGACTTTTATTTTATATTACACCTAACTTTAGATTGCACGGTTTCTAGGACTTAGCTTTGGCTAACAATTTTAGAAATTGAAAAATAGCTACTCAACAGAAATATTAAAGTCAAAATCTTCAGATTGTGGTAAAAATCCTATAAAATTGAAAAATACTTTATTTCTTTAAGGTGGCGTGTCTGAATTAGTAGCGATCAACTGTTGTGTTCAATTAAACGAGTACCTTAATTGTTTTCCTGTTTGTGATAGCGTCTTTTGTTTAAAATCTTTTGCCTGAACAAATAAAAGTCCCTCTTTTATTGAGCGACTCAATACAGTTACCGATAAATGTTGATTTGTTAATAATGATTTGATTACACAATAGAAAAACAACAATGTCTTCTTATTTCCTAAATATTCGTTAGTAAAAAATAAAACATATATTCTTTACCTACAAAGAAACAGTTAAGAAAATAATATATTCGCAGGTCAGGTTATATTTCTTTTTTCTACCCGATTTAATCTTATTCTCATTGAAACAATTGCACTGAAGTATACAAAATATTATAAGAACTTTATATTTCATCTCACTTTTGCTTAAAAAACTGCTGCTTGAAAACTGCTTTTAATGATTCATAGATATATAAAGATTTATATTAATAAATTCGTTTTACATAGTGATACAAACCGCTGCGTCAATCACTTCTTTGACAAGCTCTTAACGCCCGGGGATAATAAACTAACATAACGTAATGAAATAAACATAAAGTCACGTAACGTAAACTTTAAGCAAGGCTATATATAATATATAATATACTATAATAGAAATAAATATTTTGATAAAGCACTACTACACTATATTTTTTGTTGTATAATGTAGGGATGCTGATAGATTTTTTTTCTAAATTGTTTATTCTTACTTGAAGAGGTAAATGTGTCCTCATCGTCAACTTTTAGTACTAATTTGTTAATTGATCACGTTTCTACTTCTGTTAGAACATACGGACTGAAGTAAACCGAGAAGTTGGACAAACTAAATCAATATACCTGAAACCAGCTCTGACTGTACACTAACTAGTTGACTTTGTGAGAGTATACGTAATACGTAAAAGAGACTAAAGTATCGATAAATAAACAAGCTTAAATATTGCATTTATTTTACAATGAGTATAAAAATATATACATGTTTGTAAGAAATTATTATATTTCCCGACATATTTTTTTTGATAACCTGATTATCTTCTCAAAGATAATATAAATAAAATTTAATCTAATGTATATCATAATATATTGAAAGTAGAAAACTTACTTCCGTTTAATGAAGTGAAAGTTTTCATATTCAAATATTTCACATTACATAATGATAAATGAAACTCCTTTAATTAAATTAAATTTGATATTCTATAATCTAAATTTAAATTTATATTTGTCGGCGCCAGAGATGGCGGAGCTATAGGTTTATCGATATCGATAGGTGTAAAAGTGTTCATAATGCCAGTGTGGTAAAATAATGAACAATGTTATCTATATCTAAACTAATATACTATAAAGCAGAAGAGTTTGTTTGTTTGTTTGTTTGAGCGATAATCTCAGGAACTACAGGACCGGGCCTTCAAAAATTCTTTCAGTATAAGATAGTCCATTTATCGAGGAGTGCTATAGGATATATAAGATTACGATAAAATAAATAGGGGAGGAGCAGCAATTAAAAATGTTGCAAAAACGGCAAAATTTAGAGCTTTTTTTTTTGTTTTTACGGTGTAGGAGGGCAAACGAGCGTGCGGATCACAGATGAGAAGTGATCACCGCCGTCCGAAAGAACTCTTGCAATATCTAAGGAATCACAAGAGCGTTGCCGGCTTTGGAGGTGGGTGTAAACGCCTTTTTTGAAGGTACCCATGTCATATCGATCTGCAAACACTGCCGAAAGAAGTCCATTCCATATCTTTGTGATACGTGGAAAAAATAAGCTTATACACAACGCTTATGTACTTAACTTATGTACCAAGCTTATGTGCTAAGCTTATATAGTTTAGGCAAACCGACAGTTTTGTATTGGAGATGTGACACGATCCGCGCCTCCAGAAGAAGTGTCCAATGGACAACGTGTCAATTATACAATTCAACTATCACCGCATTTGCCTCATTTCTAAGTAATCAATTGACGAACTTTAATTGAAGCAACATCGTTATCCACGACATTTTTTTTCTGTTTTATACAAAAATAGGTAAACCTTAGGCAATTAATACCATAGATTGGTATCAAGACTAAGACTGCCGACATTTCCTAAAATGCCATGTCAACATACGCTATCCCGCATACATTTTATAATCAACAATTGTTTATTTTATTATTTTTATGTATCTTATAAGTTTTTGGTAGCGTTATTTTTGTAAGCAATCATATAAAAGATTACAAAATCATTTTAATTTAAGTGCCACTTCAACGATATTAATTCAAACGAAAAATATAGCAGAAAAAATCATTTAGGTATTTGAATACACAAAATACATGTTATTTTATTTTAAAATTTTGTATATATTTAAAAAAACCTATAAAATACAATTTCAACGAAACTTATTTGATACAATTTTTAAACAGACGCAGATTGTTTTACAATTATTTTTATTGGTATTACTGGAAAATAAAGATGAACAAGTTAAATATTTTCTGTTCAAATAATACTACTCAACTGGAACGTGTTCTACTTTATAAAAGTTTTACTAGAAAAGATAAGCACTCCGCTTAGGATGATTAAAAAAATTACATGATTAATTAAGTATTAATATTTACAGAAATAGTAACAATATATCTTAAAAGATAATAAAACACAACACAAAAGTAATTCAACGTTATTATCTTTTGTGAGCAACCATTTTGTTGTGAATAAGCGACAAAAGAGTTTCTAACACAATGAAGAAGGGACCTGATTGTCGAATTAAAGGTAATTGCGACCTCAAAATAATTTCATATTATATCACAATACTGAACCAGTTGTTATCATACAATGACGTGATTTAGATGTGTTTTGATAAGTTGACAATACCGAATTAAATAAATTAAATTTATTAAAATATGAACGTACTTTCCGTCAGTCCACTTTGTTATCTGTTTTTATTTTGTTATTCTGGCATCAATGCAAAAAAGATTCTCTTTTAAAGTCGAAGCATTATTTTTATATTTAATTATTATTTTTACATTATTACTGTAGTGCTTCATTATTTACTTATTTATTTTTTTAATATTGTTAATTATTAAAATGTTTTAGTTTTGCTTTTGAAGCATGTCATAGGGCTTCAAATTAACATCAAAATTTTTAAATTATTTATTGGTAGATGAAATAGGATAATTTTGAATATATATTAAATGATAGGTACAAGAAAAGTGTCAGAATATATTAGAATACATACATGTAATATATGTATGTATGTATATATTTCTAAAAAAAAGTTTATTATATAGAAATACAATGTATAAATCAAAGTACATATACTACAATCCTTTGCCGATTTCGATTTCATATTTAGGTACTTATGTAATTTGGTGTATTCATTGAAATATGTTTTTCATATTTTCTAACTGTATCTTATAATTAAACTTATAAAAACTTCTAGAGCATTTTAGAAGTTATCCACTTTAAAATGATACTTTAGTGAACTTCGAACCTTGTAATTTTCTCAGAAGACATTTTTTATTTTACTTCATTTTGTATTCCTAAAACGTGCTTTGTTATACAAAATAATATGTTATGATAGGGCTTTCATAATGAGCCTATATGAACGCCTAATTGGCAATCAGCCACATTGAAGCTCAAAAACAAAAGTAAATGAAAATATTATTTAATCCTGCTGACGTAATAATTGAACCTTTGCCAGCTTGATTGTATTCAATATAAAATTACCCGCCCATATTGATAATACAATCGAAACTATTTATAATTAGACTAGACTTTGACAATTTAATACTAATAAAAAATGCTAGGGTTTTACATTTATGTATTTATATTTGTTTTTACTGCTGTATCAGTAAAAGTAAATATAAATACAATCAGAAATTATCTTAAATTTTAAACACTTTTCTTATAGTAGTTAACTGCTAATTTTCCTTTTTTCTCTATGTAACAAGCGTCGGATTTCGCATATTTAATAATAAGAAAACTAGACTAGAGAGAAAAGTATGGTTTACAAAAATATTCAGTATTTTATTTATTTTATATTGTTTATTTATACTAATTATTATAAAACCTAACTATTGTTTTGTTAGCTTAGACGTGTTAATATCAGGCTTTGAGGATACTATTTTTGCATGACTGCCCATTTTTTTAAAAGGTTTATAGTATATAGGTACTATTAAAATAAATATGATCGGTATAAGAAAATTGTCATTAAAAAAAGTCCGAGTGAGTGTACTGCTCGCTTTATAAATTGACTCTACCACCAGTGGATTATATAGTGTGTGGTCTGTTAAAGTGCTGTCAAATAAACATCACATTTCTTTTAACTATTTTATACATAAATACCATAAATTCCAGACTCTTTTATTACTCTTTTTTTCATGTAATTAGCCTTGTTCTTGATCCAAAAGTTTTACCGAAAGATAAATCAGATAAAACGGTAGAATTTATCAAGTTACGACCTTTGATATTAAGACCAAATAACTCTTACAAAAATATCAATTTTATTAATAACTTTGGAACTATGACGCTTTTTTCAATGAATGGAATGGCCAGGCAATAGATTTTTAGTATTCTTTTCAAAAACTTAGAATACTTTTATTTTTTTAATAATAATATAAATTACTACTTATAATACATAAGCATTCTGACATCAAATATAAACAAATCAATAAAAATCAACTAACAATTACTAAAAAAAATTTACTAAAAAATATACGCTAAGCACAAAACTTAACTATTTATTTATAAAAAAAAAACTACAAACTATATACAATGACCATTAACAATCAAAACAACATTTGTACTAAATTAGAGAACAGACAAGTTGACTCAGACCACTCAGACAGACACACGTTTTCCTTATCAAGAGGATGGTTATTGAATGCGCGCGCTTCTTAGATGGCACCCCATCACACGGCTGCTGTCTGATAACAAAAAATATTTTTGTACAAATAACAATTTTAATTTTAATAATAGTAAATTCTACTTAAGCAAGGGTATTTCAAAAACTAAATGGTTTTTCAAATATATCAAATAACAATTTTTTAACAATATAGTAGCTAATTAATTTTCTAGTGATGCCACGGTCAGTGCTACTTTACCTGAGTATTTTTACGTCTGAGTGATTTTGGTTACTTAAGCCAGCCGCTCCTCCCGCCGTTGCACTAATGGTATAATACCCGGGCTCATAAGCTAAAAGAGAAAGCTGATTTTGGGCTCTCTTTTTGACTTAAACTCGTCCATGGAAACAAACCGTTTTCCAGGTACATGTTCGAAGCACGAGCTTCGAACATTTACCCTATTGCAGCAATTCAACATCAAAGATGTAGACGCTATCCTAAGAAAGAAAATGGCTCGAAATTGCCTAGCTAAAGACTGCCATAATTGAGGTAATGGTGACAGGTTTAGTTAGCTTTCTCTCTAAAATAATGGAGAGTATTATCAGCCGCTACCTCTTGGGATATCTAGAGGATCGTCAGATCATGAATCGGCAATATGGATTTCAAAAGTCGTTGAGATTTTGATTACCTCGTATACCTGATATACCGATGGCCATTGGAACGGATAGAGGCTGGTAGTCAATCTCGGTATCACGAAATGCTTTGATCGTGTATGGCACAAGGTGCTGCTTTCCGAGCTCCTTTTTTATTTTCCAAGAGCTGATGCAATCATATCAATAGCTTATTTACAGAGGGGAGTATAAAAGTCGTTATTGACGGTTTTGATTGGCCCCAAATCCATAAATGCTGGTATACCCCAAGGCTGCGTACCACACCCAACATTGTGCATTCTGCATCTTAATATTAGATAAACCCAACATTTTAAAAAGAAACTTCAAACTTGGAACGATGTAAACTGAATTTTGTTATGTTTTATTTCCAGGAGAAAAGTTTAAAAAACCCCATTTGTCGTGTCAATTACTTCATTATACTTGGCGAGTATTCAACTCGCCATGTATACGATTGCTGGGATTGGATAATGCTACCAAGTGTGGGTATCACAGTAACCTGGAGAATTAAAAAAAAATATATATATTTTTATGAATTAAGACATATTTTTTGGTACCTAATTAAAGATTTTGGAAGTGGAATCTATGCATTTTAATGTAACTTTTTCTGAAATTTTACCAACGAAAATATACCAACAAACATTTAAGTCAACCCTGATTTAATTTTATAGCTCTAGCGTTTTGAATGCGTCTCGTGACAGCATTGTTCCATTCATTTGCTTAATTCCTTTTCAATATCCCGTTTTAACAATACTATTTGGAATGTTGAATATTTGATGCCGTAAATAAATAAAGCTAATATTACATGGACGTAATATATAAATGTTATTATATATAGGCAATTAGTAAAACAATATCAATTGAGATCACAAATAGAGCTTTTAATTATTTACTGTGAACTCATTCTATCCTAATTATTTTGATATTAACGAAAATAATATTAAATCTAGTATATTATTCGTTTTATTGTAACTTATAATTATTATTTCGTTTCATTGTACCCAAAATAATGCTGGTGTATTTTCATTGTAATGACATTTTGAGAACTATGAAATTACACAAAAAGAGGCAAATATAAAAAAAAGGAATTGTATGATCTAAGAAAAAAAAATCGTACTTAAATGGAATTATATGAAATGGAATCAAATAAATAATACGTTGATAAAGTGTAGTGCCTTAGTTTAATAACACGAAAAATACTTAAAATATATTTTACTTTGTTCGGTAAAGGTTTTGTTGTTGTTTCAACTACATTTAAATATATTTTGTAAGTTTGATTTCAGTAAAATTTAGCATAATTTGTGAGCATTACATTCAGAGTGTACCGGCATTAAATCGAAAGAACGTGAAAACTGATACGGCGACTCCATTGCTTGCTATTTCAGTGATATTATATTTTACTGATTTTAATTATTATATTATTAGTTTACTATATTTAAAATAAAATTTTAGTAAACCACCCATTTTTAACACATCAATTTCAATAAACCCGAAAAATTATTAAAAAGTTCTATTATCAAAAAGTATAAAAGATACGATAATTATACTAACGATATATAAATAGTTAAAATTATAATAAACTTTTTGGTGCGTGATTGTAGGGCTGGTACCAATAAAGTCATCGGCATCATATTTTAAAAATATATAATTTTATTTATATACTCTATGGTATATTTTTGATTTTATAACTTGCTTAACCATTATATAATTTCTCTTACTAACAAAAGGATATAAACCGGTTAAAGTCTAAGACTAGTAAATGGAAAAACGTATAATCCTAAGTTAAATGCGGTGTTCATTTATTTACGTACAATACATCTTAGAAGTCACCGGGATAGAGTACTTAGTACGTCGTCATTATATCATTAAGATATCTTTATCACTGCAAGTTAAGCTCAATAATACGGACACCTGAAAATACATTCAATCTATTTGTATATACAAGATTGTTTCTGCCTGCGGTAAGTGTTACGTAAGGGAAACTTGTTGAAACGTCAATATAAGGATCACTAAAAATATAAGAAGGTCTAAATATCTGAGCAGCTCAGCGATAACGGAACTCGTCTTAAATTTGGGAACGTATTGCTCAATATACGTTTTGACAAAACGTACGTATTAGCTAGGGACAAGATTTTAGTACCACGTGAAGAAGGAATTTCAATAGGAATAGTGGCCACCATCTGACCCTATAAAGTACAATAACAACGACTAAGGTTGATTCTTTAATGTATATTAAAGTCACTAATATAATCTGTAACCATGTAAGAAATTTTACAACAATTGTACCGACAAACTTGTATAACAACTTCAACAAAAAAATCTATTTTCGTGACGCATTGATTTTTTTTTAAGAAGTTTTAAATTTACTTACATTAAATTACACTTAATGAATGTATCTACTTACATTCATTAAAACCGATATGTGCAGTTTCGTATACTGCGTGATAAAATACCATGGAACATTTAAACATAATATTTAGTCTATATTTAGTATAATTATATAAGTTAAAGTTGAACCAGTCAAGTTGCTGCAATTTGAATTATATTTTTAGTATCAAGCTTAAAATCTTAATAATACTAATATTAAAAACTTTTTTAACCTCAAATAAGTTTCAACAGTTGAGAATAATATTTTACAAACTAAGTACCGTTAAGAAGTTTATTTGTTCTATAATAAGTAAATATTTTGGATTATAGTATGGCTAATTAACAATTATAATTTTTTTTATTTTTTTTATAATAAGGCAAAATACATGAAATATTTTAATTTTGTATTATAATTACTTTAACTGTGATTTTTTTATTTATTTGTAAATTTACACAGAAAATATTCTTAATAATATACGGCTAGTGGTAAAGCAAGTCACATTAATTTGCAAGCTAGCAGCGCTTCCAACTCACTAATTTATTTTCTTTGTAACATTAAAAAAAAATCATTTTGATCCTTGATCCTTCTTTTATGGCTGAGAATCTTTTAAACAAGATCACAATAACTTAATTATTATAATAGTTGTGCTTAATTTCTTTGGTAAAATAAATTGTATGTTTTATATGGGCGTGATTTATCAACAAAATTTAATAAGGATGCAGTCTGAAAGAAAAGTAACACTGGTACGTCATGAAATATTTCAACACTTTTGAATAAAGAAATCATTTAATAAAGAGACCTGTGTTGATCAGTGTAGGACTTTTGAAACATTTATTACTTGAAACATATTTACACGAAAAGAAATGCTCCACATCAATCAGAGTTCGTAACTTTATTTAAAAATACAACAGAAATAAAAAATGCTTGGCATCAACGGTAGCACGAGAAATTACAGTGAAAAGATATCTGCAAGTTCGACTACAATATTATGGCAGATCTCCAACTGTGTTTGATACTTAATTAATCTATGAATGTATGAAATTAATACATTTAGTAGTTTGGTGCCATACTTGTGTCGTTATCACGATTACCCTGGTATTGCAATCAGAGAAATTGTTAGATAATATTTTCGAGAGGACGGAAAGCTTATCTATCTGTTTTTTAAGACATGGTCATTTATGGGAGCTTGATCATAGCAGTATTATAATAGTTTATAAAAAAACCACTGTAGAGGAACTCAAGGAAGTTTAGTGAAGAGTTTTGTTCCGTAGCTGCTTATGCTGTCTAGAGAAGGAGACTCTAAATAGCTGGCTCAATATCAACACGGACATTGTAAGTTCGGAAAACCTAACCACAAAAAGAGATTTTTTTGGTATTTAAGTATAGTTATTAATAAGTATACAAATATAAGATGTCTCTGAGGAAAAACTAATTTGTTATAGCCACCTTAGTAGCACAAACATATATATATATATATATATACAAACAAAATGAAAACTAAAACTATTGCTTAAAAAGTATTTTACTCGTATATCCTTTGCAAGCTTTATTGATGATATCAGTAAAGTAAATAAAATGAATGGTTGGATTTCGTAATGCACAGCCTTGTGTCTTCATTGAATTTGAGCTGGCTTTGGCGTAAGCTCATCATTAATTATTTTAGTCATATTATGATTTGTCAAATTACAAAATACGGATAACGTATCAACAGTCCATATTACATAATGTAACAATACTTTTATTATTATATTATTATTTATTTTACATCCTGTAATATATAAACCAATTATTGAACCTGAAAAACATATTCTTATTGTATATATGAAGATTATTATAATAATACTATAAAAAAATAATCTGGTAGTAGAAATCTATATTTCTTTGAGCTACCGTATAAGCTATACGCTTTAATAAAATTAGCATTCTTTATATTAAAATAGTCTTTATCCAACAGAAGATAAATGCACGTCTATTACTCTACTGTCGAAAATACGAACAAACGTTTCTAGCTTTATAGTATCTTTAGATTAACATGGAACTTATATATTGATTTAAAATAGCTTAACATTTCTATTAGTGTTGATAGTTTTAAAAAATTAATTACTATTTATTGTAGGATCTTTAAAATCACAATTCTCGTTTTTGTATGCTTCCACTTTAGACATTATAACATATATGAGGTTACTCTTAAGCGTCAGGTCAATAAAGTATTACATCATAATGGTTCTGAGTTATTAACTAATCAAGATCATAGCTAATAATATTTTCTACGTTTTCCCGACAAAACGTCAAATCAATCGTGGGTTACAGCCGTGTTTTGGTAGAAAACCCGTAGTCTAATGGAGGCTACATTAATCTAATGTTGTTTAAAAATAATATGTCCTCAACTAAAATGTAACAAATCACATATTTAAATATATATACATACTAATACAGATAAAAAAATAAATAAAAATTATATATATATACCTGTGCAAAGGACTCGCTAACATAGTTTTTAAGATTCCTAATAATAATCTCTTATGTTATGCATGTTTTTTAAATCTCATTTTATAAATTATAATTTAACATGACAAAATACCCCGATGACCCGATAAATTATTACGAGATAACGATCAATAATGTGAGCTGAAGACAAATCTTTTAAACCTGAAATACTTTAATATATTGTTAGAAACAAAGCAAACCTTCCAAAACAGCAGATATCAAAATCAATATTTTTAAGTGTTAAAGTAATTTAGTACCCAAAAGACAAGTACAAATGAACACAAAAATATATAATGCAAAACGCATGATTGACACTGAATAAATCGAATTGTTTGTTCTTTTTTAAATGTTCAAAGCCAGAACGGTCTCAAAACTTTTCTAGAACCAATTTTATCCCGTATTCGAACAAGCTGTGCTAATGAAAGCAAAGTCTGAATGTACTAATACAAATGGTTAGATTTATTTTCTTAACCGTTCTCTAAAGTAACATTTCGATAATAAATACTTTAAGTCGCTGTCAAAGTTCTTCGAGGATTTCTCTATGTTGAGATCTCTTTTGAATTTTTCATTCGACTACCTAAATTACATCTATAATATAAGAAATGTAAAATAGTATTTTGTTCTTGAATATTCCGTTCATATTTACCAGCGTATTTGAGAAAATGTTATTTTTAATTACACGTAAAGACGATGTCAAATAGACATATATTGCAATTGAAAAGATTAAACGTCAGACTCTTGTAGCGCTCATAGAGACGAATATTACTAGAAGACTCTTTTAGGTAATTAATACAGTTACAATACTTCATAGTATTGACTATTTGAGTCATACAAGAGGTATGTGAGATTAAATTGGAATTCAAGTAAAGCTTCGTACCGAAAAGAAGACTGGAACCGCTAACCACGCTACTGTTATTCAGTTATATTTTTCAGTGGTTTGCCCTTTCTCGAGTGTTTAAACTTTTATTTTAAGTTTGAAAGGTGTTGTATATAAGCTTTGTGCTCGTAATTTCAGCACCAGCAATGACAGAACAAAGTTTTGTCATAATTTGTAAAGAAACTGGCTGTTTGCACGACTACATATGTAACCATATTTATATAGATTGTAAAAGCTTTTTTGTCTATACATATGTCGACGTTACATATTTACATGGTTACATATTTTAGTGAAACGCGTTTAATATTAGCATCTGCGGCTCATTGCGGTGTCATTGGTGGCTCAGATTACTGGTTTTTTTTAAATTCACTGTACTATCCCATTTGTAAATCACAAACATTTTTTTTTAATTTTCCTGTCCTTTAGACAGACACAAAAATATACTCATATGTAAAAAATATATATTTTAAATTGTCTTATGTTATCATTGAAAAACAGTAAACAAATGTATAATATGGAGGGTAGTTGCACAAGTAAATGATAATATATACAATAATTATTATTTGATGAATATATATTTCAATAATGCAATCTTTATTATATATTGCTTTAAAAGTCGATATTTACACTTATTGTAAGCGATTCAATCAATTCAGTTAACCACAAACCGGCCTTGCTCTTTTCATTGTTCAGCCTCGATAGACCAAAACGTTAACAATTTCCGTGAAGTCAGAAACTTTTAATGGATCAATAATTTGAAGGTGTATTGAATGCCTCTTGGAAGCTCTGAATTGAACCGTTCTACGAGTTTTTCACATTGAATTATTCAATTTTGAATTACGCTTCAATTATAAAAATATATCTGTAAATCATGGACGTCAATAGTTTATTTCATTTTAGTTTTACTTTTTAATTGTGACTTTGATTTAACACTGAAACGGTTCACTCTGTAGTGAACCGTTTCAGTGTTAAATCAACATTAAACAAATAAAAAAAAACAAAATTAAACTCATTTTATTAAACATGATTAAACATTTCTGGCATTTTATTAAACATTATCATTATATTATCATTATATCCGGTTGTGTCTGTACACAACCGGATATAATGATAAAGAACTTAATAAATAATTAAAAACTATTTAATCTCTAACAATCCGTGTTTGGACAGGCTTAGAAATCCGTGTTTGTGAAACGATTCAATTGAAAACAACGGTTTTCTAAAGACTTATTGCTACAGCGGCTGTATATCTAAATAAAATAAGATACGTATTTTGAAATCATTTGTTTTTTTTGTATAAATTGGAGTAAAACAATCTTATAAAATTGTAAAATACTTTATTTCTTTAAGAACGCGTGTCTGAAATAGTTACTAGCGATCAACTGTTGTGTTCAATTACACGAGTTCTTTAATTGTGATCCTGTTTGTGATAGCGTCTTTTGTTTAAAATCTTTTGCCTGAACAAATAAAAGTCCTCTCTTTTATTGAGCGACTCAATACTATTACCGGTAAATGTCGATTTGTAAATAATGATTTGGTTTCACAACCAAAAAACAACATTATCTTTTATGTCCTAAATATTTGTTAGTGAAAAAAAAAATGTATTAGTTGAGAAAATATTTTCTATAGTATTGTTTGTAGTTCCGATTCTTTGCGTACTTGTTAACATAATTTATTTGAGAAAATTCACCTCTGCCTCTGACAGGTATTTAATTAATCTATAATGGCTATGAGTTAGTCGAGTCGAATCTTTACACTCCTCCTATTATATTTTACTTAGATATTTAAATCAAAACATATGAGTTTTTTTTATTAATGGAGGTATAGCAGTACGATTTTTTAGGTTTATTATTATTTTAAAGTAATTACAATATTATATTTATATTAACCCGGCTATATTCACGCAGAATTAAATCGGAATGTGCCCGACTAGTTTCGAATCCATTCGTATTTCTTATTCATGCTCTAAGCGTGGCGGACTCGCGGCGTGAACTGAAACTAGTCGGGCACATTCCGATTTAATGCTACTTGAATACAGCCGGGTGTAGATACAAGTATAATAGTCATAGTTTACGAAAGTTTAAATATAATAATTAAAATATTTAACGTTAGTATAGTAAGTATTCAGTTAGTATTTTTACCAGATGACTGAAATCACTGCAAATGCCCATAATGCAAGGCCCCATACGTCATTACTTGGTGAGGTATTGAGGGGAATGTTCTCGAAGAGTAGTTATACATGGAACAAGATTTTTTAGTGGTAAAAGTAGTGAATCTTATTAACTAGATTATAATAATATATTATCTCTATATAATACTTTCATCGAAACGTTATTTTTTTTTGGTTTTGTATTTGTGTTATTACAAATTAATGTTTTTACACATAATCATTTACTATATTTTATATTTCTTTTAAATAAAAATGTTATTTCAAATATAAATAAGAGTACTAATGCAATATCGCTACTACTTCTACAATATTTTAAGGCTTCGTCCACTCGGTTCGATTCATTTCTCATTTCCGCAGCTCACCCAGGAGCTGAGAAACTCATCGTATTTACATGATGTGATTTATTATTTTGAGATTTCTTGAAAATATACTTTTCATAGGAATAACTTACATCAAAAATATCAAAATCACATAACATTATTACCTAAGTAAGAACTAATAATAATAATATTTATTGTTGAAAACAAAGTAAATACTTACTTTTTTAATACAGAGAATATTACAATAAAGCTAAAAAAAAAATTGGAATACAATTTATTAATTAATTTATTGAGTCGTCGAATTAATTTTGTAATAAAACTGTAAACATGAATAACGAGAATTATAAACACAAAGAACACAACACACTCAAAATACTTTTATCTGGTAGTTTTGAAAATATACAACTACTAGTCTTTATTATCAGAGCTTTCTTTTACTTATAGCAGGTGTTATTTCTATAATTTTGAACGAGGAAATGAAAATAAAAATAACAGACGATAAGCAATAATAATAATTTATTTACATATATCAAAGAGCAGGTAGTTTTTTCGATCTTCACTCAGTTTAAAGGGGTTATGTATGCAAATTGTAATTTCATAGGTTCTTTATAAAAATTAACAATCGGTCTATTGTCTATTTTATATGTCTTTTAATTGGTGGTATTGTCTTATTTTTGTTTTTTTTTTGTTTTATATTTTCTTTGAAGCATGAACCCAATCAATGTTGTAAAAAAAACTGGAGTCCATTATAAAATCTGTTTCTAGCTTTAGCTGGACGTATGGAATTTATCCGGAAAATCTTAGTTAGTTTTCAAATGTAAACTATTTTGTAGTTTGTCTTTTTATTGGTCTAAATAGAACTAACCTAGTCTAGTAGTTCAGTATATTTGGGCCTAACATAACTTTAATATAATTAGTTTTAAAGCTAACAAGATTACAAGTTTAGGATTGAATACGTTCTTTGCTTGGCCGTCAAAATTGGTAACATAACGCCATTAATTTGAAAGTAATAAAATACATATGTAAATTCTCTTATAAAGCAAAACAAAGCGTACATTTTAATAGTATTATTTTAATTCTCAATCAAAAAATAAAATCTAGGTTCAATAAATAGTTTATAATAAAGTAATATATTATAATACAGTGAAAATATGAAACACTAACGCGTCATTCAAGCGTGATTCTGAAATGTATATAAACTGGCGATCGGCCATCATGTGGTCAGTATCTTGTAATTGGCCAAACCATAATATCATTTTGCTAACGGAGTGTTTGAGCTGTTGCCAACGTTCCCAAATTCAATAAAAAAACCTGGCAGCGCATGACAATGCCATCAACTTTTAACAAACGGTCAGTAATTTGTTTTATCTACTACTAATAATATCGTCAATAAACCTTGCAAAGTATATCAGATACCTTTAGAAATATTATTAATTAGAGATTTTTATTTATTTTGTGTGTAAGTATGGTTTTATAATTGTTTGTACGATTTGGTTTTTAATGAGGTTGTAAATATTAAAATTCATCTATCTATCTTTTCTTCCGGACCGTAAAATAATTATATAAAATTAAAAAAGGAAATTCGTTGTACCGTAAAATGTTACTTGAAAAAAGATATGGAAAAATATTTTGCACATTCATTTTATTTCAAGAAATGTTCATATTATGTATCGAAGAGTTTGAAAAATTTGTAAAATGTAAGAAAATAATATAAAACCTTAATAAACATACAAGATATGGTTTAAAGATACGATGGTAAAAAAGCTTTGGATATGTGAAATAAAATTGCGGAAGTTAAAGACATGTATTCTTGTCAGTGACTTACGTATTCTGTTGTATTTGACTATAAATAATTTTATCAAATCAATAATTAATATTTTGAAGATTTCCTGCAGTTTCCTTACACGGAAAATTAAAAGGGAAATAGCTATTATAATAAATAAATACGAAATGTGAATACTTGTAAAAATAACAGAGAATCAGTAGTCCACTTAGATCGTTACAATCACAATGCTTCATTAAGTAGACATTTTGTGCGCCATTGTCATCATGAACTCTCAAACGATATTGCCGTGAAATTATTCTGCGTTCAACCCAAAGCTATTCAAGTAAATAAACAATGAAAAAATGAAATAAGAGGGATACTAAACCAGGAAATAAATGTAATAAATACACTATAATTCTAAAAACATGTTTAGAGCTCCAATACTATATATTATATACATACATATTTAGAATGAATAAAATCAGTTGAAATTTCATCTTACTTTAATTGAAATATAATTTCAGAATATATTTTTGGCCCGGTCTCCTCAGAGTGTTCTTTATTTCAAATAACGTTAGCTATAGCTATGAAAGTTTAAAGACTGACTTGCCACAGCGCAGGAATTGTTCCCAATAGGCAATAATATCTGGAGATGGAGTATTGTTGGTGGAAATTGCACTTCTGCCCCATCTTAAGAGAAAATAGGGCTCATTTACGGTATAGTTTATTTTATTTGTAAACTTAAAATAAACACATTAATAATAACATACATGATATAATATGGATATATTATTTCAAGAACACCATTTGTAATAAGTAATCTTTTAATAGCTGTATAATAGAGTTGTTTCTCCTATTAGCTTAATCGTAGAAAATATAGATATTATCTTGTTACATTGTAACACAATCGTGTCTTTTGCTCGATATTTGGTTTATACAAATATTTGAAATAAATGATAAAAATTGGCGTTAAAAACTTCCAATTGCTTTATCAATTAGTGTATTTAATGAAGTTGTGTTATGGACTTTTATTAAAATTGTTTGTGAATTTAAAGCTTTTTCACTAAGTCTGGAGCATTATAAAATAGCTTTGTTATATCGGTGTATACAGAGGTAAATAACGGAATTGAATACTTTAAACAAATTGTATTTAAGTTATCCTAGTATAACAAACAGTAACATATTTATATCGAGTTAAAAAAGGATTGGATCACAGTTGGAGCTCTGCCATGATATTGTAGTTGAGTGCGGACAACTCCTTTTTCAGTGTTTTATTCCTCGTATTGGTACTGATGCCAAATATACCAAAAACTATTGCAGTTATCATTTTAAATTATGCCTTGAATTAAGAATATTATGGGGTATTTTAATTTTTGTATAGGTTTTTTAAAATCAGACTAAATCTAAGGCAGTAAGAATCAGGTTACCGAGATCGGTCTGGCGTTAAATGGATCTAACCTAATGCCGGATTTAAACGCTGGTGTAATTTAGCTATGTTTCAAGTATATCAGGAAATATACCACAGCATACAATAATTGAATATGAATGCTAAGTCTGGCCCAACAATGTCTATTAGTGGCCTAAGTGCGTTGACGCATATTCACTTTGATCACTTAGTACTTAGTTCTTAAGCCATTATAATTAATTTAAAAACTTTAAGTATTCCTGTATACAGTTTATTTTTTTAACTCTGCTGATGCCCACTACATACCAATACATCAGTAACAAAGACCATCTTAGTATGAAATACTGAGTTAAATAAATTATAAAAATATCAATATCAAAATATATTATATATAAATTGGGATTGAATCGGTTTAATAAAGTTTTTGTTTTCTTTAATAAATTGCCCACAGTCAGACAATTCGGTCAGAATCTAGTGTATTGATTAAACGTTTGAAATTCGGAATAATATTTTGTTAATACAGAAGTCCTCTACTTCTGTATTAACAAACAGTGATTGCAGTCGACTTTATAAACGTGTATGATAAAATATGTCGAGTAAAAAACTTAAAACTTATTGAATTATGATCTAAAATATTAATATGAATTTAATAATCACCCCAAATATGTAAGTGTTTACTTTGAATTGGTTGGTTTAATTAAAACTTCATCCATAATCTTCTCAATTTGCTCAAAGTGAGACGACGGTTTAAACGTTTAAACGCTTATAATAATAAATTGCCTTAATTCTACTGAGGGTAGTTCAATTGTCCGTTCAACGGAAAAGGTTCACTACCCACAGTCTTTACGTTCTTAAAATTGTATTTGTTTATTTTATTAAATTTAATTAAACGAATTTATTGATTGAATTCTTAATTCTATTGAATTAAAGAATCACCATGCATGGAGTTAAATTCTGTTGAACAAACTTGCACTACTTCATAGACGCAGTTCATTTAGCCAAATTATTTTCTGTCATTGTAAAAAAATATAATAGACATACAGCTACCTGTCTCTCAATATATGAAAATTGCTCTTATTATGTATGCATGCTTTGTTATTATTATTATAATTGTCAATTGCACAGCGTTTTTAAACAAATATATTATTAAGTTTTCAGTATTGATGACTATATCAAAAAAAAAACAAGCATCATGGGCAGGACACTGGAAACTTGCAATTTCTCAACACAAAATTCATATATTTTACTGTTAAAAACATTACTTGGCTTGAAAAACGTAGCCTTTCAGTTTTAATTTCAATCTCTTAACTCTCAGTAACTAAAAATCTCAAACGTTTAGCTCAATTTATATAAAAACATTCTAAACTTTTTAGTGACTCTTTTTCACTTATACATAAAACTACTTTTACTTTTTCCTTTTACTACTTTTGGTAACTCTTAGGTGTTAACAGAGCTCATTTTCATTTCCTGGTTTTTGTCCTCAGTACGTCAGTCCACGTACATAAATCCTCTACTTCATTTAAAAGTACCTGACATTGTTTAGGGTTACGTGTCAGTATAGCGAGATCGTCTGCAAATGCTAGTATGGATTCCGTGTATTTATTATTAAATTTAAACCGATAACCCCACTTTTTCTCATGACTTATTAATTTATCTATAAAAATGTTAATTACTATATTAAATATTATTGGAGAAATACAGCAACCTTGAAATACGATTTGAAGTGTAGGATTATTTATTATACATAAACAATAAACATAAACATGAACAATAATACTAATATTATGTGTTTATTCAACTTTTTGACGTTTAGCAATACCTAATACTGGTTATATATTTTGTAGTATTTTAGAATATTTTTATGGTTTTCTTGACATAATTCAAGAAACTTTCCTTTGAATTTCTTTTTTAAACATTTTTTTACTTACTGTACTTACTGGATTGAAATCGTGGACACTCTTGATTACTTGTATGCTACATCGCTTCTTACACCAAACAGTTTTCACTACATCGAATAATACCGAAATTAGTATAGATTATCAATGTTATTTAGTTTGTAAATAGAATAAGTCTTTAAAATAATCTACAATAATACGACTTAATTTTTTTTATAAGTAGAAAAAAAACAAAATTTTGTCTAATAATAAATTGTTTAAAGATTGGAATCCAAAATATAATACGGGTTAATTTATATCGAATACAAGCAAGCTTAATTATTACGTCAGCAGGATTAAATAATATTTTCATTTACTTTTGTTCCTGAGCTTCAATGTGGATAATTGCCAATTAGGCTCACACATAGACTCATTACATAAAAGCGACCTATCATTAAACACATTATTTTATAAAAAATAACACGTTTCAAGAATCCTATCAATACCATCATGTTATTTCCTTAGATCAAGAAATCCAAAATTGGTTAAAAAAATTGCTTTTGCACTTGACTTTGACTTTTTGCATTGATGTCAGATGATGACTGAAAGTATGTCCATATTTGATTAAATTAAATTAATTTAATTCGGTATTGTCATCTTATCAAAACACTTCTAAACCACGTCATTATATGATAACAACTGGTTCAGTAATATGATATAATTTGAAGTTATTTTGAGGTCGCAATTACATTTAATTTGACAATCAGGTCCAATCTTCATTGTGTTAGAAACTCTTTTGTTATTTTGCCCATTCACAACAAAATGGTTGCTCACAAAGGGGAATAGCATGAGTTCCATTTGTGTCCCCGTGTGTATCTTATTTCCTTATTATTTTGGAAAAAACATTTTAATTTTTATATTGTTATTATTAAAACATTAATCATACGTCCTAAGTGGGTCATTTATATTGTAAAACTTTTATTTGAGTTTAATAAATTAAATAAAATATTTATTTTTTCATTTTAGAGTAACATTGATACAAATAAAAAGAAAACAACCTGAGTCTGTTTTAAAAGTAAATAACTTCAAAACGTTCAAATACTTTTTTTTTTCAGCTTTATTATTCCGTATCCATTAATAATGTTGAAGAGGGTTATTTTTTTACAATTTGAAATATTTCCAAAAATTACACTATATTATATGACTAAGAATTGTAGATTATAGAAATGGCAGGAAAGTATTTTGTTGACTTTTTATGAAAATGTGAATAACAATATTGATACCTATCTAATGTATTTATTGTCTAACGTTTACTTATATTTTTAGTAAACAGAGTATTATTTAAAACAGATACCATACTATATGAGTTTAGTTTATTATAGAATATCACTGGAAATTCATTTGAAAAAAATGCCATTTCTATTTAATTTTTTCTTTATTAGAAAAATTGACAATTAAGAGTAAACTATTACTATTTAATGTCATGACGCTTTAATTGTAATGGTTACAAATAGTGATTGATTTGTTAAAATGACACTTGAAAAAATCAATACCACAAAATCTTTACCGTATAAAATAAAATATTTTTAAGTGTTTTTTGCTGTTAAACCAAATCACTACACTAAAAAAAATCGTTTATTTGTAAAAGTGAACTATTTATTAATCATTCCATCAATATGAGTATATTTAAATACGGTAGGTAAATTTTAATGTAAGGAACCATCCTTACATTAAAATTTGCGATAAATTCAAATTATCCTAATGACGCACGATGCTGAGATATCTTATATTAGTTTTCTAAATTTCCATCTACGGGAATTCAGACTATTAGATAAAATAATACTCAATTACTTACATAAAAAGCTCAAACACATTTAATTCAAATTAAAATAGAAAATCGAACCCAACCATCCCATATGTTAACTTTAATAACAAATAAACGTATAAAATTATATATTAAAAAATATATTTTGCCTCCTTACTTCTTTGTAAGGATAAGTTATTTTGTAAAGATAAGTTAAATAAGTATTTCACTTGTTCGTATAATGGGTGTCATGTAAAACCAAAAAACTATCTTGTACGCAAAAACTAAAATAATAACTATGTAAATTATAATCCATAGAATACTTTATTTAAACAAATTTACTCAAAATTTAATATTTATGAGAGTATTCTCTAGAATTATTTAAGTTAGTGGTAGTTATCAAAATTATTATTATTATTTATTTGTTTAAATCTTTTCCACTTTGAATCATTATCAATGATCACTTGTGTACGTGTTTTAAAGATTAAAATATCAGAATGAATTCACGTCCATATATTCATTCATCCATTCCATTATATGAATATAGGTATATATTATATATAGGTACTTGACGTCCATGGAATATTAACTTATAATAGACTTATGTATAGGACTTAATATTCAATATTCCACATAGTATTGTCAAAACGGGATATTTTAAATTTAATCAAACAAATGAATAGAACAATATTTTCTAGAGACACATACAAAAAATTTGAACTATAAGTTGAATTAGAATTGAGTTAAATTTTCAACCAACTCATAATAGATTGTAATTTTATTATATTATAATTATTAAAGAGCGATATTGTTTTATTTTATAAATATGTTGCTTTATACAATTTAAAAATAAATTAGGTCTGTAATTAGTTACCAGAATATGTCTTAATTATACCCTTATATAAAGCTCTATGAGTTATTTTTTTAACAGCTAGTTAGCAGAAAACGATGTAAAGGTTCATTCAATTCCTTTTATTTATTCCTTAAATTAAAATAGAAAATCGAACCCAACCATCCCATATGTTAACTTTAATAACAAATAAACGTATAAAATTATATATTAAAAAATATATTTTGCCTCCTTACTTCTTTGTAAGGATAAGTTATTTTGTAAAGATAAGTTAAATAAGTATTTCACTTGTTCGTATAATGGGTGTCATGTAAAACCAAAAAACTATCTTGTACGCAAAAACTAAAATAATAACTATGTAAATTATAATCCATAGAATACTTTATTTAAACAAATTTACTCAAAATTTAATATTTATGAGAGTATTCTCTAGAATTATTTAAGTTAGTGGTAGTTATCAAAATTATTATTATTATTTATTTGTTTAAATCTTTTCCACTTTGAATCATTATCAATGATCACTTGTGTACGTGTTTTAAAGATTAAAATATCAGAATGAATTCACGTCCATATATTCATTCATCCATTCCATTATATGAATATAGGTATATATTATATATAGGTACTTGACGTCCATGGAATATTAACTTATAATAGACTTATGTATAGGACTTAATATTCAATATTCCACATAGTATTGTCAAAACGGGATATTTTAAATTTAATCAAACAAATGAATAGAACAATATTTTCTAGAGACACATACAAAAAATTTGAACTATAAGTTGAATTAGAATTGAGTTAAATTTTCAACCAACTCATAATAGATTGTAATTTTATTATATTATAATTATTAAAGAGCGATATTGTTTTATTTTATAAATATGTTGCTTTATACAATTTAAAAATAAATTAGGTCTGTAATTAGTTACCAGAATATGTCTTAATTATACCCTTATATAAAGCTCTATGAGTTATTTTTTTAACAGCTAGTTAGCAGAAAACGATGTAAAGGTTCATTCAATTCCTTTTATTGAACTTTATAAATCAACATTTCTGCTCACGTTAAGGTTTCTTATTTTGTACAGAAAGATATTATGAAATGTTTAATTACCGAATTCTTTTTATGTTCAAGTTTAATGAGAAAAACAAATCTTGTCATGCTCTCGTCTACTATTAATCTGTATGAATATCCTTCAGAGCATCTCAGTAAGGCTCTTATAGATGAAAAGCGTCGGAGGGCACTCTACCCTTTTGCAATGGTTAACCCTAAAGCTGTCGCTCCATCCTAACCCATATTTATATACTTTAGATACTCAATATTTATAAGACTGCACTTTGATACACAAACTTTGATCAGATTGCACATTTATGTGTATTTCTTATTTACGATTGGCATTGGCTTAAGTAAAATAGAATTATATTTATATAAGATATAATTATTCAACGATTAAGACAATACCTCATACTGGTTATAAATCTTATAGTATCGTAAGATGTAGTTTTGGTTTTCTTGCCACCACTTTTCTACGACACTTGCATACCACGGATTTTGTAATACTTTACATATAAATTTAATACTAAAAATGAATCTTCTAAAATAATAATAATAATAATAATTTATTTCAAGTTCAAACAATCATTTACACAAAAAGGTTGAAGTCTTCTTTTAAGGATAAGTAAAATTATCCCTGTGCCAGAAGACTCCAAAATGGACGCACATATTATTATTTCACTCGTTGAATTTACCTAATTGCAATCAAATTTAGTTTTCGGTTATCAGTTAGCCTGAATGTATGAAAAATTGTTATTTCCATTAAACAGAACCTAAATAAACGTCGAGCTAAAACGTATCCAGAGTTCTCTAAAGAAACCCTTGAATAAATGATTTTTTAATCATATACAATAATCTATAGTCTGAAAAATATTTTACATAGAAAATCTCGGAAACTAAACTTATTGGTAAGCTGTTATTGGAAGGCCATCATTCGTCAATCATTCACGTCAACTTTGTTTTGACAACTAGTGTCAAGAGGCTGATCTATGAAGTATAGCCTCGTGTTTGTTACGATGTCTGTTTAAGATTTAAATATATTTCAGCTTATAAGATAAACGTTATTTCCAATCCTAACAAGATTGGTGTAAATAGAGGTAATCTGAGTCTCGTAAGTTGTATGATTCGTATTAAACAAAAAACAAGTGCTGTTTTATATTCATTTCTAAATTTATTTAAATGTTTCAGAATTTTAGAAAAATTAACATAGTTACTGATTGTACTGGTTACTGATATAGTATCTCAATTTTTACTTCTACGTACATATTAACCTGGCCGTATTATATTTTTATTAGTATAAAATAACAAAGTTTCTTCTATTTATCAATTGTTAGAGATTGTTTAATCAGTATATAGTTAAGTCCAGGTTAATTTGTTATTGAAAACAAGCAAAGCTGGCAAAAGCTCAATTATTACATCAGAAGGATTTAATTATATTTTCACCATTAACAGATTAACAGTTGCTTTTAAGCTTTATTGTGGCCGATAGCCAATTAGCCGCTCATATAAGTATGAGCAGAGAGCACCCTATCTAACACGTTATAATGTAAATTATAGAAAGTTTAAAGAATACATTTAATACCATTATTCCTTTTTTTAAGATCAAGAAAACAAATTAAATATGTCTTTTGAGAAATTGATCAATGGATACTATTAATGACGCTGTTAAATAACAAAATTAAAACAAAAATCTATGTAAAATAATATTTAAAAAATCAGCATTAGTATATTAAAAAAGTAGCTTATGTATATATTTAAAAAAGTTTTAATATTATATCTGCCAAATATAACTTCGAATGCTTTATTTTAATTGAATGCCCTGCGACGACTCCAGGCAGCAAACTAAAACATTTTAATAACTCACAAAAAAGTAAAAAACGACCAGATGTTGAACCTCTACGGTTATAATATTATTATAATAATAATAAAATATAAAAATAATGCCTCCAGGTTTAATAAAGAAACCTTTTTACATTGATGCCAAGATGATAAATAAAAACAGAACGTTCAAAAACCTGGCTAGATAAAAATATGTTCAAATCTTTAAAAAAAATTATTTAGGTATTATATTATTGGTATTGTCAACTTATCAAAACACATCTAAACCACGTCATTATATGATAACAACTGGTTCAGTAATATGATATAATTTGAAGTTATTTTAAGGTCGCCATTACATTTAATTTGACAATCAGGTCCTATCTTCATTGTGTTAGAAAATCTTTTGTACTCTTTCCCATTCACAACAAAATGGCTGCTCACAAAGGGTAATAACTTTGAGTTACATTTGGTTTGCATGTGTATTCTTATTTTGCTTTATTTATTATTTTTCCAGGATAACATTATTATAGAATTAATCACATCCTAAGCATTTTTTTTTCCAGTAAAACTTTATTCTAAGTATGAAAAAAAAAATGTTTTAGTTGTATTTCTTAATTTTCTAGTAATAATCAAAATAAATTTAGAATAACAAAATAACATGTCTGTTGAGTATTCAAAAATAAAAATGTCTTAAATAAACGTGATTTTACAATTCTTTACATATATATATCAATTACTAAAATTGTGCTAGCAAAATTTAATACATACTTTCATATAATATATTTTAATATTGGCTTAAGGCACCTACTATTTTTAATGAAAAAGCAGACTGTTAATAAGATGAGATATTATACAAAAAAAAAATAGATTTCAAAATGTAAAAATGAATTTAATTAAAAGGGGTGACTTATTAATATTAAAGTATACGAAGATTAGTGCTCTAACAAAATATTTATTTCTATTAAAGTATATTATATATTATAGTCTTGCTTAAAGTTTACGTTACGTGACTATATGTTTATTTCATTACGTTATGTTAATTTACTATCTCCGGGCGTTAAGAGCTTGTCAAAGAAGTGATTGACGCAGCGGTTTGTATCACTATGTAAAACGAATTTATTAATATAAATCTTTATATATGTCTGAACAGTATAGACTAAATAATTACCATATTTAAAGCAGTCTGTCCTTTTACAAAGTTGGTTATAAAACTGTTTAAGCACGGATCACAATTTAAGGATTCCACAGTATATTTTGTAGGCCTTTATAAAAATGGGATAAAAAAATAAAATATTTATAATATTGTGAAAAAGAAATAGAACCTAAAGTTCTTCAATGTTTCTTTATAGTTTAAGAATATGTGTTTTATTTTTAACTCACGAACATTTAAGACATATCTGGAATATTTGTCTTACTGTTGTGTACCGGAATCTTAAAATACAAATTGCTATTTACCGGTAACTGTATTAGTTTCTCAATAAAAGAGGGATTTTTATTTGTTAAGGCAAAATAATTTAGATAAAAGACGCTATCACAAACAAGATAGCAATTAAATTTTAGTAAAAATACTGGAGTTGTATTATTATTTTTTACACCTGAATATGTTAACTAAAACTAAGTTCTAAAACTCGTACAATACTATATTGGGGTTTAATATAGGATTAAATTTATACTCACCGTTGCTTGAAAAAGAAAAAAATAAATTTTCAATATCCCTTTTTGACAATAGTATGTGGAATGTTGAATATTTAGTGCTATAAATAAATCTATTATATGTCAATATTAACACGGACGTAAAAAATATATTGTCATATCTCATACTATTATTTATTTGGTTTGAATTCATTTAGATATTTGTTTTCTTTCATAATTTTATTGATATTAACTAGAATAATTCTTGTGTATTCCAATGACAATGAAATTTTGAGAATCAAACAATTACAAAAAAACAAGACAAATATAAAAAAAGTGTCGTATGGATTTAATTTAACATTGTTAATTTTATGGCTTTACATGCCACCATTATACAAAGAATTAAAATAACTATTTTACTTGTATTTAATCAATAACATAAGAAAGAAGTAAGGAGGCAACATATGTACATTATATATTTTTGAATAAAATGATTGGCACTAGACAAAAATATTTAAAAAAAAAATCTGTTTATCTATGTGTCTAATTCTTTATTCGCGCATGACTGAAATATTTCTAAACGACTTTTTATACAATTTTATACAATTTTGTACGATTATTGGTTATTAAAGTCAACATATAAGATTTTTATTACCTATAAGATGGTTCTTAGTATTTTAAAATGCAATTATCTGAAATCCCGTAGACGGAATTTTAGAAAACTAATATAATTGGCTCTTTCATCGTACTTTAGGATAATTTGAATTCATCGTTGATTTGCTCGAACCGGATGTACTGTAACAGTATTTTATTCCTTATCGGAGAAAGCGAAAAAGCTGTACAAGCTTTTTAGAGATTGAATATTTTTTATTTGCTATAGTTTTATTAAGGTTTTACTGATGCTTCAATAAACAATATTATTTTATTCGGCTGTGTTTATTAGAGGCAATTTTCAGTGTATAGTGGCAAGGCTTCATCTTTAATGTTAAATCGATATTACCATTGTAAAGCAATATTAAAATACAACATATTATTGACGTCTATGCAAATTCTTTTTATAATTAAAGCGCAATTCAAATTAATTGATTTTTATTTATAATCTTAATATTAACAATTCAGTGTTTCCAAGAGGTTAAATACATCTTTAAATCATAGCTCCATTAGAAGTTTCTGTCTTCACAGATATTGTTTACGTTCGGATCTATCGAGACTGAACAATGAAAAGAGCATGACGCGTTTGTGGTTTACTGAATTGATTAAATCGTTTTTAATAGCTATAAATGTCGACTTTTAAAACAATATGTAACAGTAATTGCATTATTGAATATATATTTTAATCAAATATTAATTATTGTATACCTATGATATATTATTATCATTTACGTAGGAAGAAAGCCAGTTTATTTATGTAGGTTAAACCTACTTTATTATTTTTAAAGTATTATATTAGATAATTTAAACTAAATACATACTTTTATATGTAAACATATTTACTTTTAGTATTTAAGGGGAAGGGGGGATGGGGGGATTTGAGCCTGCCGGTCATCCAAATGAAAGTGATCACCGCCGCCCCCACAGTCTCTTGCAATATTAGAGCAAGCACAAGAGCATCTTCAGTCGAGGGAGGATAAGGAGCTCTGGTTAACGACAGGTCGTATCAACTTGGAAACACAACCGACAGAATCTTGATGGTTCGTGGTAGAAGTTTCTCACTACAGAGCAACGTCATCAATCATGGCGGTTGAAATAGTGCTGTAGGCGGCGGTTATAACAATCAACAGCAGAATTAGGATAAAATAACTCTTTTGAACAGTCACCGTAATAAATGCAGTAGAATATGCATTAAAATGGGATTTCGTTGTAAAGAAAAAAATAAAGGATTAAGATATTCACAGAACACGTCTCTAACAGCTCGAGCGGCTCGTCGTTGCATACGTTCCAATTGTAGAAGCTGATTATGAAGCTATCCGGATCACAGATGGCAACAGTGTTCCATATATGACCGGACCTTCGCTTAATAAATTGCGAATCGGAGCGAGGGGAATGTTATGTTATAATTGGCCCTATTAAGATAGCTCGAGGAGGCATTCCCCTGAACATATTCGGGTGAGTAATGTTGGAGGTTAAGGAATTGGACTCTGTTATCCAATACTGAACTATTTGAAATACAGTGAAGTGGGGTTTTGCCTCTGTGCCAGTGTTGTATTGTGCCGGTGGATTCGAATATGCCAATGTGGAAAAAATCTAATTAACAACAAGGAAAGTCCGTGATAGATGGAATTGAGCCAACTATTTAACTCCTTCTTCTTCTTTTGATATCATATACTTCGAAACAAACCTCTTCGCTAAACGTAGATATTTAAAATCATGCTTAATTTCAGAGAAATTTTCTACACACTATTATTATACTTTTATGGTCTAAAGCCCATAAAATTTACCATGACTCACAAAAAAAATGCGGTGCAATTTTGTTTTTTACTGTTAAAAACTTTTAATATCAAATAAGCACACTGTAATACATGACACTGTATTCAAACTTTGACACAATCAGATGTCAGAATACAATGGCTGTACGAACAAGCTTTATTTCCTCTTG
This sequence comes from Dircenna loreta, assembly GCA_963555665.1. Lineage (NCBI taxonomy): Eukaryota > Metazoa > Arthropoda > Insecta > Lepidoptera > Nymphalidae > Dircenna > Dircenna loreta. The sequence continues at coordinate 7,228,800 of OY743093.1, read as the reverse complement.
AAATATAGTTTAACAATTTTTTTAGTTGCAATACTAATAATAACATTATTATAACTTAGAATATATTTAGTAGTACAAAACTACTAAATATATTAACTTCATATAGACGTTTTAAAAATGAATCGGAACACAGTTGGAGCGCTGCCAAAATATTGTAGTTGAACCTGTAGATAACTAACTGGCTTTTCACTGTTTAATTCCTCGTGTTAGCACTAATGCCAGGCACGTGTATTAAATTATTGCTGTTGTATTTTTAAATGGTGTCATGAATTTTAATTACTCTGGAACATTTTTATTTTGTATGATTCTATTATTAAATATTGGATCTGTAAATTTAATTATTATTATTACATGTTTTACTTTTTTTACATACCTTACTATACACGGGAGGGCGAAGCTGTTTCCATCTTATCGATTTTTTTATATTCATGAATCTTCATACAGCTACCTCGTGTGTCGTAAATTTATTACATACAATTCATAATGTTGCTTTAATTTGTTTTGTTGATTAGATTGAAGAAATAACTTGGTAAACCTCTCAGATACAATACCTAAATTATTGAAATGCTAGTAACTATACGAAAAAATAATACAGGCTAGAATGAGTATAATAGTAATCCATAGGAAAAATAGATAGATAGCTATAGACAGTCCATGCATATATTTGACCGGATAGTAGCTAAGATTTTCTTATTTGCTGAAGTACTAATTAAGGATCCCTGCCGAGATTAATATAAGTTTTTAAGATCCTAGTAAATAAAATATATCAATGGCAGATCTGGTCAATAACTTTCAAAAATTTTTTGAGCACTTTCAAAATTATCTGCAATAATGAAAAATGCGTGATAAGTGGTAATGTCCTTAAATTAAAATAAATCTTTAACATGTGTATGTATTTACCCGGATCACGTGGAATTATATCGGAATGTGCCACTTCACGCGAGTCCGCCACTCTTCAGCCTTATGAGTAAGAACACCGAATGAGCTCGAAAATAGTCGGACACATTCCGATATAATTCCACGTGAATTAGGTGACAGTTTTTACTCATAAATACTTAAGATACGAAATTTAAAATATTTAACATATGAGAAAACACTGCAGCAGAACTCTTAACAAATTTTATATTATATTAAATTAAATATTGATGAATTACCTCAGACACCGTACCCTGGTGGTTTAGGAGACAAATTTCTATAGAAACAAATGCTATTCAAATTCAGACAAATAGTCCCGCAGCGGAAGAAGCTTCGAAGTGGCTTAAAATTCAAAAATATTAGAGTATCATTAAATTTAATATTCCCTTAAATTTCAAAAGTTTTATTCCCTGCATTTATGAATGAATAGGTTTTGGCTGAAATAAACAAGAAAGTATACAATATTGTTAAAGGTCTATAAGCATGTTTTACTTAAGTTAACATAATATATGTATGTTGGCAATTTTGAAACATTAATTTTAGTAGTGGCATTATTGTTCTCTATACTGTAAGGGAAGAAATATTGGTTAGGATTTATTAAAAACCTCGTCGTCTTTGTCGCCTTTATATTCGTCTCCGTTATAATGACGTCTAGATAAAAACAAAATACAAGTTTCTATTCAGTAAGCTTATTAATAACTACTAATGTACAGAATGTAAGTGAAAAGTAAGTAGCTTCTGGCCTATAAAGCTAAGCTATGAAATTGCAGTCTTGTGCATTTATGGATTACCGTCAATTGATAATATAAATGAGTTTCGATGGGTTCTTAATAAGATGCTATCATTTCGTAAATTTAAAACCGTAATGATTACAGGAAATTTAAATATTGACATCAAACCCACTCTACTCGACTTGCATTTTCATGATTATTTGAACTTTCTTGCGCCTCACGGTCATCCCCTTGCCCATACCCTTCCAACTAGGGGTGATAATGCCTTGATCCTGCAATCCTAAAAACTAGCTTCCGAACTATACATGTCTAAAATACCACAGTGACTTAACACTTCTCCATATTATTCTGCATTCAGGAAGATATAACACGGACGGTGACTCACATAAATTACTAAAGTTAATAACAAAGGGCTTCCAAAATCAATTATGCAACTGGAATTTAAAAAATCGTATATTAATAAAAGACGCTACTATATCTAGATTTGAATTTAATCAATCTGTCACTAAAGCAATCTCTATAAACATTCGAAACTACCGAAAAACCGACAGTATCTTTTTCATTTACCGAATCGTGTAATAGAGTTAATTTATATTTGGTAAATGCTGGCGAGAGACTTGCAAATTCTATTATCAAAATCTGCAACAACAACTTTCAAACATCATTCTAACTGCAAACTTCACATGGTAACATCTCCATCTTTCTGTGTCCTTAATCCTATAGCTTAATAAAGTTATTACAACTTTAAATTTCTTACGTTTAAATGCTGCTACGGATTGGGATGACATATCCTTCATTTCTAAGGAAGTATTCCACCAATCTGTAATATTACACCCAGTCCCTGACACCTGCTCACTAACCTCCCTATTCTCCAGCATAATGTAGTCTTTCTTAACCAAACCAAAACAAACCAAATCAACCTTCAATTGAAAGAAAAATAAAAAACCCATATTAAAGTTCATTTTTATGAATATAATAAATATAATTTATATCAAAAATGTCATAAGCATTAATTGAAACTTAAACACGCAATTGCACTGTATTGAACAATGCCCAATTTTACTTTAAACTATACTTATATAAACTAAAACAGTTAATAAATGGTTTATTAAAAACTGAATAGGGTAAGGCGACCGCAGTCACGCCTAACGGTACCTATACTGTATTAGTTTATTGGTAGACCCTTACTTTGTTAAGATAAACTTCTCAAATTAACGAATTAACGGACTTTGGCCCACAATTTTATCCGACAAAATATTTATTGTTTTATTGTAACTATATGTCAAACCAGATCTTTTGATGAAAACAATTTTCTTGCAGGTTCTATGTTGATTCAACAAAAAAGAATAAAACTCAAAGTATCGTCTAGGCTCTATATTTTATGTTTATTATTTAAGCATATAATTTAATGTTCAGATTTTGCATCTATTTTATTGTAATTTGCATTCATTATCTTTTATATTTTGCACAAAAGAACTGATCGACTAAATGAACACTCCCAATCATGCTGTGTGCATCAACACATGGCGGTGAGTAAATTAATCAGAGAATACAAAGGAGAAATAATACGATGACGATAAATCGCTGAATATTAATTAAAGCTTATTTTCAAAGTAGATTTACATTATCAAAGTACGCTCCTGCTACCAAGGCATTATATTCTACTGACTTTATTAAATATACTTATTTATTGCAAAGCCCCAAGCCATGCTAATCGACTTTTGAATACGTTTTATGATAATGCATTTTTTTTATGTATACTTATATAAAGATAAAATGGAAGGCTTCTTGTTTTAAACTGTAGCATTGATTTAAGAAAAGGAATCATATAAAAATCATTACACCCATTAAAAAACTTTTAACAAGAAAACTTTGAACCTCTCTTGAAGGCTCGAATAAGTTATGGAAAATAAGGTACTGGTAAATTTTGGTATAACTCTTGAAACGATTTGTGGCGAATCAAAAGTTTTACATTAGTTAGTTTCATTATATTCATAGATGGCTTATTATAACTATTCTATGTTATATTTGTTCAGGTATTTTTATTTTAGTACTTTATAATGGTTTGACTAAATATAACAGTATCTATTCATAATTTAAAAAATAAAATCATCATATAAAGTAATCATATAAAAATCACAAAAACTATACAGTTTTTGTGATTTTTATATTTAAACTTTTGTGAACCATGACTATTATATTTATATTAACCCGGCTGTATTCACGTAGAAATTAAATCGGAATGTGCCCGACTAGTTTCGAACCCATTCGGGGTTCTTAATCATGAGCTCTGAGCGTGGCGGACTCGAGGCGCGAAGTCGCCATAATTTCTTCGTGAATACAGCCAGGTAAATATAAATATAATAGTTTTTGTGATCTTAGCCCTTTTTACTAGGCATCTCTTTCTTTTATTGATGATATTATAATATAAATTCAGTGTTAGTGAATTTATATTATAATATCATCAATAAAGAAAAAAAATAGACATTAAAACTTTAAAAGATGCGAAAATATATATTCATATAACCCATAATAACAAGTGTACATACAAGTTTGTAGTTGATAATATTTTATTATGAAAAAGGATGTTACAGTATTAATTAAGATATTTTTAGTACATGAAAAACTTGTATATTCCACTTAAATAAGTTTCCACAGTAAATATGTTACTGTATGTGATTTAATATTTAGTTATTATTATTGTATTAGTTCAAGAATGTGAAATTTAAATAAAATCAAATTGTGATTTTACTATAATGGAGTCGAATTATGAGGCAGGATACTATATGAACATTTTTGATCACCATCCATCATTGTATAATGAAATCTCAGAAGATTTAAAGTGTAAATCAGAATTTACACTTTTTTTTCTGCACTATTTAAAGAGTCAATATTATATTTTTATTGAACGGATTTGGAACCAGCGTGAATATAATGCTTCTAGAATTAAACACTTAAAAGGCCGTTGTCTACAGGTTCCATCGACGATAGTATGGCACAGCTCCAACTGCATTCAGTTATTTTTCCACCTTGATATAAAGTATTGATAAAATTGATAAAAGAATAGGGTTCGACTTTATTTTATATATAAATGTTAATATTCTACAAACACTCTTAAAATCTTCATTCTTTTAGCCTGAACCGGAATGTTTTTTTTTCTGGTAATCATTCTTTAAGGAAATGAATCACAATTGTATATTATTTACGGAACCAGTACATTGTCTGTAAAATAATAATTTATATTAAAGCTCCTACAAAATATTAATAAGTAATTTTAAAGTGTGTAACTAAACTTTAATCACCGAATAAATGTTAAAGAATTCGTTAAAAAGATATAGTGAAAATATGGATATGTGTTTGTATGTTGTTTCCTTTCCAACGGCAAGTTCGTTGATTTAATGATTTTAAGAAGGGAATGCAATACACAAAATAGTATTTACCTTAATGAAACCCTTAAATTATGTTTGTATTTTATGTTAGCCAAGTACTTTTTCCGCATCGGGACTATTTGTCTGAATTTGAATATCATTTGTTTCAAGATAAATTTGTCTCCAAATCCGCCAGAGAATAACGCCTGTCGTAATTCTTCAAAGTTTAATTCAATATAATATAAATAAGCCTTTCATAAAATTTATTTGAAAATTATGTATAATTTATTTGCAATATTTCGAATATTTTCTTATTAACGACTTATGAGAAAAATGTATCAGGAAGTCAGTGTCTTTTAATTTTCCGGTTGTCGACGCAAGATCTGAGACCCGTTGAATGTACTAGATAGAATGACATCAATCCCAAGGCGTGTGTTAGAAGTTATAGTTTGTATTTATTCTGTTGATATTTTATTTGAAAGAAGAATTTAAATTATATTAACAGCATAACTAGAAGGGGTTGTGTTAAATTACAATAAGCTGTTAGTAAAAAGCTATTTATTTACAAGTAAAGTTTTTTTGGAATTGTTAAATAGAAAATATATAAATTTATAATACGTAATTCAATACACCATTCAAAGCCATTCATTACTATTACTTCTAACATTAAAAGTAAAATTTCAATTTATATATTTTATCACTAATTTAAATTTAAGTCAGTAACTGCCAAAATTAAAAATCGACCAATACAATCAGAGATGAAATCATCCTTGGATGGCTTCCTACAAAATTAATTACAAGTCTTACATTTACCTAAAAAACTTGAACCTTTCATATACATTGATATCAAAATTCTGTAGCTCTCAGACACCTACAGCTTGTCGTCTTGAACAAGTTTATTATAAATAAACCATTTGAAATATAGAGTTTAATATACATACGTAGTTTATTTTTGTTACTGAACACAGCCACACCACATACCTTGTATGTTTTTTCAACAAATAATGTAGTAGAGGAAAAAAATCAGTGACATTTTAAAGAAAAGATGCAATCACAAACAGGATTGCAATTAAAACACTTGTGTTATTGAGAACCGCAACTTCCCCGACGTGGGTTCCAAGATATAAAACGGTTCATTCATTAGTTCGTTCATTCATTCCAATGTTACAATGTTAGATTGGTATGTTAGTATATTTTTTGAATATTAAATATATAAAGCTGGGTAATAAAATGAGGTGGATATTTTCATTCTTAATTTATAATTACAACTCATGGAATTATGAGTTGTAATTTTAGATGAAGAATGGAAGAAATAAGTTCAAGAAAGAAATAAGTTCAAGTCTGACCGTAGGATCTTATCAAATCTAACAAAACAAGCCTACCCAAGCTTGGAGCACCTGACTCTATTTGTCTAGGAAATTCAGTAGTGCCCATCCACCAGTATACCTTCAGGTCACGCCGTGCCGTCAATACTAATAGATAATAATCCTTACGTACTTGTAGCAAAACAATATATTTACTTAAAAAAAATGGAAATCTAAAAATGTTTCATAACTTATCTAGTTGACTATACAGAATATTGGATAAACTGTAAAGTATCAAGTTAGGATTTTTTTTATATTTAAACTTTCGTGAATCATGACTATTATATTTATATTTACCCGGCTGTATTCACGTAGAAACTAAATCGGAATGTGCCCGACTAGTTTCGAACCCGTTCGGGGTCCTTAATCATGAGCTCTGAGCGTGGCGGACTCGCGGCAAGAACACGGTTCGAAACTAGTCGGGCACATTCCGATTTAATTTCTACGTGAATACAGCCGGGTAAATATAAATATAATATCAAGTTAGGTTTTATAAAATATTTTGTTTTCGTACAGCGATCTTTATCAACAGAAATTTTGTTTCAAAGAGATTCAGAACCACTCACAACAACGGTCTTAGACCGACTAAGGTGATCTAGGAATTTTAGAAATATTCTTATAAATAATCAACAACAACCAATGCAAGTAAAATAAAACTTAGTACAGTAAGTTAAGATTCATGTGTCAACTACATAAATGTGAAAAAAAATAAAATGATATTATTATTTTTTTAAGATATATTGTAAAGTATTGTTTTTTTTATGATACGTTTGTAGTTGAGTATATTTTCTTACCCTAGGTATTTTTTTATTCTGAAATAAAAAAATCATCATATTTAATGTATACCCAGTAGCAGGTCATTAAGCTGAAGAAGACTACAAACATTTTTCTCTGATCGAGTAGCGTTCTCTGGCAGCGTTATAAGGAAATCAGGTTAACATCTAGTTGAACTTTAAATAGCTGACATTACTTCTAAGGTTTATAAATTAAAGTACTATAACTAACTATTTATTTTTTGTATATATTGTTTTTCAAAAGGACAAACGTACGTGTATTTTTCTATGAAAAATACATTTAAGTCTTGTGGGTAAGAATATTCTGCGTAATGTTTACATAACCATATATTTTACGAATTACCGTCTCTAAATGAATGTTATTTGTAAAAAAGATAAAAGAGTCTCGTTAAAACAGGTTTTGTATTTATTCAGGCGTAAAATAAAAATCTCAAACGGGGTTGCAATTACGACACTCGGAGTACATAGCCGCGACTTCAGAGTTATGTGGTTTCGAAGAGGAATGATGTTTTCCTTGATCTAAAGAATTTATTTATATCAAAAAATATTGGTAATAATATTATTTCTGATACGTAGTCTTCGTACGTATTCTTATTTATTCTCAAGTTTTATGATACCTTTTACATTAAATACTTAAAAGTAAATGTTAGCTCATAAGATTCATTAATAACTCTTAATTAAAAACATTCATATATATATATATATATATATATATATACAACTTGGCGGTAATATTGCGTCCTACATGGCGATTTTTACCAATGATAGTGCGTCCGACCGACTTGATGCGTCCGATATACGGACGCAAGATTAACCAGCCCCGATATTTGGTCCAACGGTCTCTTTTTATGAGTAGAATGTATGGGCGAAAAATTGGCATGGACTTAATTTCATCACTAAAATGCTTTTTAGCGTATTTCGTAGTTCAGCCATCGGCCGCGCGAAATTTGGAGGGAGCTATTTTTCGGCGTATATTTTACAACGTATATTTTTCTTCAAATGTACCGATTTCAGTGCGTCCCATTATATACTTAATTATTAAAGTTTTTACAAGTTCATCGTGACAATTATGTTGCGTCCCTTATGTTATTTTAAAATGAGCACATGAACAACGTCTGAGGGGCCCATTCGGGGTGCACGGGTGGAGGCCAAGCGGGGTGCAGAGTTTTCAGGTCTTATGTTTGTAAACAGATATCGCCGGCAGGAGGTGAATTAGTAGCCGAAGTGAATTTATAACGTATTTATTAAGTCATTTTATAAATAAAACAAAATGAAAAGAAGTGAAAGGATTCTTAAATTGGTAAACTGTAATTACTTATAACTCAATGAAAATAATAACTTGATATTTTTTTATTATTATATATTACTTATAATATATAATTTCTACCTACCTAATAATGCTCAACATTCACTGTCTGTTTAATCGAACTCAGTTTATATAACTTCAGAAGTTCATGTGCTCGTGTACTTAATCTCTAGTAATGGTGATTGTAATTGAAATAGACACTTTTTTTAAAAGAATTGATTTTAAATATTTTTATGAAAATAATATGCGTTGGCCTTGGTGTTCGACTCATTTCATTTTGTAAAAAAATAATTAATTGTTTCGCGAGCACTAGTACTACTAAAACTTTAGTTAAACACTTTGTTCTAACTATGAACTGCGATGACATTTAACTGCTCGGTCTCTCTTCTTTTTTTTGGTGCAATATTTGTAAATATGCCGTTTACGGCCATTATCCGGAAGACGAATGTTATTATAATAATAATAATAGAAGGTACCTTTCGTTGCTAAATTAATAATAATAGTGTAATAAATGAAAAAAAAAAATTTCAAATACTTACACAATTTACGTTACACTAAAATTAATTTTTTTTTAGCGAAAAATGAAAATAAAGAAAACGAGCCAGGATATATAAATCAATTAGAATTTTCTAATGACGTACGTATTTAATTGTTATAAATTTCCGGAACCTTAATTGCTTTTATTTAACTTACGTGTTACACTAGCATATCTCACAAAATATTTAGCTAGCTTTAGCATCTCTCGGTGGTAGACCATAACATCAGGTCGCCGGCAAGGTTACCACCCATCGGGCAAAGCCATACCGTAAAGCGACTCTGTCGTGTTGTTACGTTGCTCGATGAAGCCGTATATGGGAAATGGGTCTGAACAATTATGTTGCGTTGGTGAGAAGTTATGTCGTCGAGTTGGTGTTTGTTGTGTCGGGTGCCTAGTCGAGGAGGGTAGCGAGATCCGAAGCGACAGCTTTCCGCTGGCCGCCCGCTGATAGTTGGGGGCCCAAGTAGTAGGTTAGCTCCCGATGAAAGGCTGCCTCGCCAGCTGCGAAAAATCCCAGGGTGGCTCCATCGTGCTGCTTGGCGACCAGATGAGGAGGCCCGATGGCGATCCTTGGGGGGGTTCGGGCGTACCCGCAGTCTCCAGACTAGCCTTACATTGGCATAACAACACTAATTTCGACGTCGGGTTCGATACGTAGAGCCTCGTTCAACTGCCATTTCCCATCCTATTCACTCCATTCAAATTTTTATAAAAAGTAAGAAAAAGAAAAGTAAGTTTACTCAGCGGTTGCACTCCTCCTCACTCCTAGTGCACCTCGCTTATATTCGAGGATTGCACGCAAATCTGGAAGCTGTCCATCACCACCTAGAGACAGAGCAGCCGCACTTACTCTTTCTGACGCAGATACAATGTCCTTTGAGCACTGCGTACCTTGCTTACCCTGGGCACACATTAGAGTACAATTTTCGCGCACATGCCGGGGTTTGTGTATACGCGCGGAATGACCTCTCTATCCAGCGCCTTCGTCACCTTGAAGACCCCTCTTTTTCTTCCCTAAGGGTTTTGGTAGACACAGGAAACCAAAAAATCCTGTATTCCTGTGTTTACCGTCCGCACAGCGGTGATCAGGAGCCAACCAGATTATTTGAGTATCTCAGTGAGGCTACTGATATAGCTCTGTATCGGCACCCTTCAGCGCAGCTCGTCTTTCTGGGGGACTTTAATGCCTGTCATCAGGACTGGCTGTTCCCATACCAGAGGACAGACAACGCTGGAAGAGAGGCGCGGAACTTTGCGTTATCCTTGGACCTCTTTCAGCTGGTGAGGCAAGCGACAAGGGTGCCTGACGTGGAGTCACATACAGCCAACTGCCTGGACCTACTGCTGACAACTGATCCACATTGGTATCGTGTAGAGGTTTCCGCCCCCTTGGGAACCTCCGATCACTGTCTGGTGAAATCTGTTTTAACGTATTCCCAGCCGGACTTAGACTTCCATGGTTTTAGGCGAATTTGGAAATACAAGTCAGCAGATTGGGATGAGATGCGGCACTTCTTTGCATCTTATCCTTGGCGGCAGGTTTGCTTCTCGTTTGAGGATCCGTCGAGTTGCGCGGATGCTATAACTGATGTGGTACATCAGGCAATGGAGTATTTCATAAATTTTGCTGATGTACCTATCGGTGGCAAAGCATGGTTCAATGCCGAATATGGACATGCTCAAAAGTAAAAACATTTGGCATATGATACTTGCTAACTAACGGCTCTCCGCTGTACGCGGTCAAAAGGTAGAAGCTGATATTGGGGTGAACCGGACCAGAGATGAGAGCAGTATTCCATATGTGGTCGGACCTGCGCCTTATAGAGCGCAAGTCTTTGGCCAGGATTGAAATACTGCCTCGCTCTATTGATTACACCCAATTTCATCGAGGCAAGTTTGGCCTTGCTCTCCAGATGACCACGAAACTGACAGTCGCTTGAAATGTCGAGGCCCAGTATACTGATACTTGGCGAGGCGTTGAGGGGTGTGCTTTCGAAGAGCGGCGATACGACAATTGGGGTTTTTTTAGTGGTAAACGCGCAAACCTGTGTCTTTTGGGGATTAAACTGAACGAGGTTCAGTTCACCCCACTCTGAGACCATCCCCAAGGATGTCTCTACAGAAGACACAAGTTTCTTTCGGCACTCGTCGACGTTTTCCCGAGAGAGACCTGCACGGCCGGAATATACCGCATCCCCAGTGCTGTCATCCGCATAACAATGTAAGTTGGAAATATCCAACATATCATTGATATGCAAGAGGAACAGGGTTGGGGATAGCACGCAGCCTTGGGGTACACCTGCGTTCACGGGCTTGGGGTCCGAGCAAAAACCGTCGAGAACGACCTGTATGCTCCGCCCAGTGAGAAAGCTGGTAATCCACTTGCACAAACTCTCGGGAAGCCCATAGGAAGGAAGCTTCGAAAGAAGCCCCTTGTGCCATACACGATCGAAGGCTTTCGCTATATCCAGACTAACTGCCAGACCCTCTCCCTTGCTCTTAACAACCGCAGCCCAACGATGCGTAAGATATAAAAGAAGATCACCAGCCGATCGGCCATGGCGGTAGCCATATTGCCGGTCATTGATCAACTGGTGATCCTCGAGGTACGTCAGGAGCTGTCGGTTGATGATGTTCTCCATGACTTTGGAGAGTAGAGAGGTGATGGCGATAGGTCTGTAGTTAGCTGGGTCTGAGCTATCCCCTTTTTTAGGGATCGGATGGACAAAGGCGCTCTTCCATGAGACCGGGACTACGCCTTTTATATAGGAGTACCGAAATAGACGCGTTAGCACTGGAGTCAACTCAGGAGCGCATGTTCGTAGCACCAATGGGGAAATCCCATCCGGCCCACTCGACTTATGAACATCCAAGGAAAACAGAGACTGTCGTATATTTTTTTGCCTGAAAATTATTTCCGGCATAGAGCTCTGACACCGCTGGATGGTAGGCGGTGTCTTCCCTTGGTCGTTCAAAGTCGAGTTTGAGGCAAAAAGAGTGCCCAAGAGATCGGCTTTCTCTTTTGCCGTGTGGGCCAGAGAGTCATTCCCCGTATGCAATGGCGGTAGGGACGGCTGGCAAAAATTGCCCAGACTGGCCTTGGATAGCGCCCAAAATTTGCGCGTGCCAGGTGGGTACTTTGCCAGCTGTTCCCCGATTTTGACGACATGCTTGAACTTTGCTCTAGCTATTTGCCGTTTGAAGAATCTGGAGGCAAGATTATATTTCCTCTTCAGATCTCTAGAGTTCGGATCCTTGGTGACTAACGCATTAGCCCAAGCACGATACGCCTGCCGTTTGCCGGCTGCTGCAGCCCTGACAGACGCATCAAACCAAGGCCGCGATCTGCCACCAAGTGGTACCACAGAGCTTGGCACAAAAAGTTCCATGCCCTGTAGTATCACTTCAGCTACAGCCGCAGCGCAGTCACTGGGATCATTGGAAGGGAAACAAATCGGCCCCCATGGGTAGGACGCAAAAAAGGACCGCAGTCCATCCCAATCCGCTGACTTGTAGTACCAGACGCGTCGGGTCGCGGGTCTTGTGCGAGCCGGACGTTGGATTGGCACCACACTCCGTACCAGGCAATGATCAGAGGACCCTAGAGGGGCCTCGACAATGACCTGGTACTTTCCGGGATGTGTAGTCAGCAGAAGATCCAACAAAGAGGGCATGTGGCTGTCCACGTCTGGTAGACGAGTGTGCGTCTGAACCAATTGGGACAGACCATTTGCCAGAGCAAAGTTAAAAACAGATCTCCCCGCGTAGTCAGTGGCACGTGACCCTAGCCGGTCGGTATTGTGCGCGTTGAAGTCCCCAAGGACTATGACTTCAGCGGAGGGAACCTGTGAAAGCAGGTCGTCAATCTTCGCCTGGACATGGCCCAAGAGTTGCTCCGTTTCTGCATTACCACTATGGGACCTGTAGAGGCACGCGTAGACTCTGACACGATCGTCCATGTCGACGCGCAGCCAAAGTAAAGACAGGTCCCGACCTTCAAACAACTGAAGGCGACGGTAGCAGATATCCTCCCTTACGAACACAGATACCCCGGCGTGTGGTATAAATTGATGTTCAAGTTTATACCCGGGGTATGATAGGTACGCTGTGTCGCTAGGTTGAGATATCTGCGTCTCCGTCAAAAACAACAAGGCCGGCTGCGCCGTCTCAAGATGATAGTGGACGGCGTTTAAGTTGGAGTGAAGTCCCCGGATGTTGCAAAAGTCCACATTCAGGGTGGAACGGGGTGCCGCTGTGTTTGCTCGTCGTTTGCCCTCGGTGAACGGAACGCAGTGTTATGCCCGCCCCAGATACGACGGGCGGCCCGAGCAAAATCGAAGATTCATTTCCCCGATTTTGCCCGGGGAGGGATTGTCCGGCTTCATCGAAGCCGGTACCCTCCTGGGGTACAATTCCTTTCAACAATGCATTCATGTTCTTTGGCGCGGGGGGGGGGGGGGTTGGGCTTCCGGAATCTCTCACTCACCGACGGAACATAACCAAAGGAATTTGGTTACTACACGTCTGTCTTCTGTGAGAGGGTGGTCCTTCCCCGGTCGAGCCAGCCCAATACGAACTGCAGTGAGTGGACTGCAGCTAGGCTCTACCACCTTTAGCTGCTAAGTCCTATAAAAAGGCATTACGTAGGGTTCGTCTCGGTCGTATCGCTAAGGTTGGCGAAAAGCTTTCAGTCCTGCCATCAGGCAGTCGAGCTTTCTGGCTCCTTGCCAAAGCGATTGAGTCGAATTTCTGTTGAACCTCACTGCCACCTCTGCTGAAGCCAGATGGATCTCTGACTCATGAAGCGAAAGAGAAAGCAAATTTATTTTCTTCTCTTTTCGCTAATAGTTCTCATCTAGACACTGGCAATGCTTCCCTAGCACATCTTCCTCACTGCGGAATTTCTATGCCTGAAATCCGCATCACTAACAAAGAGGTATGGAAAGCATTGTGTCGTCTAGATGTGAATAAAGCCAGTGGTCCGGATGGTATACCAGCCATTCTGCTCAAAACATGTGCAGCTGAGTTGTCTCCTGTATTAACACGTCTATATCGCCTCTCTTTCAGGACTGGAATAGTGCCCAAATCCTGGCAGCTTGCTAACGTGCAGCCAGTGCCCAAAAAAGGTAGCCGTGCCGATCCTGCCAATTACAGACCGATTTCAATCACCTCCATACTCTGCAAGATTATGGAGCGTGTATTGAACTCGCGCCTTTTAGCATACCTAGAAGGTAACGATCTCCTCAGTGACCGACAGTACGGGTTTCGCCGAAATAGGTCCACTGGGGACCTTCTAGTTTATGCTACACACATTTTAGGCGAGGCCTTAGAGAGGAATGGAGAAGCGGTCGCCGTGTCTCTAGACGTCTCGAAGGCATTTGACAGGGTCTGGCATGCGGGCCTTTTAAGCAAGCTTTCAGCGTACGGTATATCTCCTGGTCTGATCGGCTAGGTAACGGACTTCCTGAATCTAAGAACTATCCGAGTGGTTGTTGATGGGTGCTCATCGGAGCCCTTAACAATAAATGCCGGAGTTCCTCAGGGGTCCGTTCTTTCTGCAACTCTCTTCCTACTGCATATTTACGATCTGCTCAAACCCGGTATCATGGGTATGCAGACGACAGCACAGTGGTGGAAAGATACCTGCCGAGTACTCGGGCCTTTCATTGAGTCGGGCCGGTCGTCGTCGTCGGGCGGTTCATTGAGTCTAGAGCAAGAGCAGCCGCCAGCAAGCTTGGCATTCTTGCAAAGGTCCGGCAGTACGTGAAGTACCGGGACAACTTCTAACATTATATAAAGCACAGATCCGATCGTGTGTAGAGTACTGTGGCCATTTAATCGCTGGTGTCGCAAAAAGTCATCTTGCTGCTCTAAATACAATTGAGAGGTGTGCAAAGAGGCTAATTGGTGACCCTGAACTGGTGGAATACAATCTTCATAGCCTCGAACATAGACGTAGAGTTCTAGCTCTAGCTCTCATATATCATATCCATTTTCCGTACAGAATAAAAAGTTTTTTAATATTAGACAACAAGGTTAATTATTTCCAACTACGTGATGGTGTAGCGTTTTTCCTAATGTTACTAATCATAACTTACAGTTCGATAGTACCTACAGTACGTACAGTACGTTTCAATTGGCATGAATATTGGGAGCCCTATTATACACAATTTGTCAATTTTCCACTTCAATCCGAAGTGCGGAAAAAAATTAATCAAGGTCAAATGTTGCAAAAATCGTTTTTTTAAGTTTTCCAGCTAAACAATAAGTTTTATAATAAAAATAGGTGAGACAAAAATTATTTATCATGCAATCATCTATAAAAATTGTTCCTACACTTTTTTCCTAAGAATCACCATTTTGGAGATACAGCGATGCAAAATGTTGAAAAAGTTGTATTCTTCATAATATGCAAGTCAATTACCGTTATATACGTTACAGAACGATAATATAAAGTACCTCCCCTACTCCACAAGCTGTATCACCAACGGAACTCGCTTTCTTCTTTCAATTTACGGAGCTCCAAAAAAAATGACGTGCTTAGATAAGTTTCGATATTTATCTTTTGCAAGAAGACGTAAAAAAAGAAACAAGTACTATTATCTCGTCTTCCTTCAACCTCCCTTAGCCCTATTTTTGATGCTAACTTGACCAGACTATTACTGAATGGTAGCCTCAGTAAGTTGGAAAACAACAATACTTAATTGTTTGGATAGTAAGCCGGATAAATAATACAAGAAAAGTATTCGGAATCACTTTGAATTCAATATTAGATGGATGTAATTTAGTAAGTAAAGTCATTGAAATATATGAATACCTGTAGAATTGATTTAAACATAAGTTTGGATGGAGTCAGGAAAATGCATGCAGGGTACAGAAGGTATACGGTAATATTCAATGTGCTAGAAAAGTTTAAGAGTGAACGGACGCGCTAATTTAGCAGGAAATATCTGAAATCGAATATCAACATACAATATTTAAATGGGATATCGAGTTGATTCATGATATCCTGCGGTTCAATTGAACATATATATGCATTGAAAACATTTAAGATATTGTTAAATTCAGTAGACGCCGTAGGGTGGTAGTTTGGAAGGACGCAAGATGTCTCAGGAGATTTATATATATATATATATATATATATATGTATGTATGTATCATATATCAATCATTGTATTATATATTAATAATTATATATAGTTTTATTCATAAAACATTTTTTTACAATACTTGTATGTTATTCCTTGAAGCATTTTTTTCGGTGAATATTGAAATATAACTCAAAATATTGTTATGCAGTGTACTTATTTTTTTAATTTTCTGATGACAACTACCAATGCATAATTTTACCAATTAATAATTTCGTTTTTAAACTTGTCTTGAATCTTGTAGTCGACATATTTTCTTTATACGTAGATTAGAAATTATCTGTATATATAATTCTATTCTTTCGTACACCATAGTTTATATCTATATTTAGTTTACTTTTAGTTTATTTATTTTTATTTTTGTAAACGGTAGTAAAAAATAATCATCAGGAAGATTTTTTGAAAAACCTGTCTAATTTTATATATTATATTAATCATTTAATTTATAAATATTTTTAATTTATAAATATTTTTAATTTATAATTTATAAATATTTTTATTTTATAATTTATAAATATTATTATTTTTATTATTAACTACAATACAAAACCAACATTCATTCTAGAGATAAATATTGTATTTATTTAAAAAATATGCAATATTAAAATAATATTGTAAAAGCTGGATAAAATGTAATTAAGCAAATATAACAACGATATCACGTGTCGCATATAAAACAACTAGAGCTTTTAAATCAAATTGAAAAAATGTTTCATGCATTTATAACCAATTATTATGTATAGATTTGATTTAATAGTACAAAACATGGGTTTTAAGTCTTTATCTGTTTGTTGGCTTGGTTTTTTAAAACTATGTATTTAATTAACACTCCGTTTCCCAGTATTTTTTGTATACAGGCTCAAATACCTGCCCGTCTCAATTTACTTTTCGCTTTAAATTTAATTAAAATGTTATTATTGTTTGGCATCTCATAACTACAGGTACATCACTAATAAATGTTGCTTTCACGTTATTATTCAATAGACAGTTACACAATCTAGGCGATGAAGGAAAATCATTTCACTGCAGCTGGTTGGTCTCGTCCAAAGTTACGATGTGAAATATTCAAAGCCTCCGTCCTTGTTTCACTACATTGTCCATTCCTTGGCCTCATTTCTAATCAATGTTTTATATATTGAATTTATTTATTCACTATTAACGGTTGAAGGACCTTTCGTCATTCTGATTTGATTTGATTTTGAACTATAGTAATAAGAATTTTTTAAATTAAAATAATTATTTTATAATATAACTCAGAAGAGATCTGATAATTCTTACACGGCTAGACATATTTTCTTAAATCATATCATCTAGAAAGCTTTTAAAAATCTTTATCAAAATCTGTTTCGTAGCAACCTTCTTTTATCTAAAACTTTTAAATTATCTTGTTAAAAGCTTAAACTAAAAAATAAAATATATATTTTTATAATTATATGAGAAAAGTGAATTGTCAAAGACGTTTATATCTTTTCTAATGTTTTTCATTTAAAATGATTTATTAATCAATAAACTTTAAAAAAATATTGCATTCTGATGTTGGTAGACTAATGTTAATGTAACATATATATATATATATATATATATATATTTATTTATATATATACCCTAATTGTAAGATAAACTGAGAATTATTGTGACATTTTTGTATCATAATATTATTTAATAATAAAAATAAAACGTTTTAAAAACTACATTTTGGATTAAAACAAAATATATATAAAAACAATAATATAACTATTTACCTTGATTCGTTATCATACGCACATATCAACTAAAAACTCCATTAATTACATAAATTAGCGATCAGACAATGAGTCAAAAAACGACTCTAGTCCGCAAAACCATAATTTATTTCTGCTAGCGCAGTGTTTGTCCTCATTGTCAAATATTAAACGAGGTCATAATAGCATCCAGAAATATAAGTTTCCCTGAAATGTATTCAATGCCTACAATTTTATCTCTTTATATGAAATCGTATCAAATACTCAATCTCAAATTTGAACAATGAAGGGAAAAAGTCATATATAAGACGGTGCAGACAGATTATGTGATTTGATAAGCTCATTGACAGGATACCTACAGCTCGTACATATATATACATGATTTCTTAAAAGCATTTGAAATATCGGTTTAGGGTGTAATTCAATATTATAATTTGTAAGTACTGTAAACTAAAATTATTTTCAAAGACTACTGACTTATACAATCATATCAAATTTATTATGTATTTGGCCAAGCCAAGCCAAGTAATCAGATATATTATAATGTGATATATTACCTATTTGAAATGGTTTAGTCCTTAATGTTTAAAGAATTTAGTATACAATATGGATTCACAAAGTAAATTAATTAGTCTAAAGGTAGTGCCGGTCTCAAGTAAATTGATTTAGTTTGCCGAACTTCTCTGTTTACTTTAGTAAGTGCTAATAGAAATATTGAAATAATTAATAAATTATTATTATTTTGACGTAAAGTATAGAGTTAAGATTTAAAATGCACAAACTGTATTGTATTTATTTTAAAAAGAGCTACTGAAACATAAACATATCATAATTGTGTTAGATACGTTTTGCAACATAATGCAATAAGATCTCAATTGTAAAACGAGAGAGAATGAGAGGATTAATCTTACTGCAGGAAAACTGATTCTTAATTTATAGTTCTTGATTTAGTCAAGATCTGTAAAATTGTCATTCTTATTAAATGAAATAGAAAATTACTCTTACGCATACAGAACTATTTATATTGCTTTTTTTAAGATATATGAGACAAAGTTTAATAAAAAGTAAAACTTAAAACTTTTAAGAGACAACTTAAAACTGTTAAAAAAGTAACTAGATAAAGAAGATATTTCCATTAAAGTTTTATAAAATGTTAATCAAAATAATGACACGTTTTTAAGATAACTGACTCAATCGTAGGGAAATGAGAAGTGGATTGTGTAAATATACACATAAATAAAATGTATATTTATGTATGTTATTATAATAAATTATTACCTGGATATATGGTATTGTTATGGCAAGGACAGCCGCTATTAGAATATGTAGATAGATCCTTAATAGAGTCATTTGACTGTAGCTCTGAAGTAAAAGAATTGGCTCACACGGGCTAATACCAAACTCTCATATACCATTGGCGTCAAGTATACGATTGGCGGGTAGTATACGTACCTTTCGTATAATGAAGAGATACCTTAAAGCCCAAATACTACCTTTCCTTCTCTGCCCCTGTATTTTATCTCCCCCTATTTTATCTCTATCTGCCCCTCTTTTATCTGTATTTTGTTTTACTAATGGACACACGCATACGTACGAGGGGTCATTTACAGTTGCTAGACTTCCGAATAATTAACTATTTTTCATCCGCGGCTATTTTGATTATAATTATTTTGTCATAATTATATGATGAAAATGTACTTTCTTTAGTTTTTTCTTTAAATATAAATATAGAATTACGGGCAGCGGTTCCAACCCGCGACCTGTTGTACATTTTTTTTATCCATTCTTCTGCGGGATTATAAAACCATTATGATTAATGTTAATTTACAATTAAGAATTATTACATGTATATTTATATTTACCCGGTTGTATTAATTAAGGACCCCGAATGGGTTCGAAACTAGTCGGGCACATTCCGATTACTTTCTGCGTGAATACAGCCGGGTAAATATAAATATAATAGTCATGTTTCATGTAATTACTGATGTTACAAAAAAAAAATGTTAAAAAGATAACGGCAAATAATTCCAGCCAAAATATAACCCGTTATCTGTTAACTTTGTTAGGACAATAAATAAGCACCTACTTAAACCAAACAAAAAATGTTCTTAATAAAATACTTAAACTCTTAATTATTTTCGAAGGAAGTAAGTAATTAACAAGAAAGAATGCAAATTTTTTCTTTTAATTTGTTCCTCGACATAATTTTTATTTAGGTGAATTACTTTCACAGGATCTTTTTCGATAATACTTTATATCGGAACCGATAAAATCATTCAATATTAACCAGAATTGACATTGAAGCTATTCAAGTAGACTAAGGAAGAAAATATTAAATTGGACGAGAACACTTATAGGTGTTATAAGTAAATATATAATATACTAAATGTAACTTTATGTGTGCAATAAGCACTTTTATTATAGTATGTTTCTTCAATGCTGTACAGTAAAATAAGTGTGGCCTGTCTCCTAACTAAATACCACAAAATATAAAAATAATTAAAAGTTACACTAACAGAAACAAACAAATTGCAACGTACGAAAGGCGGGCTTATTGCCTAACGGCGATCTATTTCGGATAACTTTAGAGTTCTTGATTGTGATTGGTTGTTATTTGGCCATAATTTGTAGTAAACCAATCACAACAATGACGTTTCGTGACTGTTAGAAAACCAAACATTTCATACTATCAAAACTCATACAAGGGGACTGGTAGTTTGTATGACTATGTTTATCATACTTACTAATAATTTTAAATAGATACATATGAATAAAAAAAAATACTATAATACATATTAAGTTTATAATACAAATTTATTTGAAAAAAGAACCTATTTTATATTTTATCTCTTTTGTTTTTCCTTTATTATTATTTTGTTTTTACATACACCCTTATATATTCTCCATTTATTTCAGGGCTGGCTGGAAGAGAATGCTTTTGGCACTATGCTAGCCTTTGCAGGTTTTGTTTAAGTATAATAAGTTATTAAATAAACTATTTAACTACTGATACACAATTTTATTGAACGATTGTTTCATAGAATTAAAAAATATATTGTTATTTACTAAAGATGGAAAAAAAAAATATAAGTACTATAATGTTTACTTCAAGAACTTTCCAGTACTTACTCGTACTTAACTAAAAGGCATATGTAGACCTAATTAACTTTCAAGTAACTTATGAGTTTCTGAATCTTATATAGATTTTCAGGTATGTAAAATGTTTGAGTTTAAAAGTATTTTAAAAATATATGAAAAGATAAAGCTTCGCAATGTGTTTTTATTGTGTTTTGTTTTTTGTTTGCATCATTGAATAATAAATAAAGCTTTTAATAAACACGTATTTACAAGATTGTTTTAAATTCAAATTTGTATTTGTCCGAAAACAAATATTTTAAAACAAAAAACTGATTAAAGGTACATTAACATATTATGTAAAATAATATAATACTTTAAGAGTAACAAAACTTTTTCTGTATTGTACGTTCGATATTCATGATAAATATTATATTGTAAATATATTATATTATTTTATATTATTAGCTTAATGTTTCTAATTTTTAGCAAAAACATTTATTTTGAATTTCGTTTATTTTTAAAGATATGATAATTAAAACAAAATATAATATTTTAAGAAATTAAAAACATAGTCTATTTTCTATTTCTTATTTAAAATCATTAAAAACAAACAGTCAGTTATACCTACCGTTACCAAAGCTGTTGAAATTTGTAATATGTGTGAGTGGAAATAAAAAAGTAAATAATATTAATTTTTTTATTTGTATTATGTAGGTATGCGAAAATAAAGGAACATACATATAGTAAGCAAACTTAAAATATGAATATTTAACTCTTATAAACCGTAGTTTCCATCTGAAGTATATTATAATAATTTCAACCTAAAAAACCAAAATATACCTCTTAAAGAATATTAATAATGTAATGTTCGAATAAATATTAGTTTTTATAAATATATTTATTAAAAAAACAGAACAATATTGCAAAAGCTGGCTGTAATTCATTTAAACAAATGTAAAAACGACATCACGTGTTGCATACAAAATAGTTAGGGCTTTAAAATAAAATTGAATAAAATGCTACATGGATATATAGCGG
Source organism: Dircenna loreta (assembly GCA_963555665.1). Taxonomy (NCBI): domain Eukaryota; kingdom Metazoa; phylum Arthropoda; class Insecta; order Lepidoptera; family Nymphalidae; genus Dircenna; species Dircenna loreta. Next base: position 7,206,799 of record OY743093.1, on the reverse strand, counting down.
AATATTTATTACGTATAGTTTTTTTTTATCAATAAAAAACAAGGATGCGCTTAGCGTCTGTCTGTTGTTTGTTCGGTTCTTCTTACATGTTAAACTAATAGAGATTCCTTTTGTTCTGTTGTATGTATAGAAGATTAATACCCGAATGTTTATATATATTAGTTTAAATATATTTTTCTAGTTATAAATAACCGATTAAAAGTATTCTATTAGAAATTAAAATGTTATAGTAAATATCACGTAAGTAAATTTTTACCTTCAAAGGGGAACTATCAAAGACGATATTTAATTAATATATGAAATAAAGTATTGAAAAAAAAATACATTTCGAACTGTAGATGAGATTAAAATGTGATGATTTTTTATAGTTAATATATAACATCTAAAACGTTGTAAAATTTAAAGACCTTTTTTAAAACAGCATTTTTGCATCTAAACTAAGATCATGTTTTTCTTATTTTTCTTTGTGTATTGATTATATTTTATATTTTCTACAAAAGAAATGATTGAAAATAATTATGTTGCATGCATAAATTCTACCACTTAGTGGTGTGTAAATTAATCAGAGAATACAAAGAGGTAATAAGGCGAGGATGATACACCGCAGAATGTTAATTATTGCATGTTTTCAAAGTACAATTTCGAAATGCCAGTTTAAATAATTAAGGAACAAAGAGGTAAGAAATGAAAAAATATATGGTTTGTAGCTTTATTTTTTAATAGAGTTTGATGTTGACGGAGTGAATTTAAAAAAACATAAAAAAACCATTCCGCTTCATGACTCACAGAGACTCTATGAGCGGCAAGTAACAAACCGAACCGAATTCATACCTGCATCTGTGTCACTCAACCTAATTGAGTCTAGCGTATCAAGTGTATGCCCTTTGCTTATCAGTTTTAGCAAAATAAAGAAGTTTATAAAATTAATAAGATCAAAAAGTCAATGTAGAGGCATTATTTGTATAAATGTAACATATCTCTTAGACATCAAATTTCACATTTAATTGCTCACTAAATAAAAGGTGTAATGTAGATGACGTACGAACTTCTTCAAGAATAATTGTTGCAAAAAGAAAACATGGTCAAAAAAATCTTATGACAGTATGAGAGCAGTCAACAACAGGTGAGCAGAGATACAGGAGACTTTTGCAAGTAATTTTTGCTTTTGCGTCTTTAGTTGCTAACTGCGGTTAATCAACCAGTATTTTTTTTGCCGTTTAGAACCGTAATTTATTCTAATATTTTAGGAGTTGGCATTGGACCAATACATACATACATACAACAAGTGTGTATAAAAATGTAAATTTTTATTTTTATTTGTTGCTTAATTTGCTGTAAAAGAAATTTCAGGGTGACATATTTTTGACTCTGGACCTTGGAATTGATAGTTACAAAATTGCTTGATATTAGCTTTTCACATTCAAAATCACTGGCTGAAAGTAACAATCATTATATTTTATTAAATTTATTAAAAATGATGGAATTCCATAATATTGACCGTTTGTAAAACTTGGTTTCTAACAAATTTGTTGAGAATTAATTATCAACTCAAGAGAATATCTATCTTCCTAAGACTAATAAATATTCAATGACCGGTCTGTTATAACATAAACATTGTTCTAGAAATATTGTAAGTAAGTTAAGTAAGTAAGTTAATTATAATGTTCAACTTAGTTTTCAGGAGGTTAAAAGTATCATTAGTTTGGGGATTAATAAGGAACTTAAATGAGCACAAAACTTTGCAAAAGATGGAGGAGTAAGATCAACTAATTTATTTACTGATATAAATTATCAGATCAGTAAAACATTTGAAAAGTCGGCTAACAATAAAAGGTTATCCATAGGATTTAAATCCGTAATATAAAAAAACTATGACTAAAGAAATTTTTTGGAATAAATTTTATAAGATCTTCTTCTTTTCAATAGCCTTTAATAGCCTTTACAAAATCTTCATTTTTAAAAAAAAAAAACCCAGACTATGACAGAATAAGAATTTACACCTAGAATTTAAATATTTTTGGTAGATGTGGTAGAAATGGCGCTGTCCCAAGTGAAATAAATAAAAACAATTTAATTGTTGCGTATTTCTGTTGCAATAACTTTAGAGTCTACGTAGATAAGCCTTCTTAGATTTTTTCCCTAAAAAACCATTCAGGAAAGTAATTCAACAAAGTTGATAAAAGTTGCTGTTTTGGAACAGATTAAAAAGAAAATTAACATTCCTTCTAATTAATTACTCTCCAAAAAAATATAAAAATGTTTTCAAGTGTTATTAAAAATATTTCCGTAGCTTAGGTACTTGTTTATTATCTTAGTAAAGTTAACAGGAAAAAGTTTTTCCATTTTATATTCATTGTAATAAAAAAAAGAAAATTAATTAAATTAAAAATCTTTGTTACATATATTACGATGGTTAAAATAAAGATTCCTTTTCATGGTAGTCCGATTGAAGCCATCTTCACCACCAGCTAAAAGTCGAAAAAACTATTGATGAATCAAAACATTCGGTACTGTCATATGTTATTTTTGTTTTGTATTTAGGTATATCTCTATATCATGTTTCTGTATGGCTGTAAAACGAAAACTGAAAATAAAAATGTAATTAAATATACAATGAAAAATAAACCGATACGGGCAGGTATTGGAACCCACGACCTCGATGAAATACTTTATTTATTTCAGTAGCCCAAAAAGAAGTTTAAATTCTTACTCTGTCTTAGTCTAGGTTTTATAAAAAAAATGAAGATTTTGTAAAGGCTATTTAAGGCTATTGAAAAAAAGAAGATTTTATAAAGGTATCGTTAGGAAATATAGTCTGTAAATAAGTAAGTTATTGAAGATGTCTTGAGTTGAAATGTGTGTTTTATCTTTAACCCTTTTAAACTCAGAGTTAAAATGAATAACCATTATTTTATATGGCTAGTAATAAGATTATTAGTAAATTTATAAATAAAAATATTTTTTTTATTTTTATAATATATATTTTTTAGTATATATATTTGCGTATATTGTTGAATATATCTAAGTATTTTGGGTATAATTAACGTTATTTTTAATATAAAGATACATGATTAATAATTTTCAAACATTTTTTCGCCTTTCTTCTACGTATTTATTGTATATATTTATGGATGGGAACGTAAAATCTTTCTTTTAAAACTTTTAAGAGAACGTTATAAAACTAAAGGGTAACTTTGGGAGATTTTGCAAAAGAGATAAGTAAGTAATTAATCCTATATACTATTTTATATTCATTCAATTTAATATTTTTGTTGAATAATTTAATATTACATAATAAAATATGTAAATTTATTAACAAATACTTTTTATCAGTCTTTATTCTTCTTGTTTTTGCAGATGGCTTTCAATGGCGTCTAGAGGGCATCAAGTATCTGGCTAATGTCACGTAGGATATAAGTTAAGCAAATAACCAGGGCGGCTTGGTGTTTAACAGGCAGTGTAGTAGGAATTATTATAATAGGTTGTTGTTGTTGTGAGCTTCTGGATTCTCAAGGAGAGGTAAAAGACCTAGTGTTAGGGCAGATGTTTGTGAAACCGTTCTATATGCCTCGCAGACCTTTTTGTTCGAAACCTCGTTGGGGTGCATTGAGCTGCTTTTTTATCATTTGCAGCACAGTTGTTCAAGACCTTCAATGCATACAATATGATAGGTTCCACTACTGCCATCACCATTGACACAAACACAGTTCCACTGTTCTCAAAAAAATATTTTGGAAGATGCATAACACTTCGTAAAAGACCAGGATGTTTTTCACAAAATAGGTTTTTGAAATAAATAGATGTTACATTTAAATTGTAAGTTACGATAAAATATTTAAGTTCATTAGCTCTCATGCTAGGTAAAAATATGTATAACGGGAATTCGTCTTTATCCGAGTATGTCTCAATGTAATTGATTAATTGGTTAATACATATTACAGATCCAGTTCAATTAATATTGAATAAAAATTACAAAAAACTTAATAACATTAATAATCCGATGTTTTCTAACATTCCATGAGTAGATATATTTCCGTTTTTTAACACTGAAACTACTACTCTATCGGGTTTATTCACGTTACTATTTTATATTTTCATAAAAATAAATAAAGCTTACCTAAAACAGAAACGTAACTTTACTTAAAAGGTAACGAAAATCACTTTTTGATAGGTTTTTACAAAGTTGGTATACTGTTTCAAAGCAAATCAATTAGCGGCCGGTCGCTTGCAAATTGATTTCATTTGCCCAGCCCTCTACGTGTATTATACAAAGAACGTTACCAGTACATATTGTCATTTTTAAGAAACAGATCGCGGGTAGAATTTTATTATAGTAATATTAATTTAAAAATATCTTATAAAAAAGGTAAATTATTTTATAAATAATTTAATTCTAACAATAAAAGCCTAGATGAATATAATTGATAATCAATATTAATATCTTTGTTCTTTTTGAAGACACCAAAACCATTCCAATTTATGATAACTTAGGTCAAACATACTGGTATAATATTGTTATATTCTGAGCTGTAATCGTTTTACAGATGTATGTAGTAAAATTCTAAAATCAAATCCTTTTTGTAAATGTTACAGAAATTTTACTTTATCTCTTACTACCCTCAGTGAGAAAACAGTTTTTATATGTATACTTTTAATGTATTTATCAACCTATTTGGGTAAATACACAAATATTATACAAATTGATAATAAATTTGAACACGTAACGAACAAACACATATTATTCCTATTTGTGTACTCAAAGCATCTTATCATCTTCTTTTTATGTTAATAGCCGGAAAATTAGAAAACATTCACTTCCGTGTTTTTTTTTTTCGTTTTCAATGTAAGTCAAAAAACAAATGAGAAAACAGATATATTAAAAAAAATATTATTTACAACTAGGTTACAAGAATTACCTCTGGCGCTGTATCCGGATAACTTTGGAGACCAATTTTCCTTGAAACAATGGCGATTAAAATTCAAACAAATAGAGACGCTGTCATGAGCTATAAAGGGTAAAGTTATAAATTAATAAATTGAAAACTGCAAAATCGAAATATGTTCATACAGGATTCTAGTGTAACTTTGAGAATACCTTTTTATCGTTTATCATTTTAATCTTAATTTCGAATAAAAAACCAAAAGTACATACATAATTTTGACCGGTTTTCTAAAAAGTAATTATGTAATATTTAGTTACGTTATATAAAGTGAGCTATTATTTAAAGACATCAACTATATTTTTCTGTCTAAAGCATTAAATGAACTCAAATATAAATATAAAAGTATTCCACTTTACTATTGCAATTACAATAATGCTTATTACAGGGCATTGACCTACAATGTGTTAAATATTACAAGGTACTAGTTAGTTCTGCAAAGTCCTTTTTTTAGTTTCTTATATTCTTTTTACAATTTATTTTCTTTTACGGCGTAATGTATACACATTTACAACAAATCTCATCAAAAGTTAAGCCGTTTAAGCCTTTTTATTACCTATATATTCCCATTACCCTTCAACAAAATGTGTAACCTAACGGGTGTCCGGTATAACAACAAGTAAAAATTTAAAAAGAGCTCAAAATTTAAAGATTTTTTCACAAAAAAGCGCATGTGAATTACAATAAATCTTCAATCTTTACTTCTGTATGAAGTTTGTAAAACCATTTTTGAAGCAAAAAAAACTCCTAATGACTGTGTATCTAAGTTTCATAACATGGCATAAATTTATTCGGTTACCTTCCAAAGAAACGTGGAAGTTATTTTTTACACACTCGATTTTTTTGATTTTTGCTAAGAAACGATTTCCGCAAGAATAGTAATAGTTTTTATTATAATATATTATGGTATTTTTATGCTCAAATATGTTCAAATAAGTTATTCCAATTATTCAATTATACTCCAATTAATAATAAATTTATTGCGTACAAAGTAAAATTGTTTTACTTCAAATTAATTCATTGTCCTTATGAAACGTCAGACTCTAGATGCACGGTTCTAAGTTATAGGTCCATGAATGTAAAGGGATCGAAGTAGTAACTTAAAAAGAAAGAAGCGTCAGTTATCATAATTATTTGACATTGATTTTACTTATTATAAATTTATAACAGCAACTTTTTAGAGAAATTATTAAGCTATTTGTAATGAAATATGTAAAAATTATTCAAAATAAAAATTCAAGCACAAATTAAAAAAGACGTAATAGCAGCATGGATTAAAATAAGTAAGAACTTATTTTACACCTTTATGATTGATTATAACTTACTTTTATTTTGTAGTTCAATTAAATGTGTCAGAGATAAATGTATAAAAAAAATGTAAAAAAAAAAATTAAGAAAATCTTTTAACTGTGGTGTTTTATTTATACATAGTTGTTATAATGATATTAATATTGTTATAGAAGAATTCCGATTAAGAATATAGTTCTATTTTTTTAAGTTAGGTATAAGGAAGACTGGTTGGTTATACCGAACTTAAACGAGAGTGAGGGTTGTCATACTGATGAATTTTGTTCATGCTTTACACCTTCCTATTTTACTATTAATTTTGATCTATACATGTACGTGGTGAATAGCGCTGTTGTGTACTTATACGACTACAAGGTCACGTGGCGCGTGAGTGTGGGTGAGTGATGATGCTGGTGTGCGTGCGGCGGTGTTGCATCGATTGCTTACAATTCAATTTCTTTCTTCTCTAGTAATTAGTTGATTTTTTATTTGCTTAGGGCAAGGTTACGCGCGCCACGTATAATTGAAAAGTTAAATGTAATGTTAGATCTTTTTTAATCTTCTCACTGATTTTATGTACTAGAAAAAACATAATTCGAATAATTGAAACATATTTTTCACCACCCTAGTAACAATTAGTAAGAAACTCCTTTGATAACAAGTGTGACTGCAGTTGTAAATAATAGTAGCAGACGCAGTCAGGCCGATTTTTATTTAACTATGTACTAGTACCCACTAATTTACTAATTTGTACCGCAGCGCACCGAACGCACGCGTGCTATCTTTTAGTAATAACAATTACTATTTAGTAATACGAGCGCTAACAACTAGTAGTAAGTAGTTACTCGAACAGCCGACGAGTACTAGTCGTCACTCGTTCCCGCGTCCGCAGCGCGCGCTCTCCATTTAGTAATTAGTAGTATAACAATCGACTGACTCAAATAGTTATCGACTACTAACAACTAGTTTCAACAATCGAATAATCGATTGTTTTTAGTAGTTATCGCCCATCGCTAGCTTATAAGTTTTTTCTGCCAAATATATATTTTTTAGATATTATGGTATTTATACACAATAATATTAATAATTCACATAATGTGATATGTATTTAATACAATATTCTATAAGTTTTTTAACCTCAGATTTTTTAGGTGGGTAGAATGAATCACATTGTATAAGAGTACAGGAAATAATAAAATCATTTCAGTTTATGTAAAAGGTGTTAAGAGCATTTATAAAACGTGAGAATAAATATTTTTAAACCAAATCAAAACTCTAGTCTTTTAAGAAATAGTTCAAAATACCTTATATCAAGTTAAAAATAGTCAAAATGCAGTTGGAAGTGTGCCATACTTTCGGCTTTGGAACCTGTAGACAACTGCCTTTTGAGTGTTTAATTCTACAAATATTATATTCGCACTGATTCCACATACTTTTTATTATAATTTTATACTGCCTCTTACTATCTACCTATTAAATTCAGTCTTACAATTTTAAAATACGAAAATAAAAATATCTAAGCAAGAAAATGTTATATTGAATGATTAATGAAAGCATTATTTTGTAGTAAAATATCTTCTGAAGCAAAAAATGTAATATTGAATAATTATTGCAAGCGTTACTTTATAGTAATTTTTTATCAGAGTTATACCAAAATTCACCAGTACCTTATTTCCCATAACTAAATAGAAGTTTGAAGCGAGGTTCAAAGTTTTCTTGTTAAAAGTTGGTAAACGGTGGTGATAATTTTTATATGATCTGTTCTTTTAAATGAATGCTACAGTTAGACCTTTTTTTTATCTGTTATATATAATAAGAGAAATGCTATATCAGATAACGTATTCAAAAGTATAAGATGGGTACAAAATATATAATGATTGAAGGAATTAAGAATAAACGACACTAAAAAATACACTTTACAATATAGATTAATATATTGTACTTTAATAACATGTTTAATATTCTGCGGTGTGTCATCCTCGCCTTATTACTTCTTTGTATTCTCTGATTAATTTACACACCGCTAAGTGGTAAAATTTATGCATGCAACATGATTGAGAGTGTTAATTTTTTATTATATTATTATTTCTTTTGAGCAAAATAATAAAGTTTTTGTTCCAAATATATTTTTTAAAAGTAATACGTTTATATTATGATAAACTTATTTATGGGCAGCTCAAAATCGAATTTAAAAGCTTATAAATTTTTTTTAGAAAAGGTTATAACTAAAATCCATATAAAATGTTAATCAATTTTGGAAGTTACCAACAAAATACACGCCACAAGGTTTTATCTTGTCATGTATTAAAAAAATACACTTTCAACCTAAAAATTTACTATAACTGATAATCTGTATAAGATTCATAAACTCTGAACTAAATTAATTCAAAGTCAATTTGGTGAACAAAAGCTATTAAGCAAGTACGAGTTAGTAATTAAAGATTTAAAAGTTAGAATTTATATTACTTATACATCATAATATTAAATAGTTATCAAGTGCGTTGAAAGCCTATTTTTTGCCATCCTTGGTATTTAGCTGCATTTCATGGAACACTATATATTAAATTACATTCCACAAATATACAAATACACAAAATTTCATGGAACATTGAAATATATCGTATCATTTAACACGAGTTTACAATCCTATTAATTATAGCATCTTCTCCTCAAAATGTTACTTTTCCCGCTTGAAGAACTCATACAGTGACATTTCAAACCAGAGTTTATTTATATTTATTTATATTTAGCTAATTTTTTTGTAAAATACAAGGTCCCAAGGTGAGAAAACCCGAAGCTACCATTCGTCAAAAGAGAACATAAACATAGCGCTCTGTTATTTTGGATACTATTTTACTTGCTATATTTTTGCTAAGAATTCTTCTGTTACGTTACAGTTGCAATTTCTATGAAAGATCATCTTTCGAAGAAAATGAAACCTCGGCTAAAGAATAGTACACAATAATTTCACAACTATTTTAGTGGGTAGTTTTTTAAACCAATCGCTTATAAAATTCACAGTTCATGAAGTTTGGAGGTAAAAAATATTTAAATCACGCTGGTAAATGTCTTAAACACATTTTATTTTTTAAATAAAAAATATATCTGAACATTGTTTTTACTTTGGTGAGAGTTTCAAGTAATTAAGTAAATCAAAATTACTTGCTACAAAATTCTCTTTGAGATATCTGCTATCCTTTACGTTTCGATGGAAATTTCTAGTAAATAAATGAATAAAGATACTTATACCAATGGATTCCTCTCATTTACATTTGTAATGTATCTTTTGAATTATATTAACTTTTTTCCATGATGATTTTATTGGTAAGTATGCCATAAAGTACTATCTAAATTTCCTGTTAAAGTAATTTATTCAAGTATTAATTTTTCATTTCTGTCATGACTTCGCCTTAAATACGTGACATCGCCTTAAATACGTGACATTATATATTTTATATTTTCATACAACTTTAACAATATAAGAAAAGTTACCAAAATCTTATTAATTATTAAGTATATCGAATTGGTTTTAGCTTCTTAAAAGTTTTAAACAATTTTTTTTTGAGATATTGTCTTCAAAATTAAAAATAATACTCATAAAAGTACTGTATGAGTTACGACATTTTACAATTTTTACAAATAAAATTACAGAATGATTAAATTAACATTATTTTAAATTAATTAATACTAATACGTAATGTAGTTTTTCAGCATATAGCAGCTGAAATTTAATACAGAATAACAGTACTTTACTCAAATAAGAAATAAATAATAAATCTAGAACCAGTACTTGTACCATGCAGCATATTGTAACTATCCGCACTTCCATTTTACAACTGAGATTACCAATAAAGCCTACGAAGGATATTGGATATATTAAAAAAAATATCGAATACTAATTTGATAATCTTTATAGAATATATATTTCTCCAGAAAACATAAAAATTGAGTAAAATTGTTTATGAAAAACAAAAACTAGTTCGAGCAGTATTTTATTTTATTTTTCCACAAAATATAGACATTATAAAGAAACAGAAACTTCTTTAGCTTTCATATATTGAATTTCATTTTAGCTCGACATTTCCAATGCTTTAAAGCAATCGACTTCACGAGAAGACGAGATGCAGGTGTCTCTCACTTACGATGAACAGTTTACGGTCATTTATTTTGTACACTAACTTAAGAAAGTAAATATTGGCAAAATTTTTAAAGTTCCAGTATTTCTGTACTGTTTCAGAAAATTAATAAACTTTATTTACGTTTAAAGAAAACTTTAGTTCAGCTTTTATTGAAAAATCCTAATAACTAAGAAGTAACTTACCTAAACTTAAGAGACTTTAAGTCATCAACAACAAACAAATGTATACATAACCTATAACATATGGATTATATTGTAGTATAGAATATTATAACCCTGGACTTAAAATAAATAAAATTCTCACCGTCATCTATTTTCTTGATTATCCAAACCCGGACTTCTCTAATTCATCTAACAAAAGAACACGTAAGTATTGTGTATAATATAGACTTGTCCAAGTTCAATATATTTTTTTAAATTATGTATATATTTTTAATATCATTGTCAACTTATATTTCAATTTTAAATTTGATTTCAACAAGGCCATGCGTGAATTTATTACAATAATCAAGCATTATCTAAGTTTCTACAATTGACAATATTATATTAATAAGTAATTTTAAAATAAAAACAATGGATCTTAATGTCTTTGAAAATTCAGTTTTCACCTAAAATTTTAATTACGAAAATAAGTTTTTATTTTGCAGTTGAAACTTTCAACAAAACAATTTTAGAGCTTTACATAGAGCATTTGAAAAACTTTTGAAGAGCGTTTATCGCGTTTACTGCGTTCTTATTACAATTTAAAATACTCTACTTTAACTGTAGAGAATTCTACCATCACATTGATTACAAATTATTATAAAAATTATATTTCTAGCTAAATATCTACACCCACAAATATTTAGATGTACACTCACATAGGAAAATATATATATATATATATGTAAATATATACTTATTTCACCTTTATCGTCAATTCCAAAATATCTTTGAGTTGAATATATATTAAACGAGATTTATATGTAAACGGTAGCGATAGCGGAGCGATAGCGGAGCGATAGGGCCGTCATTATAAAGACTTCATGTTACAGGTTCATATTGCCCGTGCAGTGAAATAAAAATACGGATACTTTTACAATTTAGCTTTATATTGTACAGAATTACAATCTCACTTTTTACAATAAAGACTGGCTAATTACTCTAAGCAATCCAACAGTTTCTTTGTTTTAGGCAAACAGCTCTGTCCACTATTGGTTTTGTTGCTATTACAAATGACGTCACGGTGCTTGCCCCACTACTAAGTAATCAATAGACAAACTCTAATAAACATTTTTAGTATCCACGACATAAATTTTCAAGTGTAAAAATTGCTCTAAAATATGTATACTGTTAATATCTTATTCGAGAGTGCGTACCAGTATAATTGTATCATAAGAAATAAAGTAGTTGATAATCGAAATAATGATAAAATCTCACACTATTTCACCAATAATATTTAGGTATCCTAGAGCAAACTAAATTAATTATTCTTGATTTATTGATAAGGAATTCAATTCGAACTTATAAAAAAAAACATCGATATAAGATCCCGATTCCAAAGCTTAAGATCAACAATTTTTATCAGCAAGCTCTTACAATTATTATTAAACAATTTAATTTTCAGTCCAATTTAGATACATACTTCAATACAACCAAAAAGTGACAGAACACATGAGAGTAAGAAAAACTTACTTTAATGTATATAGTTTTTTAAACTTTCAATAACTGGTTGCGTTGGTTTTGATTGGGAAATCACGATATGAGTTCTTTATTCTAGTCCTATTAATTTAATATATACGATATAGCTTATTTTAATATCAGATTTTTTACCATGTTTGGTATAATAATATGTAATAAACAAATACTACGATAATATTCGTAATAACTGTTCAAACCATTTTCATCTTGCTTGAGATGTTAATTTTTTTTAATCTGTTCCTCGGCGGCACAACTTTTATCAACTTTGTTGTATTACTCTCAGGTACTGTTTCTTTGGGAAAAGTTCTAAAGAGGCTTATCAAAATAAACTATAAAGTTATAAAAACAATACTGCGCAACATATATTTCATTTACACCATAAAAAAAGATATTCTTAGATTTTCATATATAAAAAATTAATTAACCGAAATCAATTCTGTTTCAAGAATTGTTACTTAAAAGTAGCAGAAAGCTCGAACAGCTATAAAAAACACTAATTTAAAACTGTTAATGTAATGTTTTTTGAATAACGCCTTCTGTGATTTACAATCAATACAATATTATTATGTACGTTTTTTATATTTATATACCAACTTCATATTTCTTATATACACAAGTGATCACTGATAATGATTTAAAGTGGAAAAGATTTCAATACTTACATACCAACTATATATTTTTTATATACCAAGTATACACCAGTATTAGCAGGTTATAGAGAAGTAAGAAAATATTTGTTCATAAATTATTGTACTTTTCATTGAATGATTACAGATAGTTAAAAGAATTTTATAGAAATTATTAACTTTGTATCGATAGAAAATGCAACAAAATATTCTTAGGGAACCGGCAGCATTACAAGCTCGAAAGAATAATTAGCATTCTTTTAAATTAATTAAAACTGAGAAATTTTGACCTAGAACAGATACTTTGACTTAGAAATTTTTTTAAATATTTTTCATTATTCTTTAACTAGAACTAATAATGGATTATAAAAACATTTATTTATTAGAAAAAAAATCAAAGCGTTTTATAAGGAAGTTGTAATAAAAATTACTGTAAAAACTTAGTGATTGATGAATGAATCGAAATATCAACTAATGGTGTTGATAATGATTTGAAAACTGAACAATGCACTGAACAGTGCAGTGCACTATAGATGGCGTTGAGGTGCAGTAAACGAGATTTATGTACACATTAAGCGTTTTTATTTCGTGTATGGAGATCCAATTATTTTTTTGACGATTTAATAAATGAAAAATAAAGAAAAGAAAATAAATAAAAAGTTTCATTAATATCGATTCCAAATGAAGGAACATGATTTGGGTATATTTTATTAAATACAAAGATATAAATTATCATTTATAATAGCATAATTTAATGTGAGCCTTAATAATTTTATTTTACATGTTTGTACAGGAGGGAAAGGGAGCAAGGGGGTGGGGGCGAACCAATAATAAAATTTGTTATTTGCCTATTGAGTGATGTCTCATTGGAAAGCCCATGGAAACCAGTTTAATGAAAAAATAAGGAAAAATATAAAAGTACATATAACGGATGAGAAGCATGAAGAGTTGTCAGTAATATAAATCCTGTGTAGCAGCGAGCAGCGTGGCGATTAAGATTAATTTTATTTTAAATGTGAAAGCTATACTGTAAAATAGAAATTAATTCGCGAGGTCTACTGCTCTCATAGAGCCACGAAGTAAGTAACGCTGAAGCTATTTAGCGCGCAACGTAACTTGTTAGTATAATATTAGATAAAAGTTGAGTATGAATACAATCTTAAATATATCTTGTTTGAAAACGGTATGATTATTCAAACATTTTGATCGTTTATTCAGATAAAAGTGCGTTTGAATATTCGCAACACTGCGGTAAAGGATCTAACGAAGAGTCTTATGAAGAAAAATATGTGTCTAATGTTTATGTATATAGAGGTTATTATGCTTTATTTAAATTAGTAATTTTGTTACCTGGAATAATATATCTTGTGATAAACTGAAAACAGCTTCATAAGTCTCTTTGAAAAATTATTGAAATCGAGTGAATGACGCTCATGTAAAGTTGTCTCCACCGGAAACTTTATCAAATGTCATAAAGTACCACTTCATATATGATAAGATGAACTTTAATCGATTTGCTTTGGAATAGAATACTAACCTTGATCAATAAGTTAGTAATAAATACCTAGGAGTTACCAGAAAACATATCATCGGAAGATCTCATGATAATATAGTTACTTCTCTCCCAAACGATAGAAATGCATCAGAGCTTGAGAAACGACTTTAATTCCATTAGCAATTCATGATAAGTGTTCATACAAATAAAGTAGGGTTAGGATCTAGCGAGAAAGTTCGGGATATAGACTTAACAAAATCCTTTATTCGGCAAGATGAAAACGATAAGTATCGAGTGCACACGATGAATCTAGAAATGCAAAATGAGTGGGTGACCATAGGCGACTTTTGTATTCCATTAGGTTTGAGATGGCGCGCCCTACTTCATGATTGTTCTTTAGCCTTATTAAAATTATATTTAAATGTATTCCAAATGACTCTCCCAGATCCAAGTGATCTAGTAATATGGGGTAAAGCTACCGAAAAATCTTGCAATATCTGTGGAGAGACAATAACTAAACACCTGTTTAGAAATAATTTACATAAAAAAGCCTTACGAAGAATTATACACTAAAAAGGCAGTTGTCCAGGGGTTCAATTACCATATTATGGCAGAGCTCCAACTATGGTTTACACAATTTTTCAAAAGATATGAAGTTAATTTAATTAGTAACTTTTGGTACCCTGCTTATCTTGTAATTATTTATTATTATTATTATAATTATTTTTATTAATTATTATAATAATAATTACCTATTATTATTATAGTATTGTTATATATGTTAGTTGTCCAATTATATTATTTAATCTATATTAATAATATAATATTTTTCTAATCCCTATTTCAATATACACCTGCTAATTTTTAGCCCATTTAAAATTATTTCTATCTTGTCATATCTTAAGAAAGACTGCAATATTCACTTTAATAAAAAATACTTATGGGGTATTTCACCAATTATATACGTAATAAAAATTGATTTGATTTTTAGCATTATATATTATCACGTATTAATTAAAACCAATCGAAATTATTATGAAATTCAGATATTCTGGCAGACGCTCAAACAATGGGTTAGTAGAATTGAATTATATTTTCATCAATTACAATAGCACTTGAGCCTCACTATGGCTCATTGCCAAATATTATTCCGTAGTAAATATTATGTGAAAATTCATTATTGCTTAAATATTTGTTAACATTCAATAGCTTCTGTCAGCGGCTGCGATCATGATGTACGTAAAGATACGTAACTGAATGACTGTATTATATATAACATAAATAATGAACAAATAAATTATTTTACTATTATTTTAATACAATACAATTTATTAAAAATCTTAAATACCATTATTGATTTATGCATACACATTAGATAAAAAAACTGTATTAGAATAAGTAATTGAACAGGTAGCTTTTATTTCATAAAGATCGTTCTTATTTCCAATCTTTTTTATTTTTCAAAACTAAATTTTGATACACTATTTAGTAAAGCAAAATAAGTCTTGAAAAATGTATATCAATATTTTGAAATAAGTATTCCAACCTATAAACCTATCGATATTTTGTTTAAACTAAACACAGCAACAGTCAAAATTGTACAATATTGAAAAATATTTCAATTTCAGTTCAGTTTATTTCTTCTTTAGTTCTGAAAGTACTGTTCATAATATGCCTTTTTTTTATCAACTTGTGTGATTTTTCAAATCATTTCATCATTGTACATTCTACCATAGTTTAGCCCTAAATTTTCGAAAGGTGTGGATGAAATGAACTTTGCATAAACGGTTGTCTAGCGATCTTTTCGCTTAAGAGGTACAATTCCTGTGCTATCGTTAGTATTTATTTAAATAGCTAGAACCTACAGCTAACTTTACTTAATATAAAGGAGACTCTCGTGGAAATTGGGTTAGGACAGCTGGTTTATTCACTTGCATAAACCGGATTAAACTGAATCTTGTGCATTTTAATCCCCAAAAGGCTGGTACTTGGCCACACAGGAATATTGTTCTCATTTCTGGTCCGGATAGCCTAGACAGTATCAGCTTCTATCATTTGACCACGTGCGACAACAAGCCGCTCGAGTTGTTGGTGACTCAGGTGTTTTTTGAAAAGCTTGATTCTATGGCGTTGCGGGGGGATATCATATTATTCGTTTTACGAGTATACCTCGATATCACAGAGAGTATGTTATGATATGAGTAAGTCTTAAAAAAACGCTTACTTTTACCTTAAAGGCCAGCAATGCTTTTGTAATTTTTCTGGTATTGCAAGAGGTTGTGGGTGGTATGGTGGCGGCGGTAAAAAAAGAAAAAACTTTTTTACTAATTGAGATTTTTGAATAAACAACAAGTTATAAAGTGCATCTCTTTATTCTAAGCGTGGGTACCGATGTCTTATTTTAAGATGTTGTAGTTTTTTTTTTAATAACCTTTACCAAGCTGTAGTAGAAAGGAACGTTTTCCTTAAACGTCGTTTTCTATTATTATTACTGCATGCTACATTTTTATATTAACATATCCCTGTAATTCTGCAATTGGTTAAATGTTTATGGAATAATTTAAAGAAATTTAAATTTTGAATGGTTTTTAAAAAATAAAAATTATTTTACTGTAATTTTAATTAAGTAATAAAATATATTGGATTCTACTCAATGCAAGGCGCTTTATAATAAATTCTATAACTTCAAAAATATTAACTACAGTAAATATAAACTTTTAAACGGCACCAAGTTTGATAAGATTTTATTCTTAACTGTATAAGCTTAATTGAGATTAAAAAGTTTTCAACTTTTAACATTTTAAGCAACGAGCTTAAATCAAGTAATATTATTTCAATTACAATTACACGACTAGATTAAAGTTTCAACCTTAAAATATTATTGTGAATATAGAATTTATATTTAATACAAAAAAAAAGTAAAGAATTTCATAATAGCTTAGTAAACCCTTATGTAACATAGCTTAACATAGCTTATGCATATAAGCTTAGTGCATAAGCTAAGAACACAAGCTAAATATATAAGCTTAGTACATAAGCGTAGTAAATAAGCTGCGTATTTAGTATAGTTAAAAAGATGCGTAAATAAGCTTAGTTCATAATCAAGTACAAACGCTTAGTACATAAACGTAGTACATAAGCGTAGTACATAAGCTTAGTAAATAAGATGCGTAGATAAACATGGTACATAAGTATATAAGATTAGTAACCATAAAATTGGTCATAGTGGGTTAATATTAAAAGGTAGATGTATACTGTCGCGAACTTTCTTTTAAAACTTATAGAGGGGAATAATTTTTTCGTAGTTGATTTTTGCGTAACTTTCACCGTTTACTCAGCGCACGCAGTTGCTCCTTCGCTATTTATTTTAGCGTGATATTATAAAGCCTTTAAGCATTACTCGATAAATAGACTATCTTATACTGAAAGAATTTTTCAAATCGGTCCAGTATTTCCTGAGATTATCACGTGCAAACAAACAAACAAACTCTTCTGCTTTATAATAATATATTCGTTTAGATTAACACATTTAATTTATATAATAGTACTTACACAGGCCTTGCAGCAGCTTTGAATGATTTGATTGATTTGATTCCTTTGCAAGTATTTGCGAGTTTAAAAAAGTAAATACATAAATGAATGTATATTTGCGTTTTGGCGTTGACTTAGAAATTTGTTTTATTTTCACAAGTTATACGCAATTGCACCCACGTATTTAACTTGATGTATCTCGCAGGTTCATGAGAAAATTGGTATACGTTTATAAAAAAAATGTGAAGTTACTTATGGCTTTGAAGTAATCTTAAGGTTTTGATTCCCTTGCGAGTAGTTGTGAGTTTGAAAATATGTGACTTAAATTGCTATTTCTTTTGCAATGACATAGAAGTTTGATTTTGTTACAGCTTAAAGGTATTTATTATAGACCTCTATATTTGATATGAATTTCTATTGAATACCTCTACGCGTTCAAAAATGTACGGTATACAATATTTTTTTTTACCTGTGCTGTAAGACGTTTCTTTGGTTCCCTTGCAAGTTTCGAATATTTGCGGAAATTTGCAACGGCTGTATCTTTTGATAACGTTGGCTTAAAAATTTGATTTTCTCACAGCTCCAATGGACAGTAAATTTGAATGTTTGATATAAATTTCAGCTTTATACCTTTACGCGTTTCTGAGAAAAGGGTTCTAACAGACAAACGGACGGACGGACAAGAAAGTTCCTATAAGGGTTTTTTCCTTTCAAGGTACGGAACCCTAATAGCCAACTTTTATCCCTGTATATAATTGTAAAATTTTAAATACAATTTTCATTTAATATTGATTATATTTTTAGATTTATTTTGGAACATAAAACTAAAAATTTAAAGCATCGGTCAATACATTGTTCACTAAAATATCACATACATAAATCTATTTATTCCACCAAAAACTACGCGTTTGGAGTGTTATGATGTCGGGATATCTCTTAATAATAACAATTTGACGTAATTATTTCTCCTTAAGTGTCCTTTTTTAAAATCAAAGTACTTAAAATATGCATAATATATTTGGAATAAAGCTAGAATTAAAAAGAAATCAATACAAGCAGGTACTCGAACCCTATGGGAAAAACCTAACACACTGTAGCGATTCGTTAACTCAATTGTTAGAGCGACGGATTTTTCACATCAAAAACTAAGACGACGCTTGACTACATGCCACCCGATAGAAACTAGTAATGTAGTAATAGATGGTAAGACGCATCACTTAGTACTTGCCTATTCACTCTTCACTTGAAGACACCCACATTGCATTCGGACAGAAGTACTGAGGCAGCCAAGCTATTCCGGTTCTTCGCCTTCAGTATGGTTTCCCGGAGGTGCGCAGGTTCGAAAAGAAATCGGGCTGCGGTCCGTATCGTCTTGAAATCAGCTTGACATGACTAAATATTGTAATATAACATCTAAACTTATACACAATAAATTACTATATTTAATTTATTTACTTTTGATTTAATTAGATTACGTATCTCCTGGGTTCAGTGCTTGAATTTTAAGGAAGGCCCGTGAAGAGAGTCTGAGCGGCAAAATCAATGCTATACTTTATTGTATATATTATATCAATAAAATTCATTCTATTTATTTTATAAGAGAATGAACTAAAAATAATTAAATATATTGCTTTATTGCATCCTCGATTTAAAAGATTTATCCATATTCGAGGTCGTAGGTACTTTTTAAATTCGTCTGCGTAATTAGATAACTAAAACTCGATAAGTGTAAAAGTGTGTGGTTAAATAAGGCTGTATATTAAAAATGAGCCTAAAATCTTAGCTATTTATATAAACAACATAAATAATAAACAGCTATGGCAATATAGCTATGATATTTTTTTATTATATTTACTTAATATAATAATGCAAACATATTTTTATTGTAAATGATAATACAAGGTGGTAGAGCCTAGCTGCAGTCCACTCACTGCAGTTCGTATTGGGCTGGCTCGACCGGGGAAGGACCACCCTCTCACAGAAGACCGACGTGTAGTAACCAAATTCCTTTGGTTATGTTCCGTCGGTGAGTGAGAGATTCCGGAAGCCCAACCCACCCCCTCCCCGCGCCAAAGAACATGAATGCATTGTTGAAAGGAATTGTACCCCAGGAGGGTACCGGCTTCGATGAAGCCGGACAATCCCTCCCCGGACAAAATCGGGGAAATGATTCTTCGATTTTGCTCGGGCCGCCCGTCGTATCTGGGGCGGGCATAACACTGCGTTCCGTGTTCACCGAGGGCAAACGACGAGCAAACACAGCGGCACCCCGTTCCACCCTGAATGTGGACTTTTGCAACATCCGGGGACTTCACTCCAACTTAAACGCCGTCCACTATCATCTTGAGACGGCGCAGCCGGCCTTGTTGTTTTTGACAGACACGCAGATATCTCAACCTAGCGACACAGCGTACCTATCATACCCCGGGTATAAACTTGAACATCATTTTATACCACACGCCGGGGTATCTGTGTTCGTAAGGGAGGATATCTGCTACCGTCGCCTTCAGTTTTTTTAAGGTCGGGACCTGTCTTTACTTTGGTTGCGCGTCGACATGGACGATCGTGTCAGAGTCTACGCGTGCCCCTACAGGTCCCATAGTGGTAATGCAGAAACGGAGCAACTCTTGGGCCATGTCCAGGCGAAGATTGACGACCTGCTTTCACAGGTTCCCTCCGCTGAAGTCATAGTCCTTGGGGACTTCAACGCGCACAATACCGACTGGCTAGGGTCACGTGCCACTGACTACGCGGGGAGATCTGTTTTTAACTTTGCTCTGGCAAATGGTCTGTCCCAATTGGTTCAGACGCACACTCGTCTACCAGACGTGGACAGCCACATGCCCTCTTTGTTGGATCTTCTGCTGACTACACATCCCGGAAAGTACCAGGTCATTGTCGAGGCCCCTCTAGGGTCCTCTGATCATTGCCTGGTACGGAGTGTGGTGCCAATCCAACGTCCGGCTCGCACAAGACCCGCGACCCGACGCGTCTGGCACTACAAGTCAGCGGATTGGGATGGACTGCGGTCCTTTTTTGCGTCCTACCCATGGGGGCCGATTTGTTTCCCTTCCAATGATCCCAGTGACTGCGCTGCGGCTGTAGCTGAAGTGATACTACAGGGCATGGAACTTTTTGTGCCAAGCACTGTGGTACCACTTGGTGGCAGATCGCAGCCTTGGTTTGATGCGCCTGTCAGGGCTGCAGCAGCCGGCAAACGGCAGGCGTATCGTGCTTGGGCTAATGCGTTAGTCACCAAGGATCCGAACTCTAGAGATCTGAAGAGGAAATATAATCGTGCCTCTAGATTCTTCAAACGGCAAATAGCTAGAGCAAAGTTCAAGCATGTCGTCAAAATCGGGGAACAGCTGGCAAAGTACCCACCTGGCACGCGCAAATTTTGGGCGCTATCCAAGGCCAGTCTGGGTAATTTTTGCCAGCCGTCCCTACCGCCATTGCACACGGGGAATGACTCTCTGGCCCACACGGCAAAAGAGAAAGCCGATCTCTTGGGCACTCTTTTTGCCTCAAACTCGACTTTGAACGACCAAGGGAAGACACCGCCTACCATCCAGCGGTGTCAG
The DNA here is from genome assembly GCA_963555665.1 of Dircenna loreta. Lineage (NCBI taxonomy): Eukaryota > Metazoa > Arthropoda > Insecta > Lepidoptera > Nymphalidae > Dircenna > Dircenna loreta. The sequence goes on along the minus strand of OY743093.1, from coordinate 7,185,518 downwards.
AGCTCTATGCCGGAAATAATTTTCAGGCAAAAAAATATACGACAGTCTCTGTTTTCCTTGGATGTTCATAAGTCGAGTGGGCCGGATGGGATTTCCCCATTGGTGCTACGAACATGTGCTCCTGAGTTGACTCCAGTGCTAACGCGTCTATTTCGGTACTCCTATATAAAAGGCGTAGTCCCGGTCTCATGGAAGAGCGCCTTTGTCCATCCGATCCCTAAAAAAGGGGATAGCTCAGACCCAGCTAACTACAGACCTATCGCCATCACCTCTCTACTCTCCAAAGTCATGGAGAACATCATCAACCGACAGCTCCTGACGTACCTCGAGGATCACCAGTTTTCCACGTACCACAAAGATGTGGAATGGACTTCCTTCGGCGGTGTTTCCAGATCGATACGACATGGGTACCTTCAAAGAAGGCGTTTATACCCACCTCCAAGGCCGGCAACGCTCTTGTGAGTCCTCGGACGTTGCAAGAGTTCGTGGGCGGCGGTGATCACTTCACACCTGTGATCCGCACGCTCGTTTGCCCTCTTATAACATAAAAAAAAAAAAAAAAAAAAAAAAAAAAAAGATATATTTATCCAATAATATTAAAATTCATTAGAAAAAAAACATACATTATATATCAAATTATATATACATATATCATGATAAAAACGATTAAACCAAACATAAATAAGAATAAAAATCAATACCGCTACTTCTACATTATTTAAAGTATTCGTCCCCGTGGTTCGATCAGACCACAATTCATTTCTCATTTCCGCAGCTCACCCACGAGCTGAGAAACTCATCTTATTTACATGATGTGATTTATTATTTAAAGCTTTCTTAAAAGTGTTTTTATGCAAAGAATAAATTACTCTATAAATACCAACATTTTATGACATTATTACATTGGATAGAACGTTACTTCATTGCCTTAATTATTTTTGTATTTTTTTTTAAACTCTATCCATAAAGGTATTCTCTAAAGATAAGGGATAAACTTTTGTGTGAAAGTTTATTTCTACGCAGTTATTTACTGACTTCCGGCAAATACGAACTACTGCTCAAACAGAACCGAACGTATTAATATTGATAACATAATTGATTAATTTAAAATACCGATAACAGGGTATCAAAATCAAAAATGGTATTACCGTCTTTATTTATATTTACTTAGGCTATATAGAAATATATATATTTTGGTGGCTTAAAAAATACGAGGTGTGTTCAAAAAGTGTTTTGGTTCGTCTTCGATTTTTACCGATTCAAAAAAATGGAACATAGCACCTGTATCAACTTTTATGTGAAAAACGAAACTAAGTGCGCGGATGTATTCCGAATATTGATTGTGGCATACGAAGAAGCTACTTTGGACAAAAACAACGTTTATAAGTGGTACAAAATGTTTTCAGAAGGCCGAGAAGATATGAACGACGAGGAGCGTGCCGGATGCCCGAGCACTTCAACAACAGACGAAAAAATTGATGGAGTGAAGAAAATGGTATTGGCTATTCGTCGAATCACTATAAGAATAATTGCCGAGGACCTAGGCATATCAATTGGCTCGTGCTATACGATTTTAATCGATAATTTGGGTATTAGACGGGTCACCGCAAAACTCGTACCAAAATTGCTCAATTTCGATCAAAACGTACGTGAAAAACAACACACCAATGATACCGCAGCCATCGTATTCCCCAGATCTGGCTGTTCGTTTCCCCCCTGTGACTTTTTCTTGTTCCCGACACTGAAGAGGCCCATGAAAGGACGACGCTACACCACGATTGACGAAATAAAGACGGCATCGAAGGAGAAGCTGAATATTTTTTTTTTAAAGTGCTTCGAAGGTTAAAAAAATGTTGACACAAGTGTATAATATCCCATGGGAATTACTCTGAAGAGAAAAAAAATAATATTCACGAATAAATAAATATTTTTTGAAAAAAATACACAAAATTCGCGATACTTTTTGAACACAGTACGTATGCTTTCATTTTATTTCTGAGATTCATCTTTGAAAATGATATTCATTTATTATAATTATTACTATTCATATATTTTTTTTAATTAACGATCAAAATGAGAAATAATACTTACAAAATTATTCTCAACATTCACATAGAAAATGGGAAAACTTGTAAGCGACCGGCGCTAACCGAGCACTAATTGATTTGGGGACACTATAGGAAACTAACTTTTATCGACAAGTGATTTTCATTATTTAGTCTCTCTTCAACAAAGTAATTATTACATTAGTTTTGCTTAATTTCTTTGATTAAACTAAATGTTAGGATTTTTAGTAGAGTAACAGATACGTAAATCAATCCAATAAGACAGTAGTTTCTGTAAAAGTAAAGTGAAACATCCTCATAAAATGCTTTGGAATATTTGAATAATAATATTTAACTTCACTTACACCTTATAAAACCATTCAATTATATATTATATTGACATAAAAAATAATATGTTCGAAAGTAATTATACATACATATTTATAACACATGCTTTAAAGTGCTAATACGAGGAATTAAACACTGAAAAGACAGTTGTTTACGGTTTTAACTACAACGTTATGGCAGAAGTCCAACTAAGGTCCGATTATTTTTTAAATTGCCTGTATAAAGAATTTAGTATGTATTGGCATTAAACTTATTTCGGTATCATGTCATCCCAAGTATAGTTAGCAAAGAGATTGTTAAATTAAAATTTCAAGATGAATTAAAGCTTTTTCTTGAAGCCATAATGTTTGAACTACAGTCAAGAGTTGCATGTGTCATGTGCCAGTGTTTATTTGATACATAAGCATTTTTTGTTTTATTTCATTATGTAATATTATATGAATTATAATATATTATAATACTAATATACCCAAAAGGAGCTTCTAGTTAGACAATCATTTGATTATTTTTTACTATAACTCTTATCTTATTATATTTGTAGATATTTATTAAGACTTAATTTAATTTGTATCCTATACAAATTAGTTTCTTACCCGAACATACGTAACTGGCCATTCATTCGGCTTCTCGGAAACTGATCCCGGCATTGATCCCCTTATCTGTGCACTACGGAAAATACGTGTACATCCTGATTTATTTTTGATATAAGACCTAAATAAGGAAGACAACTTAAAATATATTATACAAGGGAAATATTTTTTTAAGAAATTACAAATCGTAATAAAATCAATATCCCAAGAGCTTAAGAGTCTCATTTCTCCTGAAACAAATTCCATTTAAATTCAGACAAATAGTCCCGCTGTGGAGAAGCACTGAAAAGGAAAAAAATATATAATAGTATTTTATGAGTATCATTCCCTTCATTCATTATTTTCAGCATTAACAAAAAAAATATTTAGGATCGAATGAAGAAGTTTGTACATATATTATGATGTTTGAAAGTGTCTATAAATATGATTTAGCCATGGTTATTTAATTTTTGAACAGAGGCACATGTTTTTATGATATTTTTACACTAAATATAATATTTGTACATAATTAATACACTGAAAATAATTTCCTACTTATTTAAATACAGAATTATTAAGTCAGTGTTTTATTTATTTTCATTTGATCAACCTTATCATAATAACCTATCTTCTAAGTGGTGTAATAATAAATGAAAATGAACCAAAGTAGCCAATATAAAAGTACCGACTTGACATTGAAATGGTAATAATATAAATATTTGTCAGAACTGTTTTATAACGACTTAGTTGTATCCTTCAAAAGTCCTAATTATTCCTATTTATACTTAATAAATGGGAATAATTATGTTTTTTTGAGTAAAAAAAAATTGTGTTCAAAATATGTCCATGTAACTGCCACAAAAAAAACTAACGTCTTCAAACTTATTCTAGTACATACATTAAATATATGCAATATTTATATTAACGATCGGCAACGTGATAACGCTAAAAGACGCCAAAACATTTTTTTTTGATCCAGAATATTTTTCTAAGTATAAAATATATGTAAAAAATCTGTTATTAATATATGTAACCATATTGTTTTTTTTTTATTTTCATGCTGTTCACCGGAGACTGAGCGAGCAGGGGCTTATAATTAGCACGCAATCCTATCTAAAGAGTTTCTGCAAAAAAATATATATCTGTATATTTCTATTTAGCTAGTCAAAGAGTTAAAATCTTTCAACGAGTGTCTTAATTAGAAAACCATCGCATATATATATTTCGATATAAAAATTTAGAATTCAATATATTTTTTTAAATAAATTATTATTAAATAAACTCCTTTGTCTTTTTTTAATAATAAATATTTATTATCTTATAAGTAGGTATATTAGTGATGTTGTATTTTTTTATTAATTGCTATATCTATTTCAGAATCAAGTATATATAATTCTGATGTTTAATAGTCGCTAAGTACTGACGATAATATTACAGCGATATTTAACATCCAGTATTTGTCTCGCTATTATTTTAATATATAAACTAAATTACATATTTACATTGTTAATATAGTAAATTTAAAATAACAGTATTCTATGAACAATAAAATTAATATGTTATGCGTTATCCATATGATAATTATTTTATATATTAATCTGATACTTTTCAAAAATTAAATACACCTTCGTATATATACGTAATACAAAATTAAATAATAATTATGTTTAGGTGTAATAAAAATATATATTTATTCGGTTTTATCAATGTTTTAGTTTAGATCAGGATGAATTCTAACCAAATAAAATAAAGCTCTTTCATAAACATTGTAATGGTTTTACTAATTGCCTCTATATATAAAAAATATATTACAAATGTAATTTTGGCATAAAATTAACTTATTAACGGCATCAACAATTCAACAATCCATATAGTTTTGTCAAAAGGTGATATAGAAAATTTAATTAAGTAAATGAATAGAACAATGCTTTCACGTGCCGCATACAAAAAGCTAGAGCTTTAAAATAGAATTTGATTTGAATTAAATGTTTGACCAACTCACAACACATTGTATTTTTAATTATATATATATATATATATATATATATATATATATATATAAAAATTATAATTTATAAATCATAATTTTTATAATTCCGTTTTTATCTACATAAAATGTAAAATATTCAAAAATTATTTGAATTAGTTTCCAGAAAATATGGGAATTGTCTTTCAGATAGTTCTTGAAATCGTTTTTTTTTACCGCTAGTTAGTAGAAAGTTAACTGAATGTTTATTTGGTTCGTTTCTTTGAACTCGATAAGCCCTCAGTTTGGGTATGGTTTAGATTTCTTATTTTATACAATGCATTAATTACGGAATGCCTTCTTTGTTATTAAAGTACTACTACTTTTCTTATTAAAGCATGGCGTGGAAACATAAATAGATATAGGAATATCTATTTATGTTTCCACGCCATGCTTGACTTCATTCTGTGTGTGTGTGAACTTAACTGTGTGTTGGAGTCGCGTCTATTAAATAATTTATACCAAAATATAAAAAAAAGAACTTTGATGAAATAAAAAATCCGGCTGGCCGGCCGAAAAGTGGAGGAAGAAAACCATTTTAATTCACCTTTAAAAAAATGGTGAAGTAAAAAAGCTTACAGGTACCGCGTGTATTGTGTGAAGCCCACCAACATACACACGAAGAAGATTCCGAAGATCTGAACGGACAATTACGGCAGATCTGTATTGTCAATAATTGCAAACAATAATGGAAAAGCTGGCTGTTAAGCAACCGAAACTCATAAATTGCTCCAGCCCACTTCTGCTTCAGGACAACGCTAGACCCCAACGTCAGACAGTTGCTAAAATAGAGGAGCTTAGACTGGAATGTCTCCGACATCTAGTGTACTTCCTGGACCTTGTTCCAACTGATCACCACTATTTTTGTTATATCTAAATAAATGAAAGGGCTTTTAATTAAGTTAACCTTATGTAATTCCACTAAAGCTTTGTTTAATAGTGGTTTAGTTTTTTACTATCAATTGAAAACACCTTCACAGATTTAGATTAATTATAGTTTATACATACTATTTATATATATTGGTGTGGGAACTAAATTCACACCAACATATCTAAATATATAAATATGACTATTTGCTATTTATTTTTTTAATTTTAAGCCTTCTTTCAAAATACGTATCTCTTAAATATTGATTTTTTTTTGGAACGGTTAACTAGATTTATTTTTTTGTAAATATTTATAAACATGTAAAGCCACGGTTAAGCTTACTTAAGTTTTATCCTCAGTAAATTAAGTTCAAATTTGTTTCCCATTTTTTTTTATTATTTTTAATACTCCCACTATCTTCCCTCTTATTACAGACATGGAAAATTAATACATCCTTGAGGCATAAATACCTTTAGTGAAGACTACAAAAAGATTTCGGTTAAAAATATAGAAACACAAAAAATGTTTACCTGTTAACTTTGTAAAGATAATAAACAGGTACTTAAACCTAAGAAAAAATTCTTAATAACACTTCAAAACATTTTTATACCTAAAGCGGGGGTAATTATTTGGAGGTAATCTTAGTTTTTCTTTTTCTTTTTAATCTGATTCTTGGCGGCACTTTCATAATTTTTTTTGAATTACTTTCACCGAAACTGCTTCAATGGGGAAAGTTCTATAAAGATTTTATCAAAATAACCTATAAAGCTATTGCAACGAAACCGATGTTGTTACTTTTACTAGGAAGAACATTATTTTTACCATAGAAAAGATATATATATTTATATATCTATATATTCTAAGATTTTCACAAGAAATGAAACGAGGGTTGTTGTAAGTTTAATATGTATATTTTTATTAATATATACTTGTGTGTCTGTCGTTGGTGTTATAATAAGGACTTATAGAGATAGACATGTCTTGCGGTAAAAAAAAGACTGCTCTTAAATCATGTCTTCTGTATAGCAGCTAAACTCATCGTATTAAGATGTCTTTTATTATTTAAAACTAGCTTTAAAAAACTACAGAATATATTACACTAAAAAAAACAGTATCTTGTTATATAATAACTTTAGTTAGAACTATACTTTATTATATACGTGTATACTAAGCATTGATTTTACGTGTATACTAAGGATTAAAGGTCATTAAAAAGTCCACTTTTACGGCGTTGTTTACCGTCTCCCAGAACTTACCAGCTTCAAGGTTCACTGAACGTATTAAAATGGTTTAAGACTTACGTTACAGCCCAGCGCACGAGAAGGAACTAATATAAGCCTTTAGCTATAAGCAGTGTGTCAGTGTTTTGTAGAATCTAGGACAGTTATTATTGACGATTAGTTGACAACTAATAATATATATATATAATAACTTTTGTATATACTTCTCATTTGGTATCAAAAACCACTATTACCAGACAATTTTTAAATATATTTGCACTTATAATATTTACTATGAGATATTCAGGTTGGTTTATATTATCTATGGTTTCTAATAAAGTCAATACTTACTGCTATTATAATAACTTTATTTGCTTTCTAAATTGTATAATATTAATAATATACCGTTACTTTTTTGCACAGTATTTATAGACGTATGGGGATGAACGTATCGATGTAGTTTAAGTCGCTAGTGAATGTAAAGATGTAAATACAATATAAAACATTTTATTGCAATATATATTAACTTTCATTTTTAATTAAGACTCAATATTGAAATCAAGACTTGTATTAAAGTTTGTGCTGAAAGTTTCACATTTTAACAGCATTCAGTATTCGCTATTCGATGAAATAACCAATTCTGTTTCAAGAATGATTACGTAAGCGAGATGAAAACTTGTAAAGTTATAAAGAAGGCTTATTAAAAAAAACTTTTCACTTTATTTATTTGAAGAACGGCTTCTGTGGCTTTAATATTACCATAATATTATAATATATTTTCATATTTGTACCAATGATATACAAGTTTAATGTAACAAGGGTTTTTTAAGGTAAAAAATATGTTTAGATTTTGTACATAAATTTACATTCGATTGAGTGATTAAGATTTGTTATAAAAATTTTATAGAAGACATTTAATTTGTATAGAAATGCAACGAAACAAAGTATTTTTATTGCAACGCCGGCATTACGAGTTTTAAAAAGTAATAAGCATTCTTTTAAATTAATTAAAACCGAGAAACTTTGACGACGGCTTTTTTGAGAGCGTCCGTCCATAAAACAATTCAAAAACTAAGTAATAAATATAAATTATTTGAATGGACTAACAATAGATTACAGAAAACTTTATTTTTATTATAGTCAAGTAAAAGAGCTGTGTTCAGCTTATTTTTAACATGTCATTTATATTAAGTGTCTTTACTTCGTTTGAAAATGTTATGAAATTTTATGTATGAATTCTTGACAAAGTTTATTTATTTAATCCATACTTTCCAAACAAAAACTATTGTGCTTGGAGAACGTCTAATACCTTCTGGTAAGCTGTTCAAAATCAAAAATCAAAATCAAAAATATCTTTATCCAAGTAGGAATTTACATGCACTTATGAAGCGTCAATTACATTACATTAAAAAATGTCAGTATAGTATGTCAGTATGTCAGTCCGTGAGTAAGCTACCACCAGCTCGGAGCGGCTCTGCTGAGAAGAGCTGGACAGAAACTCAACAGTTGCTCTTTTAAAAACAATTTAATAATGTTTGATGTATACATTAAAATATCCGATATGTTCCTGAGTTTAGTTGCGTAAACTGTGACAGAACTTGCACGAAAACCAGAGTGGTAGGAAATAACGATAATCAGAAATTAAATAAAGCGCTTTTTCAATTTTTAACTTTTTGTTAAACTTCAGATTAAATTATGATAATATCTTCATAATTTGATTTTAAGCTGTAAATACATAAAATGTATCATATTTACTTTTAGTGTTTAAACCAAGGGCAAGCCACTTCTAGATCAACAAGATCAACAAAACACAGTGTCATTTCTATTAGTATTATTTTAATTATCTGTATAAAATAAAATCCCTTTATTTAGGTTCAATAAGTAATTTATGTAAATAAAATCAAAATAATACAAAAATATGAACAACCAACGTAGCATGCCAATATAATTCACCTTGTACCAACATGAACTGACGATAGGCTATCTAGTGATTCCATATCTTATAATTGGTCAACCCTTAATATAATTTAGCTAAAGAAGAGTTTGAACCAATGCCAGGGTACCTGAATTCAATAAAAACACAAGGCAGTGCATGACAGAATTCAGGGCCGTCAACTTTTAACAAACAGTCTGTCATTTATTTTATTTACTCGCATGTCTAGTACAAGTGATATCATCTATAAAGATTGCGAAGGATATCGTATGCATTTAAAACAATATTGTTTTCTGATTTTCTTTTGTTAGTATTGAAGTTACGTTTTGTACTTGTGGTGCTATTAAATTAGCAAAAAAGCTAAGAATATTAAAATCTTTGTTATAAATATATATCTTCATATTTATTTTAAAGATATATTTTTTTTTGCAGTTAGTAATTTATTAATAATAATGAAAAAATTAATACTGTTAAATGTTATCTTTGTTAAGTCAAACCAAAACGTATCTTAACCTTTCTATTATAAGTAAATACTTTTGTAAAAAAAACTAAATAGTATAGTAACTAAATAGTAATAGTAGTGTATGTTGAAATGGAAATTCCATCATACATTTATTCAGTTATTCGGCAAAATATTCTTATTCAGTTCCTTGAGTAATTTCACCAAAACCCATTTGAAATCTGAAAAAAGTTATATTCATTTAAGTATTATTTCAAGCTACTATATACACTTTTGCTATTTATTAACCAGCAAGACCTAGTTAAATTTCGTAAATTTGTTATTTATTTAATTTATTTTTTTAAAATAGAAACCACAACAGTTTCTTTCACTCTGGCACAATTCCTGCGCTATTAACTAAATGATAAAAATGTACAAACAAATTAATGATTTTCAATCTTTTTCATATTTCTCTACCCTGCTCCAGAAGTATTGGAAAATATTAATATAAAGTATCAGTAAAATATAACATCAGGAAGATAATAGGTAATAAAACAATAGACTAAATTATTGTTGTAACTTAGAAAAAATATTTTTTTGTATAATAAATTTTAGATAAATTAGTAGATTATTACTTAATCTCCATTTAAAAACATAATATGTTATAAGATTTTAAATCCATCTCAGAAATGTAACAGAAATTTTATTTTGACTCTTTCTTAAATACAACCACCACTTCTAAGTCAGTTTCTTTGACGGTTCCGAGACATCCTAAAAGAAAAAACCTACGATTGCGGCTTACACTTACAGACAACGGGTAGCAATTTCAGAGTAATTTTCCATTGCAGTGACACATAGTGCCACTTCCTGAGCTAAAAACGTGCTTGTATTATAATTATCGCAGTGAGTCATATATCTTTAACTAAACCATTGAATGTAATAATATTAAAAATATACATAAATGACATTTTAGATACTGAATGGATTGGTCCTAATAAAATAGAAAATAAATCCTCATATACGGGTACTATAAAGGGGATCTTATTAAAAATAAGCACTTTTTCACCATGAAAGCAAAGATATGAATAAAATAATAAATTATAATAATTTCAAGACATCCCGTACAAACACACAATACACGCCATACCCATTTGTTTATTCAACGCATCTCAAATCTTGTGAAGACAGCCGGAAAATTAGAAGACATTCGCTTGGTGATACATTTTTCACATAAGACGTGAATAAGAAAAATATAAGATACTAAACAATAATGTGTTTAAAATTATTTACTATAATTTATTGAAATTAATATGAACATTATGTTTAATTATTTTATATAATTATTTTTATGTTCTAAGCTGATGGACAGACAAATTTCCTTTAAAACAAATGGGATTCAAATACAGACAAATAGTCACTCTGAAAATGCACTCAAGTGGCTTAATATACAAAAATATTTTATAAATACCACTAAAATTTATAAAAATAAGTGAATTATTCTCAGTATAGGCCTTAGCATTATTTATAATTCAATACATTTTAGAATAAATATAAAAAAAGGATGAGTTGGAGTAACTAAAGTTACCTCTTTACATAAGGTAGATAGATGCTTATCTACAAGTACATATTTAATTTATTTAATTATATTATTTCTACTTTGAATCATTACCGGTGATCGCTTATGTACGGCAAATGGAGGTGCCAGGCGGGCTTATTTTGATACTTATCGAAATAAGCCCTTTTTATAAAGGGTTATTTCGATAAGACCTGAAATTAATTACAAAGGTTCCAAATGCGCCCTGGTCTGAAAAGAACAACACTACGAGTTCAGCCGGGTATTATTTTATTGTGTCCGCTGTTTCACAAATGTCAATATAAGTCAAACGAGCAATTTACGAACTACTAGAACCATCACAATAAATTCGCTGGGAAGGCCTAATAATTTAAGAAATTTAAAAAATATATATAAATAAATATAAAAAATATAAATAAATACATAAACCGTTGCCAGCAACACGACCAGTCACCGCAAGCAATACCCGCTCACGAGCATAGTGCAAGGGTCAGCCATCACCCCCTTCGCCATATTTGAGAGAGGGAGAGTTATAATCTTGATGTCAATGTACAAATTCTGTTCCAAATAGTGAGGCCACAGTGCGCTATCGACGTGACTCGGGATCAATTGCAGGATCGATTTCTTAGAAGCTGGCTAATACATTGGTTAGTAATAATTGTGTTTTGGTAAAAAACGAATATGTCTAGGATATTCATATATACATATATATAATATAATTTAAATGTAATTAAAATGATATGATATGATATGTCAATAATGACATCATATATTTATCCAATAACCAATAAACCTTCTGTATCCGTTAATGTTATAATACAATTTAATTGATTTAAAAAAAATACCTCTTTTACAACCCACATTTCACTTCTTTGGTCTCACGTATTCACGTTATTTCACGTATCTATAGCACTCATTCAACTAAAAAAAAAAATTATCAAAAAATTCAATAAGAGTTAATACAATAACGTAACTTTGTTTAAGTTTAAGAATCTCAGAATAATTTTTGATCATGGTTAATATCCTGTTACAAAGCAAACCAATTAGTGAACGTATAACACCGATCGCTTGCAAATTGATTTCATTTGCCCCAACCCCGTGTGTTTATCATAAAGAGTTTTACTAGTATATACTATCAGAATAAAAGAAATATTACGAGTAAAATAATATCACAGTAATATTAGTAACATTAAAATTAAAATATTTTATATAAATGATAAATGTAAAGTAATGACGATATAAATAAAAATAAAAAGACGATAAACAAGTACCTGAATGTACTCAAATATCCTATTAACATTTCAAAACACTTGCATCCTTTTTTGAGTGAAATTAATTAATTAGGAGAAATGATATTTTTTAATCTTTTCCTCGGTTTACGGTACAACTCTTACTAACTTAGTGGAATTTATTTTACCGGAATCGTTTTTTTTGGAAATGTTATAGAAAGATTTTATCAAAGAACATAAGTTATATAATGAATGTTAATATTTTCATATGTTATAGATTTAAACAAAAATCCTTAAATCGTATTGATAACCTTAATCGTACTAACAATCAATACGAGTAAAATGTAAATAAAATTTTTATTTTAATCTGAAGTTGCAATTTTCAAATGTATTAATTATATTAATTAATTAATTCTTGTATTAATTATATGACAGTTACATCCATTCCAAATTAAAAAAATACTAGAGTACAGTCGGGTAAACATTAAAAAAATACTAGAGTACAGCCGGGTAAACATTAAAAAAATACTAGAGTACAGTCGGGTAAACATTAAAAAAATACTAGAGTACAGCCGGGTAAACATTAAAAAAATACTAGAGTACAGTCGGGTAAACATTAAAAAAATACTAGAGTACAGCCGGGTAAACATTAAAAAAATACTAGAGTACAGTCGGGTAAACATTAAAAAAATACTAGAGTACAGCCGGGTAAATAAACAACAATTTAATAGTAATATTTGAAAGTGTCTATAACATATTTATCTAGGTACTAATACTCTTAGTATTTAAATTTTAAACAAATTTACAAAAACTAATTCATCGATACGCACAGGTCTTGACACAACAATGATTTCTGAACGACTCCCTCGTCCTGCTGCCAATGGGGTCGTGTCAATCTGACATCAAACTCCATAAATCTGTCAATCTATAATATTTCTAATTGTCTACATAAATTCCAACCAATTTTTGTTGATTAAAATAACATTAAAAGTATGTCACAGGAGATAGTATTGTTTGGTATTATCTATAAACATATTTAGCCATCTGAGGCGTATTTTTTTATGATTAAACAACAAAAAAATGTACGGATTCGTTGTTTCGTTTCCTAAAATTAATAGATTATTAACAATACTTGGTTTAATGAATCAAAATGAGTTATTCATTTCATAAGTTGTACTCGTTGTTTATTTGGTTCCTCATTTATTAATTTGTTAATACTGATTAAAATACACTTAATATTTTAAAATTTAATAAAACATAAAAAAGTAATTTGTCTCTAATACATTACATACTGTATTACTGCAACAGCGAAATCGTTGACTCTTAGGTATTTATATGTCTCAAAGCTTCAAACACACTGACTTAAAGATGGCGGTTGTATGTGACACAGAGATAAAACTAACTTTATATACTATTTGCAAAATGGATTAATTTCTTAGAAACTTAGAAAATATGTCTTAAGTGATAATAGATAATAAGTCCACAGAATATATTACATACAAGTGAACTAAATATATTCATTTAGAGTTGGACCTTACATCACAATAATAAACAATATTTTAGTCTAAACTAGTTTTAGATTCTACAGGGATTATAATAGGTTCTTTGTTTATATCTAAATGTATGTTTCAAGAAATATATTTTATCTTTGTAGCCCTATTCCTCATTTAATTTACATTAATTATGTATGAAATATCTTAGTCAATTTATATCAAAAAACGATTACTATGATTATTTTTTCAAAAATGAATTTATCTGATAAATCTTTTTACAATATACACAATAAGTTTAGACATTTAAATAATAATAGTGACTTAACTAAATATATAAGTGCTCGGCGCTACGACTGCACTAATTGATTTGTCATGCAACAGGATATTAAAGGAGATGAAAAAATGTTTTTTTAGTTAGCTACGAGTGCTAAGAGTCTCTTAAACAAAGAAAGATTATTATATTAGCTCTGCTTGATTTCATTTATATTAGTTTAACAGCTAAGTAAAGAAACCCGATAAGGTAATAGTTCCTGAGAAAGCAAAGCGAAACATATGAGACATGTTTCGCCTTTCTGATTCTGATTTCTGATCAATCCATTTAAGTAATAAAAATAATAGATATTACAAACACTTATGTAAGATCTCTCAAATATTTAATATTTAAAACGTACATGACAAACCTTTTTAGAAAAAATATTAACGTTTTATATTAATCAATTATATTCATCGCTCGATTTCAAATGAGAACATCACTAATTTATTACAAATGTTTGGCATCAGTGCTAATAGGAATGAAACACTGAAAAGGCAGTTGTCCACAGGTTCAACTACAATATTATGGCAGAGCTCCAATTGTAGTCCCATCCTGTTTAAAATTGTGTATGTTGGCTGTATATTTACTTACTACTTTTCGGTTTTATGCTTATTTCGTTATCAAATTGTCCGCAATACAGTAAAAAGAAAAATTATTAAACTAATATTTCAAGAGGACGTAAAGCTTGTGGGTTCAGCCGTTGTGTTCTGATTTGTAGTGTTATATTTTATAGTGTGTTAATTTAACATATTCATATTGTTTTTTTCAATTCAATTAAAATGCATAATAATATAACTACTAATGTATCTACAAGGAGTTGATAGTAAGACAAAAAAAATTAAATTTATTATTATATTATATTTGAAATTATTAGAATTTAGATTAACTTGTTTCTTAGACAAATTAGTTTCTTACTTGAACTTACGTAACTTACCAATGCCTATCAATTTATATGGCTTCTCGGGATCTGATCCCGCAATTGATCTCGAGCCTTGGCCGTATCTGTGCAGTGAACTATGGCAAGGACATTATTTGAAATAGAATTGAATAATAATCATGACTGACTGTTTATATACAAGATATATAAATAGTCCAACAATATTATTTGATGTTACACGGATAGTAGTATATTAAAACTTATACTGATAACAATTTCAATTCATGCTCTTTTAATGTAGATTCTATTATTTTTTTATTAATTTATATATTTTATAAGACTGAAAAATCATACATTTTTAACTATTCTTACAAATAAATAAAGTTCATTGAAAAATACGGGCAAGGAATCGACCCACCGACCTCTGGGAAACCGTCTCATCGCTATACCATTTGAGCTACCGTATATATACATCTTCGTCTTTATCGATACAGTGGTGCCAACTTTAAGGCTTCTTTCCAAAATAATAACTAATTTTTTTAACTTTGCAGTATAGATTAACATTGAAAAGATGCCACAACCGTTTTAAATGTATTGAAAGTATCTACGAGTATAAACATGTATAGCCAGGTTAATCTAACTTTAATTTTTATAAATGTAGAATCAAAATTTAGTCGTAATATAAATATAGACTTTAAAATTTAAATAAATATAAAATGTTATATTTATTTAAATTAAAGTAAGCTTCACTTGACTAACAACAGGTTAATAAATATACTCCAACAAGAAATTGCTTATTTAGAATAATTTATAGATAGAATCAGAGTTAATTTATATTCGTTGCCCATTTCAGTTTGTCTACTATTAAATTTCGTTTGATTATTTCAATTGCTTTGGATTGACCACAGAATATTTTTACGATTACTTTATTTTAGAATTTATGACGACAATGGTAAAATGGTTCAAGTAAGATACTGCTTCACTAATATTATAATTTATAATTATTATTAATATTTTGGTGCTACACTCTATAAATTATATTATAACTATATTATCGCCATACGTTTAAGTAAATTTTAAGAAAGACATTTTAAAAATGGAAATCATTTATTTTTTAATGTTATAATGATTTCAAATTCAACTAGAAGTAATTTTGTCCCAGTAATAGTAAATAACTGTTGCAATCGATCCACGGCATCTAGTTACATTATAAATTATATGACGTCATAAATATTTAATATAGTACATATATATTTAATATACTTCTTAACGGCACCGAGTTTGTTGGAATTTTATTCTTAACTGGTGAAACTTATTTTAGATTAAAAAAGTTTTCATCTTCAGATATATTATTACAATTTTAAGCTGGATGCAAGTGAAAATATTTTAATAACAACACATTGCCAAGATTAAAGTGAAACTATAATTGTAATAAATTATTTTAAATAAACACTAAATATTATACTAATATATTGTATGGAATTACATAGAATAATTTTGTTTATTTAATTGTAGCTAAAGAATATGTAATATCCAGATAAAAAAAGACAAAAACTCTTAGTTACGATTCTTGACTTAATACTTCCAAAGTGGTAATGAATTATACCCGTTTTAAGGTTATTTGTTAAATACTGAAAATTAATATATTTTTTTATTTTTTGTTCCATTATAATTTTGAATAATATATTTTTTTTAATATTTAATGTTACTCATTTATAAAAAAATCAAATACGGTCGTCACAAAACATTGGTCAATACATTGTTTACGGAAGCATCACAGACAGAACTATTTATTCGCGCGTGAACTTTTCATTTGGAATATTTTGTTATCGGAACGTCTTTTGAAATATAACAATTTGCAGCATCTATTTTGTTTAAAGTTTAGAAGAGTATATGTCAAAATTTATATATATATTATATATATATATATAATATATAAATTTTGACATATTTATAATCCTATAACATATATATGTATATATATATATATATATAATATAAAATAATGAATAGACTTCTCCTTCACATATTATTACTTTTTATTAAAATAATAAATTGAAATAATTAAATCTTAGCCTGTAATAGGTTAGGAATCTCCAGTCTTTAGATATTATTTTTTTATTTTCATATTTACTATTTTTAGTTTTAATTGTATCATCTTTTACATTTTATGTTAACTACAAAGTTAGACACATTAGTAATAAATTTTATAAGAAGCCTTATAGGTATTGGCTACGTTGCGATAAAGATTAAAATTAGAAAACTAGGTATATAAAAGTGGGTAGGGATACTATGGCTCAATTGGCAGAGAGGCGGCAACAAGACATTTTCCAGAGGCCGAAGGTTCCTATCTTGCCCATGGCTATAAATTTTTCATTTTAAATGTATTTTTTTTATTTCAATAATCTTAACTTGGCTTATCATACTTATATACATTTTCAAAAAGGATACTATATTTTTCACATTCCATGAAAAAACATTGATATATTACAGTTTGATTTAAAAAAAGAAATTTTATGAAGTTTCGTATATTTTGTAAGGAACAATAACTTATGATCATACTAATTGTTAAAGGATCCGTCCAGTATATTCATTATGCGCGAACATTCATCAACATCCCAACTGATAAACGGACAAACAAACAAAATATGGGAAGCTATTGTTTTGAATTTTGTTTCATGTATTGGATTTGTACCAATTAGTTTATTCAAGTTATGTTTAATATATGTTTAATAATTAAGTGGGGCATCTATATCTGTACTTTATAAATTTGTTTGGTAGAGGTAATCTTAAAGTAAATTATCCTAACCTAAAAATATCTTAACCAATATATAGAAATAATTCTCAAGTTGGATCTAAGCTTTATTTTGCCCTCGAAATAATAATAGGGCTTTCGTGGAAAGCAGTTATGAAATGAAGATGGAGAACGGATAAAGAAGTTTCTTCTGAGCTCTGTGTTCTAAAGTTCTCGCGGGCGAAGTCGCGGGCAACAGCTAGTGTAAACTAAAAGAATAAATATTAATGTATATATTTAAAGTCAATGTAATATTTGTTTGGATAAATAATATGTATTTACTCGTGAAATATTCAACATTCTAATTAGTATTGTCAAAACGGTGAATAGAACGTTTGATATATCAAATGAGTACAATAATACTTCCACGTGACGCATGCCAATAGCTAGGACTTTCAAACTGAATTATAATGTTTGACCTACGCATAACAGATTGTATTTTTATAAAATTAAGTTTAATATAATGCCACTTGTTTTTAATTAAAAGTCCTTCATTTCAACTCAAGAACATTACAGATTACATTTACCAGAAAATATGGGAAATGTCTTATTGAAGATTTTTTAGTTGACTTTTTAATAGCTTGTTAGTAGGAATTGCTCTGAAGGATTGTATAATTGGTTGCTTAGCGAAAGCCACAGCTCCGTTATGGTTAAGATTTATTATATCGATATTATTAAATGTTTAATTTCGAAAAGCGTTTTAGCTTGTTCTACTCAACGAATACTTAAATGAGAAAAAAAATCTTAACTGATCTAAACATATACGCTAAAAATGTTATCATCCATATTAGTCACAAACTATTTCATCATCAATATTCGGTTATTTGTATAAAAAGTTACTTATGTATTGTTCGTTTGCAACAGCGTAACTGATTTTTTATACATTTATTGTTCCACATTTGAATCGTACTCCCGCGTCACACGCGTTTCCCCATACCATCCATCTAGGAAACGTCTCCAACATCGCGAGAAACAAACTCGTTTTCGATCTCGAATAAATCGAATGCTGCCACGATTATAGTCTATACTGTATATTTATTATGCAACACTCAGTACTGTATTCTATATTGTGTACTTCAAATGCAACTCTGTATTAAGTTTGTATGCGAGTGTCCACTTTCGTATTAAGAGGGTTCAAGAAAAAAAAAACAGTAAAAGTATTTCTAAGAGGGAGATATTTAACGATGCTGGGATTAACATGTAAGTTAGTAAAGTCAGTAAGAATCCAATCTACAATATTATCATAACCATGACGTTACATTGAAGAATATTTGCCAGTGCCATCAAATCTTTTACTTTAAGCACCAGTTGAGGAACAGATGTTGGTTATATCATACATTTTATTACAATTATTAGATTCCCAGTAAGCATGATGTCTCCTATATTAAGAGTACAATTCTGCTTAGCAAATATTAATTGAACTCTTCCAGCGTCTCATACTTTAAAGGTGATAAAATATAATCTGCACAAATAGAAATAAGTTAAGCTCTAAGCTATATCGACTCAAACATCTTCGTTTAAAGTTTCCTAAGTAGCAAACCAATTACTTTTTTTTAAATGCAACCAACAAGGATTTTTTGTTCATTTTAAAAAATGTTATGATTTTATACATATGATACTTTCAATTAATAAAACATTTTTTTTTATTGCAAAAATTCTGGTTGTCGTTTGAAATTGAAGTGAGATGCTCAGAGTTGAAAAACCGGAGACATTCATTTGTTTTTCAGAATTGGTCTTCTTGAAATGTATAACTGCAGATACGAGAAGATCACGCATGAATGACTAATTGTTTTCCGCTTTGTTCAACTGCATTTAAAAGGTTTCGTTTCTATGTTATGTCATGCAGTGAAGTGAACTAATACTTGCTCTTGTCTCTTTTTCAGAAATCTTGACAATGGCAATATTGGAATTAATAATATACTGCAGCTTGCAATATTCTTTTTTAGATATGAAGCTTCCCTTTTCAATACGTACAGTTCCTTGTCTGACACAATCATATATATTTAAAAAATTGTCTCTGGATTCTTTGATAGATTTGAAAACACTTAACTTCTCGCGGACCTTTTTTATTTCCACGGTTATGTTTAACAAACTTTAATCAAAACAATCAGATAACCACAAAATGTTCGAATGAGTCAAAATGTTGAGGGCATTAGTTTCATCTCCACTTTCACTTAAGAAAGATTTCAATTTTTATCTAATGAACTATCCTTTTCTTAACTTCTATTTTAATTCTCTTTTGCACAACATTGACTGTTAATTAAGATATTAAGTAGCACATAAAGAAAATTAAAAGATGAATCTGATCTTCACTGACTGACTGACCACATTGACTGAGCCACAGGACAACCGGTGTTTTTAAACGAACTTCAAAAATACATGATTTTAATTTAATTTCGGTTAAAAGCACTAAAAGATTTTGGTTCTATTCTAAATTCCGTGACATTTTAAATTAGTTAATATAGTAAGTAAATACTTAAGCCTACCAAAATTTTTTTATAAAACTCTTCTAAAAATTATTTTACCTTATGCCAGAGTAATTAATTACAAGGAATCTTATTTTTTTTCTACTCTGTTCCTTGACAACATACATTTTTTAAACTTTACTTTTCGAATTACTTTCACACCGTTTCTTTGGGGAAAGTTGTAAATGTATTCTCATGTATCAAAATAGCCTATAAAGTTATAGCAACATAACTACGAAACTAGCAAAAATATGATTTTTATTTCACTAGGACGGCGCCATTTTTACCATAAGAAAACAATATAAAAACTATTTTGAGAATTTCACGAGTAACGATACATGTTTACTTTTGTGTGTCTCTGTTTTGGGCATCATAGCTAAAATCTTACATGAAATACATGACAATTCTGTGTTTATTAGCTAAATCATAGTATTTAGATGATGTGTTTTACAACTTAGTATTCTTGAAATAATCTACTTATAAAGAATAAATCATTGTAGTAAGATACAAACACTAACACTGTCACACTTTACCTTTCCGTTATACATAATTACAATCTTACCTTTATAATACAAACTCATTTACCACTCTATGCAAACCTACAGTTTCGTATTGGAGAAGTGACCAGTGCTGCGTCTCTAGAAGAAGTGACCATTGGACTATCCACTTTCCAAAAGGACCTCTGTCTAAGTGCCGCCATTAAAAAGGACGTCACTGTGTTTGCTCCACCACTAATCCGTTAACGAACCCTAATTAAAAGAATATCCACGATACATATATTATTAATTTTTCGCAATATACATATATATATATATTTTATAGTTGACAACAAAGTAAATACCTACTGTTAATATAAAGATACTATAATAATAAAGAGTTTTGCTAAAATGGGGCAATAATATCTATTCATTATTTTATAGAGTAAGTCTTGGCACATATATATAGAAATAGACCAGATAGAACAAGGTAGTAACCGTATTCCTGTTAAGAAATTGCTGCAAACTCTTGCAAAAGATATTCATACGTTTGATTTTCATATAAATATTTTTATATTAGTTTTTCACCAGAGCTTTCTTTGACATATGACAGGTGATATCAAAAGTATGTTTTCAACAATAACGAGCAGAAAATTATGGAAAAAAACTATAAAAATCATTACGACCTTCAAATTAAAAACGAAGTGTCACGAAGTGAAAACTAAAACGGTGTTAGCTTTTGCTTTTATATGATAATATATATCTCATTAGTGTAATCGTTCATATGTTAAAAGAATTTTGTTGAAATACCAATTTTATGCAACATAAATATTAATAAATGCTGAAAGTACTAATTTCCCCCATTTTAGAATTTCATATCGGTATTTCTTGATGTTGGCATTCTTTATTTTCATATTGGTATTTCTCAAACATTTTTTTTTTACATCAAACATATAATGTCATAATAACTAAATAATTTCTACTGCTACCCAAATTTGTAAATATTACGTAATAATTTATAAGGCAACTCATAAAGGAATACATACTTACAAAATCTATTCTAATGCTTAGAAATTAGACATTTGGGTCTAATTTATTTAAATCTTGGTTCATATTTTATGTGTACTATCAATTATAATAATCTCGTTACTATTTTCTCGATTCTCGTTTGGGATGACACCAAAATCTATCCACGTATTATGAGTCTCGTTTGGCAAAAGCAATAAGTGTGAAGGTGCGAACAAAATCTACAGTGCTTTTATCAAATAAATAAATTCTTAATTCAAGAATTATTTATTTAGTTATGGAAAATCGGTAACTAAATATAGCAAAGCTTAAACCTATTACTAATGCTAAAATAAATAATAAGGTAGCTGTACAGCTGATGAAGGTGTCACAGCTTGCTTAAGTCTATGAGACTAATTAATCAGGTATATTGTTCCTACCATTTTGGTTTAAACTTAATTATTATTGAGCTCTTTCAAGAAGGTTAATACATTCTTCCTAAAACTTTGGATACTATCAGTAAAAATATCGACATTAAGAATTTAAATAAAGCCGTTAAAGTCAGAGGTTAAAATTTCGTGTTACTTAAAAGAGCTAGAATAAGACTTACTAACTTAAATACGCTTAAAGAAGTCCTATTTGAAAGTAATTTGCGTAATTTATCGGAATAACGGCCTCCGTTTCTTTAACATTACCATATTAACATACCTGTGTGATGTTCATACCTGTGCGACGATATACGAGTTTGACTCTCTAGAGGTCTTTAAGGGTCAAATATATGTGTGTAACTAATGTACAAAAATGTACATTTAATTGAATGATTTATATTTGTTATATGATATAATTATACAGAATATATCATTATTTTTTTAATGTGATATGTTCAAGATATTTAAATGCAACGAAACAAATTATTTTTAATGCAGCGGCGGCATTGCGAGTTTCAAAGAATAATTGGTATTCTTTCAAATTAATTAAAACCGAGAAACTTTGATGAGGCCTTTTTGAGTCTATAAACCTTTCAAATATAATTAAATATTATTTGACTGGGCTAATAATGGATAAATTATTCTAATTACTCCAATTATAATAGTCAGTTCAAATAACTGCCTGATAATATAATGTAAGCGTTTAATCAATATGTCATAGTTATCGAAATATAGTAATTAATAAGAACACAATAATAACCTTTGATAGTGATTTAAAAAAAAATATATACATACTTACTATATACTTATACTTACTATATACTACATACTTACTAAATATGCATACTTGCTAGTACTTAATAAGAAATAGAATATTACCATTTGAACAAGTAATATGTATATTCATATCGAAATGATAGGTTCTATATATAAATTTAAAACTAACTTTGGTCTGCAATAATATTTTAAGTTTGTTAGTAATTTTAAAATCTAGCCTTAAAATAATGAAATAATTATGATATTATTGATATTTTTCTTATTTTAATAATTTGAATTATATCATTATTTATTATGGAAAGTTTGTTGGCATACTTGGTAATAAAATAAAATAAAGCCTGTACTACCTACCTATACCTACTAGTAAAAACTTTTAAAATTTCATATCTTTTCATTTAGTACATAGTTCTATCATTCTTTCATATTTAATATCTAAGTAAAGCATTATAGAAGTAAAGTAATGGAGTGAAAAGGTTTTCAACTATATCAAATCCATTAAAGATTAAACAGACAGTAGTAAGTACAGTAGTAAAGATTAAGTAGACAAGGTTTTAAAAATAATTTGTAATAACTTAACTGATAAATGGTGATTGGTGTTTAAAATTATATTTTTTAAATTTGTTTTATACTTGTTTGCTTTACATAGTTATAGTAGGATTACCTGTTTTACTATAATATTTTACATTGCAAGGTAATTAAGTAATATATTTAATTTCAAGGTAATCAAGATATTTATTATTATTTTTTTATAAAACTTTTGATAAATATGGAAAATCTTATGCATTATTAAAAGAAAAAAGTCGGAACACACCAATTTTATTAAATAATATAAGATAATATTATATTACAAAAAAGGGTGTTTATATAAGATTTCAAGAAATAAATAAATTTTGAAAATTTAAAATTTCTCTCCTCTCTACATACAACCTCCACTATTAAGTAAATTTCTTTGACACTTCTGAGACACGCAAATAACATTAAAGCAAAAGTCCACGATTGCGGCTAACGCTTACAGACAATGTGTAGCAATTTCCGAGTAATTTCGCTTTGTAGTGACATATAGTGCCATTTTTGTCCTAAGAACGTGATTGTAATGTATTTGCCGCAGTTAGTGCCCTCATGTACCTTTAAATATATAAACAAGACACCATTTAATATAATATTACTATTGAATATAGGTAATTTTAGTACATTAAAATGTTAGTGTTTATTAATATCCCATGTCAGCAAACACTTGAATATATTGAATTGAATAATTTGAATACGTTTCACACAAACAAACAAAAAATATTATTCCTATTTTTTTATGCAACTGTCTCAAAGCTCTTGCCTAAAATCGGAAAATTAGAAGACGATATTTTCTTCACATAGGGTACTAAAAATAATATGTAAAAAAAATGATATTATAATTTCTAGAATAAAATATCCATATTACATAAAATTAATTGTTGATAAATAGCTTTGGCGATAAACTCGTGGACGGACAAATTTCCTTTAGACATATAGTCACGCAGCGAAAAAAGTATTTAAGTGGTTTGTGTTACAAAATATTTTATGAGCACTGTTAAAATTAATAAAAATATAGGTTGACCTCTGAAATAGATACGAGTACATTATTATGATTTGTACTACCAAATAATGATAAAAAGATGGATTAGTTCGAATAGTTCAATTAGTTCGTTATAGTATAGACTTTGGGTCGGTCGTCAGAAAAACCGAACAGTTCCATGTGGTAGTGGGATAAACAATGACCCTATCCAATGGGACACCTCGAATAACAGAAGCATGTGATATAATTACCTAGGTAAGAATTATACATAATTTTTGGAATTATTTGTTACTAATAATTAATAAGAAACATTGATGTAAATGGATATTCTAAAGAAAAATCATAAAAAAGAGAAATGCCATGAACACATGTTGTCTGTTCATGAACTTTTGGAACTTTTTGATTAATTAATGTAACTTAAAGTAACTCCTTTTTTATTATGGCTGATGAAAAAAGGTCACACACTAAAAACACAGTACTCAGTTAAGTTGTGTGACATAGATGGAGGTGTGAGTCCTAGTTGGTTTGTTGCGTTCCATTTATTGAGTCACTGTGAGTCGTGAAACAAAAGGGTGTTCTATGTTTATTTAAATACACACTCGAACTCAGATATGAGCCTTAACGCCGTTGTTTGTACTGTTTTGTTAGAATAAAGCTATAGCTAGTGATGCTGTTTAAGTAACAAATGCATAGTATATAATTTTTTTTATCTTACAGCCACCGATCGACCTGTCGACATGGGTTTGACTACCACGACATGAGTTCTTAATTTTTATCGACTCCATGTTACATGTCACATAGTTTTGCCTATATATTTGCCTTTTACTTTTCATGCATGGAATAGAAATTCGAAATATTTTGCGTGAAGATCATGAATAATCAAACAAACCTGAACCTGCGAAAATATTCTTGATAACACTCCAAAATATTTTCATATTTTTTGCAAGCGTAATTAATTAGACAGAATGTTACTTTTTCGTTTTAATCTGTTCGTCGGTGGCAAAACTTTCAGCAACTTTGTTGAATTACTTTTTCTGGAACCGTTTTAATATTTAAAATTTATTTTTTATCAAAAATTAAATAAATATTTTGTGGTCTCCTTAAACATTTAAATAACGAGCACAAAGCAACCAAACTAGAAACTACAATCCATGAATCACACAAAGCATTGTCTCGTGTGGGAATTGAGCTCACTGCTTTGGTTTAGAAGTTAGGAACACTAAACACTAGACAAATAGGCTGTGAGCTATTTTAAAATGACAGTAACAATACATATATATATATATATATATATATATTCATATTTTTTTACTCCTCTTCTCGTGTAATATTATATTATAAAATATAATATCGTGTTTAGACCTAATTTACTTCACTGACTATACACCTATTCCTGGTCAGTTCAGTGGTCAGTTCGTAATACTTGTTTACCTTAATTATGTGATCTTTGGGGATGTTAGTTTCCCTTGGAACAGTAAGCTCCATCAGTATCACGCACTTTAACCTTCTAGAGTATAAGAATATGTCTGGTCTAGATGATGAAACAACAATATCCTCAGGGATTCTATACTGTTTCTCATACGTATCCATCATAATAGGCCATTCGTGAGCCGCCTCCAAGATAGAGTGAGGCTTTTGTTTTGTTTTTTTAGAAAAAACTTCTTTAACGAACTCTATGAATCTTTTGGTGGTTGTTATACGCCTTAGCGCTCTAGCTACTGAAAGATTTACTACTTCTCTTATTATTTCTGATACTTTATCGTGGCGACGCGAGTATTGACTTTTTTCCAATACCCTACACCCTGAACCCTACACCCTACCAACAAGTGTTTAGCCGTTCCTACTGCCTCCCCACAGATATTGCAAGACTTTTCGGTAGCTTTACCCAATCTTAATAAATTACTTTGATCTGGGAGTTTCAGTTGGAATGCATTGAGATAGAATTTTGCATTTGCATCTAGATTAATCGCGGTACTATGATTGTTAATTTCGTAATTAATATCTTGGTCTCTATTTCACAAGTAATTGTGCTTTGAAATTGCAAATCAATGTTTGGCGTCAAAAACATAACGTACGAAACGCTTCATTCAATCAACGTTGTATTCATCAGAATGCCTTGTTTACATAAACAAGCTAGCCTATTTTGAAATTTATGTCATATCAGATGAATGCATGAAATTTATCTGGTCAGTTCTTTAAACTGATTTTTTTAAATGTTTAACTATCAAAATACTCTCAGTAAGAGTCTTACGGTATTTTTTATTCAGCATATAACTTTTATAACTAGGCTTTCTGTATATATTCTTTATTGCACACCACAATCATGTAAAGTACAAGACAATTTATAAGCAAAAAATAAAAAAAAATAAAAATCAATAAAGTAATAAAGAAAAAATTCAAGAAAAACGGCAGTGTATGACAAAGGCCAGGGCCATCAGCTGTTTTACAAATAGTGAGTCATTTATTTATCAACTCGCACGTCTACTTCGAGTGATATCATCAAAAAACCTTGCATAGGATACCGAATATATTTCAAACCATATCATTTTATAAAAAAAAAATGTAAAGCTTTTTAAATATGCCACAATATAAGAGTTGTAAATTTAAAATCGTAATCTGTAAATTATGTAATATCTATGTATCTGTAAAATATTGAATAATACTATACTATATAAATGTTAACATAAGATGTTATCATTATATTAATTTTATTATTTGTGTCATTATGATAATTTCGGTGGAAAGAATTCAAAAAGCTTTAAAAGACTGTCACCGAAGAATAGAATAAACGGATATTGAAATGGAAAATATGTTTTTTTTGCTACTATTTCCTTCCCTTTTGTATTTGTTTAAGCTGACTCTATGAATTTAGTACTCTATACATATGCGTCTTTATCTCGACGGTATTTATAACATCAGTTGTAGTGGACGTGCGAGTAAATAAAACAAATGACAGCCTATTTGTTAAAAGTTGATGGTTCTAGATATTGTCGCGCGCTGCCTTGTGTTTTTATTCAGCTTAAGTACGCTGGCATCGGGTCAAACACTACGTTCGCAAAATTATATCACGGTTTGACCAATTAGGATACACGGAGCCACCGGATGGCCAATCGCCAGCTTATGTACCATTTTAGAATTGTGTTGGCATGATACGTTAATATTTCATCTTTCAGCTAAAATATTCATTTATATTATTATTTAGCTTTGTGTGATTAAAATATTTATTGAACCTGAATTTTTTTATAATATTTTATACAGACAATTAAAATATTAAATCCTATCTGTTTCACTATATTCAAATTATGATTGTTAATTTGTTAATATTACTATATTAAGATGATTACCTGTAGATAACTAGAAAATTAAAAAAAAATAGTATAATATAATATAAGTATACTTATGCATTAGTTTATAAAATATAAAATAATGCATTTTCGCGTATATAGGTTTTATTAAACTTATATTCACAGGTTACACATTGGTCAACAGAAAATGTTTTCAGGTTAACGGAATTATCTTTCACAGTAACTAACACTTTGCCGGGTTTCCACTAAATAAATGAAGCAGAGCTAATACAATAATGTAACCTTGTTTAATAGGTTCTCGGAAAATCACTTTTTGATCAACGTTAGTATCCTGTTGCAAAGCAAATCAATTAGTGCGCAGCTAGAGTCGGTCGCTTCCAAATTAATTTGATTAGCCCGACCTCTATGTGTATATTATAGAGCTTCTGTCAGTATAACTCGTCGTTTAAAAAAATATTTATAATTTATACTTTTTTATTATATTATACTTTTTTATTATATAGTATTACCTTTTCTAAAACTGTGTTACCAATTATCACTTTAAATACGTCAATAACCTTAGTTATAAGAAATAAATCCATTTTGCAAATGTTGCAGAAAGTTTACTTTGTCTCCTACTGGTAAAGGCAATTTTAACTGTAATAGGTACTTTAATCTTATATTCGATCTATATCATCAGACAAAGTGGTAATATGATTGTTGTAATAAATGATAATACATTTGATAACATATCATGGTAAGATACAACACTCGTATTTATAATTGTTGATTTAACAATTCTCAAAATTTGTAACGGCTACCGAAAAATAAATCCTGATAAGTTGTTAACATAAGACGTAAATAAAAAACAAGATATTATTTAAATTTTTAATGGAAATTCTTAAATTTAATATTCATGTTACATTCAATTAATTTTAAAGAATTACCTCTGCTATGGTGCCCTAGCGGCTTAAAAGACAAATTTCCTTTGAAACAAATGGGATTCAAATTCAGACAAATAGTCCCACTGCGGTAGAAGCACTTAAATGGCTTAAAATACAAAAATATTTTATGAGTATCATTAAATTTAATAATATTGAGTGTTTTTTCTTTGTATTAACAAATGAATGGATTTAGGGATAAATAAAGAAGATTATCCGTAAATATATAAAGGAAGATGTCCTGACTGACTTAGAGTCGACGCACAGACTAAACTGCTGGTAGTATGCACTTGAAATTTGGAGAGCATGTGTGTCCTTGTGTTTCACCCCTAAGAGAGTAAAAGGGTTTAAAAACAAATGTGAAGATTTCCATAACAAAAGCTCTGCTTATCTAGGGGTCAAACAGCCGAGTAAAATAATGTCCGACAATTTTTATTTATTTATCTTTTAAAATAAAATATATTGTTTCAAATATTTTTGGTGATATTTATATCTCTGTATATCTTTATATATTTAAATCTTGTATATTTTTGTTTCAAACCCGTTTACAAACTAAAGCTTCTAGATAAACGTAATCAGTATATTGTAATTGTATTCTAAGTATATAATAGTAATATATATTTGTGTTCTTGAAATTATTTAGATTTTATTTTTATTAAACTATTTCATAACCATTATGGTATAATACTTAAGAGTAATTCTAAACTCACCGCAACGAGCCCAGCTTCGGCTATTTGTCAGCGATAATTTCAGATATTTTAATTTATTTTATAGACTACTGAACGCATAACATACGCATAATATACACCATAAGTAAAACAGGATGCAAACGAAGTCGCGGGTAATAGCAAGTGTTTACATAAATAAATACATTTTAATGACACTTTATAATAAATTTATGTACTAACATTCACTTCATATAAAAAAAAGATACAGCATTTTTAACTCTTAACAATGTCGTCTTTTACATAACTTATATATAAATAAAGTTTATCAAAAGTAATGAAATATTAAGTTATAAATGGAAATATAAATATAAAACTAATATTTCAAAATTTATTTTAAAACGTAAAACTTGCTGTGAGTAACCTAATAAGGCTAAGAGCTATTTTCTTTTATAAACAGCCAATAAAACTTTTTAAATATCCACAATCTCTCTCATAACTTTTAATAATTGCAGAAATTTTTAATAATATATTAAATCTTATAGTTTAATTTCAATTTATTAACATTATTTAGTAAGCTAAAACGTTTCTAAACAAAATGTCTGTATTATTTTTTTTAGTTAGTCAAAAAAACTAAGAAATCTAAGAAATTAAGATTTAAAGATTTAGTAAAAGATAAGAATACACGAAACGTTTTTTATCAACTTAAATTATGAAATAAGGGGTATTTGTCCGTTTTTATCAGAGTACTAAATAATAAATACCTGGACTGGTAAATAATAAATACCGTAACGATGTTTTATTTTAACGTGTTTTTGTCATTTTTGCTTATATTTTGGCCATCTTTACAATATGATCGAATACAAAGGTTGGTTTAGATTAGTTCGAAATTGAAAATAGGTCTGTTTATCACGTTATTTGCTTGAGTTTTCTGTTTTTATTTAGTGGTTTACTTTAATCCATTCTAAATAAAAATATGTTGACAGGTACATCGCTTAGGTACTAAACATTTATATAAAATATTTTTTATTGATATTTGACAGCCTTTTTTTTATTTGATTATTATTTTTTTTTAATTCATCTTATATATATATATATATATATATATATATATATATATATATAGCGCTATCCGCTATATATATATATATAGCGGAATGTGAAGTAAATACTATATATATATATATATATATATATATATATATATATATATATATAGTATTTACTTCACATTCCGCTTTTACTTCACTTATATTTCCCTCTCTGCTATACCTAATTCTGCTACCGATAAAGCTACCATTGGCACATATTTATTTTTTTTTTTTATCTTTAATAACCTGTAATTACTTTTTTCTAATATATGTTTTATAATTGTTATTTGGTGTAACTAATTATTGTGAAAATTGTGTATAACTATTGTTTTGGAGATATATATTTGATGATAAATGCAAGACTGTAAAATCCAGTTACAGTAATTTCACATAATACTGGCCATCCAAGACGAAACCCTGTTGTATCCTTATCTTATCTTACCTTTTGTATCGTTAACGAAAATAAATGTGAGAAAAAAAAACGGAACAAATTATAATGTTTAATAATAAATAAACCTTGTTGTACGAAACAATAGATTTATTTACATATATTATCAGTAATGTAGATATAAAATAATAAAATATTCAAAACAAAACTAAACCGTGTACTTATAACAATATGTTGTTCTAAATCAGTAATGGAAGCTTATGAATTATATTTACTTAAGCTTACATTTGCAAGTAATTTCAAAATTTGTAAGTAATTTGAAATTATTAAAATGTGTAAGTTATTTCAGAGCAGAATCACAATCCATGTCTCAAACTTTATTTTATTTTAAATTTGCCTTAAATAATAAAATACGAGTATTGTAAACAAATAAAATAAATGTTAAATAAATATATAAATAAATAAAACAGGTAATATTTATTATATATATTATAAGATGATTGAATATCAGGCAATATACGTTAGCATTTAGTGTAAAAGGTATCTTAAGACTTGATCATTTATAAACATTACAAACATGCGAATTTGTTCTATATAACAGTCTAAGTATCAGAAATAATATATTTGTACTAATATTTTTAAACATTAATGTTTTTTTTAGATTAAGGAAAACATTATTTTCTTCGAAGCCACATTACTCTGAAGTCGCGAAGTTCTCGGAGTGTCGTAATTGCTATACTGTTTGTGATTTTTATTTTACGCCTGAACAAATATCAAACGTATTTTAACGAAACTCTTTTATCTTTTTCGCAAATACAATTCATTTATAGACAGTAATTGGTAATGTATATGGTTGTGCTAACATTATACAGGAAAAACTTACCTACATGACTTAAAATGTTATTTTAATGGAAAAGCACACGTACGTATGTCTTATTAAAAAGACAGAGCAAAATGGTATAATTACTTTATTTAATATTTATTACCCTTTGAATTTCACTTTATATGTAATGTCAGCTATTTAAAGTTACTCTGAACGCCTCACAGTGATAGACAACCAGATTACTCATACTATATTTTATACATGGTATATAAATAATATTTCAGCTAACAGCTTACACCGTACACTATGCAGATAATACAATTTGAACAATAATATTTAGTTTTACATAGTTTTAATATTCAAATTAGTATTACCATTTGAATATATCAATTTAGTTTTTACATTATTATGGACAGTAACTCAATCAAGAGAACTGCCGTCCAAAAATATGATAATACTATCCTTTCCGAGACAATCTTTTTTAACAGGTTACTCTATGTAAGTGTCGGATATTGACAACTTGATACCGCGATATAGACTACAAGTAGCGCCATCTCTACTCATCTCCCAGCAACGCGATGGGCCCGGCACCCGCACGGTGAATTCATGAATGCTAAGAAGTTCCGTCTCTCGTGTATTTGATATTTTTATATTTAATATTAAAATAGAGTGTTTGTATTTTAACTCAGTTTAAGACTTACTTCTGAATATACTTCTAACAATGTGAACATTATGCGGAAAGAAGACAAATAGTGGCCCTTGTTAATCTGTTGTTTGTATAGGGAAGATAAGTCAAAAAAAGATGTGATCGTTTTTTTTTTACAAGCTAATTTACGTCGATTACGTAACCTTTAAACATTTATTTGTGGACAGTTCAAAATTGGAATCTATGAGAAATATCTTATGAATAATATATATATATGTCGGAGACACATTATTTTGGTCCTTATTTTTGGACATTATGTGGGCTTGTTGTGGGTATCGTACAAACAAAACACGATGTATTAATTATAACAACACTTTTATTCGCAATATTCACTATTAAATCAATAATTAATTTTAAGAAAACGGAGTGACAGTTTCATGTGTTGTTTCGTCGAGCCACCAATCACAAGCGTTGCTCGATCGTACCGCGCATGACTCTGTCAAGGCGTATCGGAAGTCAAGTAGTCGTTTTACGCCTTTCCGTTTATAGTCAATTGACCGGATGCGACACGGCCATCCTGCGTATACACACGCCCTCGTGTGTTAGTCTGCAACAATAACAGAAACAAAGCAACAATACCGTTTGGCCAATCCTGTACCATTCTTATAGGAAGACAAGAATATTGTCTTATCTATCCGAATAACTTTCAGTAATAACACAGATTACATGTAACATTTTATTTTTATTTAATTTTACAAGAAATCTTAATTCAAAGAAATTACTAATCAGATTAAGGTTAATACATTATAATCTTATCAATACACAGAATCCTTGGGTCGAGTACCATTGATTACCAACAACTTTAGTAATTAACAAAATTAACCGAAACACACTTATGAGTCTGGCAATGTATCTAGCTTGTGATCAACCAATTTTATGCACTTCCCTCTAGGAATGCCGAGTCGTACCATGACTCTATGGTCTTCGCTACGCGGCTAGACCCGACTATACCACCCAGAGCTATCGCTTACTGAATTCCCACGGACTACTCAATGAGTAAACACCGATTTCTACCGGGCTACAGCTACGATACTCTGGTATAGTCTCCACACACCAATCTAGATCACAAAGCCATTTTACTCTGATATAGCCTCTCCCTCTACTACATCTACATCATCAATTGGTACTTGGCCCTCAGGCATCCTCCTAATACGATCATGAGCGTACTTGTAGGTACGCTTATTTTTCAGCGACTTTAGCACATACCGATCGCCTTCTAATACTTTAATTATTTCGAATGGCCCCCTATATTTAGCATCTAGTTTCGTCTGATTACGTTCCTCATTTTCAATGAGAACGAATTCACCGACCGAAAATCCATTAACGCTAGTCTTAGTCTTATCAAAACGTTCTTTATCATAGCGTGCTGATATCTCCATACTATTCGAAGCGATTCCCCTGACCTCATCGAGACACGCAAGTTCATTGCTGTCAACCGTCATTAAATCTAGGGGACGTGCTACTCTACCTATTAGAAGCTCTAACGGACTTGCCCTAGTAACGCGATTAATTGTGCAATTTAAAGCTAATTGTACGTCACCTAATGAGTCTTGCCATGACTTATCTTTGTCCAATTCTATCGCCGTTAGCATAGACTTTAAGACGCTCATAACTCTCTCCACCTGACCATTTGAGCGACAGGATCCAGTGGCAATAAGATGAAGATCAATATTTTTACCGTCACAGTAGTCTTTGAACTCTTTACTTGCAAAGCACCGCCCTTGATCCGCAATTAGACGTGTAGGTGCTCCAAATAAAGCTGCGCTCTCTTTAATAGCTTTGATGCTACTCTTACTATCGATATTTTTAGTGTGGTACAAGAGCACAAATTTGGTAAACGCATCGATTAATACGAAAACGTATTCTTTTCTGTCACTCTTACCACTTAACTTACCTGTTGCATCGATGTGTACAGTATGCCAAGGGATTGGCGTTTTTGGTATAGGATGGAGCTGCGCCTGTACCTTACCAGAGTGTGACTTAGCAACCT
Source organism: Dircenna loreta (assembly GCA_963555665.1). Taxonomy (NCBI): domain Eukaryota; kingdom Metazoa; phylum Arthropoda; class Insecta; order Lepidoptera; family Nymphalidae; genus Dircenna; species Dircenna loreta. The sequence continues at coordinate 7,151,203 of OY743093.1, read as the reverse complement.
TGCATATCACACAGTTTTCTACAAACTTACGGACATACCTGCTCATGCCCTCAAACCAATAGTGGTTGTACAGCTTCTCCAAGGTCTTCTCCCAGCCGAGGTGAATAATGGACTCGTGGATGTTGTTGATGACAGACCAACGCATTGTCCGAGGAACGATTGGCAAACCCCTCGTACGGCCATTCCGCTGTACCTTACGATAAAGAATACCAGATCTTACCTCATAAGTCTTGGCAACATCTTCGTCAAGTTGTTCCTCATTCAAAGCAGTGACAAGTTTCTGAATCTCTTCATCTCGCTTTTGCTCAGCTAACAGCCAATTGTCAGAGAGTTCAGTAATATTCACCCTCTTTTGTTCAATTCTTCTGATTTGATTTTGCTGTGGCTCTATAGGTAAAGGATTGCGAGAAAAGAAATCTGCATGTGCCATTTGCTTACCAACTCGATATTTCACGTCAAAGTCAAATGACTGCAAGAACGCCCACCATCTATGAATTCTCGGTGTGAGGTCGACTTTATTTCGTGATGATTTCAGCGAATTACAGTCAGTCACAACTATGAACTTTCGACCATGTAAATATTGTCTAAAATGTCTTACCGCATTGACAACAGCGAGCGTCTCCAACTCATAAGAGTGGTAACGGGACTCTGGCGATGTTGTACGTTTACTAAAATAGGCAACCGGGCGAAGCTTACTGTCTACAACCTGAAACAATATTGCACCGTAACCCTCGGTGCTGGCGTCTGTATGGAGCTCTATTGAATATTGTGGATCAAAAATCATAAGAACTGGTTCATTAGTCAAAATTTCAATTACCTTAAGTCGCGCTTCTTCGCAATTATTCTTCCACACAAAGGAGCACTTACCTGATGTCAGCCTGTACAGTGGAGACATAATACGAGAGAAGTTTGGTACAAACTGACGAAAGTAAGACGCCAAACCTATAAATTGTCTCACCTGAGTAGAAGTTTGTGGCGATGGCAAGGATAACAGCGCCTCAATTTTGCGTTTATTCGGTTTGATCTCTCCAGCTTCTATCTCATAACCAAGAAACTCCACTCGTGTCTTAAGAAAGGAACATTTTTTTAAATTTAGAGAAAACCCACCTTTAGTCAGAACCTCTAACACCTCTTGTAATCTTTCCAATCCTTGTTCTTCTGTACTAGATATTATGGATATGTCATCAACATATACTACAACGTAACTATGTACGAGGTCACCTAAAGCCTTCATGATTGCCCGTTGAAAAACAGAGATTGCATTTCGCAAGCCGAAAGGCATTGTCAGAAATTCGTACTGTCCGTCAGGTGTAATAAAAGCTGTACGTTCTATGGAGTCTTCCTGAACCGGTATTAAGTGGAACCCGCTAGCGCAATCTAATTTAGTGAAATAATTCGCTCCATAAAATCTCGAAATTTGATCTGATATTAACGGTAACGGATATCGGTCTGGCACTGTATTAGAATTTAACTCTCTGTAATCTATACACATACGATCGGCCCCATTTTGTTTTTTAACCAAGATCGCGGGACTAGCAAACGATGAATTACTCGGCCTTATTATTTTTGCACATAATAGTTCATTGACCCTATCACGCATGACCTGACGTTCGTCTGATGATAACCTGTAAGGACGCCTCTGAACCGTACGACTTGGATCAATGAGCCTAATTTGTAAACTCCCGGTATTGACACGACTAGTAGGAAAACCGTTTATGAAAAAGTCCGAGTATGTTTGTAAAATATTAACCAACACATTTTTCTTGTCTAATGAGACGTCAGTATCAACTGTATCAAAATTCGTCACGGAATTGCTGCAATTTGACGAACACATATTCACTACAATATCTCTAGACAACTGTAACTGAGACGCTGACATGTTTACATGAAAACCGTTATTTAAGATTTCGCGGCCTAATATAATATTGTTGCGAAGGTATATATCTGGCAAAACGTGAAATAGAATCTCAGTCGACATACCGTTAATTACTACTTGACTTAATATCTGCATAGTACAATAAACACTTCTATTGCCTATACCTACTAATGATACTACATTATTTAGTCTTTTACCTCGAAAATTACTAGCAACACTCTCTTTAATTAAGGAACATTCAGCCCCCGAATCAAAATCGAATTTGAAACACCTACCAGATTGTGTCAAAACACCCGATGGAGACTCGACCTGGCATTGATCGACACGTCGCTCTGTTGGTTTCGCGGAAGTACTGGTTTCACTGTTAGTACAACGACTTGCAATATGGCCGGGTGTACCGCACTTATAGCACACTATCAAGCTGCTACTGGTCTGCTGTCGATGTCCAGAAGTTGATGAATTGGACACAGACGACGATTTCCTGCTTTCGACGACCTTCTTGCGACAATCAACTTGTTTATGTCCATGTTTGCCACAATTGTTACATTTGATCTGGGAGAGCGATGAATACTTCAGACGTTTCTCATATCCAGCGTCTTTATCTAAAGGCAACTTGCGTTTCAAGTACGAGAAAGCTTGTAGCTCTTGTTGTAGCTGATGGCGCGTATTAATCTCCGTTGTAAACGCTAATCGTTGAAGTTTAGTGTCAAATTGAGTCAAATGAGCAATAACTGTCGATATCGCTATCTGTTCTACGCTCAAATCCTTCCAACGATTCATTAGGTAAGTAACTAGACGACTCGCATATGCCGCATGAGTTTCATTTTCCTTTGGCTTGTCATTATTTAAATTAATAAGGGTACCCGCTGGTGTTTCGTAACTATAGAATCTAGCCAGAAAAAGTTCTTTAAACTGCGGCCACGTCATACCTTGATAGGTAACTTGAGACAACCAGGTAGAAGCCGACCCTTTTAGTGCCTTGCTGATGGTAATAATAAGCTGGCTACCTTCAATTACTCTTCCCTCAAAGCATACGTCGGCAGTCGTGCACCATGCCTGAGCATCAGAGTCACGTTTCTCTGGGTTAAATTCGGGTAACGTGACTTCCTTTTTCTCGCTTGGGTTCTTCAGTGCTTGAATCAATGCTTGCATTTGTTGGCTTTGTAATTCAAAAAGTAACCTCCACTGAGAATTACTATTGTCACCATTGTCTGTCAATATATTTGCACGATTTGATCCCACTTCTGATGTCGGAGACACATTATTTTGGTCCTTATTTTTGGACATTATGTGGGCTTGTTGTGGGTATCGTACAAACAAAACACGATGTATTAATTATAACAACACTTTTATTCGCAATATTCACTATTAAATCAATAATTAATTTTAAGAAAACGGAGTGACAGTTTCATGTGTTGTTTCGTCGAGCCACCAATCACAAGCGTTGCTCGATCGTACCGCGCATGACTCTGTCAAGGCGTATCGGAAGTCAAGTAGTCGTTTTACGCCTTTCCGTTTATAGTCAATTGACCGGATGCGACATATATATATTGTTAGAATATAAAGTAAAAACGACTTAAAATAAAACAAATATACTCAAACAAACGATTACACAATTTTAACAAGGTTACATTTATCAATGAGATCAACTTATACGAAATTACAAGTTCAATATAAGCTCACTAATTAATTATATGACGCCTAATGATTAACAAGTATCACTTCATTAACTATATTAACCGCACTATATTAACTGTTGACATGCTTGTCATTTTATAGCAAGATCACGGAACAGCATAACGTCATGGTGACACTTGGTAATAAGTGTTGCCAACAATATTTTATTTTTACTCAAAGTTATATTAATTATTAATCAGTGATACTATCCCAAAAAAATCCCGTTTACTACTAAACGTTTACCCCTACTTAAAGTTCAAAAAGTAAGAATTTATAGTAGTAGCCTAGCTGCAGTCCTCTCACTGCAGTTCGTATTGGGCTGGCTCGACCGGGGAAGGACCACCCTCTCACAGAAGACCGACGTATAGTAACCAAATTCCTTTGGTTATGTTCCGTCGGTGAGTGATACTTCGATGAAGCCGGACAATCCCTCCCCGGGCAAAATCGGGGAAATGATTCTTCGATTTTGCTCGGGCCGCCCGTCGTATCTGGGGCGGGCATAACACTGCGTTCCGTGTTCACCGAGGGCAAACGACGAGCAAACACAGCGGCACCCCGTTCCACCCTGAATGTGGACTTTTGCAACATCCGGGGACTTCACTCCAACTTAAACGCCGTCCACTATCATCTTGAGACGGCGCAGCCGGCCTTGTTGTTTTTGACAGAGACGCAGATATCTCAACCTAGCGACACAGCGTACCTATCATACCCCGGGTATAAACTTGAACATCATTTTATACCACACGCCGGGGTATCTGTGTTCGTAAGGGAGGATATCTGCTACCGTCGCCTTCAGTTTTTTGAAGGTCGGGACCTGTCTTTACTTTGGCTGCGCGTCGACATGGACGATCGTGTCAGAGTCTACGCGTGCCCCTACAGGTGCCATAGTGGTAATGCAGAAACGGAGCAACTCTTGGGCCATGTCCAGGCGAAGATTGACGACCTGCTTTCACAGGTTCCCTCCGCTGAAGTCATAGTCCTTGGGGACTTCAACGCGCACAATACCGACTGGCTAGGGTCACGTGCCACTGACTACGCGGGGAGATCTGTTTTTAACTTTGCTCTGGCAAATGGTCTGTCCCAATTGGTTCAGACGCACACTCGTCTACCAGACGTGGACAGCCACATGCCCTCTTTGTTGGATCTTCTGCTGACTACACATCCCGGAAAGTACCAGGTCATTGTCGAGGCCCCTCTAGGGTCCTCTGATCATTGCCTGGTACGGAGTGTGGTGCCAATCCAACGCCCGGCTCGCACAAAGACCCGCGACCCGACGCGTCTGGCACTACAAGTCAGCGGATTGGGATGGACTGCGGTCCTTTTTTGCGTCCTACCCATGGGGGCCGATTTGTTTCCCTTCCGATGATCCCAGTGACTGCGCTGCGGCTGTAGCTGAAGTGATACTACAGGGCATGGAACTTTTTGTGCCAAGCTCTGTGGTACCACTTGGTGGCAGATCGCGGCCTTGGTTTGATGCGTCTGTCAGGGCTGCAGCAGCCGGCAAACGGCAGGCGTATCGTGCTTGGGCTAATGCGTTAGTCACCAAGGATCTGAACTCTAGAGATCTGAAGAGGAAATATAATCGTGCCTCCAGATTCTTCAAACGGCAAATAGCTAGAGCAAAGTTCAAGCATGTCGTCAAAATCGGGGAACAGCTGGCAAAGTACCCACCTGGCACGCGCAAATTTTGGGCGCTATCCAAGGCCAGTCTGGGAAATTTTTGCCAGCCGTCCCTACCGCCATTGCACACGGGGAATGACTCTCTGGCCCACACGGCAAAGGAGAAAGCCGATCTCTTGGGCACTCTTTTTGCCTCAAACTCGACTTTGAACGACCAAGGGAAGACACGGCCTATCATCCAGCGGTGTCAGAGCTCTATGCCGGAAATAATTTTCAGGCAAAAAAATATACGACAGTCTCTGTTTTCCTTGGATGTCAATGACCGGCAATATGGCTTCCGCCATGGCCGGTCGGCTGGTGATCTTCTTTTATATCTTACGCATCGTTGGGCTGCGGTTGTTGAGAGCAAGGGAGAGGGTCTGGCAGTTAGTCTGGATATAGCGAAAGCCTTCGATCGTGTATGGCACAAGGGGCTTCTTTCGAAGCTTCCTTCCTATGGGCTTCCCGAGATTTTGTGCAAGTGGATTACCAGCTTTCTCACTGGGCGGAGCATACAGGTCGTTCTCGACGGTTTTTGCTCGGACCCCAAGCCCGTGAACGCAGGTGTACCCCAAGGCTGCGTTCTATCCCCAACCCTGTTCCTCTTGCATATCAATGATATGTTGGATATTTCCAACTTACATTGTTATGCGGATGACAGCACTGGGGATGCGGTATATTTCGGCCGTGCAGGTCTCTCTCGGGAAAACGTCGACGAGTGTCGAAAGAAATTTGTGTCTTCTGTAGAGACATCCTTGGGGATGGTCTCAGAGTGGGGTAAACTGAACCTCGTTCAGTTTAATCCCCAAAAGACACAGGTTTGCGCGTTCACCACTAAGAAAATTGTCGTATCGCCGCTCTTCGAAAGCACACCCCTCAACGCCTCGCCAAGTATCAGTATACTGGGCCTCGACATTTCGAGTGACTGTCAGTTTCGTGGTCATCCGGAGAGCAAGGCCAAACTTGCCTCGATGAAATTGGGTGTAATCAATAGAGCGAGGCAGTATTTCAATCCTGGCCAAAGACTTGCGCTCTATAAGGCGCAGGTCCGACCACATATGGAATACTGCTCTCATCTCTGGTCCGGTTCACCTCAATATCAGCTTCTACCTTTTGACCGCGTACAGCGGAGAGCCGTTCGAATTGTCGGGGACCCAGTGCTCTGTGAACGGCTGGAGTCTTTGGCATTGCGTAAAGACGTGGCTTCTTTGTGCGTTTTCTATCGCATTTACAACGGGGAGTGCTCCGAAGAGCTTTTTGATCTGATGCCCGCCGCCGAATTTCACCACCGCATAGCACGACATCGCCTGCAATACCATCCTTACCACCTGGATGCGTGGCGATCCTCTACTGTGCGGTTTTCAAGAACATTTTTTCCACGTACCACAAAGATGTGGAATGGACTTCCTTCGGCGGTGTTTCCAGATCGATACGACATGGGTACCTTCAAAAAAGGTGTTTATACCCACCTCCAAGGCTGGCAACGCTCTTGTGAGTCCTCGGACGTTGCAAGAGTTCGTGGGCGGCGGTGATCACTTCACATCTGTGATCCGCACGCTCGTTTGCCCTCTTATAACATAAAAAAAAAAAAAAACATATTATTAATATTAATTTACATAATTGTATTAAATAATTATAAAGCTCACCGTGAACTTTTCTTTTCCAATCTGTATCTGTATCTGTATTTTCCATGTAACTACATATCTCACTAAACAGTTCATATATTTTAAAATGTTCAACATACTTTCAATATTTAACTTGGTGACATTTTATTTCTTAGTGTGGTAGTGTTTTACTTGAAACCTGTTCGAGATAGCGTCGTTTCTGGAATTGTTACTTATTTTTTTTTAATTAACTTTTTTATAAATAATTATTCATTATGACAAAACAGGAAAATATTTTAAAACAAAACACAATTTAATGCTAAATTTAGTATAAAATAGTTGCATTATATACTAACTTTATTTAACCGTAAAATGTAGCAAATAAAAGTTAATATTAGGTCCTTATGTATGAACTAAGCGTTTTCATGAACTGGACAACTTGACCTCAAATATCTGGCGGTTGGTTTGGAATACCAAATTTAAATTTATTTCTAATTTAAGCTCGTGTATTTCAGTTTTAAATTAAGTTTTTCAATAATTTTTCATTTAATTTTTCTTTTAATTCTTTTTGTAAAAAATATCGCGTAATTGGAAAACTTAAATCGTATTGTGATAAACAATTATAAACAATTACGGTAGTACTAATAAGGCATTATTTTTTATTAATTCCTACTTAACGTGGAGTTTGAGATTATTCCGGGTGAAATTGAAAAAAAGGTACCATTTGGCAAGGTACCATTTGGCTGAATCAAGGATCATAAACAGACAAGCAGTTTACCCGCAGTATGTATTATCAACTCGCACGTCTTCTTCACCATTTATCATCATTGATCATCAATAAAGTTTACCAAGATACTGGATATATCGAACACATTTTGTTATTCTTTATGTTAAAGTAGATAGTTTTTATATATTACAATATGGTTTAATAATAACTTAACGTACAGATAATCTTAATTTATATACATTTTATCTATTAGTACTTTCTTACTAAAGTAAACAGATAAGTTGGGCAAACCAAATCAATTTGCCTCAGACCTGTACTGTACACTCAAGTACAGGTCTGAAAATCCGTTGTAATTTACTTAGTGAATCTATATTCTATACCCAATACGTTAAACTTATCATCACACACATACATTTTATATAACAACTGATTTTCTAGCAATTTCCTATAACATATTACAATTTAGTATTATCGTGAAGTTATCTTTGTTAAAAAAACTTTGTTCAAATAGTAATTTATTTTTGAAATTTTTTCCATTAGTTATCATCATTTTATAAGACTAGAAACCGATTTAACTTACAATTACTATTATAATTATATTTTAGCCCATTTCAATGTTTTGAAGTAATCGTATCTACGAGAAGACGAGATGTAGGTTCTGTCACTGTGAGTTTATCGAATCACAGAATATGTCTGCGCGGTCTGACACACGGATATTTCCCTCGTCGGCCAGGGTTATAATTAAATGTTTGATTCAGTTTCATATAAAAATAAGTTATTTCAGGCATTAAATACATTTTGGAGAACTTAAATTTTATTCGGGTGCTATTATGATCTGCTTTACATTTTACAGTGAGGACAAACACTGCGCTAGCGAAATTTAATTTTGCGGATAGCAGCCGTTTTTGAATTCATAGTCTGATCATCTATTTGCTTAATGGCTTTTTGTAATTTTATTTGGCATTTGTAGCTTGTATTTAACAGCGCATAAAAATAAATTCATTTTTATTGATGTAAATATTCATCAAAGAATAATCTTCTAAAATTATTTGGAACTTTGGTAACCTCTAAGAAATACTTCAAATAAAGCATTAACTTCCTTTGTAGACTTACTGTTGTTTCTCAACCGATATCTCTTAAACAAACCAACGGAGTTTATAATAGTTGAGTTTTGTAAGAATGATTTTTTGTTTCATACAAAAAATCGTTTAGTGGTTTTGTCTTTTGGAGTATTGATCTTGTGGTTTGAATACTTATTGTTATATTTCTTTGATATATTTTAACTCAGAAAGTATCTTGATAAAATATATTACCACAAACTTTCAAGTTCCTGATGATTTTCATAAAAAGTGTTACTGGTTTGGAACCTTCCATTTTTGCCATCACAGTTTTTATAATGTAGATAATATTGTTACAATTTATCTTTCTTGTTTGGGTTTTTGTGTTTTCGACTAACACATAAAAAAAAATTATAGAGAACTTTGAGGCATAATTATTAATTAATTAAATCTCGTTAGTCGCATAGTAATTGCAATTTATATTTAAGGTAATATTGTATATTACGTTGGTTTCATATTCAATAAATAAATAAAAAGTTGCAAATAATATGATAGAAAAGCTTACTTAAAGTAAAGTCTACGGCTTATTGATTTTTAAGATTAGGAATATTACTTACCTAAACTTGAAATAATTTAAATCATCAACAATTATTAACTTAAAAGATAAAAGATCAATTACGAGTACACATCAATAAAACTGTACATTTAAATAAAACAAATATTACAATTAAATAAAATAAAACAAATATTACAATAAAATATAATAAAACAAATATAAACAAAGCCAGGGAAAAGAGAACAATTACTATCACAAATATCCATATTATATATTTGACATAAAATACCTGATAAATAAAACTTATAAAATACTAGTAAGTGTTAAGTTAATTCATAATGTTACATAATATATAAGAAACTGTTAAGGTAAAAATATAATACGAATATGAAAAGGTTCCAATTCAAACAATATTTCCAGTATTTTAAAAATGCTTGCAATATTTCCAGTATTTTAGAAATGCTTGCAATATTTCCAGTATTTTAGAAATGCATGAGTAACGCTTTTCAGTTTTAACATTTAAATACAACTCTTACATAGCTTATACGATATTTAATGGAAAGAAAAGAAAGTTACTAATATAACATGGAAGTCAAACAATTTATTTTAAATATGTTATTTTGTTTTAATATTTGTGCCATTTAATTGGTTTTACATTCAGAGTTCCAGTTTATATTCTAATTGTTTAGACCTTATATGACGTAGTTCAGAGGGCCATTTTCGTTTAATAAGACATTCGTCATCATTTTATAAGTATCTAAACATCTATAAAATGTAAGTAAAACTAAATACCTATTTAATTGTTTGAATAGTCTATAAGTATGTTTAGTTTTAACTTATTTTTTTCTCGAACAGTCCTATAAAATGAATTATATATACAATGTTGATTTTATCGAAGAGGTTTGCGACTTGGTAGAACAATTGGCAACGGCAACGGAATGTTTTCTCAGAGGCAGATGGTTCTAAACCTGCCCGTATAGATTAATTTTTCATTCTATAGTTTCAAAAAACCCTGTAATAGTTTAATTGTACAAAAATAATGTTATTTTAATATTTATTCATATCAGCAAACTTTGTGGTTAAAGTTTTACTACGTTAGGATAAATGAATAAGGCATTTACCTTTAAATCCATTAAAGTAGTTTTAAAAAGAACGTTTTTTTGGTTCAGGAAGGCTATTTACAATTTAGCTCTTTTGTACATACATGTGAGTGCACGAATCCAGTTGAATCGTATTTGTATTTGCGAAATCCGATCTAGTGTACTGCATACAGGAACAAAGCTTATAGAAAGTGACTTACATATTTAAATAAATGGAGCTTATTTTGATTCACGAAACAATTGGTTCAGTTTTGTCCCCAAACTTTAAATTTCTTATTATAATTTTATTTAGCTCAACATGGCTCAACTTATTTATCAGTTCAAAAAACACGGTGCAATTATTTTGAAAATAATGTATCACTATAATTCTGGACTGATATTTGAGGTTTAGAAATTTGACATTAGAACAAAATATATATCTAGAAAAACAAAATTACAGTAACCGATGTTTGTTAGAACAAATTTACTTATAACTAATTAATACTTGTTTACTTCCTGATAACGCCAACTAGTCTTTAAAATATGTACTAGGATAATAATAAATGTGTACAAAATATACAATAACTGAAATACTTATTTAATTTAACCAAAACTATCATTTCCGGTTGCGTGTTTGTCTTTGGTTTCCCGCCGCAATATATAAATTACAACGTACGAAATAATAAAAATACAGATACTATTTAATCTACATGTGACAAAATGTCTACTCCAAAATTCAGGACAAGTTTAAAAGCGATGCAACGGAACTGTACCGGAAAACATTTATATGTCATACAACAATAGGGACTGAACTTAACTGCATCGGTTCAAACCAGCTTCCTGAGTTTATGATTATTTAATTGATCTTCTTATTATATACAGAAAATGGTAAATTACAAAACCTGACAAGAATAAATATGAGGGACACCAAAATGATAGAATATACAAATATTATCTTTATATCTAAAAGAAAAGCAAATATCCAAAGAATAAAATAAATATCATAAACAATATATACATTTATATTTTTTTATATTGAAAACATTTTTTATATTGCCTGGTAAATATAAATATAATAGATGGTCATGGTTCACGAAAGTTTAAAAATAAAGTATAAGTACCTACCATTAATTATTATTATATAAATATTTTTAGATATAAATAAATTCTTTAGATCAAGGAAAACATCATTCCTCTTCGAAACCACATAACTCTGAAGTCGCGGCTATGTACTCCGAGTGTCGTAATTGCAACCCCGTTTGAGATTTTTATTTTACGCCTGAATAAATACAAAACCTGTTTTAACGAGTCTCTTTTATCTTTTTTACAAATAGCATTCATTTAGAGACGGTAATTGGTAAAATAAATGGGTACGTAAACATTATATAGAATATACTTACCGACACCACCCAAAATGTATTTATAATAGAATAGAATATGTAGGTATGTCCGATTGAAAATAGTGGTACCCTGAATGCTTCACTACGCTACTCAAATAACGGAAAATGTTTGTAGTTTAACTTAGTATTGTAATGACTTTCTTACTGATGACTTGACTTTACTAATGTGTTTCTTTTAACAAATTTTTGGATTAGGAAGACAAACAGTAGGCCTTGTTAATCAATTTTCTGGGTATTGGAGATAAGTCAAGAATAATAAATAATAATATAAAGAATAGAAAATATAATCAACTTCGCCTTTTAAATTTTTGAAAAATATTGTCTTTTATTTATTTTATATTATTAGTATTAAAGTATTAAACGACTAATAATAGTAAATTTATAATATTTATCATGGATTGTGAAAGTAAAGTACAGAAAAAAAAGAAATAAAGTTTATTCGATATATATTATAATATGTTAATTTTTGTGTCTTAAGTTTATTTAAAAATATATATATTTGCGGGCGTGTAAACATTCAAATTTAAAACAAATCTTATGAATATATTCTTATTAAAATTGATTATTATTCGTAGAAATTATTAGAAAAACTCTCCCCAATAAAAGACATACTGCAAGGTAGAATTTTTTCAAATAATTCCAAGAATCTTTCCAACTTAAATATTTTATAAACTTGAAAATGTCTTTAGGATTCAGAAACTCTTCACTAAGTTACTTAAAAGTCAATTAGGTTATCAAAAGCCTTTTAATGTACTTAAGGTTCTAAAAGTAAGAATTTATATTACTTATATAATATATATTTGTATTAATTAATTATCAAGTTCGTCGTTACCTATTTTTCATATATATATATATATTCAACAATACAATATTTTTTGAATATTTATGAACATTGGAGTGAACGTTTTATTTCATGACAGCCATGTCTGTGAAGTTGCGGTTCTCAATAACACGAGTTTTAATTGCAATCCTGTTTGTGATGTCTTTTCTTTGAAATGTCAATTATTTTCTCTTTACTACAACGCCCTTCTTTATTATGAGATTCGTTATCGTTACATTTTTTTTTGCGAATGTCATTGATTCACCGGTCACAGTTATCGTTCTATTAATTATTGGGCGTTGTGAAAACAAATCTAGATTTGAAACAAAAATGGATTTTATACTATATCATTGAAAGCATGAACAATAGATCTCTAAAACAGTGGTTTCACAGATGTGTTGGTTTTTCTTCACTGGGTTCCAGGTAATAAATATATTCTTACTGTAATATTAAGAATTTTTTTGATCATTGATGAAAGCAAAAGATTATTGATCAAATGAAGTGACATTTAGAACCGGAGCTTATTTAAAAATAAACATAATATAGATAAAGAAAACTGGAACAGTAGCAGCCGTACTATATCTACGTCATACCTATCTTCTATAAGTAGTTGGTACTATCCAGGTTGGGCTAGGCTATATGCTAGCTGCTAACTGCAGCTATGCAACTAATAGCTGCATTCAGGATCCAAATTACATTTTGACATGTCCTTGTTCTTATAACAATGTCAGTTAATTAGTAATTGAATATAATCTACAATATCTAAAAGAATCAAAAATTATGTAATAATTTCGAGGGAAAGCTCATAAGATGATACATTTTTTTCTTAGCGTAAGATAAGGAAAAGGTTATTTTCTTTGAACACAACAATAATTAACTTTCTTTCATGAGAATTATTACGCAATCCCAACTTGTATCATATTTTAAGGCTTCTACCACTTGTTTCGTAAGTCTTGCAATCCATTTCTCATTTCCGTCGAGAGTTGAAAAACTCATCTGAAATACGTGACGTTATTTATATTAATATTTTTATACAACTTTAATGGAAATACATTATAAGAAAAGTTACCAAAATCTTATCATGTTCGTCTAATATTAGTTTTTGCCTGTTAGAAGTTTTTAACATTTTGTTCTTAGATATTTAAATATAAAAAAAATAGAAACAAAACATATACTATTAAAGTAATGTAGAATTCCTAAAAAGACATTATTTTTACTGAATTAGTACAATAACCTTATGTAGTGTTTCAGCTTATATCATCTGAAACAGAATAAAAATTTCAGTTATTTACTGAATCAAGAACCATAAAAGATGTATTACCAAAGCATAAATAATACAATTTTGTATTTTTTAATGTTTAAAAAGTTATTTATTATATATTAAAATATAGTTTGTTATATTCTTAAACGTTCAATCTGAACCATAGTTGTAAGTAATCATAATTTAGTAATTATTTCACAATTTATATTGCCTCTTACTTACAACAGTAAACAGAGAACTTGGGCAAACTAAATCAATTCACTTGAGACAGCACTGACTCCATACTAATTAAATTACCTTGTGAACTTGTATTGTGGAATAAATACGTTAAATATCAAATCTTAACTAAGCTACAGTTTTCTGTAATATTACTAATTATATAGCTTTAAAAAAAACCGAACAAGGGTATTATAGTTACATAGTCTTTGAAAAAGAATTTAGTTTCAATAGTATTTTCTGTTTTATTTTTTTACGATTTGAATACAATATATAAAAATAAAATCCAATTTAACTTTACTATATTATATTACATTTTAAATTTTCGAATGCTTTGAAGCAATCATGTTCACAGGAAGAAAAGACGTAAGCGTCTTTCACGGAGTTTATCAAATCAAGTTGTGTCTGCTCTGTCTGATAGGTGATTTTTTTCCCTCATCCTCTAGAATTGAGTATCTTGATTCAATTTCATATAGTTAAATAAAGTATTGCAGGCATTATATTCATTGTAATGAATGTCGTGTGTTTTATAGTGACTTGATTCGGTTCACGGACAGTTCACGCCGCGAGTCCGCCACGCTTAGAGCTCCTGAGTAAGAACCCCGAATGGGTTCGAAACTAGTCGGGTTCATTCCGATTTAATTCGACGTGAATACAGTCGTATAAATATAAATATAATAGAATTGTTTATTCAGAAATACACTTTTATTACTATATCTAAAACACGAACTAATAAAATAATCTATTCTTATAATCTTGAGAATAGATTATTTTATTAGTTCGTGTTTGGACGATTTGATGTTGAGGTTTTATTACTCATTATAAAAGCTATTTGATATATTTTAAGTCAGTAAGTACATCAATAAAAAATTATCACTAAGTTCAAAATAATCATGATAGTCAAAATTATTTTTAATGTTTAAAAATTCAGTCATTCAATCAGACAGTTTAGTTGTTATCAAATGATCTTTGAAATTTTAAAATAAACAGCTTCCTGACTATACTCTTTAAAGTTGAAATTATATTTCTTATATAAATTTAAAAAAAAACATTTTTCAATAAAAAATATTAGAAATTTAATTATTTTAACTGATATTAGTAAAGAGCTCAGATTCCTTTCAGTTCTTGATTAAACATCTAAACAAATTAGAGTTTTATCTAAAAAAGATAAAAAAGTCTAAAAATACATGTGAATTATTTACACACACTTTAGTATACACGGAAAGTAATCATTAAGAAATCGTGATATTATTGTAGGCTTTTGTAGCTATTTTGTTCTGAAAAGGCGACAAAAGAATACTCAACACAATAGTGGACATACCTTATTTTCAAATCGAGTATAATTACGGCCTCGTAATAACTTTATTTTATTTCACTGATATCACAATACTCTATTAGTTATTATAAATGGTTTTTTACGTTTACCCACAAAATTTAATATATTTCTTGAATTTAATAACTACATTTATTATAAGTGAATCTTAAAAGCAACAGAGAATACACTTATAAGTTTTATTAATTTTAATTTAATTTAACGATTAAGGTTTTTTTAGAGTTAGCAACCTCTAAAATGAGAGTATTTACAGTTGTTATTCAAGAATAGGATAAGCTATTTGAAAATTAAATCCTAAATATATATATTTAGGATCGGTTACTTTTAGTCAATAGTTAGGACACACACACACTAATGTATGTTCTCCCTCAATCTATTATCGTTGATCTATCGTTGGAATTATTAATAGATCCAATTGTTACTACTTGAAAAGTGTAATCGACATTAAAATCCGTTTCTTTAATTATCCGTTCGTAATAACGGACTTCTGATTGAGTTTGTAGGAAGCCATCCATAATGAATTCCATAGCAGATTGTACCGATCGATTTTTAATTTCAGCCGTTGCTGGCTTAAGTTAGTTATATATTATTAATATATTATTATGTTTGTGGTATGTATACTACTGTATTTTTTATTTGATTCCCAAAATAACTGTTTAGGAATGAAAAACTTACTATTAACAAGTGTATTGTATTTATGAACATATTTATAAACTTGTATAGCTATGGTTAGCTTTTTTAAATTAAAATAAATAAAAAATGAAAAAAAAAATGATGCAACCAGTAATTCGAACCCGCGACCCCTAATGGGTTTTTCCACCGTCCTGATAAAGACGAATATGAATAGAGTGCTGAATTCACCGGCTCTGGTGTATTGTAATTATTGTAACTTACTCTTGCAATCCTCTTAATATAATTTAAATATTTTTTTTAAATAAAATGACAGCAAATTAAATATAAATAAAACGTGTACCATACGTCTTAGGATGGATGTCATTCTATCTAGTACATTAAACGCGTCTCAGATCTCGTGTCGACAACCGGAAAATTAAAAGACATTGACTTCCTGATACATTTTTCACATCAGACGCGAATAAGAAAAATATTCGGAATACTTCAAATAAAATATTTAGCATTCGAAAATTAATTGTGTAAAAGGATTATACATATTGTATTGAATTAAATTTTGAAGGATTTTCTCAGGAGTTGTCTTTGTTATTTTTGTCAGATTTGGAGAGAAATTTCCCTTCAAAGAAATAGGATTTAAATACAAATAAATACGTAACTAATTTAAAATAATATACGGGTAAGGTTTAAGGTAACTTATATTCTGTGTATTATGGTATACTCATCGCCATACCATCATAAAATTAATAAATTCGTCGGTACCAAAGAAAATAACATAAGGAAAATATATGTTATAATAAAACAATAACAAAAAGAGTCTATTAACATTAATGAAATAAGTTTAAGTATCTCAGATTAAAGACTTAATTAATATACATACCATTCTTAAAATAAAGATTTTTTTATTTAAATACCAACTTGAAAGTATAGAACGAGAAGGGTTCAATCTTTTGAAGAATATAAAAATGGTATATAATTAGAACTTACTTCTCAGAACGAAAAATATGCCACTTTATTTTATAAGATGTTTGTAAGTTGGTCCAAATGTTTCGGTTAAATAGGCTTTAGAATATTTTTTAATCATGAAAGGTGTAGGTTTAAGCTTTTTTAAATGAAAATAGAAACAAATCACCGAATATGTATTTAAAATACAACGTTATTCGTTAAATTATCTGTATTTATGGGCGTGCATAATAAAAGACATCAATTTCTTAACAGCTACTTAAATGTTTACTTATTATAAATACAAATTCTTATTTAAATACTAAATGCTATACAAAAACGTATTAAATAAAATGCCAGTAATAGTTCTCGTACTAATGTTTAGTGTTTCACTGGAAACACTTAAAACTGTTTGCATACAATAGAATACATCAAAGAAACATTGACCAAAATTAAAATGATATTCAACTTAAAGATAAACAAGTTTCAACACCATTAAAATTATTTTTCTATAACAACCACTTCTGCCAAGTTCACGTCTCTCAAATCTTTCATAATTATCTTTGAATAACTTGCAAAAGTAAGTCGATTTTCTTGGCAGAGCATTAAATAACTTCGAGATGATGCAGGTGCAAAATGCTTTTACTTAAAGAGCTACTGGAGTAGAATTTATTTTTTTCACGTGCTATTCTAGAATAGTAGTGACGTTCTGAGAAAAGGACTTTTGGCTGTTGCTCAACTCAATCTAGTGTTGCTTACTGATTTTAAGTAGTAATTATTGGGGACTTATGAACTGTCAGTCTGTACTGTCAGTTTTTTACAGCTGCAATATGTTTTTTAATCGACATCTGCAGTCCTCCTCATTGACACAAGGTCCAGACCAGTCCAATCCACCACACTATCAATCAGAGCGGAGTATATGCAGTCTTAATAGAGTTTTTTTTTAGTACTGATCCAATTATGTTTCTAACTACCTTCATGTAGGATAGGAATGCTGGTACTCTGCTGATCCAGAGTATTCGTCAAATGCGTCCCTAGGGAGCGAAAAATATTTTATATCCGTTTAGCTGTAGTATCTCCTCAACACATGCGAGCACACTGTTTTAGTTTTTAGGGGTCACATAATTCGTATGGTCAGTTTGTGAGCGACGTCACTACGGTTTGCTGATGTCTCGAATAGTGAAAAAAATATCCCGATACGGTGGCTACGGGCCTTTTTGTTAAAGTGACTCTATACTTTGTTAATGAATTTATCATTCCATAATTATTTAAAAAATATAAAAGTTGTAAATACGCAATATTTTTGTAACAAATTTCAAAGATAATTTACATACATCTCAGTAATCCAGATAAATTTTCAAAGTATTGAATTTAATTTCTATCTTTTCGTTGAGATTTCGTCAATACACTTACCTTTCTATTTTCCTAACGGTAATATTTTGTTTATAATATAAGTTTTATTTAGATGAATAATAATAATGGAATCCATAACTTAATTGGTAATTTTAAGATTATTTTTCTTAAACTTCATTCTAATACTAAAAGGGACATTTATAATAGTGTTTTGTTATTTTATAAACACCCTATATACTAAAAAAACAAAAGTAAAGCCGCTCTTCTTCATTGATCGGGAGATTTCACAAACAACGGCATATTGCTTGCGGGTTATCCGCGAGCAAACTGATGAGTGCAGACAAACAAATACAATATGCATACTTTCGTGACCTACAAACCCGTTTATAACTCTTAAAATAAACCTTTTTTTTTTGGTGTACTATTCTAGTATTTTTGTATATCAGTATAATGAGAATTCGTTTGTTTTTAAACTTAAATTAATTATAAAACAGAGTACATATGTACCATTATTTAGTAAAAGGTCGTTGTATATATATATTGATTTCGTGTACCAATGTAAACCAATATAAAGGGTTAAGCGTCCTCCAACGCTAATCGGCTAGAAGAGCCCACTCTCGAGGCCATGAGAGTTCTTCACACAGAACACTAATAGGCAAGAAACAAGTTCCGGGTGAGTTAATGAAGTCTGTTCTATGTAGTTAATGTTATCTCAATCGAAGTTATTATTAATATTGAGTATCGAGGCTACTGTTAGAAATATTTTGTAATGTTATTTTTATAGATTTGCTAAGTTTCAAGTAAACAACACATCAAACATTTAAACTTCAACTGAAAAAAAAAAACATGTATTCGTATTAAATTACGCATAAAATTCAGGAAAAGGTATTAGCTAAATAGTATTCAAATCATAGTCCTTTAGAATTAAGTAATATTAAATTAGTTATAATAAAAACTGATATTAATGAAAATATAAACATATTAAACATTTTTATCAACAACTATGATATAATTTAATTGTGTTATGCGATTTTTTTTATATTTAAACTTTCATGAACCATGACTATTATATTTATATTTACCCAGCTGTATTCACGTAGAATTAAATCGGAATATGCCCGAATAGTTTCGAACCCATTCGGGGTTCTTACTCATGAGCTCTAAGCGTGGCGGACTCGCGGCATGAACTGTTCCGATTTAATTCAACGTGAATATAGCCGGGTAAATATAAATATAATGTGTAATGCGTCTTTATGCTTGTTATGTATTTGCTTCAATATATTACATGCTATCTTGATAATAATAATCTTGCTTTGGTGAATATTTATAACAAATACATTTATTCTGCAAAAATAAAATGGAAGAAAATTTAATTTAGCTCACAGACAGTTAATAAATACTTTAACAAGTTCAGAGAAAAGCTATATATAATACGAAGAGAACTTGTTCAAGGAATTCTAAATTTATCTTATTACAATTATAATAAATATATTAAATTATGTAGCAATATTGCTTATAATTTTATATCTTAAGCGAAATTTACGACATAAGTTATGATCACAATTCTGTTAAGTAATCATTTAGGCCTCTTATGTTAAGTGAAGTAAACCCAACATAGGTATTATTTTTTAATGAAATAAGCGCAAAAAAATTTAATTGCTAAATCTTATGAAGGTAAAAAAGTATTTTACTTTATAAAGAAAATGTTAAAGTATTTTAACATAATTTCGACAAGTTTTATTAAAACGATATAAGTGACAAATAAAATACAGCATAATTCATGAGCATTATATTAAAAGCGTAATGACGTTAAATCGACAGAACGTCAAAACTGAAACAGCGTTTCGTTTGCAACTCCAGCGATATTCTATTTTTACTGACAATGAATGTCTCATTAAAACAATTATACATCTGTTGCAAGAATTTTATAAAACCACGAATTGTATGAAACATCAATTTATATAAACGCCCAAAAATATTCAACCATTTTGCCATTTAACATTCGCTATATTTTTTTTTATATTATATCATATTTTTAGTTACAACAACGATTATTATTTAGAAGTCTGTACCATTTACATAAGTATTTGAAAGTGTACTTGAAAAAAATTGGTAAACAAATTTCACAAAATTTTTGAATATTTTATTTTTCATCACATAAATTATAAAAATAAAGAACAGAGACTAAATATACTGTCAATCGTTTTACAGTGTCAAGTGAAAAACAATTCCACGCAAGTAATAAGAACATAGTAATAATTGAAATTGAAATGATAAGAAAGCACGCGAGTTATTTTGAATTAAATGGTCTCGTGCTCGCCTTTTTTCTGCTCCACAACGACGTTAACAAAGTCGATTATATAAATATTCAATTTCATCTTACTACAGAGCTACTTCAATATGGATAAAAATGTTATGAATATTAAAAGTAACTAACTGTTGACCGAAATAATTTTTTTTCCGCATTACTATTTCAACTATTGAAGAAATTTTTAGAACTATTTCTAACAAATAAAAATCTCTTTAGTTTTATCACATTAATAAAGAATAAATAAATATACAATATGTATATTGTGATATTACGTTCTCATGTTACCAGTTAAACATATCACAATATAAACGAAACTATATTTTTCAATTTAAGAAATTGGGTAACACTTGTCTATTAGTTTCAGTTTTTTTAGAAGTCTATCTTCAGGGCGAGTTATAATGATTAAAGATAAATATCTTTAATCATTATAACTCTAACTGAAGATTAATAAAAGATTTTATTAAAGATATTTAAAAATATTGAATAATTTCTTAAAATAATACAAATTTAGCAAAAAATTAAAAACATCCATAAAATTAAGGAGTCCCACAATCAAGCTCACAACAATATCTCTTTTAAAAATTCTTCAGTTTTAAACGAAGTGTATTATATAAAAAAAATCTTTACAGTACTATGCTTACTTCTATATATTAAATTAATGTATGACCCTTGTAAACCGCACCACGCTTTTGTGGTTACCGGAATGTTTAGGCTTTGAAACGTCTCGGAAGTTGTTACATTGAGAACTATTGTTTCAATTTTCTATTACATGTTAATCAAAATATGTAATATTTTCATTATATTTTTGAGCTTGGACAACCAGGCTCTTATGAGAGTTGGTTTGTATTTTTATGTTTTCAGTGTAATATATACAGTTAAACAAAGACAATTTTTGTTTTTCGGATTGTTTAATTAGTATAATAGTATTTTATTTATTTACTTTAAATTATTAAAATAAATATTAAATAAGGAATTTATAATATCAAGTCTTTTAATAAAACAAAGATAAAATGCAATATTTACAATAACATTTAATAAATTAATTCATTGCAATATCAATATTGTTTGGAATTAATTGTTAGCTTTTTAATCAAATTGTAGTGATAGTCGTTTTTTTTAAGCTATTTACACATTCCACAAGATTCCTGTACTAAAAAAATATATATATTTTAACAAATAAAAAGAAATAACATTACTTAATCGTGGATAATGTTGCTTAAATAATTATTGAAATCGTTTTAAGAGTTTATCTGTTATAAATGTAGTGTTTATTTTCTGTAACTGGAGAGTAACACGTGTCTATTTGCCGTCCATTTTACTAAGATTAGGTACGAAAACAACTTTGGTACCTAATCTTAGTATGGTAACAAGACCAAGTTGTAGATATATAATTATTTTCTTTTTTTTTGAGTTTTTTTAAACATGTTTTTTTTAAACTTATATTTTTTTTTCTGTTTGTTTAGCTTTTTTTTTTTATATCGTTTTTATTTTTGTTTTTTTTCTTTATTTTCTTTGTTTTCTATATTATATGAGTACCTAATTAGATATTGGACAATAATATGTTATTTTCTGTATGTAACTATGTGCTATGTGCTAAATTTATGTGATTTTATTCTTATTCGATAGATGTATTGTACTTTTTAAACAATAATGTTTTTATAAATATTATTGTTAAATTACATCAATTAGAACATTAAATATAAAAGTTAAAAATTAAGAAATCTCAAAAATATTACAGCGTTGGTAGTTGTACACAATGTAACTTTGATACTTATTCTTTAAAAAAATTATATCATTTTATCACACACCCTAAATAGTAAATAATATATGTAATAAATAAATAATACTAATGGGCACTTTTTAGGTTTCTAGAAAAAATATTTATGTAGTAAGTAATGTGAATCACTAAGCTTCGAACGCTTTCCAATCCAAAGGTGCAATGTACCCAAATCCCCCAAATCTTGACCCGAAAGAAGACCCGGGTATGACAAGGAGCAGACTTCAGCCTAACCTACAAATTTATGTGTATATAAGTTTTGTGAATTCACGTTAGTTTTCATATGAGTACGCTTCCTGTCAATATAAAAAAAATAATATTCAGTACCCAGGTGATATATAATTTGTTGAAAGAAGAAATAAATTATAAAACTATAATATTTTATTTTACTAAGAAAAGGGTGAATAATTTTATCGTCAATAATGAAAGCCATTTTCCATTATTGACGAGCCGTTACATTGTACGAATATTTATTACCGTAATTTAATATAATAAAATATGCGAACTCTTTGTTATTAAAATGTAGCAAGTTTAAACTTGAACGATGTTTATTTTTTAATTTTTTCACTGGAATCGCCCAATGCGAAGATAAGGAAGTTAAATTATTTAATAATCTTTAGTAATTTTGTAGGTTGTATGCAAATGTAAAATTAAATCGATTTTTTTCTACAATAATTTGCTACACAAATTTTATAAAACAAGCCGTGTTGAACACGTAATTGCAAATTGGATAAAAAAATATTGATCATCTGGAAAACTTGATAGTGTACGATCGTAACGCATAAAGTGTGAGTGTGGGCGTTTTCTTTCTCGACTCGAACAGGTTAGAAATAAAATAATATTGGTATGCAATTTTTTAGAGTTATAATGAATTCAAAAATAACATTTTGGTAGAACGTGAAAAAATATACATAAAAATATTAAAATATCGTTTAAGTAAGGAAACCTAAAACCTTTCTCTAGAGTTAGTGATAAATACATATGTTTTTAAAAATATGTATTTGTCCTGCAAATTGGTAAATATCGACAATTTACCGCACCCGCGCCTTTATGTATTCTCTGTTTAATTTATTACGAACCGCAAAGTTGTAAAGTTGATGCACACGAAATAAACGTTTTAAATTGCAATCAGATTTCATTTTAAGCCAGAAATAAAATATAAAAGTATGTTTTAACAAGTTCTAGAACTGTAAATCTAAATATTATTACACTGTACGTAAATAGACCGCCGTAATCCAACAATATATTTTAAACTTTACTAAATATTTGTAGACTGATTCCAGCTGATTGCTGCTTGAGAACAGAGACTATTAAAAATATTCACTTTTATACTTACGCCTAAATTCCAATAATAAAAGCGTAGAATATTTTTGTACTACGAATTTAGAAGATGTTGTTAACGAAAACCGATATTCAATTACCATTTATTATTATTATGGTTTATATTATTTACATTAACAACAGTTAGTAAAATCCTGTAGCACTTTTTTCGGGTAGTACTTTGGTACAGACAAGCCACTGTCTTCACGTTAATCCATTATAGAACAGTAAGACAAACCACTGTCATCAAACTATTCCGTAATGCGAATTATTCTTGGAATGGTTGTTGTGCTGCGAGAAGTAAAAGCTGAGTCTCTGGAGATACACTTACAGTACAGGACATAGAGGAAAAATATTGTACTATCATATGACAATAGACACGGTCACGTCACTGATATATGACCTGCTTCAATTGCTAGGGACTGCTAAATCGGTTCGTAAAATACATAAACGCGTCGAATCTAGTAACAATAGTAGTAACGAGTTATCGGGATTTTGAATTAGAAATTGAAATTATTAAAGTAATGTACAAATATTTTAGAATTTTTTAACTCAAATAACTTTCGAGTTAAAAAATACTAAAATATTTTATATTATTTATACTCTGTCACATTAACACAAGAGTAAAATTAGTATGTCCACAAGGCGCATGATCTAACCAGTGCTTTAGAAGCAAATAATTATATTATTTTAAAAAATAATCTTATATAAATTACGAGAAGTAAAACTAAAATACCTAATTGCTAATTAGCAAAAAAATATATATATTTATTTATTCAAAACAAATTATTAATAAATCTTAATTCAAGAAGTGAAAAGATATATGGTCTTTAATTGCTAATTAGTTATCTTGGTGTAGATCATTTTGTGCTTTACATCAAACGGAATCAAAGCACCCTCCGGAAGAAAGAAGTACGCCAGGGTTAAGCAAAAAGAGAATTTTTACGATTCCCGAAAAGTGGTACTTCGAATTTTGTTGGACATTCAATTAATTTATAACTTTTAATTTTGTAAATAAACATGCTAAAACGGTTTAACTATTATATTGTATTCTTTATCTGTATGATAATATTAATGTACATTATTTGAATTCTAACTG
Organism: Dircenna loreta; assembly: GCA_963555665.1. NCBI lineage: Eukaryota > Metazoa > Arthropoda > Insecta > Lepidoptera > Nymphalidae > Dircenna > Dircenna loreta. The sequence goes on along the minus strand of OY743093.1, from coordinate 7,126,508 downwards.
AATCAATGTATGTTTATTTCCATATAGCTGTACCTTATTTCAGTGTTACTGTTTTTCATAGGAATTAAGAAATTTTTATGCAGTAACAAATTTCATCACAGAAATTCTTAACAAAATCGATACACTGGTTTTTTTGCGTAATGCAGGAACAAAGAGGCTGAACACATTTCAACTTTTGTTTGTATGTATAGCTATGAGTGAACCTACACTCAAGTAATCCTGGATTGGAATTCTACCGACGGTTTTTTTATATTTTTTTTACTTTTTACATTCTTCTGCAGTCCACGCGGATAGGTTTCATAAACAAACGACAAATGTTTAGATTTTCATCGTAAACACTCCTGTATTCCACGATTTTGTTTATCTAGAACCATTAAAGTATAATATTTAAATATTAATTATTTATTGTTGTTTTAAAAAATCTTCATGACATTTTTATATCCCTGAGATTATAATAAACCCACAAATTGTATTATAAATCAAGATTCCTTAGTTAAATCGTTAATTAATTTAATTAAATACTCCTAAGCATTTTTATTTATATACGACTAATATTATATTAGTTCTATTCTACTATAAATAAGATATACATATATACATAGGCTATAATAGGATTTAGTAAATATAAAAGCAAGTAACACAATTTTTTTTTTTTAATAAGTTTATCACAGTTTAATATTTTACGTGCTTATTTAAAATAATGCTTCATAAAATCGTGGGTCAATATTTGCTGGCACAATTTTGCAATTGTTAGTGAAATATTTACTGACGATAAAAATCTAATAAAAATACTAATAATATGAGATTTTTTTGCATACTTATCTACTCTACAATAACAACCACGGATGGGGTAGATTTATGTGTATCTTTCAAAAAGGTATGTATGATATTTTATAGTACCCATCTCTTCGTCATGACTTGCGGCGGACAGGTCGAAAACGCACCAATACCTTTTAATGTATATAACAGCTTTCTGTTCTTTGTATATTTATTCATACAAAAATGTATTCAGTAGATGAGCTTTGAAAATCTACAGTCACTCATTTGATATAAATATTTTTGAACTCCGCTGGCATATTCCGGTAACTTCTTTTCAATGATTACTGAAAAGTGTATGATTAAGGTTTATGTAAATATAAACATTTAAAAAAAATGGACTATTATTTCACACAATTGTGAATAAATTAATAGAAGAGTAATAAATTAATGGGTCTGTGATGAAGTTGTCAAATATTGTTTGTCAAATATAGAACATGGGCGACCGGTCGACCGAACATGTTTGCACGTAGTATTTATATTTGATTTGATGTCACCTATCACTGAGTTACACTTATTTTAGGGTGACCTTATTAGAAATATTATTTATAAATCAAGAGATGTCTAATTTGTTGACCCAAAATAATCTAATCTGGTAATTTTCGTGAAACTAATTTGTTCAGATGGATTTCAAAACCAGTTGAAGATTGTTTTATATCAACAAATTAGACATCTCTTGGTTTATAAATAATATTTGTAATAAAGCCAGCCTTAAATATCTATTTAGATATAGGTATTTTATAAGTATGCCTAATTGAAATTTGTCTTTATATTAATCAAAATTTCTGACCGTATTAACATATCCAAAAATAATAGTATATTTTTTAATGAACGTAAGATTTTAATAATTATTGTACTTGTACTGTTACTAGTTTGGAATACTTTGTCCCAAGAACGTTGCTCGAACCGCAACAACTTCTACGACAATATCTCTCTATGAGATTGTGTGACTATGGAACCGCAGGAGAGGGAAATTACAATAGTCACTTAAATATATATCACGATAAAATAGCGTTCTATGATAGAATACATTAATATATAATGTGACAATTACTTACATATTAAAAAAATATATGTTTTGTTAAGATAATTTTTAATTATATTTATAATTATAATAATATATCTTTTTTTTTAAATATATGTATTATATATATGAATATCTAAAATTTGACTGTTAAACTGAAAAATTTTTGACTGTTACTAACTTAACTTGATATGTACATATTTTTCAGTATCATGTCGATGTTTATATACAAACCCATGAAAGAGGATTAAGAGTATTATAAAAAACTTGATATAAATTGTTGCAAGGGAACTATGCACTAAAATAAACAAGTGTCAATGAAAAAATTTACTGGATTTTTTTTTCATTTTTCAACATATTATTACATATTATATTTTTATTACACAATGGTTCCTGTAAATGCCTCCGGCGGACAGTCGGGTAACGCATCAATGCTTTTGTGTGCGTACTCTGCAAACTATTTGCGAAACCCTTTCGCTTTCTGATTTTTATGTTCTCTGCATAATAATGGTCATAGATTCAAAAAATATATATATATATTTTAGTTATATGTAAGATGGTCCCTACATATCAAATTGTGAAGTGGACACACTTGTAAGTTTAATGGAGCTTACATTCTTTTTTTTTTCCAAATATTCAAATACCAAATATTTTCTTACCAAATATTCAAATAAAATGGTCAGTTGGATTTAGGCTCCTGTAATTCAAAGTGCGTTTTTATGGTCTATCTCATCTTTTACAATTCTTAATATTATTCGGCTGCATTAATTATTAGTAAGGCAAAATTATTGACATTATGTCAATATTTTCTTCAGACTCATTAACAAACAGATTTTTTTGACTAAGCTTTCCTTTGGGACATAGTATTGTTGCCTCGCCCGGATAAAATAACTGCTAGGGAGTTTTGTGATAGCTATGAAAGATAAAATAATAATCAAATGATAATCCAATTGTGATTCCATTTATAGAATTCGGAAAAGAGATAATAAACCAAAAAATATATATTTGTTCTGATGGATAAATGTATATATCCAATTGTGATTAAATTTGTGTGGTAAAGTTACACTACTATTTTATTACGAGAATTAACTATTTATATGTTTGCTAAGATCTACAGAATAAATAATATTTTTAATTTCTTGTGCAATCAGAAGACTTAAGGCCTTTTGTATTCTCTACTAGTGGATACATTATTATTATTATAGTAAAATGAAAACAATAAAACCTCTAACCAAAAAAATCATAGAAGTAAAAAATAATATTAGTATTTATACTAATTAATATAACACAAAAAAATTACAGTAAATATAAAACGCTGTAATCTACCATTAAATATAGCAGTAATATACGGCAGCCTAGTTAGTAGAGTGATGGGACGCTATCTCAGAGGTAGCAGGATCGAGTTCGGCCCGTATAGGATATATTTTTCATTCATTTATATTTATTAAAAAATCATAAACTTTAAGCTGATTTATCATTTAATAGACGATTTCAAACTCTCTTTTATTTTACATTAATAATTGACTTAAAATTATTATTCATTAAGACATCTATTCCACAACATGCTCATAAATATTAAATTTGATCCTTTTTGGATGTTATTGCTTAATTAGTTGCAGATAAATTTAATATTCCATGAGATTTTATTGACTGACAAAATATTTTTGTTTTATTTTCATTTAATGTTTTTAACAGCAGATAAATTTTCACAAACTCTATACACAGGTCAGTTACTGTCACTAATTACTTTAGAAACGGCTTGACCATTATTTAAATCTTTATTACCTACCAATAATGATAAAGATAAATTATAAATTTCGTCCGTAAATAAATAAAAAGTTACCAATTTTGAATTATAGGAGGAATAATAATGAAGAGGAATAATTTTCTGCAAAGTCGGTTTACAAATGATAATTTTACGTAATAACATAATAAGTAAATATTTATGAAAAATTGCATACTTTTAAGAATTGAACTTAATGATTATCACTGAATTACAATTGTTTATATAACCACTAAAGGAGATTATTGAAAATTACATTTAATTCCGATAAATTAACATTTATTTGCACTTACACTTACACTAGTAATATTAAGAATATATTAACACCTTTCATACATGTGTGCTATTTAACATCCTCCAACCTGCGTTATTCTGTTAAGGAAAGGATAGGATTTGTTATAATAAACTATGAAAACCACATTAACTTTTAACCTTACTTTATAAACAGTTAACAAAATTGTTCCTGTGTTCCTGGGACGCAGCGACTGGTGGAATAAACGGAACAGGGACAAATGCGACGTGTCGTAAGCCCAACGCTTAGACTGATCGTGCCTCTCTGTCGTTTACTCCGCGTTCTCGCTTGCACGATTGGCTTGGATGGAATGTGACAATGAGCCATACAATTTCGTGCGTGCAGTCGGTGTCCATCCATTTACAAGACGTTATCACGTCGAAAATACTTCAAATTTAATATTTAAATATAACATCACAACTTATTTTATAACAAATATTTATTAATATACATTCAAATAATCTATTTTTTTTTCTTATAAGGGATTTATACATTTCTTATGCTAAAAGGGCATTTATAATTGTGTTCTTTTGTTTTTGGAGCTAACATACGATGGAGCAAAAAGTAAAACGCCGCCCTTTATCGATCAGGGGCATTCACAAACAACGACATATTGCTTGCGGATTATTCGCAAGCAAACTGATGAGTGCAGATAAACAAATACAATATGCATTTCGTGACCTATGAACCCGTTTGTAACCCTTTAAATAAATATGTTTTTTCTTCGTGTACTATTCTAGTACATATTTTTTGTAAATAATGTATACATAATATTAGTGACAAAAACAACGACAAAGTCCTGTCTACACAAGTCTTAAAACTTAAATAATTATAAAATATGATTAAGAGTTTCAATTTAATAAAAAATAAAAAAATGGGTACCATTATTAAGTAAAAGGTACATTTATAATATTGATTTTGTATGGTGGATTTCATAAGGTATGGGTGCAGGTGTAAACCATTGTAAAGGGTTAAGCGCCCTCCAACGCTAATCGCCTACGAAAGCTTCCTCTAGAGGCCATGAGGGTTCTTCACACAGAACACTAATTGGGAAGAAACAAGTTTTGGTGTCTTAATCAAGTCTGTACTATTGAATTGAATTTATCTCAATATAAGATAGAAGTTATTACTGGTATTGATAAATTTAATTGTAGAAAAGATTTTTAGTAACATTATAAAAATACGGCTTCATTAATTTTTAGTTAAAAAGTATACGAAAAATGAAAACTTCTACTGAAAACTTCATCGTTTTGTATTTAAATACATACGCATTCTATTTACGGAAAGGTTATAAAATTATGTTATTTATATTTTTTCTAAAATATTAAATATTATGACAAAAGTTACCATAGTAATATAATTTAGTATTAAATTTGTTTAGTTATTATTTATAATTATTTAAAACTCATTTTTTTTTCCATAAATTCAGATTTATATAATTGTTAAATATTTGATTAAATAAATTAAACGCTGTTTTGATAATAATCTTTAGAACTTAAAATCTGGGACCAGCTTTGCTTATAATATGAATATACCTTATTCGTGGAATTTTAATTTTATGTTGCTATTGCCTCTAATATTTTTTAAAATCTCGTATTGCAATAGTACTCATTCTTTTATAATTTAAGCTCTCTATACGCTAGCAGATATGATCACAATTCCATTCCAAGTTACCGTTTCGAACTTTTATGTAAATAGTTTAAGTATATAAATAAATCATTAATGATGAATGCACAGACTAAGCCACTGGACCCTGAGGATCACTACGACGAGGACCAAGAGCGATAGGTTTAAAAATATATATTTTATTAATACATTAGCCTGAAGAAATATGCAACTGCTTTAGTTATAATAATATATTGAAAAACTGCGTTAAAAAAATAATCTTATTATTTAAATAGATAATTAGATCTCATTTTTAAATAGATAAATAGTAAATTAGAAAACGGAGAATAAATTAAACAGTAATATTACACCAGACGTAAGAAAACAAAAACTCGCCTCGTAAATACTCCTTCGATACCACAATGTTTGGCGTGAGTATGTTTTATATATTGTTTGACGTATATGAAATATCCACGTTACGTTTATTTAACGCCCCGTAAAAGCAACATATTATTTGTTAGTAAAAAAAGCGGAAAATTGGTTCAATTGCTAAATAATCTGAGTGTAAAATACTTCCATAATATTTTACTAAATACAGAATACGTATTACATGTTGGAATATAATTTCGACAAGTGTTATTGAAACGACATAAAATACAGCATAATTCATGAGCATTACATTAAAATAGTAATGACGTTAAATCGACAGAACGTGAAAACTGAAGCGGCGTTTCGTTTGCAACTCAAGCAATTTAATATTTTAACTGACTTTAAATGGCTTATTACAGATTTCTTAGCGAACCATAACATTTCCTGTATTATTTTATATTATTTTTATTTTACATGTAGATAAATAAAGGTGTGATTATTATATATAAAAAATATCTACATTTCTTTAAACTTGGAGATAGCAATTCACTTTATTTTTTTACAGAGATGAGAAAGGCGAACGCCTTAAATATAAAAGTAAATATTAAATTCGGAGATTATAAGAAATACTTGAATTATTAGTTAGTTAGAAAGCTAGTTATCTACTTGTGTAAAATCTCAGGTATCCACAGGAAGATATCTTTGGAAGAAGAGTCTTATTTATACACAATTTAAGGCTTTCGAAGTATCCAGACTAACTTCCAGTTCTTCTCTCCTTACTATATAGATACGAGTAGTAAGCCATAGGGCCGCTCTCTCCAACTGGTTTTTCCAGCCATTGATTGATTGGTAATTCTTTGGGCAAGTAACAAACTAGGAATTCGTAATGCCGTCAAGAACTATTGCCACATATAGTAGAGCTGGTTGCCGCTTAACTGAGGATGTGGCTTGATGTAGCCTTCGCAACGCTAGCGAGCTATGGACTGGTAGACAAGCCTAATCGCTATTTTAATTTTTATAAATCACATATTCACATTAGGACAAATAATAACATCTTTATTTTAATAAAGAAAATAGTTGGTGTGAAAATCCTTGACATATTTATCATTGAACTAAATTCTTAAAAAAAAATCTGAAATATGCTGGAACTACAAATGCCAACAATCATTTATAAAAGCAAAACAAAAGCACTCTAACCGAAAAAAAAATCAAACTTTATACATTGTCATTGCTCGGAGTTTTGGAGGATCGATCCTTGTGGAGTGTACCACGCATTTGTGGTTATGGAAATGTTTTGGCTTTGAAAGATCTCGGAAGTTGTTTGATTGAGATCTATTGTTTCATCTGTCTATAACTTTTAAGACAACATTGTATGTACTATTTGGTAGGTAACTGTAGGTTTAAGCTAGAGCGACCAAGCTCTTATGAGAGTTGATTTGAGGCTATATATTTTTTGCTCTAATGTATACACTTAAACAAATAAAATTTTGACTTTTTTATTTTTGGAGTATTTAGTATAATATAAATTATAATAAAAAAGTAATTGATAAAATGTAAAGTCTATCTTTTAGCAAATATTTTTTGAGATAAGTCTGTTGAAATTAGAGAAAGGCAAAATATTATTCAGAAGTATTTTTGATAAGTTGTAAAAATTACTTTAATGAAATATTAATAGTGTTTACAATTGTTTTTTAGCTATGTTAATTCGTTGTGTTTTTAGAATGATTAAATATGAATTCACAAGTATCCAGATTAACAGAAGTGTATATTTTTATAATAAAAAGGGGAGGGGGGGGGGGAGCAGTTCAATCAGGGATAATGCTTTAATAATAATCAAAATTGAATTTAGAGTTTATCAATTATAAAAAAACCAGTTGTTCCTCTTTATAACATTGGTATTGAAAACGGTAATTTGTTTTTCTTGCCTTCACTAAAATTCCATTTGTCATTAATTCAGTGTTTGGTCACGGCCACGATCGAGAGCCATCCACTTTTTTATTATATCATGTAGTGTGTGAATAGTAATAGTATTTTTTACTCTGTATAACATAAAGAAGCGAGATAAAAAAATATAAAACACTACCAAAAATATTTTTTTTTTATTTGTAGTAAAAAAATAAAAAAATACTAATAATATTTATTTATTTATCGGTAGCAGTTGTATTTAATTGGTGGTAGTTGTATTTTTTTCAATAAAATGTAGAAACAGACCTATTTATTTATATATATAGGTTCAGCATGTTTATTTGTATAAACACTATATTGGGAAATGTATCGTTTGGAGTGTTATTAACTTCTTACATCTTAGATCGACATTTTATTTAAGGTTAAAATTCTTACCCATAACATTATTAATTCATTTTTCATAATGTATGGAAAATTCGATAAAATAAATGAATTTAAGACAAAATATATTTGCATCATACAATATCCAGTTGACTTTATGTATCTTTTTTGTAACATCTAATTGCCGTCCATTTTTGGAAATAGCTTGGGTAATGTTATCATAGTAACAAGACCAAGTTTTAGATAGATGTATTGTGACTTTCGAACAGTATTAATTTCTATAAATACCACAAAGTTTTCAGTTAAAAAAACCTCAAAAACTTTCTAGTTTGAAAGTTACAGACAATCCCAGTTTGATACTTTATCACTAAACATTATTTCATCTTAATAAAAAGTATTTATTAGTAAAATGTTCATAAGTCAATAAACACAAACGTGCTTTGTATAGGTTTCTAGATACATTATTTAGACAGTTACGTCAAATTATAAGTCTTGAGCGATTTCAAATCTTTTAAAGGAGTCTATTTGCAATCTCATCAATATTTTATATACTTATATATGTAAGGTATAATTAAAAATATTATAACCGTATATATATTTAAATAATTTTTTTTTAAAATAACAGAGATCGATCGAAGATCGTAGAGAGATGGTATTTGGTTAAATTGATACATCAAATAATCTTTGATTGAGAAATTTCACTAATTACTCATAGATTATACTTCGTTTAAAAAACGCAATTTTTGTGTTGCGCTCAGAAAAAAATTGATATTATCCTGAAAATACCAGGAGCTTAAATCACAATCAGCTTATGCTACTTGTTATATGTTTAAACCTACACCTACGGTTAATTAAAAGGTTATTTTATATGTAACATCGAAATCCAGTAATCTCTGGCAATCATTTTTAACTATAATAAACTATGTAGACAGAAAATAGCATTTTTCCGATATATTCATTTTTCGGTATACGTGTTGACTAATGAGTTTATTAATTAGCAAGATTATTGAAATAAGTTTTAGCACATCATTTACTAGAACTCAGTGAATGTAATAATATTTATAATATATTACCCAGAGGACAGCGCTGCTTTCCTTGAGAAGTGAGATTGACAGGCAAAACAAACTGGGATTTAAGGTATAAATTTAAAAATAAATTTAAATAATAAGAAAATTAAAACAACATGTCACAAAAAATTGACAAGGTAAGGTGTGAATTAATATTAAGTTCAAAAAAGTGCTTTTAAAAGTGTTAATAAGTTCATATTTGTTTCGTTCATATTTTCATATTTGTTCATATTTTCATTCGTTCATATTTGTTTCGAAAAAACTGTGCTCATAAAAATAAATGGTCTGAATGTTTCAACACAAATTGATATAATTATTATTTTAATTAATATAAGAATATAAGTTTTTTTTGGCTTGCATACGGTCTCATTAAAACAATAATAATTCTTAATAAAACAGTCGACAAGTCATAATCTTGATATGTTGGGAATGAATAGATTTATATTTTCCATAAATATGTGTTTTTAATAAAGTATATTTTATTTATATGTTTGATAAAAAAACATGTAAATAAAATATATTTAGATATTTTATTATACGAATACAAACATAAGAATTGCAAGAACCTCGATGGAATTTTTGATTGCGTAAACTTGATTCAGATTCACTTTTAATTTATAATTTATTTAAGTAATTTTATAAAAATTAAGCCTCCTTAGAATATAACGTTAAAATAATATCATAATGGTAAAATACAATTTATTTATATTAACAAAGCTGGTGTCTACTCCAATAATAAGTATAGGAATAACGTCGAAATAAGTTTTAAATTTACTTGTGAAATTGGACAACAATATAAATCCTTGCCCGTGTAAATAGTTACTTTAAGTCATTGAATTCTGTTTAATATAAGCTCCTCGTGTTCTTGTCATTGTTTAGCATTCGATAGATCCGAACATTAACAATTTCCTCCACGGCAAAAACTTTTAATGGAGCAATTTGAAGGTGAATTGGAAACCGCCCCTTGGATGCTCTGAATTAAACTGCGCTACGAGTTTCCCATATTAAGTGGTAAAGAAAAGAAGCTGTTTTTCTTTTTGTTCTTCCAATTTTGGTTCAATTACGTGTTATTTAGTGTTAGAGTTGAGCATTGTGGAATCATCTTTCGTTTTTTTTTTATTTACACTGAAATTTAACTAAGCTGTCTATATCTATTGGATCGTATGACTTACGAGTATTACTAGTAATCTTTAAGCTTTCAGTATATTTGATTTTTCGCTTTTAAACAAGTGCATCCTTAAATCCTTAATTTATAAGTAGAAAAAACATTAGATAGTTACACTTGAACGTTTTAATTAATAATAATAATAATAAATACTGGGAAAATAACCACACAACGCCATCTAACCCCAAACTAAGCGAAGCTTCTGCTATGGATAGGCAATTGATAAAAGTACAAAAGCAATATATATTTTATTGAAATATATACATATTATACGTAAAAACAACACCAGACCAGACCCCAGAAAAATATTAGTTTCTTATATTAAATACTTTTTAGTATGACCACTACGCCAATCAGAGATAACAGGATTATTATATATATTTATTCGGATGTGTTGGAATATATCAGACTAGTTTCAAGCCCATTCGAGGATATCACTCATGTAGTCTATTAACCTATTAACATTTCGAGATCAGTCAACTAGCCGGGCACACTCTGATATAATTCATGTGAATAGAGCCGGGTAAACATATATAAATAAGAAAATATTTTGCTTTTATCGACTAAAATATCTTTAAAATTATTTTGTGATTTCTTGGATGGAAGTAATCCTTTCATCCGGCAGAAAAGTATTAAGTTTCCCATATTTGCTAAGGTGTTTTTACAGGAATTTAAAACTATTACTTCTGATTTAAACTATAGATATGCGTATTTTTCGTTTTTTGAACTGCCGGGAATAAAATCAGGTGAAATTTGAACTGGGCAATGTCTGCCAAGACATTAAGTACAAAATATTCCATCTCCAGGCCTTTGCAGATATTTTTTAGTTTTTAAGCAGCCAGCTTAAAGAGCCAGGCTGTAAAAATTTATGCGTTAAATAATATCTCGATAGCACACTTAACTGCAAGCACTCTCATAACCAGAATTATCAAAATTAATCTCATTACCACTATATCTTAGAACAAAAGAGGGAAATCAATTATGGATTACCCGGACCGAGAAGTCAAAGGTCAAACTTAACCTTTAACTTGAGCAATCCACCAAAAAAAAAAGCTTTACATAAAGTTGTTTGAGCTCAAATAAACTTTCACGTCGTTAGAAATGCTTGTTCTATTTGTAAAAAAAAAATTCGGTACCTGGATATACAAGTTGTTTAAATACGGAATAAATAAATATTCGAACATAACATATTATTTTACCTGAAAACTGGATAGTTGGATACATTTTACGTATAAAAACCCATTGCTATTTTCCATTATTGACGAGCTGCTACATTGTACGAATATTTATTGCCTTAATGTAATATCAAAAGATATGAGAACTCTTTGTTATGAGATGTAACAAGTTTGTTAAATTTATATTTTATTATTATACCGGAATGTCCCAATTCAACAGTAACTTATTCAAGTTATTTATTATTCTTTAGTAATTTTATAGGTAGTGAGCAAAGGTTTAAATTAATCAAACGTAAAAATGTTTGTAATAAAATAATAAAGCAAGCTATGTTAAACACGTAGGTTTAAATTGTTACGTCTGTAGAGCTTTATAGTGGGTGATGGTGACGCACCAGCGAGGAGTGCGGTGATCCGCATGCAATATCGCGTTGTTTATACACGCCGTAGCCATCGACAGGTCCCACTCGCTCTCTTTGACGATAAACTTTTATTTCTCTAATATAATAATATACTCTTCAAACCTAAATAACTTCATTGTATATGCTATGAAAAAAATTGGCGTCCATTGTTTAAGGAATGGTAATTAATTTAGAAATTTCATTTTGAACATGAAGAAAATGTTCATAAAAAAATAATAATATTATTTGGATAAAATAAAACAAAAACAACTCTCAGCGGAGTCTGATTAATGCATGTGTTTTAAAAAATGTATATTTGTCCTGAATATTGGCAAAAATGTATATGCAATTTATCGCATCCGCGCCTTAATATATTCCCTGATTAATTTATTACGAACCACAAAGTTGTAAAATTGATGCACACAAAATAAACGTTTTATATTGCACTCATATTTTGTTTTAAGCAAAAAATTAAATTACATAATATGTATCAATAAGTAGTAGAACTCTAGGACAAATATTATTATACTCTACGTAAGTAGATCGCCGTAATCCAAAAATATCCTATAAACTTAACTGAAAACAAAAAATCTAAAACATCTTTATTACAAAGTTTTCGAAGTTAAAACGTTGTCATTCGTCGGGGACTTGAGGATCGACCTCTGTGAACCAAAGTACTTATATGAGTCTATCGAAATGTTTAAGCCCATTGAAACATTTTGAAATTTCCTAAATTAGAATATGTCGTGTTTATTTTCTTTTATTTTATTTTATCAAATTACTCATCTTTTAACATTTCTCAGATCAACATTTTTAGTTATTATATTTGATTTCTAAAATGTAAGAAAAATAAAAATATTACCAGAATAAAAACTTTTCGTATACTACTGTAGAAAAAAAATCTCTATAAACAATCTTTTAACTACTTTTCTGATATATTTATTCATAGTATTGACTATTTGAATCACAGTCATAATTGACATGTGATAATAACTAACCATGGCACTGTTTATTATTTGATGCACTCAAACTTAGTAGGCCTTAAAAACTAACACATTACAAAAATTATTATAATATAATGCCTTATCTTCAAACAAAGACTTGACATAGACAACCTTAGGTTAATAACTGTGCAGCAACGTGTGCAGAATTTTTGACGAGAGGTTATTATTAGACCGTCCTATTATTACTCTCATTACTATAATAAGTTTTTTAATATAAGAACGTCATAATTGAAATTTAATTAAAGTTATTAATAATTTTAAACAATTTTCAATTTCCAAGAATGGTTATATTTTCGAAAATTGTGTGGTGAGGAGTAATTATTTTCAGTTTTAAGTGACTCCTGATCCCAGCAGTAGAATACCGTAGGCCAAAATTAGCTGTACAAACGCTGAACAGCGTTTGTATATAAACCAACCACCACCAAATATATAAACCACCATATACATTACATAAATATAAACCATTGTACAAAATTTAGGTCCACTCGACATAAAATATATAAAACCTTGTTCACTGAAGCAACACAGACAAAGATATATTTTTTTGGTCCCGGACTTTGCATTTGGAATGTTACGTAGTCACGACATCGCTTGGCAGATAACAATTTGCCTCATTTATTTTATTTTAGGTCTACTAGTGCGTCTATAGATAAATAAATACTAATAGAAAAAATATTTTCTGATTCCAGCTGTATTGTTAGGAAATTATTTTAAATAGTTTTTTAAAATATCGTTTATCAAAATAATATTACGCCCAACTTGCAACCAGTGAGTTAAACTATAATATATGTTCTTAGTTACGAATTTTTTTTTATCACGCTTCTCTAAATTCGGTTAAGCCAAGGGAAAAAAAATAATATTATCTAAGCCTGATATTTACCAGTACCATACGAGTTGAAAAATATTTTAAGGATTTTAATATTATTTATGTCAGTTGAAAATTATTTCGATCAAAAAGATAAGTTATTTATACTCTAATATGAAAACCATTACAACCTATTCTTCTGTTTTGTAAGACTCCTTCTTTGGACTTAATTGATAAGTATGAGCTAGGTGAGAGAATGCTGCTTTTTAATACAAGATAGGAGGCATTTTAGGTTCTTTTAATGTTTCTTTTGCCACAGACAACTCGCAACCGCAATGCATGTACTGCAAATAAATACAAGAATTTTTTAAATTTGATCGCTATTGCTCACTACTTCAAATAACAACAATTAAATTAAATATACACTAAGATAAGATAAACAGGTAAAAAATCCTTTCCTCAGGATTTTTTCAGTATTGGATTCAATGAAACAACATTGTTAAGGCAAAAGCGCCTCGGTAATGGTAATATACACTTTGAACAAAATTAATATATCCCTGTAAACAAACACATATATGGACTTAAAAAATACATTTATAAATTGTATTCTGTATTCTAATTTTCCGAATCGCTATGCAAGCCTTTGAAGTGAAATGATTAAAAATGATAACATACCATTTCAAAGTTATAAATAACAAATGCATTCAATTGCATTATAAATGATGTTTATTGGAAAACTTGTTTATTATATTTATCTTTAATAGTGAAATTTAATAGTTTACCTAATTTGTACTTCCAAAAAAAATTTTATTCAAACCATAATACAATTAATATATTAACAGCCAAAAAATTTACCTTTCATACTTTTCAAAAATTATAAAAGTTTATTTTCGACTACAAGCAGCAAGCTACGAGTATTAATAGAACTTTAACAACCTGCAGTAGAGCAATGGGGTGGGATATATTTTGCTATATTTAAATAACAAAAAAATATGAAAGGAATAAAAAACTACCTTTATATTTTGGGTAATCCATATGGGTAAGTAAAATATTATAATATGAAAATTAACACCAAAAATTATTTCGGAAAATACTTTTAAAAACAAAACATCACTGAAATAAATTTGGCATTTACTTAGATGTATTTTATAATTAGAATCATTTCTTTTTTTAAATTACTGTTACAATTTTTAAGAAATTGCATTAACGAGGCATTTACTGTCAGTAAAAATAAAAAACCAGAGCCTCTTACATTCAAGAAAAAATATAATAATAAAAAACCTAGGACAAAGGTCCTTTGCTTTTCTTAATAAAAGGTTTGCTATAAATTCATATTAATGGAGATTTTTTTTGTAACAATTCATATATCGGATATTTTTAGATTCGGATAACTTACTTTGAAGATTACCTCCAACAAATAAACTTATTAAGTACAGATATTGATGTTTTATATCAAATATTTTATGTTATTTATAAAATATAATGTAATAAAATAAATATTGTTTATAATTTTTATATATACATTTATAAGAAAAAAGGAATAATAAACAATATGCAACAATTTGAATAATTTATGCAGATTATTTTATTTTATGTTCAAAGATATTAATTACATTTTATATAACACATTTATAATTTCCTTCGACAGACACGTGTGATAACTCATCAATACCTTTGTGACTCTGCAAGTAAATCTCTTTTGTTTAATGTATTTTAATTTCTGTGTATAATATTGGTCATGAATATTATGCTCAAATTGTTCCGTGACAGTTAGTAGTTAGTTAGTGACAAACAGATTCTTTTGAGTAAGTTTTCGTTTGAGACATGGTTTTGCTTCCTCCCCCGATGAAGTGACAGTAAAAAACGTTTTGGTAGCTATAAAAGTTAAACTTTTCATGAAATGATTTTCCTGATTGTGGGTCCTTTCATCTATATATCTATTTTCAAAAAGTTTTGTACGATTGTGTTGTCTTTCATTGTATGGTTGTGATACTTAATTTTAATATAATGTAATATTTATCTTCCAATTTGATGTTAAAAGATCAGTGCGGTTTCGTTACTAATATTGGAGGCTTATGTTGGTGATAAATCTGATTTGGTTAAAATATACCATGCGTTCAGTTGTAACTAGTTCTACACCGTGTTTTTTTGTCAAAGCCGTGTTTTATTGTCAAAGCTACCACCAACTCGGAAAATCAATTGTCACTGACCTGAAAAGAGATGACGTAAGAAACTCAATGTGTAATGATAAAGTTAAAATCTAGAATAGTATCCAAGTTTATCAAGTCAAATAATATTATACGTAAAAGTTAATTGCTAACATTCAACTATAATATCCTTCGTGCGACATCTTTTCTGTCAGAAAAGTTTAAAGGCGATTCCCGTTACATTTTCCTTATAAAAACCATCCTTAAAAATATTCTAATGAATATTAAAAGCTCATGCTATTATATTGTGACAATGCCTGCCTTAAAGTCTTTAATAAACAAAATCTCCAATAGAACCACTTGTAATGAATTATATCAACTTATTAATTATTGTGGATTGTTCCAATATATTTAGTGGCTAGTAATACGTCTTTTGGATAACGAAAAACGATAACAATTTAAAAATAATTATAATATATCCTCATATCGTGATTATGTCATTATTATTATCAATAATTTATATATATATACATAGATATATTATACAGTTTATTGTACGGACGTTGCGGGCAAGTTAGTGGTTACTGGACATGTGTGATGCGGCATTTCAAATTCCACAGCCCACTGTTTGCCCTTGTCAGGACAGGCGGTGGAGATGAAGCAAATGTGAAAACGTGATTTGTCTAGTTGACAAATCTTATGTAACTATATTGTGCTCTGTGTAGATTATTATTAACCAAAATACTAGTAATAATTCTATTTTGTTTCAGGTGATTGTTGTTGGGAAATTGTGTAACAGTTTAAGACGTTAAATGGATTCAGTATTATTTATTTATATTAATTTTGGTAACTATTACAACTATAACATATATACCGCGTATACTTAGTCAAAAATAGTCATAAATAGTC
This sequence comes from Dircenna loreta, assembly GCA_963555665.1. Classification (NCBI taxonomy): domain Eukaryota; kingdom Metazoa; phylum Arthropoda; class Insecta; order Lepidoptera; family Nymphalidae; genus Dircenna; species Dircenna loreta. The sequence goes on along the minus strand of OY743093.1, from coordinate 7,109,663 downwards.
AATAATAATAAGTAGGCCATAAATAATCTTACACTTTAAAATAAAAAAATATTACATTTGAATTTGGAATCTGTCATTTTTATACGATTGTTCATTGTGTTTTCTCATTTTGGCGCCAATACATTGTACCATATTTTGCGATATTAAAATAGAGTGGGGTGATAAAGAGAACCGAATCGCTTTGATTGTTTTACACAAAGTAGGTATTGAGCCAAATTTTAAAATACTTCATACACTTGGTATTAGCAAAATGTTTGTGTACCGGTCTATTAAAAGGTACAGTAAGACTTCCTCTGTTTGTGGCAGAAAAATATCTGGCCGTCCACGTAGTGTTCGTACGAAAAAAATGGTCGAAGCAGTAAAGGAAAGAATTCGAAGAAATCTTGTCCGAAAGCAAAAGATTTTACCTCGGAAAATGAAGATAGCACCTAGAACCAAGTCGCGTATTTTAAAAGATGACTTAGGACTTGCAGCCTACAAGAGACGCACTGGTCATTTCTTAACTGATAATCTAAAGAGGGTGGTAAAATCGAAATAACTACTGAAGTGGTACGCAAAGGGAGGTCACAGAAAAATTTTGTTTACGGATGAGAAAATTTTTACAATTGAGAACAGATTGCTCTAACCGCCGTGATAATTTGGATTCCCTAAAACAATCTATACGATTGGCAGTGAAGAATTTTCCCACGGAAAGAGTGCTTCTACTGATAACCGGCCCTTGGTTTAAAGGACTGTATTGCAGCCAATGGAGACCACTTCGAATAAGCTTTATAAACTTATTCTTAATTGCTTTATATTTATGTACTCAACTGACATACTGTAAAAGTAATAAATGTTATTTGCTGTTAAATTTTTTTTTTAAGTGTAACAATATTTATGGCCAGACTAAGTATTTTGCCGTAAATTAAAATCAATATACCTACCACAATTTTCTAACATATAATTTTTTTTTGATATTACTTTTTACAGCTTTTATATTGCAGTTACAATAAAATTGTTTAAACGATTTAATATAAATAAGGTTGTTAAGAGATTCTTGACGTTGTATTACTTTACTTGTATTTATGTTCTCAAGTTTTTTACTTGTTATATAAAAATATTACATGAAATGTTTATTTTGAGAACGTTAAGAGTTAAATTTGAAGGAATACTCTTTAAGCATAGGCTTGACCAGAGCTTCGGTCTATGATAAATATTTCCCTTATGATCAGGATCATATAGGTTTTAATGAAAATGAATAAGCCGATGTCATAATGTTCTTCTGAGTAATGACTATCTAAATTCGTAAAATTTTAATAAATTTTTATTCATAATTAGTCAAAGCTGTAAGATTTTCTCTGAGACAAAGTGTATAGAAAAATCGTTCATGTCATTCAAGTGGCTTATTTACTAATGTAATTTCTTATACAAAGGCAATCACAGTTACGGAATCTCTATGAATCTAATTATAATATATTACAATTTTTAATGAATACAAAACTATATTTCAAATTCTTAGAAATATGAAATATGAATAATCTGTCTAGAAATATATTTATTATACCGGTAAAGCTGCAAACAGCGGTCTGAGATATATATTTGTAAAGTTTAAGACTGTTCATAAAATATTTGTTTTACTATTGTTTTTCTATTTATACCGCTACAATACAAAAACAATTAAGGTAATCATACATTGCAACAATGAAAAAAAATAAAAAAATAAGTGGTACATTACAATAGTAAAAAATAAATATATTATCATTAAAAAATATATGTTTAAATATTTAAGTAGTCAATAATTAAACGAAAGAAGAACAATTGTATATTTCTAAATGCCTATTTACTTTTATAAACTCACTTTCAATCTTCTATTTGTAACAAAAAACAATGCTTCACTCTTTGTTTTGAGATTAGGTTAAGGTGAAAAAATTTTAAAATCCTGATTTATTTGTAAGTATTTACGGTTGGAGTGTAAGCACTTACGATTAAAGGGTAAGTACTTACGGTTGGAGTCTAAGTACTGACGGTTAGAGTGTAAATACTTACGGCTAAAGGGTAAATACTTACGGTCGGAGTGTAAGTACCTACGGTTAAAGGGTAAGTACTTACGGTTAAAGGGTAAGTATTTACAGTTGGAGTGTAAGTACTTACAATTCGAGGGTAAATACTTACGGTTAAGGGGTAAGTATTTACGGTTGTAGTGAAAGTGCTTACGGTTAAAGGGTAAGTGCCTACGGTTAGAGTGTAAGTATTTGCGGTTGGAGTGGAAGTACTGACGGTTAAAGGGTAATTACTTACGGTTGGAGTGTAAGTACTGACGGTAAAAATGTAAGTACTTACCCTATATGATTTAATAAGGACCTTTGCAATTATATACAATAAATATTTATACTTGACAATATAAAACTTAAACAAGAAATTAAAATCTTAGTTGTACATATTCTAAGGTTACATGAAAAATAGTAACGTAACATGTTATAATAATATACTAGAGAACATGTAAGTTGGCAAACAGCTTACTTTGCAGCGACCATTTATTAGCTGTCATAACTAGCTTCAGTGGGTTTATTACCAGCTTTAATTGAAGCAGTGAACTTTTAAAATATTTTATTCTTAACTGAAAATTTTACTAAATTTCAGGTCATATTTTGCTTAGTTAGTGTCCGTAAACGTTGTATTGAATGTATTATATTCATTTAGAATATGAAATTAATGTTAAGGCTGTAATCATTATATATGTTTGTTTTTTTTTCAATTATTTCAATTACTGAACTAGATTTTTAATATACTAACAACATTTGTATTTCTATAGGACTATAAGTAGAAAATAATAATGACAGAAAGGCTGTGGCTTTCCTGTCATTTTAAAAAATCGATTGCAAAAATGTATTTTTTAGGATAACTAAAACAGCGATTAATAAATACCAATATTATAATATCTCACTAAGTTATGTCTCTCATGTGGTTTGAAATAGTTCCCATAGTCACATAGTGGTATTTCATAGCGAGATATTGTCGTCGAAGTTGTTGTGGTCAGAGCAACAGTCGGTGAGAATACTATAAAGTGTTCCAAACAAGCTATTCAGTTCTTGTATAATAATTATTGTATATTATGTGTATTATAATATTATTTCCAGATGCATCTATATGGTCATAAATCAATGAAAGGTCATGTTACATAATTTAAACGGAACATTATTTGTAATATATAATATTAAAATTGACACTGCGACCGCTAAAAGTTATCAAAGCATTATTAATAAGTATTTTCAAAAATTAATTTTAGCAAAAAAAAATTTATTCAAACGGACAATCGTCTTTCATCACCCAACATAGTTTTAGACGCCCAAAAGCCACGTCATAGACCTGGATCTAGAGCTTAGTACTCAGTACTCTCTTACTCTCATATGTAAAAAATCTTTTAGAGTCGTTCACAAAAAACTAAACCGACTGTGGCATTTTATGTATTTTTAAATAGCAACAATATCTGCTGTTGTTATTATTTTCATAAATAATTTTCATTTAAATATTTCATTTTAAAATATTTTTTTATATAGAATAAAGAAATGTTTACGATGAAATCCAAAACATTAGTCCTTTGCTTATTAAACTCCGTATGTATAGACTGCAGAAAGACGTAGAAATAAAAGAATATTTTTTAATAACAAAAAATGGTCGGTAGAATTCCAATTCAGGATTACTTTGGTATAGGCGTAACAAACAATGTATTGATTTTGATGAAAATATCTGTGGTGATGTTTGTTACTTCTAGAACTCTTCTAATTGCCAAAGAAAAATAAAAACACTGACATGAGGTATAATAACATTTAGTTGTACATAAATTGATCACTTTGGTGTTCTAATATTGTATTATAATATATATTTTTAATATAATAATATAGCTAAACCTTTTTACCACTCTCACTTATTAAATTAGTCCTTGTATTTCATTTAATGAAATGTCGAATATTTTATAACTCGAAAAAAAATCTCCTTACTCAACTCTAGCGTACTTCTTTCGTTCGGAGGGTGCTTAGATTCCGTTTGATGTAAAACCCAAAATGATTTACCCTAGAGACCTAATTAGCATCACAGAACAGATTTAAGATATATAATTATCTAAAATAATTTCTTATGATTTAATAATTAATTATTAATTTTGTACCTAAGTTTTTCTTTGCTTTTATTATAAGAATAATATATTTATAACTTAAAGAGTAAATGAACTTAATTCTTCGTTCTCAGCTCAAAGCAGCATTATGTAAACTACACGGGGAAGGGCCGGCGGCTCGTCACTTGTGCTTCAAAATCAGTTTATGCCGGTCATTAGTGGTCATCCTCAAAGCAAGCTACGCACGTAGTTGTAATTGCCGTAGTGGTGGCATTTTATAAAATGATACAACAGAAAATATATTTTAAAATATCGTTCATTTAGCCATTGGAAGTGTTTCAAGTGATGAAGTGTCAAATCTGGTTGTCATTTATTATAAAAAAAATATATTTATATTATAGATATAAATAGTATTTAACACTTAATTCACATTAGTATATGTCACCCAAAGAATATCGTTGGGATAGAGTTGAATTAAAATTCTAATATTTATAAAAAGTAATTTAGTTTAAAAATATGTCACTTCGACAGTTATATAAATTTTTAACTCCAAATTAGGATTTCGGAATGTTTAGAAACATTTGATTATTAGCTAGATCGAGCTTTTTAAAAATAATTTAATTTAATTATTAAAAATTAAGATAAAAAGAAAAATATATAATTTGTATAAATTAATACACGATTCACTACAATATTTTTGGAATTCTTTAAATTAATGTTACATATTGTTTTTGTGGTTTTGAAAAATTCTTGCAATGTAAAATGAGACATTTACTGTCAGTAAAAATATAATATTGCTGAAATCGCAATTACAACGGCGTTTAAATTTTCACGTTCTGTCGATTTAATGCCATTACGCATTTAATGTAATGCCCATCAATTATGCCATTTTATTTTTCATTTATGTCGTTTAATTTTAATAAAACTTGTAAAAATACTTCAAAATATATATATATATAGATATAATATTCTTTTGTCGAATTATTCTTCGAATCAATCACCATACTATAATTGATACAGTACACTAATTATTGTTTGTTAGTTCTTATAATAGGACTCAATATTGATATGTGATTAGTATTCAAGCGTGATAACGAGAAGAAGAGCAGAACAACTTACCACGGCTCTACTACTCTTGTATAGAGCTCACATTTACCAGAGCATAGAGATTCTAACCGTAAACATTCTTATATTAATTGTAATAATACATTATACTTTGAAAGTAGTTATAGTGAATCAACGATGCAGAATTGTTAACTGGTTCTTATTTCCAGACCTCTCCATCGCTTAGAATAAGTTTTGGATACAAGAACGCTTTTAATTCAATCTTTATTTCTAATTATTATTTTCCGAGACGTCAGTGTATTAATTATTTATACATACAATTATGTTTTAGACTAAAAAAAACTAAATTCAACCTAAAAACATGTACGCAGTGAAAATATTTAAATAGTTATGCGTAATTTACAAAATATTTTAATAATTTATTTTACATTACAATACACGTAACAATATTTATTCACGATTACAATTAACGAGTTAAATTTGTACACTAGTCGCTGCCTTTTAGCGTTGTCGCGTTTCGGAACGTTTTTTTAATAATATTTTTATCACAATATATAAAATTTCCAAAAAGTTTTTATGACTGAGGAAAAGAGAGCTTGATATCCTTAAATATATACACATGAATATTTACATTGGTTCAAAGTAAATTATTTTGTTATAAACCTTTTATTTTACAAAGAAATGTAAACAAAAACCTGTGTCATAATAAAACTTTTAAGTAACAATTACTACAAAGTTCATAAAAGTGACTGATTGTCGATTATTGTCATCATATGACATATTTACATAAGAAAACTTGTTTTATAAATTTGAGTTGATAAAATGTAAAGTGTTGTATTCGAGTTCGTTGAGGTCTTTTGAAGTATTAAAAAGAATAATGGTTTTTGATATAATTTCTTTCATAGTTTTATGCAAAAATATGCAAAATCCATTTAGGTATTTAATTAGAGTGGGATGCACTTGCTGGATCAGTCGAATCGGTCTGATATATTTATGTCTGGAGCAATCGAGTGCTTGCTTTTTTATAAAAAAAAATGAGAGGCAATTTGCTTAAATAAAACATTTAAGCATTGTTAAACATTTTTATGTCACTGAGTTTTACAAATGAAATAATCGAATATATATAATTTTCCAGTTTTTAAATTAAATAAGATAAATTGTGGATTTAAGTTATTTAAGCCACGGGGTTTTATTTTAAATTCCTTTTCCCGCAGACATTCGTAATAGCGTGCCATACTGGAAAATCACAATAAAACTTGTCAGCAATAGTAATCTGACATAACTCATTTCCATACACCGAGGAGTATTGTGTGTACGTCACGATTAACTGGCAGCTATCATACACATCAGTGTCTTCAACTAAAATATAAACTCATTCAATAGAAGGATCCATACATTAAATACAACCATAGCTGTGCTCGAAAATAGCAAACTAAATTACTAATAAAACGATCGACTTACACTCTCTATATGAAAAAATCTTGCAATAAGAAAGAAATAAGAATATAATAATAAGAAAGAAGAAGATCTTAAGAAAACTATACCTTCATTTAAATATTTTAGTGTCGCAATCATTTAAACCAGTAACTAGAAAAGAGCAAAAATATATGTGGCTGCAGTTTTTAAACTGACACAAAAATATCGAGATATTGTGATTTATTTTAAGTATAAAATAAAAGTTTCTTGTAGTAGATTTTGAAACTAGTAAATATTACCAAAAGTGAAAAATATTATATCATTGTATTTTAAAATTGACCAGACTAGCTTTATATCTTATTCTTATTTTAAGGTATTAAAAAGAAAGGTACTCGTAAAAGATTTTATAACGTAAAACAATATAGTTAACGTTCTGAAATATATTGTTTTCAATTTTTAACAATCTTAAAACATATCTCCACAATGTAAGTACCTCCCTTTTAAAATGTTTCATCTTTCATCGTCTTTGTTTCACCATTACAATATTATCTTTGACGTATTGAGTATACTTTCACAAAGTAAACTAATTAGTGTACAGGCAGTGCCGGTCTCAAGCAAATTGATTTAGTTTGCCCAACTTCTCTGTTTACTTAAGTAAGTATATGCTATTAGAAGTAATCATGTAATGATTAAGTAACTTAAGTATAAATACATAATACGTTTAAGAGATTTTAGTATTTATAGGGTAAGTATTGAAGAATGCACACGTATCTAAATCTATACAAAAAAAAATACCTGAAGTAAATATAAAAAATAAAACAAAATGGTTTTGATATGTTTTGCTACATCCGAATCCTTCGTAAGCTTTATTGATGATACCAATTGTGAAGTAGACGTTCAAGTATATAAAGCATATTACGGACGGATGGCTGTGAATTGATGACCCTGGATTCTGTCAAGGCTTGTATTTTTATTGGATTCAACTCAAAGTATCGATATAAACGCTACATTATCGAGATTTAATTATGATAGGGCATGTTATAGTTGGATTAACTTTGGATGAACAGTTATCATTTTTATTGCTATTTATTGAAAAATAATAATTTGAAATTACTATGTAAATTTGAGAAAGATTATTTTCCTTGCTTCCTTCAATGCTTTAATTGTATTTGTCATGAAATGGTCGTAACAGTATCCCGAATTTTTTCAAAGTATTTTTGCATCAATTCAAAACTATAACTTCTGATTCGTGACGTGACGTTTTTAAATTTCCGCTACTGATATCAGTTGAAATTTGAACAAAGCATAGTTTTTCAGGATAGCTTGTATGAAATAAAGTTTTTAAACATGTTTCCATTTGAATATATATACATGTAAATGTGAAAGATATACTAATAATATTAGATGTCCACATAGTATAAAAACTGTACAAAAATTTTTAATATTTTATATCTCATTGTACTGCTGTATATTTTACTGTAATTTTGATTTGTTGACTGTTAATTTGTATTTATTATGTCACAATTCTAATAAATTATAGTGAAGATGTCGTTAAAGTAACAATCGGAGTGAGAAATATGACAAACAATAACTAGTTTTTATTTAAATAGTTTATAATTGATATAAAACCACTGATAATATTATACAAAGAAACCAGAGAGCTTTGCAATTTGATCTATAACACCTAAGAAAATTCCAAATATGTAGAATAATATTTTTAGTACATTCCTGAATAGATGAATAAAGAATAGAATGTCTTAAAAATGTGGTTGTTTATAAAATGAAAAAAAAACTACACCTTGCTAATCTAAGGCAGGCAATCATCAATCAATCAATCAATCAACCAATAAACCTTATAAGCCAAAGTAAAAGTAATCGAACCATTCCATGAAAAAAGAAATATAAAAGATATTATAATATTATTAATGCTCAAAATTTGTTGAATGAATATGAGATTATAACAATTATCGGCCACATATTGAATAGGTAGTTTGAAATACTTCACAGCGTCGCTCTAACAGTTGATCGAACCACAACAATTCAGACGACAATATCTCGCCATGAAATTCCACACTATGATAACTATTTTAAGCCGCATGAGAGGCATAACTTATTGAGAGATTACAATAACGGTATTTCAGATTCGGTGCTATTGGATTTATACTTGGACTTACACTTTTAGCCTTGTAATTTTGTATATTTTTTATTTAGAAATTAATTCTACCAGCGATATATAATGATTTTGTTTTAGTCATTTATATTCAAATAATAATCATACTTAATTAACGTATTAGAAACAAATAATAAAAGAACACACACGTTTTTTTTTTAAATATCACTTTATTTTTTTTAGATTTCATTTCCCTAATATTTTCAGAAATTGATGAGTGAGGACCTCCAAATAAGTTTTTGGGTAAAAATATTCCTAAAATACTATTTACGTATATTTCAATTCTACTTCCTTATCTATATTTCATACTACTGATTAAAAAAATGTAGTAAAAAATGCATTATTTTTATAGACTCTTGGTAAACCCACTGTGAAGTTATGACGGCTAATAAAATACTACCGCGCAGTGAGCTGGATTTTGATAAATCGCGTGTTATCTTTTATCCTTTTACTACTTATAGTTTGGCAAACTATCACAAGTTTACAACATGTACGGTAGAGTAACTTTATGTCAAAAGCAACACTAAATATTCGGGCTCCTTCTCATTCAGTAATAGCGTGTGAAGTTAAAAAGTAAATATGGTTAAGTCTTAATACAAGGAGAAAAAAACTTATTATTGGCATTGCTTATAGAAATTCCAAGTGCACAGAATTGTGGCAAGGACACTTTTTTATCTTTATATTTCTTGACTTCTCTCGCACATTGAGTACCATAAATTTAAGGCCACACTTGGCCAAACTGATATTTCATGGATTTAGTGAAAAAGTTGTTTAAAAGCTACTTATTGGACAGATTATAAGTTGTTTAGGTCACCCGAGTATGTTTCTAAGCGACTATTGGAATATAGTAGTATTACAAGAGATTTGAATTACTCCATCCTATGTCAATGTAAGCAGCATGTGATTACAATTTTCTGTGTAAATTTTGTCAATTATATAAGTGTCATATTGTATAAGTGATGATGAATGCCTGAGAGCCAAACAATTTGGACGTTGTATTTTTAGTTCTTGTCTTTTTTATTATTGTTAACGTTTTATTTTATTTTTAATATAATTGTTATGTTAATTTATGTGTTACTTTTGAAGTCTGTTCGTGAATTTGTTAGAATCAGACAAAGTGAAATCTGAAATTTGAAGACCCTTACACTGTGATCAGTATTTTCATTCAGGTTTTGGAAGGCGATCATTACACATTGAACACTTTAAATTGTAGGCGAACTCAGAGATCAATGGGTGATGCATATTAGTGATCCATTTGATGGATATCTTGTATCTATTTGATATGAAAATAATATGATTACTTGTCGGCTGGGAAACCGTGCCGTTAGTAGTATTATTCAGCTGTTTCAAAGAACGTATCGTTGAAGTTTGTGTGAGAAGTGTGCTAATGTTTGATAGTAAGAGTTCTCTTCTGACTACCAAACACACTTCTCATACAGCCATTTCTCATACACTTTCAACTACAGCCTTGTAGTACTTGACTGCGGAAATTGGTTCAGTGATTGATTTCAATATCGATTTTGGTTTTCTTTAATTGTTGAATGAGTTAAGTTTTTGAAATTTTATGGAACACAAATAATGGTATAGTCTAAAAGATGATATAATTTGCATTATGTGAAAAATGGCCAAGGAGACCAAAACGTATTGTCCTGCTTGGCTTTTTTTCAAAAAGTTAACCATTACACAGGAGCGTTCGTAAAAATATGGCCGTGTACAATCTAATCTCTTGGATGTACAGCACCACTTAGTGACGCTTGATGGAGTTAGTGTCTCAACGTCAGGTCGTGAATACTTCACTCCTAACGAGCAAACGTTGCAACAAGTGGCTGTAACGGCTCGCCGACCATTACTTCAATATAATAGTGGCAGTCAGTTAGAACGTACATTAAGACTATCCTGCATTCCAAAGTGGTTATTTATTTACATTGCAAAGTTATTATTATGAAGGAACTTATCTTGACTGCATTAAATTCCATACAATTTCAAAGTCTTACCTAGAGTCAAGATTATATTCTAGATGCCAACAAAAGAACTAATAGAAATAATTAGGGAGGAAGATCCATGTTCCCCATCATATGTTATTATTAGTTATGTAATTATATAAATTAAATGATTTAATAATTATTAAGAACTGGAGCTAACTTCTTAAATACTTCTAAAAGCAAAACAATCTTTTCATATATATATATATATGTTCTGTTTTATAATTTGATTTACCGTCACCGCTACGTCAATCATAACGAAGAGCGTAGCAAGCTCTGAGGATGACCACTAATGACCGGCATAAAGCGATTTTGAAGCGCAAGTGACGAGCCGCCGGTGGTTACCCACGCAGGCTCTGCACGCTTGAAGTAGCTTACATAATGCTGCTTTGGGCTGAAAATTAAAACTTCAGTTTATTAACTGTTAAACTGTATACATACATAATTGTTATCATTAAAGAATAGAATATAAATTATACTACTGATTTGTTACAAGATGTTGTTAACGATGATTCATATTGAATTATAATTTCTTGTTGTTATAGTTTTTTTTAATTCATAATAGTTTTTAACAGCTTTTTGCACTTTTTTCAGGTAGTGATTGGTACTGTGAGATAAGGCCCGGTCATCGTGCTATACCGTAATGCCCGTAACTCTTTGAATAATGGCTGTTTTGCAAAAAGAAAAGGCTGAGTCTATGGCAATGCACTTACAGTACAGGCCGGGACAATCTTGTACTATTGATACTTGGCCTTCTTCAAGTGTTACAGACTGCTAAATTAGGTCCAGGCTTATAAAATATAAGTGAGTCGTATCTAATAGCAAGAAAGTACACTTTTAAAGTTTGAAATGCTAATCAGATTATGAAATTCTAAAAGTATAAAATACCTAGATATTTGCTTGTTGCAGTAACCCATAATAACTTTTGAATTTAAGGATTTTTGGATTGACCTTTGGATTTTCATACCTTAGAAGTCTATCAGATCAACATAAAGGGATAAATTTGTATATTTTTACAAAGCATATGCATAGGTAATAACTTAACAGGCAAATTGTTGGAAAGTTCTTATAAATCCTTGTATAAATTACGATAAATTAATAATTCAGAATTCCTAATTGCTAATTAGCAAACATTTTTTGAAGATTTTATTATAGTAAATTATTTATTCAAAATAAATTATTTTAGAGAATAATAAATCTTATATCAAAAAGTTAGAAAACTAAGTTCTGTGAAGGTAATTAGTTCTCATTTTGTAGATCATTTTATGTTTTATATAAACGGAGTCTAAGCGCCCTCCGGATGTAAGAGTACGCCAGAGTTGAGTAAACAGAGAGTTTTTATAATTTTCGAAGATAAGTTCTTTGAATTTTGTTAGACATTTATTAAACCAAATACAAGGTTCACTTTTGCATTATATGTTGTTAAGATTTAACTGTTTTATAATGGTAAAAAAAAAAAAATATTTCAATCAATTTAAGTATAACTCATTATACCACATGTCAGTGTAACAAAAAGAGTGCATACAGTTTTCACTTTGTTTGTATAGCTTTTAACAATTACGTGGAATTGGATGAATAATTACCTGGATTGGGTACGTGGAAGTAATCCTGGATAGCAATTCTACCAACAGTTTTTTATGTAACTTTGAATTCTTATATCCTTCAGCAGTCCATACGGACAGAGCTTCATAGTTATATTTATTTCAAAGTTATAAATAGTCATCGTAAACTCTTTTCTGTTATACATTTTTGTTTATCTGAAACCCTTAACGTAAAATTTCCTGAAATTACATTATGTCACATATTTTATTACCAGTTAAGAATCATTTAATTAATTAAATACTGATTAGAACTTTTAATTATGTAAGGTTATTTAAATGTTAAACGTCATTATTTAAAATTATGTTTAATAAAGTTACGGGGTACTCTTTGCTAGCACGTACGAGCAATTGCTTTAATGAAACATTTTTTGACACAAATGGAACTTCGGCAAAACCGAACAATATGAGGAATATTTTTTTTTACTTATCGACTCTACAATTTAATACAGTTGAGGTAGTTTTATGAGTATTTTTCTAAATTATACTATGTATGTGAGAACAAATTACTTTTCAAAGTTCTGTTCTGACTTTGTTCTCCGACAATTCATTTTTATATTGTTAGAAAATGGAATTAGAAATTCTTAAACCAAATCATTCTATCACTTATTAACTTCTAAAAAAACTTGATTGAATTTAAACAATAATTCTTGGTAAACATATTGACAATTGATACTTAACCATTGGCATAATTCAATTTTATAAAAAAATCATCTCACCATTTATTTGTATTGATACAAGCTAAGTATTTTGATATCTTAGCGGTGACGTATATTATCTTTAAAATTACCCATCTCTTTGTCATTGCTTCCAGCCATAATAAATTATCTTACCAAATTGTGCATTTACATTTATTGACAGTCACAAAAATGAATACTAATATGAAAATTTATTTTTACTGACGCAGTTCGTAATAACATGCCATAATTTTATATTTTTCATTCTAAAAGAGGTATAATATTTTTAATTAGCCATCTCTTTGTCATTGCCTTCTGTGGACAGATCGGATAACACATTAATGCCTCTTAAAATACATTGGAAACTATTGTTATTATACGATGAATATACAAATATATATATATATATATATATATATATATATATATATAGTATTGAAGATTTTAATATAAACAATAAAACCAGTAACTACTTTTAGTAGATCGATATGCGTCTAAAGTGCAATATTTAAATAAAAGAATTGGACTTTGACTTTGATAACAAATAATTCTGGAAAGTGTATAATCTGAATTTGTTTAGTAAATACATTTTATACAAATTTGATTTTAAAATAAAACTATTATTTCACAAAATCATAAATAAATAAATAATACTGTAATAAATTAACGGAGCTGAAAAGTTGTTGTCAAATTTTGTATTTCAAATAAAGAACATGGGCGACCATTTTGACCGAACCTGTTTGCAAGAAGCTATAAATGTAACTTAAATAATTTCATGTCTTTTTAAAACTTCTTAATAGAAATGTAATTTATAAAGTAACAGATGTCACTATGTAAAATAATATCACAAAACAATTCTTAACCAATCTTGAAATATATTTACTTTTGTGAAAGTATTTAGATATGGGTAAACTAAATAGATTACATATTAACGTACCCAATTGAAGCAAATTAATCTATTTAATTTTAAATTTTGTCTAGTTAGCTTTTGTACATTTAAGCATAGCTGGAACTTCATAAACTACTTTAGATATTTTCAACTGAAATTGTGTAAATTGAAAATCATGCCGCTATGTAAATATATCATATATCTTAAGTCACTCTTACAAAGAGCTTTTTGGGTATTTTTATTTATCTGATATTATTTGTGACACAGGTTCTCGTTCTTCTTTCCTTATAGAATAAGCCTTTTAGAAAATACGTTGCTTTGAACCCTGTTACGTGAATATTCATGCGTATAATCTTTGTGGTTATCAAGCGGTCTTTTCCTTAGTCATTAAAATTTGTCTGAGATATTTATTGTTCGTTTAATATGTTTGTTTATTTTTGTATAAATGGAAAGGTTAACAATACGAGCTTACTGGCTATACTTTTCTTATAAAGATACATTTTATATTATAAGCTTTAAGAACTTTGTCGGCTTTAAATTATACATAATTTATGACCGTATGATGACATTTGAAAATAAATATTATAAATATTTATTTATAATATTTATTTATTTAAATATTTATTTAAGGTCCGATTGGATTCAATATACACACAACATGTGCCTCATATTTTGTAGTAAGGCCATGCTACAAAGTTCCTGTTTAAATCAGATTTTTTAATTCTACATTTATACAATATATATGTTTATAGATATTTTCAATCATCTTTTTTTAATTTACAGTTTCTTTTGACCATTACAAAAGACATCACGGCCCACTACTAAGGAATCTTTATGAATCTTTATTAAGGAATTGACAAACTTTAATGAAATATTATCGTTATATATATATATATATATATATACATTTTTGACCAAGGTAATATATTGCAAATCAAATCAATAAGTGTCCTGTTATCACCGGTCGCTTGTAAATTGATTTCTTTACCCAGCCCCTGTGTGAAATGTTACGTGTTTGTGTTTATTATTATGTGTTTATTACCTTTAACTAAAAAAAAGGAATTTACAACTAATAATAAATACATGAACCTTTGAAAAAATGTATATGTAAAAGATTTAACGATACTTTTAATTTAAAACTGTTCTTGAATTGAAAAAAAAAAAGCTTTATAATAAAATGATTGCTTAGAAGTCGAAGTTCTTATTTCTAAATTTAATTGATTAAGAAAATGGTTAAGAAATAATATTTAGCCGTTAATAACAGTAACCAATGTTAACTTTTTGAATTACTGTAAATCAATCCAAGAGTTATACTAATATTATTCACTAGTACCGTCTTACGAATAACTGTTCCAGGTCTCAAGCGAGGTTCAAAGTTTTCTTGTTAAATCTTAAATGTTTTAATGGTGTTATGATTTTTAAAATATTTCCTCCACAATAATTGTTATATCATTTCGTGACTACTTTCTGCTGACAATTTTATACATTTAATGTATCTTAAGACTTAGGTACTGTGTTAAGGTTTTGATTTTGTTTTTTATTTTTTATTCGTTGGATAACTGAAATAAATTTCCTTCAAGAGATAAATAGTTAGTAGTTTGTAAATATATTGTGATTAGTAGTTTGTAAATATATTTATTTTATTTTTTTATTAGATACTTATTTAAATTAATTATTAAAAAATCGAATTAATTTACTACCAATCGCAAAGTTGTAAAGTTGACGGACACAACATAAACGTTCTATAGTACTTATATAAAATCATATATATAATAAGTGGTAGAACTGTAGATCAAACATATTGTCCGTAAAGACATTATTATAAAAAACTTGAACTTAACAGCAAATTAAAGCCGTCTTATGTTCAATACTTACGAAAATATTCAAAAACAGACGCTAAGTTTTCGAACTTAAAACGTTATCATTATTTGGGGTTTTGAAGATCGACCATTGCGAACCAAAGTACTTATTTGTGGGTATCGAAACATGTAAGTCCATTGAAATAACTTAAAATTTCGTAAATTTGAATCTTTTGTGCGTAGCATCTTTTATCTTATTAAATTAATCGTCTTTTTACGTGTTATAGATAAAAAAAACAGTTTTTTCATAGTATAACTTTTAAATATCAGTTATATATTATAAAATAATAAAAAAAACAATTTTATCTTTTCATATGAAAAAAAAATGAATAAAAAGTCATATAAAATATTTGAAAAAATCTATAAAAGTATAAAGCCATGTTAGACTTATGAATATCTGACATTAACATAAATATAGGAAAACCGATATTTGAACCTTTGGGAAACCATCCCGTCGCTTATCCAATTGAACTACCGTATCGCTAACTGAATCAGTGAATTTAGCATTCTGTACGTATTCGTTTTTTATCGCCTGTGGTGACATCTATGTCAGTCGGGCTTCTTTCGAAAATCCTAGTTTTAAAATTGTATCATCATAACTAATTGGTTCCATTTTTTTATATGTTTTACTTAAACATAAAATATTGATCTAATTTTATATACCCACATATAAGCTTCAAAAACTTTACCAACTTTAATTTATTCATAATTAATAACCGTATCGAGACATCCGTAAATAAATATTATCAAAACATATTTCGGCCCCAAGCTTATTACTTTGAAGCATTCCATCTAACAGTTACTCAAACCACAAGCACTTCGACGAAAATATCACGGTATAAAATTCCACTATATGGCTGTGGTAATTATTTTAAGCCCCTGAAGAGGCAAAAATTATTTAGAGATTGCAATATTAATATTTATTAATAGCAATTCTTATCGTTATTTTTTAACAATTATAGCCTGATTATTCAACTATATTTCACATATGGTCATTATTTATATACATAATACAGAAATACAAATGGTATATACAGTATACTACAAATGTTGCTTTGGAAAATTTATATTCAGTTTCATTTTAGTAACTGACTTTTTTTACCGTAATATAAATTAAATATTATGTAAAATATAATTATACGAGCCCGTCTATCCGTTTAATTCTTCCAAACTATGAAACATTTATTTTAAATTTTCATCTTTATAGATATTTTCAAGTATGAAAATACATAAAAATATGATTATAAAATGTACTAGGCGAGGTGGTATTTTATATCTTGAAAAATTATGTTAACCATTCTAAATAAAAAGAAAATTCATAATTTTCGTCATGAAATGTTAGGTAAACTCTGTGAAAGTTCAGGGGCCTACGTATTTAATTACTTTGATTAATTGTACTCTTAAATCATATCGATATCATCATAAAAAAATATCGCATTTGGTTTTTGACTACGACTTGTTATTTATTATATCAACTAATTATTATTGCGTAAGTAAAGTGGTTGTTGCAGCATTTTTTTAATGATATAAATCCCTACATTAATAGGTACTAAATATAAAGATATAAAAAACATGTGACCTAAATTATTTATCAATTAATTACCTTGTTATAACATCAATCACTTTGATACGAGGAAATATTTAAAAAACAGACATTTATTGTGATAATGGGTTTAAAATATATTTTATATTCTTAATTATTATTTATTATATAATTTATGGACACTATCTTATCAAAATATGGTCTCATATTTAGAACAATTACTGTCGGATAAAAATAAAATGTTTAAAAAGTTCACTGCGTCGATTAACGCTGTTAGTAAACCCGCCGAGGCTAGTTTTGACAGCTAATAAATGGCCGCTACAAAGTAAGCTGTATCGTTGGCTAACTTCCGTGTTCTCTTGTATATTATCACTATATGTAACGTTCTTATTTTTCATGTGAGCTCAGATTATGTACCAGTAAGATATTATTTACTTATTTAAGTTTGTTATTGTAAAGATTAAAAAATATTATTTAGTATTGTAAGGGTCCTTTTTAAATCATTTAAACGTGTCTAGTTTTTTTTGCATTAATTTACTTATATTTAAATAAAATAACTCTCATTATCCACTGGTCAGGAAGTTCTAAATATTTGGCAATATAGGTACGGTTAACCTTTTTATAAATGATGTACAAACTTTTCGTCCTAAGATTTTAAAAGTAAAGGTAATTTGGTGTATTATTTCAAACTCAAATAGAAATTGTAAACATATTATTATTATTTTTGTGAAACCTTTGTTCCTTTTATTTTCGTATTTTTTTTATTGAGATAGTCTAGTATTAGTAGTCTTCTGATATTTCTTTTACTTATATCATATGTTTATTTTCTTAATTATTAAACATTAATCCTAATTATTGAATATTCCACATATGTAAGATTGGTGACGAGGATTGACAATCACAACGAAGCTATTAACCTACTGACGCTATTTATGACAGCTAATAAAATTCCGCTGCAAAGTAAGCTGGATTGTTTGCCAACTTGCGAGTTCGCTCGTACATTTTTAATACATAATACATATTTATTATTCTCAAAAAATTTTAATTTTTAATTTTGCATGTTTTTTTTTTACTTTAATTTCGTTACAAGCAAAAGTTTTTATTAAGACACCAAAAGTTTTTATTAAAGGTATAGTTTTCTAAAGTAGTATTTTAGTAGTTTTTTTGTTTCAGCTCAAGTGGTTGAGATATTGTTTTAGTCAGTTATTGACAGTTTTTACTCACATGGAGAGTGTAAGTGGATCGTTTTATTAAAAGTCACTATTTTCGAGCACAGCTATGTTTGTATTTAATGTATGGATCCTTCTTTTGAATGAGTTTATATTTTAGTTGAGGACATTGATGTGTCTGATAGCTGCCAGTTAATCGTGACGTACACACAATACTCCTCGGTGTATGAAAATGAGTTATAATGGATTAGTATTGCTGACAAGTTTTTTTGTGATTTTCCAGTAAGGCACGCTATTACGAGTGTCTGCGGGAAATCGCATTTAAAATAAAACCCCGTGGCTTGAATAACTTAAATCAACAATTTATCTTATTTAATTTAAAAACCGGGAAATTATATAAATTCGATTATTTCATTTGTAAAACTCAGTGACATAGAAATATTTAACAATGCTTAAATGTTTTGTTTAAGAAAATTGCCTCTCATTTTTTTTTCATAATAAAGCAAGCGCTCGATTGCTCCAGACATAAATATATCAGACCGATTCGACTTATCAAGCAAGTGCATCCAACGCTAATTAAATACCTAAATAGGTTTTGCATATTTTTGCATAAAACTATGTAAGAAATTATATTAAAAACCACGTATTGTTATTCTTTTTAATACTTAAAAACACCTCAACGAACTCGAACACAACACTTTACATTTTATCAACTCAAATTTATAAAACAAGTTTTCTTATGTAATTATGTTACATAACGATAACTTTCTCAGTCATTCATACTTTTTAGAACGTTTATATATTCCAAATATATAAACGTTCCAAAAACGTGATAAAAATATTATTAAAATAAATTTTAGTGAAATAAATGATACGACGAAAACGTTCCGAAACGCGACAATGCTAAAAGGCAGCGACTAGTGTACAAATTTAACTCGTTAATTGTATTCGTGAATAAATATTGTTACGTGTATTGTAATGTAAAATAAATTATTAAAATATTTTATAAATTACGCATAACTATTTATATATTTTCACTGCGTACGTGTTTTTAGGTTGAATTTAGTTGTTTTTAGTCTAAAACATAATAGTATGTATAAATAATTAATACACTGACGTCTCGGAAAATAATAATTAGAAATAAAGATTGAATTAAAAGCGTTCTTGTATCCAAAACTTATTCTAAGCGATGGAGAGGTCTGGAAATAAGAACCAGTTAACAATTCTGCATCGTTGATTCACTATAACTACTTCCAAAGTATAATGTATTATTACATTTAATATAAGAATGTTTACGGTTAGAATCTCTATGCTCTGGTAAATGTGAGCTCTATACAAGAGTAGTAGAGCCGTGGTAAGTTGTTCTGGTCTTCTTCTCGTTATCACGCTTGAATACTAATCACATATCAATATTGAGTCCTATTATAAGAACTAACAAACAATAATTAGTGTACTGTATCAATTATAGTATGGTGATTGATTCGAAGAATAATTCGACAAAAGAATATTATATATATATATATTGAAGTATTTTTACAAGTTTTATTAAAATTAAACGACATAAATGAAAAATAAAATGGCATAATTGATGGGCATTACATTAAATGCGTAATGGCATTAAATCGACAGAACGTGAAAATTTAAACGCCGTTGTAATTGCAATTTTAGCAAAATTATATTTTTACTGACAATAAATATCTTATTTTACATTTTACGTTGCAGGAATTTTTCAAAACCACAAACAATATGTTACATTAATTTAAAGAATTCCATAAATATTGTAGTGAATCGTGTATTAATTTATACAAATTATATATTTTTCTTTTTATCTTAATTTTTAATAATTAAATTAAATTATTTTTAAAAAGCTCGATCTAGCTAATAATCAAATGTTTCTAAACATTCCGAAATTCTAATTTGGAATTAAAATTTTATATAACTGTCGCAGTGACATGTTTTTAAACTAAATTACTTTTTATAAATATTAGAATTTTAATTCAACTCTATCCTAACAATATTCTTTGGGTGACATATACTAATGTGAATTAAGTGTTAAATACTATTTATATCTATAATATAAATATATTTTTTTTATAATAAATAACAACCAGATTTGACACTACATCACTTGAAACACTTCCTTACAATAAATACGATATTTTAATATATTTTCTGTTGTATCATTTTATAAAATGCCACCACTACGGCAATTACAACTACGTGCGTAGCTTGCTTTGAGGATGACCACTAATGACCGGCATAAACTGATTTTGAAGCACATGTGACGAGCCGCCGGCCCTTCCCCATGTAGTTTACATAATGCTGCTTTGAGCTGAGAACGAAGAATTATTAAGTTTACTGTTTAAGTTATAAATATATTATTCTTATAATAAAAGCAAAGAAAAACTTAGGTACAAAATTAATAATTAATTATTAAATCATAAGAAATTATTTTAGAGAATTATATATCTTAAATCAACATGTAAGAAAAAATGGGTTCTGTGATGCGAATTAGGTCTCTAGGGTAGATTTTTTTTTCTTTTTATTTCATTTACAATAGCTTGAATATATACAAGTTTTACATAGCATTATAAAGACCACAGAGGTTTAAATGCTAGGGGGAATCTAATCACGCTGATAAGTTTACTTAACACATAAAACAAAATATTATAAACATTAATATTACAAGAGATGTGGTAATAAAATAAATATATTACATATTATAATTAGTATTGAGTTAAAGTAATGTTCTTTCAGTAAATTATTTTTAAATAGGTCTCGAAGCGGTAATTTGTTACAGTAACGAAAAGGTGCCATTTCATTATTTTGGTATCTTTTTTATATATTTTTTGATACTATCTTTTTTAAAATACGTATTTGAAGTTGGTATTTTTTATTTTTACTATCTAACTATCGAACGTTCGTATTGCTAGTAGGATTCTGCAAGTGAATTATATAAAATGAGGCTTACTTTGTATGGAACACGGTGTTTTATAAGTTTTAGTATTGCCAGCAACTGACGTTATTTGGTACAAACATGTTCAATGTGATGGGACCAGTTAAGCTTGTCATCTAAAATTAATCCTAAATAAGTATGAGTTCTTACCCGATCTATAGAAGGACATTTACAATTGTGTATTTGGTTACGATGTAAACATATATTACTATGAGCAGTTATATTATGATTGGAGGGTTGGGGTTTATGTGGTGACTTAATATGAAGCAGTTTGGTTTTATTTGGGTTTACTACCAATCCTGCATCGTGCCACCATTTTAATAAGTTATTAAAGTCGTCCTGAAGTAGCTCATAGATTTTCGCTATATGTTTGCCAGATACTACCATACAGGTATCGTCGGCAAATTGATAGCATGTACAGTTTTTGATTACATTACTTATATCATTTTGGGTTTTACATCAAACGGAGTCTAAGCACTCTCCTAACGAAAGAAGTACGCCCGAGTTGAGCAAGGAGATTTTTCTTCAAGTATTTTATTAGACATTTTAGTGAATCAAATACAAGGTCTACTTTATTAAGTGACTGTCGTAAAAAGATTTAGCTATATTATTATATTTTAAATATATTTAATACCTTTATATTTAATACAATATTTGAACACCAATTAAAGCAATCAATTTATGTTCAACTCAACGGTATTATACCTCGTATCAGTGTTTTATTTTTCTTTGGCAATTAGAAGAGTTCTAACAAACAAACAAACATCACCACAGATATTTTCATCAAAATCAATTCATTGTTTGTTGCGCGATTCAAGAACAAAGATACTGAATACATTTTCGAATTTTGATTGTTTGTATAGCTTAGGACAATAACCTATACCCAAGTAATCCTAGATTGAAATTCTACCGATTTTTTTTTGATATTAAGTAAAAGTCTTCTATTTCTACGTTTTTCTGCAGTCTATACAGACGGAGTTTCATAAGCGAACGACAAATATTTTAGTTTTCATAGTAAACCTATCTTTTTTCTACATTTATTTTTTTATTTAGAACCCTTAAAGTGTAATATTTAAATGATATTTATTTATGAATATTGTTATTTAAAAATACATAAAATGCCACAGTCGGGGTAGTTTTTTGTGTACCACTCTAAAAGATCTTATTTATATAAAATTAAGAGAGTACTGAGTACTGAGCTCTAAAGCCAGGTCTATGCCGTGGCTTTTGGGCGTAAACGATATAAGGTGATGAAAGAGGATTTTCCATTTGAATGGAAAATAGAATTACAGTTTATTGCTTACTAAAATTCTTGAAAATAATAGCCGAGAACTTATAATGCTTTGCCAACTTTTAGCGGTCAATATGC
The DNA here is from genome assembly GCA_963555665.1 of Dircenna loreta. Lineage (NCBI taxonomy): Eukaryota > Metazoa > Arthropoda > Insecta > Lepidoptera > Nymphalidae > Dircenna > Dircenna loreta. The sequence continues at coordinate 7,086,880 of OY743093.1, read as the reverse complement.
TATACTAGATTGTGCCTAATTATTCATTTTTATATTATAACTACATAAAATTTATCCGTTTAAATTAATCGAGACATTTTATTGATTTATAACCCTAAAGGTGCATCTGGAAATAATATTATAATACACATAATATACAATAATTATTATACAAGAACTGAATAGCTTGTTTGGAACACTTTATAATATTCTCACCAACTGTTGCTCTGACCACAACAACTTCGACGACAATATCTCGCTATGAAATACCACTATGTGACTATGGGAACTATTTCAAACCACATGAGAGGAGTAACTTAGTGAGATATTATAATATTGGTATTTATTAATCGCTGTTTTAGTTATCCTAAAAAATACATTTCTACAATCGATTTTTTTTAAAATGACAGGAAAGCCACAGCCTTCCTGTCATTATTATTTTCTCCTTATAGTCATTATGTTCCTATAGAAATACATATGTTATTTGTATATTAACAATCTAGTTCAGTAATTGAAATAATTGAAAAAAAAACCAACATATATAATGATTACAGCCTTAACATTGATTTCATATTTTAAATGTATATAATACATTCAATACAACGTTTACGGACACTATCTAAGCAAAATATGACCTAAAATTTAGTAAAATTGTCAGTTAAGAATAAAATATTTTAAAAGTTCACTGCTTCAATTAAAGCTGGTAATAAACCCACTGAAGCTAGTTATGACAGCTAATAAATGGCCGCTGCAAAGTAAGCTGTTTGCCAACTTACATGTTCTCTAGTATATTATTATAACATGTTACGTTATTATTTTTCATGTAAACTTAGAATATGTACAACTAAGATTTTACTTGTTTAAGTTGTATCTTGTTTGAATTTTATATTGTCATTTTATAATACTTATTGTATTTAATTGCAAGGGTCCTTGTCAAATCATAACCGTAAGTACTTAACCTCTAACCTTAAGTACTTACACTCTTACCGTAAATACTTACACTCTGACCGTAAGAACTTAATCTTTAACCGCAGGTACTTACACTCCAACTGTAAGAACTTACACTCTCACCGTAAATACTTACATTCCAACCGTAAGAACTTACACTCCAACTGTAAGAACTTACACTCTCACCGTAAATACTTACATTCCAACCGTAAGAACTTACACTCTCACCGTAAATACTTACATTCCAATCGTAAGAACTTACACTCCAACCGTAAGAACTTACACTCTAACCGTAAATACTTACACTTAAACCGTAAGTACTAACACTCCAACTGTAAGTACTTACACTTACACCGTACGTACTTATACTTAAGAAAAGTTTATAAATGGCTGTTATTGTTTATCAAATGATTACTTAGTAACAAATGCCATATACTTTTGTAACTCTATCTTTTCTGTTTAAAAAAAATCGTTTTTCATGAAAAAATTTGAATGCATATAGTTGATAGAAACCTTTTGAATGAAATACTAGTTTAGCCTAAAATGCATTTCAATTAGCCTGAGTTCATTCGGTTAAAAATAAATTTATCTGACACTATACAGGAAAATAATCCTAATAGCTATACCTGTTATTTTTTTCCTGTTTTAAACGAAAACAGGATAGATTAATAACAAAACAAAAGATGCCAACGAATAAATAACAATATAGAAAATAAAACAGATACCCAAACCGACGAACGAATTTTAAAGTACATCTCTACTGCCGTGCACTCGAAGTGAGTCCGGGCTACCCCCATGTCACAAGACAAGCTGAATCTTGTAACTGATTAATGTAATTAAATTTAAAACATATTTAAAATGTGTTTTTATTTCTGTAGTTACAAAGTATTAAAATTATTTTAAATATTAGAATATTAAAATAGGTATGTATATATATCAAGTGTGTGAACTTAACTAAAGTTTCATAGAGTGGGGTATGCTTGCTCAATTTAGAAATTATTCCGTGCCTGGTTGATATTTAATTGGTAACGTAAAGAAGAAATATATTTTTAAACATAATTTACCCGAAAAATGGTGGATACATTTTACGTCAGTAATGAAAACCCGTTGCTATTTTCCATTATTGACGAGCTACTACATTGTACGAGTATTTATTGCCTTAATTTTATATCATAAAATGTGCGAACTCTTTGTACACAGAATGTTAAAAGTTTCAACTTGAAAAATATATATTTTATTATTTTACCTTAATTTGCCAATGCGAGGATAAGTAAGTTAGCTTTTAATTAAAACGTAAAATTATGTAATGTGGAATCATTGATACAAAATCGAATGTGTAAAATTCCATATAAAGGTATAAATAAACATTTGCTATATAAAGATAAGCTATTTTGAGCACTTTGGTATAAATTGGATGAACCAAAATTGTTCTTCTTCTGTAGAACTCAATAGTACATCTATATCCATAGCAAACAAACAAAGTGATACGTAATTTATATATTTTTACAAATCAGAAATCAAATTTATTTTTTAACCTAACGAAAATTTTAACCTAACACTTTAACCTAACCAAAATAAAGATTCATTGTGAACTCTTATAATTGCATAAAAACAATTAAATTGTTCAAATAATTTTTATAACACAATAATTAGCCAGATAAATCATTAACAAATACGGACAATGCATCGAGTGAGAACGATGGTTCGTTCTGTCCGAGCGCCGTGCACGAAATGAGGACAAAAACATCCGCCTAGCGCTTTTATATTCCACCCTCCGCTCCATCGTCAAGAGTCCCCTACTCTTTTAGTTAATTTAGAATATATTAAGATCAAACTAACAAAATATTTTTGTTAATAAGAAGCAATTTTTTTTGTATGGGGTATTTTTTTTTTCACAACTAATGTATCAGATATTTAATGTGTCAGTGTCAGATGAATATTGTACCTTACATGTAAAAGATAAATTATAAACAACAAGTATAATTAAGATATTGTTCGTACTTTTGATATCTACTTTTAAGAGAAAAATTTCTCCAATTTGGATCATTTGTGCAAATTTTTATTTTATGTTCAAAATATTATATTTTAAATTACCCAATGCTTTACAATTGCCTCCGACGGACAAAGCAGATAACGCATCAATGCCTTCATATATGAACTCTGCAAGCTATTATCGAAACCGTTTTGCTTCCAGAATTTTATGTTCTTTGCATAATATTTTTCATAACTACAGAAAAATATCCTTACGTCAAAAGGGAGAGGTAAAGAAGTCATCGGACATCATTTACGAATTTTACTGTACTCCTATATTTTGCCAATTCTAATATGTTATGCCAGGAATCCTTACCGAACATATATTTTTTTTTAAATAATAGTTTCATTAAGTTTTCGTTTGGGACATGGATTTGTGGGCCTTCCCGGGTGTAACCCCTCCCAAAGATGTTTTCTATGGCAATGACTATGAAAGATAAGCTTCTCATCCAATGATAATCCAATTGTGTATACTTTCATCCTAATGCTGATTTAACAAGTTTGGCACGATTATATTTATTGTCTTTCATTGAATGTTTGTAATAATATTTATCTTCCAATATGACGTAAACAAATCAGTATTATAATATTAAAGGTTCATTTCGGTGATAAATTTCATTTGATTTAGTATGAATTTGTTTTTAATTAACTGTCATCCATTTTCGTTGTCGGTAAAACGAATTTTTGGGATTAAAGACGTACGCTACGTTTAGTTGCTATTGCTTCACAAACATCGTTTTTTATTACATTGGAAACGAAGACAAAGCAGATTGTATTGAAAAATCATCATATTATTATTGAATTACCTTCAACTTAGCATTTCGAGTTGATTGCTAAATGTTTAATTTAAATCTATCATAAAAATAATAAGCAATATTAAATAAAACAAATCGAAGTTGCATTTAATAGTGTATTAACACCTATACGAGCTTTACACAGGCATATTTGCATAAAAATATTCAAAATAAGATATTAAAAAAGAACGTATCTCTGCTCTTTGTAATACTTCAAAAGACCTCAAGAAACTTGAACACACCACTTCACATATTTTCTACGCAAATTGACAAAATACGTTTCCTTATGTAAATATGTCACAATGTTATCGGTATATTTACCGAAAGTTTCTTTGTTATTTTCATTTATCTGATTTTATTAATCACACAGGATTTAATTTACATTTGCTTGAAAGTTAACCCTTTTTATTACGAAATACATTGTTTTAAAAAATGTAAATATTCATGAGTATAATCTATAAGATCGTCAGGCGATCTTTTCCTTAGTAAAATATATTTCTTTAAACATTTATGTTGTATTATATAAGGTATTATTATAAGACCTTGTAAAGAAACGTCAGAACGAACACATTCCGTAACGCAACAATGCTACTGGAGTCGTGAACAAATTATAGTCATTTATTGAATGTAAATTGTGCACAGCTTTTTACATATTTTCACTGCGTACCTACGTACTTTTTATTTATACTTTAGTTATATTAAAATATTGATTTGATATTTGTGCAAGCAATTTCCTTTAGTTTTGATATATTTATGAATAAATATATAACTGTAACTCCTACGATTCTCGAAAACTTCGAATTTTGTTAGGCATTTTATTCAATCAAATACAAGGTCTTATTTAGTAAGTAAGGGTGGTAAAAAGGTATAGCTGTATTATGATATTTAAAATATATAATATTATAATACAGTATAACAAATATTATACATACAAGGTATCAATGTATGTACAAGTCAATGTAAGTATATCTCATGTCAGTGTTTCTTTAGTTCTTTGGCAATAAGACAAGTTCTACCAGTAACAAACATCACCACATAAATTTTCATCAAAATCAATACATTTTCAACTTTTGTTTGTATGTGTTGCTATGAATGAACCTATACTCAAGTAATCCTGGATTGGAACTCTGCCGACAGTTTTTTATGTTATTTTACTATTTACGTTTTTCAGCATACTGGCTGAGTTTCATAAGCAAACGATCAATATTTTGGTTTACACAATATATATTTTTTATCTATTCTACTGTTTATCAAGAGCCCTTAAAGTGAAATATTGAAATAATTATTTATTATAACAATATTTACTTGGTTGTAGTTATTATCTTACTTCACTAATCTTAATTAAATTTCTTTCCGTTCTAGAAACAACAAAAAAAAACATATATAAACATTAAAAACTTTTTCCGTTTAAATCATTCAAACAGACCTTTCATTCTTTTCATTCATTTATGACCATTTCGAGGCGTCTGGAAATAATATTATAATAAGCTAGCTTACGCGTCAAACCGCCATGCATGATATTTCAAGCGATTGGTATATTCAAACAACAAACAAAAAACAAAACAAAAACAAACAAACAACAAAATATTATTATATGCATTGAGTGAACACCTTCACAAAATGAATGAAATAAATTAATGAATACATGATTGCATATCCCAAAATTCATTCAAGTCGAGATACTGACTGCAGCGCCATCTGCTGGGCTGATTTGTGAATTTAAACCATCCAGGGTACCACTCAAACGCATGCAAAAAAAAACATTTAAATTGGTCGAGCCGTTTAGAAGCAGTTCAGTGACCCGCGACCTCTGGGAAAAAGTCCCGTGACTACCAATTCTGCTACCGTATATGCCGTATACCGTATAGCTATATATTGATTCTATATTTATTTTAATTTAAGTAAGCTTAACATTAACTATACATGTTTATACATATTTTCAACAGATAAACGTAATTTCATAGAATTCTAAATTTTCAATAACAAATACGGAGAAGAAACTTTAAAAGAGCGCATGTTTTTAGATGTATGGCGTGACAGAATGGATCAAAAGAGTAATGAAAATGCCACTGGTGATAGAAAAACTGGTAAGTCATATTTTATCGTAGCAAAGTCACGTAATGCGGCGGGTTGAAAAACTAGTAATAGAATAGTCTTAATTATGAATGTGAATGATTTTAAATGAAAAGGGTGACCGATGAAGAAATGAATAGAATGCGTTTGAAAAGATAATTTAAAAAAAGAGAGTCTGGTACGACTACTGTAAGTCTGGAACTGAGACAGTGTTTATCAGAAGAGTGCGAAAGAGATTAACATATTGTACCGTCAAAAATTCGAATATCTGCAATAAGTTAGTAAAGTTATAGAAATAATCTTTATTATTGTTCATATAGGTATGTGTTAATTTAACAAACAAGAACAAACAGTATTGTTACACGGTGATATATTCGTGACTTTCATTTTAAGTTAGTGTAACCGAAGTATTTATATATTTTATTCAGAACAGTGACAAATTATTTTTTACGTGTTTTATTTGGCCAGACCTGGATTATATGAAAACTTAAATTATTATTAAAATTATATATTGCATTTGTAATTAGATCATTTAACTTTGAGATTGACAATCATGAATATAATACATTTTTGATGAAGGTATTCACTTGCAAAACCAAACCAATTAGTGCAAGGTTAGCGCCAGTCACTTGTAAATTGATTTGATTTGCCCAGCCCCTGTTTGTATTATTACCATGATATAATTTTATCAGAATAAGTTCCTTATAGTCTAAAATAATGTATCAAACGTAACAAAATGTAACATATTTAGGACTAATAATAAATACGCAAATTTAAAAAAAAATCTAAATGTATTATTTTTAAAGTTACATAAAATAATGTAACTGTGTGTACTGTAATGTGTATGTGATAGTATTTAAAATGTTTACTAATAAAAAGACCTAAAGATATTTTACATTAAAATTATTAACGAACGTTTAAAAAGCAAGGTTACTACCTATAAGGTAAGTAACTTCTTAAAAGTCGTAATTAATATTTCTAAACAATAATCAATAACACTAACCAATGTAAAACTTTTAAATTGCTGTAAATTGATCTCGGACTTACACCAAAATTATTCACTAGTACCGTCTTACGAATTCGAGATTTCAAGTGAGGTTAAAAGTTTTCTTGTTAAAACTTAAAAGTTCCTAAATGATTTTTCCAATGATTCCTTAATAATAAATGTTATATACTTTTGTAACTTTTTCTTTCCTGTGGATAATATTTCAATTTATTAAAATAATCTGATGTATTTTTCGTTTTTGTTGATCTCATCGTACAAACATAGTGGCCACAAAGCTATTAAACATCAGTTTAACCTAAAATGCAATTCAATAAGCCTGAGTTAATTCTGTTAAAAATATATTTATTTAAATATATAGTATTCCTGAGAACAAGTAACATAATATTACAAATAAAATCACTAGCTCGGACATTTTAAATTTGAGATCAGGCAATTATGCAGTGCCATAGTGGACTTGCTTATACAAAAAAAAAGCGCTGACCACTAGTTTGTGACAGCTGGATCTAGTCCAGCTGCCTTATTTTTCTTTCAGTAAGGCGGTCAGAAATGACTTCCAATTTTTTGGCCGTTCTTCGAACCTATGGCCTCGATATAACTGAACAGACGACACAGATTTGAATACACCTAACTCGCAGAGTTCGACTTATGCTTTGGCTTAGAGCCTCAGCTTTCTTTAGGTCTCTCCAGTGCAAACGGTTCTTAAGGTTTTGGCACGTCTCTTAACAACGTGCGTTATAGTCTAAAATAATCAAAACCCGAAAAATGGTGGATGCATTTTACGTCAGTATTGAAACCCGTAGCTATTTTCCATTATTGACCAGCTACTACAATATACATGTATTTATTGCCTTAATATATTATTATGAAATATGAGAACTTTTTGTTCTCAGAATGTTACAAGTTTTAATATTTGTTAAATGTATATTTAATTATTTTATCTTCATTGCCCAATGGGAGGATACAAAAGTGTACTTAACTTAATTGTTTCATAATTTCTTGGTTAATAATAAATACTCGCGTCGCCAAAATAAAGTATTAGAAATCATACGTGAAGCGGTTAGTCTTTCAGTAGCTAGAGCGCAAAAGGGTATAACAACCACCAAAAGATTCATAGAGTTCATTAAAGAAGGCTCGTCTAAAAAAACAAAACAAAAGGCTCACTCCATCTTGAAGGCTGCTCGCGATTGGACTATAGTAATATCCATTATTATAGTCCAATCCTAAGCCGAAATTTTATACTAGAGCAGGAGTTCTATACTGTTTCTTATACGTGGATACGTATGAGAAACAGAATAGAATTCCTGAGCATATTGTTGTCTCGTCATCCAGACCGGACACATTCCTGTACTCTAGACGGTTAAAGCGCGTGATACTTGTGGAGCTTACTGTTCCTAGGGAAACTAACAACCCCAAAGATCACACAATTAAAGTAAACAAGTATTACGAACTGACCAACGAACTGAACTGGACTTCTGAAATCTCTCTATAACCTACTTAAAGATCTTGGCCTCTCTAGAACAATCATCAGTTCATTTCCAGAACGTACTTCAAAGGCGGCATTGGTTCATTCCAAATTCGGTTAGGTAGGGACAGGAACGTAACCAGTTGAGGTGAGCATGAATGCTCATTTAATAGGGCTTAAACCTACACCTGGGTCGCAAATCCCAGGAGCTATTGAACTCCTCTCCCTGCAACGCGATGGGCCCGGCACCCGCACGGTGATTCCATGGAATGCTACGAAGCTTCGCTTCTTATTTAATCTGGAGTGATTGTTACAACAATAAACAATAAGGGTATATTTTTTATACAATGATAAAACAAGCTAATTAGGGCACGTTGGTTTAAATCGGATGAAACAAAATCGTTGTGCATTTGTAAAATTTGATAATACGATCGTAGCACATCAGTGTGCGGTGATCCATAAGCAATATGAAGTTGTTTATACATGTCGTCAATATCAACAAGTGACACAAGCTATAACTGACGATAGATAAGCATTCCTCTAATATGGGAATACACTCTTGAGATATATATATATATATAGCTCAAGAGTGTACGAGTATAAGAGTATAGTATAGAACATAGTTTTACTGTATCTGCTACTTAAATCTGTCATTAATTAGAATTTATAGCATCCTGCTTACCAATATATTATATTACCTGCCTTTTTCAAGAATTTTATTCAATTTAAAAATTTCATTTTGTACAACGCAAATAAATATTCATAAAAAGATTACTACATCCTTTGAGTAAAAAACTAACCGAATTATTAACAGTAACGTTTATTTATTAATACATGGGTTTTCAAAAATGTGTACGTGTCCTGAAAGTCGCTAAAAACGTATTTGCAATTTATCACATCCATGACTTTATATAATTTCTGAATAAATAATTACAGACCGCGAAATTTTTAAGTTGATGCACATAACGTAAACGTTTTTAATTTGTGATTTTGTTTAAACCACAAAAAATAACATTTAATATGTATCTATAAAAGGTAAGTGTATTGTAGAACAAATATTTTACTATACACTGTAAACAAATCGCCGTTATCAAAAAATCCCCTGTAACTAAACTAAAAACATCAAAAACTATACTATATAACCACCTTATACTAGAAATTCACGAAACATACAAAAGTTTTCAAGCTTAAAACGTTGTCATTGTTCAAGGTCTTCAAGATCGACTCTTTCGAAGCAAAGTACTTATTTGTTCTCATCGTTATGTTAAAGTCTATTGAAACGTCTTGAAATTTCGTAAGTTTGTAATCTTTTTTATTTTTTATATTGTCTTTTATTATATAAAATTCCACATCTTTTTATATTTCTTAGATCAACATATTTCACTTTATAGTATAATATTTGTGTATGAATAATAAAATGCATAAAAAATAAATATCCCCAGATCCCCAACATATTTTCAAACACTATTTGGCTATTTGGCACTCATAATTGATATGTGAGAACAAATTTGAAATCAAGTAAACCATGGTACCAAAAACGGACCGACAGAAATGGGTTTCCGTAGTGGTTAGAATGTTCCGATAAATTAATTTGAAAACAGCCTCGTAAAGTCACCTCCGAATTGGTGACCGTGCAGCAACATATTGTGCAGATTTGTCGACAAGTGTTAACAAACTTCCCTATCGTCAATACAGTTCTTAATATTATGATAAGCTTTGTATTTGAATTTGAACAAATTCGAATTTGAACGCTGTTAAAGAAAGCTTTCTGTTTTTATCCGATGTCTTTGAAAATTTTTGACAATTTAAAAAAGATTTCCATTGCTTCAAAAATGATTACATTTTCTTCTATGAAAACAATTTCGAGGGACTCCCGAGGACCCGTGCTCTGTATGATATATACAAAACAAGGGTCGTGCTCTCTTTCGTAAAAAATAAATGTACATCTCTCCCTGATGTCAAGAGCAGACTGCCGAAAAACAATAAAATTAGACACACTGTTCATCTTCGACTCCCAGGGCTCCCCAAAAGCAAATTGCCGTCACGTGGACTGTAATATACTAAGCCTTGTAAAAGACTCAGGCATTTACTTTATAGCTAATATATATATACAAACCCATGCACAACCGTCAAAATGATTAAAGTGCACTTAAAATATGTTTGAATTTAGACACATTATTTATTTTTTTAATATAAGGAATATTGAATTTAGACCTTTATATGTTTAATTATACTACCATATACCACATATTATTATTTTTAAAATAAAAATATACAATTTAGGTCCACTCAACATAAAAGATAGAAAAACTTGTTCACTGAAGCAACATAGACAAAGATATATTTTTTGGTCCCGGACTTTGCGTTTGGAATGTTACGTAGTCACGACATCGCTTGACAGATAACAATTTGCCTCATTTATTTTATATTAGGTCTACTAGTGCGTCTATAGATAAATAAATACGTATTCTATCCATATTATATAGTAATAATTACAATATCTTCCGATACCAGCGGTATGGTTAGGAGATTTTGTTAAAATATTATTTTAAAGTAAGAATGTATTAAAACTAAAAATAAACTAGAATAGTGTTATTTGCCTTTATATTATGGGTAGCTAGCATATTAACAGTCAAATATTGTTACATAAAATTGCACAAATAAAATAGCATCAATATATTTTAAAATAAAAAGTAACAGTAGAACTATTTTGGCGTTTATTTAAATTTGTTTTACAAAAAGTCGTTACTTTTGTAATAACAGAAACAAATTCTGTTTAAAATTGCATTAACGATACATTTACTGTCAGTGAAAATAAAAGACAGGGCCATTAAAATTCAAGAAAAAATACGGTAATCATAAAGCTAAGACAAATATTCTTTGCTTTTCTTAATAAGTAGCTTTAGATTAAATATTCTAATGAAGTATTTTTTTGTTGAAATTTATAAATTAATTTTATGATCTGTTATAATGTACTTTACATATATAAAGAAAGAACAACCTGTATAATTAAGATATTTATTGTACTTTCGATCTATAACTGTTAGAGAAAAAAATATTTACCTAATAAACAATATACTACAATTTGAATAATTTATGCAGCTTTGTTTTTTTTATATTCACAAATATTATATTTTAAATTACCCATTGCTTTACAATTGCCTCCAACTGACAAATCAGATAACATATAAATGCCTTTATATATGAACTCTGCAAGCTTATTATCAAAACCTTTTGATTCCTCAATTTTATGTTCTTTGCATAATATAGTTCAAAGGTACAGAAAAGTCTATACTAGATATAGGTATGTGAATGGTCCTTATATTATATAAAGAATAATTCCATTAAAATTATATTAAATAATTCCATTAAAATTACGAAGTCAATACACTAGTAACTTTTATGGAGCTTAAATATTCCCATGTTATAAGCAAACCAAAGCTTTAAAAAAATAATAATCACTTAGATCTTAGCTCTGTACGTTTTGCATGCGGTATGTGGGGGAAGGATTTTCGTAAAAGAGAGATACGGAGTCGTAAAGAATTCTCATATTTGTAAGCTTTCGGATATCATTTACAAATTTTACAGTACTCTTATGTTATGCCAATTCCAAAATGTTATTCCAGGAAACTAAAAGCTTTACCGAATAATTTATTCACAGACACACTGACAAACAGATTCTTTTGATTAAATTTCGTTTGGGACATGGTTTTGTGGCCTCCCAGGATGTAACGCTTCATAAGGAAATTTTTGATTGTAATATCCAAACTTATTTATCTTCCAATTTGACGTAAATAAATCAGTATAAATTTGTGACTAATATTAAAGGCTTATTTATATTAAACTTGACTTCTTTTAGTATGAATTTGCTTCTACAATGATTTTAAATGAATCGCTATCCATTGTTGTCTTCTGTAAAACGAAAACTTCATGGTTGGTACAAAAAAATAAGATACGTTTCGTTGCAATTGATTCACAGACATCGTCTTTACACTAAAACGAAAATAAATGCAGATTGGATTAAAAAATCGTCATGAATGGTTCAACTCGAATTTAGAATACTATTAATATTGCTAAAATCTATCATAAACCTAATACGTAATATCAATTAATTTAAGATCCAATCAACGCTCTTTTATCACATAAGAGGGTTTTTAATCTGCATATTTGCAGAAAAATATGCAAGATAAGATTTTAAAAGTAACGTATTTCTACTCTTCAAAAGACTTCTACGAAATTTGAATTCAATATTTCAAATATTTTCTACGCAAATAGATAAAACACGTTTTCTAATCTAAATATTCCTTATAATGTCATATTTATATTACTTTTACCTAAAGTTTATTAGCTGTTTTACTTATCACACAGGATTTAATTTATATTTCTTTGAAAAAAATCCCTTGGCTTGCTACGAAATATGTTGCTTTGAACAAATGTAAATATTCATGAGTATACTCTGTAAAATTGTAAAGTGGTCTTTTCCTCAGTAATTAATATTTTTTTAAACATTTAAGTTTTGTTATTTAAGTTCTTATTATATTAAATTTAAAAAAAATAAACGCCAAAATTAAAATATTCTGAAACGCAACAATGCTACTTTGGTCATGTGCAAATTATAGTTATTTATTGAATGTAAATTGTGCACAGATTTTTAAATATTTTCACTGCGTACCTACGTACTTTTTATTTATTCTTTATTTATATAACAATATTAATATTATATTGTTATATAAATATTATATATTGTAATATAAATAAAGTAAATATATATATCTCCAGAACAGTATTTCAAGTTTCATTAAAATGAAACGGCATAATTGAAAAAAAAAAACGTATTATTTATGGGCATTACATTAAATGCGTAATGGCATTAAATCGACAGAACGTGAAAACTGAAACAGTGATATAATTGCGATTTCAAGGATATTATATTTTTACTCACAATAAATGTCTCGCTGATGAATGTACATTTTTTGTACAAAACCACTGAATTTATGTAACATTAATTTTATATAAACGCCAAAAAATATTGCAGCGAATCGTGTGTTTGTTTTTGCCAAACATACATTTTTATTCCTATCTTGTTTTAAAATAATTATTTTTTATTATTTTTAAATCGCTAGAATGAAATGGAATACCTTTTGAAAATCAATAAGGAACTAAATTTAATCCCTATCTATAAGTAGATAAAACTCAATACCACTAGGAAATCAACATAGGTGTCAATGTTTAAATATTTAATACTTATGTATATTAGTACTTTTTCGCTTAATTATAATTTCCTTTCAAACATATGTCGCAAAATACAACCTGTTAATTACAAGATGTTTTAAAATTAGAGTTATTTGACTGCATACGATCGCAGCCACAAGTAATAGTATTTTATTATTTTATCATAGTTAATATTTAAAACACTTATGATAAACCAATACAATAACTAATAATAATTTTAATAATATAATATCAATTAGACAAACTAACTTATCTTGTTAGTATGTAAGTTTGTTGACAGTTAAAGACATAAATAAATAAAAAAATTGTAGCGTATCTTTTTTATATATTTTGAGTGATTTCTAAAGAGGTTGGAACTGAAAATATAGCATAAATCCTTTATGATAATTGAACTAAGATAAGTGACGTACCAATAGAACTTAATTAAGCCCGTCTTGAACAAATGTTTGCCTGAAGCATTGTCTAAGAGATCTTATTTAACTAAAATACATTTTCTGAAGAAAAAAAAAGTTTACCTTATATGTTTATAACTGGTTATCTTTATTAATACAAAAATTAATAAGGTGTTTTTTTTATACTACATTTTATTTTATGATGACGCATTGTCATCATAAAAAAATAAATGCAATTACAATATTCTGTATGAAACTAAAATCTATAATTATATCAAAGTCAATCAAGTCAAATAATGCACTATGCAAAAGTTTATTGTATACAATTGACATCTAATAGCCTTTGTGCGACATCTTTTCTGTCTCATAAGTTTATAGGCGGTTCTCATTGTATTTCCTTATAAATATCAAGTTATAATACTTGTCTACAAGACAACTTAAGAAACAATCACTATAATAAAAACACTTGCAGTGAAATATTTTAACTGAATTATAATTATGGATTCCGTTCAAGTAGTTTTCGTGGTCATACGTCAGTTGTACAAGAGAACACAAAAAAATTGTAAAATTCATTACAAGTTTTTAAAGATAAATCGTTTAAAGTTGTGATAGCGGATTTCTTTTGTGTTGTGTTGAAATTTCATTTGTAATATTATACATTTATCTAATGATTCTTATGTTTTCAGGGATGTTAGCCAGCTCATAAACTAAATATAACATTTATCTAAAACAACATGCATTTGCTTTATTATTATATCTACAATAATATATATAGTACAGTACGGACGTTGCGGGCAAGTTAGTGGTTACTGGACATGTGTGATGCGGCATTTCAAATTCCACAGCCCACTGTTTGCCCTTGTCAGGACAGGCGGTGGAGGTGAAGCAAATGTGAAAACGTGATTTGTCTAGTTGATAAATCTTATGTAAGTATATTGTGCTCTGTGTATATTATTATTAACCAAAATAACAATCCATTGATTATTATTGTTACACTTCTGTTTGTATTTTTTTTATTTCAGTTGTCTTTTGTTTGTGAATTGTGTTACAGTTTATGAACCAAATAGATTTTTTATTATTATTTTTTTAATTTTCGAAATTATACAAAATATTTCCAATAAACGGCATACAGGCACATTACCGTATATTAAAATTTTATATTCAGTAATGTATTAACAGATGAATATCTTCTAAATGATATTTTTATTTTTTAAGTGTATAAATATTGCATTTACGTTCATTTTATTAATACGATGTTACATAAAACAGTCTTATAGTGATTCTTGTAGGTATATTTTGGGTTTATTTTGTTTCTAAAGTATTTTATTTGCATAAAATTAATAAAAAATATATTTAGTTTGCTTTTACATGTTATTCACCGTAATAAAAGATTTTTTATTTAAGAGAATTAGATAACTGTTTATTTTTTTAATAATTACGAAATTACTGCGTTTTTTAAATATACTATTTTACATAATCTAATGTCGTAAAAAAAGCGTTAGTAGTATCGTATTACAACGGATAGAGAACAGGATTGCCTTGACACGAGAAACGCCATCTAGCGGCACCTGAGTCGACGCCATTAATCCATGCTCCGCTGGGCTCTTTTAAACTTTATTCATTGTACTATGCACTTGCAATGCGACTACCGACTACAAAGCGCAAGCTTGCTCAGATTGTATTTGTCTTTTCAAGTCTAATTCTTTCTTGAATACAATTAATGACAAAACTTTGAGACAAGATTTTGAGTCTTAGTGAAATTTACTTTTCAAAAGGAGTTTTGGTATTATGGACATCTAGTAACTGGCAACATCTTGTTTTATTTTATCCAAATAATGTCGTTTTATAAAATGAATATTTTATTTAATACTTATATTGATTAATTGGATTATTTTAAAAAAGAAACATTTCCGCACATAGTTTATTAAAAATAAACCTAAATATAATTTAATTTTAATAAACACTATTTCATAGCATAGGGAAGCTCTGAGCTCGTAGTAATTTTGACAATAATCTTCGTTTTTATAAACTTATATACGTCGACACCTTTGCTTTTTCTGAGTGGCTGCGGCCAGAACTCAAAAACTGTAAACTTAGTTTTTATTCATAATTACTTAAGCTATTAATATTTACCTAAAACTGTAAGTGCTATCTGAGATATAAAAACTTTTAAGACAAATCATTCCTGTCACTCAGATTGCTTAATCGTCAATTTAATTTCAGTAACACTTCATTAAATTTAATTTAAATATATATTTTTTTACATAAATACTAAATTATATGCTATATTTTAAGAAAAATGAAATATAAATAACTCTGTCTGGAAATAAATTTATGATACCCGTAAAGTTGCAAAACAGCGTTCTTGAGATATGTAAGTGTAGAATTTTTGATCCGACAATGTATAAAATATTTATGTTGTAAAGTTTTCTATTTTTTACCGCTACAAAAAAAAAACATTTAGTGTAATCGACTGGTATATAATAAAAGTATAATATAAGTATTTAATCATTAAAAAAGTTATACACAAATATCAGTTATCTTCCATGATTCCATTTTTTTTTTTAAAAAGAACACTTCACTATTGAGATTGCACACGGCTAAAATATTTTTAGATCCTGATATATTAGAACGTAATAAAACTAAATATATATTTATTAAGACGTGGGAAGAAAAAGTTTTCTTCAGAGATAAAATAAATCCTTGTTTATTTTTATTTGAGAAAATAGTTTTTATAAAATTCTTTTAAGTCCAAGTGACAGATCGAAATAATTTTACACATCAAGATTGTTAAGCAGAATCGAAGTGACTTCAAACTACGGATACTTTTACACAGGTTTTTTCTTCTCTTATAAACGTATACATTAAATTCAATACTATTTTGGTAAATTTAACTCAAATTTTTATAAAAAAGTCTTTTAACTATAAGTCTTTATAAAAATATAATATTGATAACGTTTTTTACAAATAGAATGAAATAAAGTATATATAAATATATGTTATAAGTTTAATATTTGCAATATTGACAAACACATTTTATGATCTAACAGCGAATCCGGACAAATGGCACCCGTCATTTAATACTGCTGAGTTCATGTTTGTGCTCGACGCTATATTTAAATTGAATTTTAGACTACCCACGTCGAGTGGCAAACAAAGCGGATTACAACACTCGCGGTTCGACTGAATGAGTTTTAATGTACGTCCTTAAAATTGAGTTCTGGCTCATACAAATGTTAAAAATAACACACATTAGTTAGAGATTGCCGCACATATTATGTTTAATGATTGCCTAAAATTTTATAACTTTGATTTCAATAATTACGATTAAATTTCATAAATTCTTACACCTATTTAATAGCAGTGTGGAGTTTAATATTGCTTTTAACGTGCAAAATAAAAACGGACCTGACAGTCTGGTAACCTAATAATCTAAGGAGATTCCCGAGTAACCGGCATATACAGGATGTCGTCATACTAACGAGCTGCGAGCAAATAACTCCTCATAATACCTCAGGGAGAACTAGAGGGCCATTGATGCTTCGCTTGAACCGAACAGTGTACTTGCTCAAGTAACTTTCAGCATATTGTTGACATTAGTATGTTTTATATCAATTTAATGTGCTCTGAGAAAATGTTATTTTTTATATTTTAGAAAAATAAATAATGATGTTTAATGACATAGTTGGGAATAGGTAATTAAACCTTGTTTATAAATAACGGTAGAAATGCCTCATATTCTTATTATAAAAAATCCAAAAAAATATTATATTTTAAGCAAGAGAACTAGCAACAACTAAATGAATTGCATGTCATAGTGTGGTTTGCTCGCATATTTACCGGCAACTCAGTTTCTCTGTTATTAATAAAGCTTAGATTAAAAACATCACGTCATATACGTATTTTAATATAGAGCTTGTCAGGGGTATGGTCGATTATTTTTATTAAACTTCACCGTTACTCTTAATAATTTTAAAGGACTTTTATTAATACTAATATAATGGCTTTGTTTAAAATATAAAAAAACACACTGCAGCCACAGTGAAACATGGATTTTAATAGCAAACTATCTTTTTCGAATCCAATACAAAATAGTTATATTGTTATATTATATTCATTTATTTTAAGACCTTCATTGTACAAAAGTGGTACAATTGGCGATCTAAAGTTAACCAACTTTACTAGCATATAAAATATATCAATGAGGTAACAAACCAATTAACAGAAAATCTATAAAATAACAAAAATGATAAAATATATTTTGGGAACAGTACATACAGAATAATAAAAATAACTAAGTAAATAATTCAATAATAAATAAACCTATAATTGTGCTATACTATAGTTCAAAACAACAAATTTAACAAAAATATTAAAAATTAAGGTTTCTCATTAAGATAACTACTTAATGAGCGTTTATAATTTTACATTTGGGCAGCTTTACTTTAAATATTATAGATTCATTAAAATTTATCATATAGTCATACATTTTAAAATTGTATAATTATTTGTCTCATTGCATGAGTTACTTTCGCGAACTTAATACAGTAAGTAAGTAATCAGTAAGAGTTTGACTGTTATTGTTTTTTCTTGAAAACTTTTGTATGCGTCATGTCATAATAAAAATTATTGAAAACATTGGCCTACAAAGAGCAAACGTAATTTTAAATGATTCCCTAAAATTTTTGCTATTTACGGTTTTAAATTTATTCATAATATTTTCTTCTCATAAACTCCATATAAAACTTAAAGAAAATGTAAGAAAAATGAATCAAAACTCTCCGGAAAATTCCCTTAGACTTTAACATTTATAAAATTCTTTTGAAGGCCAAAGTTGAGAAAAGTGTCTACACTTTTTTTGTTCGAACCCCAAAGTTAGCATTTTCATAACTCTTTGGCGGAAAGATAAGTTTTGAAAAGTTTTTTCCTGATACAACAGTCCTGTTTGTGGAAGCTAAACGAAATATAAGCGATTAAGTGACCCTGTTTTAAGAGCCTTTCAAAGGCCAATATTTTCAAAGTTATTTTGAATAGTTTGCGATTTGTTTTTGCAGAACTTCAAAGATTTTTGTGTAAGCCGTATTTTTCTAAAAAAATATTCATACATAAAGCCCATAAACTATCATTTTATTAAAAGCCTGAACATAGCCTGGCCCAGTATTGCCAATATACAGAATTTTTAAAATGTCATCTGTTTTTTTGATAACATTGAATAAAAATAATAAAACTCTTTAATTACAAATGTCACAGCATTATATTTAAAAATGCATGAGATTTTCTAATACGTAGATCAAATTGTTGATCTGAAAATGTCCAAACAAACATTTCATTAATATCGTACGATCAATTTGAAAAATAAAAATAACATTTCAGAAAAAGTTTTTTTTCAATAAATAAAATAAACGAGCCATTCTATAATTGGTTTATTTGGCATAATATACGGCTAAAATTCAACAATCAAATAAGTGATTACTTTTTCATTCAAATTCATGCTTGTAATTACATCTCAGATACTTTAATTATATGTAGATTATATATAGATAATAAAAACAAAAATGAACAGAAAAAAAAATATATTGTTGCTAAGAAAGCAAAGCTAAATCTTAAATTACATCCACAGATATTATTACTAAGCTTTTCTATACGAAGTTAAAACAATATGATCCTTGAATGTCAAAAGTTCAAAGCTCGTTGTGTATTCTATACGTGAATATAAATAAATTATCAAAAACATTTTTATGATAACCTAAGTTATATATTAGAAAGTAAATGGTATTTTTATGGTTAAAAAAATGAACTGTCGTAAAAAATATAAACGTTAATTTGATAAAATAATATATTAACACTACAAGACGTCTATTGTTCGATATTTTACTGATTTCGTAACGCCACGTGAGGCTATTGTTCAAGTTTGGGTACTTGGGAACAAACTTCGACGCTCAAGTGTTTGCGCTCTCGGCTCTTCGGTAAATTGTTATTCATAGCTCCGCATAAACGTTGGGAAAGAGTGCCTCTCCATACTCTTATCTTACGCTTAATATCATCTGGGAAGTAAATTACTTCTACACTCTGTGTTTTGTTTTTGTGCTATCAAATTATAAGTTTCTAGTTATGTATGATTAATAACAATACTATGTAATACTTTTTTGCTGAAAAAAATTACATTTAAAGATATCTAAATGAACAAGATTTTTTTAAATACCCCGACTGCTGCTTAGAGGGATTATTATAAATAATTCATTCAAATTCCTCGCCAAAGAAACAAAACTGTGTTAACTTTCTTTGATAAATTACCAAAAAATATGTCAATGATATAAAAATCATTTTATTAAAATGTGTCCCTCTGGCACGATTCATTTAATTAATAAAGAAAACGCAAAGGAGACGATAATTTCATTGGCTTATGAGCGCTTTGATGTAATTCATTTTCTTTTCATTTTTGTAAAATAAAAACAGGGAATAGCAATGAATAACAATTTTGCAAATTAATGGTTGTATCAAAATCAAGTAAATAATTATTTTTTTTTACCTTTGGAACGATTTCGTTAATAAATAATTAATTACACTTACATATTTTGACTAATAATACTTGTCTAAAACTTTAAATTAATAACCATTTTTTTCGATCCGGTGAAACGTTAGTTTTGCGATTCTTGTACAAATTCCTATTTCTTTTGGGTTTGGTTTAACTGTATGTTTGTTTATAAAAATCTAGTTAGTTATGGGAAATAATAAAACACAACGGGGGCCACATCCTTATACTAACTTCTAGTTTATTATATAATGATATAAAGATTATATTTTTTATTCTAAAGTCACCTTTGAATTTTGCTACATTGATAGTTAGTAATGAAGTTAGAAATTTTAAACTACAACGGCACTCTAGAAAAGAGTTTTTACAACATTAAACTTAAAGCATAATAAGGACAACGATAGTTTTGATAGTTTCAAAGATATAACGCATGCAACAGACATGCGCAATTCGATTTAGTTTAAAACCTAAATGAGCACAACTTTTAAATGATAACACACAAATTTATACCTTCGTGTAATATATTAGAGTCTAAATTATATAAAAGAACTTATTTTTGTATGCAATAAGCCACCGTGAAGATGCGGCCACTGTAGCACCCGCACATATGTATACGGTGCACACAAATAAATAATACTTATGTATGAAATCGAAGCGCGTTCAACTAAGTTGTTTTTTGTATGTGTACGTACTGTGTATTTTCGTTATAGCAAGATAGGGCAAAAGAGAAAAGCGGTATAGTAACAGCCAGTGAAATACCGGCCCGGAGTTCGGTGACAGTTGTCAGTATATCGTAAGACACTGCGAGGAATGGTCGTGTCAGTTCAAACAAATTTAAGCGCTCGATTTCCCGCGTATTTAACTCACGTGGTTAATGAAATGCCAAAATAAATATGTGTTATAAAAGCTATGCATCATAGAATTATTTGGTGTATTATAAAAACAATAATTATGAACTTATGATTGTGTTGTGCCACATTGATTGTCTACGATTGGGGATGTAAGTATAGTTTAAAAATATTAATTGATTTGATGTAAACTACAAGTTTAAGTAAACATGCTTGATATTAAAAATAATTTTGCGCCGTAAGCAAACAAAAAGTATCATTTAAATAGTATAGTATAGGAAATATCAAAATCAAATATAATTTATTTTTAAAATATATTTCAAATATGATCTCTATTTACATTAAGTTAAATCACTTAAAATATGTTAATTCCATTTATAGTTTCTTCTCAAAGAAAAACATGAAAATTTGTGTTTCAAAGGGCTTGAGTTTATCCTATTTCATTGATCCCTTGTCAAAGTTAGGCCCTAGGGTGAAATTAAATCTAGTATTAAGAAATTTAATAAGCACTTTGTAAACGATATTTATATTATGTTTATTAAATAAAACATACATACAATATTATAATTATATAAGATTCAGAAACTAAATAATATTCTTTTATGACAACTTATTGAATGATTGGTGATTGGTTCACATAATTTAATAAAACACGTGAAAAAATATGATATTATATTATATCGAGTCTTTCATATAAAATTAAATCTTGTCCTCAATATACTTCAACTTAAGGAGACTTATTTGCCACAAATGTCGTTACATTACTTTTGTCCCTTCAAACACTTTTTATAACTTGATTTTGATACACAAAGAAAGAAGTATAATAAGTAATTCTCAAAGAGAAATTTAAATAGAAATAAAAGTCTTATAATAAGAGGGAAGGAAATTGTGCATGAAGCACTGAAATAAAAATTTATGATATCCGTAGCTCCCACTTTACTATAGTACTTCGTAGCTCCCTCTCTAGCCGCGTAGCATCTAGCTACGAGGCAAAATTTACCTAGCTTAACAAAATTAATTTATTCAAACGATGAAATGTGTACGATTTTGAATATTTTTCGTATTAAATCCAAAGTATTAATTCAGTTCAGGTTAACGTTTAATACTTTAGTATAATTTTGAAAGGATTCGAATATTTTATGAATCAAACTTTGCAAGTTTTTAATTTTATTTTAAGATTGGTCGTAATATTGAACATGGCATATATTTCTTGAACTCAAAACAATGTCTAAAATAATAACAAAACATAACTTTATTTTATTCGTTTTTGATGTAAAAATAATAACATTTCATTCAATAAAGATTAATAAATAATTCAATTGAGAATGTTATTAATAATATTAAAACCCCTTAAATTATTTAATTTATCATTAAATTTACAAAAGTAATGTAACATTTAAATGGTTTTATTTATTGAAGCCACAATATTAACTGATGTGGCCCCGTGAATGCGGTTTTCCGATGTTCCAAATATCGTGATTGAACTGTGTTTACTGTTAGTCTAGTACGCTTGATTATAGGTTATGTATATATATTATTACATTTAACGTTATGTAATTACTATATTATTATTACACATACCATATTTATTTAGGTTATAGAGCTTGTCATGTCAATGGAACTTTTCTATATATTTATTTTTATTATTGTAATAATACAAATTTTTCACTATATATTCTTATTATTAATCTATAAAATTTATAACATTAATATAATTTGTATGTACTTTCAATAAAAAATAACATCTTTGTTTTTTTCAGTATTAGTAATATAGTCATTAATCTAAACTGCCAAGGTAGTGCTTGTTGACTATTTACCAGTCAGTCTTTTTGAAGGTAAACTCAAAATTAATACTTTTAAATCAGTTTTATTAATTTTTTATTTCTTATTTTTCATAAAATGATAACACTTGAAATTAAAATCAAAAATTTAATAGAATAAATCCATAGACGTTGATTTAACTTAAAAACTGTTACTGTAACTGTTAAATAAAAATATTCTTAAGTTTAACCCCATTTCTTTTTAAAACCTATTTCAAAAATCTAAATTTGTATATTTTCTCTTTAATATTAATGTTTATGTTAACTTAATAATACAATATAGGTTAAAAGGAAAATAAAATAAGAATATTGGAATACACAGACATTATTTTTATATGTTTCAGTGCTTAGGAAAAATAACCTTAATAGCTTTCAATATTATAAAGTGAAACAGTTTTCTATATTAAGCGGAAGAAAATTGCAATAATATTTAACTCGAAACAAACACCTCTGCCTGATATGAAGTTCGCAAAATAAGTTTTATAACGTCTAGTATTACTATTAGAGAAGACATCCGGCGCATAATGTTAGCTCTTTTTGAATTCTGTCTAGAAATTCTTGGAATGACATATTCATGGAATGGTACTTGTTTGCTTTGACAACTTTAGTAACAATTACTTTTAAAACGATGCATATATTATGATACATTTTGAGAAAATAATAAAATAATTCTCCCTTTAATCATTCCATGTTTGGATCTTTTAAAACAAATAATAATATTTGACTAACAAAACTTTAAATCAAAATAATATTAAACAATAAAAATATTCTGATCTTGTTTGGCTCACTTCAAAAGCGAAATTACTGTTGGTAGTAAAAATGTCATTTGCACGTGCATTTGAGCTATTGTATAGCAGTTCCTCAGACATACAATTTTAGTTCTTACTGCACTCTGTTTATATGTCATAATTGTCTAAATATTTATATTTTGATCCACCCACCGTACAGAACAAGAACGCCTTTGTTTAAATGAACAAAGAGTATGCATTTACGCGCGCTTAGTCATGTACGTACTAAATTTTCTGTGACAACAATGTGATAACAGAACTTATGCAATATTGGTTGTCCCATAAATCATATTAGTTAGGCATAAAACCTGCATATACTTGAAAACGATGAGACTTCATATTTTAGTTATAAATCTGTTTTACTCATAGCTCTACATAGAGTATGACATGTTTATGAGGAAATTGTGGTCATTTATGTATCTCAAACTTAAACACCGTACTAAATAACTTTAAGAATATATAAATCCTTTTGTTATATAAATATTTATTAAAATATCATCAAAAAGTAATAAAGTTTACAAAATTAAGCTGTTTTTTTAATATCATTGAGTTATTAAAAATGCTTTGATTAACTTTGCATTTTTTTACACATAAATTTATTGTTACTAAATGTTAAGTCTTATTAATATTGTGAGAGCTGCCATGAAATATAATTGTGTAATTAAATGATTAATTGTATTTTACACATTTCATGAAATAAAATTATAGCAATTATTGTTTAAAATACTTCTGAAATTGCAATCAATTACTCCTGTCTGCAACGCAATTTCATAAAGTTACTTGGAGTTATATTTCTCACGAAGAAATAAAGAAATAAGTTTGTGCAGTCGAGATAACAAGAAAAGTAAAGGGAAAATCTAGCGATACTTTGAAAGACACGCAATCAGCTGTTAGCTAAAGTTCAAAATGGCTGTGGAATGGACAAGTAAAATAAGTTAAAAGAGTTATTGGTTTGGAGTTCGGATAAAACCTAGTATGTACCTGCATTCATTTAAAATACGAATAAATACAATTAAGTATTGTAGTTGTTTAAAGTTACAATTTCAATGCATAGAAGTGATTTCTTTTTTACTTAACTTAATACAAGTCATACAGTTTTTTAAATTATTTTAATAACTAAGACTTTAATTAATTCGATTACTATTAACGAGATTATATTTATATATATTTAAAAAGAGTAATGGTTAAAAAACTTAATATTAAATATAGAAAACCATGATCCTTAAATATATGAGACACAGGATTTGACGTCGATATTATGGCAGTTAATGATTAACTTTCTATAAGCTTAACAATAGAAATATTAAAATGGAGTTACATACCTATTCTTCAAAATATAATGGACGTCCCTAATGACTTAATATAATACGGCCAGAATTATTTTAATATATTTAGAATAGCAAAAAAATAGACCGTTGAATATAAATCTAATCTAATCTAACAATCTAAAGGCTAGAACATTTTTAGTATCCGTCTTAAATTAATCTGTACTGAGTATACGTCCGATAAATAAACCTTTTATATATAAAGCTCAGTGTTAAATTTTCACAGGAATTTCTCACTAAGTTGTGTTGAATAAATTCCCCTCATATATTACCCTCCAAAAGTACATGTAAACCTACTTTGTACGGGTCATATCAATTATTTTTGAAGGATCTATTGGTTCAACGTTATATTGGAAGCGAAATGGTTAGTTTTAATTAAATGTCAAAAATAGGTTTTCATTCCGAGCTTGTTTTAATCGGATCACCGTTAATTATTTATCTGTAAATAATAATCGTCGCATCTGAATAATTAATATTAACTGTAATATAATAATCTTCCAAATTGTATTTTCGTATTGTATTTTGTGTTCTCATTTCGATATATTTCAATAAAAGTCGCTTTGGAATTCATTTCGATTTATCCTACATAAGCTTATGCCGAAATACGTTGCTATGTCACAAACTATTTATTATACGTCTTTGATACAAATTTTAATCGATCGTTACTTCAAGTTTTCATTAATTTTTCTTTGTATATTTGTTACAGTAGATGAAAATACAATAACTGACTCTTACTGACAAACTAATGTTGATAGTTCTATCAATTTGGAAGCTCCAACAAAGTGCCACTAAAGTAGTAAAGTGAAAGATCAAAAGTATTATTCGTATAAGCAAAATTTCTATGATTTAATTCAGCGATAGCGGGAAGGCTATGTCCAATTCAATCCCAAAGTGAATTCAGTCCCAGTCGTAGTGGTCGGACCAACAATGCAAACTCTGAAGTTCCTAAATTTATCCCCCTCTCCTCCCCAAGGACTGGTCCGGCGTCAGTATGTGGCTGAATTTCGGAGTCCAATTCAGCCCTATTTATGCAACACCCAAAGTCTCCTACGTTTATTCAAGTGACACAGTATTAAGTTTAATGACCTTGAGCGTCTTGATTGATTTCGAAATTGTTTCGGTTCCGTTTCAATTTGCATTCCATTCTATTAATTTGATGACTAAGTTAAGGTGAAATTACTTTAACTGTTTGGATTAGTTTTATGATAACAATTGTGTATTTGATACGAATGATTTGTCAAGAGATTAATTGAGACTTGGTGTCTTAATTGGATATAAAAATACTGCTAAAGAACTTACACAAAAATATAGTTTTTATATATATTGGAAAAATAAACATTTAATACAGTACTCAATGTAGAAAATAATGGTTTAATAGAAAGTTCATTGAGCAGTATATTTGAAGAGAATATCAAAATAAACGTTCAAAGATGAAAATACTAAGTACGGCTTTACGTACTTTACTTTATTTTAAGAATATGCGATATTAAATTTCTTCTAATGAAGATCTAAGTGAAGAATTAATCTTATTTATATGTGAAGTCCAATTTATAAGAACACTAAAGATTTTTTGTGAGTCTTTTGTAATACTACTACTATTACTTTCGTATTTTATTTAAATACGTAACTTTCGTTTCGTATTTAAATAAGATTTTTGCTTTATTTCATTTTTGTTTTTTATTACACATGTTGTGTTAATCTTTAAATGTCGATGTATAATATTTACTTATGTATAATTTATATTAAAGGTAATATTTTATGTCACGTTGGTTTCCTATGCAAAGAATAAATAAATAAAATGTCTCGGATTTTATAGATTTTTAACGTTAATTAAAATTATTAAAAATATATAGAATAGTGATTGATCAACACGGGCAGAAATCGAACCGGCGTCCTCTTGGGTAACTTCCTATCTCATCAGCCAAGGCTAAGACGAATAAAAATACGGAATCTTAATTGGCAGAGCAACCGGACGGTATCCTAATATTTGATGGTTACAATCCAGCCCTTGTGGATGAATTCTTCATTCTATAAAGACGTTTCAAATTTAAATAAGTTTAACATACGACTGTAAATAATTTAAAACATACAAAAAAACAGGTTAAAATAAGGACAGACACCCAGTCATTTTTGTTTCAAAATAATTTCACAACCCTCACAAAACAAAACTTTCGTATTCTACGCGATTGTAATAAAGTAGTACTTGCTTGAAGAAAGGAGTAATCTTAACCAAAATTCCTGCAGGAAAGGTGAGCAATCGCGTGGTATGTAGGAGTATACATTGTAACATCGAATGCATTGTCTGTACACCTGCTTTCATTCCTCTTGTTCGAAACTAGTTCACATAGACCGACTCTTTTCATTGCAATTGTGTTGCGTGGAATTGTCTCATTTCATTTATTCTGCTTTGCGTTCGGTGCCAGTTTTCTTGTCTTGCCTTATTTGTACTGATTGTTTGGCTATTTTTTATATTTATTTACATAAACAATATTATATACAAAGATTTGATTGGTGGTATGAGACGGATGACTAAACTTTCAAGGTAACTCATATTAAACTCTTATAATTTTAGCACTCGGAAGGTTGAAAGGATTATAAATAATATAATATTTTCAATGTGAAGCTGAGACACCGTTGATTTATTGTAATAAACAGCGAAATAAATCGTTGAAAATGTGGTGTATCTCTTAATTTATTTTCTTGCTCATAAAAAATCATTTTTCTCGCATAAACAAAGACAAACTCATACATCGAGTAATAAAGAAGTTAATTGAAGTGACACTCCTCTTTTACCGAATTATAACGATATATCAAAAATGCTTTGCAAAGTAAAATATCATAACGAATAATTTCAATAGAATCCTTGAGTTTCAAAAGCCATCAGACAAAAATGAAAAAAAATATAATCACAGAAATAAAGTCAATCCTTGCAGGAAAAAACCATCATCGAAATATTTGCATAGCTGTTAACATTTTTAAGCGAATGGTTTTATTATTCGATACATTTTACTAATAGTTACTATTTTTCCAACATGATAACCATCAATAACTTTCATCAAACCTGCATTAAAAATATATAACAGGGTTCTCTACCATAAATTCCTAATTGAGAAAATTTGGGTTGTTGATATAAATTAAATTGTTTTAACTGGGTTCCTTCTCTTTGTACAATAACTGTATGATAACTGACAAAATATAACCACACTCGACTATATGCGAGCATAATTTGTGAGAGTAGTTCTGAATAATATTTCTATACGGTGTCCTGTGTTATACAGTTTGTGTATAGAAACTCTATACCTGAAAACTGAGGAATTGTTGTGGATAATAATATTGTGAATAAATATTAAATATATTTATTATAAAAGTTTGCTCACACTAACTCTAACAAAATATTACCAAAGTTTCTGATGAAACAATTTTTTTTGATATACTTTGCTCAAAACCAATAACACAATTAGGAGCCCCGGATTATTGGTTGAGATAAAGGTGATAGAAATTCGTTTTCAATAAGGTTATTCCGAATTCTGTATAATTGCAAACAATTGGAAATAAGTTTTCCAATCGGACCAATTTAAAATATGAAAATTAAAAAACATATACATATATATATCAATACTAATGCCAGAAATACCTGAATTCTGTGTCACAAGAGACATAAATTCCTCAAAGTTTTATTTATTTAGTGTTGTAAAATTTATATATGTATTGTTTGTACAGAAAGAAATTTTAATAACTTTTATATTCAATAGATTTGTAGGATAATTTGAGAGTCATAAATCAAATATGGATTCAAATACATTTGAAAGCTAACAAATCACTGCTGTAATCTGAAGTACTCAATATTCAGTAGAAATAAGTGAAAAAGCTCTTTTAAATTATATACATTTACCATTACTTCAAAAATCAAACATTTGAGCTAGTTAACTACTATTTTTTTTTTTATTTTAACCGCAACTGACGTAATTTTTCTCTTAATTATTTAAACTGGACGGCGTTATAGAGTAAAAAATAACCTATATAAGACAAAACCCGTCACTAAATATGAATGAGCTTCACTCAAAACTATATACCTATAAATATGTTATTTTAAGCCCATTTAGATCACTATACTTACAAACTATTTGAACTATAGTGTAAAAATATGACAGAAAGCTGTGGTCACTCGGGTCTTTCGGATCCTATCATCAATCATGAAGATATGCGTCACGCACCAACTGACCCGCTATTCAAAATATGGCTCTACATTAAGCCTTTAAAAGAAGATTAAATACCCACATTATTTTGAAGTCTTTCCTAAATGTATACCGTTTAGATTAGTATTAATCTTTGAATGATCATGAAGTTGATATAAATAATCCTGTTATATTTTCTTACAAACGGGAATTAACGCGCTACGACTGACACTGTCTAGGTCCATGTAGCCGTAGCACGTAGCCTGTGACCACGGTAAGTGCAACCGAACGTTGAAACGTCAGGAAATCAAAAGGTATGTCATACCAATTTCGTAGCCCTAAAACGCATAAAATATAACCAATGAAACGCTAAAGTTTCAAGGTATATTATTTTATACAAATACTATATAGGAATATACTTAGTCTGGCAATTAATACTATTACACTTAAAAATAATCATTTTTAAGTGTAAATAATATTTATTACTTTTACACTATGTTCGTTTAGTACATAAATATGAAACAATTAAAAATATATAAAGCTTATTTGAAGTGTACTCCATTGGCTGTACACATACAGTCCTTTAAACGTTGAGGCCAGTTATCAATAGAAGCACGCATTCTTTCCATGGGAAAATTCTTCACTGACAATCGTATAGATTGTTTTAGGGACTCCAAATTATCATAACGTTTAGAGCGAGCTGTACTAAAATTGACTATAAATCATTATCCAGCGGATTAAGATCGGGACTAGACGACGGCCAGTCTTCAGTTCTGATGAAGTCCGAAACGTTCGCTTCCAACCAAGACTGCGTGGAAGCGCGACAAGGTTCTAGGCGCTATCTTCATTTTCCGAGATAAAATCTTTTGCTTTTGGAGAGAATTTCTTCTAATTCTTTCCCTTATTGCTTTGACCACCACCTTATTCGTACGAACACTACGTGGACGGCCAGATCTTTTTCTGTCACAAACAGAGGAAGTCTTACTTTTAAAAATTGCATTTGGCTCCACACCTTTGTGTAATGCAATCACAGTGATTCGGTTCTCTTTATTACCCCACTCCATTTTAATATCGCAAAATATTGTACAATGTATTGGCACCAAAATGAGAAAAACACCATTGTGTTAAAATGAGAAAACACGGTTGTTCATTAATAATCGTATGAAAATGACAGAATTCAAATATAATATTTTTTTATTTTTAAGTGTAACAGTATTTATGGCCAGACTAAGTAGTATCTAAAATAGTTTTTATAAAAACCAGATAAATAATAATAAAATTTAAGCCTCATGGACGGCAAATTATTAATGACATACTTCAATGGGGTCCGAGCCAGAAATTTGTTCATTGTATAAAAAATGTATTCGTAATTAATTCTGAACTAAAATAAATGCAAAACAGTAAATGTTTTAAAAAAAGTTAATTCGTACGGATACTTAATTCAATAGGTATCATGCCTTGTCGGAAATGAAACTAAGTTGACTGCCCGATCAGCCTTATATTTTTATACGTCTTGTTTATAAACTTATCGCGAGGAAGATCAAATGGACAAAGCGGTGGTCAACCGGGACTGAAGCGCGTCCTCTCATCCATCACTTTGATATTGCGTGACGCACTATCTCGTGACCCGACGGACTCAACCTGTTTACATTTGGATTAAACTGGTGAGATAAAAAGATATCTGGATTAATTGAACATAATTATTTGTATTAAAAGACTTTCAGTATTCTAAGACAATTATTAAAAAAATATAACAGTAATAAAAATATATCTAAGTTAAATAAAGAAAATTATTTGTTTTTATATTAAAACTTTCGTGAACCATGACTATTAGATTTGTATTTACTCGGCTGTATTCACGTATACAGCCGGGTAAAAATAAATATAAAAAATATTTGTTTGGAGAAAATTTAATAATGTACAAAAGTAAAATATTAATAAATATAAATCAAGTTAAAAATAACCCTTATAGATAGAAAGAATAACAAAAATTTGACACAAATATTTTTGACAATATTGATGAAGTTAAA
Organism: Dircenna loreta; assembly: GCA_963555665.1. NCBI lineage: Eukaryota > Metazoa > Arthropoda > Insecta > Lepidoptera > Nymphalidae > Dircenna > Dircenna loreta. The sequence goes on along the minus strand of OY743093.1, from coordinate 7,055,445 downwards.
TAGATTTCCGGTAACGGTGCACTGTCACAGGTACCCAGGTACACCTTTATATAAGCTTTCATTTCAGTCAAATAAAAGTAAATCGTCAGCATAACTGGCATTTTAACGATTTTTAAATATAAATATTCTTTCGTTTATTTTATTTTTAATTATCAAATAAAATGTTTAATTTACAATTAATAATATATATATCTTTATTTTGTTTCAAACTATTTTTTTTATTTTTATTTTGTGTTTTGTAGCTAAAAATAAAACAATACTAAATTTTAGATCAAAAGCTTTGCTACATTATGAGTTCAAAACACAACGGCAATAGGTTTTGAATTTACTCTCAGACAGGAATGTGAAGTGAATACCTTTAAATAGTTTGAGTCCACTTATAAACTCGTCCTCAAAGTAAATTCTTGTGTTACACATAAATTCCTTTCAAAGAGCAAGCATTTTGTAGACTTCTATAGTGACCGCCTAGTAAGTATCATTTTACCTTTTTGTAGCTGAGCATGTCTTTGAAAAAATATTTTGCGATATTTATATAGTAACATTGAAATATATTACTTATAGTAAATACTTACTAGCTTATAGATATATGTATTTAAGATTATTAAAAATACAATGTTTAATAACTAAAAATTAAAAAAAAAACTAAATACTACTATTACTACTAATAAAAAAATAACTAAAATACTAAAAATTACTATGTTTAATAACATATTAGAACAAAAATATAAAGGTTTGTAATTACCAATATATTTTTTTAAAATATAAGTCTGATTTATCAACAGCTTTTTGTTATTTTATGAAATAACTGTCCAAAATAACTTAATTGGTTAAAATATCTTGTTGATATCCTAATTTAATTAGTTTGCTAATTTAAGAGTTCTTAGAAAAGCTTGTAAAGGTATATTTAAATAAGCCGATCGTATTTAAATGAAAGTCAAGTTTTCAACGAAGTCAAAGGTTGTAAGCTATATACAAACGTTCCTTAAATCTCTCATTTGTTTAAGTAATCTTACTAAATATAATAATTTTAATTGTCTAATACCTTACGTGATTTATTATTATTTTTAAATAATATAATTCTTCATTATCACGCACTTGTCTTTATCCCATTAGGTTGGAGCCGGCGTAATGTCAATTTGTTCCACGCTCTTCTAACATACGTCATACATCAGTATACGTATAGTATATAATTATTTAATATTTTGAAAAATATTGAATAAAAATAGTTTGAATATTTTGTATACAAAAATGTAACCTAGCCTCAATTTGTTCGTGTCACAGCAATAAGACATTATTGTTTGTTTCTCATCAGACATTTGCGGTTGAGCCATCGTCGGAATAGTTGAAGTCAAATAAATCGTTACTATAAGACTGCTTTGCTCCGGCTACAGACAAACATTTACTGTAGGACTTATACGTTAGTTAATCCCGATAATGATGAAACATGATACATGTCTATTAATACTTATTTATTACTTGCTAGATGCTCAGCTTTGGATTAAAATCGATCGATCGAAGCCGAAATTAATAAACTATCTTTATCTGATTTTTGCTATCAACGATTGAAATATTCCGTTTCTTGAGTTATCATTGCCAATAACCACCGTATAGACAGACTGGACAGACTGGACTGTAAATTGGTTGTCAGTTTCTGTCATAAATAATCCGTCTAGTAACAATTTACCTGTAATTTGACTTATTTTATTTATTTTGGTATCAAAATAGGTCCTCCCGACATATCCATTTAACGTACAGCACTCCTGTATCACTAGGTAATAATTATTGGAATAGTTACAAATAAATAAAATTAAAAATATTTTTTCTACTCATCATTAAATCCTTATCTACACATATTAAAAGCTTTCAAATATAATCTACGATTAGAATAGCAACATTCTAAACTGTTTTATTCGTATGTGAGCACATCCGATACGGCCGAGATAGAAACGCTGAAATTCAAATAAACGCCAGAGTGAGATTGGAGAAATGGATTTAGATTTGTTTTACGGAATGTGAACAAAAATTGTTTAATATTCAGCATAGAATGTATTAATAATAAGGAAATGTATTTGAAATTTGTATTGCATTCTGATATCCTTTTTTGTTCTATTTCTTAATATGAACCGAAAGTCGATATTCCATTATTTTTATATAATACTTATTTACTGTTTCTTGATAAACGTAATTTTTTTTTATTTGAAATAAATACAATAAACAAGGTGACATAAGTCACTGAATCTTTGGACGTTGTTAGAGATATTAAGTAATAATAATCTTATTTTAGTTTAGATATTTTTTCTTACAGCTTTTCAGTCCAAGCATACAGCCTGTGTAAAATGATACCACAGATTTTATTTTTTGAATAAGACATTGGGTACCAATCTGTTCTTACACATCTTAAATGTTAATAATAAAATATAATATCATTCATCTTAAGGATTTTTATCTTAACATTGTTGGATTGATAAATTCTACCATAAAACACTTGGGAATAATTTAAAATTACCATTAAATAATATTCAAGCTTCTTCTCTAATAGGAAATAAAAATACTTTTTTCAGCATCGTCGGATAAATAAAAAAAAAATAGCCCAAGAAATAATGCGCCTACATTCATAAATATATCTCATTACTTGAAATTACATTAGTATTTCAAATAAAGAGATATTGTATTTATTTAGAATATTATTATAATATTTGACACATACACATAAATTTTATTTATTTACTAAATTAAGTAGACGCTTGACTATATTCCACTATAACTTAAAAAACTTAATATTTTATTTAATTTAAAATACCCTTATTGTTTACCTTGTAAGTAACATTTATTTTAAGATATATTGATTCCTTAATAGAATAATAAATTTCATAAGCAGTTACAACTTGTTGGAACTGTTTTAAAGTTTCTCTGAATCCGTTCGAGTATATAGGCCTCTCCATACATTTGTATTTTATTTTTATTAAAGATTTTTATTTCGTTATGACTGCTTAAAACTATTTTAACCTATTATATTATTGTAGAAATATACAGTTGAACGCCTGTTTGCTTAAACTATTCACATATAAAAAGTTTCTACAGGAGCTTAGAAAATATTTTAAATAATTTAATTTAGATCAATTCTTTAAATGTAATGTCTCATTTTACATATAAAGTAAATGTATTTAGCTACAGTTTACAATTGGTGGTGTATTTGTAGATCGTGTGTTGACTAAATCATTTTAATACTAATAATTTAAAAAAATCATCTCAATTAAATCTTTCATACAATTTTTCAATATATTGCTCCATTTGCATAAAACGATTTAGGAAGCGCATCCGTTGAAGCTATTGTTCCAACTTTTTTCACAAGTAACTTTGTTCGTTCTTTGTTTTTATATATGTTATAGAGGTTAGCCTTATATAAAGCCTGTGTATATTCCGGAGGCAACAAGTTATCTACTGGTTCATCTCCGATCTTTCCAGAAATGATCGTAAAAATATATAGTTCGTTGTTTCTGATATTTTTATAATGAGACAATTATTTGTGGTTATATAACCAAAAGTATAATTTGTCATAATTGTAAAATAATTTATAATTGTCAATGAAACATTACACATCAATTTACATAAAATATATCCGATATAAATAAAAGATTGAAATTGTATAGAATCGAATAAAGTAACACTGAAAATCCGCTTTGCGTTTGGTATGCGTAGAAATGTTTGTATAAAAGTGACAGCTCTGGTTCTCATTGTAGGGGAAGTGTGGGGGGAGGGGGGCGACGAGGTGCCGTTGAACAAAAACGATAATAAAAGTAATACGGAAAGAGACACTCGTTCTTGTCTCTCGTAGAAAAAAATAGTTTGAATTGTATGTTTCGAGTCTTATATGAACTTCTATTTATATGAGTGATTTATTATATTTATGTAAAATATATGAAATGTCTTCATCTTCGATGATGCTGTTAGAGAGAATAATTTTTATAGAAAATAAACCTTATATTCGATAAATTTCAAATATTGATTTAATTGTTACCCAAGATTGTTATTATTTTTGTACAATAATGTACCTACTGTTTATTTATACTATTTTCTATACACTGTTACAGGTTAGAAAAAATAAGTTATAAATTTATATTTTGAGATCTTTTTGTAAACTGGCAGATAAAAAATGTGAACGAATGGTTATTTATAAATAAAAATATTATTATTTTCACAAGATATAACTAAACGTGCTCGTGGAAGCCCGTAGCGGATAAACAAACGTACCAAACTCTATAGAGTACATCACTTAATATAAATATCAAACAGAGGCATATTTATTATTATATTTTATACAAACTGCTATATCATTTGTAATATTATTGCGGACCGGATTTACCAGTATGTTTTTTTTTTCTTTAACAGTCAAAATCATACAAAATTTTATGAAACAAATAAGTAAACCAAACCATCTTAATTTTTTTTTTTTACCAAAACAACATTATTCTCAATTGTCAAAGTTGTATTCTCTCAGGTGTAAGCTTATACTTATAAAATATTCTTTATTGACTTATTCTTACTGGCTATTTAAATTGGATTCAAACAAATGCAACGAACAAAACTTGTTTAACAATAATAAAACAAAAGTATTGACAATATAACAAACATGTTTATTTATTTATATCATGTTCAAAGTTGCAAACATGCATACAATATTTCGTTCGCACCGATCCCATGACATGTAACGTTCAAACATCATACAAGGAAACCGATTATTGATCAAACATCAATTTATTACAGACAAGTTTCCAATAATCTACGTATCATATAAGTTATTTTTCTTTATCAAAAAGCATTGATAGTATTTTTACTATAACTCTTCAGTATGGAACGATCGTATATTATTCTGAACTTCGGTACAATAATAGAAATATGGAATAAATAGTAAATAAATAAGGTATAATGAATAAAAACGGTAAAAAATATTTAAACATTTAATAAATATATGTAAATAATCCTAAATTTATTGATTAATTCTTATTTTAAGCTGCTCATATTTCATTTAAAATATATATATATATATATATATATATAACGTTAAACTTAAATAACGAGCAAAATTACAGTATTGCATTTTAATTATAAACATTACGATCATTATAATATTTTATATTTTACAAATAAACATATTATGGCACATTAAACAAATTTTAATACGAGATTAACCTTTTATAATATAACGAAGCGGTAAATTAATATAAGGTTCGATATTTCGCGTTTTCATGATAATTAAATGAATAATTTTGTAATATTTTAAGTCCATTAGATTGAGTTCCATAAATATATATTACCGTATACAATAATTATATATTAATGTATAAATACTCCATAATATCGGTTACGGCTGGATTTTTTGTTATTACAGGGAATAAAGTTTTTCACATAAATAAATTACGGTGGCTACATATTACCATAGTTTTTTTAAATTGCAAAACACAGGAGATTGATTACGTTATTGGTAGGATAGGAGGAGGATTTGAGCTTCCCCCTCTCTCACTCACGGAATGAACTTTACTATAACAGCGCGGTAATACCCGGACCAAATAAGCCCGCATACAAGTTGCAGTCAACTGAATTCAGCTAGACTATTTACAACTTATATAAATTAGCGTCCAGGCAAGCCCTGGGCTTTAGTTAATGTTCACAATGAAGGTCCAACTCTGCTAATATCATGAAAACTTAAGTCCCTACACTGAAAAACATAATTCAAAATAATATATTTCTTACGAAATTGTTCAGAAGTTTCTTTAACAGACTGCCCTTGTGTATTCAACAGCAAAAGTTGTTTGATAAAATATTCTGAGTATTTACTATATTCAGCTTAGCTTACGGCACTTCACGTATTTTGAACTGAGTACGTGACAAATCCTGTTCAAGTGTTGAGAATATTTTTATTTTCTCGCAAAAATTTCCAAGCTACATATAATATTTAAAGCTCGTCACGTCATAATACAATGTCGGTTTGTTTAAGATTTTGTTTGTTATGAATAAATATCAACAAAGTTATAAGTACAAAAAACAATAACGAAAGGTAAGTTTACATTGCACAAAGAAATTTATAAATAATAGAAAGAGGTATTTTATCGTCTTAATCTTTGACTTACTAAATTTACGAAGCTCGACAAACCGTTTGTAGTATAACGTACAATATAAATAATTTAAAATAAAATAATTAATAAAATATAAATGTAACAAAGTAACACACTGTATCGCAGAACATAAAAAACATGCTTTTAAAATAGAACGTACAAAAGCATGTGTCAGTTGTTCGAGGCGCATTAGTGTCGACAGTCCATTCATCTTATTCGTTAGCTGGATAATTAAGTTGTCTGTGTGTAGTAATTTGCTTGTTGATTTGTTAATTTGAAACAAATTTGTTTGAATTTTCCTTAACTCAATATTTGAAATCGTTTCCGAGTTCCTTCTGAATATTATTCATTACATTTTTCAAGTGTTTCTAGGTTGCAATTTAAATCCCGTTATATCAATTTCAATGAGTAGTTAATCCATATGAAGGTCAAAGTGACTTCTGAGAAAGACTTTTAAATTTTATCTCGTGGTAGAACCTAACGAGAGTGAGTTACCGCCTATGTAAGCTAGGTATTGCATAGAATTAATGCAAGTCAAAAAAAATAACTCATAAATAATTGTAACATACTCGCAAAATAATATTTAACGGGGAGCTTGGGATGAAATGTGAAAAGAGATGAATGCCCAATTTTCGGAGCAGACAAAAAGTAAAAGAACTGCTCATCAGTTTTGCAGCATTTGTTTTCAAAATGTGGAAAATTCTACAGAGAAACGTCCTGGGAGTAAAATCATTCGTTAAGACAACGCTTCGTCAAACCCAACCAGACCTATAACCAAATATTTGAAAACACGAATGAAAATTTCTTTGATTATTTGACATAGTCTCTACTTTTCTCCAAAATATTTATTTTAATTTACACTAATGACTTTAAAAATAATGAATTAGAGATTAAGAGGTTATAAGAACCACTAAAAAATAGAGTTAGTTGCTGCTAAGTTCTTTCTAAATATTATAAATTTCAATCAACTTTGTCATAAAACGCAAATGTAATACAAGAATAGAATAAATTCTGGTAAATGAATTTGTACGTCTTCTGTATTATTATAAACAACATATTTTAACTTAATAATATGTCTAGATAAAAATATATAAGCTTTGTTTAAAGCTCATTTTAATTTTGGTAAAAATGTTGGTTAGATGTAAAAGCTTTTACTGAGTTATTACAGTAAGCTAGAAAAATATGAATATTATTTAATACATATTTTTCTATATAACTTGATAATGAAAAAAATAAATATTAATAATAAATACAAAATATTATTCAATTACATTTTGTATTTTTATCAGTTGTGATATTATACAACTTTTCCAAATTCAGAAATATGTTAAAAATAAATCAAATATTTTTCTATAATGCTAAACACAAAAAAAAAATATTTATGTTCATTTGATAAAGCTTATGATATGCATACTTATATATTTGTTATATGTAAAGAAAATCATGAATTTAAATAGGAGCTACATTTTCTCACCGCGAAGTCAATGTAGTAAAAGGTGCTATCGTAGCATTCCAATTTGGTATCTAATCTTCACCCGCATTCGAGTCAGCAAACGTGTCCACTAATTTTCAGTTCAAACGTTCATTAATAATGGGCATCCGTCCCACAGTCTAAACCTCACATTAAATACTAATTACATTGGGTAATTGCATATTTGATTATATGGGAAACAAGAATAATTGATCTGCTATTGAATTGGATTAAGTCGTAGTGTGTGAAAGACCGAACTTTATTAAAAGGTTGTCAAAATGGTTTCGTTGCGTTACTCTGATAACATATTCTTATTACAAGATTTTTATATGCAGTGAATTTGTTGGAAGTTTATTTATTAATAAAGTTACTAAAGCCTTAAAAACATTATTTTTACTTTGATAAATATTTATATATAAATAATATAACAGTATTACGGTTAACTAACAACATGATTCTATTTTAGGAATGTAATGATTTACAAGTTATATTATTAGGATACAAATAATGAGGCGATGTAACGTTCTCTCAAATTACATAATAATTATAACTTTAATTTGTATTCGAGTATGGGTTTTAAATGGGAATTAACCCTTGAGTTTGAGAATAATATACTTTTGGAAGTTTCAGATACTTTAACTTAGCTGAGTTAAGAAAATTACAAATTTCTTGGCAGTCTTACATTATCGGTATAAAAATATATGCAAAAATTTTATGCGATATAAAAACCTTACCGTGTAGTTCAGTTATTTCAAAGGTGAATTATATATGTGCTTAATAATATATTTCCTACGAAATAAATACTTCTTGAGTATATACACCAGTTGAATCATTACCAGCTTGTGTACGTGAAATGAAATTTTCAGTGAGGTCTATTTTCATACCATACGAAAAATAAGCCCTTCAGTAAGGACACTCCTCAACTTAAAATTAAAATTATGAGGGTTTCAAACGCGCCCGGTCTAAGAAGAGCCACAGAACAAACTCAGTCGAGTATTTCTTTATTGTGATCACTGTTTCACAAACGTCAATATAAAATGAGCAATTTGCCAACACCTCGAACTATTGCAATTAATTCGATGGGAAGGCCTAATAATTAGTAAGTCATAGAAATGAGTAAATTTACCGTGACCAACAACACGAACAGCCAAGTAGCACCCGTTCACAATCCTAACACAAGGGTCAGCCATCACCCCCTTCGCCATATTTGAGGCAGGGAAAGCGACTCATCCCCTAACGCTACCATAAGTAATGACTTCTAAGGGAACGGTGTGACGTAGCCATTTGATCAAACAGAAATAGCTAAAAACGTCAAACAAATAGCGGAGGTTAAAAACTAAAATACAATTTAATCCCAGGCCATATCGTCGTTAATGAAATTCTTTACACTATAGTAGATTTATTTTATGTATTATTAAAATTTATTAAATGAAAAATGTAATCCTTTATCTGGGAGTTTATTAATCACCTGTCTATCTGTCTCATTAAAAAATCCTAACACACGTATTGTATATCGCAAAAGCTTTATTATTTTTAAAGTGTAATAAATTCTAGAAAATGGACAATATTCGAAACAAATATCATTACTAATAAAACATTGCTATGGCATATTTAAAAAGTAACGTAAATATTTTTTATAACCAAAAATCTAAGTAAGCAAAACTAATACATCATCCATGGTTGGCTGCCGGTGACACATGGAAAATTGTTGTTATGAGTTATGATGGTGACATGTCAACAGACACCCGGACTTACTTTTCATGTTACTTATTTAGTACCATGTTGAATATGGCTCTGAATGAACATGCCATGAAACGTACTTTATAAAGTCAGATCGAAACTTATAAACGAATGGTAAATTACTATAGTACTAATTACTATGAAGTTTTAACTTAACACCGTCGATCATTTCAAACTACACTAAAATATTCATAAATCTTTTCGAACCTTGTTTCGTTTTACTCTTAACACCATATATGCCTCTAAAATTAATTTTTCGCTCCAACTCTTAACGTCATCCAGCATCCCACAGGAGCACGGTAACTGTATTTACATCAAGGTTTCTTTCTCACGAACTCATTACGGTAATAGTTGCGTTTCTGAAGTATTCACATACAATAACTGCAACGTATGCATGGTATGGAGCGCAATTAAATGGATTCCTCGCCAATTATATGGGCATAACAAAGGTCATTAGTGAAGGCTGCAGAGATCCTAAGACCGGCTTCCCTATGTGTTAATGCCCACATGACCTGCAAATACTACTCTGTTTATATAGAACAGTTAATAGATATAATGTTGTCTCGTCCCTAAAGCTTTTTCCTTCTATATTCTATTCCAGTAAAGAGAACTTTTAATGAATTCATATATTATTTAGCTACGACAAATGCTAACGAATGTCATTAGGGCTCTTTTATATGTTTTTACTTGTATATTATAAATTATATAAAAAATAGCAAAGGTGTTCATTTATTCTTTTAAATGTATACGTACTATAAACATTACAAAATTTGTAAGGTGTAATAGTTTTAAGTGTATCTAGAGTCCGTTTCATAAGTGAAGTGTATGCCAATTTGAAAAAAAAAATACCTAGACTTTGACTTTTAAGCTTAATTGTTTTATTTTTCTATAATGTGGGTACATATTTTTTTTTCTCTGTATGTTATTTCGGTGGACTGGTGGATGTTTTAGTATTAAGTCCGCCAATTCTATAATAGATATTCTACAATAAAATTTTAATAAATAAAGTAGTTCAATAGAAAAATGTATGAAATAACAACATTATTAGCACACGATAATAGAATTAAAATGACTGCGAATTATTTATTGATGCGAAGCAAACGACAAAAGCCGGTTCCTTGTTGCTCGATTTATTTGACAATTTATCGCATGGTACAGAATCTGACTTCAACTGGATTTATTAAGGTACGCTTACTAATAATTTATTACTTTTTCTACAAGAAAAGTTTGTAATAATGTTTATTGGCTTAAATATCTCGTATTAATTTTCAGTAATCGACTTAATCCGAATACAGTAAAGTAAAGTTGACGAATTATATTATTTTTTTATTAATTTAGTATTGTATAACCTTAAAAATACTTTTGTTTAATTTAGATAAGGGTTAAGCAACTATGTCAGCAAAATGGCTTTTATAAGACAGGAAAATCTTTTTATACAATAAAACACACTCAAGGAAAACAGATAACGTCAGTGGTTCGGAGAGAGACTATTTTTATCTGTTGAAGTTGATATAGGTTAGATCGAATGACAGCAAACTTTTATCCGTTGCTGTAACTATAATTTACGACGAGTGAACCACGTCAAAGTGATAAAGAATATGAATCGAAAATTGTATATTTTCAAACAGTTAAATACAGTTTGAAAATGTCTGTAAACATGCATTGCTCGGTATTGTTTGCACAAAATGTATGCAAAAAGAAAGTTAACTTATTAAATTTTGCGGTCAATGTACATTCCATATTCAATTTTTTTTTGTCTTCTTCTGTTGGTACAAGTGTCCCAAAAAAAAAATTCTAGTTTCATATAAGCATGAATATGAAGTTTATTTTTGACAGATAAAAAGGCTAGCCATGTTAATCTTATTTAAATTTTAAATAAATATATAAAACAATATGAGCAGGGATCGAGATGGTGCTGGGTAAGTGATATGTGTCTATGTCTTGGTAAAGATGATAAGATAAAGAAAAATAAATTATTCCAGTTAGTAGCGTTACGGTAGCTTAATTGATAAAGAGACAATTTTCTAGTGATTGCAGGCTCAAATCCAATCAAATCCTGCCCGATGCAGTCTATTTTTCATTCTATATTTATATAAAATTAAAAAAATATACATTAGAAATAATTCCGTTAATCTAAAACGCCGCTATAAACGTTTATATATAGCCGTTATTGATATTGTATGTTTAGCAAGGGCTTGGTATGTCTTTGTATATAAATTAAATGATAATAGAATTGTTATTTCGCTCGGTTTGAGATCGTGTGATAGGATCACGCGTGTACAGTATTGTTATCTCAATAACACGCGACCCCTTATAGTGCCAGTACGGTGTTAATTGACTGTTTAATTGTTTAATAGAAATAAAATACAAACAATCAAGTCGCTGTAAAAACTGAACGAAACGAATATAATTTTTAATTAATAATAAACATGTTAACCGTGCTCACGTAAAATATAACTAGACTTTACAAATAACTTTATTATATATATAAATGTATATTTATATAATCTCAATTTATAAAAAAAAAATATGAAATATTCAGTAAACAGTTACAAGAATCAATAAAAATTTTAATGAATAAATCAAATTATAATCAAAACATTTGTTACATTTAAATAATTCTAAATAATATGAATTTTAAAATATATTTATCCACGAGCGACTTATGAATGTAGAAATTGTATCACAATTTTCCAAGTTAAATAGTTCAACAATAAAAATGAAACGTAATTATTGAGCTTACTATTTATCTCTTTTCTATAACATACGGAATAATGAAGGTAATTTTATAGACAGTATATATAAAATTCAACATAAACGATTTGAATGCCTGTTAAAAAGTAACAAACAATATGTATTAGTCATTTAAGTCGTATTAACTATATCCTGTAAGAAGGTTCTCAAGGATGGCACTAAATATTTTTCTCATTGTTATGATTTTCATAACATCATACTAATATAATTGCTGGGTATTTTTTGTACACAATGCCTTCAAAAAGTAAGGTAACTTGTGAAATGGACGTATATTCCATATTTGATTATTTTTGTGTTGGTACACATGTCCCAAACATATTTTATAGTTTTATAAAAGCAAAATATTAAGTTTGTTTTTGACAGATAAATAATCTAGACATATCTTAATGTACTCTGGAATTTAATGTTATAAACAAAAATTATTTAAAAAAATAGCGTCAAAATTCGTGTAAAAATTAATTTTAATGTTCAAAAATACTTACAATGTTGTCAGTGGCATACGTTGAGTGTACTCTGAATAATAATATACTTATAAGTGAAACAAGTTCTTCCGAGGTATCCTAAAAGACGCTACGTGCGTCTACAACAGATGACAACGTACGAGTAGAAGCACTGAAAATATCAGGAAATTAATTATTTTACTGCTGGAGGATGTTTGCATATCAGTTGACAGTCATATTTAAGCAAAGTTTATCTAAACCAAGAGACAGATTTTGTAAACCAAGAGACTGGATGTCAATGCGGATCCCCTGCGGATTGTTAAATATAAAGACGGTAAGGGTCTGCCAAAAATCACTTATCTCAAAAAAAAAGTCCTAATTTTTGTAACTATAATACAACAAATAAACCAACCAATACAATAATTTTAATTAAGGATAAAATAAAATCTTATAATTAACTAAATAATTTATATTTAGATTTAACTTATTCTAAAAAGATTATTAATTTGATACAAATTGCTGCTTAATAAATCTAGTCAGTGTCTGTAGCCATTGAGCAATAAATTATTAAATAAATCAACTCACAAGGTTGTAGTCGTTATATTCTTAATAAATCTTAGTTCGAATGACACGAGATTGATATTTACGACAGACTATTTTATTTTAATTTGTAACCTCCATTGGTCCTTTACTCCCCCAAAAGTTTCAGAAATATGGAGATTTATTCCCGCAGACAAAATATAGAATTTTTTGAATTGTTTTTTCAGTACGAACATTTATACATTATACAGTATTTTGAAAATTACAGAATTCTTAAATTATCTGTATTCTGAACTTATTTATCGAATTGCTTAACAATTTGTACGGTTAAATATATTTTGTACCGGGTCAGTGATCTACAACCACTACTATCTACTTATTTACATTGATCCCACTTAGTTTGGACCCCATTAATACCGATAGGTCTGCAATTAGTTCCTCAGGGTACGTTCTGTGATATTTATATTTTGGTCAATGTTAACATTGAATGGACCAATAAAACTAGAGCCCTTCGATCTTTCGTCTTGCATTGATTGATTCTCTGTGGCCTTTCATTATACGTAATAAAGTTCACCAATCCAGATGTTGTTTCGCTATTTTGCGAATACGTCCCAAATTGGATATTTATCTATATAAATGGACATCAATAGATCAAATAAATATTCTTTTCAGTTATATAATAATATTAAAGAAATGTTATTACTGTTAATGATAATACTTGCAATTATAATAATTTATAAAAACATTCAGTTTAGAAAATATTTATCAAATATTATATTTCCAAGTCAATAAGAAGGAATTTCAAATAACACTTAAAAGTCCGCAGAATTAATTTCCGTGGTAATATTTGTTTAACCTTTTCGTGTTCAAATAAAAACCGGTAAATGACTACGTGCGAAACGAAAACGTTACACCAAATTAACTGGGCACTTTCTGGTAACGAACGAAAATATAATTCACTTATACAAACCATTTTCTACCGTTTTTTTTTAGTTTTATATAGAATCTATTGACCGCCATTTTATCTGCATGAAACTCCCCACTCTCAGCTTCAAGAGCCTTCTATACTCGTATACATTTTAAACAATAACTTTAAAGTTCTCGTTTCATTGTAATTATGACTCAAAAGTTTTTTTTGTTCACTTTATATATATTTTTGGAGTATAAAAAAAATATTTTACCTTGACTCTATAACCAGAGCAAATTATATCGAAATATGTCTATTATTTTTATGCATAATAGGCGAAATAATAAACAGGCAAAGGACAAAATAAGACTATAATTGTTTTGAATTGTCCGTCGCTTACCTAAAACGTAACAATTACTTTTTCACTGAAACGAATTTGAACTGGGTTATTAAATAAATATATTATGATGTTTACAAGAAATGTATAATTTTAAATTATAAAAAATAAATTAAACTATTTACAAAGATAAAAACGAAAAAAAAGTTATATTTTCTTTATTGAATTTGGGTTATATCATATAACGAATTAACTACAGGCACAGATATATTTAGGTAATAAGTGCAGAATTTAAAGTTTTTTAACCAGTTATTGATCAAATAAATATATGGTATTACATTATCTTTTTTTAGAATTACCTTTTTAAATAAGATTTACAAGGATTTAAAGTGAGCCTTACAGTCTATCAAATAAATATATATAGGATAAATTAAATATAATATATGATATTTTTACAGTTTATATAGTGTAGTGAAGAATTGACTTTTCTTATGAATACAAGAATTGACTTTATTTACTTTTTCTCCTCGTACTTATATAATAAGTACGATGTCTAAGATATTTATTTATGTTATAAGTCTAGGCAAAGTTATTTCGAAAGAACATTATATTTTTCAATACATAGTGATGGAGGAATGAAATAAGTGTAGGTATACCCAAATATAGATCTACAAAACCTATTTGTTTGTTTCAGACGAATCGGAAAACACATGCTTTCACCGTCGACAAAGGCGGCCTGCTGGCTGACGACGTTTCTGAGCGTGTTTGTAACAGGTAATTTTAAACTTTGTTTGCAAAAGATTAAAGAGTCTACCAACATTAAAAAAATAAATAATGATTTTAAAAATAGCAAGACTACATTTATTTTGAAATAAAAAAAAAAAACAGTTCCTTTAGAAATTATTTTATTCTCAACAATTCTCGTAGTCTGTAGAATTAAACTGTATTTCCGCTAATCATCTACAATTCTCGACATCGACAAGTTAAGACTGGGGCTTTGCTGAAGAAAATTGAATATTAATTTATTAGAAAATCTTTTCGATGTGGATATTTCGCTTCACTGGATTCTTTTAGCCGTTCGGTTTTGTATTGCTCATACAAAAAGGCTAAATCAAGCCCTGGCTCTTTGAATATGTTTTTATTATTTTCAAATTTACTGTCGTAATTATTTGTTTATTTTTAAATGAATGAGAAAATTATTCCAGCAGGAATTTTTATGACATATTTTTTTAGCCTCAATTTTAATAATTTTTTTTTATATAATTAGCTTATTTAGGTATAACTTAAAAATACACACATATTTTGGAATATTACTTTAATTAGGAAAGACTACGTTTTATTACGCAAGCTCTATAATCCGGTTAAGTCTTTGAAATAAATAAGGCTATACAATCTTAGTGAACTCATAGATATGAAATGTAACTTTATTAAATGTTTTTAATGAATACAATGTTTCGTGTATTTTTTTTAATTCATGCCATTTTTTGGTAGTAATATAAGAACTAAATTCCTGCGTTATCATGTTTATATCGTGATATAATCTGTAGAGAAATAATTCCTAATTCAAAACTGAAATCATAATGTCTTATAATTTATTTTAGTATAAGATATTTTTAAAACCAACAAATATTCAGTTGAAGCATCTGCCCCTACTCGAAATTTTATTATTATTATGGACTACGGAATAAACATTTTTGGTCCTTCTCTTGTGATCGATCCTACATATATATTTTACGAAAAATATGCTGCTATTGGTGCTGCTGTTCATAGTGAAATACTAATTCAATTTGCAGGTGAAATGCCAATACAAGCGGAAGTGGTGCCTGAATTTCTGCAAGCGCTAGAAAATCACACAGTCACGCAAGGCCGAGACGTTCACTTCACGTGTGTTGTCAATCATCTTTCCAATTATAGGGTAAGTTATTATACAGACTAGAATTTATTATATATTTATACATTTAAGAATATAAAACGTAGTATAAGATTATAAGAGCTGTCATATAATATACGAGTACAAAATAATTAATTAATTACGTACATATAACAAAGAAGTCTTTAAGGAGAAAAGGTAAAGAAAAATATTAATGATAATATTGACATATTCTTCAAATGTTTTACCATAGTTAAGAGAAGGTTATGTATTCCTATAGTACCTATATACTTTTAATTTTACCAAGTTTTAAAATAAAATATTTTTTTAGTTTAAGATTGTAATTAATTTACTATGTGCCTAGTAAACTCATATACATATATTATTATCCAATTTAAGTATCTCGAACGCAGTGTTACAAAGTTTACTTTGTCAGACGATTTTATAATTGGAATCAATTTTTTGTAATTATACCATAAAAGTGAAATATGAAATACTGAAACAGAAATATAATATACAACATGGTCATAGCGAAAAGTGAGATCAACTTTAAATCTTTATCACAATAAAAAATAATTTAAATGGATACCGTATTCCCATTGGAATCAGTCAAAATGGCAGTAGCGCCTGTTTCTCTGCTCCGCTGGTCTCTTTTGTTTTGCACCATTAATTATGTAAATAATTGTCAATTAGTACCTATAGATAACCAATTTGCTGGCGAATCAACTGGGGATCGTAGGCTTTTAGTAATTTGCCTCTCAATAAAAGAATATTTAATTTTATTTTCACTAGTAATGGTAAAATGAACTGTGCGTTCCAACATTCGATGGCTTTATGCAGCAAGCAAATAGGTTGATTACATTAAAATAAAAGTCGTAAAAAATGCAAAATTTTAAATGAAGAGAAAATGATATTGAAACGGAATATTAATATTTATATTCATAAAAATCACTAATTAATTTGAAAGTTATATTATATTATATATATATTCATTGGAAGAATTCCTTTTAGTAAGTTTTTTAAAGAAATATATAGGAATAATTAGTTACTATTACGATACGTATTTTAAATTCATCACTGAAACAAAAAATACGAAATATTAGTATAATTTATTAGTTTTAGAACTTAATGACTTTTGACATTCATACCATATTTAGGGGGTTAGATATTTTGTAGGCAACAAAAATTTTAAATAAAATAATAACCAAATCTTACTATAATTATGAATAACATAGACAAATTTTAATTACATGTATAGAAATATATATATAAATATACATAATATTATATGATATGTGGCTCGTAAAAATTGTTATTAAAATATGTCAGGATGAATCTAAGTAAAGTTTTTAACAAGGGTTTTGAAACAGCCCATTGTGGGCTCTCAACAACAAACCGTGCAGATAATTATTACTTCACGTAAACAATACACAAACAAATGAAATGTGATATTAGAGACGTCGTCAGATCCCACAATGAGTGTGAAATGAGGGCATGAAGACGGTGATTTGGTATCAAATTCTTATAAAACAAAACTTCCTTGTGATTTAATATTCACCAAAATATAATAAATCATTGCATAAACATTATATAAAATAATAAAAATCGACACAAATGCTTGGATTACTAGCCGTTGACCGCGACTTCATCGGTTAGGACTTTAAAACACAGAGTTCATAAGAAACTCCTTGGCTCGAGCTTTTTTGTCATCTTTATTTTTAAAATTGCTCTCCACGAAAAGCTTTATAATGAATTAGAATTAGAAATTTTGAAATCGATCCAGTAATTTTTGTTTGAACATTACAAACATATAAAAACACAAATAAAATGTTAACGCTAGATAGTTAACAAGTTTACAAGCACCCTTATCACTAAGGAACATTTCCGGTATACAAAACCAATGGACAGAAAACATATCTTACAAAAAACCGGTGAAGTGCAAATCGGACTCGTGCACGAAGGGTTCCGTACCATCATCTATGAAAGAAAATTATATCATACCATATATTAAGATTGAGTTAAACATTCAAACATTGCTTAAAATTACGTATGTTGTATAATTTATTGAACTGGGTTAAAAGTAAGGCATCTAGAAAAATTGTTTATAAATTGTTTGTCCATAAAGACTTCGTAAATATGATTGAAAACTTATATAATTTATTTGAAAACGTCTATAAATATATATAGTCATGTTAAGTTTATTTTAATTTTAAATAAATAAAGAATGAAAAATAAACCCATACGGATTGGAACCCGCGACCACTGGGATCGTCCAGTCACATTACGAATTGAGCAATTACTCGCATTTTTTTGTTTTAATACGTTGTTACTTGCAGTCTTATTTATCATAGTAGTATTAATATTATATTCTCATTTAATCTCAGGGACATAGTTCTCATTACTACTAGACAATAAGCAATTACAATTTTAATTAAGTTTTCTAAAGAGTAAACTTTGTTTCATGTCAAGTAAATTACAAGCTTTTTCACCGGGACAGAGTCATAAACATATTAATGCGTTGTAATTAATCTCTCTCATGGCACAATTAAAGCACCGAGTCCACGTAATGTCTGCGTTATAAAGAAAATGACAGCAAATATAATTATACCGTAAGTTTAGATGACTTTCGTCAAAGCTGTTGACATTTCTTTTATATTAGTCATTTTAACTTATTGTTTTAATGTTGGAATATTTATAGAAGTTTTTTATTTAATATAAAGCTCATAATCACATCGAATATTCAAATTAGTGGGAAGGCTATTATAGTATTCCAAAACTATTGTGAATTAACCATTTATAATCGCAGAGCTTAATTTACCACTCCATTTCTACCACTCTGCAGATAAACCGCAACGTAACGAATAAAACCGCAATTAGTATTGCTGAAATAGATTTATTTTAATTGCATATAAATAAATATATCTCTAGAATATTATGATATAAAAAATCCAACTATTTCGTATTTAATATAATTTCTAGATAAAATTCAAAATCCTGTGATTAATGTTAGTGTACAAAATATTATAGCACCCAATTAGAAGTACTTATATACTGTGTACTTATCAGAAAAAAATGAACTGTTTTTAATTATATGTTTCATAATAGAGACATTAGCGATTTTTAATATTCTGTTAATGAAATAAATTTAGAATTACAAAATGTAATTTATAGAATCGGGATTCAATTTTCGTTCCCGGGCTCAATTATATTTCTACTCATATTATAATTTTTGTAACTCATATTTACATTAATCGTACATAAATTATTATTATTAAAACGTGCTATAATTCAATTCTACAACAATCGAATAAAGCATTATAATTTAAATCATTCGACAGATTTAATAACGTATTTCCTAGAATTTTTGTCTGAAGTACAAAATATAGAACCAATATTATATAATTAAGTTTAATTTCTTTAGAGCGACTAAAGAAAGAAATTCTAAAGCATTTAGTTTACAGACGTTCTCATTGAACTAATGAAAGTAATAAAAGTTTTGTGATCCCCAACAATAGATTTTACTTCAATGATTATTAGCATAGTGCGGAATTGAAAAGATCAAAGAAAAAGGTAGTACGGTTTAAATCTTACATTTGTATTTAATTGGGAAAGAATAAATCCAGAATGCAGTACATTAAATCTTTTATTAATAATAAATAAACTTTAAAAAACAGACGTAATTAATGTCTTATTATATATAATCGGATAGAGTGAAACAATCACAATAGAACGTCGTTGGTTATAAAACAACTCGTTTATAACAACGGTCGAAACATTCTAGAAACTTTAAAGCAGCTAGTCTGAAATAATTTTCACCAACAATGAAATTGTTACTAATTTATTTTCCAACCGCAACAAAGGGAGATGACACGTGAAAAATACGTTAGAGGTAGTATGAGACAGAGAACATTCCAGGGATGGAACGCTGTACAGTTGTATATGTGACACCCTCCGTATGAATGACACTCACCATAGCCAGCGTTTAAGTCACATTAAGTTCCCTTTTGCAGTGAACAATACAAACGATTTAAAACTTGGAGGAGCGCCGAGAAAATTGCTAGCTATTTATGACATTAATCCTAGACATTAAATGAAATTTCACGCTCGTATGCAATCTCGGGAAGTATTTTGTTTCTCTGACACTGGTTCTAATTTCATTCTTGAACAGGAATCATTTATCTAAGGAGTTAGTTTGGAGCTTTCATATATTTTCAACACAGTATAATAAATTAATAAGAATTTATTTTGTACTACAGTGAAAAAATCTTCTTACGTTATCTAAAATACAAATGTACATTACATATATTAATTTTGAGTTAACATATTTTTTATTTTAGCTTAAAATTAACATTTCTTAAGGTGTCATATGCTTAAAAGCCATCGCTTTTAAATCCATCGATTTAACTTATCTATTTTTTGAAATTATTTTCCATACTTACAATTACTGTCTATCATTTAAACTTAAGTTATTATTATATTTTGAAGACATACATTTAGTGCCAACTAAACTTATTTTGTCACACTTAGTGCACTTAATTTCTTTTTTTTTTGTAAATATTAGCCTTATCCTTGAAATGTTTATCTTTTTTTATATCAAGATATTACATACCTTTTATTCGTTAAATAATAATTTCGTTCGTCATTCGTTAAATATTCTACCAAAATAGAATTATATCTTTGCAAAGATATAGAATAAGAAATTTAACAAATACTGGCATGCTTGAAAATAATGTTATCTGATCTCGGTTGAAAAGAAAATTGACCTAATTTAAAAATTGTACCGTTATATTATAAAGATATTTCAGAAACTGCAGCTACTAATGACGTTAAAAACTGGTAGCAAAAAAATATGTAAAAGTAATAAAAATACACAAAAAATATTTAACGGACCTTAATACTTGGTAGCAAAGCATTTTGTTTATTAATGATGAATGACGATGATGAATACAAAAATCACAATAACCAATTATTTTCAGGTTGCATGGATAAAATCGGACTCGAAAGCTATTCTCGCAATACATACAAATATGGTCGCATTGAATCCTCGTCTGTCCGTCACCTACAATAACCACAATACATGGAAACTTCATGTCAGTAACGTCCAAGCGAACGACTCTGGAACTTATATGTGTCAAGTAAACACGGACCCTATGAAGAGTCAGGTAGGAGAATGATTATTGTTAAATCAATCAATGTGACGTAAAGTTAACGTTCATTCAATTTTATTCAATCAATTTCATTTATGAAATAGAATTGAAATTGTGTCAATTAAATTAATTAACACGTTCATATTATTGACGGGTAGTCGTAAATAACTTTGAAGGTACAAAACCATAATTACTGCGGCGTTGATCGCTCCGCCATTTGTGATCTGTTATTGACAGCTTGTAGAATAGCCGTAAAGTGATTCGATTGATCTCTGGAACATCAAAGTGGTATTGGAGCGTTACGTCATTTGATATCTTATTAGTTCTAAGAATTGAGACCAATTTTCACCTTTTATTGAATGCTATAACCAAAGCATTAATATTAAATATATAAGTAATATTTAATATATATTCTTTTGCAGATTCTTAAAAATATAATTTTCTTCTCAGTCATAGCGTATTTATCTCTTTTAGTCATTCCAGATGTTTAGTAAATCTAAGAAATTTCTCATTACTTATCTAATGTGATGACTTTAGAATATAGTTTTATTGAATTTAGTCCTATCGTTTCCAGTATGCCTGGTTCTAAAAAACATTTTTGAATACTAACATATTTTGCCAAGTTTCTTTGATAATTTCTTAACAATTTAATTTCACATTATTTTCATAAAGTTTTTATTAAAATACAAACTTTTTGAACAGATGGGTCATCTTTCGGTCGTGATTCCTCCAGATATTGATGATTCAGTGGCTGAAGGTAGTTCAGCAAGAGAAGGTGGTAATATTCGGCTAACTTGCACCGCCACCGGCGTCCCACCACCTACCGTGCTGTGGCGGAGAGAACATAACAAACCTATTATCTTTAGACATGACGGAGGGAGAGAGAGAAAGGGTGAGTTATTTTTTATTATTTCGTTTGCGTTCTTATATCTTTTATGTTATATTTAGACTACATTTTATGAAACTATTTTCCTATATTAAATAAAACTACACTTACAAATTCCATTAGTAATATAGTAATTTTGTTATATATTTCAAAGTTGCTTTACAAATGTTTTAAAAACTTTATAATACAGTGAAGAAACTTGGACTAATACATCTTTAAGTAAAATTTAATTTAGATTCCAAGACGAACATTTGAGTAACAAGTTAATTAAAAATAGAGTAACTGGATAACTGTAGTAGGTTGCGAAAATTAAAAACTTATTTCAACACTATTCGCTGTTACATCTTATTAAAGTGTTAAAGTTTTACTATTTTAAGGAATATATTAAAGCATTAGTTATTCATTTACAGTTGTCATGGATATATATATATATATATATTGTTCGGACGGAGTTGTTGGTTTCTTTATCGACTACTAATGTGAACGTCTGTTAAATATAAATCGAATATAGATTAGCTATAGTCTAGGTCTCGGTCTCTTAATTTATTTATTAACCAATATAAAATTATTTCTCTTGCTGCTCTATATTATATTCACACACACTATGAGATTTGTATTGTACAGTCAGCAACTTTAAAAGAGAATTATTGGGATATTACTCCGTTTGTTATAAGTCTTAATTAATTTTATTACCTAACACGGATTTTTGTTTTTTCTTCATATGCTAGTATTTGCAATAAATTTTAATTACTTCCTCAAGATGTTTTTAAACAAATTAATATATATACTTGAGAGGTAACCCTGAACTAACACACTTATAAAAACTCTTTTTATACAACCAATAGTAATAACATTTAAAATATTTATGACACAATACAAAATTCTATAGAAAATTTATTTTCAATCATTCACCTGCATCGTGTAGTGGAAATATGAAAAATAAGAAATAAAAGAGAACAAAAGTAGCCAACAACAATTTGTTCCGTTACAAAATGACGGCAACCAACGGCAACAGTAATAGGTTGGAAAATATCGCGACTGTTTGATTCCCTTGTTTATAGCCAGGAAGAATTTAAACTGGAATCCTATGTTTTATTGAGAAATCATTATTGTCTAAACATTAAGTTGACAAGCATTTCTATAGTTAGATTTATAATAATACATTGATATTTATATCCAACAAATTGATCCCCTTATAACTCCTCACCTCATCTATCTAGTAGTTTTCTAATAAATATTGAAATTTGGACAATTCATAACTCCGAAAGCTAACTAAAATAACACCTATCGTTTGATTTCAAAAACTTTACTTTTCTTTACTAAATTTTTAAAAATTTATTTTACTTCATTACACATTCATATAAATGATTAATTATCTAGCAATTTATAATAATAAATTAAAACTTTACTGTGTAATAATTTATTAAAGATATACCCAAGTTAGAAAAGTCTTATCTTTGTTCATTTTCCACACTTACCTATTATATTTAATAACACGGTAAGAACACTCCCGTAGAATAAACTGCTTAGTTCATTTAAAAGAAAATATTTTCAATTTTAACTCCTTTATAGTTATTTGAGAACATTTCATGATTTTTAGTATAAATTAATAAGAAATGGAAAACCATAAAGTCTAGTTTTTTTATTTTATTATATGTTTATTGTTTTTAATTAACCTTTAAACGTTTAATTTTGATTATATAAGAATGCTCCGAAATTTACGATATGATTTATTTTTGCGCTATTATCTATCACAATCATAAATTATGTATATTATTATGTATGTATTTTTATATATATTGTTATTATATGTATTTTTTTATTATCATTTATATGTATATGTATATATTTTTTATTATCATTTATTAGTATTACAATTAAGTATTAAATATCTATGTACCTATCTCTGCCATCAAAACCTATCGAACACTCGTGGGTAGCTGGAAGAGATCTCTCTGTAGAGATAAGCTTGTCCAATGTATACGTCTTTGTTCATTTTCATTTTTGTGTAACTTATTGTGGTACATGAAATAAATAAAATAAACATTTTTAAATTATAATATTATTTGTAAACGCTATATTTATTTTAAATCAGTATTTATTTAGCTAGAAAGAATATTGATTGCTAAGTATTTGCTAGTTCCAGGGTGCTTTCATCGCTGTTCTAGGAGTGCACTTTCACATAAATATTTATATTACTTACGAGACAAGCTGTGAGAATAGTGTCAGTAGCAAAAGTAACCTAATATTATATAAATGCAGCACTTTATTTAGAGATTTTTATTTACATTTACTTTATTTTATTAATATTATCTAAAGAAGCTATTCCCATATGATGCACTCCCCGGACTTGTCCGTATTATTATCCTTTCAATTGAATCTTCCTTTTCTCCGAAGTGCCCAAAGCCTGACTCTTTTTTTCCAATTCAATCTACTTTGCATTGTCCCAGCTCTCACATGAAGCATTACATCTAGACCCATTGCTCCCTCCCCTTTCCCCAGCACTTGGTCCTAAACACCCTCTCCAATGGATTTTATTTACGCAAGAGAAAGCAAGCTTTAATACATATATCGAAGACAATAAGGCGGCTCGCAGCGATATAAAAGCTTTGAGTTACTCTTCGTTCCTTTTAGTGGGATTCCTTTGAAATGAATCGAATAATTTACGGACTTATCCTTGTATAATATTCATTTCACTTGTGAAATATATTATGAAAAGTGTTATAATGATAAATTCCGTTCAATTCTTTTTATATTTATTATAATGAACGTTAGAATGTTTACAAATTATTATTTTGATTTCACACTGGAGAATAATCACTATATATATAGGGGGTTATTTCAATTTGAGAAACAGAGTACATCCAAGCTCAAGAGAATCAGTTTTGTTATTGGATCTTTCGGCTCATCAGCCGGAGCCACTAATTAATAATAAGATAGTCTATCTAGACTGTCTCATTATTAAAATGTCAGAACAAATATATAATATTATCAACAATTAACATACAGTACGTAATACAGCACAAGTTTGAGTATACCGTTTTAAAATCATCATCCGTATTGTAATCTGTCATTAATATTAGCGAGATCAATAATACTTCATTTGTTTTCAATGTGATGTTTTAACGAGTATTTCATTAATTAAATCCTGAATACGCTATATTCACTTTATTTTATTTTCATCTTTTATTCTTTAAAATGAAATTTATCACTCTACGTAACTTAAATCGACTTTTCGGAAGTTTCAGTCCGGCTCTTTTAAGTCAGCTCGTGCAAGTGGAGACCAAAAAAAGAAACTACAAACTCTCGACGGAATTTGTATGAATATTTTGTTTGTTTGTTTCAAGTACGAATTCAATAGTATTAACAGTATAGTCTGTAGCCTTAAAAGCTGTACAGTTAAAGAAAAGTTGCTAATGAAATTTCATCTTAACTTGTTTTTGTGTTAAAGTAAAAAATTGCCTACGGCCACTTCGACCCAGATTTGTAACATTGACGACAGATTTTCAATTTACTTGTACATTTAATTTTTGTATTTAAAGAGCCCTTGGGCGACCAGTGGGGTTTTTATGCATTATATAAATAAAGTTGCGAAGTTTGTATAACATGGGATGACTAGTTAAAATCCAATGAATATTAAACTACTTATCAGAAAGGTCTCAAAACGAATAATTCTTTTTTTATTTGCGAACAAAGATTTAGGATGAAAAATAAACATAATTATTGAACTTGTGTGTTTTCTTTACCGTTTAATATTATTGAAAGCTTAGTAAAAGATATCTACTATTGAACGAATATTCTGAAAATAAATATCCGCGTAATTTTTATTTTTCTAGTACATGTACCTCCTATAGATATTATTTATTATTTAGGTTAGATTCCGTAAATCTATAATCTACGTATAATCCACTAAGCCACGAAGCTAAACCTTCTTTAATGCAGTGGAAACAGTTACCTGCTCGGTTGATTAACGGATTAAGTATATTATAGGATACAATAAGATTTAAATTACAATTTGCACTTTCTTATAATTACATTATATTATACTTACCTTACATAGCATTGAAAGTATTTAAAGCTATACAGTAAAATGATTATTAATCAAAAATGCTTGCAGTTAAAGTTTTTGTTTGATTTATGTTTAAGTTAATATCGCTACATTGAATTGTCGCCCCGCATTGTTTTGCTCCAGCAGGTGTACAATTAACATTCGCCGCCCCGTAACGATACGTAGAGCTCGTTATCGTGCCGATGCACATATAACGATGTTGTTTAGGCTATAGCCGAACCGCTAAACAAACAATTGGCTAATAATTTCACTCTGCAAACTGCCAAAGCATATGGAAATTTTGCGTAACGATGGCAACGGATATCATTGGTTGTGTTAATGTAAATGCTGAGTTTCGATGTACGTAAATTGTAAATAGCTTGTTTATTTTGAGTTTGTCTAGCGCTCTTTATGTATTTAGATTAAATTTTGTACCTTTAATTAAATGAGTAAACTTTACCGTTTTTAATGTTTTGCGCTTTGTACGGTGCCTTTTGTATAAACAGGATATTAAGTTTTGTTTGTAAAGTACGTGTTTCTTGTGACTTATGAATTAATTATAAGTCATTTCACTTAAGAATTGAGTTAAGCCGGTGGACAAATGTTCCTTGAATAAATTTTGTTGTTTTAGAAATTATTTTAGTATCAAATAAATTAATGAATTTAAATGTTTTGGAAGCTCAAATAATATAGCTAAAGTAAATTTTATTTGATTATGTATAATCATTTACTATAATTATATAGCTTACGTTATTCCCTCTGTCCTGTTGAGCTGGATTTGGTACGAGGTGGGGTCGGCAGTGGTTTCTCTTCCATTCGCTTCTGTCTTCCGTCAACTGTCTGTCTGTCAATATGTCTGTCTGTATACCTTTTATTCTCTTGTCTTCATTCACACCGTCCTCTTTTAGCCTCGCTATTGTCACATATCCATTAAAATTAATATTCATGACTTGTCTTGTCACGTGACTTTGACTGATTGCTTTATAATAATTATCATATTAATAAAGAAACTGAATATTAGTTGTATTTCTTCGATATTTTTAAGAAGGCTTGGTTGTCTTTTTAAGTTGAGAACAATAGAATTAAATATTTGCTAGCAAAGTACCCTAAGCTGGAGCATCACAAGAGCCATTCACCGGAGACAAAGAAATAAACAGGCTTTTCACAAATGCTTAACTCAAGAATTACCAAGCTACTATTTAATTGACACAGAATACACGTCTGCTTTTGTATCCCCGTGTAGGATGTTGAAGCTTTGTACATATGCATGGCAGAAAGTTGGTGAACGAAAATAAGCCTTATTTCATATCACAAGAAGTCGGAAATACTAATAATTTAAAAGTAATAGTTATGCTAGTATGTTAAGTCTTTGCTTGAAAGGATTCCTAATTCGGAACAAATATGAAGGATTCTATTCCACAATTACACCGAATCTTGATTAAATTGTGGTTAATAATTTTAACTGTTTGTACTATGAAATTGTATACACACTGTGTAAGGTTCTTATTAAAATGTGGCTGCTTTGCAACGAAGACCTTACTATAGAGCTAGATAGCTTTCTGTTATAATATAAAAACAGTAACTGAATAGTTTATTAAAATAAATATTCAAAGTAATTTAAATTTCAGAATATTTAATAATTCAAAAATACAATTACGCCATCTAATATATTTAATAGCTAAGACAAGTCATAGAAGGAAATAACAATTTTATAAGTTGGGTAACGTACGAATGTCACCACAGTAACCATAACGTTTTAGTGCTCGTTTACCCCTCGTTGGAACACTTCGTATTTTTAATAAAAAAACGCAATATAGTTTTCTTGAGACTGGAAATGGAAGGAAAAGTACGAAGCCTTGGTATTTTCAATTTTAAAAATTAAATTGCTCTAAACAATTGCTAACGAAGAAGCTCGTAAAAAGGTTTACGGTTCAAATTATTTCTTTTCAAAGAGGTCGTTCTACTTTTAAGAGGGTAAATTTTTATTTGTTTTTCCTGGTCATTTAGTTTTGTTTATTCTATCTATCTGTTGTATTGTCTATTGATATTTGAATTTATACATAATTGTTTATATATATTATATTTATATTTACCCGGCTATATTCACGTAGAAATTAAATCCGAATGTGCCCGACTAGTTTCGAACCCATTACGGGGTCCTTATTCATGAGCTCTGAGCGTAGCGGACTCGCGGCGAGAACTGCCTATAATTTATATATGGCTTATATTTTTTTGAAACTAACATATTTATAAAGCGTTTTTATGAGTAAAATATAACTCCTTATAATTATTTAAACTCAATACCATTTTAAGTTCGTATTTATTCCCTTTGGAGTATTACATCCTAGAGCAAGGCAGTCTCATACTAAATTTAAACCGTCAGCAAACTATTCAAAGATTTCGTACTTTGGTATACACGAGAACTTACTCCAATAGTTTACTATTTATTTAATTATATAAAATGAGAGACATGAAATATAACATTATATTTATTTATTTATATATACTATTCATTTCCTTTTTGAAATATAACGTATAATATTTAAATGACTTATTAAACAAACACTGATTTAGAATTAGCTATCCAAGAGCATTCAAGTTTGCGTATTCCATAAAAGGGATGTCGTTATATTTAAAACATCATACACACGGGTATAACACCAGAGATCAAATTTAATTACCATATAAAACAACAAACATGCCATAGTGCTCTGATTGTAATCCGGTGCAGGGGGTGTAAAATGCCTCATAAACCGTCTCATATAACATAAAAATAAATTAGATAAAAGCTCGCAATGAAACTTTGTCCATTACTCTGTAGACGTGAAACGCAAAATTTCATGAAATTGTCCGATTTAATTAATATAAATACTCGTAGAAACCTTCTAAGCTCATTAACTTTAAAACTAGCGTATAGCGTATCTCCGGCTCGAGAGCTAATCCTTTTAGTTATATGGAGCAAAGTAAGCTGAACATAAATCTTAATGAAACATCTAACGTCAGTTTGTAAATCAGCGTTTGCTTATAATTAATTGTGTGGCTTTTTTTAAAACTATCCGAGTAGTTTTACTATATTTTAAATGTTTTTTTTTTTTTGTGATACAGTTTATTTTTTATTTTTATATGATGAATTCTGAATAAATTAAATGTGTCCAGAACTTTAAAAAAAAAAGAAAATTAAGCCACTTTTGAGTGCTGACTTTTATTTTTGTTATTTTTAACCAAGATACCCTATAATGTATATTATTCTTAACGGTTATTTATTAACTATTTTATATCATGTTTTTAAGTAACCATGTATACCACTTGTTATAACTTTATATAAAGATCACTATTGACACGTATGATTTTAGATTTTATTTGCGTCCAACTTCATTTTTCAATGACGCAATATTCTGAACAAAAAAATCATAATGCAATTGATAGACAAATATTAAAAAAATATTTATATCATGTCTCTCTCGCCACTGATTAATCTATGTTTTATCTGTCACCGTGCAGCCAAACTGAACATCTCAAAAGATTTTCATATATGTATAGCCTCTTAATTTCTGACTTATCCAAAGGATTTAACGCCAAATGTATTTTACTAATACCTTGTACCTGACGATTTAGTAACTGAACAACAAAAAACTGCTAAGTAGTAATATAAAGTCAATAGTCGATAGTCATTATTAAGTTACGATTTTGATGGCAGTGGATTTTTCCTGTCTTAATTTTTTTAATTTATAACAAATATATTTTTTTAATCTGTTAATAAATATGATTTAAAAGATTCACATGTCTAAATCTATATAATGATAATGAATAACTTATTCAGAACGAGGAAGCATTTTTTACCTATTTGAGCTTAGTGTATATTTAACCCGAATATTTCTGTAAGTTGCGTAGCTGGAGAGCATACCCGAATTACCGCAACAACGGTAATTGCATTGCTGAAAATGCAGAATTCATTCACTTTACACCACTTTGAGCATATTATTCTAAAAGCAATCTAGAGAATTGGAATTATATATGCAGATTATTTTTTTATTTTTTATTGTACTTGCTTATTATAACTCTTCCAATTATTTGTATTGCAAAATTACTAATAAAAAACAGTGCTTAATAAAGTATTAAAAAAGCAGTAAAAATATATGAAAATTAGTAAAAATAGAACAGAAAAATATCGCTATATATTTAAAGGGACCGAAGCGTGAAATTATAGCGTAGGGACGCATCCGTAGAGAGCGGTAATGACGACGTATTCAACATGTCACAAAGTACTCACATATTATTTACGACTGTTTCAACTACACATTTATATTATTTTATAATGCTTTGTATGGTCAATTTTAATTAGTTATTTTTTAAGGCTTTTTTTTATATTTTTTGAAAAATAACGATCTGTTATTTTTATACGATATTGAATACAAACGTTTTGAAAGAATCATTGTTATAAAAAATCAAATTTATAGTTTTCT
Source organism: Dircenna loreta (assembly GCA_963555665.1). Classification (NCBI taxonomy): domain Eukaryota; kingdom Metazoa; phylum Arthropoda; class Insecta; order Lepidoptera; family Nymphalidae; genus Dircenna; species Dircenna loreta. The sequence goes on along the minus strand of OY743093.1, from coordinate 7,024,729 downwards.
TTACCATAATATTTTCAAAATGTTTGTATTTTTCTAAGCCGTAAAAAAGTATCTATAAAAATTAAAATTTTAAAACAGGCTTAATCGACTTTTAGTTTTAATATAATTACATTTATTTTATAAATATTTAATGTTTTTTAATTATTGAATATTGTTTTGAACTAATTTTATAGTTTGATATGAGCCAAAGTTTTTATTTAAAATCTTATAAAGTCAATGCCGATATCACAACAAGTAAATTACAAAGAACGGCATGAAAGATAAAATACCTAAACAAAGAATAAAATCTATGAAATTGTCTGATTCGTTTAATTAAAAGGGGTTACTCTAACCTTACATTATTTTGTCGAACCGTAATCGATTATCGATAAGTTGCTTTGCACTTCACTACGCCCGACCCTATAAGCTCCACCTACAAATAGAGAATAGTGGTTTCAGTAATAATGGCCTGTAGCCACTGCTCGTAGAGCGTTAAATTCTTATTAAAAACGCCTGGGCACTACAGACAAGAGTATTAGAAAGCCAGTGTACAAAATTGTGCTTTATAATAAAATTCATACTTTATAAGGACTTAATGTTTTGAACTAAGGCTAATTAGTAGTTGAAAAGTTTAATAATCTTCATAATGTCATGTTTCATAGTTGTTAAATATTTTGATATACTTTTGGATTAAAAATAATAATGCAAGAGTACTAAAATGTCAACTACAACTCGTGACAAAAGTAGTCTTGGAACTGAACCAACTAAACAGAATAGAACCAAAGTCACATATTAGTAATATTTGTTTCTAAGATGTATAAATTAAATAACACGATTTCGCATAAGAGTTATAAATCTTTAGAAGTACTAAAAACATATAGAGTCAAAGGCTGTTGTGATCTTTGATTGAGCCATTAAGCTGATTGCCGCACTTTTAGAAATTCAGTACTAAAAGTTTGCAAAGCGTTTTAATTAACGTCTTAACTCTCTGCCGACGAAGGAAATAGTATGAAGTTTACGAATTAAGTAAAATATCCTCCTTGAAACAGCAACAATTTATGAGTACCGACTTTAATGTATTTCGGGTATAAATTTATAATTATTGTATTTTCCATTTCCAGGAAAACACATTTACCTTTTCTTTCAGGAAAGCATAATATCCAGAAAAGCATATTTACCTTACCAACTTTAAGTAAATTTAATTCATGAATAGAGCTATCGGGAAACCTTATATAAATATCCTAAATTAAAACGTCCTGAATAAGGATTGTTTTCCCAAATTTCTCAAATCTGTGACAGGGGTAAATTGGACATATTATATGACATACAGTATACATTTTGATAAGCCTGTATACATTCGACGTGACAGGAATGTAATAATGTATTATGTTACCTTACTTACGTTCATATTTAATATTATAACCAGAGTATGTGATGTCTGTCAAGTTAAAACATCACTTAATTGTACAGATCCCTTTGAATAACAATATGCCAATTTTAAGCTCTCTATGTTTAAAACAACGGGTCATTGTAAAAATATTGTTACCAACTGCTAGATAGGGATAAACAATTGAACCAAAATATATTTTTTTAAACGCAAACCTGACAGCTATTAATGAAACATCCCGAAGTCTCAACATACACAAAGCCTATTTTTTACAGAATCAAATGATATATTTCAAAATTTATAAGCAAAAATCATATTTTTCCTCTAAAATTACTATATTTGAAAATTTTTTATACATATATTTTAGCAATGACTCTTTTATTTTTTTAAATAAAATAGGGCTCTTTATGATATTAATTAATGAATGTAATTATTTACTCTGAAACGAAATCGAAAAACACTGTTTTAATATTTTAATTGATTTACTATTTTATTTACTATTTTAATTGATTTACTAATATATGTTTATACCTATATATTATTTAGCTGCGTTCAACACAATAATAAATAATAATGGAATATGAAGATCTAACATACTATGAAATATAATAACGTAAATACAGTATTTAATAAATAGTTTCACTTTTGTGTATGGTTTCGAAGTAAACTTGTTCATTGTAAAACGTTTTAAGTTGTAAATGAAAAATGTTTCCACCATTATAACTTGCATATAATTCGCAATGCACAAGTTATAATGTATGTTGTTTATTTCAAGGCATTTACTGTTGAAATGTTAGTCTGAAATAACAATGCAGTCATAGAATATTGTCGGTTATTAGGTATGTAAATTACGGAAAAAGCGCTTCTCTATCGCGCGAATCAGATGCGCTTCCAAACCTTTCATTAGCATAATTTATACGATCCTGTCAGTAGGGGTCTTAAATTTGTGGGGGGTTGTTTTTCAACGACGTAAAATCTTGTAAAGCGCTCACGTATTTTTTAGCGTCAGTGGATACGTTCCAGTTTAATAATGTCATAACCACGATGCCGGCTCGTGATAAGATCCGGTATACCTCGACCGTCGCTCGAATTTCCACTATAATTTATTTTATGCGTGAGGTCTCTTTTGGATTTTTTTTATAGTCGCAGGAACAGCGAATGGAATATTTTATCAGCTAAAGTATAGTTTATTAGGTAATCAAATTTTATTTAAAATGTATTTATTAACATAAATAAAAAAATACCTAGATTCTGTTGAAGTTATTTTTTACGAAGGCAACGGCTTTATTTTATTTTCTAAATGTTTAAAACATGTGACGATATATTTCAATAGTTTGGTAGTATAGATCAAGATACCAATAATATATATAGAGAAATTAAAATACCAATAAAATAATATTATTTACTGCAAAAAATATACGAATATTTTTTTAAAATAATTTCAATGTTTGACGCTACAGGCTACAAACTGAAAACATATAATTTTGAAAGTAAACTTTCACTGAATTTCAGTGTGCCAAAAAGGGGACAGAAAGTCATTTTTGCATGGTATAATTAAAACATCGTTTTCCTGTACCGCAGAACTGTTTTTTCTGTGCATCAAATGTTGAAAAGTTTCGCCTCGATGACAGAATGATAGACGCGTGACGGAAAATGAGAATATAGTGGTATAAATACTTCACGCGCTAACTTTAGGGTACAGTTTCGTTAGAGCGGAATTATTTGTGTAGTTCTAGCTAACGAGGTTCATAAAAATATTTTACTTTTACTATTTATTAGTAATATAATTTATAAATATTAGAACATTTTCTGAAACTATCTAAGCCTAAATAATAGTATTTTGGCTAAACAAATATCAACGCAAATAGTATTTATCATGATTTTTACTCCAACGGTAATACAATTAATACCAAACTGGCCATTGTGTTTTCTAAAGAAAGGTAACTTAGATTGAACATCGCAATTTATAAAGGATTTCCCTCACCAGTTTGATTCATTTAATGTCGCCTCAGGAAACGACTTTTAATTACTTTTTTCGCTGGAATTTCATTGTAAATTTAAAGACTAAGAACACTTTAAGAAGTAATTACGTTTTACGAATATAATATATTAAAAGTCAAGATTGATGCGATATATTCAACTTGATGGGCCTAGTAGATCACTACCGGTTAGTAACCCGGACGGCTGAGATAAAAGTCATGGGTTCAATACACATGTTTTTTAAAATGTGATCAAGAATTTGTAGTTTGGAGTCTGGGATTATTTTCTATTCCATATTTATATGATTATAAAGGAACCTTTATCACGACAGGTTGCTCTAATGTGGGCATTTTTTTAATAATAATGTTATTCCAACTACATATGACCAATACAAAATGAAGAGAAATCTGTAAGTGGAGATTTTAATGAATATTGGGAAGATTAATGGATTATACGAGAGTCTTAGTAATAAATGGTTTTAAAAAAAAAGACTAACAACGATGAAGAGATAAATAGAGTACCTGAAAAATGATATAGCAAGAAATATATTGGACTGACATATGATAAAAGATCGTACAAGAAATTTATAAATTACGCCAAACCCAAATAATTTGAATGAGGGTAGATGACAATGATATATTTCTACTATACTATTATATGCACTTACCACAAACTTTACAAAATAATAAATAAAATTGTATTATAAGAAAAAATTGTCGTCATTGGTAACAAGCAAGTTAACCTAGCTAATGATCTTCAAAGATATATATAACTTTATATTGTAGCTAAGGTACCTTAATTCTGTTTTTATTTAAATAAAAAAAATATATAAAATAACATTAAATTATACTGTTTAAAACAAGACACGTCTTCAAACAATCACATACATTAGTCCGATAAAAATATTTCACCGATACTGTCGTCGGCATTTATATGAAGATTTTTTATGAAATTCTATAAAAGTATTCTTCCAGACCAACATCGGATTATTTCAGTCACGTACGGCTTTATAGTCGGCTGTAACAGCCCCTTTTTGGATTAAAACGTCAGTAGCAGACGAATTCAAACAATAAGATGGCAGTCTGTAAGGAACCGTAAATGTAAATTAAACTCATGATTTAGAATCAAAACGTTACTTTTAAAACCGCCCATAAAACCAAGACAATAGGACAAATTTTTAAAACCTTTTTTATGTATTTAAATAAAACAACTAACTAATTATTGGAATTAATTTCCAAAAATAACTTTTAGATGTTATTTATATTGTGGAATGCAGTTATTTTGCGCCTTAATTCCGTTTGCTATTTTAGCATCCAAATTATATTGTTTTAAATGATATATAAAATCAGTTATCATCATCATAATCCTTAATAAACTTGTTTTAGTGTTGTGAGTTATAAATGGTCAGCTTCATTATACTAAACGATTAGTAACTGTTTTCCTAATGTTCTGTCCCACGCTTTGACTGCGACTAATTTATAACGTCCTATTGCCGTCTCGTTAAACATAGCGTGCAGTTTGTTGATGTCCGCTTTTGCCTTTCAAATCTCTTAATTACAACGTTGGTGCTCCAATGTACCAATTTGGTGACGTTTTCAGATCTAATATTCGTATACATGAATCGTAATTATTAGGACGTCAATCTGAAATTTTAGGTTTAATATTTGGGATTCGTATTGGCGTGATAAATTTGTGTTGGCTTTATCGCAAGTAATGTTTTTAAAAGTAACTTAAATTTGGTAGAAATTTATCCTTTATTTTCGCTTCTCGGCAACGTTAAATAAATTAATGTGAGTTTTATATTATAATAGTTTAATAAGACACTTTTAATCTAGAAAAGTATCCTGTTTATTTTTCTAAAAGCCAAAGAAAAAAGGTTTTATATTAGTACATATTTCTTTAGTATGTCTGACTATTAAAATATTAATAGAAATTCTCAACACAAGCTTTTCATTGTGGGAGTTTAAAAATGTTCGTTATTCATCCTTTTATAAAACTCGTTCATTTTTTTAAATACGCTGTTCAACAATTCACTTAATGCCAAAGTTAATGAACCGTGTTATCATAATAAAAGATTTATACTGAAAACCGATTTCAAACCGGCATAATACTGTTAAAGGCAGAGCGTGCTCAGGGCAGATTCATTCCTCGATTCGAATATTTTTTTTGCCCCAGCGGTTCCAAGTGTCGAACAAAAGTTGAAAATATCACACAAATAAAGCGTTGATTACTCTACAACAGAGCTTAGGCGAGCGCAAAGAGATCTTCCACAGAGTTACATTACGTCATTTAAGAAGAACGGTTTTCATTTTCCATCAAATTTATATTCTACCGCAGTAATTAGAATTAAAATTATTATGCTGAAAATAAAGCAGAATTTTTTTCTACGGTACTTTATTGGAACAAGTACCTACTCAGAATTCTGTGATATTTTTACCTTAATTGGGTAACGGTGGGCTCGAATTTTGTGTAATAAAAATAAAAACAGAGCGAGTGTGTTCCCTTGTATCGATATATGACTTTAAATAATAAAAGCTCCATTTACCGCATCAAATATTCTACAGTACTTTATTTATATACCCGACCCGACTATTCAGGCTTAAAATTGCTTTAAAAACCGACATATTTAAAATCTTTTAATCTATATAATTGTAAATAGTCATATTTCAATAATTATATCTGTTTGTTTGTTTGCGCGTGTCATTAAACCTACTTTTCGGATATTTTTTGAATTATAATATAACAAATATTTTGTGTTTGAAAATGTCTATAAACTAAAATAAAATAAATATAGAACGAAAATTAAACCGATTGCTTAATTCACCGAGCAAAATGGTAGCCTAATTGGCAGACCAACGGTACGGATTCCCAGAGGTGACAAGTTCGACTCCCTGCCCATATATATTTTTTCATTTTATATTAATTTAAAATTTTAATATTTTGTGACCATGAAAATTAAAGCCCATTATACTTTAATAAATTGATATTAAATAAACTTTTAATGACTTAGTACTATACTACAATAATGAACAAAGCACTTATTTATTTTTTTCTTCCAGTGGTGGAGAGTCACAGAGGGGAGAGTCTTGAACTTTTCCACGTACAGAGAACCGACATGGGGGTCTACTACTGCATCGCAAGCAACGGCGTACCGCCCACCGTCAGTCGCCGATATCACGTGCAAGTGCACTGTAAGTCATCCGTTGAGAACGCTTCGATCTATTAACGAAATTCATGCAAGCCGTGACTAATAACGGAACTTAATTAGAAATGCATTTCTAAATTTTATTCCTTGCAATGTTGAATCAATCCATGTCAAATGAATCATTTATGAAAAAATAAAAAAAATCGTCCCTTATAACTATGAAATGTATTAAGAAAACAATTTATTAGTTGTACGTTGATATAGTAATTTCAAAACGCCATTATATTCAATACTTTACTGTACTTATAATTTCTGGTTCAAGCCACGACTCCACATCGTCCAGGCAGATAGCTCATCCATTATACTGGGTCGTAAACGCTACCATTAATTAACCAAATTCATGAAAGCTGGCTATGAATAATAACGAATACTTATCTAGATCTACATTTTGGATGCAAAATTGTATTGATAGAATGGATCGCTTTACATACTGGTTCGAATACTGATTTAAATTTCCATCATTGATTTCAGCTTATATATATTAAGTATTGTTCAAGTTTGCAGAGATTTTTACTTTTTTTTTTTATTTGTTTTTATCTTTAAAATGTTGATACCGTTTTTTTTCTACAGTTATTCCTCAAGTAAAAGTTTCTAACCAACTGGTAGGAGCGCCACTCGGTAGCGATGTCGAACTACAATGTTACATAGAAGCTTCTCCGAAAGCTATGAACTCCTGGTACCGAGAAGATGGTAGGTGTTAATTAGTTAATCATAATTAATAATTTTACTAGTTTTTTAGTATTCTAAACTTTTAAAAAATGCCATAATAAATGTTGCATATATTTTTAAAATAACTACTAATTATGATTCCAATTAGTTTGACTAATACGATAAAATGGAACAATACCTTACTTAACTTACATAAGAGAAAGTGATTAATCTTGTAACAAAGAAAAATCTATATAATTAATGATGTTCCTCTCAAGCAACATATGGAGCACGTAATAGCTTTATTAAATATTCAGTCTTCGTTGGAGTACCGCCAGACAATGGGCAGACATATTACTTGAGCAAGATTAACGTCTACAGTATCGAAAACTTGAGCACTTTGTTCGTAATTGAACTATTGGTCCTCTATTAAATCAAATTATTAACATTATATGTCTTATAATGATATGTTACTTGATTTGTATTAAGAAATTAATAATCTCATTTCAGCAACAATTTAAAACATTAATAATTTATTGTTTGAATGTACCCATTTCACTTTTAGATATATAGCCGTGTGTCTGTATTGACAATTTATGTGAATATTAAACCTCTCTCCTACAGCGATAGTCAGCGACAAATTGCTAGAAAATCCGAAATTTCGCATCACGGAAAAATCAAAGAATGAGTATTCTTTATGGATGAACCTGACGATAAAGTCCCTGGCGCCAAGCGATTACGGAACTTATGTGTGTGCCTCCGTCAATGCACTGGGAAAAATGGAAGGACAAGTCAGCCTGCATAGTAAGTTTCGTCTTATGCATGATTTTAAAGCTTCTTTAAAATTTACGAGTGCTGGAACAATGCACACGACATTTTGATAAAAAGTTACAAGCAGCTATATACATTTACCTTTTTAATTTCTTTACGGATATTATCTTCAAAAAAAAAGTTGTTTAATAAAAAAGTTGAATTTTACCCAGGATTAGAACTAAGCATGAACGGGTATTCAGACGAGCCCATGGTATCAAGAGCAGCCTGGCAGCGCAACCGCGCCCGTCCGGCAGCCTCCCACGCACACCAATATCTTCAACACCTACCACCGCAAGTGTTTGCAATATTACTAACAGCTATACGATATGTACTTACTTTTTAATTTACTCGTATGCGCTGTAAAATAAAATTGCTTAGTATTTACTGAAATGATCATTGAACTAACAAAAAATGTTATATATCAGTACATTTTATTTACTTTTTTTTGAGATTAAATATTACTGTTGATTTTGCAGTATCTAATTGTTTCTTAAAACGTTATGATAAATTTATTTATTTTCAATTTAAACATGTCTAGTATATCCCATTATTATTAGGAAGAGTTGATGGAGACTGTTTTCATTCTTGTGTACATACTGCCGTAATATTTAAATATAATAATCATAGTGACTTAATGTTATAAAAAAAAATAATCGAACAGTTTTAAATAAAAAAGCCGTTACATCTTAAAGCGTCTAAAATCCTATATTGTATATTATCTAGCATTTGTAAGAAAATAATATAAATGTCAACCGTTTCGAATGTTTTTTTATTATGTTTACTTAAATTTGTCTTTCTATAAATTATATTTTCTCGACGTAGCCTGTCTATTATAAAAACATATCCTTAATTTTTTTGTAAGAATATTTAAAATACTTAATAACCATTATTTGTTACCTATATTATGTTGTTATTAATTCAATTTGTTTTATATTATAAAATGGTACTTTATATATAACGTATATCAAATATGAATTAATTTAATAGATATTGCTTAGACTGCCCTCCAACAAGAATATAAAGATAGATTAGAAAAACATCTTCATTAATAAAAAAACCATCATTAAACATGTCATTGATACTGTTACTTTACAATTTGTTAGTGAGTCACTAACAACTATGTTAGTGATTTACTAACAACTGTGTTAGTGATTTACTAACAACTATGTTAGTGATTTACTAACAACTATGTTAGTGATTTACTAACAAATGTGTTAGTGAATTGTACTGTAACGTATGATTTACTTTTCGTATGAGTTTTGTACATGGTGTTGAAATCATTTTATCAGATTATTATACAAGGTAGTGGTTGTAAATTAAAGACTTCTCTTATTAACCTAATGATGCGTATGTGCGCCTTCATTGTATTTCTTGTTCCGATTTACTTGATCTTGTACTAAGTATGTTACGTTGACTTTGACAATAAATGTGTAATTTACAAACTGTAAAGTTATAATAAATATCAAAAAACATATTTGTTTTTATTTTTTGCTTCTTTATTTCTCAAATTGTTTTTACTTCAAAATTAGAGCATCTAAGTGACATATTAAGAGTTCATAATCCTATATCAAATAGCTCATGAATAAACTAGTAGCGTTATTGATTTAAAAGAATTTGGTCACAATGGATTTTTAATGTTCCAGCCAATATGCCGTAGGTTAAACGATGCCCCAAAGAAGCTTGGACAATGACGAACGGCCGTCGTCCGTTAATGCATTTTTCGTGTTGCACTTGAATTAATACTTCAACGTTTTATTCGAGCAGTCTTTTTCAAGAAAAAATAGAGTTTTATAAGGAAGAAAATGAAATCATTTATTTTCGTTATACTAAAAGAGTATATAAAGTGCCAATGTTTTTTCATGATATACAACTTTAATAAAATTAATATCCATACGATGTTATGATATATTCACTGCCTACTTATCACTCATCATTATTATAAACCATATTACTGTTTAAAATACACAGAGTACAATTTACACAAAGTAAGATGAGGCCTTATCGATAAGTAGCAATTTCTTTCAGACAACCTTGTTAGAATAAAGAAACAAGATATTGTGAAATTAAAAAGGTAAAGATGTGAAGTACAAATCATATTTTATATAACATTATACTACAAAACATATCAATAAACAATTTGAACAATACATATTGTACAAGTTACAAATTAAACGAGGATATTTACATAAAATATTAATTTATTAATGAGGGTGATTAACCCTTAATAATAAAATACATTTTTAAAGATTTATTATTATAATAATGGTTGGAGATTTTTCAAATTTACTAGCAAGGCCAACGTTTCCCAGTAAAATAGTTATAACGACAAATTATTTTTTAGAGGTTTTAAATTGTGAATGGGAATTTTTAGTTTGACTAAGAATGACCTTATAGGTTTGTTACCAGATTAATTGAAAACAAAATTATCTCTTAAATGGAAACTGCTTAAATGAATAAACTATTAATTGAAAGAATAACCCTAAAGATCCTAAGACTCTAAGACTTTGGATACTAGATTGTTTTCAGTCGTGAAACAAAAACTTTTGAACAACCTAATATATTTTCCAAACTTATGGCGAGTATATGACAAACAATATTGAGTACTAAACACTATCCTTATTAATTATAAAAAATATATTCAATGGTTATTTTATAGTTATATAAGAAGTAGATCTGTTCGGTTTAAACTAAAAATAACGTATAAATAATATCTTACTATTAAACCCGGTATAACATTGTCATAGCTATTCCATCACTTTGTCAAAGGCACTAAGCGGCAACGTCGGAATTCATTGATAAACTGCATTTAAAAACGAAAGAAAGTTGTTTTTAGTCTGTGAAGGAATCTGTTACTTTGAAGTTTGACTTATAATGATGGTTCTTTATTTAACTTATAAGTAAATATAATAGTAATACGTTTTATTTAATACGAATTAAAAAATGACAAATAAAACCCAGTACTAACTGAAAAAAAGAAACAAGGTAATTATCACGACTTTATTGCAATATGGAATCAACACGTGCCATTGTATTTCAAAATGCTTCTAGTATATTCTTCTTAAAGCAACTTCAGCTAAAAATAATAAAACCATATACCATACAAAATATATACAAAAGATCTAAAATGACAATTTAAACACAAATAATGTAAAAAAGCACCATGAATGGAAATAACTGAGATAAGTTTTATTTTGTATTAATTTAATTAAATGTTTGAGAGATAAATCATTAATAAATCCTTTTTTATTTTAATTTTATGCTTATAGGATATATATATGTATATATTAGATACGATACGAGTATGTATCATTTCTATATTATTATAAAAGAATTCCATTTTACAATAAAGTTGTCATTTTCGAAGATAGAAAAAAGCGTGATATCTTGGTTAAATCAGAATCAAACTAGGGTGATGGTTTTAATAACGATGATATAATTTTTCTTAATACTTTACACCTACGTTATATCAGGTTTAAGTTACACCGAGTGTATACTTTGCGATTTTGCATATTTTGAGTTTATGATAGATGTAAATTGTTATTCCTTGTTTATAAGTAAGGCTGTTGTGAGTTTTAAATAAAATCAAAAATTATTTAAGAATTATGTATTTAGACAGAAGATAGAGTTGATTTTATCCCAACATTGAATCTTCTCAAATCACTGTTAAAATTTAAATCTACAATTTATTCTCATTATACTAAAAGTATAACATGAATATTTATTTTTTGAGACAAATACTCGAATATATTATATAAGCAAGTTTTATTTTGTCATGAATTATAAGTCATACAAAACCTGAATTGTCGTAGATTTCCTGGCATTTCAATACGTGTACTCGTCTACGGGCAACGCCGGCGTATGGCAATAATTCTTCAAAAACGACACTGACAGCCCCGCCATCAGCACGTCAACGTAGGATTTACTATGTCAGTGGTAGGAATATTTTATACTCTAACCATACTTTGAGACAGGAGATTTGATTTTTTCATATGCTTATAAAAACACATGTAAACATCTATTAAGCATATAATATTAAGTCAATATTGTCAGTCTTGTTTATAGTATAACGATAACTGTTCTATAATCGAATCATACTTATGAATATTCTTAGTCTGTCCATAAATACTGTTACACTTAAAAATAAAAAAATATTACATTTAAATTTCGAATCTGTCATTTTTATACGATTGTTCATTGTGTTTTCTCATTTTGGCGCCAATACATTGTACAATATTTTGCGATATTAAAATGGAGTGGGGTGATAAAGAGAACCTAATCGCTGTGATTGCATTACACGAAGTAGGTATGGAGCCAAATGCAATTTTTAAAACTCCCCATACACTTGGTAGGTATTAGTGAAATGTTTGTGTACCGGGCTATTAATAGGTACAATAAGACTTCCTCTGTTTGTGACAGAAAAAGATCTGGCCGTCCACATAGTGGTCGTATGAAAAAGGTGGTCAAAGTAGTAAGGGAAAGAATTCAAAAGAATCCTGTCCGAAAGCAAAAGATTTTATATCGGAAAATGAAGATAGCACCTAGAACCATGTCACGTATTTTAAAAGATGACTTAAGACTTGCAGCCTATAGAAGACGCACTGGTCATTTCTTAACTGATAATTTAAAGAAGAATAGGGTGGTAAAATCAAAACAACTACTGAAGCGTTACGCAAATGTAGGTCACAGAAAAAAAAATTACGGATGAGATTTTTTTTACATATGAGAAACATTTTGACAAACAAAATGACCGTATTTATTCTCAAAGCTCTAAGGAAGCTTCCCAATTAGTCAACAGAGTGCAACGTGGACATTATCCGATTTCAGTGCCATAAATGAAATATGGTGGGGTGTTAGCTATGAAGGCGTGACTGAGCTATATTTTTGTGAAAAAGGTATCAAAACATCGGCACGAGTATATCAAGATACCATTCTTGAGAAAGTAGTTAAGCCCCTTAACATCACCATTCACCATGTTCAATAACCAAGTATGGTCATTCCAGCAAGACTCACAAGACAATGGAGACCATTTCGAATAAGTTTTATATATTTTTAATTGTTTAATTTAATTGTTTTATAGTTTAATTAGTATAGTATAGTATAGTTTAATAGTTTAATTGTTTTATATTTATGTACTTAACTAACATACTACATACACACAAAAGTACTAAACACATACAAAAGTATTAAATGTTATTTGCAGTTAATTTTTTTTTATTTTTAAGTATAACAGTATTTATGGCCAAACTAAATATATTTGAACATTTGATGTAGTTTCAAGACTGCTGCTTATTATATTATTATAAACTATACCTACTTCACATTAAAGAATTTTCGGATGTGCAAAGTAGGAACCTTTGAACTACAATAAAATATTGATGATATAATATTTTCCAATTACCAAACACAACGCAATAAATGAAACATGTTCCAAATGTTAACCAAATATATAAACTTGACATTTATTGTATGTTATTACTTGAGCCCCAACGAAGAACTTATGAATATATATTTGAATATGAAAATAAATCTCGAGGAACAGTGATTAGATTATCAAAGCCCTGAAATGTTTTGTTTGAATTAAACTGTCATTATCTTTACAGCATTTTTGTTCTTTACTAGAATTAAATTAACTTCAGTTTGTTATATACTATATAAGATATTTCTCCCTTTAAATATTTATCTTAATAACTCTAAAAAACCTTAAAGTTGTTAAGAAAACTTCAATTTCTTAGGATTTGATATTTTATTTGTTTAATTTTTATTACAAAAGACTTCAATATAATAAACGGCTAGTAATTGTAAGCTGCACTGCGGCCGGCGCGACTCACGCCCCTCGTACACTCTAACTTTGAATGAGAAAACCATTCTTTATTAACTTTAGACTCAATTTAAACTTAATTGAAGTAAAATTATTCTACAATTGCTACATCGAAACGTTTTAACGTACAATATTATTTCCATGGACGTTTTCATATGCTAGGTGCTATATTTTACTGTTAGATGGCACTGTCATGATATTAAAAATGTATAAACTGTACATAAGAGTACGAAACCAAGAACAACATTTGGTATAACATTTTTATTTACTTAAGATATAATAAATATAAATCATTCTCAAACGTATAATTAATTTGAAGATTTTTTCTATAGTAGTTAATTGCTCCGGTATATTTAATAAAAATATCAAGTTTAATTTAAAATTATATTTCAAGTAAGTATAATGTATAATAAAGTATGTCAACCAGATTGTATGTCACCTGGAAAGCAATATGACCATTTTATACCTGAATTCGTCGCGTCAGACGTTCGGCTGGATATTGCTTGTCTGAATATTTTTCTCTCGCCGTTTTTATTAACTGAAACTAGTATTAGAAGTAATAAATTTTGTCGTGGTCAATTTTATATATTAAAACATAGTATTGAGTTAAATTTATTAATCTTAACGTGTATATTAGTTTGATCAATTGAAATATTTTTGTACTAAAAGATTATATTTAAAATCATCAGTTACCGAAAGAACTAAATATAGTCTCTTTGTTTATTTTGCGTATGTTAATTAACAAAAATACAACTTCCGTTTAATTCCGTAATAGTGTTACTTAATAATGCAAAATTCAGATATCATTTTAAAATAACGAATCATTATACCTCTAAAATACTTGTGGTTTTTTTTTATTTCAAATTATACTTATACTCGTATTTTCTCTAAATATCAGCGAATACAATTTTCTAATATACTCCGGATTTAAAATTTATTTTTGAATAAAATTTGAAATAAATGGTTTATTAAAATTTATTTATTTATTATATTTGTTATTTTGCAATGTGTCATACATATATGACGAACTTTGATCGTTCAACTATACAACAAGAATAAAAGTATAATTATAGGCCTGAAATATTGTTTTTAAGTATTACTTATATAATAATATTTTCATTTAAGTGGAAAACATAATATTCAAGTAATATTATATACTATCAAAACTGTCTCACAGAATGTTAGTTAGTTTTATTCCGATTTCAGACATCAGACATTTCTCATAAGAGCGTGGAGACGTGTTTAGTTTGCATATGTTAGATAACAAATGTTCCCTCCATACATTTATTGAGAATGAGCCCGAGTAACAATTTGTACGCTTTCAAAGCAATTTTAGATATATGTATTTCAAGTTTTTGCTTTGCAGCAAGAATATTGAACTGAACTTTCACGTCAAAAGTGTAGAGAGTTTCAAATAGAAAGTGTAAAGCTCTTTATTTAAACATCTTAAAGAAGACATATTGTAAAATAATACTAATCCCAATGACAATATATCCTATAAGATATCATTTCTTTAAAAATACTTTAAAAACTAATCTTTTTATATTTAAATTATAAATATTATATATATGGTAAAATAAAAATAGCAAAAACATATTCAGTGTCATAATATTTAATGCCCTAAGAGCCATTTGACCAGAAAGGTCT
This sequence comes from Dircenna loreta, assembly GCA_963555665.1. Lineage (NCBI taxonomy): Eukaryota > Metazoa > Arthropoda > Insecta > Lepidoptera > Nymphalidae > Dircenna > Dircenna loreta. The sequence goes on along the minus strand of OY743093.1, from coordinate 7,009,252 downwards.
AAGATAAATCTGGTAAAGGGACTCGAGGCGGTAAGTGTCGATCGTTCAGTGTATTTAGTAATGGAATCGACACCTGTCTACTACACAGATAACCGATGAAATGCATGATATTCAGTTTTTATGTATATTACGAACCAACGAGCAATATTTATAGGCCATGCTTTGTTTCTGACCATTTTTGCTGGTACAATACAAGGAATTAGCAAGTTTCACAAAAATTTAAACAAATAAATTAAAAATTTAATAGTAAAAATAAATACTTTTGTGCTTTAAAAAAAATCGTGTACGCGTGAAATAACGTACCTCGTTTTTTAAATTAAAATTTGTTACTTTACAAAAAGGTATACCCACTTGTACTGTACTGTAAGTATTTTAGCTATTTCATACTTACTTAAATATATTTAAAATAACAAACTCAATAACACGGAGAAGGCTCAAACCGAACCGACGAAGGAATCCGAACCGACGTACAATAAAATGTAAAGGAATATGTGTTGTTATAATTTGTTAAAACCCTACTCAGTTAGAGACATACGATAGTGGTAAGTATTTAACAGCATTTCATAATAATGTCTTTTAAATCAAACACTTAAAATAATAAGTTAAAACCACTACCACTCTAACTGATAATCTATGTGACGGACGTACAGTAACAATTGAAAATCATCAAAGTTTTTTTTTGTCTTCGTCAAAGTTACAAAAGATGAACAAAGACAAACATAACATAAATATGTCGTTGTATTGCATGTTTTTTAAAGATTTTCATAATTGAGCACACAAAAAAGAGAAAAGAGACATTTGCCTCTATTTTGAAATGGACGGCTTGTTGGGTAGACATTGCTCTAATTATATTAAAACAATTACTGCAGGGAACGGCCCTATTTTAAAAAACCTGTATTGGAAAGTAAGAGAACGATGAAGTGGAATCTTCCATCATCAAGACAATATCTAGATAGATCTTCTTTTTTATTATGTACATCGCCATTAATCTGGTATAAGCCTTAAAGTAAGGAAGGTAAAATCTCGACTTAAATAAAGCTGAAGAGATTTATATATTTTTTTTGTTTGCAAGCACTAAGTTACTAACTCTAGAACATTTATCAGATTTTAGATGATATTTTTTCATTTTGTAATCCATTTACTAAGTAACATTAAATGTCATTTACTTCATTGAATAGCAGAAAAATCAAAATTGTTAATTGATCAGGAGGATTTAAATTTTTGGATGTCAATGTTGGCAGTCCTTATAAATGGAACATTGTCTAGCAATGGCCTTTGCTGGAATATTTCGATAAAAGTGAGATGACATATATCAAAACATTATTTGAATATATCTTGTCTTGAAAAAGTAATAATATACAATTTATGGAGGCACTTGAGCTTCTAGAAAGCCATCGTCCGTAAATAACAGGCAGCCGAGATATATGAAATCGATTCCGCAGTTAATGTCGTTAAATAACATATTCTTAAATATATTATAGTTTAAAAATATTCATGGTTTTGATTTCATAAAGTTTTCATGTATCTGTAACTGACCTGCTGTATGAGCCTTGATATTTACTTTATAATAAAATTAACCTACTAATGCCGCCTTTGAAGTACGCCAAGAAATGAACAGATGATAGATCTTTCAATAGGTTATAGAAAGATTTCACTATTATACCTCTCGTTCCTATTTCTACAGCATACAAATTAACTAAATATCTATTCTTCGTCAGCTCGTAATACATTTTTACTTTAAATATGTGATTTTTGGGGATATATATTTCCTTTGGAACAGTACGTGAGTACTCCACAAGTACGTGATACTTTACTTTTTAACTCTCAAGAGTACAGGAATATGTCCGGTCTGGATGAAGAGACAACAATATCCTCAGGAACTCTATACTGTTTCTAATACATATCCATCATTGTGGTCCAATCGCGAGCCGCCTCCAAGATAGAGTGAGGCTTTTGTTTTTTTTAGACGAGCCTTCTTTTACAAACTATATGGATCATTTGGTGGTTGTTATACTATTTTGCGCTCTAGCTACTGAAAGACTAATCGCTTCATGTATGATTTTTGATACTTTATCGTGGCGATGCGACTATTGACCTTTTTCCAATAGCACCCTGCACCCTACACCCTACCAACAAGTGCTTAGACGTTCCTGCCACTTCTCCACAGATATTGCAAGACTTTTCGTTTTTAATCTGGACGAGTGTTTGGAATACATTTAAATATAATTGTGTAACCGTTAACGGGAGACCAATCATGAAGTAGGATGCGCCACCTCAAAGCTCATTAGCTTCAAAAGTCACCCACTCGTTTTGCATTTCTAGACTTATCGCGTGGACTTGATACTTATCGTTTTCATCGTGCTGAATAATTTTTTAGAAGTCTATATTCTATACTTAGCTGCTAGATCCTAACCCTTCTTTATTTGTCTGAGCACCTATCATATGTGGGTATTTTATTTGGTTTTATATTTGTTAATCAATGTTTATATTATTTGAAACATTTTCTTTCACAAAAAACAATATAATTTGTAACAAACGATAATTAAAAAAGAAAACAAAAAAAATCAGTAAGCTTTCTTAACCATAATATAAGTAAGTAGTGAAAGTTAACTTTAAATAAAATATTACCCGGGAAATACAGTTAAACCCATAAGTCAACGACTATATGCAAATTTCTAAAACTACAAACCTATACCTACACTTTAGCAAACAAATCTCCCTTTACATTTCTAGTGCAAAAATAATTTGATACGGGTAAAATAACTTTATTATCTAATCACCAGAGTGACGCTTGTTCTGTCAATCTGATGATTAGACAGTAAATTCAACATCTGAAAATAAGAAAGCATAATATATAAAACAGAAACATTTCACAGCTAAAGACAGAGAGCTACGTCGTGTGAAGAGCAAGACACTAGATTTCGCACTCATCCCTTATTATTAAATTAGTTTCAGACGATAGCAATCCTCTCATTCCATTGCACGCCGAAAAGGCATAGGAATTGCTGACAATGAGGTGTAAGAGCCATTGAAAACGGGAGTTTGTTTTATTAAATTTTTATGCGAGCATATGTGCGTGACTTAGACTTTAAAAGATAAGTTGTTTATTTTCTTTTTAGTTATATAATATTTGCTTATTTTATAATTGTATTTTTATTATAAAATAATATATAAATCCTTATCGATTTTCTTATGTTTAATTAATATCTTAAGTCATTTTTTTGTCCAACTTTGGTAAACGCCTCTTCTAAAATGATTTTGTTTGAATCTAAATAAAATAACAGCATTGAAGACATATATTTCGTAATAGTGATTTTTGAACTTTTACCATTTCAATGTAGTATCTTTTTCAATAAAACTACTATTTACCAAACTTTGCAAGTAAGACATGGGAATATATGCAAAAATTTTCATTGTATTCAGTTACAAACTACAAACTTTTCCAGGTTATTATGTGTCACTTCTTATTTAAAAAAAACGCATAGAAGTTGTGTTATTAAGAACATAAAAAATTACATACAAGTTTTAATTCTGTAAAATATTGACTGTTTGTTTTAATCTTCTATCGCTGTTGGAGAATATAAGGAATTAAATAATTATATTACCAATCAAGTTCGTCAGCAGCATTTGAATGTATTAAAATCGGTTTGTATTTTTTTAATCCAAATAAGAAATTTATGGTCACATAAATATAAGAAATACATTTTATAGGGAAATAGAGGTATAGAAATAAAAAAAAAACAATTTCTATTTTTATCATTATTTGTGATTTACAAAATAATTTCCTTGTATTGTCTTTGACTGTAAGCATTGTTTTTAAGTACCAAAAATACATAAAAGTAAATATCATTCATTTCGTAAGTTATCGATGAGGACAGGTGTTAGTTCCTAAATACACTGAACGATGTCCCTTCAAGAGATTTATCTCAGACCTTTCTGGTCAAATAGCTTTTTGAGCATAAAATATTATTAAACTGAAAATTATTAGTTATTTTCAATAGAATAATATCTTAAATGCATTAAGCATACATTTTTCGGTATGTTTCTTAAAAATGTATAAACAATAATCACACACTTAAGTTTACAAGAAATAAACCTTAAAAAAATGCTGACATTATTTGTGTCTGTAATATTTATAACGTCAAAATTTGTCACTTCTAATATTGTGTCAGTTATAAAAAAGGTGAGAAAAAATATTCGGACAAGCAATATCCCGCCAAAGGTCTGACGCGCCAAGTTTAGGTTTAAAATGTTCATATTGCTTCTCAGGTGACATACAACCTGAATGACATGTGTTATTGCAGATTATTAGATGTAGAACATCGAAATATAATTTTAAAGTGAACTAGAAGTGTTGTTCATAAATATTTGAGGTCAATTAAATTGTAATGAAATCGCTTCAAATTAACTAAATTTAGTTTTTTTTTTAGAATAATTTATATTAAATGTAACTAAAGTAGATCATAGCGTTGATTTAGCTAGAAGTTTTGTTTTGTATTTACAATTATTAATATGATAATAGCGCCATCTACCGGACCCCTAGCGTAGGATATGACCCATTCACAAAAATAATTATTTCTGTTGAACACAGTGCAGTGCAGCTTACAATTACTAGAACCTAATTTTACGAGTATATTGAAGTCTCTTGCTATAAAATAACTTTTTAAAAATCTTAAGAATATACATATTCTCTCAAGAACTTTTAGTTTTTTTACAGTTAAAAATATCAAATCTTAAGAGGTCTTAGCGATTTGTGGGATTCCAAAAAAATATTTCAGTCAGTAATAATAAGCTGAAGTTAATTTATTTCTACTTAAGAATTCAAGTGCTGTAAAAATAACGAAGGTTTAATCTAAACTAAACATTTCAGGACTCTTGATAACTCGACTTTAACGACTCTAATTTCTCTTCCTTGAGATTACTTTTTTTACTTTCAAATATTTATTAACAGTTAGTTCTTTATTGGGGCTAAAGTTAAATGTTAAATAAATGAATCCAATAAATGTCAGGTTTATATATTTGGTTAAGATTTGGAACATATTGCGTATTATTATCATTTATTAGGTTATATTATTTGGTAATTGGAAACTTCTTTATAAAAATATTATGTCCAACAAATTTTATTAAAGCTAAAAGTTTCCTTCTATATTATATCCGACAATTATTTTAAGCGAAGAAACGTAAATAGTAATAATTCGAAGCAAACTTTAAGCTACTCCTGCTACAATTTTTGAACGTACAAAATGTTCAGTTATGTAATTTAATAAATATAATATTTTCTAAAATCGTGATAAAAATATTATGATTTAATCAATTATAAATCTATTATATAAATACATATTATAGTATATGACGAATTCCATTTCAGCCATCTAAACTTATGGTTGGTATATAAATATTCCGACCACTGACATAGTAAATTCTACGCTGACGTAATGATGGCGGTGCTGTCAGTGTCGTTTTTGAAGAATTATTGCCACACGACGGCGTTGCTCGCCGACGAGTAAACGTCGTGAAATGCCATTAAATGCACGATTTACGTAGACTTATTGTTAACGTTTAAAAAAAAAAGATTATAATTTGTTACTCTAAATTGTCGAGTACGTATTTCTAAAAAATGTAATATTATTATGTTTATTTTTAATACTTAAATGATAACGAGAATTAAATATAGACTTACATGTTAACAGTGAATGTTTCAATGTTTCACTATCTTGATGTAAATCAGCTATAATATATATATACAAGTATACAATATATACTCTTTAACTCTACTCTACAACGTGACTGCACTACATAATATATGAGTTTTCTGAAAAATAGTTCAGTATAGTCTCGGGTTTTTCTATACCGGACTCTCTGGTATCACGATTTGGATAAAACTGAGAACCCAAGACAATATCTTGTATGTATTTAATATTACAAGTAACTTAGCTTTTCTTGGTTTAGTACTTATTATAGGTTTTGTAATATAGTTTTGATTCATATTCTGTAAAAATGTTTAATAGAATTGATTACAACTTTTACATTTTATTCCTATGTTGTTGTTGTCATATTATTCTGAAAGGTTTCAAGTTTTTGTTTGAATAGCAAGAATAGGAATTTTAAAATGTTTTACGGTTTAACAGTACAATCATTATCAAATCTTTTTTTATCAAAACTCATATTATCAAAACTTTTAATTGATGCTTCTACGTTAATATCATGGTTCATATTTGCAATTACTTTTTTTTCACATAATATGATATTAAACCTTTTCAAACCTTTAAACATTAAATATCTTCCCATCTGAAAGGTCGTATCAAAGAAAAACATTTCAAAAAAGGGCGCCTATTCAGATGTTAACCGAAATAAGTATATAAGATTATAAATGGCTGTGATAATTTGTATAAAGTTGAAAAACGACGCCATGTTAATAAGGAAGGAAGCCATAAGGAAGACTAAAGTTAGGTTTGGGCTACTGAATTTATTCTCTACTTGAACTCTCTCTTCTAACAGAGCCGCTTAAAATGTAACGTGCACTTGAATTTATATTTTTGAACGCAATTTAAATGACAATATAATTCATGAACTAATATTATAAACATGATATATTAATACTTAATATTATTGTGTATACAAAGAATTACGCTAAAATAGATGACACTATATTTAATATTCTTATAATAGTCTCTACTTACTTACTTACTTATACTATTATAAGTAAGTAAGTCTGTACCTACTTACTTATAATAGTCTGTACGTCTGGACAAGCGGCGTCGCAGGCCAAAGGTTGTTTGTTATATTACAAATTTAATCTTTATACTATTAAAAGTTTTTTTAATAGTTTGCCACAAAATCATTTTCATATTTACAATATCCCTTTTGCAAAATTTTAATAACTTTTATACTGAAAATCAATCAATTTCAATTACATATTACACCAGTAGCGTCCTTTCAATTATAGGTTTTCAACGAATTTAAATTTTAATTTCATATTATATGAAGTTATAAATTCTCAAAAATATATAAAGTATCAATATTATAACTTTCAATAATCGACCGGGTATAAATTTATTTAATTAAAAAATAAGAATACAGAAACATTATCTTTAGCTTTCATAATAACTTTAATTATACCTAAAGATATAATGAATTTCAAATTAATTTATCGTTTATTAACATATTCAAATAAAAATTTCCGACTTACGTAATACTATACCTAAGTTATCTGCATTTTTCGTAATAAAATCGTATTCATCTCGAAATAGTATATTAATCAAAATAATTCAAAAGATAATCAAAAACTTTGTCTTTTTTTTAAAAAAGCTTAATAACGTACCTCTCCATATAGTAATATTATTTTATTGAATTAAAGTTTGAATTTTTGTTGTTTTTCCATTCAATAGAATACAAAAAACATTAGCATATTTGTTTTCTTTGTAGCTGTATAATTTAAATTGAATTTCTGTAATTATAAAACGCATTTTGTATAATATATTTTACAAATCGAATAATAGCACAGCAAATACTCCAAAATATAATGATTGAAAATTAAATCTGATAATTTTTCAAATACGTCAAAGTAACATAAACAGCTGATTAAGTTCTATCAGAAACCCGAAACAATTAATTTCCTAAAATTTTTATTGAAATCAGTATCGGAGGAATGTTTCATTGTCCTGAAAAAGTAATTAATTACTATTAATGTATGTATTATTTTTAATGTAAATAACCAAAATTTTGTTTTTTTTTAAATTAAAACTTTACAATCTAAAAAGGTTACTCTTTTATATCAACCAAAATCTTTAAAAAAATGATTTAATTGCTCGATGACCGACGGAGAGTGATAAGGGAAGTGTCTAAGGGAAGTGAACCGCCAAACAATCGAAGCATGTATATTTGTCCGTTGTCTAATGACTGGTAGTTTTATTTACCAATGGGACATTCTTCGTCTGCTTTTGGCTACTAATGTCAATTTTAAAAGAAGTTAGAATGAAATGGTACTTTTAAAACGTAGTTTTGTTTTACAGTTGAACAGTAAAGTGGCGTGAATCAAGGATTGTTCTTTGGTGTAGCAATTACTCGCTCGCATGTTTTGAAACCATTCAAATATTAAAAAAGCTTTTTCAACCATAGAAAGCTTGTTAGTTATATGTGTAATTTTTTGTAAGACACTTTTACCAAAGTGTTTTTTTGTTTAAGTTTATGCTATCGAAACCTAAATCTGAATTTAAAATTCAAGTAACGTAACGCGTGGAGAAAGAATTGAAAGAAAAACATTGATTATTATTTTTTCCTAAAATATAAATTAAAGTTTCATCCATAGAGTTTTTAATGTCTTTTCTGCTGTGTAAAGCTGATAATAATTTTCTTTGTACATCGAACCGTCACTTCGGGTTGTGGGGTAGACTGGTCTCTGTCTAAGGTTCCTTTTTCGATTTAGTTTTGCAAATCCTCCTCGAGACTCGAGTTTGAATAATTTTGTTGAAAATAATTTTGGAATCAAATCTCATTACTAATATTTCTGAAAATTAATAAATAAGTGTTTGTTCTATCAAAAGCTGACATAAATACGGTAAATGAAATGACGAAAAAAAAGAATACTAAATGGAATATTTACTTATTTTCTACATTAAATATTAAAAACACAAAAATGTTTTGTTTAACAAAAATTTCAAACATAATGTTGATGAATTTATAATTCTGTATATATTTCACTAAATATAGAATTAACAACATCCTTTTTAACAATTTTAAATAAAAAATAATGTACCTACTTTGTATTACACCTATATTTAAATGTTCAAACAAAGTTATTTATTTATTACTAACGTTATATATGTTTCACTCTTAGTATGTTTTTAAAATTTAGATTGCAGTATTTTGTTTGAATTTTCAGTGTATAATTAATTAAAATTATTAATTTAATTATTTTTTTAATAAAAATTATTTTATTTTTCATGTTAAATATTATGTTTTATTTTTTTTTACCTGAAGGTCCAAACGTTGAAGGCTGCAACTATATCAAAGGCTAGGTAAGCCGAGTTTAGGCTTGTTTTGTAAGAACGTTCCTTATCAAAAATAAGAAACAGAAACATTTTTCGTTTAAAAAAACAAATCTAAACACGGTGCACCTAGTCGAATCCTTCTAGGAGATCCAATAGCATCTATCCATCAGTTTACCTCAAGGTCACTCAATCAAGTCTGACGGTAAGATCTTTTCAAAACTTACAAAAGAATCCTAAACTCGGAGCACCTTACTCTATTCGTCTAGGATATCCAGTTGCTACTGGATACTTCCATCTATCAGAATATCAATATCTATAGATTTACTAAAAAATGATAATATAAAAATGATTCATACTTTATCTAGTCGACAATATAATATATTGTATAAGCTATAAACTATAAAGTATCAAGTTAGGTTTTATAAAATATTTTGTATTCTTACAGCGATCTTTATCAACTGAGATTTTGCCTAGAAGAGATACAGAACCACGCACTAGCACGTCTTAGACCGGCTGAGGTGGTTTTTCAATTTTAGAAATATTTGTAATAAAGAATCCCCAATAAAGAAAACCCAAGTAAAATAAACCTTATTACCGTAAATTAAGATTCATGTGTCAAAAATACAGTCGTAAAAAAAATAAAAATTATATTATTTTTAAAGATATTTTGTCAAGTATGGATAATTATTTTTTGATAGGAATGTAGTGGAGTATGTTCTCTTACCCAAACCCTCTATGTTTTTATTCTCAAATATATGGTAAATCAAATACAACAAAAATTTACCGAAAATACGCCTGAAATCGTGAAATATGTGTGACGAAATGATAGAAAATCGTTTTATTTATGTTACAAACTATAATATTTATTTAATTTTTCTTTCGAAGGAATTAAAAGTAAAGAAACATTATATCTGCTGTTAGTATAGGTTTTATTACGTTAAGTTTTATTTTGTAGCAATATGTACCGAAAAGTTGATGAATTTCGGCAAAACTGTAGACGCGTCCTTAAGTCTACTTTTATATTTTAGGACCTAAATATATTTGGTCATCAAAGGACAGTTTATCTTATTTTCATTTGGATCTTTTTACTTTCTGCCTACGCAAGTCAAATCGTATGTATTGATATGAATGATATGATGAATAGAATTATATGTAGTCTACATTTAGTATCCAAATAGTACTATTTGGGTACCCATATAATTATATTTATATTGTCTTTCTAAAGTATTTATGAAGACATATATATACTTTTATCAACACAACACAATATCAACACTTTAAGTAAAAATGTAGTGGTAAAATATTTATTATTATACGTTTTCCAAAAAAAAATATTTAACTTTAAAAAAAGTATTGCTATATTTTATCATTAAAGTTAATAAAACACACTACTTTTATTAATAAATTCAAAATTTAAGACTTGTGATAAAAGTGCTGTCTTGAATATTAATTAAGAGCGACAACTTGATACGTATCAACTAATGTGAGGTATTTACACGTAGATATATTACGAGCTTTTCAATGAATTTAACTAAACCGAATTGTTCCAATATTTACTTATAATTATTAAATCAGTTGAACATTCATAGAATTAAAAAAAAATGAGGAAAAAATATAATAAATATGGTTTTAATTAAAACGAAGTAATTCAATTGGCTCTATTGCTCAAATCAGAAATAAGTTTGAAAAATATTGAGGACATTTTACTAAACACAAGCTTTTGCGCATAACTATAAACCTCGAAACCCTTAGATCAAAGGATATAAAATATTTTAAATTATTACAATTAAATAAATATAAATGTGTTTTTCAATAGCTTTAATAGTACCTATTATCCGATAAGAGCATCAAATTCTCATTTGGGATTGTATTTATTAATTTTACTACATGGATATAGATGCGTGACTGAGGAACTTGATGGGTGAAACAATATTTTGAATTCATATATTTTCCACAAATACGTATTTCTTTACGAATATTTAAAAAATAATAAACAGTTGATTACAAAATTCTGAACAATAAAATATAAAAAGAAAAGATTTAAGTGAAACCCTTTTTCAAAAGGAATCCAATAGGCTCTATTGCTGAAAGTAGAAAAGGCTGGTTATGATATTGTTAAAGCGAGAAGCGTCGATGTCACTGACACTAAAAATACGTGACTGTTTTATACGATCTTATCTCACGAAGGAAAATCGCCGCCTCGTGATATAAAAAGATTTAAATAAGTTTGCTTCACCGGATCTTGTGTTACTTATTGAGTCTTGAAAGTATCTATAAAGCGCAATTGTTTAATTGTATTTATATGCTTATAATTAGTACCAATCAGACCCTTGGTCTAGAAATTAAAATGTGCCAGTAGTATTTAAGGCGCCCGGGACTTTATCTTACCTCAAGCAAAGACTTTGTATGATTATAAATTTTTGAATGGAATGTCGTGAACATTTTTCTCCACGTTGACAGACTCACACCCTATCAGATCATGCCGTGAGCAACATTTGCAACAGTGAAAAGTTAAAGAATATTAAGCTCTACCTTGTCTCTTCTAAAAAGTTTCATAAATGTTTTTGGTTTATAATTATGACTCATTTGACCGAACTGTTGAACAAATTTTTTTGTTAAGATAATAATATCTTTATAAGTAATTACTTATAAACTTAGATTGATCACTATAAGAAATATTTCTGTTAGGAAAGTAGACGTAAAACTTTAAATATTTTAATATATATTGTTCATTATTTCTGATTTACAAAATACTAAACTGGATTTACTTTTACTGCCTTTGACTACTGTGAGCATTGCTTTTTTGTTCAGAAAATACACAAACAATGAATATCATACATTTCGTGACTTATCGATGGAGAGAGGTGTTAGTTCCATTATTAAACACACTCAAATATCCTCAAATCCCCTCGTATCCCTTTAGCAGATTTATTTTAGATCTTCTGATCAAATACAAAAATAAATGATACGGATAAAATACCTTTATTACCAAAATCCTATATTCACAAAAGTAGCTTCACACTTTTGGACACTTAATTGGAAACTGAATATATTCCAAAATATACATAAAACATAACATGACTAACATGTGCTAGATATGACTATAAGAAAATAAATAATATATATATAAAAAAAAATATTTTATAGCTATAGACAGTGTGAAGAGCAAGACACTAGATCTCGCACTCATCCCTTATTATTAAATTAGTTTCAGACGATAGCAATCCTCTCATTCCATTGCACGCCGAAAAGTCATAGGAATTGCTGACAATGAGGTGTAAGAGCCATCGAAAACGGGAGTTTGTTTTATTAAATTTTGATGTGAGCACATACATGCGTGACATGATAAAAATAAGTTTTTTGTTTTTATTTTAATTATATAATTTTTACTTACCTTATTTATTCACATGATATGTGTATACAAAAAAATAAGAAAAAAAATACTTAATATTTGTATAAATAAAGTGTATACATTATTTAATTGGATTTTCTTATAAAATAATATTTTACTTAGTACTTATAGTTTATTCAATGTTTGAGAACATTTATATCAAAATTGTGCTATACGAAATTTTGCCATTCAGATGTACTATCAGTGTCAATAAAAGTACTATAATCAATCAATCAATCAATCAATCAATCAATCTTTGCAAGTAAGACATGTAAATATATCCAAAAACCTTTATTGTTTATACTTATAAAGTACTATTATTAGATTATAAGAAGACTACTGTATAAAGTATCATTAAAGAAAATATAAAGTTTGAAAATAAATACAAATGAATTTTGACTACATTATAAATGAAAAAATACATGTCATTGGTATTGTAAGGGTGTTGGAAAAGTATCATTTTTAGGACGATTATAAACAAGTTATGATTTCAGAACCTTGTAATAAAATGTCAATAAAATAATTCAAACTGGCGTCTCGAGGAGGAATTTAAAATAATAAATCGAAACAGGAACCTCAGACAGTGATCAATATACCGCTCAACCCGAAGTGACGTATTGATGTACAGAGAAAATTAATATCAGCTTTACACAATAAAAAATACAAGACGTTAAACACTCTATAGACGACACTTTTATTTATATTTTTGTACAATAAAAGAAAAAATAAGGTTTTTTCTTAAATGCTTTTTCCGCGCGTTGCTCGAATTTTGAATTTAGATGTAGATTTCGATAAAATAAACTTAAATAACTAAAAAGGTTTTTTTAAAAGTTTCTTAAGGATTTATATGGTTGAAAAACCTTAACTAAACCTACACTAAAGAATAATCCTTGAATCACGGCCCTTTACTGTTTAACTGTAAAAAAAAAACTACGTTTTAAGACTTTCATTTTATTCTAACTTCTTTAAAAATTGGCAACATTGGCCCAAAATGGAAGGACGGAATGTCTCGTTGGTAAATAAAACTGAACTTATATAGAACAAAAATATTTGCTTCTATTGACTTTGGCGGTTGGAAAAGACACGTCCCTAATAACGCTCTCCATCGGTCATCGAGCTATTAACTCCAAGTTAAATCTTTTCGATCATATAAAAGAAGAGCCATTTCAGACTATCCGGTTTTATTGCTAAGTATTTACAAAAAAAGACGTTCGCTGCTGATAATATAGATTATTTATATTATAGGTCACTTACCTTGCTTTAGTAGACGTATTTGGTTTGAAGCTATGTTATTCAAATTTTGTTTTTTTTCAGAGAAAAATATTTTTTTATTAACGCTTGGCTGCGTTTTAAACTACAATCAGGTGAATTTTATTAAAGTTTTAAGAAATTAATTGTTTCTTGATTCTTATTTAACTTAATCACCTGTTTGTATTACTTTAACATATTTTTAAAACTCTATGACTGTTTATGAGTTATCAAATTATTTCTGAAAATTTAAACATATGTTTATGAAAATACGTTTTGATATTTACTGTTAAAAATAATGATATTATTATATGGAGGTGGTTAATATTGAGCTGTTTAAAAATAGCCTAAGTTATTTTAGGAACTAATACACTAAATAACTTTAACATAAAAAAGCATGGCATTTTGAAAATTCGACACATTTATATTATTTTATTACATTAAATGCAGATGATTTAGGTAATTTGAAAATAACTTTGAAAATAAGAAAATAGACAAATAAATATATTTTACTTTGCAATTTTAACAAACAGTACTGACATAATTTCATTCCATATATATTTTCACAGTACAAATTAAGGCTTCTATCATGAAAGCATATCTCGAAATCTTATCCTATCCTTATAGAAATATAATCTGATTTCCCGACACTTTCGTTATATTCCTATTATTAACAATATGAAATATGTATCTGTTCTAACTTTATATGATGGAGCTCTTGTTGTCTATAAGAATCTACATACGCTGCAAAATAATGCATAATACTGACCACGAGAACAAATAAAGAAATAAAATATAAAAAAATCTTATTGGTTCAAAATGTAAGCAAGTTCCATTTTTATTATTCTAATACTAATTGGGAGACAAACAACAGATTTTAAGATTGAAGACACAACAGTACTAGATACTGGATCATTCTTGTTTGTTGTCAGTTGTATTTTTGTTTTCGAAATGTAAATTGATGAGAACTAACTTTCAACTAAAAAAGATATTTGATAAAGATCTGTCTAGTTGAAAGTTGCTGTCTAGTTAACTAGACAGCAACAATCTTTTAAAATCTTGTAAGGATTAATCCTTACAACATTTTAAAGTTCCAAAAATTACTGTTCAACGAAAATATTTATGTCAACAGTCTTATGGATTCCAAATATACACGTCGTTATAATAAAAGTAAGTTTGAATCATTCGTACCTTTGATGGCATTTCACGGCGTTTACTCGTCGGCGAGCAACGCCGTCGTGTGGCAATAATTCTTCAAAAACGACACTGACAGCACCGCCATCATTACGTCAGCGTAGAATTTACTATGTCAGTGGTCGGAATATTTATATACCAACCATAAGTTTAGATAACAGTGTTGTAATTCTTCATATACTAATAGCGTTAACTTGAGTATATAATACTCATAGTTAACTATAAATTATAGTTTATTGATTTCTAGTTTAAATAACTTTCACTAGACACGTACAAAGATTTGATCAGAAACCTGCTATCTGATTCAGTAAATACTGATGTCCTTTTATACAAATCTTGTAATTCTATTCCATTTATTTTACAAGTCGTAAAAGTCGAGTAATCAAGAGTCCTGATAGATAAAGTTTAGATTAAACCTCCATTATTTTTACAACACTTAAATTCTTAAGTAGAAATAAAAATAACTTCAGCTTATTATTACTGACTGAGATATATTCTAGAAATCCACAAATCGACAGGCGTAACTAACACCCCTCTTAAGCTTTAACTTAGAATAAGAAATTCATTATTTATTAACTTTAAACTCAATTTCAATTTAATTCAAATAAAATTATACCACAAGTGCTTACATCGAAACCTTTGAAAGGACAAAATTATTTCCATGGACGGATTCTGTTTCATCTTATAACATCGTATTGTTATAATTTCATTCAGAATACAATTTTGTATTATTAAAGTTTTATATATTTATGGCTACACATCTGTAGGAGTAATTTCTAAACCACTTTAACGGATTGCGGTCGAGTTCATTAAAAATAATTATTTTGGTTATTGGCGCTATTCTACGCAAGGGTCCGTTAGATGGCGCTATCATCACGTTAATTATTGTATGTACAAAATAAAGAAACGGGCAAAATCAATGTATATAATTCCATTGACCAACTTAAGTTTAAATCTAATTAATTCTAAGCGATTTCGTTAGTAGTTAAATGTCCTCTTTTATTTTTGAACAATACTTCTAGTTCACTTTAAAATTATATTTCGATGTAGAATAATCTGCAATAACACATGTCATTCAGGTTGTATGTCACCTGAGAAGCAATATGAACATTGTATACCTAAATTCGGTGCGTCAGACGTTTGGCTGGATATTGCTTGTCCGAATATTTTTCCCTCAACCTTATTTACATTGAAAGCAGTATAAGTAATAAATTTTGCATTTCATTTTACAAAGAACAAACTCGGGGTATATTTGGATGCTGCCTGAAGTCAGACGAACATTTTAGGAATAAATAATTTCAATTCGTCAATTATTACATTATAAAAATAACAGTCTAGTCAGTCCGTGATTAAGATACCACCAGCTCGGAAAGCTGCACTGCTGAGAAGAGCTGGCTAAAAACTCAATAGTTTTTCTTTTTAAATTAATTAAACAATGTGTCATGTATACATTATAATTATTTATAAGCTCCACAACCTAAATTATTAGTTGATCAAAATGCTATAAACTAAAAACTTTTGTACGCTATAATAAGCCTTATTTAACAATATACTTTTAATTTATTTAAAGTAAGAAAAAGAAGGCCTAAGATGTCTCGTGGAACTTTATTTTATATGCACTCAAGCCCGTAAATCTGTCAGTGTTTTTTACGTAAGTATCCAAATTGCTTATCTAAATTCTTAGAATTTAAATTCTACTGCTTTTACAAATACTTAAGTAGCAAATATATTTCCAAACAAAAAATGTATTAAATCCATAAACAACAATTTTTGCTTCAAAAATACTGACTAAGGTGAAATAAAATTTATAAAGAGGAAAAATACATTTAAATTTATATAAATAATTAAACATTTCAAACACACACACACACACATAAAATATATGTTATACTTTATATTTACATGTAAACATATGACAGTTGAATAAATGGTGCTATTTATTTAATTAAGATTTGTAGTATTGTTATTTTTCTAGATAAAACTTGATTTTTATTATGTACATCTCTAATAATCCTCAAAGTAAAGACGGTAAAATCTCGACTTATCTTATAAAGCTGAAGAGATTAATTATTAAAAATCTATTTGCTTTAGCGAATACTAAGTTACTAACTCTGGAACATTCTTCAGATTTAGATAATATTTTCCCATTTCATTATTTTTTTATTTAAAAATGTTAAATATTATGTCAAAGCATAGCATTAAATATCAGTAAATCAAATATATCAGATACAGCAGTTAAAGAAAAACTGTCAATTGATTAGGGGGAATTTTACTTTTTTGATTGTCAATGTTGGCAGTCTTTATAAATAGAATATTGTCTTTGCTAGAATATGTCGATAAATGTTAAACGAGATATGTATGAACATTACTTGAATATATCTGGTCTTGAAAAAGTATTAATATACAATTTATGGAAGCGCTTAAGCTTCTAGAAAGCCATCGGCCGTGAATAACAGGCAGCCGAGATATATGAAATAGAGTCCGCAGTTAAAGTCGTTAAGCAACATATTCCTTAATATATAATAGTTTAAGAATATTCATGGTTTTAATTTCATAAAGTTTTCATGTATCTGTTACTGTGAGACTTTATATTTTTTAAATATAAATAAACAGATTAATAATTATATTTGAAACTTAAAATTGTTGGGTTTTAAATTATTTCATTGTAAGCAGTGTCAAAAAAGTTTTAAAAATTATTCCTTGTTGATCAATGTCTTTTTTTTTTAAACTTATTTTTTTTTCATTTAACAGCACAAAATATTTACAAGCAAACAATAATTTGAAATAAACAAAACAACTAAAAAGTACAGGGCGCTGTTTTAATCATAAAAGGCTACTCCTTTTAATAGTTAAATTTATAATAAATAATAAAATATTATCAAGGATATCAGACAGAAGTCGCTCACCATATGCAAATTTCCAAAACCGCTGCACACCCTCTATACACACTTACTCTGCAAACAAATCTCTCTTAACATGTCTAGTACAAATATTTAATGCCACGGGTAAAATAACTTTCTTATCTAAACACCATAACAAAAAGACAGAGAGCTACGTCGTGTGAAAAGCAAGACACTAGATTTCACACTCATTCCTTATTATTAAATGTTTTTCAGATATTCAGATTAAGTTTTTCAGATTTCAGATAGCAATCATCTCATTCAATTACACGTCGAAAAGTTATGGGAATTGCTGACAATGAGGAGCCATTGAAAACGGGAGTTCATTTTACAAATTTTTTATGCGAGCATATGTGCGTGACTCAGACTCAACTTTTAAAAAAAGTTTTTGTTTTCTTTTTAAGTATACAAATTATATGTATATATATAAATATATAAGTACGAGTATATGTAATAGTATTCTTATTATATATTTATAATAAATTGCTAAATTATTATATATTTTCTTATTTTTAAATAGTATCTTAATTCTTTTATTTCCCCAACTTTGGCAAACGCCTCTTCCAAAATGTTAGTGTATAAATCTTAATAGAATAACAGCATTGAGGATATATATACATCGAAATAGTGCTTTCCGAACTTTTACCGTTCAAAAGTGTCAATAAAATGACTACAAACCAAACTTTGCAAGTAAACATGTAAATATATACTAACTGTTGCTTTTTATTATCTGTCACGAAAAATTATTTATTTTTAAAATCGCATTAAAGTAGTGAAAAGACAATTATGTAAAAATAATATTATAAAATACACATTTTATTTATGAGAAACATAACTTGTTCGTATAAATCTTCTATCGCTATTTGAAAACATACAAATGAGAAATATTATTTCACTTAACCTTGCCGTGGGCCGCACGTCTGAATGTTTTAAAATTTATATCGGTTTGTATCTTTTTAAATCCAATTAAAAAATGTACGGTCCTATCGGATAATACTGTAAAAGCTATTGAAAAACGATTTAAATATGTACATATAAAACTTCCATTACTGAGTGACTGACTAACAGACAACGCACAGCCGAAACTACTGAATGTAAGAAGCTGAAATTTGGCTTGTATGTTCCTTGAATGTAGGGAGGCACCAATAGAGGATTTTAGGTTTTATATTTTGTATTATAATCGACTTAAAAAATTCTTTCTCCATTAGAAAGCTACATTATCTCTGAGAAACAAAGGCTATAACAATTAAAACGTCATATCAATCGTAATGTATTCCTGAGTCACATATGCTATAGGAATTTAATTCCAGTTGTAATAAGATTTCAGCCAGAAAAAAATGGTATTTGTAAAATAAGCGATGCCGGATTCATTAAAGGGCGTGATATAAACTAATTCCACGCACGCAAGCGAGTGGAAAGCTAGTTCAAGTATATGATTGTTCAGGATTTTGACTACTGTATAAATATTATAACAAAAATAATACAAGACATTTTTATTAAAAAGGAATTATAAAGATGTCATTTTCTGGAAGCTTATTAACAAAATATGATTTCAATACCTTGATAAAATGTCAATAAAAATAATTCAAACTGACGATGGCGTCTTGAGGAGGAATTTTAAAAATATAAACGAAATTGAAACCTCAGATAGTGATCAATCTTTCTAAAGTACCGGTCAGTCCGAAGTGACGTATTGATGTACAGAGAATATTAATTTTAGCTAAACACAATAAAAAAAACACCATAAACACTCTATAAATGGTACTGATAGTTATATTTTTAACATAAATAAAAAATATAAGCTTTATCTTAAATGCTTTTTCCGCGCTATCCATTACTGAATTTCATTCAGATTTAGTTTGTGATAGCATAAACTTTTTAACCTAAAGAACTCTTGCAAAAATGTATTACAAATAATATACTAATATAACAAGGCTTTCTATGGTTGAAAAAGCTGAACTATAATATTTGAATTAAAATATAATAATTGCTATACAAAATAAAAATCCTCGATTGCCGATTTACTTTTTAACAAACAAAACTACGTTTTAAAAGTTCCATTTTACTCTAGCTACTTCTAAAATTGGCAACATTAGCCCACAGTAGACAGACTGAATGTCCCGTTAGTAAATAAAACTGCCAGTCATTAAGCAACGAACAAAAATACTTGCTTCAATTGTCTTTGGCGGTTGGAAAAGTCACGTCCCTAATGACTCTGTCAACCGGTCATCGATCTACTAACTCTAAGTAACATCTTTCTGTTGAAATAAAATAGGAACCTTTTCAGACTGTCCGGTCTTATTGCAAAATATCTTAAAGTAATGTAAAAAAATAATAGAAGCTCACTAGGGAAAATATTTGTTATTTTTATTATAAGAAATTTTCCTTGCGTTTCTATAATATATTAATTTATTTAATTGGTTAAATAGGAAGGAAACGGCTAATGGGGTATATTTTCGTGAGCTGCCTTGAAGTCGCAATGCTCAACTCTTCAAGTTACAAGTGAAAATGAGTAAAATATTTTTTCAATAATGCTTGGCTGCGTTTTAAAGTAATGCCAGTTGAATTAAAACCAAATACTTTCGTAAGAACATTGCTACTTTTGAAGAATTCCTCCGACACTGATTACATTAAGAGTTTTAGAAAATTAATTGATTCTTGATTCCTATGAAACTAAATGACCTGTTTGTATTACTTTAAAATATTTAAAAACTCTATGACTCTTTAATCACACAGGTTCAAAAAAAACTAATTTGGTAACGGTTTGGTTGTAAAATGAATTGAGGAGCAAAAAGAATTAAAACTTTAATTCAGTAATATGATATTATTATAACTCCTTATATTAATATCATATTACTGAATTAAAGTGCTTGATATAGAGCTGTAAAAAATAACTATTATAATTGTAGGGACTTATAAACCGAATATATAAAAAAAATCATCGCATTTTGACAATAACTACCCGTAAAAAATCATTCATCATTCATTCAGGAACGTTCATTCAACCGTTTTAAATATTAATCGGGACACTAACACATTGTCGGATACATAATTCTCATTCCTCGAATTCTTGGTACCTACTTCTTAAAAAAATATGATTAAAAAAAACACAAAATATAATAATAATAAAAGAAATGTTTAGGTTTAAGTTATTGTAAAATATCAAATATTTCTGTATGGCTATTTTTAAATGAATTATCTTTAATCAGGTATCATTACTGAAAGTCATTTTGTTGATACTTAATATATTTTTGGGAATTTCGTATAAAATGAAATAACAATTTTAAAATTAAAGTGATTCAAAAGCGATAATTGAAAGGACGCTACTCGTATAATATGCAAATTAAATCGACTGTTTTTCAGTATAAAAGTTATTAACATTTTACATATTGGATATAGGCATATTTCAAGTATGAAAATGATTTTGTTTCGGTTTGTGAGGTCTTATGGCAGACTATTTTTTAAATTTTTCAACAGTACGGGATTAAATTTGTAACATAATAGACTACCTTTAGCAGGCAGCGCTGCTTGTATTAGATGCTTATACAAGCTATATATGATAATTTTAGTAATTATACTATATATTAATTATTGGTATGTTTAACATTAGTTTATTAATTAAATTGCCATTTTAATTGTCACGCGCACTCTGATTACGTATTTAAAGAGCTCTTAGAATCACGTAAAGAGTAATCTCAGTTGCTCGACCTCAACTTCCTTCCTTATTAACATGGCGACGTTTTTCATCTAAGCACAATGTATAACTGCCATTTATAATCTTATTATACGATTAACATCCGATTTAGAGCGCTTTAACCTTGCCTATGTTTTGATACGCTATTTCATATGGGAAGATGTTTTATTTTTACAAGTTTAAAAGTTTTTATAAAATAACAAAAATAGAATATGAAAAATATTATCTAACGTAAAAGCATCAAATAATAGTAAACAGTTATTTGGAAAGTATATCAGTTATTAGTATTTTCACCAAAATACGCTGCAGAAGAATGCTAAAAATTGATAATTCTAAGAAATGTAATACAGTTCTTGTTAACATAGTTATAGTTCTACTATTAATTGGAAGAAAACTCGAAAATATTAAGACTGACGACACTAAATAGTACTGGATACTGGAATATTTTTAATTGTTTTTTTTTCTTTGTTAGAACTAACAATCTACAGTAATGGAGAATTTGATTATGGTTGTTATAGTAGTGTTAAACCTCACAACATTTTACATTTCCTTTAATCTCTTTAAAAAAAATATTTTACACCTTATATACTTTTCGAATAATACGATATTTAATGAAATTCATACATAATCTATACACAACACATGAATAAAGTGTTACGTTCGATAACATTCGTAACATTTTTATAGATCATAAAAACACATGACCTAACCTAAAATAGTTACCAAACTAAACAAAAGCTAAGTCAATTATACTATTAAGAGGATTAATGTATGATCTAATCTTGAGATCTCAGTTTTATCCAAATTTTGATACCAGAGAGTCCGGTATAAAAATAGTCGAGACGAAAATTGTATGAACTGTTTTTTAAAGACGTGTTCTTTAAAATCTATTATGTACTGCAGTCACGTAGTAGAGTAGAGTTAGAGAGTTATATATTAGTATTATAAAGTATTAGTAGCTCAGTAATAACTGACTTTTATCAAGACATTAAAACCTCTCTATTTATTGTTAATCTATAAGACGTTAATTAACTCTCGCTGTTATTTTGGTACGAAAAATATAAAATATTATGTTACAATTTTTAGAGACACCTACCCGACAGTTTGAAGTAATAAATTTTAATTGTTTTTTTTTAAAAACCTTAACGATAAGTCCGCATAAGTCGTACATTTCCTGGTATTTCACGTACATCTACTGGCAACACCGGCGTATGGCAAAACGACACTGACAAACCAGTAAATCAGTTATCAAGAGTCCTGCAGGCTTACCATGCGCTCTTATAGCCATTTTACAAAAATCTTACTTTCGAATACATTATTAAAGTAATATTACTTCAATAGTGTTTTCATAAGAAATTTTGATGGCGTCATCCTAAATCATTCATTCTTTTACTATAGGAAATATTATTAACTCGTACCATGACGTGCTTATTGATATTGCAAACGTTAATGTAATATTGTTTTTATATCAAATTTGGGTATTTAAAGAATGTTACTATTTCAAGACGGATCTACCACCGATTCCCAGTGATTTTGATTAAATTTGATTATTTTAGCGTTGTAACCACGCAATTAATCAATAAAAACTAATAAAATAATAGTTTATTATATCATCACATTTAAAACAGTTTAGTTTCATTGTATTTCCTAAGATTATTATCGTGTAGTTCTTAGATGGCAAATTAACACAAGTTGTTTAAATTTCTGTAAAAGATTCCGCAAACAACGCTCTAAAAAAGGAGGCTCGAAAACATTTGTAAGAACAGTGGAATCCATTTACAACAATTATTGGAAGAAAAGGTATTCAAGAAGCCCAACAAGCCCTACAACAAGTATACACTGGAGCTGAACAGAGCAGCACAAATAACATTGGACTGGACTACAGCAGGACTGGACTACAGCAGGGTCATGCTACGCGCAATGCGCTTGTTCAGCAGCTTTGGGAAAGGCGCAATTTTTACATTTTGATTTGTTTTTATAAAATATGCTTAATTTATACACATATTCTTTGGGTCTATACTATTGGGTCAATCTTAATTAATATAAAGTAAAGTAGTGAAATATCTTTATTTGTAACATTTATTAAACTACTAAATTGTTAAATTGTCTTATTTTTACTTCAAAAATCAATTTGATAGTAACTACTTCAATATTCTTCTTTAATCTTTATTAATATCTGAAAGTTAAAAAAAAATAGATTTGTAACAAATAATTTTAAAATGCTCTTATATACATTACATTTTATCTAAATGTATAAATATTAGCATTGTTTAATGCTGAAACCATTATAATAAAAAACACATTATTATTTTCTAACTTGCTGCAAGATGCGATTCATTTCGACTAGGGCTTGTCGACTACAGCGGACTGAATTTAAGTGAGAATTTCAATCCCTCTATGAGAATTCAAAAAATCCTATAGAAATTCAAGTTGGTTTTAGACGCGACGACACTTGATCCTACAATAATAAGAAATAAAAACACTTATTTACATTTACAATTACAAAACACTTCACGTTTTCAAATATTTCATCGTTTATATCACTTTAATATTAAATTGTATACGTAAATAATAATTCAATAAATATAAGATATTTACTCTCTCTCTGACATTTTAATATTTTCAAATAGTTACTTAAAGCGTTCCGTTTCAGAGGATTATTACGTCAAAAAGTATATTAAATAATACCTTTTTCTTTATAAATTCACTGGCAATACCTAAACGTAGTTTTAATATTTGAATGAAATACGCAAGATTCTAAGTATATCCAATACTGTGAATATAATTAGAATATAAAAAATACGTATTTGACAAAATATCACAATATTGTATTTAAATGCGTGTTTAAGAATACAATTGATAGCATGGTGTAAAAGAGATGCCGCTCTACGAAATAAGCTTTTTCTCTTTCCCTCCTATTGCAGGAATGCAAGAATCATTCATTCTTTGACGTCACTAAGCAGGAATAAAACGTTACTGTTTTATAAAGCTCATGGTACGACTCAAAGTAATATTATTGTGATATTGCTACAAAACCATGATAGTTTTAAGAGTTCATGGTAGGCCTACTGATATATTAAGTTTAATTAAACCTTCGTTATTTTTTACAGCACTTGAATTCTTAAGTGGAAATAAATTACTCTTAGCTTATTATTACTGACTGAGATATGTTTAGAAATCCACAAACCGCTAAGAATTCTTAAGATTTGATCTTTTTGACAGTAAAAAAACTAAAGTCTTGAGAGAAACTATCTTCTTGACATTTTAAAAATATTAAATACTTTTATAACAAGGGACTTCATTATAATTAACGGGTAGTAATTGTAAACTGCACTGCGGCCGGCGCGACTCACGACCCTCTTGCACTTTAACTTTGAATGAGAAAATCATTCTTTATTTACTTAAGACTCAATTTAAATTTAATTGAAGTCAAACTATGCTTCACTTGCTTCGTTTTAATGTACAAAATTTATCTCCATCTCTCTCCAAATAATAATATTATATATTTATTGGATTAATAATATTATATATTTATTGGACGCTTTTATATATTTATTGGAGTAAATTATAGGCGACTTTAACAGATTACGGTCGTATTCATTAAAAATAATTATTTTTGTAATTAGTTTCATTTTATCCTAATTGATTTCTTTGGCAAGGGTCCGATAGATGGAGCTATTACCATATTCGGAATTGTATTTACTAAACAAAGCCACGGGCAACATCAAAGCAATGGTGACTTGATCTATTTAAGTTATAATATTTGTTTGTTAAGCATGAACAGTTTTAATGTTTGAGGTTAGTATATAATATTGATAAATATATGTTTATAAAAAAAATGTTCAGTTTAATAATATTTTATGCTAACAGAGCTTTTTGATCAGAAATGTATAAATAAATCTTTTCAAGCGACACGAGGTGATAAGTTTCGATAGTTCAGTGTATTTATTTATGGAACTAGCACCTGTCTCTATCAATTACCCACGAAATGCATGATATTCACTTTTTTGTAGTTTTGGAACAATCAATTATTATTTTTAGTCAAGGAGAAATACTAATAAGGAGAAACTAAATACAGCTTAGTTTATTATACATATAAATATAAAACAAATAAGAGATTGTTATTATTTTAAAGTCTACAGCTGTTTTCTTCCAAATCTATATCTTTTATCAAAATGTCTGTGCTTAGAAGTAATGACCTTAAAGAAAAAATCGGTCAAAATTCTACGAAGGGGACAGAACAGAGGAGCGCAGTATTCACTAACTTTTCACCAATATTGCTTGCGGCCATGATGGAGAAGAGCGTATCGCCATGACGAGCACAATTTTTAAGCCGGTCATTTCAAAAAAACTTGCTTGGCCTGGCAAGAGGGCGAAGACCCCTTGATCGCTACCGGCACCTTAAATGAGGCTACTAATTTCTACATATTCTATAATATATGTGTGTTAATATATTCCGAATTTTTGTCCACCTTTTACATAATATTTTACGTTAAATCTGTAAACTATTAATCGAATGAAAGTAAAGACACATTTGTAATGATAATAGTTAAAAAATAATCAGAATAAACTCTTGTTCATACAAAATTAATAATGACTAACCTAGTTCATAAATAATTATTACGAGATAATTATTGTTTTTACTTTCAAAACTTGAAAGTCTTAAATTTACATAGTTAAACAAATTCGCTATATGGATATAGATATAGAGACTTTCAAGACTCAATAGGTAACACAAAATCCGGTGAAATAAGCTCATTTAAATCTCTTTATATCTCGAGGCGGTGATTTTCCTTCGTGAGATTAGATCATATAAGACAGTCATGTATTTTAGGGTTAGTGGCTTTGTTGCTTCTCGCCTTAATAATATAATAACCAAGCATTTCTGATTTCAACAACAGAGCCTATTGAATAACTTCGTAAAAAGCGTACAGTAATGTGACATAACATATTAAATATCCACACATTTATTAAGAATGAGCCCGAGTAACAATTTGTACACTTTCAAAGCAATTTCAAATATATGCAGCAAGCTCATCGAATCGACCTTGCACGCCCAAACTGTATCGTAAGAGGTTCAAACATATAATGCAATACCCTTTACTTCAACGTCTTAAACCAAATATATTGAGAAATGTATGCTATTTCAAACATTTCCTTTGAGATACATTCCTTTAACTAAACAAAATCCTAAAACCTTATGCCCTGTTAGTGTATTTAAATAATGTTCATTACATTATAAGTTTATTTTCCAACAAATCTATTTGTTATAATTACCAAAATGTATTTATTTATAAATAATGAAGATATTATTATCTTAATGAAAAAAATCCATAAGGTTTTTTTTCCTAAGGGGAGAGCGCAAAAGTGCGAAGTATTCACTAACTTTTCTACAATGTTGCTTGTGGCCATAATATGATAGGGTATGAGCCTGTCGCCAACACGGTTAATAGGTAATAATGATTATAGTAATTACGTTTTTAATTATATATATATATATTACACCGAAAACCAATGAAATAATACTATTCATTAATTTATACAATTTTAATTAATTATATTTTATAAACAAGAGACGAAGCTTCTTAGCATTCCATGGATTCACCGTGCGAAAACAAATAAATTCAATTTATAAATTAAAATGACGTATGTCTTGCCTGCTTGTGATAAGACTGGATGATAATCCTTTGCACTGTTCTCCGCCAAATATAAATAAATGACTTCTTTTTTTCTACGACGTTCTCTCCAATCTTTTCCAAATATCATATTTAATATATCATTTTTTAACTTGTAATTATCTTCATACCCTCTCTTAATAACATTAAAAGTATTACTTAATGTTTTTAAATCTAGAACTAACTTATCCTTTTTGAGTTTCTTATTCACTAATATAAGATCATTTGATTCCCTAAACTCTGAGTCGTAGATAAGTTTAACTTTTAGTCTCAATATCTGAGTGTATAGATATATAAAATTGATTCAATGGATCATAGCTTACGTTTTTTAATTTTTCGGTCTTTCCCTTTTGTAATGTTATCGATTTAAATTTTCTGAAATGATAAACTTGTACCAGTGTTTTTATAAATCCGATCCGATCTATTAAACTTCCAAAATAAAAAAAATAAAATAAAAAAAAAAGAAAATAATTTGTTAAGAATCTTGAAATAATAAAAAGCAATAAAATAAACACTGCTTCAAAAGTTTTGAAGTGGGATTTGAACTAGTACTTTCCAGAACGCAGACGCTTTCACTTGACCGTCATACACTCAAAGGTTATTAGTGAAATAGATGAACGTTTGGTTTAACGCTCTTCTATCTGACAAAAACAAAGAACAATGTCACTTTCATGTTCATATGGTAATATTTGGGTCGAAAGGAACGTTAAATGAGTCACCAACACGAAATCAAAGCACTATCGTTTCACTACAGGTGAGTTTTATATAAAATAATGTTTATTTAGACACAGGTGATAGTTTATCTATTATATTTAATAGTCACACACTAATTTAATAGATAGTACATAAATTATATGGAGTAAAGTATGTGCGCTCGCCACATTGTGGCGATAGTTCATTACATGTTTTAGAAGTAGGTATCTTCATTACAAAAAAATGATATGTTGTGACATCCCTTTGAAGTCCACGCAGATGAAGTTGAGGGATACAGATATTATAAAGAGGAACTTGGAAACCTTTTTTAGTGCCTGATTCGTTCAAAGAAACTCATTGGAATCACTTTCTCATTCATCATTAAACAATTACCTAACAGAGGTAGTATCACATAAAAGAGTCACGTATATTTACTGGCACAGGCTCTGCTCTTTAATGATATTATAACCAGCTTGCTGAATGTATTCAATGTGTGTGTATTTGCAATGAGCTCAATAATGTTATTGGATTTGGTGAAATTTACGTTAATATTAGCAATCTTTATATATAGAAGATTGTTTCATTTTCTTTGCTACAATACTCGTACCTCAACGAATTTGAGACGATATGGGTATTAACATTATTTGAATATATCTGGTCTTAAAAAAGTAATAATATACAATTTATGGAGGCACTTAAACTTCTAGAAAGCCATCGTCCGTAAATAACAGGCAGTCGAGATATATGAAATACATTCCGCAGTTAAAGTCGTTAAATAACATATTCTAGAATATATTATAGTTTGGGAATATTCATGGTTTTTATTTAATAATCTTGACATATCTCTGCTATTGACCTGCTACAAAATTTAATATAATATAAGGAGTAAACGATAACAAAAATAGTACATGTTAATTTTGGCAGATTAATAATTGTGTCTAAAAATATAAATCTAGGGAAACACACATATATTTTCTTTTATTGAATATCTTCAATAAATAAAGTTTTTTTTTAAAGTTCTACTTTGTTTTGTTTATATTTTATTGTTAAAAACATTTGTTTACCCACCAAAAAAAAAAAACAAATCAGTAATTTAAGTAAACAGAAGAAAAGCAAACAATTTCAATTAATATAGAAAAATATCAGATGTAAGTATTTATACTTACTAAAACTAATAGTATGTATAAGATTTATTTTAAGCTACTTTCAATTATTCATTCATTGTTATATTATTATAGTATAGCGATTTATTATTCTTAATAACATGGCAAAAAAATATAAAAAGACTTTTATCTGCCTTAAAATACATGAAGTACTTATGACATCTCAATATAAGATGAAAAATACGAAGTGAATAATATATAAAATAAATAATGTTTTTAGCCAAAAATCGCTCAAGACAGAGGGTGACGTCGCGTGAAGAACAAGACACTGAAAGTCGCACTTATCCCATGTCATTAAATTCTTATCAGACAATAGCAATCGTATTAATCGATTAGACGCCGAAAAGTCATAAGCATAGCTGACAATGAGTTGTAAGAGACGAGTATGTTACCATTGAAAACCAGAGTTTGTTTTATTACATTTTTATACGAGCTTATGCGCGTGACTTTTCAGACTTTCAAAGCTAAGTGCTTCGTTTTCTTTGGAATAATACAATCTTTACTTATTTAAATATTTTATATATATTTATGTGTTTCTTTTTTTACAACTATTACATATTCATATTAAAACAATAATAGATTAATACTTAATAGTTAATCTCATGTTACCAATAGACATCGAAAAATGATTTTAATTATATTTCCCATCTTCCAAAATGTTTATATACAAATTGTAATAAAGTAACAATATTGTAGACATTTATATCGAAATGACTGATACGTCATTTTACTAGAAAGCATGTTAATATATGCAAAGAGCTTCATAGTATACAAGTGTATAGTTTCAAAATGCAAACAGCAATTTTTTGCTAGTTATTATGTGTTGAGAGCATTATACTTTTTTTTTAAACCAGATTGAAAGTATTATATTAATATCTATAAACATATAAGCTTATTTAAATATCAAATAGTTCTAATTCTTATAAAATCACAGAACCTCCGGAAACCGTCCAGTCGCTCTGCCTATTCGGCAACCGTATCGCTACCAGACTCTGTGCATTTATCACTTTATACATATTCGTCTTTATCAAGACGGTGGTGACATCTATTAGGCTTCTTTTGAAAATTCTATCCGCAGTTTTTTACCTTGCAATAGATACATGAGAAAAAGAGAATAAAATAAAATCAAAAAATAAAATCTGTTTTTTTTTATTAAAAAAAACTGTTTGCTTAAAATCTTTTATTGAAATTGAAAAATATACAAATGGAAAATATTATTTCACCAATCAAGCTCGGTCGCGCATCTGAATGTACTTACAATAATAAATATATATATCCAAATAAGAATTTTGATGATCTTATCGGATAATGCTGATAAAGCTTTAAAAAAATAATTCGAATTTAATATTGTTACTTTTCAAGATATCTATAACTATTATAAGATTTTGACTACCTTATAAATGAAATAAAACAGGAAATATCCGTTATGAAGGTGTTAAAAAGATTTTATTTTCAGAAAGCATAACTACAAGATATGATTCCATAACCTTGCGTTATTAAAGTGCCCGTCAAAATAACTCAAACTGGCGTCTCGAGGAGGAATTACAAAATATAAATTGAAATAGGAACCTCAGACAGTAATCAATCTACAGCTTAACCCAAAGTGAAGTATTGATGTACAGAGAAAATTAATATCAACATTACACCATAAAAATACAAAATATTAAACACTAAGGATGAAACTTAATTTTAGAACGATATATATTTTTTTTTCTTAAATACTTTTAACAAACTTTGAATTTTAAATTGAGATTTAGGTTTCGATAGCATAAACTTTTGTTAAAGTGTCTTACAAAAATTATTCAAATAAAACTTATGTCAGGTTTTCTATGTTTTGAAAAAGCTTTTATAATATTTGAATACATGGGTAGTTCAAAAACACGCGAGTAAGTAATTGTTTCGCTATAAGACAATCCTTGATTCATGCCATTTAACTGTTCAACTGTGGAACAAACTTCGTTTTAAAAGTACCATTTTATTCTAGTTTCTTTTAAAATTGGCAACACTAGCCCAGAGCAAACGGGCGGAATGTCCCGTTAGTAAATAAAACTGCCAGTCATTAGACAAAGAACAAAATTAGCTACTTCAATTGTCTTTGGCTGTTAGAAAAGTTATATTGACTCTGTCAACCAGTCATCGATCTATTAATTCTAAGTAAAATGTTTTGGTTCATATAAAGGAGGAACCTTTTCAGACTTTCCGGTTTTATTGAAAAATGTCATAAAAAAAATAGACGACCGCTAGAGAAAATATCCGTTATTTATAGGTTATTTCTTTGCTTTTCTATGCTGTATTAATAATTTTAATTGGTAAATGTACTCAGTAATAATTTAGCTTTAAGCCGTATAATACATATTTTTTGTGTAATAAAAGAATATTCTCATTTGAATAAAGTAAAATTTATGTACTTAAATAGGAAACAGTTACTGAGTGATAATGTCGTGAGATGCCCAAAAGCAAAATTACTCTACTCTGCAACATCATATTTAAGTGATGAAATATTTTTTCATTAATGCGGCTGCGTTTCAAAGTACTGTCTTTGATTTAAAATCAATTACTTACGTAAGAACATTGCAAACTTTTGAAGAATTCCTCAAATACCGATTTCATTAAGAGTTTTAAAATTATGACTGTATTTAATCAATATACGCAAGAGAATTAAAATACTACATAATAATTTTAATGAATTCAAGAAACAAATTGATTGACACAAAATTAATACTCGAAACAAAAATAAACTTGCTCTGCCCACCACTAGGTTCCATGAAATTGGAAATTCCTTTAAGGTTAATTGTATTCGATTTTACAACTTCTCGATGAAGCCTTGAATTCGTCACTTAATCAATTGAAATGATATGTTAAAAGGAATTCTATAAAAAAATCTATTATAGTGTAAAGTATTATAGTCTAAACATTAACGACGGTCTGCGAATAAATTTTATTTTAACGATTTTTAAGTTAAGTAGCCTTCGCAATTTGTTTGACGTTGTTAGTTGTCTTGTTTGATCAACTGGCCGCATCACACCGTTACTTTAGAAGTCATAACTTGCGGTGGCGTTGGGGGTCGGGTCGCCCTCTCTACCTTAAATATGACGAAGGGGTGATGACTGACCCTTTCGTTATGCTCGTGAACGGATGCTGCGTTCGGTGACTGGTCGTGTTGTTGGCAACGGGTTTGTTTTTATTTTTTTAATGTATATATTGATCATTTTTGCAATTTACATTTTTTTAATTCATTTTTATAACATAATTTGTTAATTAGTAGGCCTTCCCAACGAAGTGATTGTGGTTGTTCTAGTAGTCCATATTGAAGTTTGTGAAACAGTTATTACAATAAAGAATTACCCGGCTGAGTTTGCTGTGTGGTTCTTCTCAGACCAGGGTGTGCTTGAAACCCTCGTCCAGAGTTGCAAGATGACATTTTGCGGCACCGGCCATTACATGACCGCAGGACTCCACTCACGACGGGATCTGTGCTTTATATTATAACTTTGAAATAATGTAAAAACTCTGAGTGTTTATGTGTTATCAAGTTAATTGTAAAAATATAAACATACATATAAAGTACGTTTTGACATTTACCGTATAAAAAAATAGCACAGGTACAAGGTTTAAAGCTATAGCAATCGTCTTTTTCAATTACATGCCAAAAACGCATGACGGTTTGGTTATTAAATTTGTATATTAATTTGGTTACTTTATGTCATTTCAAACTTTTAAAGAAAAGTGTTGGTTTTCTTTTAAGTTATTTGTATTATAAAAGATGTTTTTTTAGATAATAATTCTTATTACAATGTATATGTATGTGGTTTTATTTACTTACAGGACATTCCGTTCATCCTCTCTAGTTAGAGTTACCAATTTTGAAAGAAGCTTGAATAAAATCGAACTTTCAAAATTTACTTTTGTTTTACAGATAAATAGTAAAGTGGCGTGAAACAATGATTGTTATTAAGTTCAACAATTACTAACTCGCGTATTTTTAAACAATTCATATATTATGAAAGCTTGCGTAATCTTTATTTTTTATATTTTATGTTTTTTAATACTTTTTCAAAAGTTTTTGTTAATACAGTTTATGGTAGCGCAACCTAAATCTGAATTCAATTCAAATTGCAGTAACGGATCTCGCTGAAAAAGAATTTAAGAAAAAAACAATATTTTTTCTTTTTTTATCGTTCAAAAATAGAATTAAAAGTTTCAGGTGCGGCTGAATCAGTTTACTTTGGTTCTATATAAATACTTTTTATTTTATAAAATATATCTTTGTTTTCATCAATCGCAAAATTGTTAAATGAAAATGTTAAGAAACATCATTTTTATTAATCTACTATTAATTAATAGAAGGCCCCAAATATGTTTAATCGGAGGACACTTAACTGTGTCGGGATTATTTTTAGTTTTCTGTTTGTTATTCGCTATGTTATATTCGTAGTTTAGTAAAGCCGTACGATATTTAAAGGTTCCAAAAATATTGCTATTAAAAAAAAAACTTTTTAACGATCTAACATTCATACATACATCATCTTAACATGCATACATATTTATGTATGCATGTTAAGATGATATTTACATTCTTTTTATTAATTAATTTTAATTAATAAAAAGAATGTAAATATATATACCGAATATAGACGCCGATATGACAATATTAGGGAATTAACAATATGAGTTTTTAATGAAAATGAAATATAGTCTAAACCTAAAATAGGAATAATGCTTAAGGTGGTTAGAAATTCTATACAATAGAAATCATAAAAATACATGACAAAACCTATAATGAGTACTAAAGTAAACAAAAGCTAAATTATTCAAGCTATTTGGAGGTCTTGCATAATATACGAACATGGGATCTCTTTTATCTAAATTGGGAAGCGAAGTTAGGGTAAATTATTTTTCAGAAAACAAATTTATTATTTACTGCAGTCAAATACTTGATCTGATTATATCGTGATTATAAATAGATAATTTTCAAAACGACATTGAAAAATCTCCATTTTCTGATAATATTCAAATTTGTACTCATTTATCGCTATCATTAATGTAACCAAAATGTCACTTAATTTACTTTTTATTACATTTTATTCAGACAAATAAATGACAATATGAAATAATAAATTATTGTTGATTTTTTAAAAACTTAAACAATAAATCGTACAAAATCTTGATGGGTTTCCTGGCATTTAACTACGTGTACTCGTCTGATGGCACTGCCGTCGTGTGGCAATAATTCTTCAAAAACGGCACTGACAACGCCGCTATCATCACTTCAGCGTAGGACTATGTCAGTGGTAAAAATATTTTAGACACAAACATACTTTAAGACAGCAGAATAGAAATTAGTTATATACTTTAAGCTTTATGTAAACTACCGATGAATAATTGATTGTATCATAATATTTCGATTATGTATTTACAGAACGTTACATTTAAGTTTTACATTGCTGAAAATTTTGTGTGTTGAAATATTATAGCAAATTATTTCTGAAATTATATACGTTTCTTTGCATAAAATAATCGTCCGATATGCTATTTAATTATTAAGCTAGAATAAAATATGTGGGACATCATATTTTTCGAAGGAAGTTTTCAATTAATAAATTTAACCCAATAAATTAATGATATGCAATATGTTTTAAATCTTAACCAAATATGTAAAAGTGATATTTATTGTCTGTTATTACTTTAGCCCTAATAAAGAACTTGAATATCTCTGAATATATAAAATAAACCTCAAGAAAGAGTAATTAGAGTCGTAAAAGTCGAGTTATCAAGACTCCTGAAATGTTTAGTTTAGATTAAAGCTTCGTTATTTTTAAAGCACTTGAATTCTTAATTAGACATAAATTAATTTCAAATAATATGTTATTACTGACTGAGATATATTTCAGAAATCCACAAATCGCTAATACTCTTATTTTTTTTTTCTTTTTGACTATAAAAAAAAACTAAAAGTTCTGGAGAGAAACTGTACCTTCTCAATATTTTCAAAATATTATATGCTTTTATAACAATAGACTTCAATATAATAAACGGCTAGTAATTGTAAGCTGCACTGCGGCCGACGCGACTCACGCCCCTCTTAAACTTTAACTTTGAATGAGAAAATCATTCTTTATTAACTTTAGACTCAATTTAAACTTAATTGAAGTAAAATTATTCTACAAGTGCTTACATCGAAACTTTTAATGTACAAAATTATTAACATGGACGAATTCTGTTCAATATCATAAAATATAATTTTGTAATTTTAAAATATTGACATATTTAACGGCAAGAAATCTGACGGAGTAAATTATGAACAACTTTAGGAGATTACGGTCATGTTCATTAAAAACAATTATTTTGGTGATAGGTTCATTAGCTAACCAAGCGTCCGATAGATGGCGCTATAATTATATTAATAATTAAATATACAAAACAAACCCACGAGCAAAATCTACGGTACATTTTCATATATTTAAGTTATGATAAACATAAATTATTCTCAATATTTTTATATTTTAAAATAAAATTTTTAAAATATGTATTTTTAATAATCCACTGAACATTTTAATAAAAAATTAGCAAGATATTAAGAATTATATATATAGTTAGTAATAAATATATAATGTTGCTCGTACATTTTTGCAAATTATTATTTAAATTTCTGTTAGTTGATTAAGATATTAAAGAGCTATACGTTTTATTATTCAAAGTGTTTGATCTCTTAAAAAATAACGGAATATACTATTTAATTAACTGTTATACTCCGCTTTTGAAAATTTATTTTTAATAAGCTTTTAAAGGTAATGGACTAATTAAATTTTACAGTAAAATTCTTATGTTTATCCATAGGCTTATACTTTATATTATATAAGAGAATAGTATTTTATATGATTTAAGAAAAAATAACAAATTATCCTGGTAAAATATATATGTTATTTTGCTATGTACGATGATTTCTTTATGACAGTTAAACTGTGGAATATGTATAGTCCTGGAATATTGTTTTTTAAGACTTATATAATAATTATTAAATCATAAATAAGTCATGTTATATTTTTTTATGCATCACTTATGATATTTATTGTCCTTGATATCAAATTCTGAAACTTAATATTCAAGTAATATTATATAGAATCAAAAGTGAGTAACCGGGTGTTAGTTCATTTTTTTCACATGAGAACATCTCTCGTAGCGTCGAAACGTGTTTAGTTTGCATATGCTAGGTGTCAAATGTTTCCTCCATACATTTATTGAGAATGAGCCCGAGTAACAATTTGT
Organism: Dircenna loreta; assembly: GCA_963555665.1. NCBI lineage: Eukaryota > Metazoa > Arthropoda > Insecta > Lepidoptera > Nymphalidae > Dircenna > Dircenna loreta. Next base: position 6,973,038 of record OY743093.1, on the reverse strand, counting down.
ACTCTTGAAAATGTAGATATTACATGTATTTTAAACTTTTACTTTGCAGTAAGAGTATCGAATGGACCTCGAACGTCGAAACTGTGTAGTAAGAGGTTCCAATATATAGTACAATACTCTTATTTCAACATCGCAAGGAATATATATTCGAGAAATTTATGCTATTTTGAATTAGCACATTTTCTTTGAGATAACATTTTTTTAACTAAAAAAAACCTCTCAAACATTGTGCCGTGTGAGTATATTGAAATAATATTCATTACATATATTATAAACATATTTATGGTAAAATAAATATAACAAATACTTAAATATTTAAACTTTTATGCCAATTTTCCTACGGGTCTAAATCTTGTACTTATTAAAGTGTATGAATTTCTAAATAATGCCCAGTATCAGTAACTTAATGAAAAAAATCTATCAATATCTCTAAAAGGGATGAACACGACTAAGACGTGTGTGATGAGAGAAAGAGAGAGATAGAGAGAGTCTATTGCCACGACGAGCAATATAAACTTAATTGCAACATGTTTTAGAAGGTGTCTTTTCGAAAAATATACCTAGAATATGTTGTAACGTCCTTTCTGAGTCCACGCAGATGAAGTTGAGGGCTACACCAATTATAAAGAGCAACTTTGAAAGCTTTTTTTAGTGTCTGATTCCTTCAAAGAAACTTTTTCGAATCACTATATTATAAAACAATTTTCCTTATAACGATAACACATCGTATAAAACAGTCACGTATTTTTACTGGCACGAGCTTCGCTCTTTAACGGTATTATAACCAGCTTGCCGATATTAGGAGAGCTCCCTATATCTGTACTTGTAATGAGCTCAGTTATGTTATTTGATTAGGTTTATTTATAAATAGATCATTTTTTCATTGTCTTCGCTAAAATACCTCGACGAATGTGTTATGAAATACGTATGAGCAATATTTGAATATATTTAAAGTCTCAAAAAAGTAATAAATAAAATTGTATGGAGGCACTCCCAACTTCTAGAAAGCAATACATATGACATATGAAATACCACAGTTAAAGTAAAAAAACACATATTTTTGTATATATTATAGTTTAAGAATATTCATGTATTTCATTTCATAATGTTGATATTTGTCTGTAATGGACGCGCCGTAAGCTCCAAAAGTAGCTGGCCGTATGTAAATTTCCCGAACTACGTCGTTACTATCGTGTATATTTGTATCAAATCAATCTTAGTTTACATTTCTTATAAAAAAATGATGATTGTATAATTCCATTATTATCTAAATACCAGAGTACAAAAGTAGCTGAAAACTAATAGTATATATAAACTATACCTAGTATTTATTTTAACCTATTACTATTTATTCATTGTTCATATTATTTCAAAGCAAAATATTAGTATTTAAAATAAATTATAAAAGTTTTTAATCTGCCTAAAAATACATGAAAAACTCATAACATGTCTTACATGGGAATTACTCGTAACATTTTAAATTAAGAAAATCGACATATTTAAATAAACAAATTAGGGCTAAAAGCAGAGGGTAATGTCACGTGAAGAACAAAACACTAGATGTCACTCACCCCTTGTTATTAAATTGTATAAGACGATAGCAATCGTCTAATTCAATTAGACCCCGAAAAGGCATGGTAATTGCTGACAATGAGTTATGAAAGCCGAGTATGTCGCCATTGAAAACGGGTGCTATTTTATTAAATTTTTATGCAAGCATATGTGTGTAACTTTACAAAAGATATGTGTTTTATTTTCTTTTAACTTGCAAGATCCTTACTTATTAAAATACTCTTAATAAAACTGTTAAGTATTTTAGAAATAATTATTGAATAATACTTAACACCTTATACGTGGATGAATTGATATTGAAAAAGTATTCTATTTGCCCAACTTTGGCAAACGCCTCCAAAATGTTTGTGTAAATAACAGCATTTAGAACATTTATATCGAACTGGTGCTTTCTGAACTTTTAACATACAAATCCTGGATGTGTCAATAATAGTACCATAGACCAGAGCATGTTTTTTTTTTACTGTATAGTAGACACTTGTACTTGTACAACTTTATATTAAAAACTATGCTGCTTATTGTGTGTTAGGAATATTACACTTATTTTCATAACCGGGTAAAAGATGTAATAATAAAATATATATATAAAGAAGAAGAGTCGTATTTTATAAACAGTTTTTTTAACAAAAAACAAAAGTTGTTTTTTTTTAAACATACAAATTAAGAATATCATTTTCAACCTATCAAGTTCGTCAGTCGCGCATCTAAACATAAAGAAATAATATCAGTTTTTATCTTTTTAAATCCAAATGAGAAATTAATGGTCTCATCGGATAATATTGATAAAACTCTTGAAATATAATTTGAATTTATGTATGAAATTATTATATTCATGAAATAATACAACTCGGTTATAGTAAAAAAATGTTTAAAAGGTTTTTTTTTTCTTAAAGCTTATTAACAAGATATGAATCCATAAGTTTGTGTTCAAAAATTTGTGTTTATTAAAATGTCCATCAAAAAAACTACGATTACAACATTATTTCTTAACTAGAGTCTAAAGCAAGAAGTTACAAAAAAATAATCGAATTAGAAACCTCAGACAGTAATCAATATACCGCCCAACCAGAACTAACGAATCCTTGTACAAAGAAAATTAATATCAGATTTACACAATAATAAACATTAAATACTCTATGGATGAAACTTTTACTTATATTCTTAAACGAAAAAAATAAAAGTTTTTTCTTAAATTATTTTTTAGCGTATTACGTGATTTGAATTTTGGAATCGGATTTGGGGTGCGATTGCATAAACTTTATTAACAAAAAACTTTTGTGAAATTGTCTTACAAAAAATACACAAATACAAATTACGCAAGGTTTTATAATATTTGAATAGTCATAAAATACGCGATCAAGTAATTGCTACACTTAAGAATAATCCTTAATTCACGTTTACTATTTAACTGTAGAACAAAACTAAATTTTTAAAGTTCCATTCTATTTAAGCTTTTTTAAATTGGCAACATTAGCCCAGAGCGGACGGACGGAATGTCCCGTTAGTAAATAAAACTGCCAGTCATTAGACGACGAACAAAAATACTTGCTTCAATTGTCTTTGGTGGTTGGAAAAGGCACTTCCCTAATGACTCTGTCAACCGGTCATCGATCTATTAGTTTTAAGTAACATATTTTGGTTTGAAAAAGGAATATTTTTAGACTCTCAGGTTTTATTGCAAATAAATAAAAAATAAAGGCTTTTGGGCTAAATATTTTTCATTTATTTTATAGACAATTTAGTTGCTTTGTCCTTTAAGCTGTTTTTATAGTATTAAAAAATGTATTTATTTATATTATTTTTTATTTATATTGTTTTTTATTTTTTTATTCTAAAAAAGAATAAAAAAAAATAGTAAAGTTAATGTACATATATAAATATATGTAAAAGTACATTAACTTTACGTTTTATTACTTTATATATTTATATATATTTAGTGGGCGGTATTTTCATGAGCTGCCCGAAAACCGACTTGCTCAACCCTTCAACTTACAACTTCAAATGAGAAAATAATTTTTCATTAACGCTTGGCTGCGTTCTAAAGTATTGCCCGCTGAATGAAAATCAATTACTTTCGTTAGAACGTTGCAAACTTTTAAAGAATTCCGCCGATGGTGATTTCATTAAGAGTTTCAGGAAATTTATTTTTCTATCTTGATTCCTATATAACTTAATTAAGTGTTTATATTACTTTCAGGAGATTTATTAATGTATAATCATCCACAATATTGTACACACTACGTGTTTATTGTACCCGCTGTTACCAAATTAATTATGATATATCAGGAAAAAGATGTTTTGACACTTACAGTAAGAAACTATTAATTACAAAAGATTTAAAGAAAACAAATATGTTTTTGGTTGTAAATATATAAAAAATAACAACTAGAAATGAAGCTTTAAATTTAGTAATATATTATTATAAAAATGTGTATTGAGTGGTACTAAAATAATTTAAAGGATTAACAGACCGAATAATGTTAATATTTTTAAAACATGGCGTTTTGCCAATGTTGACCAATCAATAAGATAAATAGGAAATTGCTGTTAAATAGGTAAAGAATACAGTAGATATGTTACAAATTTTAACATTGTGTTACAAATTTTAACATAATAGACTACTTATTTCCTGCGGCACCGCTTGCCTGTAAGAACAGATTATTATAAGTACCTTATACATCGAGTCATTTATCTTAACTACTGTCTAAAAACGATATTACTGAATTGTATATAATATTAGTTATTTACAAAAAAAGGTTTATTATTTCTATTGTAATTGGCATTGTCAAACGCAATCCAATTTACCTTTTTTTTTCTAAAATCAAACATTTTGGAGAATTTTAAAAATAATGCAGTTCTTCGACTTCAACTTTAGCCATTGTGGCATGTGGCGGTTTCCCAACTCCTAATGTATGAAGAAATTTTCAGACTTACTGTGTTATTGTTTTCGATTTTTTATCAACATAATTTTATTTCAAATTTTATTATACTTATTTTAGTTTCTCTACATAATTGTTCATAAAATTTTTCAATGTTATGGACCGTAGAAGCCCTAAAATTAAAAATAACAAGTCAGTTGCCAGCTCATCCAGCGCAAGCAATTCATTTCAGAAATTTAAGCTGCAGAATGACGCTGACAATGCAAGTGTGGTTAAGGAAATGTTGAATTATAAATCCATCAACACGCGGAGGGTCAAATCTGGGATTGCTGAACAATAATATTTAAAAATAATCCATTTATCCATAATTCTGATACTTTACTTGCTATTTAATTATTTTGCAATAATTACACTTCTTATTATTTCAGTATCGTATTGGTCTTATAAATTTGAATAATGGACCTCTAAATGCCCTCCTCCATCATTTTTCATGAATCTCTGTCTTTTCCAAGTTTAGTCCAGTCTTCCCTGTTACGTGGATTATATCACCAGCCCAGCTTGTGGATTGCCAACATTTCTTTTACCAGGTGGACCTTTCCATCGTGTAGTTTCTATTGTCCAGCTTTTATCTGCGTATTGGGATATGTGACCAGTCCATTTCCATTTCATAGCAAACGCGTGTTTTAGAGTTTTCGTGTTCTGTGTATAATTTCATTCTTCACTTTGTTTACTATTCTGATCTGTCGTACGTTTCTTTCCACTGTGTACATTTGATTTTATAATCTAGTAATATTATCATTTCTTCTATATCCTTAGCAGTTTAAGCAATTATAACTATGTCGTCGGCAAATTTTATATTCAAATTCAAAATATCTTTATTCAAGTAGGCATTTATATGCACTTTTGAATTGTAAATTATTACATTATAAAAATGTCAGTATAGTCAGTCCATGAGTAAGCTACCACCATCTCGGAATGCTGCTCTGCTGAAAAGATCTGGTCAGAAACTCAACAGTTGCTCTTTTAAAAACAATTTAACAGTGTTTGATGTATACTTTAGAATATCCTGCAAATAAGTTAACAACCAAAGCTCCACAACCTAAGATTATATTTCGATCTACTAAAGATTATTATAAGCTATATTTAAGAATATACTTTTAATTTAAGATTTCAAAATATGAAAAGAAAGGTCTTGTGGATTTCGGTTGGTTTAAGCCCTTTCCAATCAGAACTAAACTTACGATATACTTCAAACAGTATTTCATGACGAAGCCTTATAAAACGCCTAATTAGTTTTATAAGTTGAATTTATTTATTGAATGTGCACGTATTTATCATTCCCTAGGCAATAACTATAATTATATAGTTCTAACTGAAACGTAGCTTAATGATAATATAAACCATGAGGAATTATTTGATAATAGCTACACAGTCTATTGAAGAGATCGTGAAGCTACTGATTTTCGTTCTAACAAAAAAGGCGGTGGAGTTCTTGTAGTTGTTTCGAATAGATTGCATTCCACACGATTATCAGAATCTGAAAGATATTGCAAAGATGTTTATGGTAAAAATAGATTCAAATTATAGAGATATTATAATTTAATGTTAAGTATATCTTCCTCCCCCACTTTATAAGCATTTGGTCAAACATTCTTTGGATAAGACATATGTATCAAAACGTTAAACAAAAATTCGTGTTTCGAAAATACTGACTATAGTGAAATAAAATATATAAAGTGGAAAAACACACTCACATTAATGAACTTCATTATAGAGACCGAACCTCAAACATAAAATATATATGACTTTATTTAATAGGTACGTTGTAACTTCGAGTTAAAATATTTATTTCTTAAGTGTATTTATATTTTCTATCTAGATGGAAGTTGTTCCTTCGGTTAATTACATACATCGCAATTTATAAAAACATCTGTTTTCAAATTATGAAGCTGAAGAGACTAATATGTTTTTGTTTGTTTGAAAGCAGTGAATAATATCATTAGGTTCCCGATTCTCATTCAAATCACTTTCTGTCATACGATAATTTCCCTTTTAGAGATGGTATCGTACAAAAGAGTCACGTATTTTTACTGGGACAGGCTTCGCTCTTAAATGATATTATAACCAGCTTGCCGATATTGGGAGAGTTCAGTATCTCTTTATTTGCAATGAGCTTAAAAATGTTATTCGATTTGGTGAATTATAATTTGTTTGATATCAACATTGGGAGTCTTTATATATAGTAGTCTCATTGTACGGTATGGTTGTTCAAAGGTATCGTATTTTCAATTAATTTTAATGAGTGATGTGTTGTTGGCACAGCCCGTAAAGTTAGGTTTATCTAAATTTCAAGAAGTTTCTAATTATTATTTTAATAAAATATTCATGGATTTGATTTTATAATTTTGATGTATCTTTAACTGGCCTGTCATAGCATTCAAATCTTGATATTTAATTTAAAAGGAGTAAGCATGTATATGTCAAATAATGGACTGATAAATTATTCTGTTTGAATCTTAACAATTAGGCTGAAACTTAAATTTTGTTTAATTGAATTTCAGAAAAAAATAATTGTTTTATTTTGTCGATCAATATTTAATTATTAAAAATATTTTGATAGACATCTCAAAATAAGGAAATCAATTATATATATAACGAACACATAATAACTAAAGACAGAGGGTTATGTCGTGTGAAGAGCAAGACACTAGATATCGCACTCATCCCTCGTTATTAAATTCTTTTAAGACGATAGCAATCGTCTTATTCAATTTACAAGCAAAAAAGGCATAGGAATTGCTGACAATGAGTTGTGAGAGCCGAGCATGTCGTCATTGAAAACGGGAGTTTGTTTTATTAAATTCTTATGTGTGCATATGTGTGTGACTTAACATGCTTTAAAGGATAAGTGCTTTGAATTATTGCAGTGAAACTTCTTTATTCAGGGTTGGAAAAAAAAATCCGTCACATTTTTTGGTTACGCGTCACATTTTTCTGTTACGCGCCATGTTTATTTTGCCTCTCACGATAGATTTAGACAAAGTAGTAGATTTTCCGGTACATTAAAAATAGCATGTCGCTTAAACGGAATTACTCCCACCACCAGACTTTACCGTTCAGAAATACACGTGCAGTTACAGCAATTGGTGTGTGCTTCAATGCCAAATGAAACATGGGATAAAAATATTAATTGTCGCATTGTATATCTCCTAATCAGAAGTTGAATGCTATTATTAATTTTCTTCAGCAGTCATTGTTGCCGTACACGAGTGGAGGTGCCTCTTTACTCGGTAACAATAATTACAAAGTACCCATAAGTGGAGATTTTAATGTCAATTTTGCTTCTTCTTCTACTTCTTCTTCTAATTTAACTTCTTTGAAGCTAGTTGAAAGATACTACATTTATCCATTAAAAACAGTTCTCAAGCGTCAACAACAATCCGTTGGAGTTTTTACTCGGTCCCTAAGAATATATATAATTGTATTATTTGTATGCTTGACTTTACATACTTTAAAGGATAAGTGCTTTGCATTATTTTTAGTTATACAATTAGTTCTTTAATATTTTTAGAAATATGTATATAAATGGTTGTCACAGCGGTTAAATATTTGTATTTGTGCCATGAAAATTATATTTGCCTTCTATATAATATATATTGTATTATACTATCTGTATCAATAAAAATACTGTAAACCAAACAAATAAAACATGTAACTATAGTATACAATTACATTATACAGTATTACATTATACAGTATTATAGTATACAGTATACAATTCCAAACAAAAACTTTTACTGCTTATTATATGTTAGAAAAAAAATACTTATTTATAAAAAGAGATATAGATATTGATACATAAAAGACTATTATATAAGGTTAAAAAGTAAGTACACAATTTAATATACAGATTTTTTAATAAATTATTTACACTTTTTGTTATAAATATTTTACTTATGTTTGAAAATATACATTTTAAAAGTATTATTTCAATATATCAGAGTTTGTAAAATAATTATCGGTTCTTATCTTTTTAAATTCAAATGAAAAAGGAATTCTCTTATCCGATAATAAGATAAGCCTATTGAATAATAATTCGAAGGTAATTATGTGATTATTCAAGTCATTTACTATTTTAAATAATACTCAAGACTCATTTGTTTTATAATAGTTTTTGAAAAATTGAAATGGAAAGCTTATTAAAAATATATGAAGGCAATAAAAACTTGTGTTAATGAAATTCAATCAAAATAATTTCAACTGACGTGTAGAGGATGAATTACAAAACAAATATCGAAAAAGGAACCTCCAACAGTGATCAATCCACCGCTCAACCCGAAGTGACGTATTGATATACAGAGAAAATTATTATCAGCTTTACACAATAAAAAATACAAGACACTCTGTGGTTTAAACGCTTACCTTTGTGTTCAAAAAGAAATAATAAATGTTTTATCTTAAATACTTTTTACGCGCGTTAGGTTGCGATAGCATAATCTATATTTACAAAAACTTTTTGTATAAATGTCTTACAGAAAATATACAAATACAACATACACAAGGCTTTCTATGGTTGAAAAAGCTTTTACAATATTTGAATAGTTACAAAACACGCAAGCGAGTAATTGCTACACTAAAGAACAATCCTTGTTTTACGCCGCTTTACTGTTCAACTGTAGAACAACACTACATTATGAAAGTTCCATTTTATTCTAGCTTCTTTGAATTTGGCAATACTAGCCCAGAGCAAACGGACAGAATGTCTGGTTTGTAAATAAAACTGCCAGTCATTAGACGACGAACAAAAATACTTGCTTCAATTGCCTTTGCCCTTGGAACGGTACTTCCCTACTGATTCTGTCACCCGGTCATCGATCTAATAACATCTTTTGGTTTACATAAAAAGGAACTTGTATAGCTTCTAACGTTTTATTGCAAATTATAAAAAAATAGAGGGGCCAAATATTGGCTATGTATATAAAAGGTAATATTCCTTGCTTTGCTGGACTGTTTAAATAATATTTATAATTTTAATTTAATTACAATTATTAAAATTATTATATTGTTAAGTAGAAAAAATAATTTATAAATAATTAATAAAACTGTATCTTACATAGTTTTTTTATAATATATATATATATATATATATATATAATGTTTTTTTATTTTTCTAATAATTATATATATATATCTTATAATTAAATATAATAAAGTTTATGTACTTTTCCAGCAAGAAAACGACTAATTGGCCATACTTTCGTGAGCTGCCCAGAAGCCGTCTTGATCTATTCTTCAACTTACAACTTCAAATGAGAAAATAATTTTTCATTAACACTTGGCTGCGTTATAAAGTACTGCCAGCTGAACTAAAATCAACTATTTTCATAAGAACATATCATAATTTTGGATAATTCCTCTGATACTGATTTCATTAAGAGTTTCAGGAAATGAAACATTTCTTGATCCCTGTACAACTTAATCAACTATTTACGTTACATTGTGGGTAACTAGAAGAATAAAGATATTTCTAAAGTAATGAAGAAATTTCTAAACTCTGATTTTATTGCCATTTTCGACTTTCTTGTGAATATGGCGTCGTTTTGCATCTCTTTTAATAAACTTGAATTAAAGGTCCTCATAAAGGTTATGAGGACCTCATCTTGCATCTAAATGACCGTCAGTAATAACCAAATAGAAATTAATGGTATAATATTACATAAATATTAAAGTACAGGTAATAATCGAATAATTTGTACACAAATTTCCAGGTCTTTATATTATTGTACTCAAATAAGTGTTTATCGTATCATTTACTTTATTTGCCATAAAATGAGAGAAAAATTGCTATCACTACGGCATTTTATCGAAGTTCGAAGACTAATTATAGAAAACACGTTCGCCAAAGAGCAATGTGCTTGGAGTTGAAGGAACTTATTACGGAACTAACAATAATTCATTAATTAGCTCAATTATATAAATATAATGTAAATTAAACCTAATCTAGACTCATATTTTCAGTGTTAAGGTGGTTACCTGTTTTATTTAATATTTTTAATTTAGATTACAATATAAATTATAAAAATACTTGATTACATATATAAAAAGAAATAAAGTATAGAAAACCTAAATTATTTGTACTATAAGGAGGTTTTAAATAAAATATTAACTATGGATGTGAATTTAATCCAAATTGTGATACCCGAGAGTCTGGTATAGCACAGGGTGGATGAACTATTTTTCAGAGAACACATCTACTATGCACTGCGGTCACGTAGTAGAGTTAGAGAGTTTGTATATATTATAATTATATTTACCCGGCTGTATTCACGTAGAATTAAATCGGAATGTGTCCAACTAGTTTTGAACTCATTCAGGGTTCTTACTGTAAAAATACAAAATATTAAACACTAAGGATGAAACTTAACTTTAGAACGATATAAATTTATGTTTTTTTTTCTTAAATGCTTTTGCCGCGCGTAACGTTACTTGAATTTTAAATTGAGATCTAGGTTTCGATAGCTTAAACTTTTGTAAAAGTGTCTTACAAAAATTATTCAAATAAAACTAATGCCAGGTTTTCTATGTTTTGAAAAAGCTTTTATAATATTTAAATACATAGGCATTTACAAAACACGCGAGTAAGTAATTGCTCCGCTATAAGACAATCCTTGGTTCATGTCGCTTTACTGTTCAACTGTAGAGCAAACTTCGTTTTAAAAGTACCATTTTATTCTAGTTTTTTAAAATTGGCAACACTAGCCCAGAGCAAACGGACGGAATGTCCCGTTAGTAAATAAAACTGCCAGTCATTAGACAAAGAACAAAATTAGCTACATCAATTGTCTTTGGCTGTTGGAAAAGTTATGTTGACTCTGTCAACTAGTCATCGATCTATTAATTCTCAGTAAAATGTTTTGGTTCATATAAAGGAGGAACCTTTTCAGACTTGCCGGTTTTATTGAAAAATTTCATAAAAAAATAGACGATCGCTAGAGAAAATATCCGTTATTTATAGGTTATTTCTTTGCTTTTCTTTCCTGTATTAATAATTTTAATTGGTAAATGTACTCAGTAATAATTTAGTTTAAAGCCGTATAATACATATTTTTTGTGTAATAAAAGAATATTCTCATTTGAATAAAGTAAAATTTATGTACTTAAATAGGAAACAGTTAATGAGTGATAATGTCGTGAGATGCCCAAAAGCAAAATTGCTCTCCTCTGCAACATCATATTTAAGTGATGAAATATTTTTTCATTAATGCTTGGCTGCGTTTCAAAATATTGCCTTTGATTTAAAATCAATTACTTACGTAAGAACATTGCAAACTTTTGAAGAATTCCTCAAATACCGATTTCATTAAGAGTTTTAAAATTATGACTGTATTTAATCAATATACGCAAGAGAATTGAAATACTACATAAGAATTTTAATGAATTCAAGAAACAATTTGATTGACACAAAATTAATACTCAAAACAAAAATAAACTTGCTCTGCCCACCACTAGGTTCCATAAAATTGGAAATTCCTTTAAGATTAATTGTATTCGTTTTTACAACTTCTCGATGAAGCCTATTCGTCTCTTAATCAATTGAAATGATATGTTAGAGGGAATTCTATAAAAAAATCTATTATAGTGTAAAGTATTATAGTCTAAACATTAACGACTGTCTGCGAATAAATTTTATTTTAACGATTTTTAAGTTAAGTAGCCTTCGCAATTTGTTTGACGTTGTTAGTTGTCTTGTTTGATCAACTGGCCGCATCACACCGTTACCTTAGAAGTCATAACTTGCGGTGGTATTGAGGGTCGGGTCGCCCTCTCTTCCTTAAATATGACGAAGGGGTGATGACTGCCCCTTTCGTTATGCTCGTGAACGAATGCTGCGTTCGGTGACTGGTCGTGTTGCTGGCAACGGGTTTGTTTTTATTTTTTTAATGTATATATTGATATTTTTTGCAATTAACAATTTTTTAATTCATTTTTATAACATGATTTGTTAATTAGTAGGCCTTCCCATCGAAGTGATTGTGGTTGTTCTAGTAGTCCATATTGGAGTTTGTGAAACAGTAATTACAATAAAGAATTACCCGACTGAGTTTGCTGTGTGGTTCTTCTCAGACCAGGGTGTGCTTGAAACCCTCGTCCAGAGTTGCAAGATGACATTTTGCGGCACCGGCCATTACATGACCGCAGGACTCCACTCACGACGGGATCTGTGCTTTATATATTATAACTTTGAACTATTGTAAAAACTCTGACTGTTTATGTGTAATCAAATTAATTGTAAAAATATAAACATACATATAAAGTACGTTTTGACATTTACCGTTAAAAAATAATAATAGCACAGGTACAAGGTTTAAAGCTATAGCAATCGTCTTTTTCAATTACACGCCAAAAACGCATGACGGTTTGGTTATTACATTTGTATATTAACTTGGTTACTTTATGTCTTTTCGAACTTAAAAAAAAAGTGTTGGTTTTCTTTTAAGTTATACTATAAACTAATATATATATAATCGTATTTGTATTATAAAAAATGTTTTTTCCTAATACTCATTACAATGTATATGTATATATAATATATATATGGTTCTATTTACTTACAGGACATTCTGTTCATCCTCTCTAGTTGGATGTTACCAATTTTAAAAGAAGCTAGAATAAAATCGAACTTTTAAAATGTACTTTTGTGTTACAGATAAACAGTAAAGCGGCGTGAAAAAATGATTGTTATTAAGTTCAACAATTACTAACTCGCGTATTTTTAAACAATTCATGTATTATAAAAGCTTGCGTAATCTGTATTTTTTTATATTTAATGTTTTTTAATACTTTTCCAAAAGTTTTTGTTAATACAGTTTATGGTAGCGCAACCTAAATCTGAATTCAATTCAAATTGCAGTAACGGATCTCGCTGAAAAAGAATTTAAGAAAAAACAAATATTTTTTCTTTTTTTCAAAAATAGAATTAAAAGTTTCAGGTGCGGCTGAATCAGTTTACTTTTGGTTCTATAACAATCTAACATACATCATCATGACATACATACATAAATTAATAAATAAAAAGAATGTAAATATATATACCGAATATAGACGCCGATATGACAATATTAGGGAATTAACAATATGAGTTTTTAATGAAAATGACATACAGTCTAAACCTAAAATAGGAATAATGCTCAAGGTGGTTAGAAATTCTATACAATAGAAATCATAAAAATACATGACAAAACCTATAATAAGTACTAAAGTAAACAAAAGCTAAATTATTCAAGCTATTTGGAGGTCTTACATAATATATGAACATGGGATCTCTTTTATCTAAATTGTGAAGCGAAGTTAGGGTAAATTATTTTTCAGAAAACAAATTTATTATTTACTGCAGTTAAATACGTGATCTGATTATATCGTGATTATAAATAGATAATTTTCAAAACGACATTGAAAAATCTCCATTTTCTGATAATATTCAAATTTGTACTCATTTATCGCTATCATTAATGTAACCAAAATGTCACTTAATTTACTTTTTATTACATTTTATTCAGACAAATAAATGACAATATGAAATAATAAATTATTGTTGATTTTTTAAAAACTTAAACAATAAATCGTACAAAATCTTGATGGGTTTCCTGGCATTTAACTACGTGTACTCGTCTGATGGCACTGCCGTCATGTGGCAATAATTCTTCAAAAACGGCACTGACAACGCCGCTATCATCACTTCAGCGTAGGACTATGTCAGTGGTAAAAATATTTTAGACACAAACATACTTTAAAACAGCAGAATAGAAATTCGTTATATACTTTTAAGCTTTACGTAAATTATCGAAATTGATTGTATCATAATATTTCGATTATGTATTTACAGAACGTTACATTTAAGTTTTACATTACTGAACATTTTGTGTGTTGAAATATTATAGCAAATTATTTCTGTCTGTCAATTATATTTTTCGAAGGAAGTTTTTAATTAATAAATTTAACCCAATAAATTAATGATATGCAATATGTTTTAAATCTTAACCAAATATATAAACGTGATATTTATTGTCTGTTATTACTTTAGCCCTAATAAGGAACTTGAATATCTCGGAATATATAAAATAAATCTCAAGAAAGAGTAAGTCGAGTTATCAAGACTCTTGAAATGTTTAGTTTAGATTAAACCTTCGTTATTTTTTAAGCACATGAATTCTTAATTAGACATAAATTAACTTCAAATAATAAGTTATTACTGACTGAGATATATTTTAGAAATCCACAAATCGCTAATACTCTTAATTTTTTTTTCTTTTTGACTATAAAAAAACTAAAAGTTCTGGAGAGAAACTGTACCTTCTCAAGATTTTCAAATATTATATGCTTTTATAACAATAGACTTCAATATAATAAACGGCTAGTAATTGTAAGCTGCACTGCGGCCGACGCGAGTCACGCCCCTCTTACACTTTAACTTTGAATGAGAAAATCATTCTTTATTAACTTTAGACTCAATTTAAACTTAATTGAAGTAAAATTATTCTACAAGTGCTTACATCGAAACTTTTTAATGTACAATATTATTAACATGGACGAATTCTGTTCAATATTATAAAATAAAATTTTGTAATTTTAAAATATTGACATATTTAACGGCAAGAAATCTGATGGAGTAAATTCTGAACAACTTTAGCAGATTACGGTCGTGTTCATTAAAAACAATTATTTTGGTGATAGGTTCATTAGCTAACCAAGCGTCCGATAGATGGCGCTATAATTATATTAATAATTAAATATACAAAACAAACCCACGAGCAAAATCTACGGTACATTTTCATATATTTAAGTTATGATAAACATAAATTATTCTCAATATATTTATATTTTAAAATAAAATTTAAAAATATGTATTTTAAATAATCCACTGAATATGTTAATAAAAAATTAGCAAGATATTAAGAATTATATATACGGTTAGTAATAAATATATAATGTTGCTCGTACATTTTTGCAAATTATGATTTAAATTTCTGTTAGTTGATTAAGATATTAAAGAGCTATACGTTTTATTATTCAAAGTGTTTGATCTCTTAAAAAATAACGGAATATGCTATATAATTAACTGTTATACTCCGCTTTTGAAAATTTATTTTTAATAAGCTTTTAAAGGTAATGGACTAATTAAATTTTACAGCAAAATGTCTTATGTTGAGTTTTACCATAGGCTTATACTTTATATTATATAAGAAAATAGTATTTTATATGATTTAAGAAAAAAAACAAATTATCTTGGTAAAATATATATGTTTTTTTGCTATGTACGATGATTTCTTTATGACAGTTAAACTGTGGAGTATGTATAGTCCTGGAATATTTTTTTTAAGACTTATATAATAATTATGAAATCATAAATAAGTCATGTTATATTTTTTTATGCATCATTTATGATATTTATTGTCCTTGATATTAAATTCTGAAACTTAATATTCAAGTAATATTATATAGAATCAAAAGTGAGTAACCGGGTGTTAGTTCATTTTTTTCACATGAAAACATTTCTCGTAGCGTCGAAACGTGTTTAGTTTGCATATGCTAGGTGTCAAATGTTTCCTCCATACATTTATTGAGAATGAGCCCGAGTAACAATTTGTACTCTTGAAAATGTAGATATTACATGTATTTTAAACTTTTACTTTGCAGTAAGAGTATCGAATGGACCTCGAACGTCGAAACTGTGTAGTAAGAGGTTCCAATATATAGTACAATACTCTTATTTCAACATCGCAAGGAATATATATTCGAGAAATTTATGCTATTTTGAATTAGCACATTTTCTTTGAGATAACATTTTTTTAACTAAAAAAAACCTCTCAAACATTGTGCCGTGTGAGTATATTGAAATAATATTCATTACATATATTATAAACATATTTATGGTAAAATAAATATAACAAATACTTAAATATTTAAACTTTTATGCCAATTTTCCTACGGGTCTAAATCTTGTACTTATTAAAGTGTATGAATTTCTAAATAATGCCCAGTATCAGTAACTTAATGAAAAAAATCTATCAATATCTCTAAAAGGGATGAACACGACTAAGACGTGTGTGATGAGAGAAAGAGAGAGATAGAGAGAGTCTATTGCCACGACGAGCAATATAAACTTAATTGCAACATGTTTTAGAAGGTGTCTTTTCGAAAAATATACCTAGAATATGTCGTAACGTCCTTTCTGAGTCCACGCAGATGAAGTTGAGGGCTACGCCAATTATAAAGAGCAACTTTGAAAGCTTTTTTTAGTGTCTGATTCCTTCAAAGAAACTTTTTCGAATCACTATATTATAAAACAATTTTCCTTATAACGATAACACATCGTATAAAACAGTCACGTATTTTTACTGGCACGAGCTTCGCTCTTTAACGGTATTATAACCAGCTTGCGATATTAGGAGAGCTCCCTATATCTGTACTTGTAATGAGCTCAGTTATGTTATTTGATTAGGTTTATTTATAAATAGATCATTTTTTCATTGTCTTCGCTAAAATACCTCGACGAATGTGTTATGAAATACGTATGAGCAATATTTGAATATATTTAAAGTCTCAAAAAAGTAATAAATAAAATTGTATGGAGGCACTCCCAACTTCTAGAAAGCAATACATATGACATATGAAATACCACAGTTAAAGTAAAAAAACACATATTTTTGTATATATTATAGTTTAAGAATATTCATGTATTTCATTTCATAATGTTGATATTTGTCTGTAATGGACGCGCCGTAAGCTCCAAAAGTAGCTGGCCGTATGTAAATTTCCCGAACTACGTCGTTACTATCGTGTATATTTGTATCAAATCAATCTTAGTTTACATTTCTTATAAAAAAATGATGATTGTATAATTCCATTATTATCTAAATACCAGAGTACAAAAGTAGCTGAAAACTAATAGTATATATAAACTATACCTAGTATTTATTTTAACCTATTACTATTTATTCATTGTTCATATTATTTCAAAGCAAAATATTGGTATTTAAAATAAATTATAAAAGTTTTTAATCTGCCTAAAAATACATGAAAAACTCATAACATGTCTTACATGGGAATTACTCGTAACATTTTAAATTAAGAAAATCGACATATTTAAATAAACAAATTAGGGCTAAAAGCAGAGGGTAATGTCACGTGAAGAACAAAACACTAGATGTCACTCACCCCTTGTTATTAAATTGTATAAGACGATAGCAATCGTCTAATTCAATTAGACCCCGAAAAGGCATGGTAATTGCTGACAATGAGTTATGAAAGCCGAGTATGTCGCCATTGAAAACGGGTGCTATTTTATTAAATTTTTATGCAAGCATATGTGTGTAACTTTACAAAAGATATGTGTTTTATTTTCTTTTAACTTGCAAGATCCTTACTTATTAAAATACTCTTAATAAAACTGTTAAGTATTTTAGAAATAATTATTGAATAATACTTAACACCTTATACGTGGATAAATTGATATTGAAAAAGTATTCTATTTGCCCAACTTTGGCAAACGCCTCCAAAATGTTTGTGTAAAAATATAAATATAATAACAGCATTTAGAACATTTATATCGAACTGGTGCTTTCTGAACTTTTAACATACAAATCCTGGATGTGTCAATAATAGTACCATAGACCAGAGCATGTTTTTTTTTTACTGTATAGTAGACACTTGTACTTGTACAACTTTATATTAAAAACTATTATATTACACTTATTTTTATAACCGGGTAAAAGATGTAATAATAAAATAGATATATAAAATTAAAAACTAAGAGTCGTATTTTATAAACAGTTTTTTTAACAAAAAACAAAAGTTGTTTTTTTTTTTAAACATACAAATTAAGAATATCATTTTCAACCTATCAAGTTCGTCAGTCGCGCATCTAAACATAAAGAAATAATATCAGTTTTTATCTTTTTAAATCCAAATGAGAAATTAATGGTCTCATCGGATAATATTGGTAAAGCTCTTGAAATATAATTTGAATTTACGTATGAAATTATTATATTCATGAAATAATACAACTCGGTTATAGTAAAAAAATGTTTAAATTTTTTTTTTTCTTAAAGCTTATTAACAAGATATGAATCCATAAGTTTGTGTTCAAAAATTTGTGTTTATTAAAATGTCCATCAAAAAAACTACGATTACAACATTATTTCTTAACTAGAGTCTAAAGCAAGAAGTTACAAAAAAATAATCGAATTAGAAACCTCAGACAGTAATCAATATACCGCCCAACCAGAACTAACGAATCCTTGTACAAAGAAAATTAATATCAGATTTACACAATAATAAACATTAAATACTCTATGGATGAAACTTTTACTTATATTCTTAAACGAAAAAAATAAAAGTTTTTTCTTAAATTATTTTTTAGCGTATTACGTGATTTGAATTTTGGAATCGGATTTGGGGTGCGATTGCATAAACTTTATTAACAAAAAACTTTTGTGAAATTGTCTTACAAAAAATACACAAATACAAATTACGCAAGGTTTTATAATATTTGAATAGTCATAAAATACGCGATCAAGTAATTGCTACACTTAAGAATAATCCTTAATTCACGTTTACTATTTAACTGTAGAACAAAACTAAATTTTTAAAGTTCCATTCTATTTAAGCTTTTTTAAATTGGCAACATTAGCCCAGAGCGGACGGACGGAATGTCCCGTTAGTAAATAAAACTGCCAGTCATTAGACAAAGAACAAAAATACTTGCTTCAATTGTCTTTGGCGGTTGGAAAAGGCACTTCCCTAATGACTCTGTCAACCGGTCATCGATCTATTAGTTTTAAGTAACATATTTTGGTTTGAAAAAGGAATATTTTTAGACTCTCAGGTTTTATTGCAAATAAATAAAAAATAAAGGCTTTTGGGCTAAATATTTTTCATTTATTTTATAGACAATTTACTTGCTTTGTCCTTTAAGCTGTTTTTATAGTATTAAAAAATGTATTTATTTATATTGTATTTTTTTATTCTAAAAAAGAATAATAAAAAATAGTAAAGTTAATGTACATATATAAATATATGTAAAAGTACATTAACTTTACGTTTTATTACTTTATATATTTATATATATTTAATGGGCGGTATTTTCATGAGCTGCCCGAAAACCGACTTGCTCAACCCTTCAACTTACAACTTCAAATGAGAAAATAATTTTTCATTAACGCTTGGCTGCGTTCTAAAGTATTGCCCGCTGAATGAAAATCAATTACTTTCGTTAGAACGTTGCAAACTTTTAAAGAATTCCGCCGATGGTGATTTCATTAAGAGTTTCAGGAAATTTATTTTTCTATCTTGATTCCTATATAACTTAATTAAGTGTTTATATTACTTTCAGGAGATTTATTAATGTATAATCATCCACAATATTGTACACACTACGTGTTTATTGTACCCGCTGTTACCAAATTAATTATGATATATCAGGAAAAAGATGTTTTGACACTTACAGTTAGAAACTATTAATTACAAAAGATTTAAAGAAAACAAATATGTTTTTCGTTGTAAATATATAACAAATAACAACTAGAAATTAAGCTTTAAATTTAGTAATATATTATTATAAAAATGTGTATTGAGTGGTACTAAAATAATTTAAAGGATTAACAGACCGAATAATGTTAATATTTTTAAAACATGGCGTTTAGCCAATGTTGACCAATCAATAAGATAAATAGGAAATTGCTGTTAAATAGGTAAAGAATACAGTAGATATGTTACAAATTTTAACATTGTGTTACAAATTTTAACATAATAGACTACTTTTTTCCTGCGGCACCGCTTGCCTGTAAGAACAGATTATTATAAGTACCTTATACATCGACTCATTTATCTTAACTACTGTCTAAAAACGATATTACTGAATTGTATATAATATTAGTTATTTACAAAAAAAGGTTTATTATTTATATTGTAATTGGCATTGTCAAACGCACTCCAATTTGCCTTTTTTTGTTCTAAAAATTAACATTTTGGAGAATTTTAGAAATAATGCAGTTCTTCGACTTCAACTTTAGCCATTGTGGCATGTGGCGGTTTTCCAACTCCTAATGTATTTAGAAATTTTCAGACTTTAACTGTGTTATTGTTTTCGATTTTTTATGAACATAATTTTATTTCAAATTTTATTATACTTATTTTAGTTTATATCTACATAATTGTTCATAAAATTTTTCAATGTTATGGACCGTAGAAGTACTTCAATTACAAATAACAAGTCAGTTGCAAGCTCATCCAGCGCAAGCAGTCCATTTCAGCAAATTAAGCTGCAGAATGAAGCTGACAATGCAAGTGTGGTTAAGGAAATGTTGAATTATAAATCCATCAACACGCGGAGGGTCAAATCTGGGATTTCTGAACAATAACATTTAAAAAATAATCCATTTATCCATAATTCTGATACTTTACTTGCTATTTAATTATTTTGCAATAATTACACTTCTTATTATTTCAGTATCGTATTGGTCTTATAAATTTGAATAATGGACCTCTAAATGGCCTCCTCCATCATTTTTCATGAATCTCTGTCTTTTCCAAGTTTAGTCCAGTCTTCCCTGTTACGTGGATTATATCACCAGCCCAGCTTGTGGATTGCCAACATTTCTTTTACCAGCTGGACCTTTCCATCGTGTAGTTTCTATTGTCCACCTTTTATCTGCATATTGGGAGATATGACCAGCCCATTTCCATTTCATAGCAAACGCGTGTTTTAGAGTGTCACTAGTTTTCGTGTTCTGTGTATAATTTCATTTTTCACTTTGTTTACTTTTCTGATCTGTCGTGAGTTTCTTTCCACTGTGTACATTTGATTTTACAATCCAGTAATATAATCATTTCTTCTATATCCTTAGCAGTTTAAGCAGTTATAACTATGTCGTCGGCAAATTTTATATTCAAATTCAAAATATCTTTATTCAAGTAGGCATTTACATGCACTTTTGAATCGTCAGTCATGTCAGTTTAGTATGTCAGTCCGTGAGTAAGCTACCACCAGCTCGGAATGCTGCTCTGCTGAAAAGAGCTGGTCAGAAACTCAACAGTTGCTGTTTTTAAAACAATTTAACAATATTTGATGTATACATTAGAATATCCCGCAAATAAGTTAACAACCAAAGCTCCACAACCTAAGATTATATTTCGATCTACTAAAGATTCTTATAAGCTATATTTAAGAATATACTTTTAATTTAAGATTTCAAAATATGAAAAGAAAGGTCTTGTGGATTTCGGTTGGTTTAAACCCTTTCCAATCAGAACTAAACTTACGATAAACTTCTAAGCCTTATGAAACGCCTAGACTAGCTACACCTAGCTAATTAGTTTAATAAGTTGATTTATTTAATGTGTACGTATTTATCATTTCCTAGTTAAAAATATCTTCTTTCAAAGTATACTACAAAAATGAGGGGGACCAAAGACAAGAACACATAACTTTCTTTTCAATATTACAGGCAATAACTATAATATTATAGTTCTAACTGAAAATTATGATGATAATATAAACGATGAGGAATTATTTGATAATGGCTACACAGTCTACGGAAGAGATCGTGAAGCTACTGATTTTCATTCTAACAGAAAAGGCGGTGGTGTTCTTGTAGTTGTTTCGAATAGATTGCAATCCACACGATTATCTAAATCTGAAAGATATTGCAAAGATGTTTATGTTAAAATAGATTCAAATTTTAGAGATATTATACTTTAATGTAAAGTATATCTTCCTCCCCCACTTTATAAGAATTTGGTCAAACATTTTTTGGATAAGACATATGCATCAAAATGTTAAACAAAAATTCGTGTTTCGAAAATACTGACTATAGTGAAATAAAATATATAAAGTGGAAAAACACACTCACATTTATGAACTTCATTATAGAGACCGAACCTCAAACATGAAATATATGTGACTTTATTTAATAGGTACCTACGTTGTAACTTCAAGTTAAAATATTTATTTCTTAAGTGTATTTATATTTTCTATCTAGATGGAAGTTGTTCCTTCGGTTAATTACATATATCGCAATTTATAAAAACATCTGTATTCAAATTATGAAGCTGAAGAGACTAATATGTTTTTGTTTGTTTGAAAGCAGTGAATAATATCATTAGGTTCCCGATTCTCATTCAAATCACTTTCTGTCATACGACAATTTCCCTTTTAGAGATGGTATCGTATAAAAGAGTCACGTATTTTTACTGGGACAGGCTTCGCTCTTAAATGATATTATAACCAGCTTGCCGATATTGGGAGAGTTCAGTATCTCTTTATTTGCAATGAGCTTAAAAATGTTATTCGATTTGGTGAATTATAATTTGTTTGATATCAACATTGGGAGTCTTTATATATAGTAGTCTCATTGTACGGTATGGTTGTTCAAAGGTATCGTATTTTCAATTAATTTTAATGAGTGATGTGTTGTTGGCACAGCCCGTAAAGTTAGTTTTATCTAAATTTCAAGAAGTTTCTAATTATTATTTTAATAAAATATTCATGGATTTGATTTTATAATTTTGATGTATCTTTAACTGTCCTGTCATAGCATTCAAGTCTTGATATTTAATTTAAAAGGAGTAAGCAAGTATATGTCAAATAATGGACTGATAAATTATTCTGTTTGAATCTTAACAATTAGGCTGAAACTTAAATTTTGTTTAATTGAATTTCAGAAAAAAATAATTGTTTTATTTTGTCGATCAATATTTAATTATTAAAAATATTTTGATAGACATCTCAAAATAAGGAAATCAATTATATATATAACGAACACATAATAACTAAAGACAGAGGGTTATGTCGTGTGAAGAGCAAGACACTAGATGTCGCACTCATCCCTCGTTATTAAATTCTTTTAAGACGATAGCAATCGTCTTATTCAATTTACAAGCAAAAAAGGCATAGGAATTGCTGACAATGAGTTGTGAGAGCCGAGCATGTCGTCATTGAAAACGGGAGTTTGTTTTATTAAATTCTTATGTGAGCATATGTGTGTGACTTAACATGCTTTAAAGGATAAGTGCTTTGAATTATTGCAGTGAAACTTCTTTATTCAGGGTTGGAAAAAAAATTCCGTCACATTTTTTGGTTACGCGTCACATTTTTCGATTCGATTCGATTCGATAGATTTAGACAAAGTAGTACATTTTCCGGTAGATTAAGAATAGCATGTCACTTAAACGGAATTACTCCCACCACCAGACTTTACCGTTCAGAAATACACGTGCAGTTACAGCAATTGGTGTGTACTTCAATGCCAAATGAAACATGGGATAAAAATATTAATTGTCGCATTGTATATCTCCTAATCAGAAGTTGAATGCTATTATTAATTTTCTTCAGCAGTCATTGTTGCCGTACAGGAGTGGAGGTGCCTCTTTACTCGGTAACAATAATTACAAAGTACCCATAAGTGGAGATTTTAATGTCAATTTTGCTTCTTCTTCTACTTCTTCTTCTAATTTAACTTCTTTGAAGCTAGTTGAAAGATATTACATTTATCCATTAAAAACAGTTCTCAAGCGTCAACAACAATCCGTTGGAGTTTTTACTCGGTCCCTAAGAATATATATAATTGTATTATTTGTATGCTTGACTTTACATACTTTAAAGGATAAGTGCTTTGCATTATTTTTAGTTATATAATTAGTTCTTTAATATTTTTAGAAATATGTATATAAATGGTTATCACAGCGGTTAAATATTTGTATTTGTGCCATGAAAATTATATTTGCCTTCTATATAATATATATTGTATTATACTATCTGTATCAATAAAAATACTGTAAACCAAACAAATAAAACATGTAACTATAGTATACAATTACATTATACAGTATACAGTATTATAGTATACAGTATACAATTCCAAACAAAAAACTTTTACTGCTTATTATATGTTAGAAAAATTTTAATTATTTATAAAAAGAGATATAGATATTGATACATAAAAGACTATTATATAAGGTTAAAAAGTAAGTACACAATTTAATATACAGATTTTTTAATAAATTATTTACACTTTTTGTTATAAATATTTTACTTATGTTTGAAAATATACATTTTAAAAGTATTATTTCAATATATCAGAGTTTGTAAAATAATTATCGGTTCTTATCTTTTTAAATTCAAATGAAAAAGGAATTCTCTTATCCGATAATAAGATAAGCCTATTGAATAATAATTCGAAGGTAATTATGTGATTATTCAAGTCATTTACTATTTTAAATAATACTCAAGACTCATTTGTTTTATAATAGTTTTTGAAAAATTGAAATGGAAAGCTTATTAAAAATATATGAAGGCAATAAAAACTTGCGTTAATGAAATTCAATCAAAATAATTTCAACTGACGTGTAGAGGAGGAATTACAAAAAAAATATCGAAAATGGAACCTCCAACAGTGATCAATTCACCGCTCAACCCGAAGTGACGTATTGATATACAGAGAAAATTATTATCAGCTTTACACAATAAAAAATACAAGACACTCTGTGGTTTAAACGCTTACCTTTGTGTTCAAAAAGAAATAATAAATGTTTTATCTTACATACTTTTTACGCGCGTTAGGTTGCGATAGCATAATCTATATTTACAAAAACTTTTTGTATAAATGTCTTACAGAAAATATACAAATACAACTTACACAAGGCTTTCTATGGTTGAAAAAGCTTTTACAATATTTGAATAGTTACAAAACACGCGAGCGAGTAATTGCTACATGAAAGAACAATCCTTGTTTCACGCCGCTTTACTGTTCAACTGTAGAACAACACTACATTATGGAAGTTCCATTTTATTCTAGCTTCTTTGAATTTGGCAACACTAGCCTAGAGCAAACGGACGGAATGTCCGGTTTGTAAATAAAACTGCCAGTCATTAGACGACGAACAAAAATACTTGCTTCAATTGCCTTTGCCCTTAGAACGATACTTCCCTACTGATTCTGTCACCCGGTCATCGATCTAATAATACCTTTTGGTTGATATAAAAAGGAACTTGTATAGCTTCTAACGTTTTATTGCAAATTATAAAAAAATAGAGGGTCTTGGGCCAAATATTGGCTATGTATATTAAAGGTATTTCCTTGGTTTGCTGGACTGTTTAAATAATAATTATAATTTTAATTTAATTACAATTATTAAAATTATTATATTGTTAAGTAGAAAAAATAATTTATAAATAATTAATAAAACTGTATCTTACATAGTTTTTTTATTATATATATTAAAAAAAAAAACTAATATATATATATATATAAATATATATTTATATATAATGTTTTTTATTTTTCTTAAATATAATAAAGTTTATGTACTTTTCCAGCAAGAAAACGACTAATTGGCCATACTTTCGTGAGCTGCCCAGAAGTCGTCGTGCTCCATTCATCAACTTACAACTTCAAATGAGAAAATAATTTTTCATTAACACTTGGCTGCGTTATAACGTACTGCCAGCTGAACAAAAATCAATTATTTTCATAAGAACATATCATAATTTTGGATAATTCCTCTGATACTGATTTCATTAAGAGTTTCAGGAAATGAAACATTTTTTGATCCCTGTAGAACTTAATCAACTATTTACGTTACATTGTGGGTAACTAGAAAAATAAAGATATTTCTAAAGTAATGAAGAAATTTCTGAACTCTGATTTTATTGCCATTTTCGACTTTCTTGTGAATATGGCGTCGTTTTGCATCTCTTTTAATAAGCTTGAATTAAAGGTCCTCATAAAGGTTATGAGGACCTCATCTTGCATCTAAATGACCGTCAGTAATAACCAAATAGAAATTAATGGTATAATATTTCATAAATATTAAAATACAGGTAATAATCGAATAATTTGTACACAAATTTCCAGGTCTTTATATTATTGTACTCAAATAAGTGTTTATCGTATCATTTACTTTATTTGCCTTAAAATGAGAGAAAAATTGCTATCGAATTGAAGGTCGAAGACTAATTATAGAAAACACGTTCGCTAAAGAGCAATGTGCTTAGAGTTGAAGGAACTTATTACGGAACTAACAATAATTCATTAATTAGCTCTCCTTACTATTATTATTCAATTATATAAATATAATGTAAATCAAACCTTATCTTGACTCGACAAAGGAATTGAGTGTTAAGGTGATTACCAATTTTATTTAATATTTTTAATTTAGATTAGAATATAAATCATGAAAATATTTGATTACATATATAAAAAGAAATAAACTATAGAAAACCTAAATTGTTTGTACTATAAGGAGGGTTAAAATAAGATATTAACTATGGATGTTAATTTTATCCAAATTGTGATACCCGAGAGTGGTGGTGGAGGTGGGTGAACTTTTTTCAGAGAACACATCTGCTATGCACTGCGGTCACGTAGTAGAGCTAGAGAGTCTGTATATATTATAATTATATTTACCCGGCTATATTCACGTAGATTTAGATCGGAATGTGTGCAACTAGTTTTGAACCCATTCAGGGTTCTTACTCTACGCTCTAAGCGTGGCGGACTTGCGGCATGTAGTTCACGCCTCGAGTCCGCTGTCATAGTTCACGAAAGTTTAAACATATAAAATATGTATATATTTACTTATTTATATTTATAATATGGATATAGGCTAAAATTAGAGCTCATTTTCATCCGGACATTGAAACATCTCTAACCTATATTTATATTTAACTCTGTAATTCAGTCCCGCAATAATTTTAGTAACCAATAAATAAATTAATTAATTAAAATATAACATTGACATTTAATTTTGTTGAGACACGTACGCGATAATGTGAAAAGAGAAGTGATTGTTGCTGGTTTCGGAAACCTGAACAATAAATAGTGCAAAACCTTGACAGTTGTAAATTTCCTGGTATTTCGCTTCGTGTACTCGTCTGCAGGCAACGCCGTCGTGTGGCAAAAAATCTTCAAAAACGACAATGACATCACCGCCATTACTTCGGCACGTCAGCGGAGAATATGTCATGACAGTGGTAAGGGAAGTAAGTGGTATTTCTACACCAGAATAGTAATTCGTCAAATATTATTTAATACTATTTAATAAACCTGAAAAAAAGTGAATGTATATTATAGTTTGATTATTATCGTTTTATAACTATTCAAATCATAATGTACCTACATAATATTTGGTATGTTCAAAGATTCTAGCAATATTTAGCCGATTAGTTACCCCAATAAAAGATAACTGGCAATATTTTCCAAACCTTTACCCAATATATAAACTTAACATTTATTGTATATTATTCCTTTAACCACAATAGAGAACTTATGAATTAATAAAAAAATAAATCTCGAAGAAGAGTAATTAGAGTTGTAAAAGTCCAGTTATCAAGAGTACTGAAATATTAAGTTTAAACTTTCATTATTTTTTGACAGCACTTTAGTTTTTAAATAGAAATAAATTACTTCTGCTGCTTATTTTACTATTGACTGACATTATTTTTCAGAAATATACTCTTTTTTTAAAAAATATATATCTTACAAAAAAAAAATTCAATACAAAACTTGAAGTTCATAACATTTCAATATATTTTATTTCAGTCAATAAATTTATATAATAATAGAATTCAATATAATTAACGGCTTGTAATTGTAAGCTGCACTGCGGCGCGACTCACGACCCTCTTGAACTTTAACTTTGAATGAGAAAATCATTCTTAATTAACTTAAGACTCAATTTCAATTTAATTTTAATTTAATTATGCCACAAGAGCTTACATCGAAACGTTTTAATTTACAAAATGAGTTCCAGAAACTGTTTAATCTTTAAAAATAATAAAGTTATGTTTTCATTTAGAACATAATTTTGTAATATTAACATTTTTATATATTTAACGGTTGCAGATCTTTAGAGTAGCTTCTTAACAACTTGAACGGATCACGATTGTATTCACAAAATTTAATTATTTGGGCGATCCGTTCATATTCTATGCAAGGGTCCGATAGATAGCGCTGTCATCATATTAATAATTGTATAAACGAGGACAAAGAGTAAAGGCTGGTATAATATTATCATTTACCTTTGTTATATTTTTAAAAATCATTAAAACATTCATACGCTATATGTATTTGTGCCCAATGTATTTTACTTAATAATAAAATTATGAAAAGCCTGTTTCTGGTAACATAATGTTGTTAATTTAGGGTGGATCAGGGTTTGGTCAAATAAAACGTTTTAAAATATCCAACCGATTGGTGCTATATTACTAAAGACTTGACACGATCTTTTATAGTACGTTTGACAATTCTATTTTTGGTTTTCTTTGTTTTTATGTTTCTTTAATACAATATAGTTGGCCAGTTTTTAAATGCAATAGAACATCAGACAAAACTACCAACATGTTATGAATTATCCGGTAAAAGCAAAATGTATATATTCTGTTGTAAGTTTATCAATTCTCAACACATTAATATTACAATATACTTTTTAATGTAATGATATTCAATGCTCAAAGAGATATTTTATCAGAATGTTTTAGATAAGTCTGGTGAAGGAATACGAGGCCATCATTGTCGATCACATTATTCACTTTTTATGTATTCTCCAATCCAAATGCAGTAATTACAGTCAAAGACAAATACAGTAAAATGCAGATCAGTTTTTTAAAACCAATGAATACATAAAAAGTGTTTTTTTTTTTAGATATAAAATTTGACGACTGCTTTGCAAAATGTATGTGTATCTTATACTTGTCAAAATGTATGTGTTTATAAATAATTAATTATAGAGATATTATTATTTTAAGAAGAAAGAACTGTTCAAATTGTTCCATTGTAAAATTTATAAAATTTCTCCAACGGAACATAGAGGTGTGCAATATTCATAAACTTTTCACCGATGTTTCTCGCGACCATGATGTGATAGGGGGTGAGCCTATCATTACAAAGAGCACCACTTTTACGCCGCTCCTTTCAGATATACACAAAGAACTTGGGAAGAGGCCCAGGGTCCTTTGAAAACTATCAACGCGCACGTGTTTTAACCACTAAAAGCAGTGGCCTGATTGACACCAATTTTAACATATTATATATATTTGTGTGTGTATGTGTGTGTATTAAGATTACCATATCTCTATAAATTTTTGATCTGAAAAACCTCTACACTTATACAATTAAACAAATTCTAAATCTTTGTAATTAAAATATTCTAGATTCAATATCGTACACGATCCGGTGAAGCAAGCTTATTTAAATCTCTTTATGTCTCGAGGTGGCGATTTTCCTTCGTGAGATAAGATCGTATAAAACAGTCACGTATTTTTAGTGTCAGTGGCTTCGAAGCTTCTCGCTTTAACAATATCATAACCAGGCTCTTCTGATATCGGCAATAGAGCCTATTGAGTTTCTTCGTAAAAAAGGTTTCACTTAAATCCTTATTTAATAAATTTTTGTTCAGAATTTTGGAATCAAGTGTGTCTTAAAAAATACGAAAGTGTGGAAAATAAATTTTCATTAATCGCTCATTTACATGGAGTAAAATTAATAAATATAATTCTAAATGAAAATTTTATAGTCTTATCGGATTATATTATTAAAGCTATTCAATAGCAAAATTAAAATTATTAAATTTAAATTTTTTAAAGAATTTAACTTCCTTGTAAATGAAATAACACAATGAGTTGTATTATTTCACCTCATAGTGCTGAAAGAATTTTATTTTTAAAAAGCTTATTACCTAGATATGAATCCAAAGCTTGTGCGCAAAAGCTTGTGTTTTGTAAAATTTCCATCAAAATATTTCTAACTGGCATCTCAAGGAGAAATAATATAAAATAAATCGAAACAGGAACCTCAGACAGTGATCAATCCACCGCTCAACCCGAAGTGACGTATTGATGTACAGAGAAAATTAATATCAGCTTTACACAATAAAAAATACAAGACGTTGAACACTCTATGGATGAAACATTTACTATAAATCTAAAGAAAAAAGAAATAAATATTTTTTCACATTTTTTAGTTTAATTATTATAGTTTAATTAGTATAGAATTCCTGAGGATATTGTTGTCTCGTCATCCAGACCGGACATATTCCTGTACTCTAGACGGTTAAAGCGCGTGATACTTGTGGAGCTTACTGTTCCGTGGGAAACTAACATCCCCAAAGATCACACAATTAAAGTAAACAAGTATTACGAACTGATCAGGAATAGGTATATAGTTAATTTGTACGCGGTAGAAGTGGGAGCGAGAGGTCTAACAGCGAAATCTCTCTATAACCTACTTAAAGATCTTGGCCTCTCTAGAACTATCATCAGTACATTTCTAGAACGTACTTCAAAGGCGGCATTAGTAGGTTCATTCCAAATTTGGTTAGGTAGGGAGAGGAGCGCAACCAGTTGAGGTGAGCGTGAATGCGCATTTTAAAGGGGCCCCTTAAAAATACACTTGGGTCGCAAGTCCCAGGGGCTGTTTGCACTTCTCTCCCTGCAACGCGATGGGCCCGGCACCCGCACGGTGAATCCATGGAATGCTAAGAAGCTTCGTCTCTGCGATAGCATAAACTTTAGTAACAAGCAAGTTAGTAAAGTGTCTTAAAACTATTATAATATTTTAATTATAATAATTGAACAAAACACGCGTGCGACTATTAACTACACTAAAGAATAATCCTTAATTCTCAGCTTTGCTCTTTAACTGTAGAACGAAGTACACTTTAAAAAAAATATTTTTTATACATTAAAAGAAGCTATATTCTTTTAATATTGGTAACATTAGCACAGAGCGGACGGACGAAATGCCGCATTAGTAAATAAAACTGCCAATCATTAGACAACAAACAAAAATACTTGCTTCAATTGTCTTTGGCGGTTGGAAAAGTCACGTCCCTAATGACTCTGTCAATCGGTCATCGATCTATCAACTCTTTTATATCAACATATTTTGGTTGATATAACAGAGGAACTTTTTTAGACTATCACATTTTATTGGAAATACTTTTGTTAAAAACCAAAAGCTTTTAGCCATTTTGGTTATTTATATAAAAGGTAATTTACCTTCCTTCAATATACTGCATTAATAAATTCAAGAGGCAAATATATTTAGTTTGAAACTATTTACTACATATTTTTTTTTGTATTATAATATGATATTATTTTTTATAAACTTATTTTTGCATGCTTGTTTTTTTAAATGCTTATATACTAAAATACCAATAAAACGGTTCATGGTCAATATTTTCGTGAGCTGCTCAGGAGCCACCTTCTTAACTTTTCAACTTACAACTTCAAATGAGAAAATAATTTTTCATTACTGCTCATCTGCGTTTTAAAGTACCGCTAGTTGAATTAAAATCAAATACTTTCGTTAGAATATTTGCAAAAGTTTTGAAGAATTCCTCTAACGCTGATTTCATTAAGAGTTTCAGGAGATCAATTGTTTATTTCTTCCTATAGAACTCAGTAAACTGTTTATGTTACTTTGAAATGTTTCATTGATGTATTATCATTATAATTTTCTCCACGTAAAACCCTATTATTATTTCAAGGGAATAATATAATACTAGATGAGAACCCGGCTTTGCTCGAGTAAAAAGTGATTCATAATACACATGCAAAATGTTAGTAGATATTTCTGGAGTCACCGGTTAGTATAGCTTCATTCACTGTGTTTAATAAATATAGTAAATAAAAACTGCAAAAGTTTTTACACAAATAAAAAAAAAGATTTTAACATTTAAAATAAAGGAACATAAATCAACTGCAATGAGTACTTATCCGAGAATTTGGCAAAGGTACTTATGAAGGAATGTTCTCTATTATACATCACAGGTATCATAAAATTTCTCTTTATATCACATTTTTTGGTAAATATTTATGACCTTTTAAGCCTTGTTCAGTAGTATTACCAAGTGTATGGAGAGTTTTAAAAATTGCATTTGGGTACATACCTACTTCGTGTAATGCAATCACAGCGACTCGGTTCTCTTTATCACCCCACTCTATTTTAATATCGCAAAATATTGTACAATGTATTGGCGCCAAAATGAGAAATCACAATGAACAATCGTATAAAAATGACAGATTCGAAATTCAAATGTAATATTTTTTTTATTTTTAAGTGTAACAGTATTTATGGCCAGAATAATTATATATTTTGAGTCTAGTAGGCTATGAAATTAATCAATATCTGAGAACATCGCTGGTGGCTTAACCAAACTGTCCTTGTGGCGTTGAGTTTAAAATTACTCTTTAGTGTTAAACAATAATTAAGGTAGCTAAATTGAAAAAAATAACCTGAGTAATTTCATAAATATTAATATATAAATACTTACATAACTATTACAATATATATTGTTTTCCGTTTATCTTGAAGCTTCAGTTTGTCAATGGGTTTTCAATAAAAATAAACGATATTTTCATGAATGAAGTTCTACAGAATTTATTTTGATTTTCTCTTGAACCACCCTCACTAATAATAGTTGAAACAATATATTATATTCAAAAAGATAGATTAATAATAATAACTAAATAAATATTGGCGGACATTATTATATACGACCGTTTGATACCAAGCTAAGCAGAACATGTATTATGGAAATCAGACAGTTGACAAACTTACAAATATAAATGACTAAATAAATATTTAGATACTAAACACCCAGACACAGAACAAATATTTGAGTTTTTTATGCAAATATTTAGCCCTGGGTGAGGATCGAACCAAGTCTTTGGCTTCATAGCAACTGGTTTGTCAAAATATACTTTGACATTGATTTTGTGAATGTAGCTTCTTAAACAATTAATATTTATATGTACGATTCCATTGTCATCAAACTCTTGTCCCCCCCCCCCCCTCGATCCCAAAAAATTGAACACTATTTTGTCATTTCTAAAGAGCTACTCAAATATCGATTTTTGTAAACTTTCCTTCCAAAATGGAGGAAAATTTTTCATATTTGTTTCCACCCTTTTTAACCCTCTTAAGACACCCCTATAATAATAATTATAATAGTACCTTTACCGAGATCGACCTAAATATAGATTTTCTTGGCAAAAGCCTTAAAAGCAAATAAGATTCATACATAAGTTTTTATGCCCTTTTACCGTCTTAGGGGCGAAATTTCAAAATTAAGACATACATGCTCTCCAAATTTTAAGTTCAGACGACCAGTGGTTTTGGCTGTATGTGTTCTCTAAGTCAATCAGGACATTTTATTAGTAATAATGTTAGTTTGTTAATTATATTGTTATTTGCATTGTCAAGCGCACTCTGATTAAGTAGTTTAACAGTTTTCCTGGAATCAAAGGACTTAGAGGATTTAAGAATTAATTCGGTTCCTCGACCTCAGCTTTGTGTCCTGGGGCGGTTTTCTGACTCTTAATGTATGAAGAAATTTCTTAACTCTAACTGTATTGCCGGTTTCGACTTCCTTATCAACATGGCGTCGTTTTGCATTTCTACAAGTATTATAGAATTTTTTACTCTTATTATATAAATTTCGGTTAAGAACTGATTTATCGCTCTAAAAACTTTTGCTATATTTTTCTTTGACACGGTCCTCATAAAGACAAGGAGAAGGAAGCTGGTATTTTTAAAAAGGTTTTATTGATTTAAATATGTCATTGAAATTGGTAAGAAGGGAATTGTAATTTTGAACCACATTGTCGCCTGTAGAAGCATCAATTAAAAGTACCAAGTCAGATGCAAGAACATTACGGTGCAGGCTATTAGTATCCATTTCCATCAAAATTAAGCCACAGAATGAAGCTGAAAATGCAAATTGTAGAAATTAGGTACTAAATGTAGACTAGAAATTATTCAATCATTAATACACACGATTTGATTAGCCAAGGCAGCATAAAAGAAAGTAAAAAAACCCAAATGACAACAGGATGAACAGTATATTTTTGAAGACTAAATATATTTAGGATATCAAAAGAAAAGTTGACACAATAAAGAGGGTGAAATCAAATTCAATTAAAAATTATATATATGGAAAAACATTATTTTTTTTTTAAAACATCTTAGCTATTTTATATTCAGTTAAGTAAATGTGGTGTTATAAATTTATCAACACGGGGAGGATCAAACCTGGGATTTCAAACCAGTAAAATTATAAGGGATTTTGTTTGTTAAAATTGGTTTAAACCCTTCCTAATCAGAAAAAAACCAAAGATAAACTTCAAATAGCATTTTTAAGTTTCATAACGAAGCCTTTTCAATCTAGCCTATACAACTGAATTAATAAGATCGAACATGAAAGAACAATTTAATCTCACGTATCCATGTGAAGGTCGTACAGCAATAACTGACAAAAACATCACAGACTCTTATTTGTTTTCATTACAGGAACAACAGGTAAAATAAAGGTAACTGACAACTGACGAAGTTTTTTTAAAGATTTGCTTACAAAAATTTCAACTACTATTTCTATTTTTATAATTGACGACTTGTTATGGAGACATCGGACTTATTCTACTGTCTCGCTTGCACGATCGGCTCAGGCGGAACGTGACAATGCGTCATAATTTTTCGTGTATAGAGCCGGTTTTTATCTTTTTACAACACGTTGTCAGGTCAAAAAAATGTATTAAATAGTATAACAAAAATACGTGCTACAGAAATACTGACCATAGTGAAATAATGTACGTAAAATCAAAAAACACACTCACCTTTATGAACTTAATTATAGAGACCGAACCACAAACATGAAATATATGTGGCTTGTATTTAATACATACATTGTTATTTTCATTCATTCATGTTAAAATATTTTATTCCGATGTATAGGAATATTTTCTTTCAAAATGTAATTTGTATTTTTTAGTTAAATATACCACGGTTTATAAACAATTCTATTCATATTATAGATCTTAAAAAACTTATATGTGTTTGTTTGTTTAAAAGCAATAAATAATGTTCTTAACTGATTTGTTAAAAAATTCTCATCGAATCACTTTCTGTCATACAACAATTTTCCTTACAGCGATGGTATCGTATAAAAGAGTCACGTATTTTTACTGGCACAGGTTTCGCTCTTTAACGATATTATAACCAACTTGCCGATATTGGAAGAGTTCAGTATCTCTTTATTTGCAATGAGCTTATAAATGTTATTTGATTTGGTAGATTTTAATTTGTTTGATATCTACATTGGGAGTCTTTATATATAGTAAAATCCCACTATATTTGCTATAATATCTTGACTAAAGTGCGACAACAGAGGTATGAACAATATTTGAATATATACGGTGTTGAAATAGCATATAAAGTAATAATATATAATTTATGGAGGCACTTAAATTTCTAGAAAGCCATCGGCCGTGAATAACAGGCAGCCGAGATATATGAAATAGAGTCCACAGTTAAAGTCGTTTAACAACATATTCTTGAATATATTATAGTTTAAGAATATGAATGAATTTGGTTTCACAGTTTTGGAACTAAATATTTCATTTTATTTTCTTGAAGAGTCAGAAATCTTCAAAGGGTTCTATTTTGTTGATGAATGTTTAATTTTTTAAAACATCTTCAACATCAAAACATAACAAACAATATAATAAGAAGGAAACAATATATTTTTTTATTTATTTATAAATGTACAATTTAGTGTCACATAGCATAGTGGTGAAGTACTATACTCATAACTAGGTTATAAAATAATATGTATTAAGGAG
Source organism: Dircenna loreta (assembly GCA_963555665.1). Taxonomy (NCBI): domain Eukaryota; kingdom Metazoa; phylum Arthropoda; class Insecta; order Lepidoptera; family Nymphalidae; genus Dircenna; species Dircenna loreta. The sequence continues at coordinate 6,936,912 of OY743093.1, read as the reverse complement.
TAACAGACCTTATCCCCTGCATGGTGGTTACAATATAATTTTGTACAAATTTCATTACAAAATAATTTAGTGAGTAATTTGAAAAATTGATCTAAGAATAACATTATATTTATATTTATCCGGCTGCATTCACGTAGAAATTAAATCGGAATGTGCCCAACTAGTTTCGAACCCGTTCGGGGTCCTTAATCATGAGCTCTGAGCGTGGCGGACTTGCGGCGAGTTTCTACGTGAATACAGCCGGATAAATATAAATATAATAGTCATGATTCACGAAAGTTTAAATATAAGAATAACATACTTATACTCTATGTGAGTGTTTGTTCGAGTGCATATGTGTGTGTGTGTGTGTGTTTGTGTACGTGCAATATATTTTATATTTAGGTTAGCTATTTTTCTCTTCTGTTCGCTTTTCTTACAGTTGTAGTAAGACAAGCCATATATTCGGCATTTTTCATTTATTCTATTGTAAATAGATGGTCCAAGATAATAGAAGAATCTTTTACTAAAAACAGGCCGTGTTCGTGTAAAAGGACAAATCATATTCCTTCGTCGTTTTTTGTTACCATATGGAGTTTTTTGGTGCTGTAAAGGGACAGTTTGAAGGACAAAATTCTGGCGAACGTTAAGGATGTTTGTTCATCATACAACTTAACAGTAGGGAAACTGATTGGTCGAAATGTAGCCACCTATAGTACGCCTTTATGTGCTACCTCAAGTGGTTTTAAATTAGTTTTGGCAACCCCACCCCCACATGTAATGCAATAAGTAATAACAGAAAGACACAGAGCAGAATAAACTTTTCTCACTATAATTTGGTTGGCTACACTTCTTAAAATTTTGAATATGTACATTAATTTGCGAATCCTACCCGTTAAAAGACTAATGTGCGCCTTGAAGTTCAAATTTTCATCAACCATAATACCCACGTACCAGGTACCTCACACAATCAACTGACTCTATTTCAGGACAATCACAAGAAATAGGAACGTCCCACAGTGATCAATCCGCCGCTCAACCTGAAGTGACGTATCGATGTACAGAGAAGAATAATATCAGATTTCTACAATAAGAAATACAAGACACTCTATAGTTGAAACTTTTGCTAACATTTATCTTCAAAAAGAAATAATAAATGTTTTATCTTAAATACTTTTTCCGCGCGTTACGTGCCTTAAATTTCGAATTCAGATTTAGGTTGCGATAGCATAATCTGTATTTACAAAAACTTTTTATACAAATGCCTTACAGAAAATATACAAATATAACTTACACAAGGCTACACTAAAAACAATCCTTGACTCTGTAGAACAACACTACATTTTAAAAGTTCCATTTTATTCTAGGTTCTTTTCAAATTGGCAACATTAGCTAAGAGCAAACGGACGGAATATCCCGTTAGTAAATAAAAATGCCAGTCATTAGACAACGAACATAAATACTTGCTTCAATTGTCTTTGGCGGTTGGAAAAGGCACTTCCCTAATGATTATGTCACCCGGTCATCGATCTACTAAGATCTTTTGGTTGATATTAAAAAGGAACCTGTATATGTTCTCAGGCTTTATTGAAAATGTACAATAATAAAAGAAACTCTTTATCAAAATATTGATTATGTATATTATAGGTAATATTCCATGCTTTCCTATATTGTTTAAAGTATTTTAATAATTGTTTATGACTTAAATTATAATAATTGTTTATGACAGGGATCCGAACGGTTTCCCAGAGGTCGCGACCGTCCCAGACCGGCCCATCGCACTACCAATTGACCTATCGTATCGCTGGCAGACTCAGTGAATTAATCACTCTATACATACATATTCGTCTTTATCCGGACAATGGGGAACTCTATTAGGCTTCTTTCGAAAGTTGTATATTGTTGTTAAATAGAAAAAAAATAATGAAACTATATCTTAATTTTTTATTTTTATTTTAAAAGAATATTCTTTTTTACTTCTTGAATAATATAAACTTTATGTACTTTTATTGGAAGGAAATGATTAATGGGCCATATTTTCGTAAGCTGCCCAGAAGCTTGGCTCAATTCTTTAACTTACAACCTCAAATGAGGAATTAATTTTTCATTAACGCTTGGCTGCGTTATAAAGTACTGCCGGCTAACTAAAATTAACTTTTTTCGTAAGAAAATTGCATTCTTTTGAAGAATTCCTTCGCTACTGATTTCATTTAGGTTTACAGAAAATGAATCGTTTCTTGATTCCTGTAGAACTTAATAAACTCTTTACCTTACTTTGAAGGTAACTAGTTAGTGTGTAAAAGTGATAAAAAGATGTACTTTGAAAAGATTTATTGCTGTATAAACATTTTACTTTGAAAATGTTGTACCTATTGCTATCAAATAAATTATAAAAATATTAGTATCTTATAACATCGTCATATAATATTATTTCATATTTCAAAAACCGGATGATTCACGTAAATAAATTTTAAGATAGCTCTAGATCTTTAGAGAGAGTGCAATGCGCGCATTTTGACCTCAACCCTCGCATTGCACACTAGCATGCGTGCTGCACGCCTGCACAGCGAGAAATCCACCACAAAAATATAATTCCTTCGGATTTCTCAACTCGTGGTAGAAAACCTATGAACTTGTTAAAAGATTGATAAACAAGCTTTTATCTTACCTACTAGAGATCGCATGTTTTGAAAAATCCCAAAGGCAGCCATTAAAACCGCATTAAAAAGGCTTAAAAGTAGGTAGGTAGGTACTAAAGGCCCCACTACCAATACAGAGGCAGAAGATGGCAAAATAAGGGAATGGATTTTGGAGTGAAACACTTCTATTCTCACAAAAGGCACCCAAGCTTGCTTTCTGTTGTGGACTTGGAAATATGTCTATATGGCAAGCCGACACGGCTCTACGCCAGCTGCAAACCTAAAAGCAAGACGCAGGTGATCTCGGATATTCATCAACGGCCAAATGCTTTAGTGCCAATGATATGAACTTCAAACCACAAAAATGTAAACCCTCGATCAACGATATAAATGCAACCATTTTTTTTTTTATTTTTGATGGCGAAGGACATGATTATGAAATCAGGGTTACGTGACCAAATCAACCAGATATGTTTCGTTAATAGCTTTTTACATCTGCCGTGGCGCTCCATTAACACAAAAAACTCCTCATCATATGAACCAAGCGAACCTGGAATGAGTAAACCAAATATTATATTATTTACATTAACCATTTACATTAATTAAATTTAATAATACAAATATAACAAACAATAAACAATAGGAATATACACCAATACATAATATTATTGTAAATTGTGATACAATATTTTAATGTCTATATGAAATAAATAAATTTAATATTACGCTTCATTGAAAATATAAAAAGGGTTTACATAAGACATTAACTTTAGTGTCTAAATTGTAATACTCGAAAATCCGATATAAAAATATCCGGGTTAAAGATTAGGTGGAATATTTTTTGAAATACATTTTTTTGTACTGAGGTCACGTAGTAGACTAGAATTAAAGATTAAATATATAGAGCTGATTTTCATCCGGACATTGAAAAATCTCTAACTACTGTTTGTATTTAAATCTATAATTAATTCTTGCAATTATTTTAGTAACCAAAATATAACATTTGAATTTAATTTTGTTGAGGCACGTACTCGACAATATGGAAAACCGTATTGGTCGTAGATTTCCTGGCATTTCACTACGTGTACTCGTCTGCAGGCAACGCCGAACAACGTCGTGTGGCAATAATTCTTCAAAAACGACACTGACATCACGACCATTGTCAGTGTCACGTCAGTGTCACGTCAGTGGTAGGAATATATTTTACACTAAACATTTTTAACCATAATCGTAATTCGTATTTATAAGTATAGCTGTATAAGTATAGCTGTGTCAAAAGTGACAGTATATTATCACTTAATTATATTAGTTTTATAATTGATCAAATCATAATTTAGTTCAAAATATTTGGTAAGCTCTAAGATTCTAGCAGAAGTAGTTTTAAAGCTGCTGCGAATTTAGACTTAAGAAATAACCCCAATAGATTATAATTGGCAATATTTTCCATACCTTAACCAAACAACTTTATATATTATTACTTTAGTTACAAGAAAGAACTTGTATGTGAAAACATTAAAAATAAATCTCAAGTGTTGAGAGTCGTAGAAGTCGAGTTCTGAAATTTCAAGTTTAGATTAAACCTTCGTTATTTTTACTGTACTGTAGTTTTTAGTAGCAATAAATTAACCTCAGATTATTATTTTACTGGCTGAGATGGTTTTTCAGATATTTTTCAGATATCAATGGCCCTGGTATATTTATTAACCAAACTTCTAGTTAAGGAATAATCTACAACAACACTTCATATTCAGATTGTATGTCACCTGAAATGCAATATAACCATTTTATACCTGATTTCAGCCTGCAGACGTTTTGGCTGGTCGGTATTTAGCGGAGTCTGGTCCACGGTCTTTTAAAAGAATCAAATGTTCAAGGACGGACTTCGATACGTCGGAGATTATTATTATTATTATACGCCTTTCTTGTAGGGGTACCAAAATAGATGCGTTAGCACCGCACTCGTCGTAACCGGTATTTGTTTTTTTTTTCAATATAGCCATAAGCATATAGTGATAAAGCTTTTGCAAAACGTATTAAATTTATTAAATTGTGATTTTCATGAGTCCAATAGCTTGTGCGCAAAAGTTTGTGTTAAATTAAATATCCATCAAAATAATTGAAACTAGTGTCTTTAGAAGAAATACATAAAATAAATCAAAACAGGAACCTTAAACAGTGTTCAATATATCGCTCAACCCGAAATGACTTATCGATGTACACAGAAAATAATTATCAACTTTACACTATCAAAAGTACGACCTTAAACACTATGGAAGAAACATTTACTTATATTTTTGAACTAGAAAAGAAATATATATAAAGTAAATATTTTTCAAATGTATATTTTTTAAATGTAATCCAAATTAAGTAAGCGTAAGTTTAGTAACAAAAAGGTTTGAAGAAGTATCTTACACAGAATAACTACAAAATACACTAAGCGTATGTTTTGAAAAACCTTTTATTATATTTGAATTGTTACAAAACAAACGAGCAAATAATTGCTACAACAAAGAACAATCCTTGATTCACACCGCTTTACTGTTAAATTGTAAAACAAAACTGCGTTTAAAAAATTCCGTTTTATTGCAGATTTTTTTTAAATTGGCAACATTAGCCCAGAGCGGACGGACGAAATGTCGCATTAGTAAATAAAAGTGCCAGTCATTAGACAAGGAACAAAAATACTTGCTTCAATTGTCTTTGGCGGTTGGAAAAGTCACGTCCCTAATGACTCCGTCAACCGGTCATCGATCTATCAACTATAAGTAACATCTTTCTGTTGAAATAAAACAGGAACCTTTTTAGACTGTCTCGTTTTATAGAAAAAACATAAAAAATAAATGTCTCTTTTTTTCGCCAAAATATTGGTTATTTATATTAAAGTTAATTTATAGCTGTACAGTTTTAATAAGTTTAATAAATGTATTGTCGAAGATAAAAACAAAATCTAGTATGAATAGTTAACGAAGCAGTATTGGACATATTTTCTTTTGAATATAATAAAATGTATTTTTTTTTATGTTATAAGAGGGCAAACGAGCGTGCGAATCACAGGTGTAAAGTGATCACCGCCGCCCACGAACTCTTGCAACGTCCGAGGACTCACAAGAGCGTTGCCGGCCTTGGAGGTGAGTATAAACGCCTTTTTTAGTAAGGGATGGTTAATGGGTGATATGTTCCAGAGATTAACCTAGAAGCCAACGTATTCAACTCTATAACTTGAAATGAGATAATAATTTTTCAATAATAATTGGCTGCGTTTTAAAGTAATGCCATTTGAATTAAAATCAATGACTTTCGTTTGAACATTGCAAAACTTTTGAAGAATTTCTCCGACACTGATTTCATTAAGAGTTTCAGGAGATCAATTGTTTATTTCTTCCTATAGAACTCAGTCAACTGTTTATGTTACTTTGAAATGTTTGATTGATCTATTATTATTGTAATGTGGAGTATTTCTTGTCCTTACTTTTATCAAATTAATAAAAATATTATCAAAAAGAGTGCATGAAAACTAACTTATATTTTTTTCTTTAAACTAAAATATATTTTGAAATTGAAAGTGACAAAATTAATAACACTAAGACAAATAAAACAAATGAAGCAATGATTTTCTTTTCTTCGTATTAGCGTTATTAAAAGTTTGTCACCTTTTTAATTGTTTTAAAATAAATTGCGGAGCATCTAGAATTCCAACAATAATTTGGTAATATGATATTATTACAAAGAGGTGTACATTATTGAGGTATACAAAAAACGCTCAGATTTTATATTATCCAATTTTAATAAGTTTGAATATTATGAAATATTTTAATTGTTGATATTTTTACAAATGATGCTCAATACGATCTTATTATTTAAAATGTTGATTGCATAAATACAGTATACAATGTTGAAGGGCTCTGGTTTAGTTGATTTAGTTAATTATTACGACTAATACTTATTCTTTGCTTTGTAATTTTGAAAATAACAAAAAAGACTTGAGTTAATTCTAAGTGTTTACTTAACTCATATCAAAATTGACACAGTTATCGTAAAAACTTCTCTTAAAACTCCCCGTCATAGAAATATAATCTGATTTCTCGACACGTTCATTTTATATTTATCATCAACTTATATGAAATATATATATATATATATATATATATATATATATATATGTAAGAGACTATTATTAATCCTTATTTTGTCCTTTACATTTTCATCAATAAAGTAATAAGTCATTAAGTAGCTTTTAGAATCCAATAAATTTTGAGTTAAAACATAGATTCAGTTGCTCGACCTCAACATTAGCCATTGAAATGTCATGTGACAGTTTTATTTTTAATGTATGTAATAATATCCAGACTCTAACTATGTCACCGCTTTTCTTATAAATATGGCGTCGATTTGCATCTTTACATAATGTATTACAGCCATTTCTAATATTATTATACTTATTTTGATTAAAATTCATCAATCAAAAGTAACTAATCGGTCAAGAGCGAATGGTGCAAGCTATTAACCATTTTATCAAAGGTGCAAAATGTAGCTAAGAAATACAAGTGATATGAATTAGGTACTTAATGAAGACTAGAAATAGTCTACTCTAGAAATATTTCTACTCAAGAAAAGATCAACCAGATGGACAGTTTATCTTTGAAGACCAAATATTACGATATCACACAAAAAATCGATATAATAAAGGTGTATGTAATTCAATTCAATAGCTTTCTTTTTCTGGTGAGTAAATATTTTTTATTCAAAATTGTTAAGAAATATCTAAGCTATTTTATACTTACTTAACAGTAAATGACGAATTATAAATGCATCAACATAGGGAGAGTTAAACCAAGGATTTGAAACCATATAACAGTAAAATTAATAGGAATTTTATTTGTTATAATTGGTTTAAACCCTTCCCAATCAGAAACAAACTTACGATAAACTCCATTTCATTTCATGACGAAGCCTTTCAAATTTTATAACTGAATTAAAGTTAGGGAACGACGAAATGGTACCTTTCGTCATCAAAACGACATCTTGACACACTCCTTCGCATATTTGACAAAGTAGGGCGTAGAATTGTTTTTACTAAACAACCGCACATTTGCATTTGTTCTTAAATTCAGATCAAACATCAAACTTTGGGTAATTCTGGTTGCTGCGTAAGGTCAGAGGAACACTTTGTTTGCTAATAAAGTATCATACCATTTATTTTTCTTATCGTAGTAATGCGGATAACAAACTTGTTTTAAATCCGTAAACAAATTTATGCTTAAAAATACTGTACATAGTAAAATAAAATACATAAAGTGGAAAAACACAATCACATTTATGAACTTAATTATAGAGACCGAACCACAAACATGAAATATAGGCTTGTATTTAATATATTGTAACGTTAAAATATTTTATTCTGATGTGTAGTATTTTTTTTGTAAGCTAATTAAATACATCGCAATTCGTAAAAAAACTTAATTAAAATTTTTAAACCAAATCTTTTTGAATGTGTTTATTTGTTTGAAATCAATAAATAATTTTATTAAGTGTCTGATTCGTACAAAAAAATTATTTGAATCACTTTCTGTCAGACAACAATTTCCTTATAGATATGGTATCGTACAAAAGAGTCACGTATTTTTACTGGGACAGGCTTCGCTCTTAAATGATATTATAACCAGCTTGCCGATATTGGGAGAGTTCAGTATCTCTTTATTTGCAATGAGCTTAAAATGTTATTCGATTTGGTAGATTTTAATTTGTTTGATATCAACATTGGGAGTCTTTATATATAGTAGTCTCTTTGTATTTTCAACTAAAGTGACACAACACAAGTATGTATAAATTTGTAAATATACAGTCTTGACAAAGTTATAATATATAATTTATGGAGGCACTTAAACTATAATAGTATTAGTTTTCTTTTAAGCTTGCCTGTCGGTATTTCCGTCCAAGTACAATGTGGGTGTTTTCAAAAGGCTTTTACTAAGTTGATGCGCTTTACCACCTACGACTACATTTCCACTTCCCATCAGATGGAATGTAGTCAAGCGTCAACTTAGATAAAGTGTAAAAAAAAAAGCTACTGACTAACAATTATAACATAAAAATTAGGTAGGATAAGAAGTTTTCAATTTGCCAAAAAAATACATAAAATATAACAGGACTAGCTACCACAAGACATTTTAAAATAAGGAAATACATAATATATAAAAAAAATGTATAACTAAAGACAGAGGGTTACGTCGTGTGAAGAGCAAGACACTAGATGTCGCACTCATCCCTTGTTATTAAATTCTTTTAAGACGATAGCAATCGTCTTATTCAATTTACAAGCAAAAAAGGCATAGGAATTGCTGACAATGAGTTGTGAGAGCCGAGCATGTCGTCATTGAAAACGGGAGTTTGTTTTATTAAATTCTTATGTGAGCATATGTGCGTGACTTTTCACACTTTTAAGGATAAGTGCTTTGAATTCCTTTTAGCTATATTGTCTTTACCTATATTTTTTAGAAATAAGTTTGTTGTTACAACTATTAAATATACTACTTAATGTATATCATAGTAACTGTACAAAAAAAACTATTGTATACTAAACTTCGTAATTAAAACATATAAGCATATTTACAGACCCTTATAGTATTCAATTGTAAACTAAAAACTTTTTCTGCTTATTATGTGTTAGGATAATTATGCTTATTTATAAAAATGTATAGAAGTTGTTATAAAGAAGAAAGACTTACATAAAGTTAAAAAATAAGTACACAATTTTATAGACAGATATTTTAATGAAATACTTACGCTGTTTGTTTTAAATATTTTACATATGTTTGAAAGTATACAACTTAAAAATATTATTTCAATAATCAAGCTCGTTGGTCGCAAATCTGAGTTTTGTAAAAGTAATATCGGATCTCATCTTTTTAAATCCAAATGAGAAATTTATGGTTTTATCGGATAATATGGAGAATGCTTGAATAATTTATATTTTATAAATTAATATATTTTATAAAAATTATTTCTTTCTATTATATTTCTATTTTTTCTATTATAATATATTAGAAAAAAATATATAAAAAAGCTTATTAGCGATTTATTAAGTAAACGGCTTGGGCGCAAAACCTTGTGTTCATTAATGTCAATCAAAATAATTCGAACTGGCGTCTAGGGGAGGAATTACAAAAAATAAATCGGAATAGAAACCTCAGACAGTGATAAATCTACCGCTCAACACAAAAGTGAAGTACGAAAGTCGATGCACAGAGAAAAAAATATCAGCTTCACATAATAAAGAAAACAAGACATTAAAGTCTCTATGGTTGAAACTTATGCTTAAATTATTATCAAAAAGAAATAATAAATGTTTTATCGTAAATCATTTTTCCGCGCGTTACGTCTCTTAAATTTTATTCGAATTTAGCTTTAGGTTGCGATATCATAAAAGGTATAAATAAAAACCTTTGTATAATTGTCTGACAAAAAATAAAATTTACACGAGACTTTCTAAGGTTTAAAAAGTTTATAATATTTGAATAGTTACAAAACACGCGAGCGAGTAATTGCTACATGAAAGAACAATCCTTGTTTCACGCCGCTTTACTGTTCAACTGTAGAACAACACTACATTTTGGAAGTTCCATTTTATTCCAGCTTCTTTTAAAATTGGCAACACTAGCCCAGAGCAAACGGACGGAATGTCCCGTTAGTAAATAAAACTGCCAGTCATTAGACAAAGAACAAAAATACTTGTTTCAATTGTCTTTGGCGTTTGGTAAATATACTTCCTTAATGACTGTCAACTGGTCATCGATATACTAACATCTTTTGGTTGATATAAAAAAGGAACCTGTATAAAGTTAATTGAAAATATATAAAAAATAGAAGCTTTTAGGCCAAATAGTGGTTATGTATATTTTAGGTAATATTCCTTGCTTTACTGTAGGGTTTTCATAAAATTAATAATTTAAATAATTTTATATTGTTCAGTAGAAAAACAATATTTCAATAAATAATTAGTGAAATCTTTACCTTACATATATTTTTTATATTATAAATAGGTTTTTTTTTTCTTGAATATAATAAAATTTATGTACCTTTATAGCAAGACAACGATTAATGGGACATATTTTCGTGAGCTGCCCGGAAGCCGTCTTGCTCAATTCTTCAACTTACAACTTCAAATGAGAAAACAATATTTCAATAACGCTTGGCTGCGTCATAAAGTACTGCCAGCTGAACTTAAATCAATTGATTTCGTAAAAACATTGCATACTTTTGAAGAATTCCTCCAACACTGATTTCATTAAGAGTTTCAGGAAATAAATTGTTTCTTCATCCCTGTAGAACTTAATCAACTGTTTACGTTACTTTGTGGGTTACTAGTTGGTGGGTAAAAGTTGTAAAAAGGTGTACTTTGAAAGCTTTATTGATGTATAAACATTTTACTGTGGATAATGTTGTACCTACTGCTACTAAATAAATTATAAAATATATTTAAATAATAATATTATTATTTCACCTTTCAAAAATCGGGTGACTCACGTAAGTGCAGACTAGTTTCAGCTTTCTAGGCAATTTTTAGGACAAGTGCCACACGCGCGTTTTGTTCTCAACCCTCGCACTGGCCACTAGCGCGCAAGCTGCCCTGGAACACAAAACGATCACAAAGATATGATTGCCTCGGTCACACCACTTGCGAAACATTTAAAAAAAACTGGTCATACCACCTAGTGCTAGCACATTTGAAAAAAGTCTATAGGTAGCCTTTAAAGACCTCCCGTATAATATAGAGAAAATTATAAGAGAAAATCCTTAAGCTATGGCAGCAAAATGCAGAACTCAACCATTCCATCAGAAGTCGTTTCAAGACTGCTGAGAATTTTTATCCATTACATTTCCCCAATAAATAATAATGGGCAATATTTTCCACACTTTAACCAAATACATAAATTTCATATATAGAACTCTCAAGAGCCCTGAAATATTAATTAAGGTAAGTTTCAAACTTTTTATTTAAGCTTATTATTACTGGCAGAGATTATTTTTCATAAATCTGTATATTATTTTTCATTAATATATTTGAATAATTGTATAACCTTGAAGTTTTTAAGAAAAAATTGAATTTCTAAACATTTTTATTATATTTTATTTAACTTTTTAAGCTTTTTTAACATTAGTCTTCAATATAATAAACGGCTAGTAATTGTAAGCCTGCACTGCGGCCGGCGCGACTCACGCCCCTCTTACACTTTAACTTTGAATGAGAAAATCATTCTTTATTAACTTTAAACTCAATTTAAACTTAATTGAAGTAAAATTATTCTACAAGTGCTTACATCGAAACTTTTTAATGTACAATATTATTTCCATAGACGAATTCTATTAAATCTTATATAATATTAAGATTATCTTTTCATTCACAAAATAATTTTGTGATAATAACATATTTATATACTTATGACCACATATCTGTTGGAGTAAATTCTGAAGAACTTTAACGGTCGTGTTCATTAAAAATATTTGTTTTGGCGATCGGTTTATATGGTACGCAAGGGTCCTTGCTATAAATGGCGTTATATTAATAATTGTATGAACGAGGACGAAGTAACGAGTAAAAGCTGGTTTATTATTATGCAGATGACAGCACAGTTGTAAAAAGATATCTGCCGAGTACTCGGACCAGTAGAGACTAAGTACAGGCTGAAAGAATAGCCATGGTGATGCGTTTTAATGGCACGCTAGAGGCATTCTCCGTATGGGGCAATGCCAATCTAGTTCAATTCAACGCAACCAAAACGCAGACGTGTTTATTCACCGCCAAAAGAAGCCCTTTCACCTTGACTCCTACTTTCCAGAATGTATCTTTGGAATAAACAGGGACAACTTCTTACATTATATAAAGCACAGATTTGGTCGTGTGTGGAGTACTGTGGCCATTTAATGGCTGGTGCCGCAAAATGTCATCTTGCAACTCTAGACATAATTGCAGACGCTCTAGACGCAGTTCTAGACTACATTTCCACTTCCTATCAAGTGGAATGTAGTCAAGCGTTAACTTAGTTCAACTGTAAAAAAAAAATATTTTCTTAAGTTTATATAATAAATAATTATTCTCAAATTTTAATCAAGTTCATTTCAAACTGATTTCATGAATAGTTGATTGTCCCTGGCATAGTTATTCGCCAAACTTCTAGTTAACTTCAAAATAATATTTCGATAAGGAATAACCCATAACAACTATTGTCAATCTATAATCTGAATGACAAGTGTTATTATAAATTATTGTCACCTGAGAGGCAATATGACCATCTTATACCAGAATTCGGGCGTCAGACGTTGGACCGGATGTTACTTGTCTGAATATTTTTCTCTTTCTGATTAACTGAAGATAGTGACAAGTTAAAAGTGATTTAACCTTGAAAGTTTTTGCAGACCAAAAATAATATTGACTTTAATTTTATAAATCCTTTAATATAGATTATATTGTTTATCAGGAACACTTTTGTATTTTATGATTAAATATAGAAAATGGTGATGTGTAAAAATAGCTGTCAACATTTAGTCTTATAAATAATAATTAAAAAAAAACGTTTATCCAATTTCTGTGAACGGTACATAGAGGTGTGCAATATTCACAAACCTTTCACCGAAGTTTCTCGCGGCCATGATGTGATAGGGGGTGAGCCTATCGCCATGACGAGTAAAACTTTAGCGCCGGTCATTTCAGAAATTTATAATCACACAAAGAACTTGCTCGGCTTGGCAAGATGCCCAGGGCCCTTGAAAACTGCAGGCTCGTTTTACCAGCTAAACCAATGACCTCATTAGTACTAATTGTAACATATTATTTATGTTATATATCTTGACTTGCAAGAGCTGTCCATTATCATACGATTTGGGGGCCTTCAGGGCCCCCTTTCTTAAGGGGTACCCACCCACTCCCCCGGTGACGCTGTAATAGCCAATAGGGCTAACAGTAGAGACAATACAAAAAAAAGAAACATTATACGATTAAACAAATTCGCCACATTGATTTAGATACTTTTCAGACTCAATAGGAAATATATGATCCGGTGGATCACGCTTATTGAAACCTCGTTATATCTCGAGGTGGCGATTTTCCTTCGTGAGATAAGATCGTATAAAATATTCACGTATTTTTAGTGTCAGTGACATCGACGTTTCTCGCTTTAACAATATCGTAACCAGCTTGTAGGGTTGCGATGACGCAATATATTAAGAAACATTATGCAGTATTAGCGATTGAGCCACGTCACTAGTCCGACCCTCCAGTAAGTCGCCCGCGCTTAAAGAGAATGTACATCTGAGAATGTTTCGCGTTAATATAGCCGGTGTATGGAAAGAGCTTTTTTTTGTGAGACCTTTAGTACAATAACAACCTTTGACCGATATAGGAACACACTCAACACGGCCTTTCCTCATTTTCGCAATAGAGACTATTGAATTTATTTTTAAAAAGGGTTTTAAGGGTTTTTTATTTTTTAGTCCTTTCCTTTTTTATTTTTTATTCAGAATTTCGAAATCAAATGTTTTTTCAACTTATTAATTATTCATAAAAAATATAGATCTGTGGAAAACATAAACATTAAAAATATTATTTTACCAATAAATTTCATCGGAATTAGTAATTATAAATCAAGCTATTAAAAACACATTGAATTTAAGTATCTGATTATTCAAGAGTCTAACTACCTTTTAAATTAATTTATAGACACTCAGGGTGTTGAAATGCTAGAAATTTCAGAAAGCTTATTAACAAGATATAAATCCAATTGCTTGCGCGCAAAAGCTTGTGTTAAATCAAATGTCTATCAAAATAATGTACACTGGTATCTTGAAAAGAAATACATAAAATAAATCGATGCAGGAACCTCAGACAGTGATCAATATACCGCTCAACCCGAAGTGACGTATTGATGTACAGGGAAAATTAATATCAGCTTTACACAATAAAAAATAAAAGACGTTAAACACTCTATGGAAGAAACATTTACTTATGTTTTGAACGAAAAAAGAAATAAATGGTTTATGTTAAATGTTTTTTCTGCACGTTACATAAGTCAAATTTGAAATGTTAAATTTAGTTTGGGATATTGCATATATTTTAGGAAAAAACAAAAGATGTAAGAGTGTCTTACAAGGAATAAAATACAACTAAAGGTGGCAGATGTTTTTAAAAAGTTTTTATATTTGAATAGTTACAAAACACGCGACCGACTACTTATATTAAAGAACAATTCTTGATTCACGCCGCCTTACTGTAGATCAAAACTACATTTTAAAAAGTACATTTCATTTTAGCTTCTTTAAAAATTGGCAACTTTAGTCCAGATCGGACGGGTCGAATATCGCATTAGTCAATTAAACTGCCAGTCTTTAGACAATGAACAAGAATACTTGCTTCAATTGTCTTTTGCAGTTGGCAAAGGTACGGCCCTAACGACTCTGTCAACCGGTCATCGATCTATTAGCTTTAAGTAAATAACATCTTTTGGTTGATAGAAAAAGGATTTTTGAATATAAAAACAAATTGTAGACTGTCAGATTTAATAGTAGACACAAAAATAAAAAGTAAACGCTTTTATCAAAATATTTGTTTTTTATATTAAAGGTAATTTTCCGACCTTAAAAAAACTGCATAAATATTTCAAGATACAATGAATAAAACGGTTAATGGGCAATATTGAGACTTTTAATTTTTTCATTAACGTTTGGCTGCGTTTTAAAGTAATGCCAGCTGAATTAAAATCACTTACTTTCGTTAAAACATTGCAAAAATTTTGAAGAATTCCTCTAACGTTGATTTCATTAAGAATTTCAGGAAATCAATGTTTATTTCTTCTTATAGAACTCAGTCAACTGTTTAGGTAACTTTGAAATGTTTGATTGATGCGCGAAATTTCATTGAATTCGGTCCAGCAATTTAAGAGATATCCCGAACAAACATCTTTACATGAGATTTTTGTGTGACAGTGACATTTGAACTGATTTGTAATAAGTAGATAAACATATTTAACGATATACTTAATACCTATTTAGATGTAATAAGTAAACATAATTAACGAGTCACTTAAAACTTATTTATTTATTATTATATTATATGTATGAGTCATGAGTCATAAACAATATTGTCATAAGACAACAAATGACTTACGTCATGAGCAGTAACGACAAATAATGCTCATTGTTCCAAAATCGACATCAATTTTGTCAAAACTACTATTAATATTTTTTAATCTTTTTGAATGTAGAATAAAAAGTCTTTTTTTTTTATACAAACCTTCTCCTGACAATAAGGAATACATAAAAAAAATAATCATCCAATTTGGTGCAGTCGTTTAGAAGTTATGCGCGTACATACATTTTGCCGATTCTTTTTTTATTTACATAGATGTAAATATACTTTGGTCCCCTTACTGTCTGTAAAAATACAATCCATCCATTCAACTGTTTCAAATATATATTAGAACATTGATTGGCACATATTTTTTTCATATTGGATTATTAGTACTTCTTAAATAAGTTTATTTGAATATGGTAATAAAAGATAAATTTATTCGAAATTTATATCTAGGTGTAAATATAATTATTGTGAAAGCTCAAGGTTATATTTAATTATTCTTGTTTTTTAATTAAATAACTTTATATCAGGTAGATTACTGAAACTCATATTGTTGATACTTAATATAATTTGAAAATTAATATCTTCGTATAAAATGAAATTTAAAATTTAAAATTAAAGTGATTCAAAAGCGATAATTGAAAGGACGCTACTCGTATAATATGCAAATTAAATCGACTGTTTTTCAGTATAAAAGTTATTAAGATTTTACATATTGGATATAGGCATATTTCAAGTATGAAAATGATTTTGTTTCAGTTCGTGAGGACTAATGGCGAAATTTTTAAGGAAATTTTGATTAGCATTGCATTGTATTTGAACATTGAATTAAAGGAATTCTGTTCTATACAATAATAGACTGGCTTTTACCCTCGGCGACGCTTGCGATTACTGGATATTATAAGTAACTTGAGCTTAGTGTAATCTTTTTTAACGTAACTATGAGCACGATAATATTTATTATTATTGTATAATATTAATTATTCATATTTATAGCATTTGTTTATTAATTTCTTTCTACTGCAATTAACTAGCTAATCAGCATTATTCCGTATGAAATGATTCAGACCGAAACCTATTTTTTTTGTTCAAAATAATAAAACCATATGATCTCCTATTAAAAATATACAAAATTTTGCCTTTTTACTTACTAGAAAATTATATATATACACAGTAATATTTAATAACTGTACTCTTCATTTAGATATTACGGTTCTATTTAACCATAAAGTTTTATTACACATTGAAACTGAATATTCTAAAAATATTCTTCCCTATTTCCTTCGAACGTTTAATATATATTATCTGTGAAACACTCTCAACTTTGCAAAGCATTTTCACATACTGTCACAAGGACGATACGCCCCGGCTCGGGAACCCAAGTAGTTAGATACTATTTAAATAAAATATATCTCATACCGGCCATTTCTTCGGCGTATAATCATATGATAATTCGATTGCCCATTGTGTATCATTGGGGTCGGTCTCGGTCTTGATCCCATGGGAAATATAAATTTTCAAAGGTAAATGCGTAAAAGGTATCGTCCTGAATCTTTTTACGGCGGTTGTATGAAAAAGCAATATCAGTTGAGGGTGACAGTTTTCAATAAAAATAATATTATGGACGAAGTGGGAAATGATGTACGTATATTCAAATTTAATACATATTCATAACCTTTTGGCTTTGTACGTCATATCAGCTTCTATTAAAAATCGTAAAAGTTTATAAAAATATATTTACTGGTAACGTTAATTACATTACGGTAGATATAAAATATTTATTTTTATTTAATATTTAATATTTAATTGTAACAACTTTAAATATACAAATTACTGTTATATTTCTAAGTTAAGTTTTATGCAGTAAAAAGTGATTTTTAATTGACATATTTACAAAAAAATAATAAATAATACGTTTTTTTCTGGATAAGTATTACATTTAATATATTGTATGTAAATTATACATATATTTAAGTTTGTGAAATTATTATATTATTAATTTATATAAATATGTATATTATGTTTTAATTTTTGTGACGCGTCATATTTTCAAGTATTATTTTTCTGAATTGTAACCCTTGTAGTTGTTTTTTCTCTGTACAGTATTTCGGTTGACGTGTAAATAATGCGTTGGCATTAAGTCCGCCGATTTTATAATTGTATTGTACAAACTCATTGAAATTGCGAAACATGATGAAATATAACATTATATTATTCAAAACAGGTTATTATTATAAATAGTCTATAAATATTCAGCTAACATCAATTTGGACAAATATTTATACGCTGGCGATACGTCCTGAGCCTTGCGGGTAGCCCTCAAATTCATTAATCATTCACATCTGATTTCACTCAGATCCTGCCAATAAATGAACGGCTCATAATATCATAACGGTTCAATAATATGACTATAATTTATAAAAGTTAACGTTCAAAAAGTTTAATCAATAATTTATTCTATCAACAAAACACACAAACTTGAAATTTTAATTGTCTTTATTGACATTCAGTAAATTATTATGAAAATACAAATATAATTGTTTAAAATACAGAATTTTTAGATTTATAACGAAAGCTAACTTTTAATTAAACTTTAACAAATCATATATTAGAAATCAATGCAATAATAGTTAAGAAACGTTTGGTTATTTATCAGGCAAGTTAACTACGAGTCATTCTAATACGGTATTAGGGAACACAAAAATGGATTGACAACGTCCAATACCGACCCTATTAGTCCCTTAACATACTTGAACACGCAAAATAGGCTGGATGATCTCTACCTTTTTGTTTCAAACGGAGTGAGTAAGCGTTCCCCATGTCAGAGGTCGGCGAGGTTTTCTGTTTTTTGACTTCTATTAGGTAAGTAATACTCGTGCTTTAGCTTCACTGAAAACATGCTTGGATAATGAAGATTCACCCATCACTTTTTGGACTGAAACGTTTTTGCTAAAGAGGGATTATTCTACCGTACTCTGGCTCGATTTTCCTTAGATGCTTTATCATTGGGGCTTCCATCTAACATGAGGTTAACTTGTAATCTTAGCTTTATTTGGTCGTTGTAGTATCTTAATACCCAAGCTCTGCAATTAAGTGCTTTTTATATGGACCTTTTTGATTATCTACTTTCTTTTATTTCAATGATCAGTCTTATAAATTATGTTGGTACATTATTCTCCCGTTATCTTTCCAGTATGTTTAATATATTAATTTATATCATTAAGCAGATTAAAAAAATAAATTTAAGCTAAACTTAATATTCATAAATAAATTTAAATACAATTTTATATTTAAAAGTCAGACCAAAAGCAACGTTCAATAAAATTACATTGTTAAATTAATTCATGACTTAATTGTAGCTCTTAAATAAAAACTACAGCTAACTATTTTAATTGCCTTTGAAATAAGCTCTGTAAATCCTTTGAATAAAGAAGCTTTGCATGTAACGAACTAAAGACGGTCCTAAGCCATTGTAGCTATTTAACTAATAATACAAAGCAACTACTAGATACCTATCAAATATCTTTTAATAAAATTTTGTGAAAAAAAGTCAAGTCAATTTGCGAGCATTTGTCTGGTGGCTTTATTTGCCGGCCGAGTGCGCACAGAGGCCTCTGGCCACGGTAAATCAGCTTACTTTTTTTCAAAGGTTTTCTGTGTTTGGCGGTCCACGCATCACTGGAACATTTACAGGGTAAAAAACCATTTCATCTCCTCGCCAACTCATTTGTCGATACATTATTTACTTCAACATTGAAGAATTATATTTGAAAAATGTATGCCTGTGTGTCAGGCATACATTCCATAATATTTTTTTATACATTATTTTTATACATTTTTTGCTAACAATTTACTATAAGTAAACCAGATAAAAATAAAACATTACATATACAAATTTAATATTGAAATACTGAAGATGTATTCGTGATACAAATTGCGCCCGGTATTGTATCTATTCAAACGTAAATAATACTATGGAGTAATCCCATACATCTAAAACATATATCTATATATGTTATATTTCCTTAATATACATTATACATCAAAGAAATCTTTTATTCAACAGAGCAATATAAATAAAAAAAAAATAACAAAACTGACAAATAAGTCTGCTTATTGATAGGAAAACTAGAAAAACAGTTTTAATGCGAATTCATTGGCATAGAAGATGTGATTACGAAATGGAAGGCATTCAATGAGCAAGTATTCGATTATTCAAAGCCGAGTAAGCAGGCTAATCACGATAATTCATGTAGTACATAGAATTGCATTGTGAGACGTGAGGTAGGAACTATATGGCTTGCCACATGTTTATATAACACTTGGTTTTGAGTTAATAACAGTTGTTTGCATTAATTTATACTCAAATATTATACAACGTACTACATATTAGGTGATCCTTATTCCTGGTAGAAGGTTTCTTGATTCCTAGTAGTTTAATTAATTAATTTAAAATTACTACTTGTTTGAATCTTTAGTTAAGAATTACCGACGGATCCGTTAAAATAACAGTGTTAGATCATTTATTTAGGAGATTTTTTTAAAGGGTTTTTTCTGTCATTGTTTGTTGGGTCGCTATGTGACATTATAAAGCTTTTCACCAATGAAGGGGTTTTAAATTAAAGTCAAAAAATCTCGCTTCAAAGATTGGCTTTTTCAATTAAAAAAACATACCACCAATTACCATTATTATTTATTAAATAAAAAACCATTGTTAGATTAGTATATATTGATGTATAAAAAATTACATTATTCTTATTTTTTTATTTTTGAATGAACATCTAAAAATAAGTTTGCTTATATTGTTATGTATATTAGATGTCATCAAGTAACAATAAAAGATTTCTACCAATTCCTTACTAAATAAGGAAAGTATTATAAGTACATAAAATGTAGATAAAGTAAACATAATTTTTTTATTAAGCCACTGAAACTGTCTGAAGAAAACTTAGCTCGAGCTTTGTAAATTATTCACGCCACATCTTCAAGAAGTTTTCAATCTGGACTTTCAAAGTAAAATATTTGTCACGTATTTGTTACGATATCATTCCACCTTTGTCGGAACTTCGTGTTGTTATTAGACTTATAGAGTTAGCCTCAAATTATTTAATACTTAGAATAAAATTCTATAAAAGTTACTATTATAATGCCAATGAAATGAAACACTCAAAACAAAAACTAAAATACTTAAAATTATACGAAGTACATAAAAGACTTTTCAATCTTCATATCCAATGTGACGATCAATTACGAAACTAAATGTCCAAGTTCGTGAAATATGATCTACGAGGCTTTCGATCACAATCCATCAAAGTAGCTCTCCTTAGCCTAGGTTCAGGGAAATCCTGCAAAAAGAACCGTAGTAAAAGAATTTTACATTACCTCATTACAATAGAAACCTTGTAAGAAAAAATAAGACGTCAGAGTTCCCTATTTCAGACAAAAGGTTTTTCTTTGAAAGCCACTCAAGGTGACACTTTGCTCCGATTAAAGTTATCGTTGCCTTCCAAACTGAATACTAAATATAGACTCGCTTTGTGCTCCGTCTGTACATGCCTTATTAGCACGAAGCGTAGCTCTCAAACACAATACAGTTTCATAAAGAAAATATTATGTTCATTGTTATTAAAATTCTAAATAAAATAGAACGTTTCAGGAACTGGTGGAAAAAAATTGTTTAACCTAACCCACTTTATGTATTGTTGACTCTTCTGCTTTTTAACATAAATTTCATGAAAGCTGTCGTAAAAATCAACACTCGGTGTGAACACGGAGTAAAATAAATAAGTAAACCTAAAATGGTCCCAAAATAAATTTGACAATTTAAATAAAAGAACTCGAGATGATGTGCTAAGTACAATATAGACTTAGAACGTAATTGGACTTATTTACACCGCCTCTTGAATTGTCCAGGTTGGCAGGATTGATCGGATCAGCTATTTTAACGTGATGCGCGACAGAGACAGATTGAAAATAAAACGGAATTGTTATTCAGACATAATATTTAACATACCCTACAAAATTATTATATTTCTAAGTACTTGTTTCATAACTATCACATTCAGATTATATTTAACATCAAATTACAAGTTTCAAAAGATTGTTAGATCCACATAACATAATATGAAGCTAACACTGAACAAATAATTTCTTTGCGAATGGGAAAGAGTGAATGAAATATGAGCGCACTCATTCGATATTTCTTCATCGTCTGTCAAATAGACTGGCACAATAAATGTTTATTGTCCTCGAATTACTCAAGTGAGAAACGGTATAAAGAGAAAAGAATGGGCCGCGCGGAAGGGACTGCGACAAAGGCGATCCTTCTTGGGACCGCCAGCCGTGACCACGCTTACATTAAGGCTATCGCCAGCCGCCAAACTGAATACAAAGCTTCGCCTGGAAAGATCCCTATGATTCATGGAGCCGACTTTTTATATCATAACGTAATTGTAGTTTAATTCCTCTTTTTTTTTGTATTGTCTCTGCTGTTAGCCCTATTGCCTGTTACAGCGTCACCGGGGGAGTGACCTTTTATAAGAAATATTTTTGAATACAGAAAGCACACGAATTTAAATTAAATAGTTCAGACTTTGTATTTAATTATAAATTTATTTTTATTTAGAATTTCATATAGAGCAGTATTCATAATTGTAATAAATGTAGGTATGATATCCGGATATCAAAATAATATACCTTTTAACATATATCAAATTCAATATTATATAATGTAAGTCATTTTTCATACATCAATTATTTTCCTATCGACAAAAAGCTTTTCCTAAGCACATCAAAAACGATAAAACTAGAATATCTTTAACCGAGAGGATGTCGGGGATTCCTATCTTTGGATTACGTCCCGAAGCTACGTTATCAATACTTACTTCACATTTCATTTCATTCGGTACAATCGCTAGATTATGAATATATTATAATATACATATAAATTTGATAATAGTTTTGATTCTCTCACAATATTTTGAGGATTAATTTATAATAAAAAATTGCTTTTAACAACATTTCTAAGTTAACCTTTTGTTCTGTGAAATAAAAGAATAAATAAATATAATTTTCTCCATAAGTAAAGTTTGATATAAAATATATATCGATAACCTTAAAAATTCGTAAAACTATTTAATGCTAATGGTTTTCTAAAATATAGAATATCGATTCAATGCAAAGTTCCCACATTATGTAAATTAAGATGGTTATATAACCTTATCGCTTATATAACTGTATAATATAGATAAAGCCCTGGCTTCCGCCAGTGTTATATCTTACCTGGCTTACCTTCCCAGTAATAACACGATCTGCAATCTTATTTCATTTTAATCATTCTGTCATAATTATACCAATATTATGATTTATAATTAATACCACTGTTATATTTAACAATAAATTATTATTAGTGAAGTACCTTAATTTTTCTACGTTAACCACATATTCCTGGAGGCAAATGCAATAAATTTTCATATTGCAAGGGCAACGCAATATCACCGAGCAAAGTGTGTTATATTTCATGTCTGTGGTAAGCGCCTACTTGATAACACACAACGCCTTTGTCATTTATGACCCTTAATGGCTGCTTTTTTGCAAAAACACATTTTAGATATTTATATTTTTACTATATTTTACATGATGTTTTGTTTGAATGGTATTTTAGAGTCAAATTTGTCTTTGCTACTCCATCAGTGCCAAAAGTAATTTTGATCAAACGTTTTACTTACCAACCATAACGGTTGTTCTTTCGTTATTTCTTGATGTTATATAATATTCATAAGTAATATCACCTTGTGAATATTAATTATGAACATTATTAAAGAAAAATAATTAACAAATCGGCAGTATTCAATATAATAACACAATAATTAATACTAATAAATTCATTGACTTTTGTAATTTACATAAGTCGAACTACGCCTTCCTAACGTAAGCCTTTAAGTAAAACAAAGAACAATTTGAATATTTCAAAGTTGAATATCTAGAATATTATTTTTCTTATAAAAGAAGATAAACTAATTTAAAATTTGTACGATAACGCTTCTTTAATTATCTGTAATCCTTGTAATATATTAAGAAAATTAATAAATATTAATATGTTAATATTGAATTCTTACAAATTTGTGACATGTGCTTTCGGTTTGACTGCTGACTGAAACTTTGTTTCTTTTATAGGCAGTAGATCAACTTTGAAATTTTATTATACGTAGCTATTTAGATGGTGCTGCTATGTATTTTATAATCCGTTCATAAATAGCTTTTTAAGTTATTATATAAATAGAGGCTGTCCTTATCATATTATATATGAATGACAGAGTAATATGTTAACCGTTACATTGAAGCGTCTGAGATTCAATCCTTAGACATAAAAGCATATTCTGGAAAATATACAGCTTACGTGCTATATAAAGACTTAAGACATTTTTCTGTGGTAGAGAAACATTACTTATTGTAAAAAAGTTTAGTTTATTGCTAAATATATGTAATTAAAGAATGTTATAAACATCTAAATGTATTAGTTTTTCTATACTTTAATCTGTTTATTCTTTGACATTATTTAATATATAATCTAATATGTCAAACTCGGTGGTTCTTCTCTAGCTTATTAATTAAAAATGTATTTTTTTTTACTTTAATACTTGAACCCTAGCTTGACTGTAATTAAAAGAAGTGGGGTCGAGTCCTTTTTAAAACCTAATTCGATAAGAGCTTGTCGGAATATTCTATTGGATTTCGATCCCTAATTTATAATATATTATAAATATATTTCTTACATCAAAATCAAAACGCTAATACGCAACATGTAACACGGGAATATATGTAAAACCTGAATATCTGTAAAAAATAGAAATCACCAAAAAATTATTATTTGCAATGTACTTTTTATAGGTCAAAATTGGAGTTTAGTATTGTATTAATTATTATTTATTTATAAGCTACGTAGTCTTAAATTTTATAGAGTTAGATTTGACTAGACTAGACTTAGATTTCACAAATAAAATAACCAAACAAATACAATATTTACTTCAAAATGTTATAAAATTATATCAACATCCTTTAAATTAAAAATAGATAAATGATCTTAGTTTAAAAAGTTTTTTAATCATAACGATACATTTATCTGTAATTATTATCTTGAAACCCTTAAAACTGTCAAGATTGAGGTCCCTTTTATTATACAATATGTAATAATTTATTAAAACGGAATAACGTTAAAAAGTTCGTAATATTTATGTAAAATCCAACTACTTACTTAGGTTTCAGTCTTTGAATTGACGGCAGTTACTCAAAATGGAATTTAAGCTGGGTATTCATAAAATAAATTTTAGTGAAAAATGCAATCTATAATACTTTTTCTTCCAGGATTGAGAGACTGACATATTTCAGTTCTTCAAAGCGACTTCCCGAATATTGATCAGTCGAATCTCTCATACCGCAGCGCCAGATGCTCACTGAAAATTACTTTCAAATAAATCTGCTGGGCGTTATGTAATATACTATAATGTGCTCACGTCCTAAAACTCGCTGAGCGACAATACGAATAATAATATATTTATGAAAAGCCGCGATTGCGTTTTATATTTTACACCGCTGTAAAAACGGGCACCTTTTTTTACGTACCCCGTTTCTCATCTTACGGTTTAAGGGTACTTAATAATGTATTTTCATACGATTGTGCTCTTTGTTAAGATGGATCAGGATTTTTTTTTTGTTTTATTTATCAATTGTTATGAATTTTATAATCCGTAATAAATATATTTTTTTTATATATGTCATTTAAAGACTATATAAATAGAATCCCCATACTTTAGTGCGGTTGGATTTTTTTTAATCACTCTCTATCTTATCTCAAAAGTAAAAACGTCTTAAAATCCTCTCTAAAAAAATATACATCTTTAGAAATTATGAAATAAAAAAAAAATATTATGACTTTTGAAAAGGTCAACGGAATAATAATTTACAAACGAACAAAATATTATTGTATATATTACAACTACATTGCAGAGCTTTTTCATTTAGGTTAAATAAAAAACAACCAGATAGAATATAATATTTTTTTATTTTAAAATGTCATAAAATGATATCAACATCTTTAATTTAACATTGATAAATACCTTAGTACTAGAAATGCGATTAACATGAAGTTCAAATATTTACATAACATACCTTTTCAACATACATTGTCTGATATTATTGTCATCAGGAATAAAATTACAATTACACTATCGTTATATTTAAATACATCATAAGATGTTTTTTTTTTCGTATATTTATTGTGTAAATTCTCCTTTAAAAGATTTTACTTTATTTATATATCATTTCACAGTAAAAGCATACAAAATATGAGATGGTCCGAAACACGTAACCCCTAAAGAAAAGCTATATTTAAATAACAAAGACGCATTCAAACCCAACATTGAAGATAAAATCCTTTTACACATGACATGCTTTTGGATATATATAATATATTATATACACTAAATATACTTAAAAGGAATAAAAAATGAATAAATATATATCTGGGTTACCCAGTAATGCTTTTATTATATACTTTATATTTATAATGTATATAAGAGATTAACTTACGCTACGACATCAAATGCGAAATACAGTCACAAATCCGACAGCAGCCTATATATAGCAAGTTATATATAAAGAAGCTTTTCGTATTTTTAACATGAGATCTTTCTCTCAATATAACTATACTAAAGACATGTCAACTCAATAATATGCATTATCTAATTTTCTAAATCTACTATAAATTCTTTTGCAGTTACATTATTACACTACAATAAATAGAAGTTCAAAAGAACTCTAAGCTAAGTTTCTCTGCTCAATTACTCAAGAGCCGATACACAGTTACAGCTATACGGAAGACAAATTTATTAGGTATAGTATTCAAATTTCGTATTTTTTACAATTTTCAACAATAATTTGTCATGCTATCAAAATAATTAGAACTACTACACTTCGCGTTAGGTTTTCAATGAACTGTCACAAACTTCAAATAAACATTTTACATAGATTGATTGATTGATTGATTGAATATATTTTTTTTGATATAAAATAAAAATACCACGTTTCATGACAGTTATGTCCGCCACTACAAAAATTGTAATACATTTATTACACATTACACAAATATACGTTTATTAATTTGGTCTCTGTTATTGTCATTACGTTTACAATCGTATTGTCATATTCAATTTACGTCTAAATTCGTAATATTTATTACTTGAACATGCATATAACATTAACTGTAGACATAAGATGATTAAAAATATTATTAGTGATTAATTCTAAAATTATATTTATTATGTTTTACAATGTTTCTTTTTTATCGTTATTACAAAATACACATCAAAATATATTGAATTACAATTAGTTATAAATTAAAATATTTTTATTTAATATTGGAATTAGGCTTTCATACAAAAAAAAAACTATAAAACTTGATATGGCCCTTTTGATATTGCATCTATTCGCATAAGTTTTCATAGTCCACGCTTCATAGTCCAATATACATTATATTGGACTATGAAACGTATAATGTTTTTATTGTCATTTACTTAAATTACACTTATTTTAAAGCTGATATTTACTACCTTATTTTACAGACTGTTTTAACGATTCACATAACAATGTCATTGTACAAACTAAATCGTTTTCAACAACCTTTATTCTAAAAATTCAACAGCCATTTTTTATCACCTATGATATAAAAATACCGTTTACACAAACGACAGTATTGTAATAAGTATAATATAAGATGTGTAATATCGTGAGCCTTTATTATATACGACATAATGTCGTGGAGGCCCCGAGGGGCGAACTTTTTGTCTCTCCGTTCTTTGTGCGTATTCATTATTTGTGCTATTCCCATACGCATTAACATTGTAAAAGTTGAACGAATTTAGACCATGCGATATTTCCACGTCAAGTGCGTTTTGGTTTCTGTCTGGTTGCTTCTTGTAATGTCGCTTCGGCGGGCGCGTGGTCGTGGCAAGTGTAGTCGTGGTGCGCTCTGTGGTCGTGGTCGTGGTCGTTGTTGTAGTCGTGGTCGTCTTTTGTGGTGTTTCTGTTGAAAGAAAAAAGTGGCTTTTTAGTTTTAATCAGTATATGTTTAATTT
Organism: Dircenna loreta; assembly: GCA_963555665.1. Lineage (NCBI taxonomy): Eukaryota > Metazoa > Arthropoda > Insecta > Lepidoptera > Nymphalidae > Dircenna > Dircenna loreta. The sequence continues at coordinate 6,909,040 of OY743093.1, read as the reverse complement.
CAAGCATTTTATAACTAATTGTAATTCAACCTTGATTAAATATAAAATTTTATATAAAATACTAATATGACGTATTGTCATAGATTGGACTTTTAAAAAAAAAAACAAAAAAAAAAGATGATATTATAAAATCTTAGATTAATAAAAATTATAAAGAAATAAACATCTTAAACAATAAATACAAACCTTTTAACGTGATAGTAGAATTCTCTCTTCCGTAGGCATTAGCCGCGGCGCAAGTATACTCCCCGAAGTCATTTCTTTTAAGACGGTTTATAGTCAGGTTCATTTTCATAGCATACTCGTTCAGGAAATCTTCAGATATCACGTACTTCGAACTGTTCAGCAACTTTGCTCCTGTGACGTAATATCCTTATTTTATTGAGTATTCCATATAATACATGATTTAATGTCAGAAAATATGTATAAACGTGTAAAGCCATGTAAGCTATTTAAATTTGTAAAAAAAAAATTAATACTGTCAGGGATTGAACCTGCGACCACCGGAAACGTGTCCGGTTTATTTTTCATTTTATATTTATTTAAAATATGTATGTTATTTATATACAGTTTGTGTACTGGAAGAGCAAATATTTGCTCATTGTTTTATTTAATAATACTGTTTTAAATGAAAACACAAATAATAAAAAAATATATTTACTGTGTTCATAAAAGTTAAATGATTTAAAATATTCATCTTTTCCTATACAATTGATTATTAAATTTATAGTATAATTTATAATAGACTAAGCATAAACAGATCTGAAAGTTGAAATCACAGTACTGAAGTGTCTGAAACTTTAAAACTTGGATAGATATTATCCTTTCAACGTAAATATGAAAATATTGAAGAAGCCCTAAGCTCTTACACCATTAGCACATCAATATCGGTTTAAGTTTTATGATATTGAAAATAAAGCTATTTTTATGCTACAAAATTTATAAATAAATATATTATATTTAGAAAAAAATAAAATACATACGTCTTAAGATGTGGATTAATATTGGTAATAAAAAAGCATGGATCAAGCTGGGTATTATAAATATTAAAAGCATAACATTTCAGTCTGAGTAGTATTTAGAATAATTAAGTGCTTGCAAATTAATTTTAAAAGGGATTTAAATAAGCTCTTATCAAACATACAAAGTTTTTAATAAATATAGAATGAAAAACAAACCGATATAAGCAGGGATTTGAACCTACGACCTCTAGAAAATCGTACCGTCGATCTTCTAATTGAGCTACCGTGAATTTAGATCTATATACATATTCCACTTTAACGGAAGGTGCCAACATCTATTAGGCTTCTTTTGAAAGTAGTACCCAATGATTGCAATAAAGATTATCATTCAAAAGATAAAGAACGGTTGGAATCCCATGTTTGTTTATAATTGAAAAAGCTTAACATGTACATGGTTATAGATATTTTCATTGCAATGTCGTATTTGGCAACATCATATTTGGAATCAATCTATACCACATTCATAGTTTGATTTGATCTGAGTAATCAAATATTGGATCGTTTTCAAACATAATTACAATATGTAAATTGACATCTGTAAAGTGAATGTAACATTTAATATGTCAGAATCAATATTTGATTATTCGTTAATTAATAATATATTTAAAGCTTATCTTTATATACCAGACAGGCTTTCTTTTAGGTCTCAGTATGTTTTAAAGAAGGCGAGGATTTTATTACCTAAATACTTGAAATGTGTCCTAGAATTCAATAATTATTTCTTTATTTGAATAAATCTTGTAATAACTTATTAAATCGTACAGAATATACTTTCTTTAACTTCACATATATTAAGTTGATAAATTAAAAACATTATGATATTTTAGTTGTATAGCTTTTAACAAAATGTAAGTAACTGCAATTTTAAATATATATTTTTTTATATTAACGTATTATTACTTATTTTCGTAATGAATTTCGTGATGATATTCGTCTTTCATTACGAAAGCTTGTTTATTCTAATTTATATATTTGTCTGAGTTAATCACCAAAATGGTTGAACTGATTTCGAGCAGACTATGATTGCAAGATGTAAGCTTTCTCTGATAGTATTAATGCATTTTTTCCAAATGAAACTTTAAGAAACTGGTGCATAACGTACGCAAATAATAAAAGAAACTTTAGAAGTACTTTTAAATTTTTATTGTTTCCTGTACACACTGTTGATGATGATGATGAAGATGTATTATTATTATCATATGTTGTCTGTTCAAATATATTCTATATATATGTAGCAACAAGCCCATTAAAAACACTCCACGTATCTTTTATCCTTACTTCAGCTAATTGGTTGCCTCGTGAGATCGCTCTTCAGAGATAAAGCCGAGAATACAATACTGTTGTTTCTTGTAATTATCGTTTTGATTTTATGTATTTTGTTTTGACTTCATATTTGTAGATTTTTTATTTAATATGTCTTTTTTCTTCATTGAATATTTGATATAATTGTGTTTTCGTTTGTGTATATTTGTATATATGGATAAGTACTATAATGTTTGTAACTGAATATGTATATACGGATTTTGATTGGCACGCTTAAACAGGACTCTTGCTTGTTCCGGTTGGCTGATAGAGAATACGCTTAGTCCAACTTTCAAATTTTGTTTAAGTTATATAAATAATTTTAAGTAAAATAAATAAAATGATTTCTTTATTAACACGAAGTAAATATTAAACTATTTAAAATATCGTAAACATGGCCGTTAGTTAATTAAATAAAATAAAGTACCTGTTTGTGATTTCCCTCGTTGCCACATTGTTAGAGCTTTCGGCGATGCTTCCACGTAGCATTGGAGAGAGACTTGCATATCAGCCCCGCGCCACACTACCAGACTAGCTGCTCGTACTACCGGCTCGACTGGTGATAGTAGAAATTTTATAATCATTTAAGATTCTATGACTTTATCTTATTTTCTTTTTAAGTAGAATCTCAGTAACATAACAAGAACATGGATGACGGATGGAATGGCCTACGACGTTCATTCATGAGTAGATTCCTTTTTAATTAATTTAATAAAATCCTCCGCAAGTTGTACGTAATAAATACTTATTGAGTTACTTAATTCGTTGTCATCCATTACATTATCAACAAACACAAATTACAATTTTAAAAGTTATGTAATGTATCTTCCAGCGTGGGCGATAATGTGTCTTTGTTCCTCCTTTTTTGTATTTGTATATATTGTTTAATTTCTCGTTCTATTTTATATAATCTACCATATTGTATTCTACCTATCGAATACTCAGAGGTTGATTGGAAGAGATGTCATAAGATAAGACCGACTTTTGTGCCTAAACTGCTCTGTGTTATATCTTAAGCCATAATATTATTATTAGTGTTCAATTAAGAGGAAACGAACCATTTATTTAAATTCAATAAAATAATCCAAAATCTAGTGTTATTTATGTCATGGTTGTCAATTGACAAAGAAATGATGAGATATTTCATGTATGTATTACATATTTTTTTGATGTATGTATGTATGTATTTATGTATGTCTGTATGTATATATGGTTGTATCCATGTATGTATGTACATACTTTGAAAATATGACATACAAACATTGTATTAAGTCTTGTTTCTGACTAATGAATGATAATAAACCTGTAAAAGAGAGCTAGTATCTACACAAAATTTTAAAGTTCATGTTAATTATTGAATACTTACAAAATACAGAGACTTCGTAGCGTCGACTCTTTGTTGGTGGAATTCCATTGGCAGCAATGCAAAGGTATGTGCCCATGTCGATCCGTTTGAGGCCCCTTAACGTTAACGTGGAGCCTACGTAGCTGTCCACCACTAGAAGACATACAAGATACTTGTATAAATCCATGAAAGAACATCACTATACTTAACACCACTAACTCTAAAATCAAAGAGCCTATTGCGACATTTTATAAATTTTCCTCTTGCCAATTTTAAAAACGTATATTTAATTTTCTTTGAAATATATTTAAAATAATATAACATGATATTTTCATTCAAATATATATTATATTAAATGTGTATAATATATGTCAAAGAGATATTATTTAGAGTTTCGTATTTATATTTGGTATTACATGTCAAAGGGAAATTTCCATTAACAAGCTAAATAAACGTTGAGTTCTTCTCCACGGTTGTGTAATCAGAAACACCTGCTACTGTTATTTATTACTTGTAATCACACTGCTAAATTAATCAAATATTACATAATTAATATATATAATATAATACTACGTTATATTAATAAGGTTAGCTCTAAAAAAAGAGTTACATCTTCAAAGAACGGCACAGATATCTATGAAACAGATCTTTCTTTTAGATTTATTTCTTCTTTATTTTAGATTAATTTTTAATTTTACCGATAATCTGTAAATAAATAAAAAATCCTATCCATACATATTTATAGTTAAGCCATAAAGGAAAAACCGCGTAATCTCAGAGCCAACAGCGAGGAGGCGTTGCCAAACCGATGTTCGCCAGATGTAAACTATCCCGGAGTAAATTACTTATACGAGCCTTTTGATATTCCATACTCCATAACTATCATCAGGACATAAAGTGTGACATATTTTATAGTTTGTTAAAATTTAATAAAAGTAGTTAAAGCCATGCATTATAATATAAAAATTACTTGTCAATGATTTATTTATATTTTTACATATTTATTTAATATATATGAATAATCTTGTGATTTGTTTTTTTCTTATAGGTAGCATATCATCTTTAATATGTGTTATCAAAATAAGTTATATTGTTATTACATGACAACAGAAAGAAGTAAAGAATATAGAAGAACAAAGGTTTTTAAATCCTGAAACAAAATAACGCTGTAAGTAAGACGCGTATCAGTTACATATTTATAAACATTTAAATAATATAAATAGGTAATAAGGTATAAATAGCTACTTGTTAACCACATCTTTTATATGAAATATATTTTGAATAAATACACAAAACAATATTTTTTTGACAATAAAAAACTTTTTTTGTCATATTAATACTTTTTGTTACCACTTTTATGAAGAGAGACGTTATTTAAAAAAAAAATTGACGTTTGTGTTTTCTTTAAAATTGTAAAAAGATTATGTTCAAAATAAATCCTGAATTCTGGTCGTTGTTCCACAAAACCGGGTCAGAATGTGAATTTAAATCATTCGAGGACAGACTCAAAAATACCCAAAAAAAGTGCGATATGTTGAGCCATTTAAGAATAATTAAACGACACATCGACTGAAGAATTATATTAATATAAAAAAAAATCCTCTAAAATCTATTTTATTTCAGATACCGTTAATTGTAAAATATTATGAAAACTGACGTCAAAGTGTAATTCAGTTACCTGCGATACTGGGAAGCTGGATATCGATGTCTATTCGATTATAGACAGCTTTAACGACGTTAAAAGCGTTATAGATGCGGCAGCTACAAGTTATATTATATTTACTTATTTTGAAACTTTAATATCATTATTTACCCACACAGTAAACAGAGTCGTAACATGTTCGTCGTTCTCGTTTAAGTACAACCCAAAATATAAAACAATTTCGAATCTCACTTATTCCTCGTTCGTTTAAATACAATCCAACATATTCCTAAGCGGTGAGGATTAATTCGCTAAAATCCAAAACAATAAAAGCAAATGAACTATTACAAGGTAATAGTCAGATTCGTTTGAAACAAATTTCTCTAAGTTAGTCTTAATTAAGCGTCGCTAATCTGGAGTACTTTAATCAAAACATTGCCCGGGTAATTCAACGTTTAACGAAGGCTGTCAAATTAAATTTAAATGGATACAATTTATAACTTTATTATAGCATACGACCCCGATCCTAAATCTCGGGCGTAGACATAAAATACTGCGTTATGTACGGTAGGCGACGTGAAATAAATATGTTTAGAGCATTCTAGGCTTTCAGCTGCTAGCAATAAGTATCACAAGTGTAGTTATGCGGTATACTGCCTGCATGAAATTGTGTTTTATTAACGGGTTATAAAGTTGGAAGGCTACACGTCGTTGGCAACTTGTTACTCGATTCCCCAACGATTTAGCAATTTACCGTCATTATTACTCACGGGCTAATTGTTTTCCGATTTCATTAAAGGAGGCTGTTCTTTTTTATTTTCCTTTGTTAAATTGAATATTGAAATAGCTTGAGATATACTCCTGGGAAGAAAATAAGGCTACATTTAGTTATTTGTAAGTTATTTAAAATACGTGTACTAAAATAACTTTATTTGCTTTATAGTAATGTATTATACGTGTAATGTTTAATCAGTTTGTTATGATTTATAATAACTAAGTTAATTAACTTGAAGCCAGTCAGCTCGTCGCTCTACAGATATAACTAATTGTAATTTAGTCATCACATTCATACTGATATCAGATTATATCGTATATTATAATTTAATATATATAATGCATTTAAATTATATACAACGAACTAAATTAGACTTCATTCAGAATATAACACATAATATAATTAATAATATCTTATATATTGAAATCAAAAAAGATGAAACTACCTTAAAAAAAATAAAAATAAATAATTGTGTATTGACAACCTATGATATTAATTAATCCGTTTCAAATACCATATTTCGCGATTCATCTTTATCAATTTTATTATTCTAGATTATATTTTTTTTATATATAAAAAAACTATCCCAAAATGAAATGTAATCATAGGCACCGTACTTTCTTGCTCAATAGCAACAGGGAAATGAAACGGAAGAAGACCAAGGAAACCAACCGCCCAAATGGCAATCCTTATTTGTTGAAGCGTGTATAACACTCCCAATTAATACTAAGGCAACGTTCAACGTACCCTAACTATAACAGCCTCTGTTTACTCACGACCACGAGTCTTTTGTTTACGCTTAATGGCTTAAATAAAACGGGTCAAATTCGTGAAACCAACCCTGAAAAGGCGCTGGAAATCATCCTATTTTACACCTAATATCTAAACTGATAAAGTTTAATTTTAAATGACGATAAAATTGAATAACCATGTATGTTTTCAATAATTTATTGTCTTCACTTGTCCTTTTTATCGTTTTTGTTTTTTCTAGTATAAAAGATTTTTATAGGGAGATATTCACTAAGCTACTTGCCGTATTTAATTTCCTGACTAAAGCCCCGATTGCTACACTTTGTTTAAGCTTTAATTGAGTTCTTTGAAATCATTCTTTTTGAAGGAAATTAATCCCGATCAAGACTTTGAAGAACACTTATTTTCTTAAATTAAAAATTAAAATGCGCCGAGCTGAAAAAACACGCCTCCTTCAAATTCCAAAACCCTATTAGAATTAAACGTACAACCAATAATATGTTGTGAATTTGAGTGATTACATATTTTACTTAGACATTTATATATTTTATTTAGATTTTTTTCTTATCAATAGCTTAAGGCGGTGTCTTCATAAATCTCATAAAACTCCAATATTTTAAACGCGACAGCACCTGCGACCGCCTCGGGCGAGCTTTCAATGTAAAATTAGTCTTATTTTGTTTTTATCACTTCATAGAATTTCTTATTCGAATACAAATACATTCATTTAAAATGTGAACAATAACCGTCAAAAAATATTTGTTCAGTTTGATCATTAGATATTTCGTTTAGAATGATAAATTATAAATTCATGTGCGTTCATTTTAAGATAATACATTTAAAGATTATTGAAGATCTAGATAGATATATAGATAAATAGATAAATAGATAGATAGATAGATAGATCTATCTATCTATCATGTTTTAACGGTACCTTTAACTTCATTTCCATTATCATCGCGGAATATGATATTCCGTCCGCCAGATCTCTTCCAGGACACAGTAGGTTCTGGAACGCCAACCGCAGTACATCGAAGTTCCACCGAACCACCTTCTGGAGCACCGGCCTCAGAACCATCATCGTCAGCTATGTCTGGCGGAATCACGACTGATAGATGCCCCATCTAAAATAAAAAAAACCTTAGAATTGCAATTGAAAATGTATTTCGCTCCACGATCCCTCTCAATGAATTTGAAAAATTATTATATTTAATTAATTATGAATATTTTTATTAAGGAAGCTTATATTACTTTTAGAAGTATGATATTAAGTGTCCTCAGTAAGATCTTAACAATATAAATAATAAATTTGAGAAAAGCAATATACATTTTACAAAGCGCCCCTCCCATTTTCTCTTAAATTCTTACGATTCCACTTCAGAATTATAGAAAAAAAGTTGTAATTTTTTTTTAATAAAAATAAAGCGAGGTACTTATATAATCCATATACTTGAAAATTATTTCAACATATTACCTAAAAAAAAATGTTTTAACGAAAATTAGTTTTTCAAAGAATTAAAACTAAAATATAATTTATAATAAGCTATTAGGAATACTCTAAGGTATGGTGAGATTAGTTCTAAAATTATTGCTTTTAATCAAGTCTGATAAATGTTTAACATTTGTTCAGTTCAGAATAGAAACTGGAAGGCATTTTTTTTACGTTTTACTTTTATTTAATATTTGTACTAGCCATTTATTATTCCTTCGTTATTTTATAAGATATTTTTATATTGTAAATAAAGCATGTTATTTGCTGCATAAAGACGTACTTTCAGAGAATAATATATATATGTGTGCTGAAGTTATTACCAGAAATTCTATGTCAACGTACGATCTTTTGTTCCTTCACTGTATTCTGTAACCACTTCCAATGTATTTATGTATTACAAACATACTTAGCTCTACAATGAGGCATTATATAAATACTATTATTTTGAATGTTAAAAGCTAAAACCTTTTAAGCCCTCGTAAATGTGAGCAATTAGTTCTTCTAATGTTACAATGCTTTACTTGAAGTCTAATTAGTTCTCAAATATCAATTATGACTGTGGCTTAAAAGACAAAACAAGTATTTTTAAATAATTAAAAGAGTATCCGTGGATTTGTTTGGGATGCTTTTCAATGGACCTACCCTTAAGAACCTTGAAACTCTAGTTTAACGTATCGTAGATGCAATGTGAGCCTATTGAAATAAAAAACTTTGACGTTGAATATAACTTCAAAGCCGCGATCAAAAAATAGGATGATAGAGATGAAACTTCTTAGCATTCCATGGACCACGGTGCGGACGGGTGCGGGGCCCATCACTTTGCAGGTCCCAAGAGCTGTATGCACTCCTCTCACAAACAGCTCCTGGGACTTGCGACCCAGGTGTAGGTTTACGTGCCCCCTTTAAAAAGCACATTAACCCTCACATTCACTGGTTACGCTCCTCTCCCTACCTAACCAAATTTAAAATGAACCAATACCGCCTTTGAAGTATGTTCTAGATATAAACTGACGATAGCTCTAGAGAATCCAAGATTATAAGATTATAAGAACTAGGTTATAAGATTTCACTGTTATACCACTCCCACTTCTACAAAAATAAATACTACCATATTAAAACGTAACATATTTTAATTAATAACAATAATTAAATTATCCCTTCAATACATAAATGGAAATCCAATCAACGTCTCTGAGGGAAAACAAGTACTACGCTGGTAACTAGTTTCCTACTGGTATTATGTTATTATAACTGGAGCAAGATTATTGTAGATATTATTAAACTATCTGCTAGACGGAGTTGGAAGTTATTCTGACATGAACAAATAGATAGCTGTTGTAAATGGTATTCCAATCATGGAACTTCAGGGATAAGGATTGATTAATCAATACAAAACTGTTTAATATTAATGAAAAATGTTTTTCTTTCTGGTGTATTGTTTGGATTATTTAAATGATATTCCAATACTATATCGAAACGGACTGGATCATTGTTTGTTTATACATATTAATGTTTATTTAAAATATTATCTAAAACTTCAAATTTTTTTTTTTTCTAAAACTGAGTAATTGTTTTTTATTTTGTATATTATGAAATTAAGGTAAAATATCACCCAAATACAAAAACGTCATTTGATTTAAACTATAAATTTACTTCGTATACTCGATCGAAATAAATAGTTACAATATAGAGTTGATCCAGCACTGATCTTGAGGCTCGTGAACCCTGCATGAAGACGTATAGCTTTCTCAGAGACTTTGACAAAATTCCAATGAAATCTGAAGTGACGGCATGTTTCACAAATTTATCAAGTCAGAACTTATATAGGACAGCAAACACAGTGATTCTTAACCCTTTGAGAATAAAAACTACAATTCAACGACTGAATTTTTATCGTTCCCCATACGATATCAGTGTCTGCTAGTTTTGTTCGGCAATACGTTTTATCCATGAACGTGATCGAATTTCGTCAACTCAATCGAATCTTCTCAATACAATGTAGACGAAAATTTGTGAGTAACCTGAGAGAATGAGAATCCTCTATTATGTCTTAGACTTTGGTAAAAAGCGTTCTTTTTATTTGAAATTATATGCTAATAGGTTTCCGCCAAACTTTAAGCAAATTCAAAGTATATGAATTAAGTTTGTGTCTCAAAAGTATACTAGTAATATATAATTTAAAGTACTTATGTGGAGTATTTTTTTAATGTAATAGTTTACTGGGTGAACTAAAGTATTAAATAATGAATAAAGACGCCATATCCTCATAACTAGTTTGTGTTATTTTCTTTTGGTAAATATGTATTTTAACTATATTCAGCGCAAAGTCGTTACGTTAATAAACATTGTCAGTTATTCATTTTCAGAAGCACCAGTTGAGTCTTTTTATACAAAGAGACCTTTTTAACAAATTAAGAAAATAAGTAAATACAATTAAGAATAAATAAATACAAATTAAAAATAAATAAATAACTTAAAATTCTATAAATAGTCAATATTTTTCAAACGAAGGAATGTTGGGAATGTATCATAACTTCTTCAACGTCGTACGGCATCTTGTAGAAAATTGTTGAATAACGTCACTGGACGTACTTTGACAAAATTTCTAGCGAGAGCTGAGCTCGACTGAATGGGTCACATTCCTTTCCAAAATATGCTAAACTTATATTTAACAACATTTCATACTCAACAGCACAACTTTGAAAATATTAAACGTCTCTGTCTTTTTATTTTAAAAGTATTCTTTAACGAGTGAGTTTAAAAAGCTAAAAGTTTAAGTCCAGTTCAATGTTTCAATTTATTAGGTTTTAATTTAAACATTAAGAAGAGTTTCATACTTTAAACTTCATAGTTTATTATATATACTATTAAGTTATATAAATTATTTTTTTTTTATCCCATCATTAAGATACTATTTTAACGTCCCTCGTCATTTAAATAATACAATTTGAAGTTACATACTAAAATATTCAAACTATTTCGATACTCAATTTATAAGCACCCTAAAGGCAACACACGATAAGTTTACTTTACAACATAACACGATAAGTAGAATACGTCTCTCGCTCCAGTGTAAATTTTTATATCTCCAGGCAGCTTCAGTCATGAATTATGCAAATAGTAGAAGCGAGCGAATGGATCTTAGATTTACATCGAGAAGTGCACAGCGAAGTTCCATTATAACAAAATATGTAGTTAGTATGTACGCTAATGTACAGCTGCAAGTTACTGTTTAAATATTTATTTTATTCCACTTATTCATTAAAGTGCGCATTGTACACTATCATTTTACCTATTTATATAATTTGAACATTTATAAAATTCGATATGTTAGTTTTATATGTAAAATACTCAACATCTTCTTATTAACTTGAAACATACCTTCTAAGGATAACATATTTCTTCAACTATTACTTTAATAAACTTATCAAAGATAATATAATTTATAATATAGCTTAATTATTTTATTTTATAGATTTAGTATGGCCAAGTTTTAAAAGTATTTTTCAACCGGTTTAGCAAAATACATCGCAACTCACAAGTCAAGTAAAGTGCTCTAGCGGTCACTAAAAGCATCTTGGACGTGCTCGAAAGGGATGCCATTTTTATACTTAAAAAACGTATTATTTCCATTCTCCCCGGGACTACTGTTTCAAAATCAAAGATTGCATAGTTTAACGGAATAGTCAACTAATAAATATTTGTATCTATATTATACATTAAATAGTAACTGTAGACACTGTGAATAGCCTTTAAGACCTCAGTTACAAAGCTATTTAAATACTCAGACACTTGTCACCCAACCATTTATATCAATAGGCCATCTGGTTTCAAAATCTCTTAAACCGTCCATTTGACAAAGACGCCAGAATACCAGACAAATTGTTGGAAAGCTTAATATAAAGGTGGAACGTGCATTTTCCAAAAGATGCATGATCTGACATAAAATTACGCCAGACCAATTATTTGGGGGTGAGCGACTGACGTGAGCTATGATGGACGAGCGCCGGCTGTTTATTACGTTTTTTTTTTTTGCCATCGACCTATTTATGTTGGACAGACTCAATATAATTACGCTTTCAGTTCCATACATCTGAATTAACTTTAAACACTTAGCGTTTAATAAACCCATGCGTTTCATCCACGAATATTGTAGGTGTATTGGTACTTGGGTAGTTTAATGACTTTTCACTTTATTATTATAGTTTTATTGAAAAATGACAAGTATGTACATAAATAATATTTTTTTTATATAATTTGTTTAAACCAGAAAATTGTAACTTGCATAGATTTCCTTAATTTTTAGTAATCTTTATGGGTAGGATTCTTAGTAGGATTTATTGGTAGGATGATTACTGGATATTCTTGTTATTTTATCTTATTTAGATTTTTCTGTTAATAATTTAGGTATTCTATTACTTTTACCTTAAAAAAAAGAAAGCCCTTTTTTGAAAATGTCCATTAATAGTAAAATAAAAGTTATAGATTTGTCTGATATGTGTTATAATATAAATTTGACATTCAATAATTATTAATACTTTAACAATTATTAAATACTTCACTCATAATTCATTTCTATTTGCATAGAAACTTAAACTTACACCTTGGCTCGTAGAAAAATGTTTATGAAAAAGAAAATAGGCTCTAGTGAGGCACACCTGTGGCTTACAACAAAGAAACGCTGACTAATGCTTTCAGATTTTTCCCTAAGACATAATTCACTTGTTGATTTTCTCCCCCGACCATCTCCTCCCTAGTATCACTTGATATCTTATAAGGCTTAGAAAGTAAAAATAACGTTTTTATTAATAATAAATATGTATCGTTCATTAGATAATTAACTTGAGTTTTTTTTAAAAATGGTTTTAGATTAACTTTTATATTTCTTATTAATAATTAAAGTATAAAAGTTTTCTAACAAATCTTACACCTTAAAAGCTAAGCTAAGCTTATTGTAAGTTAACCTGTAACTATAATTTGTTCACCGCTGCTATAATAATGTCGGGGCACTAAAATCAAATGGTACATAAAATAAATTATAATATAATTCTGTACGAGCTTAAACATAATCTTATAAGCATCGTAAATCCTATATAGGAAGCTGAGCTCCTACAATTTAGGAGTGGCAGAATTTTGGCCGCATTGTTAGGCTTTGTGTTATTATATTAAGACCGAATAATTGTATAATAACCGCGGCTTACAGTTTACATTTCAGGACGTGAATTCCCTCGAGTAGTCTGATAAATTCCTAAGGTTCCAAGTGAATGCTACGACGTTAGTTGCTACATCGTAGCAACTATGTGTCGAAGAATTCGTTGACGGTGCCAAGAACGAGGCTCTTTAGTGGGATTCCTAACAGGTCGTTATTATTTCGATAGAGGTACGGCTCACTTTATATATAAATTAATTTGTTGTTTACAAGCTCCACATAACTCTCGCTGTATTAAGTTAGGACTTAGTTTCTTGTCTGCGTAGTTGAATATGAGCGATTATTATATTAAATCTTTTTGTTATGATTTTATTTTGATTTTGATTTATTTTTAACTAACATACATACATAGCACAGTGTTATAATAATAACGATTTTTTTTTTAGTTACACCAGCAAATTTTGTCATCGGTCATGTTAATTAAAAAAATAATTAAAATAAATCCAAATTATAAATAATAAAAACAAATTAAATAAAAATGTCACAATTTATTTTAACTTTTCCTAACTTAAATATGAAACTTATATGAGTAAATTGGATTTTACAAAAACAAAATAAATTTATAAAATATCTTAAAATTGATATTACTGGACACACCACACCAGGACTTTGTTAAAATGCGGCAACAAATATTCTATCATATCAATATATCTAAAACTTATAAAAATCTGTAAAAAGCTCTATCCCGCAGATGGGTCCCGATTTAACATTAAACATTCGTAAACGTACTTTAATATCCCGGTCATAAAAGTAATCTGCACATAAAGTTACAGGACGGACAACGTAAGGGCTGGGATTTCTCGTACCAAGATTTGGATGTAATTAAGATAAAATGCCAGGAGTTTTATATGTAACCGGAGCTCTACTCGTTTTTCAACGCTCATACCGAGTTAATCCTCGAGTATGCAATAAAGCTGCTAAAGTATTTGTGTTCCAAGCTAAATTACCCATATTGAAAATACCCTTCAGCGCTAACTGCCGGCAAAGGCTTATTTAAACATATCCCTATAACAATATACAGCCGAGCTCCCGCGAACGTTCTTCTATAAAGCTATACTGTTACTTACATTAAATTCTGCAGAGTTTAAGAGCCAAAAGCTGCGCTCCTCAATACAGTTTGTAGTAATCTACATAATGTTAGCTTATTACTTAAAATTAAATGGAAATCTATTGCTTTTTTTGTTGATTATTTCGTTTTAATATTATTTAGGGTAATATGAAAATCTCTTCTAAATTCATATAATGATTAAAAATTTATAAATTTTGTCGGGTTTTGTTAAAATAAATCTATTACTGCTTATATATCTATGTGTTCCCAATTAAACGCCTCCCATTTCCAAGTTTTTGTTTCTTTCCCTCCTATGTGCCTACGCCTTGGGAAGAAGAGGAACTCATCATTAATCATCGCGTTTAAATAAGCCTTTATAAAATCAGTCTCAAATAAGTTATTAAATGGCATGTTAAAAAAATTAACAATCACTATGATATAAGCTAAATTATTTAAACCATATAAGTGTTCCTAAGTGAAGCGAACATTCGCTTAACTAAAAAGAACGCTTCGATGACAGTGACTACATATGTCTACATTTTTAATACGAGGTGAGGTGAGGATTTTTTTGCATTCCTTTGACATAAGTTATAACTTTTTTTTAAACGCGTCAACAGCTTCTAGCAAAATTATGAATAATTTAAAATACAATCAAATACAACTGTACTGTATGAATAAAATGTCAAGTGTTGAAATACGATTTGTTGAAATCGATGCTATCTTCATAAACAAAATAGTATTGTATGTTCTAAACATACAATACTATTTATCATATATTTTTTATCAAAATAAAACAATTAATATTGGTTAAGCCGCGGATCCTTTCTATTTAACAAGCTTGATTTTCAGAGTGCCGCATAAAATTTGATATAGTGACATTTTAACAATGCGGAGCATGGGTTCGTTGGAACGAGAAAAAGGGTTGGAAAAAGGCCATCTATCACAACTCTGTCAACAGAATGCCGGCAATTCACAAAAAACAATCGATAGGTTGATATTTATTCAACTTCCCACCCACTAAATTAATTATAATTTGCTCCACGAGCTAGATATAATCAATATTGATTTGATATATTGATAATATATATTAATTCAATTATATAACAATTCCTTAATTAAGTAACGTAATGAAACAATAGTTAAAATAACATTGCAAGTTTCCAATTAGAGGAACTACGTACGTATAAAAAATAATCACATTATGCATACAGAAACGATTCGGTGGGAATATTTTCTTTTAACAATTAAATTAAAATATAAACGGAAACAAAGACCAACTTTCAGGCATTTATTTGACTCGCTTACTTGCAGACGTAAAAATTCTGTAAACAATTTCCACTTGTGTGGAAAGAATGTTGATTGTGCTCTTTTACTTAAAGGCCTGACCGCTGCTCTAGAAGTTACAAAATAATTTCAAAAAATAAAACTGAAAACAACGTTTTTACTTACGTTCCTTTCATAAGTATTTGTGCAATTTGGTGTGCTTTCAAATTTACTTTAACACTTTACCAATGTTACATTCTTGCGCAAACATAAAATAACCTTTTTCTACCTAAATAAATACGATAAGTAAGACGAGAAATCTCTCGAGGTTCAGTCAATACAAATACATACATATTATAAAAATATTCCATCCAACCATAGGTTATTTAAAATGTACTAACGCGGGCAAAAAGTTGGCTTTGGAATGGCAAAGTATTCTCGCTCCGAGCATAGCCTGACCTAGATCGCAAAGTTACTATTAAATACGTACAAAATAATTTATTTCAAAATAAATCTCAACTAATTTTACCAAAATAACAACGTAATATAACGACTAATAATACAATATATAATATAATACTACGCTTGCAAAATACTAGACATACGGCATATATTTTTTTGAAATTATTTAAAATATTATAATGACAATGAAAAGAACAGATTACCAAAATTTATAGATATATGCAGAAGTGTAACAATTAAATAAATATAAGTACCAATTTAAACACAGATAATTTAATTATTCTATAATTTCTAAAAAATGTAGGGATCATTAACCAAGACATATTTCACGCGTAACAGAACAGAAATTTAAAAAAAAACGTTGTTAAAATAGGAGAAATTTGTTATAAGGCATAATAACACAACAATAAATAACAGTGAACATTACTAATGTTCGCTTCATGAGAACACTTTTACGAAATTAAAATATAGAACTTAGTAATTGGTAAGAAACAAAAGAAACCTAGAGCAAAGCACACTGGAATAACCTTCATAGCATTTTCGTTAATTCGGTGAGGTGAAAGAGGCAAAAATACTTTTTATATGATCTTATGGAACCTGCATCACCATTGTGTGTATGAAACTGAATATATAGCCTACCCGTTCCTGTAATATTATTTACCTCTCTCAATACTTAATATATTCAGAATACTTGTAAAGAAAAAGCAAAATGCGTAAAACCCCTTTTGCCAACTTTACTAAGACTAGCAGCATTTTAGTAGCCACTCGGTATAACCAAGATATAGCGGTCACATTCCAGCCTTAGCAAATGTTTGCATACCTTTACGAAACGCCACGACCCATCACTGCTATTGTGGACGTTCAACGTTAAATAACTTAATATGTGTCAATTCCCACCGATACTTACATCTAGAAATATATAATATAGAACCCTCGTTAAATTTAATATAAACAGTACAATAATTTGTTAATAAAAGTCATATTAAAAAATGATTTTATATCATTATAATAAATAAACGAATGCTTCATATTTTTCAATAATCGCTTTTATAATATTCCGTTATAGCTTCATTCCATTTATTGCTTGGAAATTAAATCAGCAATAATTAAAAGGTTCGTTCGAATCATTTATAATGCGTTTTAATCGAGTTTGGAAACTCGAACGTGTCGATTGAAAACGATTTCATATAACTTAATTTTAGCCATAATTATCGCCTACAACTTGCTTTATATGAAAATAACTACTGTTTATTATTTCATGAATGACCATTAAGATTTATTAATCATATAAAATAAGCAAAATAAAAATCAAATAAAACCATATATAGTTTTATGTAAATATCATAAGTATATATTCCTAAGAATTTCCAATAACACAAAAGCCAAATCATTTTACTCCAATTTGCTGTCAAGAATATTTTAGCGCGAAATCAAAATTGCATTAAAAACTGTCAGATAGAATTTCATTTAAGCAAAAAATGCAATTTCATCCCTTTCTGTCCAAGTAACATCAATATTAAATTGTACTTTTAAAAGCAAAATGTACTAACAAAATGCACTACCGCCATCTGTCGATTATATTACGTATGCGCAATTTAAATAAAAGCTTCCTTTGTACAGCGTACTACGTAGACTTTTTATTTACACGCCATAGAAAGTAAATATTTTATTAGCAATAAGGAAAAGGTATTACAGGTAATTTATGGCAAATTATCTTCATGGAAAAAGACATCCAAATCTGTTTACTTTCTTTAGAGTTTGGTCTTTTTCATATTATTTCATCCAAAAACAGGCTTCATATGATAATTTTATAGTTCATTACTTGTTTGAATGACGCCTATTTCACTAATTACATGGAAATATTAAAGTTATTAGAATTCTTTATACAAAAAAAAATATCTGTTCAAGTACAAATAATTTGTTATCATACGAACTCACTTATGATCTCAAGTAATTTAGGTTATTTTTATGAATTCGACGAGGCAAAAGTGAAGTGTTTGCTTAGGAATATACTTTCCTGTATTAACGTTTCATATATAAAATTTGAGATACGTAATTTTGTCCAATGAATACAGACAGAGTTATTTGCTTTACTTTAGGATATTTTTGTAGTTTATAACAAATGTGTTAAGAAATCTTTTCCTGTGCGAATTCCATACTTTCCGCTCTTAGCTGTAACTAATAACTCCAATGGCAGTTCCAATGGCATCGTCCTCGCTTTGCTATTTACGGAAACTGCATTTTATTTTCCTGTGCTTTCAATTGCATGAATATTTCGCATAACAGTGTCCATTGTCCTTCCAATTACGCGAATACGCAAATGAAAATATTTTTTCACTAATTGCTCAACTTTTACTTGTTATATTTAGATAACACGTATACCTGCGCTAGATTTTAACGAATTCAACAGTTTTAAGGGTCTAGACAAAGGGCGTTAACATAAGAGTATGTCATAAAATCTATTACGTCCATATACTTAGGTAGAATCGACCACCAGCGTTTGTACTTCTGCCCTCTGTAGATTTTTAAACAAACAAGATTTTAAACAATGTACATTCTTGGCGTACAGGTTTTTCTAAGAAGCCTTATATTATTATAATTTACAAAAGATATACAGTTCTTTTTCAGATTAATTATGAATATAAATTATACATTTCATCTGATTCAAACATTTCAAATAAACAATGGCAACTGCTACTTGAACGCTGACCAAGCTCTATTATGAAATTAACTAAGTGCTCGTGAGCTCGAGTCACCGCTGGGAAATACTAAAATTACTAACATATATTATTATATCCTACTACAACAAAATAATTGAATTAAAACATTGCATTCACATAAGCCATATCCTTTAGCTGATTAATATTTATGAGTGTAAAAGATATTCCATTGTTCACTTGTTTATTTTACATGATATATAAGTCTGAGTGTAATGCTGGAAACGTTTTTCTTTCATAAACTTGGCGGATATATATTTGATACATATTTTAAACTCCATATTAGAAAACTTATGATTTATCTGATGATAATTATAAATATTATTCTAAAACGTTAAAATCAAATGATACTTACTTGGCTCTTCATCGGATCAGTGTTTATCTGACACATGTATGTCCCAGAGTCTTTCGGCTCCACATTGCTAACGTACAGCTTCCAAGTGTTGTGGCCGTTGTGTGTGACCGACAGCCGAGGGTTGAGGGTAACCATATGTGTGTGAATTGCTAGGATTGTCTTTGTATCTGATTTTATCCAGGCAACCTAAAAACAAAAACAAGCTCAGTCAAATTCTTACAACCTACCAATATGCAAAACACACTAATAAATGTATGAGGTAACTTTGTAATATATATCCACCTTATAACTGCCGAGATGATTTACAGTGCACGTGAAGTGGACATCCCTGCCTTGCGCAACCGTTATATTCTCCAGCGGGGACAGAAATTCAGGTTCAGTCTCGCCATAGCCCGACCCCTGCAGCTGACCTAGAATACCGTTAAGTTATCACTTTAATATCAGAACAGCTTGCAATAAAGATCATAATAGTTCCACAGTTTTGCTTCCATTTCGTTAGTGCAGTGTTAATACAGTTCGACCGTTTTCAGTATTGATAATCAATTTGGCTTTATTCCTAATTTTATGAGCAAAATTTATGGTCACATTAATTATTTAATCTCCATCGTTAAATTATGCTTAGCTAATTGTTTAATATTATTAGCTGTTATATACAACATTAAAATTGTCACATCTAAATGATATTCATTGAGAATACTATTTACACGTATATAACCAAATGCTAGATTTTACCAATAACGTATTGTAACCACGTACGAAATGTACCTTCGTACGTGTTTCTTACCAGTGTATTACCAACAGTATATATAATCTGAATATTATTAATATTTAATTGACTACTTTATACGACTGATTTTACACATTTTAAATATTTCAACAAGTTAAATGTTTGTGTGTATGTACAATATTGTAAGAAGAATGGTTCAATCCCAAACCATTTCATAGAACAATTCACAGATGAATGAATCAGCTTTATTTTCCGCGCCAAACTCAAACAAAAGGAATACAGGTTGAATTGGCCTTTCAAATTGGTTAAAATCGGGTCAGGCTTGCACAAACAAAACTGGTAAAATTGCTGACAGTACCGAATTAATTCACAATTATTGATAATATCGAATAAACGGCATCATAAGGTTGACCATTCGATTTATTAAAATTCAACGCATATTTACATGACTTTATATTTTTAAACAATTCTGAACAGAGATAATTTACATTACAGGACTATATATCTTTTTAAGAGAGGTACACAAATCCTTACCTAAAAGGTACATCTCCAGAAAACACGGATAAATGTCCCAAAAAATTCCAATAAAACATTTTAACCATAGACACATTGAAAAGCTGACATCCTGTGTCCATCTAACGGTGTAAACAGTGAATTGCATATTTACTTTTGAATCATATTTATCTTCACTTATAAGTCCTTGCGCAACGAACGGGTGGCAATTAGTATCTGCCATTTGAATTCGTCGAACCGCTGTCCGAACACCCGTGATTCGGTTTCAGCGTTCGGCCTTCGGTGATTAGGGGCGGGCTCGCTTAAAAAGGGTCACACTAAATGTCCCATACTGTGACATCAAAACGATTAATGGCCTGGTGCGGGTTTCAGAACTCGGAATATTTTCGTTCAATTCGGCTAATGCGGAGCTCGGATTTTTACTTTTTATATTTTTTTTCCGACCTGGATTCTAAGCTGGTTAAATCAGTGAGTGATATATAACTTTATTCGTTGCGATAGTCTTTCTTAATAAGCTTTTCTTAATATATATTTTTATTCAATCTGTTTACATATTTTGCTATATATGCAAAATAATACGTCTTTCATTAATTTTATACTAGACTAGCTTTCGACTCTATCCACGAGGACTTTAGAACACAGAGCTCATAAGATACTTAATTTAAGCTTAATTAATTAAAATTAATTAATTAATTAAAAATTAATTAGAGCTTAATTTGGTCATCTTTATTTTTAAAATTGCTTTCCACGAAAACCTCCATTATATAGCTTATATATAGCTTAGATCCAATGTGTAAGTTACTTTATAAGTATTGGTTCAGATATTTTTACATTCGGATAATTTATTTTGAAAATTACCTCCAACAAATAAAGTTATGAAGTACAGATATCAATGCAAATGTTTAATAGCCTATGTCACTCGGTGAAGATGCAACCTTCCGATAGTAAAAGAGTTTTTCGTCCAGTAGTTTTTTTGTGAAAACAATACAAATATACAAAAACACAAATTAAAATGTTTCATCTTTATAATATTAGTATAAATAGAAGATTGTGTTAATTAATATAAATTACGAATGTTTCAGACAATCGTAAAATTTTATGACAATTTGAATTCTCTGAAAAAATACTTTATCAATGTCAATTCTTTATAAAATATACCTTTTTCTAAGTTAAGTTCTAAGTGATTACGTGATGAACATACAAATACAAAGAAGAAAAGCAGAAATGGTAACTACCATTGGATATTCAAGCTATATAAAGCTCTCGCAAACTTTTTTTATTCCAAAACCCAAATACTTTTCGTTTGTATTGGGATGATAGTTAATGACTATGCAGATGAAGACATGTATTTAACAAAGTATTTAATAAAACTATATTAATAAAATCAAAAGCTACAAAATGTTATATTTTTTTTATAAGAACTTAAAATGACAATTGTTAACAGTGGCACTAATGAAGCCTGAATATTCACTAACTTCTTACTAACACTATACTGGTTGTTGTTATTATGTAAAGTACAAACTCATTACCATGGCATCTACATTTACATCAATACATTATTACAATGGAGAGCTAACAATTAAAATGGCTACATATAACTTAAACTTGTTTTATGTGATACAAAATGTTTGATGTATTAAATTTTTATTTATCGTTCATAAAATATGAAAAATCTTATCATACCTAAAGAAAAACAGGAAAATAAGCATATAGTACGAAAAACACTTTAGCTTTTTTCTGTAAAATAAACTGTAATCATTGTATATATCTGTCAGTTGTCTTCTTTTTTTACGTTACTTTTTAAGCGTACGATTCCATTTACAATCGATGTGCACAGAACGGGGGAGCCAGGAAATAGAGTGGGCTCAATGACATTTGATTCGTTTGGAGATAAAAACGGTTTGCTACTTCACAGCCACTGGTAAGGGTCACTTTGATTTGTTCATTAATTGTGTTCAGAACTAATTACCAATGATTAAAACTTGACATGCAATCATTAACAGTATTAAAGTGAGGTGTTATATTTACTTGAATTTTGATTATTTATTCATTACAGTGTTATCGAAATGGGATGAACTCGTCATTATCCTGCCCGCATCAATTAATCCATTCAATCTCGATAGTTCAACTTTCCATGCTTAATTCCCGTCCTGAAATGACTATCGTGAGTCAAATTTGTGTTATTTTAATTGATTATTAGTTTTATTTTTTAAATATTTGTTTAAGAGTTCAAAATAAAATGAATTTACAAATTGAAGTCGTTTTTTCATCAAACTTTACCATTTATATACATTATCCCCTTTATTTTGTTTTTTATTTTTATACTATTATCAATAAATCAACACGAAAAAATATTTAACTTTTAAATGTTTTTATGTGAGGCTCATTTCAATTTATGGAGAATGATTTTTAATTTGAACTGCACTAAATAAAAAAATGTGGATACGTTTATAATATATTGTTATACAATTAGCAGTAAATAAAATACAATAACAATGATTCTTCTTTTAGATTTTTTTATGTGAGACTTATTTCAATATATGGAAAGTCACATTTAATTTGAGCTGAACTGTAGGAAAAAATATGAATAAAATTGAATTTTGATCTCGCTTTGCAAATGATTTTATAACTGTGCCTTTAGTTCGAGTTGTTTTTTGGGATTGCTTTACAAATTACAAGAAATCGTCTGTGACTGTGACTGCTCGAAAACTATCAACATTTCGTAACGTCAAAACTCAATTAATTTAAGAGAGAATATGGTTGAACGGGGCTGAAAAATTATATGGCAAAGAATTAAGTCTCCTCTGAACTGTAAGATCGTTGAAGAAATTGATATATTTCGCCGACCCCACATAATAGAGATAGGAGCAGATGGATGATCACAGATTAAACACTGATGGGTGAGATGAATTAATTTAATTTGCTCATCGCTATGATAATATAAAATTGAGTGACAATAAAATTATGTCGTGTTACTGACAGTCAATGAATTTCCGGATCGGCTATGATTATTAAATTTTGCATGATTATTATTTACTTCTATTTTATTCATAACAATTTTATTCGAATACGAAGTATATTATTATAAATTATATTATAAAGAGTTACTCTGTTTTTGTTTATAGTAATGATTAAAACTACAGAACTGATATTATATTATATGTTCAACAATAGAAAGCTTTATTATCGGTAAGCGGGATAAGCATTTTTTCGTTTTGAATAAAAATAATTTCTTACTATGAAATATATATTCATATTTCAACTTTCATGAACCATGACTATTATATTTATATTTACTCGGCTGTATTCACGTAGAAATTAAATCGGAATATGCCCGACTAGTTTCGAACCAATTCGGTTCGAAACTAGTCGGGCACATAAATATATATAAATATATATTCAATGTAAAATGACAAATTGATTGAAATGGTTAATGAGTTGACATTGTTTCTTTACTTTTACGACCGATTTCAATTGAATTCTCTCGCGGACGAAGCCACAAGCATAAGCTAGTTGTTTATAGGTTCGTATTTTATTCTGTAAATTGCATGGAAATACATGAATTATTTTGTTTCAAATTTGTTTGCAGTGTAGTAAATCGTTGTTATAGAAAAAATGTTTTGATGGACTATTATTTGGATCACAGATCAACAAGTGTCATCGAAATCAAAAAATCGAGGAATTCTTTGATATTTTTTTTTAATATGTTTGGATATCTATCATTAAAAAAATTAAAGATATCATCCAGAAGAAATTATTTATATGTATTCTCGATACATGAGTTTATTATTACCTCGTTATATGGCCTCAATATTTTTAATCATACACAGGCTTACGATACACCATAAAAGCGTTTCACAATAAGTTTTTAGCACTCGTTTCCGGGATTAAGATTTAATATATAAAATTATATATAAAAGCAAGTACTATTTTTGTTACCGTAATAAGCCGTTTTATTATTAATTTCGTTTTTATTGTTCAAAAATATATTAAATATTAGTTATCCCTTTTGGAATGTTGGTTCGTAACTAGGAATGAAGAAAGAAAGAAGGGTAAATGATCGAACCCGGAAAAGAAATAATATTATAAGTATTTGCTTTAAAAGAAGTTTCCAATACTTCCAACATTACTGGAAGACATTTTCAAATAACAATAATTCTGGTACAAACCACCATATAATTAAAGTATTATGTGTATATTGCAGAGACGTATTAAGCAACCTCCTTTCAAAAATAAACTAACAAATAACGATTTCAAAAAGTATTTTCCAAATCTGCCTTATACTTCTAATACACTAGTAAGAGCATTAACACATTAAAATAAAAAACAAACACCTCTGTTTAATATTAAAGATTTAAAAAAATGTAATAAGCAATCCATCATAAATATTATATGACGCACCATTAGTAATAAATTCTCAATTATACATAAAAATATGGAAAGTATATAAGTAGTACACAAATACAAAATAGATATACAATATATAAATATATCCTGCAATTTTATTTATTACGACAAGACAATCACAAGTTTCTGAAGTCAGAAATTGTAAAAGAAAAATTGGTATACGCTACTAGCGAGTACAAAACCAAAATGGACATGTAACACATGGACATGGAAGCAAGCATTTAAATAACGATTGTGAATTTTAATTCAAGATTGTTTGCGAAAATCTTACAGATTAAAAATATTGAATATTGAAAAAAAAAATTATTGTTCATTAATTTTTTGCAATTTCGTTTATGTCCACAAGCTAGTAACAAAATCCAGCTCATAATAGTCTGAAGAATTGTGACCGTATTACAAGTTCAAAAAGTATGTGATAGTAGCAGGTACTAGTAGTAATTACATTTCTGTGAAGAATATACGTATTGTTTTCGGAGAGGATGGATAGACAAACAAAAAATATTTGACAAAACTATTCCGAGATATGAAAAAAAATGTATTTTATTAATTCAAGAAATTATATTTTTTTTTCTATAATTTATTCCTTCAAGAAGGTAAATATTTTAAGCGGCAATTGAAGACCTATTTATCACACTAATTAAATTTCAAATCAAAATCTTTTCAATCAAATAAGCATATAATACACTTATAAAATGGTTTTAAAATATTGGTTAACGGAACAGAACCGGAAACCCTATGAATACTCTTTTATTCTTTTTTAAACAAAATAGTAGTATATATACAAAACATACCTTTTTGTTTAACTAAGAAATTCAATCATAAAATTCTATTGGCAAATATACAGTAGCTAAGCAACAAGTGCCGAATTGTTAGTAAGCTAGTTGTGGCCAGATCTCCCTTTCGTCAACATAGGCCATAATTTTATAATAATTTTTATGTACAAATGTATGTGTATATGTCAATAAATGTATGTGATTTATGATTGTTTTATATCTGAATTTAGGCAAATTATAGTAAAAAGGAATTCCAACTGTCCTAAAAATATATATTTTTTTATTTTAGGAATTATCTTAATATATTTAAATTATGTATCACTATGTTTGTCCGCTATGGATTCCTAATTTACTGAACCGATTTTATTTAAATTTGCACAGTGTGAGCGATTTGATCTAGTTTGAAATAAAGAATATTCTAATTTATTTATTTATTTTATTGCAAAGTTCCTTACGATTGTAACAGATGGCAATACAAGGATATTTGCTGACGGCTTTGTTAGAATACAATCGTTTCATATAAGCTATCATTTAATAGAATAACCCACCACATGTTGCTTAGGCTAAAGTATAAGTAAGATTTATATTATAGCTAACGCAATACTGTGAAATTCAACAAAACAAAACATCAGACTAATATATATTTCCCATTGACAGTGTAAAGTTAATAATTAACTTATTCATTATATTTTTTTTTAAATTTCAGCTTTCAGCATTCCTTTTAAAGCTTATATTGATAAGCTTTAACTATCACAAATCTCATTATCTGATCTTAGTCTATTCTAATAGTATAATGAAGTAAAGTGTTTATGTTTGTGAGTTTATACTTTATAGGTTTATTTGTTGGAGGTAATCTTCAAAATAATTTATCCAAATCTAATAATTGCCTAACCAATATTTAGAAACACCTTCCACTGTGGATGTAGGTTATATTATATTTTTCTATTGATAATCTGTTGATCATCATATATAGGGAAAATCGTTAATGTAAGCCAAAAACAATCAAGGACCAAGAATTGAGCCTTGAGGAATTTTCTTTTTTTTTTCTAATGTACCTGTAGCCCCGTTTACACTATTTTTCTGTTTTATATTTTATAAAAACTATACTGAAATATACTGACATTTTTATAATGTAATAAATAGTTGACGATTCAAAAGTGCGTATAAATACCGACTTAAATAAAGATTATTTGAAAATTTGAAAATGTAGATAATTTTAGTTACAAAATGAATACTTTTTTAATCCCTCATGCCAACCAATATCATAATTACCTGAGTTAAAGTGCTTACAATTGTATTTAAAAAATCTGTACTTTAATTTTATAATACTTACTAAAAACTAAAAATACAAAAAATAAGTCGGTGAAAACTCAAACAAAGATTAACTAACAACGTCGTTAATCAGCTTGTCGTGAACTAAACAAAGGAAACTTGTTAAAGTTAAATGCATAACATTTGCTATATTTATTCATGCAATGCATCAAAATTAAAAGGATAAGTAAAATTATCCCTGTGCCAGAAAACTCCGTTCTTCCATAACAATATAATGAGATTAAATTAAATTATTAATTAAATATTGAATATAACAGGTATTTGAAAAGTGAAGTGTGTGTGTGTGTATCTGTGTGTGTTGATAAGTGTGATAATATGTTTATTGATGTGTGTAAATATGTATGATTGCGTAGAAAAGATTGTATTGTGTGAGTGTGTATGTGTGTATGTGTGTATGTGTGTATGTGTGTGTGTTGATAAGTGTGATAATATATGTATTGATGTGTGTAAATATGTATGATTGCGTAGAAAAGATTGTATTGTGTGTGTGTGTGTGTGTGTAACTGTTTATATATATATATATATATATATATATATATATATATGTGTATACAAAGTCAACTCTTAATGCTTAAAAGTAAATATTTATCAAAATAGTTTTTTGTTACATAATATGTAAAACAAATCAAATTGCACAATTTATATCGTTACTTCCTGATAAATGCTGATAAATTTAAGAACGTGTATCTCTAATTATATTTAATGAATGATTTTGTAACATTAATATATTACTGACATGTGACAATTATTTTAGGTAATTAATTATCTTATTATATTGAGTCTGATTGATATAATTGTTTGCACTACATAGTTAAGGAGAGCAAATATTTACTCCCAAGATTTAATCAGGAATCTGAAAATAAAGTTTTAATAAACTACTTATAGTTATATATAAATAGTTTAACTTATATTATAAAAAATAAGTAAGATTACTAGGATATTGTTCAAAAAGTATTTTATGAAAAAGATTTAAATTTGAACCATTTTTTTTTAATTAGTAAAAATCCTTAAATATCTAAATTTTTCCTAATGTACATCACCAGTTAAACACAATCATGTTTTCTTCCTTACGTTTAACGTTAAAACTTTAAATTAATTTTACGTGCGCTGAGAATTATTTAAAAGTTAAAGAGCATAGGTGCTTGTTTCGCGTTTACAACTCTCGAAAAACAGGTTCAACTAAAAAGTTTTCAAAACAGTTCCTAAAAAGTTTATCTTGTCGCAATGCAGAAGTCCAATCTTGAAATGTAAAAGCACGGTGAACTGTACGTCGATCTTAAACTACCTTCATACAAATTATAAACATTTATATGTGTGGCATTTTGCATTTAGCTTTTAAGAAACTTGTCCGCAAAAAAAGTTTTGATAAATTGCAATAATTGAAGTCATTTTTGATTTCACTTTGTTATAAAATAGTAGTGTGTATAAATAATATATATATATATATATATATATATATATATATATATATATGATAGTGTGTGTATGTGTATATATGCCTATTTCTTGTATGTATTTATAGTCTTTTAGCATATTCATATGTTTTTTACTTATAATCACCCTTAAGTTTATTTTTAACTGTATTAGTTTACCGATAATTATACCTTATGAATTTCCATCGTTTTTTTACGGTGCCTTCTTATTCGTTATTTCTTAGGATTGGTTCTTTCTGTCGAGTTTTACTAGTAGAGAGCGCTTTAGCGTTGCGTCCGCCATTTGTACGATTTTTTGTGCAATAAAGATTAAAAAATAATAATAATTAAGTGTACACAAGTGATTAATAAAAAGAAAAAATATTATAATTTACATTACCATATATATTTTCAGCATAATTTTGCTAAAGCCTACAACATGTATAATTTAATTTTTTATACAATATAAGTAAATAAAAATGATAAAATCACTACAACGCGCACTTGGATAGAGTCCTATTAAATTTGGCGTCGTTTTGATTTGGTCGATTATATATAGATTCATCGAAGCGGGTTACCTCATTGGTACAGCGACAGGACTGTTTCCCAGAGGTAGCAGGTTTAAGTAGTTCCTAATCCTACCCGTGTAGATATTTTTTTTGTTATTTGTAATTTAAATACATTTAATATGTCAAAAATATTTAAAACACTAATATGTATTTTAAAATACATATAGAATGAAAAATAAACTGATATTATTTTTTTATATCGCAAAGTTAGAAAAATCGGTTAGTATTGTCAAAAAAAGCTTAAAAGATTTCACCAACGTCCCGATAAACACGAATATGTATACAAAGCTTAGTTTACCGAGGTGGGTAGCGAGAGAGTAGCTTAATTGGTCGAGCGACGGGACGGTTTTCCAGAGGTCGCGGATTCGAATCCCAGCCGGTATTGGTTTATTTTTAGTATATTATTATAAAAAAAAATAAGCTTTATATGGCTATAATTTTTGACAGATATTTTAAAATTTTTTGTTTGATATTTTCAAGTTCGTGGCATATTATAAATGTTAAACTTCACAGCAAAGTTAGAAATATTGGTAAGTATTTATATGTTCAAAAGTTTCTCGTATTCACTGAACATGACAATTATTTAGATCCATACAACATCTTATTGAATTATGTTCAAATAATAGACTGTTTCAAAATTATTATCCAAATTTTATTACAGACATAACAGAAATATTTGAAATAGAAAATTTACAATTCCATTTATAATAATTAGTATATATTTCATTAAAACCAAGTATCCAGATTAAAAATATCAGCATCATTACTCATTACGCTATAAAATTGACATCATTCAAAAGAAACCGCAAAATTAATTACATTTAGCATATAAATAACTTCAAGACAACAAAACTTACATTCACATTTCACACCTATTCCATTTGTTCAACACGTTTACCGTGGAGAAGAATAGCACAGTTTAGTTTAAAATATGCGTAATAAAAACTAAAGTATCCTTACATTGCAGAGATAATTCCCAAAACAGTGGCATGTGTTGATAATGGAACAAAAACAGCTTAAATGTGAAGTGAAGATAGCTTTGAGACTTGCGCGTTAGCCAACTGTATCAAATGAAAATTAATAACCTCTTCCGGAATACATGTTTCTCTATTAAGCTGATAAATGTACTCTTGATAAAGTTTACTTGCCAAAAATTCTCCCTTGCTTAAATTCTTTCATACATGTTATACAACAAAGCTGCGAAAGATTCCAAAAATATTGTTTATATTTGTAAATTGAAATCTTGAATCATTTATTGTATCATGTTTCTTTTTTACTAAAGTTTAATTTGAAATTCAAAGCTAATAGATGATATGTTCGATTTTTCATATTCGTTACAATTTATCAAAGTTTTTACGACCGTTAGATCGATTTGAAAATTAATGTCTTTAAGCAATGGTCGCTGCAGAACTTTAACGAGCCATGACCCCGTATATCACGATCTATGAGGCTATGAAATATAACTACTTACTAGCTTTGATCTAACAGAGCCTTTGCTCTCTCAGTTTTGTATAGAAAACTGTTTATGTATAATATAAACAGTTTTCTATCTTCTATCAATCAATCGAGCCAATCTTAAAGTTTTAGATGGACTTACTATCATGAAAAGAGATAAAAATTTGAATCAGTGAGACATAAAGCGAATATTTATAACTTTTTTACAAACTCACGAAGAAACAGAATATTTATATAATAAAGATTTAGAAATGTAACAAGTTAATTTATATCAAAGAAAAACATATTTGAGATATACAAAATTAATCCACGCATTTCTAATTGGATGCTTTTTAATATAAAAATTATCATAAATATTAAGAGAAAATCTATTCATTACAGTTTAATGTAAGATCATCGCCAAGTAAATTTTTTGAATAAAACTTTTTTTATTATAAGTACATACGTCAGCATTTAAAAAGAAAAGATAAAAGATACATTTGTTTGAATTTATCATTCGTTACGTTGGTAGCATAAGCTGCTTAACGTAAAGTTTATTAGCACCAACAATATGTATTTAAAGATGATAAACAGGTGTACAATATTTATTTTACAAAATTACTTATTATGTTGGCAAAACGATGCCTATTTTTAATTCCTTTAATTATTTACCTAAATAGTCAACTTTACTTCAAAAAATAATATTAATGATTTTGTCTTTTTCTTACTTGTGCAATGGTACACTTAAAAATGTATTCTAAGCTACCTCAAAATAAGACTCAAATTCAGTATCATGTAACACGCAAAGTAAGTAATATCGTCAGCTTCAGTTGGTGGTTTAGAAAAAACAAATATAAGTCAAGGAGTCAATACGGTTATTTTATTTAAATGAATAATGATTTTATCTACAACTATAATAAGTTAAAAATACATCTCATTTACCTAAATCAAAACAAGTTTCAATCAAAATATGTTATTGTGGCCATTTCGTGTTTGGTTGAAAGTGTATCCGATTACGAATTCCAATTATTCAGTATTTCACGCCCATCGACGCCCATAATTACATTCTGATAGAATTGCATTAAATCCACCGCGCGTTCGTTTACTAATTTCCATACAATTTATCCAATGATTAGCCTTAATTCAGTGCGGTTTTTAATGTGTCCATCAATTACAAAGCGAATTATTCGCGTGCTGAAACCATTTCAATTTAGGTTTGATAATGGAACAACGTGGAATTTACCGTGGGCACGCTGTGATGAGTTGAAAGCCTAACAATTAAAAGAAAAGGTTATATAAAGTGTTTTCAATTACAGCTGGAATCCGCTAAGGCAACGTTCTGTGCGGGTTTCTAACGTCAAGCGTGCCGGTACGTGCGAGAATCTGGGGTATTGCAGTGCATCGTACGTTCGTGTAGACAGTCATTAAAGTGCAACAATTTGCTCCATCATGTACGGTGCTAGAAGTTTTTTTAGACTTACACGGACCTCGTGAAGAAAGAAGTTTGAACTGTATTACATTAATTAATTTCTCTTCATTTACTAGTAATTTTGAGTATTCTTTTTTTTTAATTTTTAGAGCAAATATGATTTAAATACTTTTATACATAAATATCCATATAAATGAACTTCATATCTATATACTTATTTCATAATATCCCCATATTTAAATAGAAAATCACTGAATATTCACTTAGACCAGTGATCAGAGCGAGATTTACAAACGCCAACATTAATTTATTCAGCTCTGGAAAGAGAAAATTAATGTTTTCTCTTCTTCTGTGAGGCGCGAGGACGTACCGGACGGAATATTACGCTTTTCATAGGGTCGGCTATTAGTAAGGAAATACATTTAGTTGCAGCTACTTTCAAAACTACAAAATATTAGCTATTCTAAACAAACATCAACAGTGCTTTAAAACAACTTAATATATATGTTTTTTTATTATAGAATTCATAAAAAATAATCATTCAATTTTTTTCACTTCGTAAAATACGAAAAACAAAGTCTATTCGAAACTTCAAATAAAAGTCAAAGTCACACGACTGACAAGTTGACAACTATTATTCCCGTAAAAGTCTAGTTATAAGAAGATATTGAGCCAAGAGTAACAAGAACGGTCAGCAATGACCCGTTTTCTATTATTCTGTAATTTTAATTAAAATAAGTAGGTCTGTAGTAGTTTATAAATGAGACCACTAGCTTTTACAAATTCTCCTAACTTTACAGTTAAAATTATCTATAACTTAACAACATATAAACAAAAGCCGACGGTGATAAAAAATACATACTATCATTTGATGTGTGTGTTTATTATGTTTTGATGTGTGTGTGTGTGTGTGTGTATATTTATTATCATTTGATGTGTGTGGTGTAACACTTTAATATTTTTTTGCAGGTCTGTTTCACAATTACATATACAGACGAAAACAACAATAAACCAAGATTACGTTCAGATTCTAGATGCTTGTGAAATTCAAGAAAACAATGGCAGAGTAATTTCAGTAGTTATATGAATAAAAAGGAAGTCTCCAATATTGCAGTTACATTTGCATTCAGGTCGGAAGTCTGTGCTGTATTTTTCAGACAGTCAAAACTGAAAAGCGTTTATAGGTGTTTTATTTGTTTTAAAAATGTTTTTGAAGCTTCGAAATGTTTACATTTATTCTAACTGTTAAAAATATATTTTGTTTTACTTTTAACTGTAATATTTATTCAAATTGATATTTATAAAAAACAATCTAAATATTAGTAAATTAAATATAACAAACTTGTTTTTTACCTGTCCAAATAAATTTAATTAAAAAACAAGTTATTGCTGATACTTTTCACAATAATATTAAACAAAAGTGTTTGCTAACTTTGACAAAGAAGTGCTATTTCACTCATAATATTTCAAATACCGCATGCGATAATTGGAATGTCGCACACCCTCATTATTAAAACAACGGTTCCATTGTCACTGGAATTCGATATCGTATTCTTAATTTTTAATAAAATAATAAGTAGTGTATTAGTTACATACGTGTGTACAGGAGATTATATATTTGACGAATTCCACGATAATACAAAAGTCAGTAAAGTAATTTAAAATGTTTTTAAATTAGTTTACTGATTTTTTAATACTATAGTATAGTATATAGGTTTATCTGATATGCCTAATATTAAATATATATATATATATATATATATATATATATATATAAATATATATTTATAAATATAAAACTAGTTTTTATACATTTTTCACTCACCAGCAACTATAGTTAGAAGTGCAAAAGTAGAAACCAACGGTAGACCTCCGGTTTCCATGGCAACGGTTCTCGTTCGCTTCAGTACTTCAGCAGTCATGTCAACAGACATTAGATATTCCAAACCCAACTTATTCTTACATCTCTCTCTTTATCTTACAATTCTCTTCAAATTAAATCAACATTGTGTATTAAACAGTATATTTCTTAGAGTAGGAATCTTTATTATTGTCATATCATTGCAAATGCACCTCTTTGTTAGATCTGAAACAATAAAACAAACTTTTTATCATAAAGCAATCTCCAGTGCACTTTTGCAAGCCAAATACTGGCTCTTCATTTTACAACTATTGTTAGAACAATGACTTACAGTTCGAAGAGTTTTACTGCTCCAGAACCAATTCATTTTAGCATAATTTTATAATTTTACAGTTAATAAGAAAATATATAGCAATTTAAAATATATATATATATATTTGTTTCATGCATATTTCTATATAAAAAACTTCAAAAAGGTGAACAAGTAAAAAGATGTCACACTGAATACAACGCGTGATCGCGTTTTAAAATTTAACCGCAGTTTTAAAAAAGGGAACAATTATTCATTGCGGTAAAATATATGTTTTATATTCGTTTAAATCTAAGATAAAACCATCAATTATTTTTAAACCACGTTTGCTGGACGAGTAGCGATACCGTAGCTCAAATGGTAGAGCAACGGAACGGTTTCCTAGAGGTCGCAGATTCGAATCCCTACCCGTATCAGTTAATTTTCAATTTTATATCTATTTAAAATATTGATAAACGTAATAAGGCTTTACATGTTTATAGATATTATCAAATAAGTTAAACTATTAATTAATAAACTTGCAAACAGTATTTTATGATGTAAAATTCTGTTTCAATTCTATGTCAAATTTTAGAACATGAAATAAACTTAGTATATACATAGATGTGATCAGATCATTTCTGAGTATACCTCAGTGTACTGCCTAAACAATTTTGAACCTTTTTATATACTCGAGTCAACTAAACAATACATACATAATTCCTATCTGAGTAAAACATGATGAGAAGTTGACTTTATAATTTCTATATTAAATGCGAAGTCAAAAAGAAAAGAAATGCTATTGACAGCTTAAAGGGTTAGATATGGCGTATGTATTACGTGCCTGGTATAACCACTGGGCGTATTACATTTGTAAACACTTGTCTATGGAGTTACGTACGTATTTGGGGCTTACATGTGTGTGTACAGTGTATATGTAGTTTTTTATTACGCCAGTTTCCGCGGCGCAGCATGGGCAAACTGAGATAAAACAGAAATGATTGCCGCTCTGTCGGTATATTGTTTTAAGTGTTTTGTTCCATTGCAGCTCTTCTGCGCTTTTTGCTCATGTATAACAAATAGCGATCTGTTAAATGAGAAACATTCGACCCGGTAAGTTGCTTCATTAACGTCAGCAGTGTGAACTTTATATTTTTATAATTACTTAAATGTACATAATTACAAAATATACGTATTATAATAATACTTTATAGGAGAAAATAAGAGTTTCCTTTAAAATATAGAAACTGGTATGCGACTAAAAACTTTAATATTTTCACTATGATATATTACAAAGCTCTCA
Source organism: Dircenna loreta (assembly GCA_963555665.1). Lineage (NCBI taxonomy): Eukaryota > Metazoa > Arthropoda > Insecta > Lepidoptera > Nymphalidae > Dircenna > Dircenna loreta. Next base: position 6,873,609 of record OY743093.1, on the reverse strand, counting down.
GTATGGAGTACAATTGTGAGAGAACATAAGGAGCATACAGGAATCATTTGCAGAGGAATATAGTTTACAATGTTAGGGTATATCAATTGAAACATGGTCTCGTAGCGACGACGTCTTTGGTGGCGCGACAATAAACAATACAAACAACCCTGCCCTGCGTTTGACACCAGCCCGTTCGAAGTGGATTAGAGAACTCTACAGGGAGTTCGGCAGCATTTAGGGAACGTAATAGCCTTCCGCCGTGACCTGTTTTAGTTGCGACAAATAGAGATTTACGGGATTGCCTCCCGGGATTTTCAAAGGGAGCCCGTTCTTCCTAATAAAATTGAATGGTGTTTACTTTGCGGTTATTTTATACGAAACCGTTCACCTTTTGGAAGCGTTATTCGATTTATAACTTTTATAAATTCAGAATCGTATTGTTAGTCGATTCTGTGCTCATTCGACAAAGTGTCCAACAAAGTTTCAAACAATTTAATTTCCCTTGAAATATGTCCGAAAAATTTGTTGGGTAAAAAATTGTAAGTGAAAGCCTATCGTGAACATTAATATAAGGGATGGAATAAAAATATATTCTTTCAAGGCTTTTTTGTTCAAATCATAACTCCATTTAATTTTAATAATATATTAACTTAATAAGTAATAGTAACAAGTATATTATTTATTTTAATAATATAATTAATTAGTTGTAAGTAGCTATAAAATCCAGGGAAAGTAAATAGATAATCACCCTTAATATTAGAGGGGACCTCGAAGACATTTCGCCGCTTAATAATTTTACATTTGTATACAAAGACGGCATATTCAGTTATCTCCCGAGTGCCACACAACTGATACGAGTCATCCAGCCTCCAACCCGGCATTCCATTGTCATATTTACATTGTATGTATTCTGAATTATGATTGAACCAGAATAGAAACACTACACGTAATATGGCAATTATACTCAGACCAAGGCATTCATATACTGTGATTCCATTACCGTTAGATTCTAATAAAATTTACGCATTTGTTTGTTTAAATTGAATTTCACATTGTTTATTTGGATCACTTTGATCCACGGAATAGTGCGCTACGTATGGTAATCTCAATGTGAATCCGAATAAATAAAGAGAGAAGCCAAAGAAACAAAGCCTTCACGTATATTTCCGCACATTGTTTTGGTTATTTCGACAAATATTCAGAGGTTATAATTTAAAATTGGTAACATTTATTATGTGCTATTTTCAAATATCGGACATTGATAAGTTGTAGGATAAACCCTCTCGGAAATTAAAAAATATCGGCTGAAATGAAGATTGAGATATAAATCCCATCCTGGCAAACGGCCAAAGTAACGTAATTGTCAAAAGAACTCTGGACACTTCATTGGTTACAAAAAGCCTTCTTAGTTGTAGAAGTCAACTTTATAAGAAAAACAGCTAAACGCTTTACTTTCGTTTTATGGGTTTTCGAGTTTTTGTGCCATTTACCCTCTTAGATTTATACTGGATATACATTCCTATGTATCAAATACATACCTTTTTAATCATAACATTTCATATAAAGCAGTTTTATATATATTATTCAAGAAGAATGCTTCCTATATATCACAATTATGACAATATTCCAAATAATATTGTTAAAATATAGCATTAATATATCAGATGATTATTTGCCGTATTAAATAAATACTTAAACAGTTTGCATCATATTAATTTAGCAAAATGATTGAAATAATTCATTTATCATTGTTAAATTCGATAATGGCCTGGTGGTTACATATTATGGAATAAGTGAATTATAAAATTTAATAACACAGCTACCACTTTTTCAATGTTGGTAAAAATGAAACAGATAAAATCTCAAAAAAGGTATCTAGTCGTTAAAAGAAACGTGATCACAGCTGCGAATAAAAATGGAAGCTTAGAAATTCAACCACTATGGCGCGAAGTGTGACAAAGTTAAAAAAGTTCTCAATTAATTACATTCATTGCGGCAAAAACTTCGCTCGTTAACCAACAATTCCCTTAAATTCTCATTCAATTAAGTGTTGAATCCCTTTGCCGAAGTTTTATAAAGAGCTAGTGACCTGTCACTTGCATGCGAATTTTTTGAAAGCACGAACTTGCAGAAGACTTATTTATTATATTCACAAACAGTAAATCAATATAAATAATAATTATTAAAAATATAAGTATCATAACTAAGGCATTCATAAAATTTTTAATTAAGATTTTATAAGTAATAAAAGCGAAAAAGTTAACAATAACTTGATATGATTATACGTAGGCATATATTTGTATGAGGATTCGTCTAGACGGTCACAATGCTAAAGAAGCTAAACAAAGAGTACAATGCCAATCGTAATATCTGCTCAGGAAACACTGCGATTTCAATGAAATCATATAATTATTCAAAATAAAATACACCTTGGGTTTTTCGTTTTTATTTCGTATTTAGGTTGTGATTTTATTATAAATTAAATGGATTTTCAAAAGATTTTACTTACTTTTTTATGGTCTAAAAAGATTTTTATTGTGAAAATAGTTATAAATAACACACTTATAAAAATAATAGCGTAAATTTATCATCTTATCTTTAGTCATATCTGTGAAGTTCTATTAAAATCCATTTAACCGTTTACCCCGGTCAGATAAACAAGAAAGAAAAAAAATAATTTTATTTTAAAATAAATGTAAAACCTTAAAATTGCACTAAAAATTAGGAAAATGTTCTCATATTACAAACAGAAAAACCGGTGTATTTGAGGCTAAACTTAAAATAGTAATAAGTTTAGAAAAACTAATTATATTTTTAAAACAATAATTGCTACGCTTACAGTACATAATCTACAACTCAAAACAATTTTTATTTAATTTTTGTTTTGTCTGTTTATCTCTTTATTTACTACATGGTAGCTAAATTGGTAGATCAACTGGACGGTTTCTCAGAGGTAGCGGGTTACAATCCCTGCCCGTGTCGATTTATTTTTCATATCTTAAATAACAAAATCCGACTTGACCTATAAACTACAGTACGACCAAATAACTCGATTCGTTTTTTATTAAATTTAGTGTAGTGTTGGCTTATTTTTTGATTCTTAATATTTAAAGCTTTTTATCCTCAACTTTTTCTAATTTTATGGGAAACATATAGGATATTTTTTTCTATAATTTTCTATAATTTTCATGAGAAAACACAAAAAAATGGTTTAGGTATGTACAATTATAATATTTAGCTTATTGTCTTACAGTCAACATATAGAAAGCTTTTCTCCAGAAAAAAGAAAAATTTTCAATTAAAACATAAAATATGTTTTGGGTTACAGCAACAATAAAAAAATATAGTTCGGATTTTTTTTTAGCGATGAAAAATGCCTTATTATAAAAGACATGGGCGGTCGTTGCGAAAGCTATATTATAGGTTATACATGGGAATATTTCATAACAAGATATGCTTCATTTTGTAAATACATGAGCTAGAAAAGAAAGAAAAAGCTTTATATTTTTATTCCTCCATAAAAATTTGGTAGGCTTACTCATTTTTAATTATTCCTGAAATTATTTAAATCAAGCGTCGGAAGACGATAATTCTCAGTCTTTTAGCCTTAATGAGTTCAAAATGATATTCATATTCCACATAAATATAGAGTTTAAAGTATTGTTATATCCCACAAATAGAAAGAAAATTAAATTTGAAAGTATTAAATTTAAACAGAATTTCTGAAATCTTTAGTCAAAAAGCTGGGAATGCCCAGCGACTAGTTAATTTGTAGCACAATATACGCTACGTATTGTTCTGTACCGCATCGTAGCGCCTCGTAGCGCCTCGTAGTGCCTCGTAGCGTTAACACATGTTACTGCTACCGTTTTCAATATACTTCAATTTGCGGCCACATGAGATAATACTTTTCTTCCCGAAACCACCATAATGCGCTATTAAAAGTTCAACACATTTCGTTTCAGTGCTAATGTGTTGCGTTAAGTAACTGATTGAACTTCAGTCTTAAGTACCCGGGGAAAACTTCTGACACGTCTTATAAACACTCCCGCGGGGTTTAATCGTGGAGACAGTATAAGTTGAATGTAATGGCATTTTGTTTTATAGACCATTTTGTAAGATTTGGTTAGGCTTGTTATATATTAGAGAATATATCTTTGTGACATTTTATTATAATTTGTACTACTAATTTAAGCGTTGTATTTTTCATAAGTAATATGGATTTTAAAATGGCTTATTATAAAAACTTTTATTACGCATGTAAGCCACAGTCTGAAATTAATACGCCAGCTGTGAAATCACAGTGTATGGTTTTTATAATTTCGTATCAGTAATTTATTGCTTGCAGCGACCGACGTCGGGTTATTTCACATTTTCCTATCGACAATTTCCGAAAACACATTGTAATCGGTCCCCTTTAAAGCAATATTCTTGAGGGTCACATTCTTTTATGTAAATTGTTCGATGTTGTTTTATAACATTCCTACGGTGTATAAGCTGAATATTAGGTTCGGATGGAGAGACTTGTCTTTTATTTTCTGTTTACGCTATTTGTTCGGATACAAGAGATCTAATCATGGCTCTTACGTTTTGTGGAATCTCGTGGCCCGTATTTCTAGCCACTCATTTTACCTTTTTTATTTCATATTATTTCATTTATAGTCATATTACGGCCACATAATACAAGTAAATAGTAACTCAGATAATTGTGAAAATAATATTTTTTGTAAATATTTTTAATGACGAACCAGGCCTAATTATTTATGTACCAGGATAGAATACAAAGGATGACTTATCTTTTAAAAGAGATCTCTACTAGAAACCCTTGAGTAATGGAGACTTTGTACAGTTTACTTATTTATACTTATAAATAATATATTATAGTATATACAATGTAACAGAGCAATTAAATTTTATAAATATTATATATAATAAGAATTAAAATAATTTACAGTCGTTCTTAAGCGTAAGTACTAATAATGTAATTTAGCAAGCTCAGTAGCATTTCATAAGCTCGTAATAGGCGTCAATTAGTATATTTCATCTAAACATAAATATAATTTTTAAAATCTAAAGTATGATTACTTACAATTTTAACTCAAAAGATACGTATTCTTAAGGGTGTAATGTACTCCCCAGATAATAATATCTATGCATATGTATCTTCGGCTTCACATGTATATAGATATTTTCAAACAATATCTGTATTATCAAAATAGCCTATGAACCATCCCAGCCTGACCTGACTCACCTGCGCTTAACGTGTTATATGTTCAGATACGTCATCGTAACTAGGCCGTATCTCTCTTAACCTAGTTTCATTTCTTTAGGGATTTAGATACGTTACATGTCTAATTTGTTAAAAATAATTATTTTAATTAATAAATCAAACATACCTGGGATTAAAATTGAAAATGCTTTTGCATACATTTATATATACGCAATGCGATAAATTATATAATTAAAAAATATATACAACTTGTAAATAAATGTACATTTAAGTTGACATTTAAACATGTTCTTTTTAAATATAAAACGAACCTTGAATGTGAAAAGTTTTCTTTGAAATGTTAATTACAATAACATATTTTTTTATCAAACATATTATATATACTGTTATTATACAGCTGTTGTTTTTTCTTTAAAGTTTCAAACTCTGGAACTGCTAGCCATCTTTGAAAAAAATATTTTTGATGACGCTCTCTTTAGCATTTTTTTTTTATTTTTCAACGTTCCTCTGTTAAATAGACTAATATTACACAACGCGTCTATCTTTTATATATCAAAGTGTTGTAAACACTTTCTTCAAAAATATTGAAAATCTGTTTGCAGGTTCGACCAGTACTTCTAAATTAGTAGTAAAACTACTTTACTGCAAGAAGTATTAATATTAGATTACTTCGATCATGTAATTCTTTTTTAATAAACGTATAAAAATAATGATGACCTTAAAACATAATAGGAAATGGCTATTTAATACCGATAATAACAACTATAAAATTAATTACATTTAATATAATTTAATGCTTACAAAAGGAAAATTAATATTACATATATCGAAGTAAATTTCAGTAAATTACTTTAAACTGGCGTATAGCTAGCGGGGGATGTCATTTAAACATATATTTGAAAACTTCTATGTTATTATTTGGAGGGGGAAAATTCGTACTTCAAAACCATGTATGCGACAGATGGAATTTTCTTATAACGTTTTATCTACTTTTTATACAGAGAAAATATTTTTTTTTTATATTTAACCAATTCTTTTGTGAGCTAAAAATATATGACATTAAAAATGGAAATCATATATTTCTATTACATGATCGGAAATAAAATTTAAATATAATATAAAACGAAATTACAGAATTGTAGATATATTCGGTGAATTTCGATGAAACCAAGACTCGATATGAATTTTGCTTAGCGCAGCTTAGTTCTGGCGTTGGCACTTACAAGAGCTTAGGATTGCAAAATTACTTTTCTGTCAATGTACATCGGCTGTATAAAATACTATGATTTGAGTTACAACTTGCTATAAATATTGAGATTTATTTCTCCTACACTACTTCTAAGAGTGAAGAGGAATATTTAGAAAATAAATGCCTGTACTGTGATGTCTCTGTCTCTGTAAGCGCTTTCGCATAATTATCAGTATGCGATCAATATTTAAAAAAAAATAGAGCTTAAGAAATGTCATCTAGTCTACTATATAACTTAAAACACTTCTTAAAATCAATCCTGAAAAGAAATCCTTTATTAACTGTTGATTCACTTTTCAAAGGTATCTAATAAATGAACTAGAAACTACCTAGCGCGGTTCTGTTCTTCATCTAGCGATTTTCTTTATCTTTTGAATTAGGTCACAAAACGAGATTTATCGCTAATATACTATGCTTGTTTTTAAAGAAACTTGTATAAGTTAAGGCTACAAAATGTATCTGGGGAAAAAACTTTAGGCATAAAAATATTGACAGATATACTTGATAATTCTTAAAATGAAAATCAAAAATATCTCTTAAGTTTTTCCTATAACAAGTCTGAAATCCGATAACTTGCACTCAGTCATATTTAAGAGTATTTAAATATGAGTTGCAAAATAATTAAAATAATTTAAATCTTATCATCTCAGTTGTGATTGAAACATGTGATTACGAGTTAATATTAAAATATCATGATATCAGATCATGATAGGATCAAGCTCGGAAATTGTATAAGGTTTTATTAAAATAAATTCCCCAAAAGCAACGTCAAAATCGATTTGGCAGCCAATTTATATCTATTAATGGTCGACCAAAAGAAGTAGCCAAAATCGTGTATCAAATATATTTGTCATTTATAAAGATTAAAGATAAATATATTCTAACATGTAATAAGAGAAATATGATAAAATATACTCATATAGATCTGCTTTTGACGGGTCCTGGGTTCAATCATTGTTCGATGCCAAAATATTATATATTTTGAAACTGAAACTTACATAGAAAAAAATCTGTAATCAGTCAATACAGAGAACATTAAAAAATATATATATTAAACTGTACAACCTTTTCCTGATACTCAGAAAGAGCCATGTTCTAGGAAATATATAGGAGATATATGTTACTGATTTTTATATTATTATTTCATAATTATTTATGTAAAAGAAAAAAATATATAAGTGTATATTTCTTACTTAAATTTATATCATTAAGAAAAAAAAATGGTCACCCTAATAAAAATGGTAAAATAATGATAAACAATGGTCACCCTAATAAAAATGGTAAAATAATGAAAAATAAAAATCACTTTTATTTATATTACCCTATATAAATATAAGTGATTTACAAGCTATTTGTATTTTAAGAATTCATTCAAAACAAATTCTTAGAATACAAATAGCCAGTGACTCGTCTGCAGCGTGCAACTCAGTGGAGATAAACAAACGTACCAAACACGCCAACAGTTCAAACAGGCGGAGTAGGCTTAACGTCCGAAACATCCCATGCAAATGCCATAGTTCTGCTTTAGCCGAGGGGATTTCAAGATTAAGCCATGATGTTTTCGCATCTACGAGGATGTGATTTAGGTGTTCTATTTCAACTAAATTGTTTATGTTTGTTTAATGGAAATTTGTTAAATTTCTAAGTTACTCGTGTAATTGCGGTTTTCACTTAACAAAGTTTACGTTACTTGGAATTAGAATAAGTATTTTATAACATTACATTAAATAATCAAATAAATAAATTAGATACTTTTATTTACTTATTGATATTATACAAATATAATAATTAAGCGTTCTTTGAATTTCGGCTCCCCATTACAATTCAAATTAATATAAACTTAAATTCTGTTGACAAATTGTGATTAATCTTAAATACCTAATATTTTATCGGCTTTTAATGCTGATCTTCTCAAACCGGATTTCTGATAACGGTCTTCATTTACAAATTGCGTTCTTAATAATAATTAATGGAAGTTCTTAGAGAAAATATAACATTACGAAGAACATTAAAGATTGAGATAAGAGCAGCGGAAATCATTAATTATGAACGTAAAAAGTCGCCCACATCAATTAATAATTGTAAAGGTATGTCATATTTTTTTTTGTATTCTAAATATTGTTGTTGGATATAGACATAAAAGTACTAGCATCTTTGCATACACTTATTTACATTGATTTTCCATTATCTAAAACGTGTCAATAAAATAAAAATAAATAAAAGTATATTAGATCTAATGTAGTAAAGAAAATAAAAAGCTTAACAGAAATCCATTTACCAGAGAACAAACTTAGTTTAATTGTACAACGCTAAGCTTTAAGATATGGGGGCGTTAAATGCACACTGCTTATATGCTTTTTCTCAATTCTTTTACAATAAAATAACTGTATTTATAAATGCCTTACATTAATTAACAAATTCTTTATATTATTTATAAATTAAGTATGTGACAATTTTTATATTTACTATCTGATTCTGGCGGCCTTCGTTACTTTTTAATTTTTGCTTAAGGAGAATTTTAAGTCAAAGGATCTACTAACAAAAAAGTTTCATTCTGCGGTTTTGTCCTTTTTTTGCACCCAAGAAATATTACCCCCAAATTGGAAGATTTTACGGTCAGCATTTTGCGTCTAGTAATCATAGAGCCCTCTAATATCACCTTACATATATTAATAAATGAAGAGAAAATTTGCAGTCCCTTTGCGTTCATATTGCGTTTATATTACATTATCTGATGGGTGTGAATAAAGATCAACTCATTTTTATATGAAGTGCGGTCGAACTGACCACTTGGTGACTTAAAAATATTTATGACTTCTCATCGTTACAATGTTTGGATTTAATATTTAGTCTCGTATTAATAAGTAATATAAAATATAACTTGCTTGTTGAAATTATATTTAGTAACTATAAATACAGAATATATTTTGCATTACGATGCTTTTTGTATTAATAAATCTTAACGTCTTAAAAGCTCTCATACAGCTGTTGCGTTTATAAAGTTCAATATGAAAGGCAAAGTAAATATATTTATATTTAAAACAAGCATCTAATAATCTTTTAGTTAAGAGTGCCTTGAGTCCATTATTATTTTTTTTCATTTTACTCTACGTAATTTTTACTTTTCATCACAAAGAATTTCTGAACGTTTGCTATTATTATAAATTTATTTGTTATAAACTGGATACTTTTTTCATACGTACTATGTGATATACGTGTGACACTTTACATGTGGCATATATTATCAAAGACCCAAACACGCCTATGTAAAAGCAATCGTCAGTACCGTCAGATGGTCAACAGTATTATCATTATTATCATTATCATTATTATCATTATATCATTATAATTATATCATGTTTATTATTTATTAACACATAGAGAGCTATAGTATTTGCTTCTCATTCATAAGGTTTCTATGTTATGTTTAGGAACAGATAAATCGTTTATTTTGGAATCAATTAGGATATACATGATTTTACATGTTTTTACTGCTTTTATTAATGATTATTAGTCAGGACTGTCCTGACTGTAGATCCAATGGTGTCACTGAAAGTATTTCCGGACACTTTTGGAATATGTTCCTTTTTGTTATTAAAATGTTACTAGGCTAAATGAAATTTATAACACTGTTTATTCTGTATTCTCAGGTTGGCTGGTTGTGAACTTCTTTTAAAATGAATTCTACCTCTTGTACCTTTTTATATTCAATAAAGATTAAATAAATAGAGAAATACATCTTCGCAATACATATCCCAATATTTTACTTACAAATACTACATTGCAACTAATGGAAAAAAATATATGTTCCTTGTAACATAAATGTTTATTCAAATCAAGCCTGATAATAAAAGATCGATTTCATGTATTACGAAATACGCTAACCAAAGTGAAATGCAAATATTTCAATTATTACTCAGAAATGGAAATATATTCATAAGTATATTTCTCAATATGTACTTTATATCGTTATTTTTTCTTATAACTTAATTATGTTACAAACATTTTAGCTATAATTAAAACGAAATAAATAGTAAATAGTTTTTTTTTAATTATTTGACATGAAATTCAATTTCCCCTCGCGACGAACTCGCTACATTTTACCAAGCTTTTAAGAGAAAAGTAATTAATTAATAAGCAAAAGTATTAAACTGTGGCAATAAAACGAATTAATATTTTGCCAAAGTTATAGCAATATCGTATCAGAATGTCTCTTTCGATCTATTTATAAGATAAGTTGATAATACAAGGCAAAAGATCCAACGTAAGTTATTTTTCTAAAGTAACGTGTAAGTAAGTAAAATGTAGTTTGTTAGATTTTTTTTGTGTTTTCACGTATTCACATGACACTTCTGACATCTCACGGGTTGACTTGGAGAGAATACATTCGTTATAAGTCCACCCTTTAAACATTTATAGTTTTGTAATAAAAAAAAACACAGCAACAATAAAAACAAATCCTCTCTATAAAGATAAAACCATTCGAAACGGATCGATACATTCTAGACATAAATTAATTTTCAAATGCATATTTTAGCCATACATAAGGAAATTGGTCGAATATTGTATTTACTGATAGCTGTGCTCTGAGATAATTATACGTGATACATTGTAAAGTACTTAGATGTCGGAAAGATTACCAGTTGATTGAAAAAAATATTCGCAAAGATAGATACACCCGTGCGCATGCGCATGATCATATCATCATGTTCACTTTTGTAAAAGTATTATAATGTTATTTAATATTATGTTTGTAATGTCGTAAATCTTCGCTACGTTATGGACCATCGGTCCCTGACTCCCAGCGAGAGAATTCGCTGCACTCTTTCAAAATCCTAGTGAAAATTCGTTTTGAATGTCAATGTCGCTTTATGTTTTTTCTCTTTCTCTCTTTTTAATATCGTTTTTTATTTTCATTATAAGCAAATCAGTCGTATTTGTCAATGGCAAATCTGTAGTATTTGTCATCTAAATATGTTTTATTATATTTAATTTGATAAGGTTCATCAACATTTACTGTTTCCTTTTCCCGTCAATTTATAATGATAAAATATATGAAAACAACAGGAAATTCATATTATAAATGATTTCTATATTTATAAGTAGTCGATTTTTATATATATATATATATATATATATATGAATGTGGTGTAATCAATTATAAGAATTTTATGTCATTTTAGACTTATTCTTTAATTTCTTGTCGTTTTATTTTATATAAATAATATATACATATTATTGAGTGGTAGAGAAAATGCTTTACAGAATTAAATCCACTTATACTACCTCTTTTATCAAAAACAATGATAAATAAAAAATCAACTATAGTGATTTCTAATAATATCATCATTAATACTAATTCCAGATCTTTAACACAACAATAGTTTTACTACTAGTAATGGCCGTACGTCTTGTTGTTTGTTACCAATAGTTACTAAATATATAATCCATTTGTTAGATTAATCTTCTTTTAAGATGTCAAAAGGTTATCTAACCAGGATGGTCGACTATGAACTGGTGTTAAGCCCGTTACGTATGGTTTCGTATTTCTAATTCAAAATGAAACTTTATTTCATATCAAACCCAGCTTTCATAATCTCTTACTCAATATCTTTTCTTATTGCTTCTTGTTACAATAAACCTCAATTATTCGTTTATATAATATTATGAGTAAAATGAGAAATAGTGAAAATACTGGATTAAATAGTTAAAATTCTGAAATATCTTTTAACTGAAATCATCTTAAAGTGTTAACGTATTAATTAGGAGGCATATTTTGCAATTGCATTTTTTTTAAGATCATTGCTACTTGTAAACGTAATACTTGTATTGCAAATTTAAGTTACGATATAATTTATCAAATACTTCTGCATTGGCTGTTTTTAAAATATTTCTTCTTAATCACCTTGCATAAAAGAAATATATACAAAATGACATGCAATATTATTTTATAATAAAAATATATTTAAAGGCATGACTTATTATTTTGGAAGGCAGTTCTTGTTACTCATCGACACTTCATTCATCTCAACTGAAACATTGACAGATCCATTGTAATCTGGACAATAACCACAAGATTTTATAACAACAATGCTCCCCGTACCTTTCAAGTTTGCGAAATAAGAATATAGTAATTGCGCATTGTTTAAAATAACCTATTTTAAACAAATAATTGTTACAATGTTATTGTTATTCGTATCAACTCAGAATATGCAAGTTATTTGAAAGACTACTGAAACTAACTAAACTTAAATTCAATTATAACAAAAATATATAAAATGCAATAAACATCCAAGTTTGTAAATTGAAATAGAAGTTTTCATAGTATGAAATGGCATACTCACTTAACAGAAATACAAATAAAGCAAAACGTACAAGTTAAATGACTATAAAATAATAATATAACTGTATCAAATATATTCTTAATAACAATAAATATGACATATTTATCAAAGTAATCACTCAATAAAGGCTATAAAAATAATAAAAGAAATACAACAACATATAAAACAATAATCTCACAAAGACACAAGCACTAAAAATTTAAAACATACCTTAATTTTGAAGACGCCTTCAAAACCCGCGGTGTAACGGCGCGACAGAGAAGGCGCTCAAGTTTCAGCGCGCTGAAAAGGCAACGCGACCCGCGGGTACCGGCGATTCATTACCGACGAGCGTGGCAACTGTATGCCCTCCTCACCCCTCAGAACCCTGCGCATGCGCTGAGACACTACGACTCCTGTTGCATCTGACGCGACGTCAAAATGTAAACGCTATGAATACGGTTAATCTGACAATCGTGATATCGCAAGTTTTTAGAGTTTAGTAATTGATATGAAGTTTTGTTTTTGATGTTTTCTAATAGATTTAAATACGTATACTTTTTAGTTCTTTACATCTTGCGAGAGCAATTAATGGCACTTTAATATCAACAGCCCCTTTTTATAATGCCTATATTTATTTAAAATAAAACTCCCGGCAAATTTGTTCGTCAAGTAGTACGAAACTAAGAACGAACATTTCCATACATAAGAGTCCTAATAGCCTGCTAAGAGAGCTCTTAGGAAAATTCGTGAATATAAAGTAAATATATATAAAAGAGTTTAAGAAAAAAATAATGATATAAACAAACTTAGTTTAATTATTATTTAATTATATTAATATATCAAATAATAGGGAAATGTTTCTACATTTATATATTTCAATGACAAACGACCAAGTTGTCAGCATATCACTGATACCTAAGACTTGACAACTCCTTTGATTTTTTTAAAGAAAACAATAAAAACGATTCAAATCTGAATTTAAAGAACATTTATAATTGAAGTCTTAATAAGGATAATGCAAAAGATCAAAAGAGAAGCTGCCCTTAATCGCTACGAACCTTCATCAGAGCAACAGAAGCTAATAAGTAATCCTTTTGAAATGTAACCTTATTTATAGAATCCGTAGCGTACGAACGTTGAATAAAAAACAATAAATGCCTTACATTTTTTCCCTCAAGAATGCATTATTAAATTTGTTAACATACTTACTGCTTTTTATTATTATACCACAATAAATTAATATGCTTTTGTTTTCGTATATTTTTGCTAAATTTCTTTAAATAAAATTTTTGTTCATTCTCCAATCTTAATGATAACCTTTTACTGACTTTTCTGCAAAAGAAATAATCTGATAAATAAATGCCCTTGAGCATTTGAGGGCCTTTGAGAGAAGATTTTAGAGATAAAGAAAAATAAAAATGTGGACAGAAAGGGCGCGTTAAAGAATGATACCGCGTAAACCTGAAAGAGAATCCCTTTGAAATGTTTTATATTATATTTAAGATTTTATATTATTACAATAATGAAAAGCAAAAGCCATAGAATTAGCCAGTTGATGGAAAATAACTTATGGCTAAAATGTTTTATTAAACATTTACATACATTCTTCTATGATTTTTCCTATCATCCACAGATGCAAAAACAACGCGATATCTAAATATAAAAGACTATATTTCTATGTGTGTATTCATGTTTGAATTACTGTGTGTCTGTGTATCATAACTGCCAATTGTAATTGTAACAGTCTTATAATAAGCTATTTTATTTAAATTAATGCCGTAATTCATCTCCACATTAAAGTTTTTGGCTTTACAATGAAGTACTCATCAGATAATTAAACACTGATGTTGGATGAACGTTTGATGTTGTAATTTATCTGACGATGGTTTTGGGTTGGTTCATGTGCGAAGTCAAGATTTACATTTCAATGGGCTAGCTATTTTCGTTTTGGCTTAGGAATTAGATGAACATTAACGGGACAAGTTAGTCCGGCGATTAAACAGGTAACCCCTTCAGCCAAATTAGGTCGAGCTATGGTCGAACTCACAACCCTTGTCAAAGTCACATTAAAAGTCAATCGTAACTTTGGTTTTAATGTTTATTTTTTTAATCGTCGTTACGGATTTAGTTTATTTTAAGGGTTTTATTACAATTGTGTTTCTTTAACTTTAACTAACTTTTAATTAAATTAGAACGGAACTCATATAGTGTAAATAAATTTGCTTTTATCCATTAAGGGATCTAAGGACTAATTTATGATAATTAATAGTAAGTTATTATTAGTTTACAATAATCTAGTATTTTAATTTAATTTATATGAACTTTCAGTGTTGTTATATTTAATCAGCTATGTTTGTTTTAATATTCATACCTTCACTGAGCGAAATGTAAAATGGCTTTATTAGTTTTAAAAGTATTTCAGAAAGCTAAACAAATGCTTCGTTTCTAAGATGTTCCAAAGCTACGAGATAACTGGCACCTTTTGCTTGCAAAGATGAAGGATCATTTTATCACCCTAAAATATTTGGATACCCTAAACCATTTCTGAATCCTGAAAAATCTGTACACTCTCAAAATTTTCTGGAACATTAATCCGAAAGACATAAGGGTTATTTGAAGTTGATGAATGAATGAATGAACAAGTTGATAAATTTATATTAATTGGAAAATCTATATAATGAAAAGACCTTTAGCATTGAAATTACCTTAGACTTTATATAAATAGCTACTAAGATATTATACGCTTGAATTTAGTTCCCAAATGTTTGCAAATCAGATATGGATTTGGCGCATCAGTTAGTTCTACATTAATATTTATACAAAACAACTGTACAACTAAACAACGTCTAAAAGTTGAAAACTGCTTTGCGTTTACAATCTCAAAGCATTTTGTTACTCTAATCTACTCGATTCACAGCGTTAGGGACATCTCAGGAGTCATTAGTAGTAAAACAAATTATGGGCTGAAGAGTTACTGAAGCAACGTCTTTATTACAATATTCCTCTCATTATATCCCATTTCCTTTATCACTTCCTTGATTCTATTTCGTAATTGTGTGTTTTCTGATCTCATCACTATTGTTGTGTTATAACAGTGCCTTTTGTAATTGTTACAATATATTTCTCCAACTTTCCACAATATATATAAAAATATATATATGGAAAACATATAAAAATTAGCAAAATATTATTTATTTAAAATACAGATTTTAAAACAATTTGAAAGTCTGAAACTGATAATGTTAGCTCGAGGTTGAACAATCAAATGCCTTACAGGAAGCCAAACCTAAGCACTGTAGGCCGTTACATATTTAGAGCGGAGTGCCGTTTCGGCATTATCTACACAAAGCTACATCCTCAAAACCATTTCACCTGCTCTTGTAATTCGTACTTTGACTAAAATTCTATCTATGTAGTGTCGGTTTGCCGCATATACATTGCGGCCTTAATAAGATTTTGTTCATTATAGAAGATTTAAAACAGCTTGGACTTGTTTTATTTTAATTTTGTGTTACTTCTATCGTTTTTAGAGAAGTTCTTATAAACTAAAAAATAAAAATATGTATACACATAAGATATTTTATACTTAGTGTGATCAATTACAATAATAATACCGTACAAAACGTAAAATTATTATGACTTCTTATCAAATCTACTATAAAAACGTGATCTTACGATGAACGAGCCCCCCCGCCATACGAACTGCAGTCAAATGAATGCAGCTAGGTACTTGTAAAGGAGACTGAAATCCAATAGTTATTACTAACCTTAAAATAAATAAAATAAAAAATTAATTAAAATGAAAAGAACTAAGTTATCGAGCCACGAGTCACAATCGGGTCGTTTGGGAATAAGGGATACAGAAAAGGGACCAATAAAATATGTAGATTTGACTGCGGCCGTATTTTTCTCAGTGTAATCTGCATTATTCAGACTTTGTCACGAACTTCGACAGTTTAACAGCGTTTATCTCTCGCCTTGCAAATTGAGCTACGACTTTAAGACAAACGGGAGTCACTTTCATTACCATAATGGACCTGGGCGATTCTTTGTCGGTGAACCGAGCGTCACGAGCCGGATTAGAGCTGACGTCAACTACCTTCATTTTGGTTTTGGAGCAAACTTTTTGCGTTTTTCCGTCTTTCATAGTGAATCAGTTACTTTTTTATGTTAATTTTCTGTCACTTATTTATATACTTTTGATTTAACCAATAAGATACAAAAAACCAATGTATCACTGAAAAAGTATTATTACGACATTATGTAAGATTGTAAATAAAATAGTAGGTTAGTAAATATAAAATACTAGTTCATAAATGTTTGTATGTACTTTTGTAATCTTGTAACCTTAAGGTAATTTTTTTATATAAAAACGTAAATAAAAATTGAAGTTACCCTATTATATCAAGAAAGTTAAATTGGATTTTATTTTTTAGCAAAGTTATTTGTGGGGCAAAAACATCTCTAAGAAAAGTTACAACATTTTAATGTCCCAGTGCGGAGAAAAAGCTTCAGAGCATCTTGCTATGTGAAAGGATTTTTGTTCTTATATCCCAAAACCCGAATAACTAGTAAAGTTGATATTAGAAAAACAAGCAATTAAACTGAAATTAATCTATGAATATGAGAAAATTTGGTCCACTAATAAATCTTTTATTCTGTAAAAAACTATTTATCAAGTGATAAGTCGTACCTGCAACTCAGCATTGCTCAAGCCATTTACTTCTTTAATAACATATTGGTTTTAGGAGCTCTCGGGAAAATCCTAAAAAGCTGCTTGGTTAGACCGGCGGTAATACCCATTCATCTTACAAATATAATATCTAGGTGTTTCTTGGATCCATAGCCGTTACACTATAACATCCAGATTTCTTGTTAACTTTTTTATTATTATACAGGAAATTTTATTATTTGTATTACATGAAAATATTAATTATTTTAAAATCTGAAAGTAACATATTATATACATATATATATATATATATATATATATATATATATATTTCTTCAGTTTTCATAACATTTATCGGAGCAGGAAATTACGTTCATCTGCCTTTTCAGTCCGGAATAATATCATTTAAACAACATTTCCTATAACCACAAGGACAAAGTTTTGAATAGAATTTACAAGAATATTGTAGAGTGTATAGTTATTATTCAGTGTGTTACAAAAAAATATTTTCCTGAACATAAAATTATGGCTTTTAAAAACGGTGAAATATCATGAATGGTTTACGGAAACCTACGTATATCGTTATAAGAGACTGGTAAAAGCCAAACCACCAGACCAAAACTAATCGCTGATAGAGTGGGTAAGCGCATGCCAACCATTGAACTATTGATTTGTTTCTCAGTTCCAGGATTTCCGTGCAAAACTGTTAAAATATCATGTAACAAGCGCTGGTTATAGAAAATGTATGTTCTTTTGTTCTTTATATAAGTAAGTAGTTACAAACCTATTTCCCTTATTGGTATTGTGTATAATTGTTTTTAATAAAGCCGGAGATTTTATTAAAGTTCACACAATAATTCCTTCGAAGGGTTCGTATGGCCAAATGTCGTCATATTGTGCAAATTATATAGTCCGACCGAGAAAGACTGACCAAATTATGAAAACCAGAAATCATTTATTGTTTAACATATTTTCGACAAATTCAAAACATATTTAGCGCTTATTGTTCCTTAGATCGAGAACAAAATTTTTTTTTCTATATATCTCATTATACTCACTAACTTACACTAAAATCTAAACAAAAGTAATGCGGCAGCTGTAATTTCAATATAAATGAAACTTATGAACCGAAGCCTGGTAAAGTGACTAAAAATATTGAATCTAAGATTTGTCGCAAAAAATGTGACAAGTCATCAAATCTACATATTTTATTAGACTCCCCCACCAACTTCGACCCTCTCTCGGCCTGGTCCGACTTTATAGGGCTTCAAAAGATATCGATATATTTAAATAAGTTATGTTGTATAATAAAAAATACTTTTTCTATTTTTATATATTTTATTGTCTAAAAGCTCATCTGGGTTTACGTAATATTTATTTATATATCATACTTTTTCATTTGTTTTTTTTTCTATTATTATAAATATTGATTTCTTTTGCATGTATATCTGCTAAAGTGATTTTACAGCCAACGGTTTATTAAATGGAGCACTGAAATTCCGGGTCTGGAGCTTGTGCCTCCCGGCAATACTGAAAGGGTTATTCGATAATCTATATTTTGTAAAAAACAATTATAAGAAATATTCAATAATATTATCGTAACGTAACTTCAATTTTAAATAATATACAAATACTATTAAACAAAAATATCACATAAAAACAAGTATTACTGTATAATTAATTATATACTTCATTCCTACATGTAAACAACAAATAATAATATTTTATATTACAACCATTTTATTAAAGTTCCATTTGTCGATAAAACACGTTCACGCCTAATATTACAGGATTTCAAATAGGTATCAACGACAGGCGGGTGGCCTCGGCGACTGAGGCAACACTTCATAAAGAATACTTTCATACCAAAGTCTTTTATTTATGATGCCCTTTCATATCTTTGGCTTCGTTTTATTGTCTGGTATGTGTTATTAAGTTTCCATATTGGACTGCAATTTTCGTATCTATAAAGATTTTATATTATATATATGCTATCCTTATTGTGCTGCAGAAAATATTAAATATACACAAAGGAGTCTTTGTAACATTATATTTCACTTAACTATATTAAAAGGCTCTATCAGATGAAAGAGCTTATTTAATATCCCTCGTTACAAAAATCGTACGACACAAGCCATAAGAATATTTTGTTCCCCGCTTCATTATTATTTGTTATGTAGTTCGTTATACGTATTCAATCAAAAACATGTTATTTTTATGAATAATATAATATATTTATATCGAAAATGTATGTTTTTAATTTTTAATTCTATCATATAGAAAACTTATTAATAAATTTTAGTTATGACTTAGTTTTTATCCTTTAATTTGAATAAATTTTTAAAATATTTTATTTTCACTAAGAGTAACTTCCATACCCTGATCTCTAAATAACAGCCAACTAACCATTCACTCACTCAGTATTTAAATATATAATACCTTACGTAGGCACTAAAGAATTAAAGAGTCGCCATATTTTATTCAAATCCAAAATGGCAGTCTTTTTACTGTGGAGTGGTGGTTACGCGCTACATCGCTCCGCACTTTGAAACGTGACCGAGGTCGGGATCGCTTTATATCCTAGATGAGACAATCACAGGCAATACATTTGGACACTGAAGTGAACATGCTAATGGACTAAATACGTTCTACACAATCCTAATCCGTACTAAAATAGTGTTACGTATTCATTCGCTTTGTAAAATCACGCTCGACAATACCGTTGAATAATCTAACTAAACACGATAATAACATCATGATTAATTATTTGTTAGTTATATTGTTTTTATTCTTAAATTTAAATTATTAATTGCTCAAGATTAAGATAATGTTATAAAATATAATAAGATCATTCCATCTGAACTGTATCTATGATCAAATGTTTTATTTCAACCAGTGAAATGCCACGAATATGTCGCGACAGAATTACTTGGTCGCAGAAATTGTGCGGTTGGTTGTTGAAAATAATGGACATCTAATCTGAAAAGGAAAACAAAAGTTTTCTGGTAAATGTAATCCAGTTATTTGCGATATGTTCACAGTCCAATTACATTGTTATATGAAAACTGCCTGCTACTAACTTTGCCAGTACAATCCTGATAAAATAAGTAACTTAGAAAGCAAAACTAAGATTCAAGCGTTGACTTAGGGTATGTTAAATAGTCTCTAATATCCGAAGTCACGAATATAATTAGATTTTGAATCAGATATCCACAAGAAACCAAGATTTATGTACACACCTATATATAGAGTACAGTAACCGTTTCGCGGAGTTACATTTCGACTATTGTTCACCCATCATGTTGAAACGCTGTTATTTTACTATAGAAATCCTCGGCTCTTCCTTTGAAAATCGTTTAATAATCTTCCTAATAAAATAAAGAATTAAAAAGTTTTTACATTAGGTACATGATACATCGGATAAAAAATGAAATGGATATTTACATTAGCGTTTTGATGAACTGACCTCTTTGATTTCAAATATGTGGTTTGGTTTGGAATCCCGAATACAAAGTTAATTCCAATTCGGGATCGTGTATTTCCGTTTTAAATTTAGGGATTCATTTGTTTTCGAAGCATTTGATTTTACGTTGACATCATTCTGTTCACAGAATGGATAACTTAAATTATCGCTTTATTTACGAATACGAATTCCAGCACGCCACGAACGCTGCAAACACAAATCGAAGAATTAATGATCTATATGAGAAAAGTGCTGTCAAAGGAAGCACGGTACGTTATAAGTTCCAACGTTTTCGGACGACGACCGGAGTCGATAATTGAATAATGAATATTTAAAAATAGAATAATGAATATTTAAAGATGATCGTGGAAGTATGTATATCCATCACACCATCAGCATCAAAGCTATCGGCAGGCTTCGGTGCGACTTATAAAACAATTTTAATTAACTTGAAACAAATTAGTAAAGTGAAAAAGCTCAAGAAATTGGCACTGAGTGATGTGAGCGAAGCACAGCAGTCAACACGCATTGAGTGCTACCTTACACAACTAGGGAATTTGATCCATCATCACCAGACCCATCATCGTCAGCAGCAAAGGGCCTTGCTTCAACAGATTACCATATTTTTTATAAAATAGACACTTCTGACAAAAATAAATATGTTTCATAGATTTCATTGTTTCTTCATAGATTTCATTTTTTCTCCCTCCTACGATTTTTTTCAGCAATGTAATCAATAAACTACCTATCATAAAAAGACATAAGTGTATAGATAGTAATATTTTAATAAATTTTTTGTTCGTTTTACTTTTTAAATATAAAACGCTAATTCACATGTAAGAAACTTATATGACAAATATTAAATATATCTTATGATTTCACGACTTCTATCGAAACTATTTCTGTACAACATTATAGCAAATGAAACGGCTCTAAATAGTTAACTACTTTAATACATATATGACATGTTATAAACTAATATATTAAATTTAATACCCGAAATGCAAATAATAAACCCAAAACTATGACCTTACAATTCTGCACGAAAGGTCAAGTTGGGTATTACCAAAAAGCAAACAGTCGCTCCAAAACTTCTAGTTAGTTTGCGAGTTCCATCTCGCGAGTAAGATGATGAACCCCCGGGCAATACAAAGTTGTTGTATATAGGGACTTGGTTACTTGTTTGAATATCAAATGCGGCTAGTACTATTCGAATTATTAAAGGATTTCTTGCTGCAAAGTCTACAACAGAATACCAATACACAGTTCAAGTATTCATACCAAAAATGTATTAATACATATTAAAAGCTAGATTATTTTTAATTGTGTTTGTTTTCAAACAAAAACGGTATCAAACTTAAGCAACTTTGATGTACGTTGTTAGCAATTGCAAGGTTTTATATTGCATTGGAATAGAATTGAAAATTCCATTGAACTGTAAACGCGCTCAGACCGTGGAAATCTAACTAAAAAGTTGAATGGTAATGCCTTTTTGCTTGTTTGTCCAGAGTAACTCCGTTCGATAAAATTCTCTGATTTGCTCCGATTTGGGTTTAAAACATTGCTTAAATACCTATCCTATTGAACAGAAATATTTATGAACGAAACGAAATGTACGAACGATATTTAGGAACGAAATGTTCTGAAAAGTGTAAGTGAAATGTTTCTTTCCCGCTTGCAAACTTCTATGTTTATTGAAAATTCCGTTTTGTTTCGAATTATGTTTTCATTAATTTTCAAACTTTGATATTTCTTTGAAATACTTGTTCTGAACACGAATACACAAAAGTATTATTTCTTGGAAGAGAATGAAATTAATACTCAAAGTACAAAATGAGCAGAATACCAGACAAAAAAGTCTTAATAGAACTGCCACTTTATCGTTATTGTTAGTTGCGAGAATCTGTGTCGTTGGTTCAAATCCGCAGGGAACAAACCGACAGTCATCCGACAGGTATCGGCTGAGGACCCATTAACGGGCCTTCCGCGCCGGTTGCTTTACTCGACGAGACAGACAGCTATAAAACTCTTCTAGTTCTTATTTCATTAGTTATACAGATGATAATGCTTTGATTAAATAAAAAATCATACTTAGTATACAAGACTCTTACAGCGTGTAAGTTTACAAGAGATGTGCTGCGAATACACGTGTGGGCGTAACACTCAACTAACTTTAATATCCTATGTAAACCCGGTTAAATACTAAGTGGACTGAAGCCTTCTTTGTACACTTAGCTTAAGTATTATTGTATTATAACTAAATTATTATAATAAAAAAAAATCTGATAGTATAAAATAGAAACATTAGTATTTGTTAATTTTTTAGTATATAGTAAAAATAAAAAAAGCGTACCTTCTAAACATCTAGTTTAATTATGCCTCAGCTTTCAAACTGAACAAAACTCTAAATACTCGCTTTGAAATATATTTAAGCAAATATTGCATACTATTCAAAATAAGCTCTGTTTAGCTGGGAACAAATAAATGGGCACCTACTGTAATGAAAATAGTTTGTGAGCTCCCGCTAGGAAGTATAATACGTACTAGCTTGTCCACTCTCCAAATACTTAATACTGGTGTTAAAATAATTTTACCAGGTTGAAATTTTTATTTAAATAAATCTTTTTTTTTACCAACACTTTGTGATCTTTTTACTATGTAAGTCACACTTTTTAAACTATTACTACAATGTATATATTCTATTATCTACAAATGTTCTAACTTACGAAAAGCCAACATGATCAACCTTTAACTAAGCGAAGGTAAACCTCATCTCAATTAATTTATATTTTAGATAGTGTATGATTATTATAATTTATAATTTATATGTTCCCCGTTCTCATAAATAATTTGCTTATTGAATCAATAAGAGAAATAATTTTAAACCGTTAGCGCTTCGCTCGGTCTGTAGAGGCTTAAGTGATAAGTCTAATGCAATTTGCAGTTCCAAAACTTCGGTATAGAATGGAAGGTTCAATGGAATTACAATCGAGTGTAGATATCGATATACAGATGCAGTGGAGAGTAAATAGTAATGTACAAGGAAGAAACATTCGTTCCCAACGACGGTAATAAATGGAACATCGCTTACCGAATTGATAATTTATGATAAAATGATCATTTTTGGTGTAAATGAGAAATGTTATTATTTTTTAATGTCGTCAAATGGTTTCTTTTTAAGTTTGTGTGATTTTTTATTGATAGAAATATATGAGAATGGTATTTCGCTAACTCTGTGCGCTAATCATACATTTTAATTGTGTTGAAAGTAGTGGAAGTTAAACTTTTTTAGTACGTTTAATTTCTTCCTGTATACTAAAACAAGTATTGAGAATAAAAGAAAGATACTTACTGTTATTTTTTCTTATAGTAATATATAATAAAAATGATAAATAAGTAAACATATTTCTTAATTTAGTGCCTACAATTCAATTATGACTTTTATTTATTTTGATCAAATATCAGAATGTTATTTTATGTAACAACTTTCCCGATATATTTTATTTATCATTGATAACTAGATTATCATATTTTAATACAAAAGTTACTTTAAAATAATTATTAATTTAATGAACCGAAATTTAAAGTTCCATTAACATCGTACCAAGTAAGTAAATACATTTTAATTGAAAAGATAATTAAAGCTAAACATAAGTAAATGAAAGCTTAGCTTAAACTTGACTTTATTGATAAAGTTTAACAAAATAATTACATAATTGTATCCTTTGTTACTTTTGATAGAACAGTTAGTACATGTTAAGAGTTTTCCATTTCATACACAAGTTTGATCAGACGAGTGTAGAACGGAACAATTCAGTAAGTTTAATCACAGCATTCGCGATTACTAATTAAAATCCATCAGTGGAATCAGATAGCAAAACATTGGCTTCCATGTAAATAGAATTCACGAAATAGAAAACGGGTGCATTCGGCCGACAGAGGGAATTGAAACAAACATTGCAACCCAGAATAGATACGTATTAAAAGGAATTTGGCATGTCCGAGCCGCGGGCAGATCTTTAGTACACGCTGATATTTGAGCTCTTCAACAGTCTAGTGAAAGTTTCAGATTCTCAAATATATTTTATTAAAATTTAATAAATTTCTGACCATTGCTGTGTAATATTTTTAAATTGAAATTATAACAAAAATGGAATTGAATACATGTGAATATTACTATATATAGTAGTTTAAAATGAAATATAACCTTCTATTATTATTTCTCAGTTGCTTACTGCGGGCGTGTATGAGATGCGTCGCTGCACGACGCACAACTTTTGAAATATATCAGCGACACTCATACAAAGCGCATAGCCTCACCGCTCCCACTCTATAACCACGTTCAAAAACTACTTATTTAACAGTGTTAAAGGAATATATACCTTATTCAAATGATATAGAGTGTGCAATAAGTATACATTCGGTAATCAGAGCACTTCCAGCCTGGGTTATGGCAATACAACCCTCACGCGCCTAAGATAAGAACACGACATAAAGGAACACCGGCTGCCGAAACTTCCTCTCAGTTCCTAAAATGTTGTTTGATAACAGATAGTGTATTTGTTTTCCATAATTTAAAAATAATTTATAAACTAACTGACCCGACCCGACTTCGTTCGAGTGGAATTTAAGATGTGACTCTCCGTATTAGTTATTTAGTTTCAAACATATGTTATATATGATGTACTTTGATAAATAACAGCATGTCAGACTTTTATATTTTAATAATGTATTTTTTTTTCAAGACTATATTTTTAGAGGAGATTTTCGTTATAAAATGTTAGCAGCCTAGACTCAGCAGCTTGGATTATATGTAGATAGTCCGTCACGACAAACACTCTATAACTATATATTAAATATATAAAAATGTATTTCAAGAATTAAATTTCCAGCAGATATTTTTCAAATAACAAATATTTGTTCGTAAGATAAGTTCTAACGCAAAATGTTTTCAAGATATTCTCTTTTTTTTAGTCTAAATCTAAAGAGGAGAGAGAGAGTGAAGAGATAGACTGCCATCTTAGATATGAAGGAGCAATTATGAAGGAACATGCTTTATTACTGGCACATACAGAACAAGATGTTACCGCAAGTGGTTAAACACGAAAGAGGGGATTGCTGTTCGTTGGAAAGTTCAACCGCGAATGCCGGACGTAAATGCTTCTATTTTGAACCAACGACACGATGATTTAAATACATATTTAAATAAAATGTTTTATACATATTATGGCATTGTATTGTATTGTTATGTATTAATCTAATATTATGTATCGCAAATGCAGCGGTAAGTAAAAATCTCCACTATTTTTTTTTTAATCAGCGTGCAGCGACACGAAATCTTACTAGAAAGAACGACGGGAAGTTATTCCAGAGGTCGAAGATTCAAATCCTGACCGCTTTTATTAATTATCATATATATATATGTATATATATATATATATATATAAATTGACATGGTTGACGTGTTTAATAAATTTCAAAAAAATCGTTATATTAGCACTTAATGTAATATGTACACATATTTATTTGCTTGTAAGCTACTCATAATATAAACGTGACACATCATTTATACATAAAAGGAATCTGAATATTTAAATATTCAAACTAAATAAAATATTTGCATACTTCGTAAAGTATCGTTTTGTATGAAAAATGTATCTTTGTATTGCCTTCTAACGCACAGCGAGTGTTTGCTAACGGAGATTGCAATATTATGTACCAATCTCGAGTCTTTTCCGACAGACGCGAACATCTCGCGGTGTAAGGAATATTACCCTATTGAAGCAACAACTATTGTGATGTGATTTTCTAAGGAAAAGATTTCCCAATGCGATTCCGATTGATTTGTACGTCCTGTTTAGTTATTCGAAATGGGTCGTTGTTAACTTTATATTAGTATATATAAAGGTATTACTAAATATAAGCTAAATAAAAGGTATAATTTTTGTGTCTATTTTATTCACAATATACCCCCGATATCCCAAATAAATATAGTCAGCTTTCATCACCTAAGATTAAAATAAGCTGTATGTTTCCAGATTTATTTTTTTCAATAGTGATGAGCGAACAAACGGACAAATAAATATATTGTTTTGGGATATTTATAATGCACAAAACAAGTAGCAATCATCATTTCAAAGTTATTTAATTTACAATGTAACTATCATAAATGTAAGTATATATATATATATATATATATATATATATATATATATATATATATATTTAAGATATGTACATTACTTTGGCTTCCATAATCTTCACTCTTAAGAAAAGTCGGTCTGCAACCAAAGTCATATTCATTAATATGAGCATATTTTCATAAAAAAAAAAGTATTTACAATATGATGGCTTACAAATAAATGGATCAACGTCTCAGGTGTCAAAAAAGCCTACATACAACATTAAACCCTGAAGGATGTGACGTTAAGTAGATAATCCAAAGTAATAAATTATAAGATCTGACAAACAATAAATCCTCTTTTATCAAAATGAATATTCTTAAGGTGATTCAGTATTAGTCTTACACGTACACACAGATACACTTCCACACACACACACACACACACACACACACACATATATATATATATATATATATATATATATATATATATAATGAGGTGTAATTTGACAGTTGACAGTTGAAGTTTTAATATCGATACTCTTCGCATACGATGATATGACACATCGCAGTGCATAATTTACTTTAATATTAATGTAAACTACCTCCTGAGTTTACACTACATTTAATTTGGGCAATCTCTTGTAAACTTACGACTCTATGAATGTTGCACTTGGAAACAACATTCATATACTCGTAAGTTTACAAGTTATATATAATATCAAATGTATAATTGATATTTAATCATTTTATATATTACTTACACCAAAAATATTAATATTATTTATTAACAATGTGATAAAAAATCAATGAAACAGTCACGTATCTTTTATAATATTTTTATGGCTTACAATTGCTTAACGTATTGCTAAATTTCCAGTTTCAGTTTGTTTAATTCATTATTCAACTTAAATGTGAATTCTAAAAACGAAGCAAATAAGCGTATAACGAGGAACTATATAAAATACGTTTAAAGTTACGTATAAACTATAACATTAAACGTATTTTAGAAAAAAAAAATTCTTTTTCAAAAGCAATACCCTTTTATTGTGTTCATTTACACAATCGACACGTGTTATCATTACACCATTTATTTGAACACCTTCCTGACAAAGCATTCACCGAACAAACAAGCAATGCAATAAGCCCGCTCCGAACCAACGTTCCACAAATTTACCAACCGAAATGAAGTCTCAACTGTCAACAGGCCACCAGTTTTATTAGTCGCGACACTATTGAATTCCGATGTTCAGTATCCGTTTCGGACACAGAGAACTGTTAGTGATCAATATAGAGGCCTTCAACGGCCTTCGTGTCATAATATGAACGCCCAAATTGTATATTTATTTATTTAAATGGTTTTTAAAATGTATATCATAATACAAATGTCGGGTTTAATGCCACAAAACAAATTAAAGAAAAAAGAAAACAAAAGTAAAATTACATAATTCTAAACAAAAATAAAAGTACATAAATTTCCTTATAGTATTATATGACGATAATTATAGAAATTGATAAAAATATAAAATAATACATACAGTATATTTGATTTAGAATAAAATATGTATGTTATATTATGTTTAATTTTTTAACTATATTACGTTTATTTTTTTATCTGAAAATTATTATTAATTTGTGAAACTTTTACTATATAATATAAAAAGAGATGCGTATAATACCAAATCGGAAATTCAATAATCATTGTTTAAACAGATGCATCCGGAATGTCCGGAAGCACTCGTTTGGCCAAATTAATAACCTACTTCGCCATACGGTGCCTCTGCTAATAATGGAACCCACACCGCTTTTATCAATTTTGCGTCTCATATTTTCATATATTCATAAATATTGCAGGAAATGGTTCTACTTTACGGTGCTTCATATTTCTCTTTTAATATTATGAGACCACACTACAGTATTTTATGAAAAATAGCTTTAATACGTATAATTTTAAAAGCTTTTTATTTACAACTTTATGATAATCTACACATTGCTCAAATATGACCAATAAACCGAGATGCAATAATATGTTTATTTATTGGGGATAGGAATCTAAACCTTTAGAAATAGATACACAACACAAAAGAGGCAACATTTAAATTCTTATCAGTGACAGTCGAAGCTAGAAGTCATTTCTGAAATAAATGGTTTATAATCAAGTGTCCTGACGTCATCAACAACTGTCTGCGTCCCGACATGTAATTTCCCGAGCGTCAATTATTATCAAGACGGTTCGCGGTCGAGGGCCTACTGTCATGATTTGATAACACCGTTATAAATTGCTATTGTAAAGGGTTATTTACGGACGTACACTGCAACTATATACTTAGATAATAATATATACTTAAATAGTATTTATACTATAATATTATTTCTATGAATGTTTGAATGTTCAAAAAGCATTGTATTTAAGTGAATGGATACAGAAGACCATAGAAAAAAATCTGGACACACCTGGAATAGGAAAAACACCTACAAAAGAAACAAAATACTGTTTAAGAATAATATGAAGTACTCAAAGGCACACAGCACAAAAAATTGTCACAGGAAAACGCGAGGGCGCTGCCACCGTTTATTAGTTAAGTTTCTTACTTTTAATAATTTTTTAATTGTTCTCTTTTTCTATCCACCTTCAACATGAACGAAGTCGCGGGCAAAAGCTAGTGAATATAATATTTCATTACCATACAAATTTTTATGTCGATCACATCTCTAAAAATACTTGAGAGATAACCACACGGGAATGAATGAATTTTTAGAGACGTGAATGAAACCAGTCCTGGCAGCTCTCCGAAATATTTTCTTAAACACCAGATTATATTATGGTGATACAAAACGATATGTTATAAAAAGGTAAAAGAAATATGTACTATTTTATTTAATTTTTGATTCTATAATTATTTATATTGGTAAAGTATGTATAAAAATGTTTTGAATATAAAATATTTACGTAACAAACCAATATATTTTATACCAGCCAAAATTGACACATTTTTATCATTAAATATTATTATATTATTATTAACGCTATTATTATTATAATATTTCATTTTAACTGAACCTTTTCTTTCATATACCTAACTCTCAAATCGTTATTTCACAAATGATTCCAAACGCTGTAAGATGAAAGGCGTCCTATGGCAGTTGCTTTATCCGGATAACTGCCGGATAATCAATTAACCGTTGACCGTCTGCATCCGTCTGCAACGAAGCTATGATGAGGGAACAGATAAATGGTCCGGAAATCTGGGTCTTACGTGAATTGTACACAATATACGCAATAAGTTTATTTTGCAAAATATGAAAACTACAGAAAACAATTTCTTGAAATACAAGATTTTATTTTTACGTCCAACTAAAATGGAACTGCTACAGTGCTCTCGTTATAAAATATACTGAAACGACCTGTAGTCATAGTTATTCCACTTGGCTTTAATATTAAGAATTTTTAATATAGGAATAATATTATATGAACTTTACTAAAACATTAAAACTAAATTTATAACTACAATTACCATTCATACTAAATTTACAAAGCAAAACATTAATTTAACTCGCAACACCTAGAAAACGGTAGAAGCGATAAAACTTAACCAAAAGTGACACCAACAAATCTGTTGGCCCTTATCTCTCAATCCGAGCCGGGAATTTAGCCCGAATGATTTCCGAATCATTAACCCTCTCTCCGTCCTAAGCAAGACAGACAACATCAGCCTCAGATCCGTATCGTGTGAATCTGCGGCTTAAAGATTAACCGGTCCTATTGCAAAATTGAAGTTATCAACCACGGACGCGAAGAAATCGTGCTATCTCTCCGTAATACAGGCTTAGCCGGCTCCAATCAAACTAAACAAACCCAACTAATTGTCATTCCATTCTGTATTTGGAGTTTCGTGTGTACGATCAGATAGACGAGGTTTAAGTTATAGTGTCGTTACCTCAAATGACTCCCAGACATTTAAGCGTCTGCACATGACAGACTAATTTGTGGCTATTGTGGCTTAGATGCCATTGTTTAAGTTTTATTAAAAATAGCAGAGCGTACGAAATAAATTGAAGTAAATAAATAAAGTTCATTTACTTCAATTTTAATAAATATAGAATAAAAGATAAACCGTTACGTAGGTAGGTACCATAAAAAAAACGTTACGGCTTTATTTTTCATTCTATATTTATTTAAATAAAAGTAAACTTAATATTCATCTAAAGATTTTTTCAGGCATTTATAGACATTTTCAAAAGATTAATATCAATTGTGGCATCTTTTCAATGTTAATATATACTGCAAAGTTAAAAACATTGATAAATATTTGCGAAAGAAGTTAGTAGATGCCACCATCCCTATAAAGACGAATACGTATAAAGTGCTTAATTCACCGACTGTGACAACGATACGGTAGCTCAATCGGTAGAACAACGGCACGGTTACCCAGAGGTCGCGGATTCGAATCCCTGTCCTTATCGGTGTACTTTTTCATTCTATATTCATTTAAATTAAAGTAAGCTTAACATGGTAAGACATGTTTATAGATATTTTTAAACATTCATTTACTTATTCAAGATATAAATTTACATTGCATCAAAATGCAGTATTTTTAAACATCGTCCCCGTTGTGTATTTTAATTAATATAATACCGAGAGTACGTCTGCGTCTAAAAGAATGCTACTCCGCTCTGTTTTTTCTCAATCCGTTAAGTAAGCGCCGAGATCGCAGTATTTTATTTTTATGCTTTCTGTCGTGTTTGTTGTCAACCTGCTTTTACAAAGCTTTCTTTGCTGCTGTTTTATTAATATAAATACCTATTTCTCTCCATAGCTTATATTTATAATTAAGGAAGTACATAACTTACGCGTACACTTCAACCTAAGCTCCTTATACAAGATAACATATTCTGAAGTTTGATATTCTATCAGAAGTTTATTTAATTAAGATGATTTGTTTATTTTTAATATAAATATAGTTTTATTCAGCTTAAAGTCAAGGCTTGAGAGAAACAATATATACATACAAGAATGCCACAACATTTTAATGAGTTTAGTGTATATATAATAATTAAATTTAAATTATTTTATCCGTGTATTGATTCCGAGATCAATAGACCAACTTTAAGATTTCTGCTGTTTTTAAATAAAAATAACGATTTGGTGATTAAAACCCACAAATGAATAGTCTATATAAGAGAATATCAATCTACGCTCCAGTGATAATATCAAAATGATTACATTCAAAAATATAATGCAAAAAAAAAGAGTCATATAAAAAAAACATCGGCTCTACATCACCACAGAGAGTTCAATATTGATATTGTTTAAAAACTTATATATGTTTGCTTGTATATTGATTGTTTAGAAATTGTTTAAAAGTTTGCATATATGTTGTTTGCTTGTATATTGTTTGTTTATAAATTGTTTAAAAGCTTGTTCCTCCTATATAAAAACCTGATTAAATGTTTTCAAATACAGCGCTTATGAATATGTAAATTTTAAGCCCGAAACCAAACGGACGTGTTGTGGGTTTCGCGTTTCGGGTAAACTTCGCACTAGTAATTTCTCTTTCTATTCTTACTAATTGAAATTACTTACGTGATTCTTTTACAGTTATCAATTTTGTCTATGCTTTTTGCTTGTTTTTTTTACTGTCGTTTTATCATTTACGTAAATATATTCGTAAATATTGTAAAATGTTATATATATGTTTCGAAATGAAATTATGGTAAGAGCGTTGTAAAAAATCAATAAAGGCTACAGATTCATAACTAAGATCTGAATCTTTTCAATAGAAGCTACATTTATTTTGTTACTACCTTTTAGTACCAACTAAAAGATTTGTATACTTTACATTTTCTATTT
The DNA here is from genome assembly GCA_963555665.1 of Dircenna loreta. Taxonomy (NCBI): domain Eukaryota; kingdom Metazoa; phylum Arthropoda; class Insecta; order Lepidoptera; family Nymphalidae; genus Dircenna; species Dircenna loreta. The sequence continues at coordinate 6,840,712 of OY743093.1, read as the reverse complement.
TGTACTTTGTATATTTTTATGTATAATAAGACAAATAGTATAACGAAAGATAACAACAATATCAACAACCTGTAGAACACTCCAAGCACTTAAATAATTGCAAAAATAATAACCAATCTAAGATTACTCTAAGTGTACGTAATATTAGAATACAACTCCGATTAGATTTCAATTTATTCTCAAACACAACACGAATAAAAAACATGTCATTTCTTTAAAACATGTCTCTTTTGTAAAAATATGTCATTTCTTAGGATTAAGATGTTAACGTGTAACCTGCGGTTTATTTTTAGCTTTTCCACAGTGAAAACCAGACTTCAATCGGTTAATCTGTTTTTAATTGATGTCAGAACTTAAAGACACACATAAAGACAAGATTAGAAGTAAAGAAACTAATATCGGGTCTACTTCGCGATAAAAATTAATTAAGGTGAAATACCTTTTTCACCAGCCGTGGTCACGGGATGACTAATGTCAGCTCAGCGTCGTCTTCGTGAGGCGCGAGTCTCGGTAACTACCCTCGCTTGTTCCTCATTATTTGTGTTGGTTATATTGTTACTATCGGAAGTGAGGGTATTTAAACAAACGACACTAACGGTGTCTACACACTGGCTTTTTAAGTCGCGGCGATTATGGCACTTGTTAAAAACGGGATTCCATGCTGGTGGTATTCATCTTCTCGGTTGAAATTTTTATGTTTCTTAATTTCAGACGCTTCACGTACTATTCGAGGATAGTAGTGACGGTCTTTGGAGAGGACTTGTGGCTGGTGCAACTCAATCCAGTGATTGTGACCTGATTCTATCAAGTGTTCAGCTATTGCAGACTTTTTAACTTGTTGGTTTATATACGTATGTATATCCATAATTTACAGCATTTTACAAGAACCCTACACCTACTATTAAATAATATTTTGAATAATACATATATTTTTGCCACTAACAGCTTTATTGCTAACCAACTATTATCCCAAACTCCACTCGCGTAGACCAACCAAACCAAACAACAAATAACGTTATTCACATATGTGTAATATATTGATAAAAGCACTGAATACTAGTGGGTTTAAGGGTTTTTGTATGCAGCCTAAATGGCCTAAATTTTTTTTTATTAATACGGAATGGACATACTGTTAGCGCGCTCGCAATACCAACAAACATTCAAACTTGATCACATTATAGGTACAGAATATATTAGGCAATTTTTTTTTTATATTAGATATTTGTAATAACAGGCTAATTACAAGTCTGATATGAAAAGTTATTTTATATTTAGTTGTCTATTTATCACAAAATGTTTCTTACAACATTATATTTTACAAAAGTACAGCAAAAAATTTTATACTAATGTGGAAAATGCGGATAATCCTGTTTCTTTTCCGGTTTTGAACAGTATATTTAAATGACATGGCGGGTGTGTGTCGCGTATAAGTTAAAAGGTTAAATACTTTTTTATTTCCTGACATTTTGCTTGAATTTCAGCCGTCGTTTCGAAGTGACAGTTGTAAGTTCAACGCCGTCTTAAATTCTACAGTTTTTCAATTATTGTCTTCATCCATGCTGATTGTACGGATCGACATATTTTTTACTCATGTCACGTGAAATATAATTATAATGTTTCCGAATCCGTGGGTAATTTGTAGGGTTTGTGTGTTAAATTATGTCCCTTAATTCGGTGTGCCTCTTGGTATATTCATCCTCCAGCTCTCCATTGCGCTTTGTCATCTGTGAGTGGTCCAGTATGGTCCCAAGATGAGGTTAGGTTAGTCGAATGTCGTTGTGTTAAAAAAGTTTTTTTAGTTAAAGCTTCCTTTTTGTGAAAGCGAAGTGAAGAGTTCGGCCAGATTGTATCAAGAGACCGTCTTGGGTCGTATTATCAATCTAAAAAGCGTTAGTTGAATTCAAGGATTTTTTTTTAAATCTTAGGTAATTGTATTGAATGTTGTTTTCTAAAAAAATTTTATCAAGGGTTCTACAATAAAACTTGAAATGATTGCGATTCATGGAATTAAACAATATTTTCAACTGAAAAAAATTAAAAATCTTGACGTGGAGTGAAGACTTTTAAATTCAATTAAGCATACACTGAAGCTGTAGGATGAATGGAGAATTCATATCGTCGATAGACGTATGAAATTATAAATTTGAATACATATTGTAAGGTAAAAGAGGTAAAAGCTCATTCTCAAAATGCTTCAGGTACTCGGTTAGATTATTACGGCCTGTAGCCTTATCCTATTGTTCAAAGGTTTATTTATATTAATAATAACAAAAGGAGAAGGGAGCTGAGGCCATAAATATATAATCGAATGGATATTAAACTTCAGATTACCAAAGACAATTGTAGGAATAAAGTTTCGTGTGCGAACATGGAATTATTATTAGTCTTTAGAGCAGAGAGTAATATTCAAGAAACAAGGACAGTTACTCATTATAAACTTAAGAGCATTTTTTTGAGAAGATGAATATCTAGGACGTGGAGATTAATTTCTAGGGTGCAGTAGAAGTGGACTCTGGAAAAATAGGATTTATGGATGAAAACACTGCGTTTGAGTTTACAGTATAAGGTTATTTTAGGGACAAGGACGGGAAGAAACTTCTTAATAGAATAAATGTTCGTACGACATGATCCACTTGAAAGAGTCTAAATAGCTGTGGGCCTAAACTATATAGATTTTTTCTTTACAACATCACACATTTCACCTGTGAGGCCTTTTAACATTTATAGCTCCAAAGACTGTTTAGAAACTCAGGAGGTATTACCATCCGTAGACTATTTACGGTGCAGTCTCCTAGGTTTTAAAACTTCACCACTATCTAAAAAGAGAGGTTTGTATAACTGAACAAATTCAACCATCAGACATTCTGCTGGAACTAAATCGATATGTTTTATTACAAAGTACTAGATAAATTAAGCACCATATCCAGTAAAGCAGAAGGTTCTTTCTTACTGGATACCTGCCGCAGCGATTTAACAACTTATCCGACTTCGCGTTATACGAGCACTGCACAGATCATAAAATAAAGACGTTTAGTTATATGACACCGGATCTCACAAGCTAAAATCACACACATTAAATTCAGTATGCAACTTATATAGTTCCCGCTATATATTACTTAGTTCATACAGACAATTCCAAATTAATTGTTTATGTTATTTTGCTTTTTATTTTGTAATTTTATAATCAGGGTGTACAATAAAGAATATTTATTATTAATTGTGTCAGAAGATGAACTTTTGCAATTTTTAGAAGTATCTGCGAATGTGAAACTTTAACTCTAAACGCGCCTTTGTAAAAAAACGAACGAATAATTCTAAATCTTTTATTTTACTAACCGCCCGCAGCGGTTTGCAATTAATGTTTGGAAACTATTGCGTCTTATTTGTCTAAATGAAATAGATATTTTTTCTATGTCGTGTATCATTTAAAAGGTGTTTTTTCCCGCCCTGATAGTAGATCTGAATTAAAGTTTCGAACTAATACTCCCGAACGTAGTATATTATATAATTACATAATATAATCTTTACTTTTATTTTCTGAAATTCATTAGTTAATATATTGTTAAACGTGACGTCAGTGAAACCTACTATGAATTCACTTTTTATTTTAACGTATGTTATTGTAAGTCCATTATTTTTAAGTATGTGAAATAATTGTAAATACTATTTAATACACTGGTTTAGATTTTCTTTATCATGTATTTATGTATTTGTATTCTATTAGGATGTTAACATATTGTTGTTTTCTAAGATTGGTGGAAGAGTGTCACCTTCTCTAACCTCCCAATAACACGGTTCAAGAAAATCATATTTATCTATCTCTGTTAAACGAAAAGAAGATTTTTTTACGTAAAATATTATGTTCAAATATATCAGAAACTGGTTCTCGTTTTCATATAAAAATATGATACATAGCGTATATCATATATTCTATGCCTTCTATCCTCTCTATTCTACAAGCAAACTTTTTCGACTGTTTAATATTGGCTTGTTAAGTATCCAGTAATATATCTTGAAGCAGACAAAAACTATTTATCTTAAAACTACGTTATCACTGCCGGTGCAGCTGCTCTTAAATAACAATTAATTGTTCTTGCTTTCATTTATAATGTTAGCTTCATAAAACAATAAACATTGTAAATATAAGGCCTTATAAGCTTAGAGTATATTACCGAACAAATATCTATAAACATATGTAAATGTAAGACTTATTTAAATTTCAAATAAAGATAAATAAATTCATACGGGCAAAGATGCGAACTCGCGATCTCTGAAAAACCGTTACTGGATAAAGTAAAACCAATTCTTAAAAATCTCATACTAGAGCTGGAAGAGTTCTTGTTAAATTGTCCATTTATAGCTTCAACTGAAAAACTTTAAAACGTGGGAACTTAAATTGAACCAGCTGTGTATATAGAAAATAAAAATACAAAAACATACAGACAAACGAAAAGAAATATACGTAGTATGTTCAAAAAGTATCGCGAAATTTGTCTCTTTTAAAAAAATATTTATTTATTCGTGAATATCTGTCAAAGTAATCCCCCTGGGATATTATACACTTGTGGCAACGTTTTTTCCAATCGTCGAAGCATTTCAAAAAATACTTTTTTGTATTTTGTTCAGCTCCTCCTTCGATGCCGTCTTTATCTCCTCAATCGTGGCGTAGCGTCGTCCTTTCATGGGCCTCTTCAGTTTCGGGAACAAGAAAAAGTCACAGGGGGCCGGATCTGGGGAATACGGTGGCTGCGGTATCATTAGTGTGTTGTTTTTGGTCAAGAAGTCACTTACGTTTTGATCGAAATTGATAAATTTTGGTACGAATTTTGCGGCGACCCGTCTCATGCCCAAATTATCGATTAAAATCGAATAGCACGAGCTAATCGATATGCCTAGGTTCTCGGCAATTTCTTCAACAGTGATTCGACGATTAGCCAATACCATTTTCTTCCCTTCATCAATTTTTTCGTCTGTTTTTATTAATTTCGTTTTTCACACAAAACATGGTACAAGTTCTTTTTTCCATTTTTTGAATAGGTAAAACTCGACGACGAACCAAAACACTTGCTGCTGCTGTCAACAATTAACTGAACATTCAAAATGGCCAAACTTATCAACATAAGTGAGAAACATATGTACCAACATAACGCCAAAAAAATCGAAATTCGAATATACGTAACCCGCGAAAATTCTAAATTAGCGATACTTTTTGAACACACCTTGTATATCTTATCAAAGGATATATGTATACGGACAGTGTTTGTTTTATAATATAAATTTATGTATATATTTAATTAATAAGGATTATTAGATGAAAAGGTAATAATATCACGAATATTTTATTGGGGGTACGTTGATAAGTAAAACATGAAAGTTCGCATAAGCAGATTCTAATATAAACCTTATGCACCATTGCGAAGTAAAGGGAAGTAGGTGAAAGTTCTGAGCCTCTCTTGAAAGTTGAACCACGGACGAAAGTTTCCTCATGAGACACGAGACTCGACTCGAATGATAAGATTAAAATATTACATTGACTACAGAAACTCAGCGCCATATCTCATTCACTTTGCTTCAGTTCATTGTACTGTTATTTAAGGTTACGAATTGAGTTGGCATAATTCTTTGATTTAATACATATAAATTAAAAAACCATTCCAAATGTAAGCTCTGTCATAAATAATATTATTTTATCATTCTTGTAAAGTCAAAAATCTTTACTGTTTTTATTTCTCATTTTATTTCATTATAATTACAATAAACTGATTATAACTCGTTTATATATTTTTTAACCGTCTACTACCTAACTTCCTAACTACCTAATCTTAGACTACTTTTATAGACTCTGTTACAGCAAGAGATGGACTATTGTCCGGTCCCCTTAAATTGCAGAAAAATATCATCAAAAGAACGTTTCGTTATCCTCCTTGAAATGTTTCTAGTATTTTATATTCTACGTTTACGTAACGCCATAAAGAAATGAAATGTAATTAATTAATAGTTATTACTTACATTATATTTCATTTCATTCATACTTTAAAAAATAACGTAAAAGGTTTCCGTAAAAAATATATCAAACCTCATTCGTGACGAATGATAAATGTGTCATATGAACTGGATATGTCATTATTTATTCCTTTTAAATAAATAACCTATTTTCATTCTACCTGTCCCATTTGAGGGAACCAGTACAAATATTAACAATTTCATTTATACCCATATATTTATTAATTTATATCTTTTACAGTCAAAAAATACACCTATACTTTTGATATTTATAAAACGCAAACATGTTTTAGCAAAGACATTGTCATTACAGAATAATTGTTGATAAAACATTATTTTCTTTTTAATACCTTTAAAAAAGTTAATGCGACGTCAATTAAAGATTCATATTAAATTAAAAAATAAAAAGAAAATACAAAACACATATATTAACAACATAAAGCGGAGCTCGAAAACGTGACACTGATTCAATTACAAGGAAATAACCCAAATAGAAAGGAAACCCAAAGGTTGCCTGGAAGAGATTGCTCTTTAGCAATAAGGCCGCCTTTTGTACTAATTCATCTTTTATGTGTTATTGTTTTTTATATATTCCATTTGTTTGTGGTACAATAAAGAATATCGTATCGTATCGTATCGTATCGTATGTTCCCGAGCTGGATATTAAAGTATCAAGGTGATTAAGGGTTGGCTATAATAAAACTAATTTGGACTTATGAAGTCTGGTATAGAAGGTGGGGCAGCAGCCTCAGGCGTCATCTAATGAGCATCCTGCGCTCCACAATGTACCGAGATGACACAGCTCCTCTCCTCTCAGCGCGACGACTATTATTATATTCCAACCGACCGCCTCGGGCGCGCCGTGCAAGCCTTTTAAAAAAATATATGTTTCGTTATATTTGCGGCTGAAAGCTAACCACTGATTTTAGACAAACGTTTTAACACACTTTCTTTCTTTATTGATATATATCTTCAGGTGACAATTATAATTTTAGGAAAACTTTTTACATTTAGTGTTACGTTGCATGATATATTATCTGTGGTTATAGTATATAGCGTGGTGGTATTTGTCTCATCTTTGTGTGTCTAACCGCTGCACTGTACAGGAGACTCAAATATTTGCTTTACCCAAAGTAAATACATGTTATGCGGCATAAGATAACATAACACATAACTTATACCCAAAATTTGGTAGTCCATCGTGTATATTCAGCATGATGAATTTCTTGTACATATGTACATATTTACATATATTGTATAAATTGTGTAAATTGTGTAAATTCTTTCCGAGGTTTGTTATATTGAGGTAAAGTTGCTCAAAAATTTGTTTTAAAAAGGTAAAAATAAATTGCGACTGAATCACATACTATGAAAGGTTATATTTATGAGTTGACAAAATTCGTTACTTAGAGATTTTTAATAGTTGAAAATTGGTTTTAAACAGGTTTTTCGTAAAAAAAATCGAAATGTAAGTTATATTTTATATTAATTCTTATGGACAAATAATATATATATATATATATATATATATATATATATATTAAGCTATAAACACTATTCCCATTGTACTTACTAATAGCTACTTCATTTCGTTAAATAGCGACCCAGCTCCGTAGTCCTATTAGTTTAGACAATAAGATTGATTTAACTAAAACTGTAGCTAAAATAACCAAATAAAATATAAAGTAATAATAATAGAGGCTGATAAATATATAGTTGAACACAAAAAAAAACGTCTTTCCATTAAAATAGATAGAGATAATTAAAAAATATTCTATAGAATATTGCCTTCATACGATTGAATTTCATGAATTTCAGCGGTGCTTAAGTCAATTAATATCCCCACATTTTGTAGGTGTATCTATAAGTTGGGACCGGCGCTATGGTTTTAATCCCACATAATCTCAGCTTACGCGAGATCACAGCCATCGTTACGCCCTGATATTCCATTTGCACGCACGCTGGACGTTAAATCTATATCCAAACGAATTTTAATAAAACTTTTAGGTATTATTAAATAATTATTATATAACCTTAATTATTATGGGTTATTGTATCGTTATTATGTGTCCTTTAAAAAGGGGATTTTTTTAGTTTCGATTTTTTTTTTGGTGTTGTTTTTGTGTTGGCCGAAATATAAATTATTTACTTTAATAATCTATAATTGAGAAATCTTCATTTTAAAGTTTTCCGAAAAAATCCTAATAGATGTCAAATTGTCCTGATAAATACTTATATATAAAGAATGTTAAATTCATAGGTCAAGATAAATTGGTAGAGCGACAAAACCAGAGCTCGGAGGTTTGCATCCAGCCCATTTTTCATTCTATATTCATTAAATAATACTTGTCAAGAATCAATTATTATTTCTAAAGAAGAAGAAGTATTATATTTGTAAAAATAAATGATAAACATCGCAACAATATTTTTTTAAAAAGCTTTAAAAATCAGCCTTAATAGTTCAATGACTATTTAGTCTAAAACCGAACAATTAAAAAAAGGGCATATTTCAAACATCCAAAAAACGGACGCCCTCTTGAATATAATAATAAACAACATTCAAATCCAGTTAATCCGATAATACCCAAAACAACCACAAACTGAAACCTATATATCTCATCCGACTGGTAGACACTTGATTGTATTGAGTGCAAGGATCGCCAGCTTCCAAAGACTCACCATTTCATGAAATAATCCTCTCCAGACCAGCATTAGCGATCCAGTTGCATTGTCATGCTCTTATTCTACAGCTTAGACAGATTGCTGATTCGTCTTCATATTTAAATGAATATATCTACCTAGAAATTTAATATTATATCCTGACTCGAAACATGAGCATATTTCATGTTCTATGTAGATGTTATAAAAATAATAATGTAATTTATCTAAATGTGAAAAGATAATAATTTGTATTTTTTATTTATTAATATTAATATGAAGACAATTCGATAAAGGTAAATTTTATAGATATAAAATTTACCTTTATATTAAGTTATAATACCCACCTAAAGCTCCGTAACCACATTCTATAATTTCAATTTATATTTTAATAATCTATATTTAAAGTATAACCTAAATTCTTAATTATTTAAAAGACTCGCCCTGGTGTAGCAGTTGATAAGCGCGATCATTTTAAAGACTAATCTATCTGGGGTGGCTTTATCTTAGAAGTGGTCCACGGCGCCAGACAGTTGTAAGCACCTCCAGAGTGATCTCAGATACATGAGCACTGTTTACGTCAAACTTCAGCAGGATTAATTCTTTAAAATGTCTTTAAGTACCGTATTATGCGTATAACGGAGTGTAAATAGAATATTCTAAAAATAAAATATATATTATAACTTTTTAATATAGATATGAAACGTTTGAATTGAAACAACCAGTATTTTCAAATGTTTTCCTTTCCATTTTACTAAAAGCGCTATTGTCATAATATTTTTCATGTAAAAAAAATCTACAAATATGAGGACTAACCACAGCGATGACAGATATGTATTGAAAAAGGGAAACAAGAGAAATACGAACTATTCCAATATTTTGAATCCCGGTCGAACGACTAAAACCTACGACACATTTTTTTTTTTTTGGTTCCATTGAGCGAGGACAATAGCTATTCGCTATAAAAAAGTATCAAAATATTTTTTCTTTTAGAGATACTTTCTCATGTTAAAAATCCCTGATTATCTGACAGTGGTTTATAAACTAAGATATGAGATAATCTATTTATATCTATGCCTTATATTTCATAAGAATATTCAATGACAAAAATCAGTATGCTAATATATATATATATATATATATATATATATATATAAATATATATAAATTGTACTCATTTAAATATATTTATTGAATGTAGATTTAAAAAATCATATATGTGGATTTAAATGAGATTCCTATTACAATGCTTTAGAGCCAAACAGTTTAAATGACCTCGATATATAAAATCAGACGATAAACAAACCGATTCAAACTTAACCAATATGTTATAAAATTGATATTATTCTTGAATGTTTTGTTAATTTTTAGTTTCATGTCTCAGATTTTACAAAAAACACATCACAAGCGTCATCAAACTACACTTATGAAGGGTCCATGGTTTATGTAGTGAACAATTTCAGTTTATTGGTAAAATTGTAATATTTGTGTTTATCCCTTCATAATATGTATTCGTGACAAAATAAAGACGTTACATATTTTAGTATATCATGGTTAATGCGCTCATTTTAGTATACAATCTAAGCGACACTGCCTCAACTAGCCTACATCGCATCGCATAGTGAAATGGCTGTTAGTGAGATAGTACTTCTCTCTGATTGGTGGAGCCTCTTGTCGCTATTTTTCAAGTCACTTAAATCGGATAATGTAATGGGCGTGTAAGTGTCAATATAAGAGAAAACAATCGAATTAATTTTCATTAAAAGAATAGTCCAATTATATTAATGATATTACCATTAAATAGAGGATATAATATAAAACTGACTAGATTTGATGATATTTATTTGAAGAAAGTTTGAGCAATCACTTTTTAAATTTTCGTTTCTTCGATTATCAATTCAAAAGGATTAATTTTAAGGCAGACAAATTTATTTCTGAGTGCTTACTCTTTAATTGGACTCCATTCAATACAGACATTGGATTAATGAAAGCTGATGATTCTTTCCAATTACAGATATCTTAACCTACTTTCAATTGACAGTTGAGAATAATTAAATAATTGTTCATATAGATATAGAGAGATATATAGAAACAAAGAGATGTAACTTAACTTTAAAAACTATCTATCGATAATGCGATTATCGATTATTCAAGCGAAATAAATATTTAATAAACAATAATAAAAGTTTTTAAATTATGCGAAAGAAAATACGTGCTTATCATAACAATAACATTAATTAGTGGCAAATTTTACGGTCGCTAAATCCAACCTCAAGTCGGAAGTATGGGACGTGACTCCAGAGGTCTTGAGAGTTGGTGATTGGCTCCATTGTCGACGTTCAATAGTCCATCTCAAGACTAACTGAACCGCTTCATCTTATTAGAGGTATACTTTTACTTTCAGGAATATTACGAATGAAATGTTTAAGAATATTTTTGTTTATAAATATATATTTTTAATTTATGTTGTTTATTGCATTGATAAAACTTAACATCAGTGTTATACAATTATCAAGAAAATCCAGAGGCCAAACTACCAGTGACGGTCAATGTGATGGTGAGATTTCTCTTCAGACAATCTTGAGGAACAGAGGGATTTATGACAATAGGAGAGAAAAGAGAGATAGACTTATGGCTTCCTTAATACTATTGCAAGTTCAAGTACAAATTCTGTTAACAAGTTGTATGATATCGATACGTTCAATATCGATATTGAAACTGTTGCCGGACAATCGATATAATCTGTAGATTGTAGACTAACGAGCGGATTTAGTACATACCTACCACGTGTCACGTTTAAAAGTCTGACTCGGACATCGGTTTTGATACCACATTAACATAGTTTTTTTTTTAATTAAGAATAAGAATAATATATAACTGAGATAGTTAGTTTTATGATAGCTTTACTTAATATATATTTGTGATATAAACATTTATATTCATTTCAATTATTTTCAATTTAAAATGTTTTATTAACATCAATTTATCAAGACAAAATCTATGACATCTTATGATTATAACAAGTTATATATACAAATTACTTTATCCAGCAGATAATTACATAAATTCAGAAAAGAGGAAGTCTTCTCATTACACACTAGCATCCATTTACTCGTACCTTCGCTAAACAGCAAAGTTTCGTACACAGAAGATTGTCAGACTATCGACAATCTACTAGATAGGATGCGAAGTTACCTATAGTAAATAGCTCGCTAGAAGTTGCGCCATACTCTACAACTTGCAAGAATAGATATTTCAATACTGTTAAAATTATCAAACTCGTACTTGCAAAGCTTAACGCCCATTATGATGTTATTACTAGAATTTATGATAATAAAAGGGTGTGTTCGAAGAAATTCTATAGCTTACATTAGAATTGAGTATCCTTACAAAATCATAATTTTATATGCTTATAAAGGTCGATGTATCCAGTTCAGTTAACCAAAATCAAAACTCTATTATCGTATCAAAGGCGCATCGTCGGAATTGGCAGTAAACGCTCTGATACACAGTCATATCGATTTATACACATCGATTATATCGCATAGATACACATGTCTAAAACTGTCCGATAGCCAAATAAACTAGCAAACCACATCGATTACCTGTCATTGGCAGCCTCCATGACCGCCGCTGAGGCCATGATACTATGCTCAATATATACCTAATAATCTATACAAAACAGAAGGAGGTAAATATCACATTATATTTGTATATAACTTACTGTGTTATAAGTCATATACTTATTTATAAAAAATGTTATCCCATATACAGACACATATTTGTTTTTTTTTAATATAATTTAAATAAATATTAAATTAACTATTTATTCATATTAGTAGATGGTATTAAATTTAAAAGATAAAGGAATAATTTAAAATTGTATAAATATGCGTTAAGTAAAACATTAAATTTTGTTATTTTTCGTACGTAAATATACTTATATCGTTCAAACATTACACACCTGCTTTAAAAGTATGAAATATATCATTATACATACAATATCGTCTAGAGATTTATAACGGTGTTAGCAGTACAATAAAAGACTTTATCTTGATGATGAAAGTTTTCTACACTTTTAATAAGAAGACCATTCATTGCATACTTTCGTGAGGGGGTGGACGGGGGAGGCCTTATCGCTGTAACTCGTGACACCAGAAAATTAAAAGTGCGCCGTCACGGTTAGGCTATCTTAGGAAATAGGGTGACTGTGCTGTTACAAAGCTTAATTAATTGGCAACACTGTATACTGGACATATTTAGGATGAACTTTTGGACAACCTCAACATTTGCGACTTAAGTGACTAGTATAGATAATTTGACCATAGGGGAAGAAGTTGGGTTTATTTGAAGTCTTGAACGAATAAGTTTCTTACTACAAAGTTTTCATATATTTGGTCAATGTACAATCTTGAATGTATGTCGACAACTCTGTAAAGTTTTGGTGAAACTTAATTTAGCCAGACTGGTTTGCGGTTACGAGTGAAAAGTTTCAGCCAGCTCTATTGTAGGTAATGGAAAGCGAACAAAATCACTGTAAACTCTCTTAGAAATGTAGGTATTAGAAGTCGTGCAACTCTAGCAATTTGTGCAATTTTACTGTCAGGGTCCGTAACACCAAAGTCGGAACTAGTAACCATTAGTATGGTATGTTCTACAAACCTAAAATGATCACGAAAAATCAGTCAAAGTCAGTTTGTTGCAAATCGTGACACACAAAGTTTTATAATATTTTAAGAATAGGTTTGTAATTTATTGTTGCCAACCTAAAAATATTGTATTTAACTAAAAATAGTATTTTGTTGCTATAAATACACACTTCTCAAGATTCTAGATAGATATAAGTAACAAAGAGTACTTTCAACAAAAAATATTTTGGTGAAAATAATGTTTGCCATTGTGTTTTCTTCATACATTTTTCTTATATTATTTCTAACAAAAATGTTACGGGTCTAGTCATTTTTTTCTTTTCTATTTGAAATAAAACTTAAAGATTGGTTAGAGGCTGGATTCAAATATTAACATATATCTTCACAATAATAGTATTTCAACGAAAGTTAGTTTAATTGCCGTTTGGTTTGCTTTTTCAGGATTTCTATAAGAAGCTTCTAATAAGTATAAGTAAACTGTATGTTACTTGATAACAGAAAAACTCCAAACTAAAAAGGTATATCAATCATGTTGATAAGAGAGTAAGATGGCGACATCTATCAGACTTTATCCAAAACTGATCAACATTTTAGTTCTGTATGCAATGTGAATAGTGGAGTCAATTAAACGCATCGCACTCTGTGGCAAATGAAAAAACATATCGGGACTGCTAAATTGTTATTTAACTTTTCTTGTAGTTGTAAGGAAAAAGTACAAGAAGAAAATAGGGCACAATATTTTTTGTTATATTATGAACTGAATTTAAAATGGAAAATTTGTTTGAAAATTTAGATACGAAATTTCTAAATCGGTGTAGCAATTTTAGCATATAAATAAAATAATAGCTACGTTTGTAAAATGAATACATTAAATGACACGAATTTATTGCTGCTCAATTAAATAGACTTTTACCATTTTAGAATATTATTTTCATTTCCCCTGTCTAAAATTAACTTTTGGACTTAAATTTTTCTTTTTACTAAAAAGATATACAGATACAGTTTTTTAATAAAAACGCCTCATTGTGTCCAGTATTTCTTGGAAGCCACGCTCATTTAACTCCAAATTCAATAATCATGGAAAAAAAAAGAAAATCTTATGAAAAAAACATGATACTAATAGTGAAAATGACTAACTCATACCATTAGCAACTTATTGAAATTATAGCAAGATTAACAAATATCATTATCGGTATTTTAATACTATGAAGTCTCATAAGAGTACAACACTACGCGACGCGCCGTGAGCTACTGTGAACTGTCACATTTTGCTTTCATCTTGTTATTAGCAAAAACAACCATAAATTATTTTAATTGACTACTATAGTGAGTTATAGATATTATTTTTAAAAAAAGTAGTTCTATTATGTTGCTAGATATGTAATGTGTGAAACGTTTCAGATGCGACAAAAAAGAGATTAGAAATGGACCAGCAATTTTCATTGTCTTGGAACAATTTCCACGGTAACCTGAGTAAGGGATTCGCCGGTTTATTAGGAAATGGTGAATTTGTCGATGTTACAATTGCCGTTGAAGGTCATTTACTGCAAGCACATAAAGTTATACTTTCAATATGCTCGCCATATTTCAAGAAGATGTTTCAATTAAATCCATGTCAGCATCCAATTGGTGTGTATATAGTATATACATGTATAAACGATGTGCTTTATTGTATTTTTGTTCTTATTTCAATGATTCTTATTGGAAATACTATTTTAAATTTACAGTAGTTTTAAGAGATGTTACTCACAAAGCCATGCGAGATTTATTACAATTCATGTATCATGGTGAAGTTAGTGTAAAAAGAGAAGATCTCACTAGTTTCATAGGCACTGCCGAAGTTCTGCAAATAAAAGGATTAACAAATAAAGAGGTAAGTAGGTACAATTTAACCTGTTTTAATTTGATTCTTAATAATATTGGTGGTCACAAATAGCAGACAGGTAGGTATTCATACCATAGTTATATGACCTTTTTACTAATGTTTCTTCTACAAACTACTTTTCATTATATAAGAAAATGCACTATTTAATTAACAGTGATGCTTTATAAACTCATGTATTATTTTGTTGTATTTGTTTATTTATTTTTTTAAATTTAATTGCTTCTTAAAACATATAAGTTTTTTTTTATTGAAAAACAGACTAAATCGTACATGTTGATGAGATGATTATTGCCCTTTTCTTCTTTTGAATTTTTTGAGAAATAAAAGTGAAAGATGTTTTATTAACACAGGAAAAAATAACTAAACTTAAAAGTATGTTATTGTTGCTAATCCATGATGTACATATCTCTAAGATTCCATTAAATAAAATCTTTATTAACAGTGTTATTATGTACATTCAAAACCAACCTATATTTGGAGTATACCTTGTAAGTATAAAATCACACATTTCTATAAGGCTATCATTCTTGTGACTTCATACAGACAGTAAATAACATCTTGGTTATTATGTAAATGAAAAATTATGTGCATCACACAAGTAACTTCTATAATATACTTACAAAATATTGGTTTTGCAAAAGATTACACATTTTAATAATATTATCAAATTAATTTATTTCCAGATATTTGTTATTTTATTTGATCTTATAGTTAAATATGCTAAACTTATATTTATATATACTTTATATTATTTCTTGCTCACTTGATAACAAAATATACTAATAATATATAATAAATAGAAAAATATATATGCTTATGTTATGTCATTATTATTTAATTAATTAGAAACAATAATATATAATTTAAAAATATTTTGTTTATATATTACAGACTGAAGATGAGTTATTTGATGCAGAGAGAGACATAAACAAGCAAAGTATAAGCACTCACAATGACAGTCCTGATGCCGAATCATACACCTCTGATATATATGACTCAAATATTAATGAAATATCTGACAACAATGAAGATTTAATAAAAAAAAGAAATTTATTGGAAAAGCTACAAAGATTGAGTAGTCTGAAAAGAAAATCTGATGAATATTTACAAAAAAACTATTATTCTGATACCATTTTAGAGAAAAGACCCAAGGTTGCAGATAAAAAACCATACAAAACAAACAATCATTTACAAAGCAATAATTATGAAAATATGTCTATATATGATAAAAATCCTATAGAAATAACCACATCATTAAATCCAGTCCAGAAATCATGTTCAGATAATGAACTATCAGATAATGGAAAAAATAAACCAACTGACAACCCTATAGAATTAAAAACGGAATGTGATGATAGTGATATTACTGTAATTGACCCAGCCGTTTGCACAACACCTAAAGATTACAATGGTTCACGAGAAGGCAAGAAGGGTCTAACTATACCATTGGAATACCAATCGCCACAGGAAAGTAAGTATATTTTGATTATTTCTCACCTCTAATTAAAAATTAAATACTTGTAATTCTTATCATTTTCATAATATTTTTTCTCAATTTATTTTCTTTCTTTACTAATGCTTTTTCATTTGTATCAAGGGATAGAGATTGTGTTGAAAATGCAATCATTTGTTAATTTTACTAGCACAATGTTTTCTGTTGCAAAATCCTTCATGCTATGAAAACACGATGGCATTTTCAACATTGTCAAGTTTCCTATTATATTTGCTAAATAGTGAATTGTATTGAAAATGCCCATCGTGATTTCAGATTGTACCAGTTTGAGCGCGTTATTTATGGATCTCAAAAATTTAGTTAACGGCAAAGTTAATAATACAATGAGGAGTGAAGAATTTCCAAGACATTCCTTAGAACATCGTCTAATTACAATACCGCAAAAAGAAGATGGGAAAAAGAAATATCCTCAGCGATCTTGTAGACTTTGCTGGCGGCTAGGCAAGCGTCGTGATACTAGATTTATGTGTAGTGCTTGTGAATTACCATTTTGCAAAACGCCATGTTTTGAAATTCATTTCAATGATACGTTCAAAGCGCCGCACATGCAAGGAGACTATTACGCAACTTAAATAAGAAACTTTGTAAAAATTTGATTCTATGGAGACATCAGTTATAGGCGAAATATATTTTCATATATTTAAATTAAGAATAAAAACAGAATAGAATCAAAGATTCAGTTTAAAGTGGGACCAAATCAAAATGGAATATATTTTTATAAAGGACTCATTTATAAGAAGTTGTAAAGAGGAAAATATTTGAATTTGGAAGAGATAGGTTTGCACAAAACAATATTGGTGACCTGTGATACTATGAAATTTCTGTGCCAATACATTAATTGAACTAAGATTTCCTAATAGTGCCATCAATTTTCTGCCATATATTCTAAAAGACTTAATTGCTCATATTCTAGTCTATTTATTATATTTAAAATAAGAATAAACATAAGATACCCAAAATTATTTTGTAATCGAAACACTTTCCCTGTGACTTATATTGATCTCTGTATTGGAAAAGTGATTATGTGATGACTAAATTATATTTACATTCCAAATTTTTTGTAGCCTTTTTTGGCTATGGTCCTTGTCTTTGATGTATAGAGATATGAACTATTTTTGATATAATTCTTGTGTGATGTTTAACATATGCTTGAGTGTTTTAATGGATATTAAAAAGTGTATTCAAAAGCTTTTCTGTTTATTTAATTTGTCTCTGAAAAATTTCAAGGCCTCACATCTCTAGAATTCTTCTGAAATTAATAATTATTCTACCTATTATAATAATATAACGTTTCATATTTGCTTTTTAATTTCATGAGTTAGTTGTAAAAAAATTGAATTAACTATTATAATCTTGTCAACTAAAAAATATAAACTAACCTTTAATTAATAATATACACCAATCAATTTGTATTTTAATCTGTTACAGATGCTTTGTCACTTGTTATGAATGGATCTAGCGAACTGCCAGTCAGATATAAATATATTTACAGTAGAAAAGGCCACAAACAGCTAGTACATATGAACTTCGTGTACACTAAGCATTCAACAACGCATGGGAAAACATCCTGGAGATGCGTCCAATACTTCTCACTCAATCGATGTCCAGCAACAGTTGAAACTATAGACTCGATGATATATGCAGTCAACCACCAACATAACCACGAAGATTGTTATGAAAAACTGTCCAGGAATAGTATATATGAAATGAATATGTCTCCAAAATAAAATACTACATCACATCAGACGGACTACAAAAAGCTGCATAATCCATTACAACATGGACGAAAATTACTTTGTGAATTGTTGCACTTAATTATGCATCTTCATAATATTGTGCCAAATCATTTGGTTTATCATTTGAAATTTAATTATATATGTAAAAAAAATTGTGTTGTGTACATAAAAATAAAAAGTGTAAAGTTCCTATCTATATAAGTTGTAAGTTCTTTATAAGTTGTCACAACTCAATGAGTCTATTTTATCTTTAACAAGTAATATATTTAACAAACTGTAAATATATGACAAGATTACTCCATACTACCTATATATATTAAGTCTTATATTATATTTTAAATATCTAGTCAACAAAATCGACATTTTAATGCAGATAAAATAAAAGTAGTTATAAATTTATAACATTTCATTTGTATTTATAAAACTGTATTTACACATTATTAAAATAAAAACTATGTTTTAAATAATTTTGGTTGCATAGAATTGTTTTCATTTGCAAGCATTGCAGCTATTCTTTTCCTTGGTCTATGTTTTTTACTGAACCCCACACCTGAAATAGTAATAAAGTAAATAAAAGATCATTGTTATTTTTTTGGTTAAATAATAAATAATTATATTTATAATTAACTTATAACCTTGGGTGGTATGATACAAAATATGTATTTATATTTTCTTATTTCATTTGGGATATATATATACTTACGAATATCAACATCGGGTTTTTCTTTTAGACCAAATGATTTAGCTACAGAGTCTAAGTCCATATTAAGTAAATTGAATACATGTTTCAACTTTTTTACTTCAAAAGCTCTTGTATAGCCCTCAAAAGCTTTTACTGCAAGATTGTAAAAGTCTTGGTCTTCCATTGCAGCTTCCATCTGGAAAAAATAGAAATCAGTATTTTTTTAAAGTCATATGCTAAAATGTCATTAATACAAATAAAAAAACACAAATCAATTATATGAACTGGAAAAAAATCGCTATTTTACCTTGGGTTGTAAATCACTATATTTCTCCCATAATTCATATTTATCTAAATATATTTTGGCTTCTGATAAATAATTAACAAATTCTTTCTCCTCTGGTCTCAACAATAAAACAGCTCGTCCTTCAGCCCCCAACCCTCTCGCTGTTCTGCCAACTCTATGAATGTATTCCTGAAAATATTGCAAAACAGATAATATGACCAACAAAACTCAAAGTATAGTATTTTGTACGGATTTTGAACAGTTAAATATTGTATTTTGAACTAAAAACAAGCTATAAATAGCAATCATCGAATATATAAACTCACATTAGTATCAGAGGGTGGATCAAACTGAACAATCCAATTCACTTCTGGTATATCCAAACCTCTTGCAGCTAAATCTGTACAAAATAAGGACATTTTTTGGGCATTGTAAAATCTATTAATTGTTTCAGTTCTGTCTACTTGGTTCATTTTACCCTGAAACAAAACAACAATACATGAAAATAACTTAGACTAGAAACTGTCTTTCTATAAATATTTTTGTTAGAATTTTGAATATTATAAATATATAATAATAGTATTAAAATTATTACTAAATTCGCGGGTTCAAATCCCTGCCCGTAAATAAGTTTCACATGGCTACATGAGTTTATGGATATTTTCAAACTATAACATATATATTTTTTATATAGTGTGCATTCATACTCACATGTATACATAGGACTGGCATTTTACAATGTTTGCTAAAGAATTCATAGTGAAATACTACAGATTTACAACTTGAGAAAAAGATCATTACTTTTGAGTTTTGAGTCTTCTTTAACAGCTTATGTAACCAATTGAGACGGTGCTCTGTTTGGCATAGTACGTACCTTAAAAATATTGCAATCATGTAATTTCACAATATCCATACATGGTGTCAATGGTTTTACAAATAATATATTTACTCAGTTTTCACCAATATTTAATTTATTAACAAATAAATGTTAATATTTTGCTATCTGTATTGTGTATAATACAGTAATTGTTAAAAGTATAAATAAATCTAATGATTTACAGATTTTAGTACATTACTATTTTATTATATTATATAGATCATGTTCATAAAAATGTTAAAACTTATTCATACAATCCTTACTTTAAACTACCATTAAACACAATATTGTTTTGCGCAACTAACTCTCAAAATATATTTTTTAAATGTGTATATGTATATATATTTATATATTTATGTATGTGTATGTATGTATACGTATGTATATGTACGTATTAACAATTTGTGTATTTTTATATTTATTTATTTATCTATTGATATTACGTATTTTTTTTTTGATCATTTGGTATCATGTATTTTTATCTTTTTGTTTATTTTTTCTAATTTTTTTTTTTTTTATTATATCCCTATTATACCCCTAGCTTGTATTTTTCTGTATATTTTTGTTTATATCGGTTGACTGGTAGAGAATGCTTTAGCATTAAGTCCGCCGTTTGTATGAAATTGTTTTTTTTTTTGTACAATAAAGATTTTAATAATAATAATAATAATTACAATTTTTTAAAAAATTCAAAGTTATATAAATATTCATGTTTAATGTCAAGTAGTTTCTATAATTAAAAAAAAACTATCACTAACCCCTGTTGTAGCCCCTCAACAGTTGCTCTATCATTATCCTCATTAGTGTTTATTGAGTGCACGTCTTCACTCATTGCTGATTTTATTAGAGACTCGGTTGTCTCTGATTGTGTTGCACTAAATAACATTGTTTGTCTTTTTTCTAAAAATATTATTATATCTATTATAAGTTATAATAAAACCTCTTACATTAAGAGTACATACAAAAATAACTTTATATCTATATTTCTTGTAGACTGAAATTAGGACAGAACTTACTTGGAAGTCTGCTTATAATCTGTTTAACATCCTCTTCAAAACCATATTGAAATATTTTATCAGCTTCATCTAATACCAGACATCTAACATTACTGTAATCAAACTCTTTTGTTCTCATGTGATCAAATAACCTGCCTGGTGTTGCTACAACTATGTGGACACCTATAATTTTAGCACATTTCTGTTATTATCCTTATAATTGTGTATTTCTATTTTAATTTACCAAAATCACAATAAATAACTAAGATTTTATGGGAATACTTATGGGTGTTTTATGGGTGTACTTTTTTATGTGGGAGATATGTGTCAAAAAGAACATTAATAAATATAAGAAGTACCTGTTGCTAATTCATAGCTCTGTTGTTTACGACTTTCTCCACCAATTACCAATGCTGATGTCATTAATTCATAATTTGAAGTAATTTCTTGGAGTACTGTGAATGTTTGAGTAGCCAACTCTCTTGTTGGTGAAACTATTATGGCAAAGGTTGCTGAAATATTAATAGCATTATTTTATAACCCCTTAAAGCTTAAAAATAGTAGTAACAAGTTTAGAATAAATTCTGCAATATTCTTTGGGAAATTAACTGAATACATTTATAATATAAAATTTATAAAATTGCCCTAAAAAACAATGTTTGTAGAAATGTATTGTATTCCTCATCCTCTCATCATCATCATTACTTATATTTAAAAACATCTAATACCTTTCATTTTATTATTTCTACACTTGGAAACTAATTCCACAGTGGGTATCAAGAAGGCCAAAGTTTTTCCAGATCCAGTTTTCGCAGTTGCAACTACATCTTTACCATCTAATGCTTTAGGTATAACTTCTGCTTGTATATCTGTCATTGACTTAAAGCCCATATTTTTTATAGCACATAATGTTTCCTTTGATATTTTGCCCTTAAAACTTTTAAATTTTGGATTTTTTCCGTCATCATTCATAGTTGTTCTGAGTTCCACAAAATATTTATTTTTTCTTAAGATCTTAAATCCAAAAAAAAAAAGCACTTTTTTGTGTTACTAGTGTTATTACTAATATACTATAGGTTATTTCTTAATATGAAATAATAATCCTTAATTATTAAAAAATATAATTTTATGTTTCGTATACTCAATGTGTTTACTAGAAATTCCAGCATTGACACTTGACAGGTCCATTTACAAAAAAAAAATACATATATTTTTTATTTTGTGTCTGGCTTCATTCATAATTATGTATGGAATATTCTGCCAATTTCAAGTTACTTTCAGTTAGAAAAAACTTTAAAACTTTTTATTTTCCAATATTTGTGGTGCAGAGTAGAAAACTCATGAAGGTGATTGAAAATCATTAATACTGGTGTACATTTTAAATCCTTAGTTTTATTGTTCACAAAAATCTAACAACACAAGGTGTCGTAGTGGCGCGGTGCTCTCCACTTAACTGTTCCATGGTACTCTAGTGTAATAACCTAGTAAACTCTAGTCTAGTCTGACTAGTCTGTGTACTATAGTAATTAGTGCTGAGTACTCTGTGGCTACTGAAATTAACTAAAAAATTCGAATTCGCAACGCATGCGTTCCGAAAGACGCCCCATGGGACTTAATATATATATATGATCATATCTGCGTGTACATTGCCGATTACGCCATAGTGACCTGGAATCCAAACAAGTAAATTTTGTACGTTCTTTTTTTGGCATGATAACAATACTTCTCGAATTTTAAAAATGACTGACAAATTATTCATACTGCAAAAAAAGTTTTGTTTAATTGCCACTTATTTTTAAATGAACTATTAAACAACATTATTGCTTACACAGAGTTCATTTAAAAATAATCATCCTTCATGATACTGTAATTCCTGTAAAGATTTACCTACAACATCATTTTATATAATTTTTGATTTTGATTTTGATTTTGATTTTAATAGTTTTTTATATGAAAAACGGATTATTGTCATAAAATATAACTCTTTTGAGTTTTGACATTAAGTTTTAAGTTTTATATTGACATGACAAATGACAATTGACATAGTTGAAACATGCTGATTTCAAACGTGGTTGGAAACAAGCTACAGTTTTATAAGAAGGGTTAATTAAGAATAGAAGTGAATTTATTGACTTTTAAAAGATGCCGACTCCAGACAAGATCTTAATGAGAAAAATCAAGAAACGCGAGAAAAAGAAATTGAAACTCATTTCTAAAAAAGCTTTAGCCGACCAAGATGAATGCACAGGTAACCTCAATAAAATATGCAAAACCTAAAGTTATTTATTTTATATTAAACATAAATTGCATTAACCTTTATTTTGTTTAGAACAATCTCTTGCGAATGGTGAAGATACTTCTAATAATGCAACGAAAAGACCATGCAATACTAATGAACAAACTGAAAATGGCGTTTCTATTTCCAAAAGTAAGTACTTTATTCATTTAATTCGTTTTTTCAAATGTATAATAAAATTGATTATAAAATATATGTTCAAAGAAAAGAAAAAGAAACAAAAGGTTGAAGAAAAACAAAAATCAGATGAAATAAAAGATGAACCAGCATCAGAAAGTGATTCAAATGAAGTTGACAAAGAAAATGTTGATAAAATAGAGGTGAAAACTAATGATGAAAGTGAATGTAAGTTAATATCACCTTTATAACAAGAAAGTTCAAACCAATGTATACAGATTGTGGTCATTAAACTTCAGTTAAGTAATCAGTCATATTTCATTATTTACTAACACAGTTTAGTTTTATGACTTAGTATGAGTTTGTAGCCTTTTAGAAATGAATATTTCTGAAAAACAAATAATTGGGAATAATATTGTCTTTTCAAGTCTTGTAAGTGCAACAGTTAAGTTGAACATTATCTGTATGTGCATTTTATTAAATTTATGGTCCCATATATGTATATAGCATCAATATTTAATTATGTATTAAGAGAGAAATTTTGGGTAGATATAAACAATACTTCACAATTTTACTGTAAGATACTATTCTTATATTGTATTTAAAATGTGAATATGCAACAGTGGAAACTGATTTTGATTGACTGAATTATTATTATTAATAATAATTTAGTCTAATAAAATAGGCAGTAGTAATTCTATTTGATTATTCATCATTCTTCATTTCAGTGCCTGGCTCCAGTCTCTGTCTAGGAATACTATCTGATCAGAAGTTTACAGCACTAGAGGACAAAGTATGTGAAGCAACCCTAATGGGTATTAAAGACATGGGATTCACAACCATGACTGAGATACAGGCCAAGGCCATCCCACCATTGTTGGAAGGGAGAGATCTTGTTGGTGCAGCTCGAACTGGCTCTGGAAAAACACTAGCTTTCCTCATTCCAGCCATTGATTTGATTTATAAATTAAAGTTTAAACCTAGAAATGGTACGAAATTATTTCTTTTAAATGTTATATATAATTTAAAGTAATTGATTGAAATATATATAATCAATAAGTTAATATTTATATTATATAAATGATGACACAAAAGGCGAATATGAAAATTGGACTCCAAACACATTCTAATAAAACAAAAATACTGAACCTCCAGGCAACTGTAGAGGTACATGTATTTTTGTTCTATTAGTTTAAAGTATGGAAAGTCTAGAGTTATTTTATGAATAAAGAATGGATATCTGATGAATTTAAAAAATATCTTAACTAGATATATTTTGTAATTGTGATAAAAATAAGATAATTGTT
Organism: Dircenna loreta; assembly: GCA_963555665.1. Classification (NCBI taxonomy): domain Eukaryota; kingdom Metazoa; phylum Arthropoda; class Insecta; order Lepidoptera; family Nymphalidae; genus Dircenna; species Dircenna loreta. Next base: position 6,815,708 of record OY743093.1, on the reverse strand, counting down.
CTCAGGCACAGGAGTTATAGTACTGTCCCCAACAAGAGAGTTGTCAATGCAAACCTTTGGTGTGTTAATGGAACTCATGAAGTACCATCACCATACATATGGTTTAGTCATGGGTGGTGCTAATAGAACTACTGAAGCTCAGAAGCTTTCTAAAGGTAAAGTTAAGGAATTATTGATTAAACTTTTAAACAATTACAACTAAGCATAAGTCATAAATTATAACTGCCCTGAGTTTTGCCTATAGAGTAATAATATTTTTGTAAAAGTCATTCCATTTTCTTCATATTCTTATCAAATATGTATTATAAATATATAATGTTCTGAATTATTGAGAATTTATTATTTGTCATTTTGTAGGTATCAATATTCTAGTAGCGACACCTGGCAGACTTCTAGACCACTTACAAAACACCCCAGACTTTTTATACAAAAATTTACAATGCCTTGTAATTGATGAGGCTGACAGAATACTTGAAATAGGATTTGAGGAAGAGGTTAAACAGATTATAAGACTCTTGCCAAGTAAGTATATATTTTTTAAACATCAATAATTAATCTTTATTAGCAAGTTTAAAAAAAATAATAATATTACAGAAAGGCGTCAAACAATGCTTTTCAGTGCTACACAGACTAAAAAGACAGAATCACTGACAGCATTAGCTGTTAAACATGAACCTGTGTATGTTGGTGTTGACGACCACAGAGAACAAGCCACTGTTGACTCTTTGGAACAAGGGTAGGATTTCTTTTTAAATATATATTTATTATAGATTTATGTATATAAGATTATTATATGACACATTAATCTTATTTTTATCAAATCCCAAAAAGAAAACATTTACATAAAGTACTTCCTTACTTTTTAGATACATAGTATGTCCATCAGAAAAACGAATGATGGTTCTATTCACATTCCTTAAGAAGAACAGAAAAAAGAAGATTATGGTTTTCTTATCAACTTGTATGTCTGTCAAATACCATCATGAGCTCTTCAACTATATAGATTTACCAGTTATGTCCATACACGTAAGTATTACACATAAATAACACTCTTTATGTTTTTAAGATTTACAATTAATAGAATTTGATGGGCAAAAACACTGAATTAATAAAAAAATATACTAATAGACTTATACATATTCAATAAATCCAGTTTAACAATCTTACAGGGCAAACAGCAACAAGCAAAACGCACGACTACGTTTTTCCAGTTCTGTAACGCCGAGAGTGGTATTCTTTTATGTACTGATGTAGCAGCCCGAGGGCTGGACATACCGGCTGTCGATTGGATTGTCCAATATGACCCTCCAGATGATCCAAAGGTATGATTATACATCAAAATGTTGACTACAAATAGTCAACTGCTCTCATGGACAGTTGTGTCTTATGAATTTATGAAGTCATGATCTTTTGTATAGGATATAGAACATAAAACACATTTTTAGAATCTATGGTATTATTCTTTGTATGGATTGTATATATTTGATAATGATAGACTATAATTTTTGGGTATTTTTAGGAGTATATTCATAGAGTAGGAAGAACCGCAAGAGGACTTGGCACTAGCGGACACGCGTTATTGTTTTTACGACCTGAAGAATTGGGTTTCCTTAGGTATTTGAAGCAGTCTAAGGTCACACTGAATGAATTTGAGTTTTCATGGAATAAAGTTGCCGATATTCAATTACAAGTATGTTTTTTTATTTCCAGAGATATTTTCCATGATAATGTTAAAAACGACATATTTTTTCTATTAGCTATAATTTTATTATTTCATATTCTCATTTAACAAATGTATCTATTGAAGTTGGAATTTATTTATATTTATATTGCAGTTGGAGAAATTGATTTCAAGGAACTATTTCCTTAACCAGTCTGCTAAGGAAGCATTTAAAAGCTATTTAAGAGCGTATGATTCTCACCACCTTAAGACCATATTTGATATTGATACAATTGACTTAGCTAAAGTATCAAAATCGTTTGGTTTCACTGTTCCGCCAGCTGTCGAATTAAAAGTCGCAAGTAAAGGACCAACTCAGAAGAGAAAAGGTGGTGGTGGTTTTGGATATTTCAAAACTTTAAATGCTCCGAACCATAAGAAAACAGAAAAAACTAAAATATACAGACAAAAAGGTAATAACAATAGACCAATTAGTTGAAAATTACTGAAACATCATTTTGTGTTAGTACTTTGAAATGTAAACAATAAGTACAAAATGTGACATTTAACATGTAACTATCACTGTCTAAAATAATTAAATCAATGTGATTTAACATTTCATTTAATAATAAAACACATTTATTGTTAAATAAATATTTTATTTAATATCCTTTTATCAAATAGTATATTTTCGATGATGCTATTATTTATCCATTAATTTCCTTTTTCTTGATTTTACTGTATTGAAAAATTAAGGATTTATTAGTGCTAGTGGCATAATCATTCAGAATTCCCAATACAAAATAAGTAACAGTAAAAAGATACCTAATAGTATAAAAATATCTCAAGTAGATTTAGAAATATCTATCATCTGTTGATAACAAGCTGGATTGGTTAAATGAGTTATATTATTATTGATAATATTTATTTATATATTTTTTGATCTTATAAAATATATGCAAGAGATCCTGATGGTTCCAAATGTGAAAAAAATAGGCTAATAGCTATTTTTTTCACATTTTTTGTTTAAATTAATAAAAATGAATAAAATATATGGTATTGATGATGACATTGTAAAAGGATACAGAAGTCTACATGTGGTTGTTCCTGAAAACCAAAAGCTTGTGAAGCCAGTTTTAGATCAAGATTTTCAATGTCAAACACTTCACTCAATGGATGTTTTTTGTAGCATCGTAAGAAGGATAGATAAGCCTTACGGGCAAGTATTTTCATAGTACCATCTGATTCTATTATATTTTCAAGCTGCAAGAATAAGAGTTTACTTGAGATAACTTATTTTGTTGCAACTTCTTATCTTTTTAATACCACTCATTGAACTATCTTTGTATGTTTTGACTGTTATCATATATACAATGTTACACAATTTACACAAAGATAAAATAGATACTAAATCTGTTTTGTTGCATGCAGTAGCATATTACCATTGTTTGAACTTCTTTAGGAATATCACCAAAGTTATATCTGTCTAAATAAACTTTTTCTCTTTTCAAATATTCCACAAACTGTTCCTCTTCAGGTCTCAATAATATTACCGCATTTCCTCTATTTAAACCTCTAGCAGTACGACCAACTCGATGAATGTATTCCTGTAAAAAAAAGTTGTGTAAAATTTATTTTTTTGTTAATTTTTTCTACACTTAAATGATAAACTATTGTACCATTTGCTTTAAGAAAAATAATTTTAGGCCTTTTAGTTGCCTAGCAAATGTAATAATTGTAAACTTAACTGAATTTATTGATTACAGCAAATGTTTACAACTACTGCCTAACCTTTATATCGGTTGGGGGATCATATTGTACAATCCAATCCACTAAAGGTATGTCCAAACCTCGGGCAGCCACATTAGTGCAGAAAAGTGTACCTCTATCAGCTTGAACAAATGTTTCAAATGCTTCTTTTCTTCTTGGTTGACTTTGTTTACCCTTCATATTATATAGAAAAAAGTCGATATAGATATTTAAAATCAGTATAATTATACTTAAAAAAATAAAAATAAACACTTACTATTACTTACATGTAAACTTATAACAGAAGCTTTGCAATATGTCTTAAAGAATTCATAATGGAAATCAACAGATTTACAAGATGAAAAGAAAACTATTACTTTCAATTTCCTAGACTTTTTCAACATTTTGTATAACCAACACATACTATTTTCGATTGGACATATGCAATATCTAAAACAAATAATATTACAAATTACTAAGTGGCAATCAAATGAAATGAGAAAAGCAGACTTGAATTCCACTATATTGTTTATTTCAAGTACTTGTCTTTAATATACATTAAATTATATTACTTATAAGAACTTATTTGATGTTTGTATATCTTTGAACGTAAAACTGTAAATACATACCCCTGTTCAAGTCTTGTCACTGTGGATTGTTTATTGTCTTTGATGCATATAAGTTTGGGATTCTGTTTTAAAGCCAATCTAGCTAGATTCTCAACCTTTCCATCTATAGTAGCACTAAACAACACTGTTTGTCGGCTTGCTAAAAAAACATTATTATATTTTTTTTATTTATAATTACCATGCCATACTATTTACATACTACATACTTGGTAATTTTTTTATGATTCCTGCAATATGCTTTTCAAAACCAGCCTCAAGCAATTTATCAGCTTCATCTAATATTAAGCACTTTAAGTTATTGCATTTGAAGTTTTCACTGCTATTTAAATGATCCAAAATTCTACCAGGGGTGCCCACTATAATGTTCACACCTAAAAGTATAATTACGTATCAGAGATATCTTATGTAATATAACATCCATAATATATATTTATTATTATATTAGAAATTTTCATTTATACCTTTTTCTAATAAAGCCAATTCCTTGGATTTCTTAACACCACCAACAAACAAGCCATGGGATAAATTTATATCTTCCAGTATTTTTTTTAAAACTTCATAAGTTTGTAGTGCTAGTTCTCTTGTTGGGGATATAATTATACAACCCACACCTATAAAAATCTTTATCTTTATTCAATATTGAGTATATACATATTTTCAATGAAAGTGTGTATAGTGTTTATTTTTTCAAAGTGTACCTTGTTTTCTTGAAATATTCATTTGAATTAATTTATCGATAGCTGGAACAAGAAAAGCTAATGTTTTTCCACTCCCTGTCTTAGCGGCTCCTATTATATCCTCATCAAGAAGCATATGAGGTAGAGTTTTAGCTTGTATTTGTGTTGGTTTATCAAAGCCCATACGTTTTAGACTTCTTATTATGCGACCATCTATTTTACCTTCCAGCATGGAGAAACAAGATTGAGAAATAATATGGTCAGCGTCCATAATTGTTCCCAATATATAAGGGTTTGTTATAATGATTTGTTTGTTTTCCTTAGCTTGAATAGAAAATATATAAAAAAGAGGTACTTATTATACTATAAATATACTTTTTTTATCTTGTCATTCAGTTATACTAACAATAAGCTTGTTGTTATAGATTATTTCTTATAAAAAACAACGCAAAAAGACTTCAACAAGAATATAACCTTCAATATTCAAATTTAAATGACAATTTGAATTGCCAATTTAATGTTTTTTTTTAAACAGTACTCTTTAGTTTGAATCTAGTGAATTAGGACTTAATATTAAGAAGGAAAGCTTATGTTACCTTATATATATATATATATATTGATCACATATATTATGTCATGTACTGGTAACTGGATCCATTATTCCAAAATTTATAGTACATTACTATTTAAAAAAGACAATAAATTATCAATTTGCATTTACAAATATTCTAGTTTTTATATCATTTATACTATTATAGATATCCTACTTCCTGTAACCTTTGTTTTGTATGTGCAAATTACCAGGATTGCAAACAGAAGATTACTTATAATAAATACGTCATTGGTTCATGAATGTCACTCGGTCATTGGTCGACTCGTCAGCGGTCGGCTGTCAATCTTATACACGTTCTATTTATCAAGTTAAATTTTAGAATTTTTGATTATCGGTCTAAGTAGAGTTCTCAATATCAATCATGATTTATTCTGCTTGGAATAAGCAATTACAATCGTTTATATTGATTATATTTTCATTTGTAATATCGGCTCAATCTGAGGTCCCGAGGCCGCGCGGCGTTTCTTTATCAAAAGCGTCTCTTTACTCGCCGACTAAAGATTTTACATGTTTCGATGGAACTAGTACTATTCCTTTCAGTTATGTAAACGATGATTACTGCGATTGTTTTGATGGTAGTGATGAACCTGGAACTGCGGCATGCTTGAATGGGGTTTTCCATTGTACAAATGCAGGCCATAGACCGCAGAACATTCCAAGTTCGCGAGTAAACGATGGAGTTTGTGATTGCTGCGACGGCACAGATGAATACGCTAATCCAGAGGCCTGTGCCGATATTTGTGAAGAACTGGGAAAAGAAGCTAGGGTCCAAGCTCAACATTTAGCTGATCTACATAAAGCTGGTAACTTTATAAGACTAGAACTTATAGAAAAGGGCAATAAAAAACGTAACGATATGGCAGAACAACTATCTCAATTAGAAAAAGATAAGTTCGAAGCTGAAAAAATCAAAGAAGAAAAAGAGAATTTAAAAAATGAGCTAGAAATTAAGGAAAATGAAGCCCTTCAAGTTTATAGAGATGCTGAAGAAAAAGAAAGGCAACAGAAAGCAGAAAAAGACCGGCAACAGCAAGAAAAAGAGGCCAATGAACAGTTTGCTAGATTTGATTCTAACAATGATGGGGTCCTGTCAGCTGATGAAATAAAAGTAGCAAATGTATTTGATAAAAATAAAGATGGAGAAGTTGATGCTGAGGAACTTCAATATTTCATAGGTGAAAAAGAGAGTGTGGATAAAAATGATTTTATAGAAACAACATTCCCATTGTTAAAGCCACTGTTGATGTTGGAACAAGGAATGTTCCGTCCAGCTGATAATGAAGAAGAACCTGAGGAAACGGAACCAGAAGAGGAGGAAGAGCCAAAAATAACAGATATGGATGATCATGGTGCTGAAGATGAGAATAATGATGACATTCCTCAAGATGATGATGAACACCAAGAAGAAGAACCTGCAGATATGAAGAAATATGATGAAGAAACACAGAAGTTAGTTGATGAGGCAACAGAAGCTAGACGTCAGTTAACAGATGCAGAGCGAACTATTAGAGAGATTGATTCTAACATAAGAACATTCCAGCAAAATTTGGAAAAAGATTATGGATTGCAACAGGAATATGCAACTCTTGATGGTCAATGTATTGAACATGAGGATAAAGAATATGTTTACTCATTATGTCTCTTCCAAAAAGTTACCCAGAAATCTAAAAATGGAGGCATGGAAATTGGACTTGGTGATTGGGGTGAATGGGCTGGTGAGGAGGGTAATAAATACTCCGTAATGAAATATACAAATGGAATAGCTTGCTGGAATGGTCCAAATAGGTTAACCATAGTTAATGTCAGCTGTGGTATGGAAACTAAAGTCACTTCTGTAACAGAACCATACCGTTGTGAATACAAAATGGACCTTATTACACCAGCGGCATGTGATGATTCAAATTACACTAAACAGCAGGCATCCCATGATGAACTGTGAGAATACTATAGATTGTTGTAGATATTGTGATGTATTTTAATTAGATTTAAACATTTTCAACACACTATTGTCACAATAAGCGAAAATGTTTTCTGGTCAGGTCCTATTTATTTAAAAACTAGATTTAATTCCATATACCTACATTATCCATATCTAAATCTTTTTCCTAATGTGACAAATGTGTAATTTTCAGTTAAGTTACATTTTCACTATCATTAGCATTTATCAGCGTTTTGGTTTAGTGATAGTTGTATCTTCTTTTAAATGTTTGGTATAAGACTGACCTGGCTAACACCTTGTTATACACATTCCTGTATGTATAGACTGTATGTTTTAATCTAAAATCGTATATGTGAACAAACACCGTAATAAAAAGATATTGTTTTGATTATTTTTTGTAATTTATTACTACAGCCTAAACTGTCTACGATCTTATATTATTAAACATTTAATAACCCACATCTTTATCTAAACTTGTTAAAAGTGATTTTTATTTTATTCTAAAGTTAACAAATAATTTAGTATAAACAGCAATAAAGGATAGGCAGATCAGAAGTTGGAAAGATGATATCAAAAAGCATGCAAGAGTTACCTGGAGGCGCTCAACATTAGATAGAGCTAGGTGGAAGGAGCAATCTGAGAAAGATTGGAATGCATAAGAAGGAAGAAAAATTAAAATAAATTAAATATATATTTAAAGCCAATGTTATCAAAAATAAAGGCTATTATTATTGCTAAAACTTTAAACACAATACATGTAATATTAAAGTTAATTCTATAATAATAAATAGTACTTGTATAGAAGCTTTAGGCTTAGTTAAAGTGCACTTATTGGAGCTATAGAATTTCATCTGCAATAAATAAGTTCTATCATATTTTTCTTCCCCTGACCTGATATTGTAAAAGATTCTCAATTTCTTATCATTCATCCAATTTCATGCATTTCTGTGAAATGTTTAAATGTTATTAATAGTAACATTTACTGATAACCTTTATTAATTGTTGATTGTATCATTTAAATTATTACAAATAATAATCAAAATATTATGACTATATATGATATTAAAAGTAGGGTATTTTTGATTTTGAGGAATTATAACAGTAGGTATATAGAAATTATTATTTTTCTGATTTTGAAAGATTTCTGATTAAACTGAGAAATTTCATATCTAAAATAATTATTTTAGTAGGTAGTTTTAGTTGAATAAGTAAAATATCCAGAGTAAATGAAGACTCGAAATATCAATGCTAATTGCCAGCAGTCTTCGGGCAACACTGAACACAGTTTCAAAGTTGACATGATGAACAGGGTCAGGCAAGGACCAAAAAATATAAAAAAGTATTAAATCGAACAAGTATGTACAAAACGATGGAGCGTTAGTCAAATAAAGCAAAATTATAGTAGTGGCATCTATTATAGCAGTTTTTAATTACTATTTCGTATATATCAATCAATAAAAATATAATTTAAAGTACCCCGTGTAGTGTTTAAGATAAAAAAGTAATTTTGGAATATTTATTTATATCAATAAGTAACTTGTGTATATAAAACTTTTCTCCAGATAGTTCGTAAATTTTTATTTTAAATATAAATACCGTAGACAGAATATTTGTTTCTCACGCAATTTAAAAAACTTTACGTATGGAATAAATTAACGTATAATATATATATATTTTTTTTTATATTAAAGGGAAAGTTCTCAAAATTTTCTTTAACTTCGTAAGTACTTTTTTGCTTCAGAGCATTATACTGTTTACTAATCTGTATCATAAGATTTTTATTTTTGAGAGACCGACTTCCACTGAAGTAGGTATAGGGTTTTGCCTAGTGTCAATATTAATAAATAATAATATTAAAGATAGGTTGTAAAGTTTTTGTAACGTGATGGACGTAATTTTAACGGTGTTCAGTACATTTTTTATAATTTGGTGGGTATTTTCCTCGACACAAACTGTTTGTGCAGTATATGAGTCTTCCTTGTGTTCTAAAGCACACTTGTACAGCATGCACTCGAATTATATCGGCGCCTTGTATAGATACGTTTTACTAACCATATAGGACTTATTAAAAAATTATAACCCAAACAGAACCTGAAATTATGACTCTTAAGTCTGGTCTTAAGTGTCAACTATACTAAACAAATTATTAAGCACGTAGGTTCCAAAGCCACAGATAAGCAACAGGCATAAGTACGTAGAGTTTTCTTAGTAATCTGTGCTTGGTTTTTAGTGTCAATTGTCAAACAATTTGACAAGTTCTGACGATAAATGATTAAACTGCAAACAACGCTATAAGAATATAAGATTAACTGGAATTTAAAATAACTTATTGCATCTATGTAATAACTATATAAATATAACAAAGTTATTACCATAACAGAAAATAATTTAAAAAATGGAAACAATTTTGGAGCAGCAAAGGAGCTATCATGAGGAAAGAGAACGTACCATGGATGCTATGGTGAAAGAGATTTTACATAAAAAAACAGGAGTAAGTTTCATAATACTGTATTATAGATATTTATAAATCCCTATGTTATACATTGTTATTTTACACAAGAATATTCTTCTACACTGGAAATAAATAAGTAACCTCTTTCAGCATCGTGAAACTATTAATGCAGATCACCGATTAAAAAATTTACACGACGTAAGTTAATGATTTATATTTGAAATTGTTCTATTTATGGATTATATACCTTACATTGCATTTTACAGAGATATGTAGAATCTACTATAAGATTAAAGGAGTTATATGAGGATAAAGATGGCATACGCAAAGAGGAAATAGCTGCATTGTCTGGCCCCAATGAGTTTCAGGAGTTCTATGCTAGACTTAAACAAATAAAAGAATTTCATAGGAAGCATCCTAATGAGGTTTGTAATAATATTTGTTGTCATGTCTTAGTAAAAAAAAATATTTGAAGCCACAGGATGTTAGAAATTTTGTTAAATAACATATACTTTTACTACTACTGTTACATTCAGATATGTGTTCCAATGTCAGTGGAGTTTGAGGAGCTGGCCAAAATCCGTGAAAATCCATCAGAGGACTATACCAGTAAGAAATTTTACATTATTGAATCTATTATAATATAAATATACATGCATTTTATATTTATTTATTTATTAAAGTACACATTTTGAAATTCATATTTTCCATATAATAGTTATCACAATTATTTTACAGCACCAGTTGAGTTTACTGATGAGGAGGGCTATGGAAAGTATTTGGATTTACATGAGTGCTATGAAAAGTACATTAACTTGAAGGGTATTGAGGTAAATTTTTAAATAATACTTTTTTTGTAATGGTTATTGAGAATAGGATATATATTTATTTGTACTTTTTTTTCAGAAAATTGACTACATCACATACCTAAGTATTTTCGACCACTTATTTGATATACCAAGAGAGCGTAAAAACAGTGATTACAGAAACTACATAAGGGCATTGTTGACATATTTAAAGGATTTTGTAAACCGTGTAAAACCTTTGATGGATCAGGCACATGAAATGGCAATAGCACATCAGGAATTTGTAAAGCAGTGGGATGCAGGTTCTTTCCCTGGATGGCCGGTAAGGGTTTTTTTTTGGGTTCTTATTTATCCATATTTAATTACTACTTTAAAAATTTCCACACCAAAACTATTAGGAATTTTCGAAACAACTGCCAAGGGGACATGTATATATACATTATAATATTGTAATTTTTTAATTACAGTATAATTAATTAAGTATAGATTTAAAAATATCTTGTTGTGATAAGTTTGCATAAATTCTAGCCATCACGTGGCAAGCACCGTGACAGGCAGCCATCAAACATGGGCCAAAATATATTTTTTAAATATTTTTTTCTGAATTACTATGTGATAACTTGAGGGGGGGGCAGTCTTATCAAATACTATGGGTGGTCACCGAGAGGGAGGGTTTAAAAATTAAATTAAAATTAAATTAAAACTGGTCACATAGTATGGATATGTTCACAAAGCAGTGTAAGATGATAAATTCATCCATAAAAAAAATGCAATTATTTGTATGGGGTGATTTCCCAGATGTTGTCGGTTCAAGTCTGGGTCAATTATTTTATCATTCTATATTTAATTAAAATTGTCAATTATTTCCATTTCTCTGGACATTCATATTATTCAAACAGAAAAATAGCTTATCCAATATTATTTACTTTAAAAACAGCCAAAATTGGACTATACCCTCAATCTATAATTAAAATATGGTGTCAATATTGTTAGAAAGAGACTGGAGGAGCACTAACTAATGTTGGAGCACATTTGGATCTATCAGCTTTTTCATCATGGGAAGAGCTAGCATCACTGGGTTTGGATAGATTGAAGTCCGCTCTGATGGCTCTTGGGTTAAAATGTGGTGGGACCTTAGAAGAAAGAGCACAAAGGTAATTGTCAGCATCCTTTTAACTAGCTGTAAGTTTTTAAATTCATTTCAATTCATAAATAATGTGCTGTTATAAATTTTGGTTTTGGAATTTATTAATATCATTATTTTTTTTTTGTTAATAGATTATTCAGTACAAAAGGCCAGACGGCTCTTGACAAATCGTTAGTAGCAAAGAAAGGAGGCAATAAGGCTAAGGCTTCAACCCAGCAGCGGCACAAAGATATTTCTGCTATAGAGGCCCAAGTATACAGGTACATATTTGAAGTAGCTTAATGGCAAGTTCTTATATATTTACAAAAACTACCATCAAAGAGGATACGAGCTTTCATGTAACTTGTAGATAAAATAATAGAAACCGGATTATATAATGTACACAATTATACACAAAGGTGTCACACGGATATGGAATGTTAGTTAATTGCTATGGGTCGAAATGAAAACAGCAATCATTTGTATTTTTTTAGTACTGGTTGTAATGTTTATGTCATAATATTATATAGTCTATAATTCCAAAAATTGGCTATCACATCCAAAATGAATCCAGAAATAATTGCATATAAACTATTATGCTTACAGAAAAACTAGTCCACTCTGTAATATTAGTATAAATGGATGTTTGTATCACAGGTTTTCAAATATAGTGAGCAGCACGCGAGCGTCCACCATCGAGAACGTCACCCGCAGGGCGGCGCGTGCGGCCGGGGAGCGCCGCGATGAGAGCGATGAAGAAAGCGAAGGCTCTGTAGCAGCTGACCTGGACTCTGATGATGATGAAGTTCCTTATAATCCTAAGAATTTGCCACTGGGGTGGGATGGAAAGGTAATATTTAAAAATATATATGATTTAAGTGGTGTCTCAGTTGAAGTGGTGCTTGAGTTTGGTAAAATATTTTATTTGTTATGCCCACATTTTGCACTTTTGAGAGACAAGTTACAATACTATTAATATGTGTTTATTTATATAAAATTTAAGTAATTATGTTTATCATCCTCATCACAATTACTTGCCACCATAATACTTAAATAATATTATATATTGTTTGCAGCCCATCCCCTACTGGTTATACAAGCTGCACGGGCTGAATATAAGCTATTCTTGTGAAATCTGTGGTAACTATACATACAAAGGGCCGAAAGCGTTCCAGCGTCACTTCGCGGAGTGGCGCCACGCTCACGGCATGAGGTGTCTCGGGATACCCAATACCGCTCACTTCGCTAATGTCACTCAAATTGAAGACGCACTTGCTTGTAAGGATTATGAAGTACTATATTAATATTCAAAATAACCTTGGATGCCTATTTTAAGTTTATCATATATAGAAAAATCGAAATGTTAGTTTATATTATACTTAGGCTAGCATTTTATTTCTGCAAAGTTAGATTGTAGTTGCATCGTTCGAAAGGGAAATTCATTTAGCACCAGCAAAAATAAATAATATATCATTTATACATTGTACAAGCTTATGCATAATTAATGAATATACTTTTCTTTTTTATTTTAGTATGGGAAAAAATTAAAAACCAAAAGGAAAACGAACGTTTCGTAGCTGAAAATGACGAGGAGTTCGAAGATTCTCAAGGCAATGTTGTGAATCGAAAAACATATGAAGACTTGAAAAGACAAGGTCTTCTATGAAGATTTCTTAGGTTTAATTATATCTATTTACTATAAATACATTGATTGAAACTATTGTTAACTTTTTTATCCTAGTAGTACTTTGAACAACACACAATAACAAACGTTGAGATGAGACATTTTCTCATCTCAATGTTTGTTCTTATTAGAAAGAGATGAGAAAGAAAAGATGTTTTATAACTCTATCAAACTATATTTTCCATCGTCTGAACTAAACGCGTTAAGAGTGATGCCTAATTCTGATTATTCATTGGAACAGCAGGCGTTTCTAAGCTATTAAAGCTATATAACGGCCGAAATTAATCTATTTAGAACCTCAAATTGGAATAAACCGTACAATATCTATAATCGCCTGAAAACTGAAATCAATATCACAGGTTGGTTATTGGTACTGAACTGACAACGCAAGAAACGTACTATAACAAGAATCTGATCAGGGCGATACTACTAGCAAATATTTTAAGAGCCATTAAATTTGTTCAATAAGTCTTTCATTCGATCCAAATCGTGCCGAAATATTATGACGTAGATGGTTTGTTCTGAGTGAACACTAGTATTCTGGGTAATATTTAATAGCTTACAAAAATAGACTATAATATTGAAACTGATATTTGAATAGATATTGTGATCTGTGTCTTTGAGTTATCTGATAGCAAACTCTGTCAGTCAGCCGGTGGACAACTTTGAAGTTTGTTTCAAGTCAAATGTCACTTGTCAGGCACGCGTGGTGGTATCATAACAAAGAATTGTACAAAACACATTTTTATTGAAATATAATGACAAAGCTTTGATTAGTCAGACCAGATAAATACAAATTACTCCTACAATGTCTGAAGGCAGGCGTAATAGCCAAATATTTACTGGTGCCCGAGTTCTAGGTTATGTTAGTACACATGTGCCTTTTGTAGCTCGATTTATTAAAAGACGAGGTGAAACACTACTATGTACTAGTGTAGGAAAGTGGTTTCATACTTACGGCTGTGATAAATTTCGTCTCTTAAGCGTGAGCGGTGAACATCCTGGTCCCATTACTTGTATGACTGGTGACAGTTTCCATGTTTACACTGCAAGTGAAAATGATATTTACGCATGGAGACGAGGCTGCGAACTGAAGCATGTTTACAAAGGCCACCAGGCGCCTATACACCAGCTTTTACCTTTTGGTATTCATCTTATATCTATAGATGAAGACAATGTTCTTAAAATATTTGACATTAAAGAGGAATCTGAGTTTCTCGATCTGAAGTTTGATCTAGAACATTTCCATATTACTACTTTATGCCATCCTCCTACTTATCTTAATAAAATATTGCTGGGGAGCAAGCAAGGTCAGCTACAGATTTGGAATATTCGGACATCAAAGTTAGTGTTTACATTTAAAGGATGGAATTCCTCTGTGTCTGTAACTGAACCTGCACCAGCCATAGATGTTGTTGCAATTGCTTTGGCTAATGGAAAAATAATTCTTCACAATCTAAGATTTGATCAAGTGGTTATGGAATTTATTCATGATTGGGGAATGGTCAGTTGTTTATCCTTTAGGATGGATGGTGTACCAATAATGGTAACAGGTAGTACAAAAGGCCACTTAGTTATGTGGGATTTAGAAGAGAAGAGAGTTAAGTCACAGATTCAATCGGCCCACTTTTCAAGAATAGCAGGATTGCAGTGCCTAACATCAGAACCATTAATGGTGACAAATTCTCAAGACAACTCTCTAAAAATGTGGATATTTGATATGCCAGATGGTGGAGCAAGACTTTTGAAGAAAAGGTATAACTTTTTATATTAACACATTTTATACACATTTTATAGTACCTTAATCAAACATATTGCTTATTTTAGAGAAGGTCATGCCTTACCTCCAAACTTGGTACGCTATTGTGAGCCAACAGGGGAAAATATTCTTGCAGCAGGTAGAGATAGCAGTCTTCATATCATGAATACAGTTACGGAAACATTCAACAAAAGTATGGGAAAAGCATCTTACAACAGGAAGGCATCCAAAAAGAAAAGTAAGATTATTACACTTTTAAATTAAATAATATTTCATGTAAATATACACTATTATTTTATTTTAGAAAGATATCAAAATGACAACCACATTCTGTCCCCAATAACAAACATAAGCTCATGTATGCAAAGGGACAAGCAATGGGATAGTATTGCAACACTACATGAGGGCAAGTACTTGGCCACCACTTGGTCATATAATAAAATATGTATGGGAACTCATAAATTGAAACCGCCAGAAATGGAGAAGGGTATTTTATCTACTAGTTTGACAGTCACACATTGTGGCAACTTCGTAATCATTGGTAAGTATTTAGTGTGCTAAGTAACATATATGTTTGACCCACTTCGAACCTGGGCTTAGTTTAAATAAAACTATTTTTAACACATTAAGCTTGCACATAATTAGAATTAACAGTTACTGACAGACAACTATACATGAGCTTAATTTGATTATAATAAGTTTTGTGTATTATTGTTTGAAAGAAATGTTAATTACCTGAAGTTATATTTGTATATGTATTAATCATTAGAACCTTGCATATAATTTAAGCAAATATAGAATGAAAATTAAATACAGGCAGGGATTTCGAACCACAACCACTGGGAAAGCATCTGTCTTATGTATAATATTTTTTAATTATTAACATAATATGTTTATAGGTATATTAAAACACCATGCATATACTTTATTTAACACAGCACTTGGCGTTCTAGTCAACCAATTGCACTTGAATTATAAATAAAAAAGTATTATGTATAAATACTTATTCTTTTCAGGTTATAGTAATGGCGAAATTCACAAATTTAACATGCAATCAGGACTATACAGAGGTCACTATGGAAAAGAAAACAAACAAGCCCATAAAGGAGCTGTGAGGGGCGTTGAGACAGACCTATGCAATCAAAGAGTTATTACTGTTGGAGCTGACGATAAATTAAAGTTCTGGCATTTCAAAGCTGGTGAGTATTTATAATTACTAATAATTATATAGCAAATTTCTTTGAAAAAAAAAAAATATTTGTTTACAATTTGTCTATGGAGTATGAATATTTAAAAATAAAAAAAATAATATAGAAAATACTTAGACTTTGGGGAGCATCTCCAAATAACTTATTTTTCCATACATAGTTTCATGTATATTTTTTTTTAGCTACAACCCCTTACCATGTATTGAGGTTGGATGAATCTGTAAGTAGTACAAAATGTCACAGGGACAGCGGTCTGCTTGCGTTAGCAAATGAAGATTTTTCCATAACTCTGGTGGATATAGACACAATGAATGTAGTTAGAAAGTTTGAAGGTCATGTGGGAAAAATTAATGATATTGATTTTGATTGTCAGAGCAGGTACGTTTATATATTACAAGTTGTAGGTTATTTGGTTTTTAAATATTGTGTTTATTATTTATATGTTTGTAAAGCAGATTGGTCTCTAGAGTCTAGTGGGAAGTTTTGTTTATGCAGGGTGGGTGAGTGTTACATGGAAAAAAAAATAAAGTATAACGCTTTTATGGATTTTTCTCCTACTGAGAAGACATATTCACTAATAAAATAATTCATAACAATGGAATAAAAAACATATTAAATTCAAGTAAATAAAATAATACAAAGTAAGACATTTTAATTTAAATAAATATAGAATGAAAAATAAACCGATACCGATTCCTTATTAGGTAGATTCTTAGGTACTCGAATCCCTGCCCGTATCGGTTTATTTTTCAATATATATTTATTTTAATTAAAGTAAGCTTAAGATGGCTGTACATGTTTATAGATATTTTGAATAATTAATACATTTTTATAAGCATTGGTTGTCGTAAACGGAGCTGGCATGTTCCATACTCTAAGTAAATATCGCTTAAGCTACAGATGTGTGTGTTTCAGTTCGAAAAAGACAAATAATATCTTGAAACAAACCTTCTGGTTAAATTTGTTTCAACTTTTATATGTTTGCCAAAGGCTTAATTAGAAATTAGAGGTTTAATTTATTGTAACGTTGTTCTTTTCACCCTGCATATAGAGGTTTCCGAAATTTAATTTAACTGGATAAAAAAGTAACCCATGTCAATACTAGCCTTTGAATTGTTTTAAAATAATATTCGACTTCTGCGTACAAAGAAAGAAAAACAAACCAACGATTTCAAATTCATAATATTTTATGAAATTAACTTTATCAATATTTTGTAGCGAAAGGATTAATCATTAAAATTCAATTTATTAAAAAAAAGAAGCATAGCGTTTTTAAAATTAAAAAAGACAAGTTTTTAGAGAATTTAAATAATACTTATTATAGGTGGTTGGTGACATCATCTATGGATTGTACAATATGTACGTGGGACATTCCCACAGCACAGCTGGTTGATATATTCTCTGTAAGTTTTTACTATGCATTTAAACTGGAACATTTTTTTTTATCAATTTTATTAAAGTAATCTAAATACATATCTTGATATACATATTAATTAATAACTAGATTTATTTATTAAAATGTATTTTTTTTAATTAATACTTTTTTAGAAGTTTTGATTACTTCATACATTTTGAAGTAGTATTTTATAAAAAACTCATGAAGTGATTTAAAAATAAATTAATAATCATCAGGTAGAACAACCATGTACATCCCTCAGCATGTCCCCCACTGGGGACTATCTAGCCACCGCTCACGTGGGCGAGCTGGGCGTCTGTCTTTGGGCCAATAGACTGCTTTATACCAAGGTGTTCCTCAAGCCCGTCGATAGACTGGATATACCACAATTAAGTGAGTTATTCATTAATTACGAATAAACCATTTTTTATACAAAATTTAACGATTTTTGCCTTTTTGTTTTAAAAAATTTTTTATAAAAAAATTAACGATTTTTGCCTTTTTTTGTATAGAATTACCAACCACTGCGGCAGAGAAACCAGATATAGATGATATAGGAATTATAGATCTAGGTGATGAGGCGGAATATAAATCTCCAGAACAGATCAGTGAGGAACTTTTAACGTTGTCTGGACAACCTACTTCAAGATGGCTCAATCTACTTAACTTGGATGTAGTCAAACGTCGAAATAAACCTAAGACACCGTTAACTGTTCCGAAATCGGCGCCATTTTTTCTACCAACTATACCCAGCCTTGATCTTGAATTCGATTTGGAAAAGGATAACGAAAGAAATTCAAGGAAACTGCTCATACCAGACACATTATCAACTTTGACGCCATTCGCCAAAAAGTTGAATTCATGTGAAAATGAAGAGGAATATAAACAATGTTTGGATAAATTAAAACAAATGTCGCCTTCCTCAATAGAGGCTGAGATGACCAGTATGGCGCCCGACGCCGGTGGGTCCATTGAAGTAATGAAGCATTTTCTCATCATGTTAGACATTTTACTCAAAACTAACAAAGACTTTGAACTGGCACAGTCTTATTTGAGTTTGTTTTTAAAAATGCATACAAAAATCATTGCCACCGAGGAAGAACTACGGCAGCCGTTAGAATCTGTTGAACAATCAGCGACACAATCTTGGGCGAGACTGCAAAATCATTTAATGTATAATATATGTGTTGTTAAAGCATTAAAAGATATGTAATAAATATTTTTTTATTATCATTTAAATGGATCAAAACGAAATAAAAGATATAAAATGTACAATTATTATTCCTATCTTTATCCTTATCTTAAAAGATAATATTCTATTTCCTTCAAATATCAATAAGGTTCTTGCGTATCCAATAAGTAGCCACTCATCGTTTTGCGGCTTCGTAACCGCTTTGAGTCGCTTATTGAATATTTTTCAAGGGAATTAAGATTCTATCGCTCTGAAGCCCGAGTTCATTAAAAGCATAGCCGTCTCAATTCTCAATAAGTATTCAATTCTGGAAGTAGGCGACTCTTATTGCAATGAAAAATTGATTTCGCTCCTTTGTCTTATAAAATTTAGTACTTTTAATATCATCATCTCAAATATATTAAAGTTTTATTTACCAAGTGAATGACCTGGTAAGGATTACTTACTTCAGTCAATTTAATTTTAGTGACTCATTTAAAATTGGTGAAGCGTTACTGATTGTTTAAAAAAAAAAAGTTTCTTGTAGTCTATAATAGGTTTTCTAAAATGATTAAATGTAAACGTAAGAAATCAATTCCTCACTTTTATACCTTAACGTAATTATTACATCCATATTTTATAATACTTTAATGTAAAAGTGTCCATATACCCACTGAATATATTTTAATCTGATATAAGTCGAGCACGGAAATAAAACGGTCTCATTTTATATTACGGGCGACTCATTCCAAGTCATTTAACTTTTTCAGTTGAAAGTGACTTCAGATATTATAGAGTGGAACTGAGCTCAGCAACCATTTCGTGGTCGGTATTATGTCCCTGTGGAATTAATGTTCAATATTAAACTGGAGATTACAGTGGCCAGTAACTAAGAAAACGGATTAAAATATAACCTTAGGTTTTATGAGTTTACTTCGTCTCTGAAAATAAATGGTTCTATTACAATATATAATAAATATCTATGGAATAGATTTTAGAAATCTCGGTTAACTGTACCTAGTTATTTATAATTAATTATCCAATACGAAGTTGGCTTTAAATTAATTATAATTTTGACATAATATGATTCTTCTTAATTCTTTTATTATTTATATTATTATATATTTATTAACTACCCATTGCCAAAGACTGCTTTGCCTCGCCCAAAGTAATAAATAATCTCATCAACTATGGTATATATTTTTTTTACTACTGTACATTTCTTTATTTAACGAAATATAACTCATTTAAACAACTAAAAAAACATTTTATTTCTTGTAATGCGCGAATAAACAAAAAGACAAACTTGTAAACACAAAACTGCCTATAACTCGAGGAGTTATGAATGAAAAATAAATAGGTGGGTACTAAACTTATCCGCGTCTGAAAATAAGGTAAACATGAAAGTTTAATAAGGGCAACATAATTGTCTCGTGAAAAAATTCTGAGCAATTCGTTATTGAACATTCTTTAATTGAAAGCAAAATTTAACAAAGTTTTCCGAAATTCTATCATTAGTGCAAGGGTTAGTTTTTATGCCGAAGTCCATTTCACCCACTACATTATTTTGTACACTAGTTTTATGTAAAAAGGGGGGTGAATGAGTAGACAGATCAGGAATGGGTGAGAAATTACCGCCGCTTACGATTTTTTTTTATATTAGACGACCCACAATCAAACAATTTATCAAATAACTCTTCTATCAGTCAAATATAATTTATAATATATATCTTATGGGTGATCTTGAGCTAATTTGCGTTGCATTTAGATACCCCATGATCCTTTACAAGTGAAATATTGAGTTTAACAAATTGCATTTATGTTCTCTTGAGAAATAAGTACATTTATGTTGAAATGTGGAACTACGAGCTGAAGGATTACTTCAAACTTAAATGCAATTTTTTACTTCAATTACCTACAGTTTATATTACAATCTTGAATCTTCTAAAGTGAAATGAATACTTATATGAATTGAACTTCAATGAATTGATACTTGATACAGTGGCTGTTGAAATAGTTAAAATGTTTATTGTGTGTGTGTGAAATCCACATCTAACCATCAAATATTGACAAATGTTTGACGGTAAGATGTAGATTTCGCTTTCTTTAAAGAAATTAAACTCCCAAGTGAAGATTCATCCAAAATGAAGGTTTATATATATATATATATATATATAATTATAATAAATAAATAATATAATAAATATAAATATATATATAATATATATATATATATATATAATATAATATAATAAATAATATATAAATATATATATATAATATAATAAATATAAATATAATAAATAAATATAAATATAAATAATAAAAAAATAAATAAATAATATAATAAACAATTATAATAATACATATTGTATCATATATATATATATATATATGATACAATATTAACCAGCGATCTAAAAGCCTTTTCGTAATAATATGAAAGTGTTTTTGATGAAATATTTATGACTCAATTCCCGTGTGTGCAGTGAGCGAGTGGTTTGTAAATTAATGTATGAATTTGTATGAACATGTTTAGACAAATTTAGTTCGTTTTATATTTAACTAAACAAATATTTAATTAAAAACTAAAACAAAACTATCGACACCGACAGGATTGGAACCAAGACTAGAAAATTTAACTTTTAGCTAGGCAAGTCTAGCGATACATAAGTTATAGGTACAAAATTTAAAGTTTTAGTTTTTAGTCCAAGACTATTTATTTATAAGATAAAAATGATGAACAAACATATATATAATAAGCAATGAGACGAAAACGAATGAAGTATATTTTATTCTGCTTTAGCTACTTTTCTGCGGCGCAAAAAAATATGGAAATTTGAGACTTTAGAAAAGGTTGTAAATTATGATTGTACGTTTCTCACTTCTTTTTAATCTGTTTGCTTATTTTCATGTCATTAAAACAATTGCTGAATCGACTGAAGTATCGTGTTTACTGCTGATTGTCAAACACTAGTCTATGGGAAGTTATGGAATATTTATGTGAAAAAGTTATGAAAAATAGACTTTTGCTTTCTGTGATTAAAAGAAAAAAAATCACTTATTCAAATGTTTTTGGAAAATCATGCACTAAAAATAAAAATATGGTTTTATATATAATGAATAGAGTTTTTTGTTAAAAAGAGGGTTTTTTTATATACTTCCCGTTTTCTTATAAAACGTACATAAATTCTGTGAGCGACATTTTTACTCAAATATTGATGAATTTTAAACCTATATACAAATAAATCGTTAAGAATTCTCATATGATCAGTGAAATTACAATTAAAAATCGTTGTAATTTCGAAAACGGCAATTCATTACAAGGTTAACAAAATGAATCTCTTAATTACGTTAGTAGTCTTTAGATTAAAAGATAAAATGAAAACTCTTTTAGCACATAAAACGTTAAATGTAAATTTTATCAAATTTCGGTTGTTGATAATTGCTTAATTAAAAGTAAACATTGGGGCTTACTCTGTCCACCGTTATTCTAGTGTGCAAAGTTTGAACGGCTCTCAATATTCCAAATGTAATATGTATGTTATTGATTGTACAGTGAAACGTGTTTGATAACGGTAAAGGCTGAGTAAATATAACGAAAACAATATTTTATTTTATAGGATTATTAACAAAGTAACTGCAAAAATATACCTAAATATTAATATAGATAAACTTTTTCGACATTTGGTTGAATCGTACATATTACTGCTGAAGTACTTACATCAAGTTCCAGCGGCAGGGTGTGACAAAGAAGTTTGGAAAGCTCCCATGAAATTATATAGTAGCGGTTGGCGGCAGTTAGCGGGGCTTGGCGGGAATTGGTACCTTCAAGTCGGCTGATCTAGACATCTTTGCACCGACATCACAGACTTGATATATTTGACTTTTTCAAATTAATAGAATAGCATGGCCGTGTTCGAATAACAAGTTTGTGTACGATCTATTGTGAGGTCGAATATCTTACGAGTAAGTTATTGTTGTCTTTCCGGCAACAGTTACAATATAATTATTTATGATTATGAAATTGTACTACATTTTCATTAATTTATTGTCTGCAAAATATGTAATGAATTTGAATTTTTTTTTTGTGTTATTTTTTTAATTTTTACCCAATTTGTAGCTTTTCTGATAAAAGATAATGAAAACTAGATAAGCACTGGCAATTAGAAATAGTGAATATAAGACAGCGTGTACCACGGTCGTTAATATGTCAACAGGATGGACTGACTTGATCTGTCAGAGACTCGTCCACGTCACTGGTCTGATTGATTTATACAAATAGACGATAATGTGGTGATTGTAAGGAAAAGTCGAAAATGTTTACGAACTTGCTTTAGAAGGCATCAAAATTAAATAATATCTTTTATAACTATTTCGTAACCTACAAGAGTTGGATTATATGAATTTTAACAATAATATTTTTACTTTTTACTTTCAAACTATTTCGATCGAATATTGAAGTCGATTTTCGGTTTCTGATTTGCTTAATTTTGCAGTTGTACAAATTTGATAGGTATATATTATATAACCGACGATAACGTGACTCAAAATACATATTGTTAATTGTTTCAAACATCCGGTTTATTATTAAGGCAAAGGCAAAGATCCGTGGTAGTATTATCTAGTAAGTAGTAAGCAAAAGTAGTTCTATAGTATATGGTATATGGTAGTAATTCTAAAGTAATGTAGGCACGTAAAGTGGTTAGTTATAACCTTGTTGACAGTAGATACCTATTGTTGTTAAGTTATCAAGCTTGAATTTATTTGTGATAAATTTTGGCTCGAATTTTTTGTGCCAAATTTTGGCTCGAATTTATTTGTGGCAAATTTTGGCTCGAATTTATTTGGGCCAAATTTTGGCTCGAATTTATTTGGGCCAAATTTTGGCTCGAATTTATTTGGCCCAAGAGGAATTTGTTTGAGACTCAAATGAAAACATTTTGTAAGTGTTAATAATAACAATAAACTAACAAATAATATACAGTGCGTGGTAAAATTATAGAGTTAAATTAAAATTAATGGTAGTATACAATACGACTAAAATAAACTATAGAAACATACATAATAGTTGAGTCAGCTCAAAAAGAGAAAAGGTAGAAAATAAATTAAAGATAAGACTTGTCAATTAAAGAAGAATAATAAAGTAGAGATAGTAATTATACATGAAATAAATTTTTAGAGTAAGAAAAATCCATTGATGCATGGATTAACTGAGGATCTGGTGGCAACAAATAGATTTCGGGCGGTTCTCCAGGCAAATGGCACAATATCCGGGCCAAGATACTGTCGCGTTCACGAGTGTCGTCCCCGTTAATCCCGAGCTTGTGTGAATAGTATGAAGTGTAACTGTAGTAAAATATGTAAGTATGGTGTTGTCTCAATGGGTGAGTAGTCGTATGGTGTGAGTGTATAGTCCTTGTGACTCTCTGTCTTTGCGTGGCTGCGCGGCCTAAGCGTGCTGTGTATGAGTGAAGTAGTGTTCTTATATGAATTAAGAGAGGTGGTTAAGGAGCGTGTCTCCGTGACCAAGGACTTGAAATGGAAGAAGGTGAAGAAGTTTGAAGGTTATGGACAAAGTGATGGTCCAAAGTCGAGGCTGTTGTCTACTTTGGAACGGATGGATGTAGAGATGGAGCAGGACTGTGAGGTAGGCCTGTGTGAGGTAAGGAGTTTGTTTTGGATTATAGAGTTATTTTTGGTGCAGTTGAAGCATTGAGATTGCTTGTCGTCCTTGGTCGGGCAGGTGGCTATGGTGTGAGTGTCGCTGGCGCAATGGGTGCATATTGAGACTTCGAACCGGCACGAAGGGCGAGAACGGGTCCACGTGCATCCTCTGATGGTCGAGGCTATCAAGTGCGAGGTTATATAGCAACTCTTTCGATGGCGACTAATATACCGAATTTTTGACCAGAAAACTATAGAAGAAGCTACAATAATGGCAGAGATAGCGAATATACACTTATTCTAAGCAGCGACTTTAGTCCGGTCAAATTAGACATTCGGTGCTACATAAATTCGCAACAAGCTGAATTTTGGTACAATTGTTCAAAACACGATTATAAACAATAGCTGAAAGTTCCCCATCATTCCCGTGTGTGGAAAAATTTTTATTCAAGGTCAAATGTCAAAAAAATTAGTTTTTCGCGATTTTCAGCAAAACGGTAAGTTTTATCAGAAAAATACCTCAGACTAAAATTGTAGATCATTAAATTATCTATAAAAAATATATCAATACTTTTTTTCTCACGAGACACCGTTTCGGAGATATCGCAGTGTATAAAGTTGTAACAGTTGCAATTGTCATAACATGCATGAGTGCGTCACGTATATTCATCCCTAGAGTAGTAATATTATGTAGTATAGGTTAAAATATTTTTCTGTCGGTCATTGTAACTTGCACTTAAAATATAAAATATACATCAGCTATAACTATAAGAATATCAGGTATAATGAAACCCAGTCCCTTAATTTATACGTAAGTGTAGCCTTGGAACAACATCTGTCTTCTGTTCAATAATTCAACTCAACATGAGATCATCACAAGTGGCATTCACTTTGTTAAAGTTATTTGCTATTCTGAGATGTGATCGTAAAAAAATAAAAAGAATAAAAATCTTCAAAAATAAAAGATATAAAAAAAATGAATTCTGACTCTTCCATTTGACGTGTACGTAAGTGAACACTGGCATTGGTTAAAAGTGGAAAACATAATAAAATTATATAAAACTCCTACTTATTAATATATATATGGAACTCTGGTTTGAATCGATTCATAAACAAAGCACAGCTCAGCACATTAAACTGATATAAAATTAATATTATTGCAATGTAACATAGTAATGTAAAATCCCGTTCTATTTAACCCTTTGAGGATTACGCGGTGCGGTTTATTTATATATTGTAAAAATAGATTTAAGTTTATTGGAAATAAATTATTAAAAAATAAAAATATTTCCTTAGATATTTTCAAAACATTTACTTATATTTCCGTTAAATATGGTTATTTTGAACAATTTCAAAGTAGCTTCAGATTTCCCAAGATATTAATTGCTTCTTCCATTCCTAGTCATCATTATCTTTGTGAATATGCGCAGAGTTGAGCACGAAATACGTTATTTGCGGTACCGCTATAAACGTACTAGAATCTTTCATTTGTTATTTTACTTTTCATTAACGTATATAATTCTCTGCAGACTGAAAATGCTAATTCTAAATTGTATATTTGCATTCAAATTGTGATTGGTTGACATTTCAAACTGTCAAATTGTTAAATTAATTGAATAAACCATTCTAGACCTACCGTAAGTACAAAGTAAGTACTTTTAGGGTTACACTATAAATTAAATTAGGTACAGATAGGGTTACACTATAGACAGATAAAATACTACTTTACAATAGGTATTCTTTAATATGAAGTTTTTGCTACACGCCAATAATACCAAAAAGTTTTTTACGAGATAAAGCCTCTGGCTATTCTTTGAACTGACTGTTTATATCGTCAAAGAATTTTCCACGCGCCTTATATATTTTATTGTACTAGTTATTTAAGCTTTTAGTATTTCTGTCTTGTTTGATTAATATACAAATTGAAAGAATATATTTATTATGTAGGCCTTTTTTATATTTACAAATATTCTATAAATAACTAACTAATTCGCAATCATCGTGTTCAAAAGGCAACGCCCGGTACATGTAATTTATCTTTTATTAGGATGCCTTAGATTTTGTTTATATATTTAAATATTCACACGTTGTCTTGGTTTTTAAAATTAGCATTTCATCAATAGTGGCAAAGTATGAACGCTGTTCCAAAGATTTTTCCTATCCTAAAAACCTTATTTATCATTGATAAGGGCCTTTTATATTAGAAACGAACTTGAATTTTGTCACATCTTATAAGTATTTGGGTTTGTCTATTTATGCAAAGTGTGTACGGTTACTATTAAGCCCGAAATGTGGATAATTCTTCTACGGATACTTCAGTTTGACTGATATATGAAAAGCTTCAGACACCGTAAATTATATAAACTCACACGTACACTATTATTAAATAATTATTGTTTAATGCTATAAAATACTCTTCTCTACTCTCACCCATAGTAACGTAATCTTCTACTGCATAAAATAATATTGTTGAGATACTAATTAATTAGTTTTTGTTAGCCCAAAATGACATGAAACAAGGCAAGCGTGTGTTGGGATTACCAACACAAAGCAGCGGTTGACAAATAAATCTAATTTGGGTAAAACAACCATTTATTATATTATATATTAATTCATCTTGCAGCAAAAATGGGGAGCCATTCGTGGAGTGTCACTTCACTATTTTACATTGAAGCATCGAAATTCACTTAACATCGACTAAATGTTATATTTTAACTTTGATACAATAGAATGGCAACATGGAAACTCACTTGGTTAATAACCTGCCGTCAACATCATATTATTTTAGTAATTTAACAATGAAATAAAGAACAATATTGTAGTAATTGTAGCAATTAAATTGGGTAAAAAACTTTAATCATTTTAACAAGTTTGACTCATAAATTATTATTAGCAGGTATTATTATAATATATTATTTAACTGAACGGTATGAGTACTTACATCTCTTTTTAATAATATGGGTATAAATATATATGTACTAATAGTTAATATAAATATATTTAGAAACAAGCTAAGCTTTTATATAAACTTATGGTAAATTAAACACTTATATTTAAAGTTTTATCTATAACTTTATTAATAGTGCCATCTTAATGATTTATGTTCAAAATAGTACATCACTAATAATACACAAATATTTCAAATGCAATATTTGGTCGCCATCAAAGCTCAAGCTGGTTCACGACTAAACCATTACCAGTTCAGACTCAGTCTTAATGCAACTTTAGACAGACTAACCAAGAATTACCGCTTATGTAAATATTACATAAATTATGTACAAGTATTGCAAAAAGTACTACAGTGAATTAATATTGTGAAATACGAACCTCTGTTTTATATTTATTATAAATGTATATACTATGTGTTATATGCATATCAAAACAATTAAGTTTATAAAAAAAGCCATTGGTAAAAACAAAATTTTTATTTTTCTTGTAAGAACGTTTAAAATTAAAACGATGTCATTGCGCCAATAACCGTCAAAGTTACAAAATATATTACACTTGCTAATATATCTTAATGGAAGACGATAAACAAAGAAATTCTTATTTAAAATTCAATCATGATTGACAGCGAGATTAAAGCCGCCTTTGCAAGTAAGAAGCTATTAATGAGAGAGTGGCTCTCATTTCATTTTGTAATGAAATGAGAACATTTAAATAGGCTTCTTTAAACGTTTAAGAATAAATAAGAATTATAACTACTAATACTAAGCTTAGTTTTTAACTAATCGTCTCTTAATATTTTTATTTTTTTTATATTGTTATTATAGCTGAAATAAATTTTTAAGTGATTCAAATACATAACGTACTTTAAATGTGTTTATATTTTGTTATAACTTAGTAAATAGAATGAAATATATTATTATATATTTGCTACCTATAATATCATTCGGAATATGAATTAAAGATGAGTCTTCTATAGTTATTATTATTTGAGAGCTACTTCATCTAAAGAGCTGAGGTTCACTTTGTGGATGGAAATGGAAATTATCAATTATCATTTTGATAATTTCAAATTTCCGGACGCAAAGCAGTAAATCATACATATATTCGTGCTAGAATAACGCGTACAAAACCCAAAGAGAAAGAATAAAAGTAAAACGTAATTTTCATACATTTTGTAAATATTTTTTTGGGTTTTTTCCCTTGATAGTATTTTACTTAGGCATTGTGTTATTGTAAGCCATATTATAGTGAAGCAATACATTCAATGAAAAAGTAAATAAGATACTTGACATGCGTAATATGGAATGGTTTCTGAGAAAATACTAATGATTCTCTAAACAAAAAAAAAAACCATTAATCTTAGCTTTAATAATATAATTGGATTTATGACAATGTATTATTTTGTATAAATATTGTGTAGTTGTGTTTTATCGATGTGGATGTTATTATTTCTAAAAAAGTTAAGTAGTAAAAATAGTATAATAGAAAATAATATTGAAATTAAACGTGGGTATGTTGCCATACTTTGGTAGGTGGAAAAACGCTCTATTCAAATTAAATTTAACCTCTAAACGAGGAATTTGGGTTGGTCGTTCGAGGACCAACCCAGAATCCTATATTTTTAGAAATCGATATATAAGATCCATTTTAAGTTCGAGTAAATTAATTCTCTTCTCTTTTATAACATCGTACCATCCGTTCGGGAGCTATGATGACACAGACCGACTGACAGACACACACACAGACACGTCAAACTTATAACGCCCCTTTCTTTGCGTTGGGGATAAATAAAAGGTGGACGCAATAAAGACTACTAGCTCAGTATGAAATGTACCACAGAGAGATTTTTCTATTTACAGATATTTTCGGGTAGCAAAAGAGAGACATCAAAAAAAGAGAGATAGAAATCTAATACATGTGTGTTTGTTTGTGTGTGTGTATTTATGTGTGTATGTACTAATACCGCACTAAATTTATCTTGTTTATTGCTTTTATTACCTCTGAAAATAGACTAACAATTAAATAGTTTAAGTTGTAAAAACGTGTAGGTATATCAAAAGACACGGCGAGAAGTCCGCGTCGTCCTCACAGTTTGTTGCCATTTGTTGCATACAGGTTTTTATAAGTTTTGAAGTTATACATTAAAAAAACCATTTTCCTAATTTTAACAAAACATGGAGGTAATGTAATCCATTAATCAAATAATACATTAATTATATTTTCAAAATAGCTGTTTTTAAAATGTTCCTCGTTTGTAAACACTGTTCATTCTCCATTTACTCTTTTAAGTAAAAAACGCAAAATATTATGTAGCAAATATTATTCCCTCTCATCTCATCTCTATTAATCTGCTTTTTCATCCAAATTTTAGTTTATTTTAGTTTGTTTTAGTTTATTTAACAAATAGTGAAATAGGCTAGTATGAGAATCGACGAAAATTACAAAAGTAAATACATATTGTAATGTGGAGAAATCGAATTGAAGAATTAGTTTAAATTTTTGTGCATTTATTTATTGACATTACAGTTTGAAGAACAACCATTTATTCCAGCGAGTTTAATCATACTTCAATTTATTGATACTCCAGAGACTGTTCGAATAGTATAAATATGGATATCGCTTTGTTTCCAGAAATAATCCTAATAAAACAAGTTTTTAATAATATAAGTAATAAATAATCTTTAATAATATATATGTCTTAAAAAGATTCACAAGCGACCTAAAAGCCTTTTCCACGTACTTTTAATAATATGAAAGGGTTTTTGATGAAATATTTATGACTCTGAATCCTCGTGTGTGTGGTTGCGAGTGGTTTGTAAATTAATGTTTGAATTGGTATAAAACATGTTCAGACATGTTAAGCTTGTTTTATATTTTAAATAAATATAGAGTGAAATATTAATCAATACCGGGATGAGAAGCTGCGACCCTTGGGAGGTCCCTGAAAGATGTTTGTAAATTATTTACGGGACTTAAAAACAAACAAAAAAAGTAGCCACGTTCCCATACATTATTTATACAATATATGTAATAACCTATGTTTTTCATGGAATAATTAGAACATCTGTATTTCCCCAAAGTTTCAGTTTATAGTTACTACGAAATATTTATATAATTAAAAATATTAGGCGATCCAAATCTTTTAGACTGTAAAAAGAGAAATTGTAAAGGACGTGTTGTGACGTATTTGATTCAACTTTTGTAATTTATCTTCAGTTATAATATAACGTTGCTGAAAAATATTGAACTTGAGACATTAGAGAATTATGTAAATTACGTAATGATTTTTCAAATCTGTCTGCAAATTCTCGTATCATTTAAAAACCATTGAGCCGGCTGAAGTATCGTTTTCACTGTTGGGTGTTAAAATTTAAACCTAGAGGAAGGTATGGTATAGGTATGTGATATTTTATATGTAAATGGCTTTTTAGGAAGCTTATTAAAATGAACCTAGTAAGAGAACGAACTGGATTTTTCTTATATACTTATTAAAATGAATATTAACTTTAATGTAAAACGTTAAAAATTGTCAAATCATTAATGAAATAACATTCAGTAGTTATATCCATTATAAATTAAAAAGGTTAAAAAATGAATGTCTTGTTTAATTTAGTATTCACTAGATTAAAATTAGCACTCCGAATGTAACCTGTAAGTCGTATCAAATTCTAGTTGTTGATCATTGCGTAATTGAAAGTAAACATTGGGGTTTACTCTGACCACCGACATTTTAGTCTACAGAGTTTGAACAGCTCTCAATATTCCAAATGCAAAATGAATTATTATTGGATGTTCAGTGAAACATGTTTGAGAACGGTTAAAGATTGATTAAGTTTGATAAAAATTATATTACATTTCGTTAGGATTTTATCTAAGTAATCTAAAAAAAATAATTATTTAAAAAGGTATTTACAATAACTTTAATTTAGTAAAAAACAAAGTATCGATCGCTTCATACCCACGGTGCATCGTCCTCAAAATATCCAAAAATAATGTATTATTGTAGCCCACAAAGATTACTTAATTCGTGTTTTTTTTTTTTTTAAATTTGTGATTAAAAATATAACATGATATGAAGCTGTCAAGAATAATAGTTTGTGACTTCAGCACAATAACTCTTACTCCATTGGATACATTCCAATTTTAAATTAATGAAGCATTACCAGATTTTAAAAGCAATATTACTCTGCCATATTTCTTTAGGTCAGGAAACACTCCACAAGAAATACAGGTCGTTTATAAATCATTGTTCTTATTACCGTTCTATGAAACAAATACAGAACGGTTACGAAAAGAACCGTAAGAAAATACATTTTTATTTTTAAAACTGGCGGAGGGAACTACTTCTAAATTAAAAGCATTTTTAAAATCCACGGAATAGAGAAAGTGACTATTGTACATATATCCAATAATATGCAAATAGTATGCCCGATAACTTCAATTGTAATTTAAGATTCACGTATACTAATAGCTAAATCGTTAATCGTTAATTAATTACGCAGTTTGTAAGCAAAATCTTGCTGAAGCCAAGCAAAATTTCTGCTATCAACATCACGCCTCGAAGCTATGAATATATCACTGATTAATAACATTCCATAAAATTATTTTTTACTGATTAATTCAGTTAGTAGTTAGTTATTATAATTCTTAGATTCTACTCAACAATGAAATTAATTTACAGTAATATTATTCAAGAACCAGTCTTAGCAAAATTAATTGAAATTAGCAGATCATATCATACAATCATTTATCATGTTATTATTTCCAATTTTATTATTCTAAAAGATGAAATCTAACAAAAGGATGACAACAACAGCTGAAACGTTTGAAAATTAACGCCCATTCCTTTCATTAAAATCATGGCCGTATTGAGTGGCCTATATTTGAAATAGGTAAAAATTAGTGAAATAGGTACTCTAAATTATTGTGGGGTTAAAAGAACAGACGGTTCTCCTGATACTGGAGCCGTTGATCATGGACATATGCTAGGAAGTAATGGGAAAGAAAGAGAGAGAGAGAGAACCGTTTTAGAGTGAGATGATAACAATTAGAAGAAAAAGTGGTACAGTACCACTTTTAAAAAGCGTTTTTAGGTTAAGGTACTGATGAATTCATATGTAAAAAATAATACATTTGTATACATTTGGCACTTGCAAAATAATAAAGCTGGTAGATTCTTTTAAAATAAATATTAAAGCTGTTTGAAATACGCGTTTGTACGAAAGGATTTCCTATAATAATATATATTTATGATTCATAAAAACATATAATCCATGTTTCCAATTCTCTGTTTATTTACTCGCATGTTAATAATTTCCTGGATTACAGGAGCTTATAAACAGAAAGGGAGTTTTTGCTGTATTTATATAAAGGTATGCGAAATATTTATTTTTATATAAGATTCTTGTTTGAGATATCTTTAATTTATTTTTTAAAGTAGTTAAATATATTGTAAAAGCAACTAACATAAAATGTAAAAGTTAAAATAAACTTTTTTTTATTTGAAAACAACACCTAAAATGTGAGTAAAAAAAAATTAAACATGACATCCCTAAACACTCACAGCAGCCCACTAGAAGAGTACACTAGACCCTTCTAGTATCAATTGTCTATTTAGAAATGTTTCTTCTTTTTTAAAATAAATATAGAATATAGAATGAAAAATAATCCGCTACGGGCAGGGAATCTTGGATACGGGGAAATAATTTATTACTCTTAACATAGCTATACATGTTTGTAGACATTTTCGAAAATTAATGTCGGTTGTGTATATTCCTGAGGATATTGTTGTCTCGTCATCCAGACCGGACATATTCCTGTACTCTAGACAGTTAAAGCGCGTGATACTTGTGGAGCTTACTGTTCCGTGGGAAACTAACATCCCCAAAGATCACACAATTAAAGTAAACAAGTATTACGAACTGACCAACGAACTGACCAGGAATAGGTATATAGTTAAAATGTACGCGGTAGAAGTGGGAGCGAGAGGTATAACAGCGAAATCTCTCTATAACCTACTTAAAGATCTTGGCCTCTCTAGAACTATCATCAGTACATTTCTAGAACGTACTTCAAAGGCGGCATTGGTAGGTTCATTCCAAATTTGGTTAGGTAGAGAGAGGAGCGCAACCAGTTGATGGTGAGCATGAATGCGCATTTTAAAGGAGCCCCTTAAACCTACACTTGGGTCGCAAGTCCCAGGGGCTGTTTGCACTCCTCTCCCTGCAGCGCGATGGGCCCGGCACCCGCACGGTGAATCCATGGAATGCTAAGAAGCTTCGTCTCTGTCTCTTTTCAATGTTAATCTACACTGGAAAGCTTGAAACATTGGTTAGGTTTTTCGATAGACGCCTAATAGACGTCACGACAATCTGTATAAAGACGAATGTATAGAATGCTAAATTCACCGAGAAGGATAGCGAAATGGTAGTTCAGTTAGTATTGTGACGGGACGGTTTCCACAGGTTGACAAATCACGGGTTCGAAACCTAAGATATGGCCTTTTTTATGGGAAGTTATATTAATACGTTCATGTACATTTTTGAAGCGTGTACTTTTACTAAAAGGGAAAACAATTTTTAAAACCACTGGCCACATAAGCCCGAGAGATAAAAGCGTCGTTAAAGATTAGTAAATGAAAAGAAACCCAAAACTTTCCTGCTTCAGCACAACTCTTACTCTTACTTATTTAAAAAAAATAATAAGTTAATAAGAAAATATTAAACTTCTGCCATATTTATTAAATCGAAATAAATATTTACATACCTAAAATGTGTATACAGCGAATGAATATTTTGATTAATTCTGTACAAGATTATACAACTAAATAATGATAGCGTATAATTAAAAGAAAATCTTCATTTTAATAATGCATGATTTATAAGACGACATGAGGAAAAATTAAATCTCTGACATCTGTACCTAGCCTTATTTAGTGCAAATAATATTAGCTGTCTTATGGTAAACTTTCAAGACTTAAAAAGTATCATTTCAAATAAACCTTTTGCCTGTTATATGTATTATATATCTCGTAAGATATAACACGTATTGGATGACGTACCAATTCAATTTCGTAACATGAATAGTTCGAGACAGTGATAGTTTATAGTGGCATAGTTGTATAGCAAACGGAGATGGCTTAGTCCCAAAACCATTGTGCACCACTTCCCATTCTATCACAATGGAATACCTGACAAGTATTGTAATTGGTTTCAATTACCGATGAACTATTCCAATTAGTGGTTCAATGTTACCCCATGTGGCACGTCAACAATATAGATATTCCTTAACTATGATTAGGGAAGTACTTTTTATAAGAAGTACTTCCAAAATCACAGTCAATGTCATATATTATATAATGTTATATTATATAATATATTATATTTTATCTATAGATAATATTAGCAATAAAAGGATTTAATAACAATCATTTAACTGACCAAAAAAGGAAGATTAATTTAATTAATGAAAGCTTTCTATCAAATCATTCGCTGAATTTGTTGATTTTGAAAAGTGCAGCTGTAGTTTGCCAATTATGCGAATTGTTTTGCAGCCATTAGAACAAATGATTTTAGTATTGGAGTATTCTTTATAGGGATTAGCTTATTGAAACTTTAATAAACAGGCATTTAATTATTGTAATGGTTATTCGCCATATATACGAATAAATGTTAAATACGTTTGTTTTTTTAAGTAGATATTTTATCAATGTGGGTAGCGCTACGTTATTTGTCAGGCGAAAGAACGGTATACTAGAGGTTGCTCAAATCGTGCGGATTGTAAAATGTATGAACTAATTATAAAATGGTAAGCAGTTTAAAATATTTATGTTCTAGTATACGTTTGATGAAACTTGAACTAAATATTTAACTTAATTTAAAATAAAGTATCATATAAATAACATAAAATTAAAAATATAATATGATAAACGTAACACAAAAAAAATATATAAAAGAAATAGAATGACATTTAAATATAAAAGTATATAATCATTGCACAAAATATATCTTAATTGCCATAACCTATATATACTTAGTCTGGCCATAGATACTGTTACACTTAAAAATAAAAAAAATATTACATTTGAATTTCGAATCTGTAATTTTTATACGATTGTTCATTGTGTTTTCTCATTTTGGCGCCAATACATTGTACAATATTTTGTGATATTAAAATAGAGAGAGAACCAAATCGCTGTGATTGCATTACACAAAGTAGGTATTGAGCAAAATGCAATTTTTAAAACTCTCCATACACTTGGTATTAGTAAAATGTTTGTATACCGGGCTATTAATAGGTAAAGTAAGAATTTCTGTTTGTAACAGAAAAAGATCTGGCCGACCACATAGTGTTCGTATTAAAAAGGTGGCCAAAGCAGTAAGGGAAAGAATTCGAAGAAATCCTGTCCGAAAGCAAAAGGTTTTATCTCGGGAAATAAAGATTGCACCTAGAACCATGTCGCCTATTTTAAAAGATGACTTAAGACTTGCAGCCTATAGGAGACGCACTGGTCACTTCTTAACTGATAATTTTATAGAAGAATAGGATGGTAAAATCGAAACAACTACTGAAGCGGTACGCAAAGGGAGGTCACAGAAAAATTTTGTTTACGGATGAGAATTTTTTTAAAATTGAGCAACATTTTAACAAACAAGATGACCGTATTTATTCTCAAAGCTCTAAGGAAGCTTCCCAATTAGTCAACAGAGTGCAACGTGGACATTATCCAACTGCAGTGATGGTTTGGTGGGGTGTTAGCTATTTGTTAATTTTTTTTCTTCTTTTTTATTACAATACTTATGGCAAGACTAGGTATACTAAGTGAAAAGGTTCTCTTAAAGGAATTAAAAAGAAGTGTCTAGATTAAATCAATAGGATTTTTTACTGTTTTTTTATTAAACAAGCGAAGTCAATGATTTACTTTTTAACTAGGCGTAAAAAACTTTTTTTTGCATATAAAAAACTTTTTTTTGTATATACAAATTACAAACTTGGCGTAGGAATCGCATTTTTCAACCAATTTTGATGAAACTTAGAATTTATGTTCCATAGTGACTGGCGGATACAACGGGGAAGATAGAGAATGAATGGAATGACCCCAAAATTCAAGATAAAAGTTTAAAAAATGTTAACTCAACACGGTCAAACCTATTAAAAAAACTTTATACACTTGTTTGTTGTTCTTAATGTAAAGCATCCTTTTTGTTTGAAAAGTTTTTTGATTGTAACGACTTCGAGGGTCACTTGCCGAGGATCTCTCCTGATTGCTCAGTCCGGGTTCTATTAAAGTACTGTAAAACTACTAAGTGAATTTGATGTTTCTCTTTCCATATTTATCGTTTTTTTTTCACGGTAAACCACCTCAATTTGTTTGGACTACAATAACAAAAAAAAACTTTGAATGTTAGAATTAAATTTGGGGGGTGGATAAAACGATATCCTCTATGACAAGGCAACATCTAGCGAATATAAAAGTAGGTGCTCGATGATTTTGAACTGTAAGAAAATCTCATAAGACTTATGAAGAAGCCGTTATATTTTAGAACACTTTTCTGAGTTACTTTCCACTATTATCTCACTTTTACATTAAACTTTAATTTCCTGAGGACAAAACATCGCTTACAAAACGGTCGCTAAGCTTCCAGTCATGAAGACACTCGAATGAAAAAGTTAAATGACTTGGAATGAGTCTTCTGTAATAAAAAATGAAATCGTTTTATTTTCTTGCTCGTGTCGTATCGGATAAAAATATATTACTTGGAAGTTTTCAAGTAAATTATATAAGATAAAGTAATTATATCTATAATTATATTATCTATAATTAATTTCTGCCTTACTTTCCTTCGTTTGCACATATTTATCCTAAAGGAAGAGGACAAATTACTCCTTTGTATAATAAAGTTTTAATCATTATAATAGGACTGCAATGACCTTACCTATATTTACAGAAAATCAGAATACTATAATATTTTCTTGACATACAGCTTTTTTTATCCGAAATTTTTATTTCTTAATTTAATCATATATATGTGCATTGGAATAATAATGAACAAAGGATTTGTTTCTTTATTTTAATTTTTTCCACTTTGAATCATTACTTTCATTTACATTGTCTAAGTAAGTCTATACCTAAGTCTATATTATTCATCAAATGTCCTAAACCAATTGTAATTCTGGGTCAAACAATTTTATTTATTAATTGTTTGTTTATTTATATTTCAAAAAGAACTACTTCTGTTATTTTGAATGAAAATCGTCAAAAAAATCATTTGTAATGAAACAGTGTATAAATTTACGTAATCAATAATTGTAAAAAGTAGTATAAGGTTTCTCGCAGACTGTTTTATACAAAAATAACTAGATTGTTCTCAAACAACCAATGACAACTCTTGACAATGTTATTAAATAATTTATAAATTTATACGTTTCCATAGATGGGCTTTTAGTAGAAATCACTAAATATGTTATCTCTGTTCGGCCATTGCTAGTACCGCTGCGGCTGCAAGCCTGACAAGGTTGATTTATTGGTTTTATAATCAACTGTAACAATACTGTTGGGAATAAAATGTTGTATTGTTGATCTGATTTTATTGTAACGTTCCTAAAATACGTATTTTATTGACCTATTTCGTATAGTTTCATAAATCGATATATGGTTTTACCTTATTGTTGATTATTTATTGAAAACAAATTCACTTGTTTCGATTCATTTGTTCAAATTTTCTCGAGTGCACTGATCTTTCACATAATTTCAATATATTTTTATTATACTTAAATAAAAAAAAAACATTTAGCTGCGGAAAAAAACAGTTTTTTGTTATTTTTTTTATCCACAAACCTTAAGCTTTAGATTAAAGTAACAAACTAAAATAAAAGTTTTTTTTTAATAAATTAAAACTTTATTTTAACTGTAAACGTGTTACATTTTTTTTAACCTACTGATTAATCATTTTTTATAAACACTATATTTATACTCGGGCAAGTAATAATATGATAATAAAATTGTCTTAAAGCCAGTAAAAGCCTTCCCTTTTATATTTAATCAAAGATCAAAGATGGCGTTCGTAAATGATATAGAGAAAAAATAGATTGAATAAAGATATTAGTTTTATATTAGAAAGACGCGGTTTATTATAAATAGTTACTGATGAGCAGTATAACAAATTAATAAGCGGTTTTATTTGTATGACATGACAGCATAATAAGTTTTAATCTGGCGGGTGATACGTACTTGTGCGCTCGGACGCAAACGAATAAATATGGAGGCTTACGTTATAACACCGCTTTGAGGTATTAGACTAAAAATTAGTTATATATATATATAATGAAGTAATTATACCTGCCTCCTTGTGTTATATATATAATACTAGGATAATTACTGATTCGCAAGAATTCCATTCGAAGGCGGACCAAACAGTATGGGGTAGTAATTTACTGACGAGAGCCAGTGATGGAAGAAGTTATTTGCTACTTTTAAAATATCATAAACATGTTGAGGAAAGAAGAAAGCAACGTCTAGGAATGGGTAAAAGTCCATCCTTGACTTAATTGGAGATCTTTTCGTTTCTGTTCTTGCTGCGGGGGCTGAGGGTAGTCGCAAATTATCCGATCACAGTATGAATGCACAATAGACAATGCGCTAAGATATATCTCATTGGATCCAGTCTTATAAGCAAGCGGTAATGAATTTTAGTGATTACATGTGACACTATATTTAAAAAATCGACAGCCACGTTCGTTCGTTCTTTCTTTTTTATTCACTTTTAAGGGGTACCTGGAGACGAATCTCTCTATACGATTGACGTTATAGTTCACTAGATGGTGCTATTTTCTATGCTGGTGGGGTTAGGTGGTTGTGAGTAAAGGATGGTAGATATGCGAACTTGGCACTTGATTTAAACTATACATTCAAAATAATGAATGATTGCAAAAGTCAATTTTGAAATGTATTACAGATAACTGAGCTACGGATAGAGGAGTAACATAAATAGTAAATTATCTATTCAATGTGGCTTTTTATATATTGTATATAACTATCTCAGTTCTTTTACTTCCGATCAGGTTACGAAGTAGAAGCATTCATATTGCCATCCATCCAACCATCCATTTCTATGATTAACTTCTATGACTTCATAGAAAAATAAGAGTTGTTCTTCGTAAGTTAGAATTTAAAATGTTATGAACGTGATTAAAATTACAAATACTAAATTTTAATATCAAAAAGGATTAACAATAATAAACGTTAATAAATTATTAATATAGTTTGAAAAGTACTGTGATTATTATCGTCGTGGCGCGGAACGGCTGAATTTATAGCGACATGACTTCCGCCATACTGTA
The DNA here is from genome assembly GCA_963555665.1 of Dircenna loreta. Lineage (NCBI taxonomy): Eukaryota > Metazoa > Arthropoda > Insecta > Lepidoptera > Nymphalidae > Dircenna > Dircenna loreta. The sequence goes on along the minus strand of OY743093.1, from coordinate 6,775,884 downwards.
GTGGAAAATGATCTCATAAATAGTACATTTGACAGCTTTATATATAACTAAAGTACGAAATTAATTATTAGAATAAAATGTTTAAGGGTAATGTCAATACCAAAAAAAATATATTGTTGATAATTTTAGTAAATATGAAATATTTCATATTTTTATGATTGAAGGACTCATGCACTGCATGCTGGTTAATGTCGGGTAGTTTATTAAAACTCTTAAATATTGTCTGCAAAACGTTAATCTCTTTTTATTTTTCTTTCAAAATACTGTAAGATTGAAGGGATATCCACTCGATTTGCAAATATGTTGGTTCCTGTGAAGCTCCAAAATTGAATGCAAAAATATATTTCTAAAACTCCTCTTCGACTTTTTCTACTTTAATGTACACTTCGACTTAGACAAATGGACATGAGACTGAAGAAAGTCCTCGCTTTGTTGAAGTGGTACGCAGACGCAGACTTGAATCAGACTTGATTACAAAATATTGCAACACTTGAGCAGAAGGCCAACTCAAAACCATATTCGAATATGGAGGCACTCAAGGCATCCCTAATAAAAGCCACCGCCGATATCGACATGGGTCTCGTGTGTGCTGCTGTAGACGATTGGCGCGCAGATTGAAGGCTTGTAGGTATTCAAAATGGCGAGGCTCATTTTGAATAAACATAATTAACATAAGAAGACACGTTTTATTAAGTTCATTTTGATATATAAATGGTTATTCTATAAACAACACATGTAAATTATTTCACAACAAACATGTGACAGAATTTATGATCCGATTAGATATAATCTGTAATACCAACTAAAAGGCACGAGCTACTCTTGAAATTATTTACAGATAACGCACGTATTTTAAAACTTTCGTAGAAAAATCGAATGACATTTAAAATATCTAAAAACCAGATCTTCTTTCTGTGACACGTTGCGGGTGCAGGTCGTATTGATACAGCCCGGGGTCGTGTCTTTAACCTGACTGATTTAAGGTTTATTTCAATCAAGGATTGTGTATTGGTTTTTACACTAAAGGTTAAAGTAACGAACCATTATCGAGTTAAAAGTGCCAATAACCCACCGATGGACTGGTCTTGGTGAAAAATCCTTTGTATATTGATCTTAAATTTTTGAACAAACTGTAGTTGTCTCTACAAATATGTAAGTTACAAGAAAATATTAGATAAATAATAAATTAAGAATGAATGATAATTCACAATTTTCAAACATATTTTTAGATCACTAACAAAAGAATATATATATATATGTATAATTTTGCTAAGACTATTCATATTATTTACACGTTAACATTAATACTTATATTTAAATAATGAGTTAGATATATATATTTGTCAAAATATTTCCTACATTAAAAGAAAAAAAAAAATATTTAAAAAATTATTCGTGAATTAATAACTTTTATATAATTGTTAGTTAAATTAAATATGTTCTGAGGTGAGGATCTGTAAATATATATTTTTAGAATAAAAAAAATGCAACAGTATTTTCTGTTTTTAATGTCTGAAATGTCCCTCTAGGGTTGTTTATTTTTAAGACGTTAAGATGTTTATTTTTAGTAACTATGACCAATGTATAAGAAGCAAGGATGTTGTTCTAGTTTTTCTGAAATAATGTGTTTAGAACAGAAATTAAAAATATATTAATAGAATAAATCAACGAAAACACAAAGGAAAAAATATTTATATTATAAATATCATTTAACAACACGGACAAGACCCGCAGATTTGTCATGTTGATGTATTTAATTAATTTAATATATATTTTAATAAGCTTAATGTGGGTAGACATGTTTATACGCCAGTTGAAGCAATAGTTATGCAGTTTTATAACTATTGTTACTTTGATCCGTCTTATAAAGCAATTATATATATAAAGTAAATCACATATTATCAACAAACAATTCTGGCAAGATTTTTACTTATTAATACCATTAAAATTATTAAAAGCTATTGATAAAGGACACTATAATTACACATTTAATTTGGGATTTTATTCTGTGTTCTGAATGAAATAAATGTATTCTGTGTTCTGAATGAAATATATGTATTCTATGTTCTGAATGAAATATATGTATTCTATGTACTGAATCAAATATATGTATTCTGTGTTCTGAATGAAACATATGTATTTTTTAAAAAAGTACATTTCCATTAAAAAAAAATGTCCATTGTTCTGATACAAAGTTGAAATAGAATTATAGCTTAGCAAAATTAATAAACATCGTATCTTTTAATGGAGCTCAAGTAACAAAAAGCGTAGTTACTGAGAATGATTTAGTAGCGGCAGATTAAACTGGAGATTCATTTACATTTTATCAGATTTATCGACGGGCGCAATCCGTTATGAAGTAGTCGCGTTTAATATGAATTATTTGCTTTTATTGAATTTGGAATCTATACGTTATGAACGTATAAAAATATGTTTTCGGTTTTAATAACCATTTAATGAATGTAACCCGATATTCATTCATGAACCAATTTCAGGATTTTAGTCTATCTATCGGTTTATGTAGTCTGAGAAGTATACAAACTCTCCAGATTTGTTGATAAATTACTTGGTACGTGAAATAAAAAAAATAAACATTACGGTAAGGGAAAATCATTGCGGGTACATTCACTCTTAGTAGCTCTGTACTCCTGTCATCAGTAGGGCTAAAAGAGTACAAAGCAATAAATACACTGCCACACCTAAATATATTTTTTATCTAGAATAAATGAGTACGGCAATATCTCACCTGTAAGCTAATTCAAAATGGTTCAATATAGTTTATTTTAAATTAAAATGCGAGTTTGAGTTTAATAATTAAAATGCTTATAAAAAATCGAAGTAAAATGAGCCATTAATAATGATCAAATAATGTTGCCACCTTATTTATTTATATCTTTTCAAATGAATCAACTTTTTCGATATTAACTTTCAAATTTTTCAAAAGCCGCAGAAAACCCAATAATTACTTTCGATTGAGTGATTATTACAACTAGGATTTGTTATTATTTTCAAGAAATATTTTTACTGTTTCTCCCGTATTTGCTTGAAATAGAGAAACTACTAAATTCTAAATCATTTTGCAACTCTTGTAGTTTTAGTTAGCTTATAAAATGAAATACATATAAAATAATAAAATAAGAGCAGCAATATTGTTACACAAAAATATACTATTGCATGACATTTTGTGGATAATACCATCGTTACACATAAAACTTTTAAAAATGTATGATTGTACTGAATACGGTACAAGTTTGATAATAAATCGGTCAAGATGACAGTCACTTCAAATTCCGAATTATATACTCGCACCTTACAATATTAAAGCTGGTTTGTTGATTAGTATATTTAATACTTCGCTTTATTTATTGCAAAAAAACTTTGAAATAGCCTTAATATTGTTGTATTTCTTTGTTTTTAATGTTGTTGTCATTTGTTATTTTTTGGACATTCTTAGGTTCAAGGAAGGAAAATAACTTGAGCTATGTCTTTATACTCGTATATATAACTTATTATTTTTTTTGTTGCAATTTTTAAAAATTTTCTTTCATTCTTTATTTTATTATTCATTTATTAGTCGTAAATTTAAATAAAAACAACAATCCAATATGAATGAGTAATTCACCTTAATTTGTTTTTTTTTTTATATTAAAAGGAGGAAAAATAAATCAAACTGTACTTCAGACCTGAAAGTTAATTTAAAGCCAAGCTTTATTTTAACATGGCAATGTTAATTAATTATTTTAGATTACAAGAGTAAAGCGGCGGTTTCAACTTTTAAGTTAAGGCAGAAGTCCAAGAAGTTGGGAACGGCTGCTGTTAGTCTATTCTAAAATTATCAAATAAGCTTTTATATATGTCTATTGATATTAAATTTAGATAAATATTTAGTAAATTTATTAAACTCAAAATAATTGCATTAAATTGAATATCGAACTCGAATTTTAATTGAATTGAATTGAATCGAATTGAAAATCTTTTAATGATTTTTATATTTATAATACGTTATTTATATAATAATTACAACAATTTGCATTAATATTAATTTATTTTATTTTGTTTGTTTGATTGGTAACCATAATAAATTAGCTTACAAACGAGGTATTTTCGTACACATATTCAAACGTACATTTATTGAAAAAAAATGCCATTCAAGTATATTTAACTGAGGCAGTGTATTTTTTGTTTGGTGTATGTTTTAAGCCCTACTGGTTTTGACAGGAGCATTGAGCGAAAAAAAATTAATATATCTGCCCCAATTTTCTCTGATGTAATTTTATATTTTTTTTTGTTGCACTCACCAAGTAAATTTCACACAAATCACGAGATTTTGTATGCTTATTTAAAAGACATAAATAGAGAGATTAAAGACTAAAATTCTGAAATTGGCTTAATATTGAATATTGTGTCACATTTTCAAATAAATATTAAACAAATTTTTTGTGGTTATTAGGTATAAATTTTAAATTAAATAATTCATATTAAACGCGACTACTTCATAACGGATTGCGCCCGTCGATAAATCTGATAAAATGTAAATGAATCTCCAGTTTAATCTGCCGCTACTAAATCATTCTCAGAAAGTACGCTTTTTGCGACTTGAGCTCCATTAAAAGATACGATGTTCATTAATTTTGCTAAGCTATAATTCTATTCCAAGTTTATGTTAGTTCCAGAACAATTGACAAATATTTTTTTTATAAAACTATAGTTCTTAAAAATTTAAATATATTAGATTCAGAACACAATAAAATCTTGATTATTATTTGAATAATTAATATATTATATAATTGAAATAAACCTTAAATCAGTCAGGTTAAAGACACGACCCCGGGCTGTATCAATACGACCTGCGCCGGCAATGTGTCACAGAAAGAGGAACCATGTTTTAGAGATTTTAGACTTAACGATTACTCTACGAAAATTTTAAAATGCGGGCCCTATTAAAAGCAGTTCGTGTCTAAATAAGCGACAGAGTGTTGTGTAAGTATCTATTTAATGGTTTTTAAGATAATAGAAAACTTCAAGGAATTATGTGATATCTTACTGTATAATTAATTAGGAATCATTGGCATAGAAAATTTAAAGCTGGACCATGTCAGGCATTTAACAAGGAGTAGAAGATTAAATCACCGACAACTCAGGCAGCTCAGTTTTTACATGAATTGGGCGAAAACATTTCCGATGTCTCTTATTTTACCGAAGTCCGTTGGCTTTTAGGACTAGTTTTAAGATTTTTTTTTTGCATTAATTAACCATTTTCAAGCTTTATGTTAGAAAAACGCAAACCAATTGAATATGAAAATGACTGGTGGGCTTATTATGACTTTATGGTAGATATGGATACACGCTTGACTGATCTGAATGTAAAGTTCCAGGTAAAAATTAGATTTTCAGTCAAATGTATGTTTCTATATTTATATATGGATGAAAAAAAATAATTGAGAACAGAGATAGAGAAGTTTATTAAAATTATATAAAGTAGTATATTTCATATTAACTAAAATGTTATAGATTATTAATAAATTTATTTGGTATTGACATTACAATTAAACCTTATATTCCGTTTATTAATATCGTACTATAAATATGTATATAGCTGTCAAATGTACTATTTATGAGATCATTTTCCACTCCAGTATGGCGGAAGTCATGTCGCTATAAATTCAGCCGTTCCGCGCCACGACGATAATAATCAGATGACTTATCAAACTATATTAATAATTTATTAACGTTTATTATTGTTAAGAATAGTAGCGAAAATTAACATAATAATATTTGATATTAAAATTTAGTATTTGTTATTTCAATCACATTCATAACAGTCTAACTTCAATCAACTCGTATTTTTCTATGACGTCATAGAAGTTAATCATAGAAATGGATGTCCAGAAGGCAATATGAATGCTTCTACTTCGTAACCTTGTCGGAAGTAAAAGGATTGAGATAGTAAAATACAATATATAAAAAGCTATATTGAATAGAGAAAATACTATTAATGTTACTCCTCTATCCGTAGTACAGTTATCTGAAATACATTTAAAAAATGAAGTTAAGCGTCAAATAGCCATTGTTAAAAAATATAAAAAAACCAATATTTTTTCTAAATTTAAAAAGGGCAGTTTATGCTGTTTATGCTGTTTCGACTTTTTTCAAGAATATTTATATACATTGCCTTAGATTAGCAATCATACATTATATTTAATCAGTAATTTCACTGATGAGCAATCTTCATATCTACCAAGTATAGAAAATAGCACCATCTAGTGAACCATAACGCCACTCATACAGAGAGATTATTCTCCGGCTAAAGTTGAAGGAAAAAGAAGGAATGAACTTGGTTGTCGTATTTTTTTAAAGACACCAATTCCTTTAGCCACTAAAATCCATTCCCATATTATATTATCCTGTACTGTGCTGTACCTAAATACCCACCTTCATATATCGTGTCCTCTACCCAAAGGTTGCCTGGAAGAGATTGCTCTTTAGCAATAAGGCCGCCTTTTGTACTAATTCATCCTTTATGTGTTATTGTTTTTTATATATTCCATTTGTTTGTGGTACAATAAAGCATATCGTATCGTATCGTATCGTATATACTAATTACGAAAATATTTTGTCTTTATTGAGAAATATGCAGTTCACTCGTAATTTTGTTACAAAATATGCTTGCACATGGTTGAAATGCCCTGCGTTATCCTCGTGAAACCATAGCGTTATCCTCATGAACTGCTCGTGGGTGCTGCTTGCGGTGGCTGGTCGTGTTGCTGACTACCCTACTTTTAATTTTTTACTAATTATTTTATTATTTAGTTTTTCGAAATATTTAAATATAATACATATATTTTTTTGGTGTGTTTTTTATTTATTACTAATTATTAGGACTTCCCATCGAATTGATTGGGATGGTTTTAGTTGATCGTACATTGCTTATTTTATATAGACGTTTGTGAAACTGAGATCACAATACAGAAGTACCAGGCTGAGTTTATTGTGTGGTTCTTCTCAGACTACGGCACGTTTGGGACCCTCGTAATTTTAATTTTAATCTGAGGAGTGTCCTTATAGAAGGGCTTATTTCGGTGAGTATGGTATTAAAATAAGCCCTCCTCACACCTCCATTTGTCGTACACAAGTGATCAATGGTAATAATTCAAAATGGAAAAGATATAAATAAAGAAATAAATCCTTTGTTCACTATTATTCAAATTCGCGTTTACATATTTATACAAAGAAAATATAACATTTTCGGATATAAAAGCTATATCTCAATAATATTTTAATTTATTCTAATTTCCTGAAAATATTAGTAAAGTCATTGCAGTTCTTTTATATAGCTTTAATAATTATTATACAAAGGAGTAATTTGTCCTCTTCCTTTAGGATAAATATGTGCAAACGAAGGAGAGTAAGGCAGAAATTATAGAATATAATTACTTTATCTTATATAATTTACTTGAAAACTTCCAAGTTATATATTTTTATCCGATACGACACGAGCAAGAAAATAAAACGATTTCATTTTTTAACACAGAAGACTCATTCCAAGTCATTTAACTTTTTCATTCGAGTGTCTTCATGACTGGAAGCTTAGCGACCATTTTGTAAGCGATGTTTTGTCCTCAGGAAATTAAAGTTTAATGTAAAAGTGAGATAATAGTGGAAAGTAACTAAGAAAAATGTTCTAAAATATAACGGCTTCTTCATAAGTCATTATGAGATTTTCTTACGGTTCAAAATCATCGAGCACCTACTTTCATATTCGCTAGATGTTGCCTTGTCATAGAGGATGTCGTCTTATCCACCCCTCAAATTTAATTTATTTTTCAAAGTTTTTTTATGTTAATATAGTCCAAACAAATTGAGGCGATTTACCGTGAAAAAAAAAACGATAAATATGGAAAGAGAAACATCAAATTCACTTAGTAGTTTTAAAGTACTTTAATAGAACCCGCACTGACCAATCAGGAAAGATCCTCGGCAAGCAACTCTCGAAGTCGTTACAATCAGAAAACTTTTCAAACAAAAAGGATGTTTTACATTAAGAACAACAAACAAGTGTGTAAAGTTTTTATAATAGGTTTGACTGTGTTGAGTTCACATTTTTTAAACTTTTATCTTCAATTTAGGGGTCGTTCTATTCATTATCTATCTTTGTTGTATCACAGTTCCGGCTATATATGACATAAAATGAAATTTTCATCAAAATTGGTGGAAGGTGATTCCTACGCGAGCCTGTTAATTTGTATATAAATATAGACCAACAAAGATTTTTCGCCTAACAACTAACACGCAAGTCTGTTAGTTTGTATATAAATTTAGACTAACAAAGATTTTTCGCCTAACAACTAACACGCAAGTCTGTTAATTTGTATATAAATATAGACTTACAAAGATTTTTCGCCTAATAACTAACACGCAAGTCTGTTAGTTTGTATATAAATATAGACCAACAAAGATTTTTCGCCTAACAACTAACACGCAAGTCTGTTAGTTTGTATATAAATATAGACTAACAAAGTTTTTTCGCCTAACAACTAACACGCGAGCCTGTTAAAATGTATATAAATATAGACTAACAAAGATTTTTCGCCTAACAACTAACACGCAAGTCTGTTAGTTTGTATATAAATATAGACTAACAAATATTTTTCGCCTAACAACTAACACGCAAGTCTGTTAGTTTGTATATAAATATAGACTAACAAAGATTTTTCGCCTAACAACTAACACGCAAGCTTGTTAATTTGTATATAAATATTGACTAACAAAGATTGTTCGCCTAAAAACTAACAGACAAGTCTGTTAGTTAGTTTATTTATTGACCATTTACAAAACATAAAACATTGGTGAATCCATTGACATCTGAACTAGATTAAGCTGTGTTTCGGAAGTCAGTCTCTTCTCTTTATAACTCAAGAATGGCTGAACCGATTTGGCTGAAAATTGGTGGGGAGCTCAAAACCAGGAGACGGACAAAGGATACTGTTAAAATCGTTCGACCACGTTTATTTATATATTTTATTGCGGATTATTTATTTATTATCCGACAGTCACAATTATCTGTTAGTTCCATACTATTGTAATAGACGGCTTTTTTTTAAAGTATAAATATTTCATAAAAGCTAAAATTTTATAGGATAACCGATCACGTATTGCTGAGGATAAAGTATAAGTTTAATTTGTATTATAGGAAACACAACACTGTGACATTTAATATATATATAATATTTTTTATTCTATTGCGCCAGGTGACATTCTACGAGTATTTAGCGGCCATTAGACATCAGACTAATATATACGAGTACTTAGCATTGATAAGTGTGAAAGTAAACAAATAACTTATTCATTACGAATTTATAATAGATTTTCATATTTTTTCAGCACTCCTTTTCAATATAAACTGTAAACTATGAAAAATCTTCTACTTTAGTCTTAAATTACACTAATGTTTAAAAAATGTTAAGTTTGTATTTTTATACTTTATAAGTCAATTTATTGGAGGTAATCTTCAAAGTAAGTTATCCGAATCTAAAAATGTCTTAACCAATATTTAGAAATAACTTTCATGTTGGATCTAGGCTATATTATATTATTCCCTTGAAATATTAATAGGGCTTTTCGTATAAAACAATATTGAAATAATATTGACCAAAAAAAGTTTGAGCGAAGGAGTTTCTTACGAGCCTTGTGATCTGAAATTCTTGCGGACGGAGTCGCGAACAACAGCTAGTTAACTATATACGTATTCCTGGTCAGTTCGTTGGTCAGTTCGTAATACTTGTTTACTTTAATTGTGTGATCTTTGGGAATGTTAGTTTCCCACGGAACAGTAAGCTCCACAAGTATCACGCGCTTTAACTGTCTAGAGTACAGGAATATGTCCGGTCTGGATGACGAGACCATAATATCCTCAGGAATTCTATACTGTTTCTCATACGTATCCATCATTATAGGTCCAATCGTGAGTCGCCTCCAAGATAGAGTGAGGCTTTTTTGTTTTCTTAGACGAATCGTAATAGTATTAGAGAGTAGAGTGTAGACTTTGTCAACAAAATAATTGAAACTTTCAAAACTTGTAAGTTATAAACAAAATATAAGTAACAATGTTCTCAGGTCAGTCAAGTACATCAATTATAAGAATAATTTTATTTTTTGGAATGAATAAATAATATTAATCAATAAATTATAATAGTATTTTTTGACTAAGCGCAATGCAATTTAACAAACTTATATATAACGTCTATTCCACAAGCAAATCCATCAAATTTAACTTGATGGTATAAATATATTAAAAGTATACAAAGAATATTAAAAGTTTTATATCTTTAGATAATCGGTATAAACATGGTCCTGTATTCACTAAAATATTACATTTGTAATATCATTGAAAGTAGTCAAACAACAGTTTCACATTTGTTGTCAAATCGTATTGACTATCGATAATTATTTAATTCAAACTAATTTACGACGGCCATTACGTAGCGGCTGAATAGCTTTGGGCTAGAGCCATCTTCCTGAGCCAATTACACCTTTATTGTTGTATAAGAATGAAATTTGTAATATATGCAGTGGGAAATGAACATAAATAATTGTAAAATAGATTTCTAAACATTGTATTACTATAAGAATTATCTGCGTAATAAACTAACAGTTTTACGTGCTTGTTGAAGTTACGTTAATACAAGGTACGTTAGTTTTTAAGTGCTTTTTGATAAGTCACAATTCGTTGGAATATAAAAAATAATATAAAACTACTTAAAAATGCATAGGACTGTTTAGTCAAGAAAGAAAATTTGTACATAGAGTCTAACTGCAGACAGTTGAATGTAATCAAATATATATAAGCTTGATATATAGATATGATTTATTATATGTTATTAAGATAAAATTTTAAGTAATAATATAAATGCATGAAGTTTGTCTATACAATAATAAGTTGGGAGTCGAAATTTACAACAAATGTTACACGCAATAAGTGTTGAGGTTATGTTGCTTCTTAATTATGGACAACTAATGATGAACAATTATCCATAAAAATAAGAGATTTTTAATTAATATATTTGTTATTTAAATGCCATTCGAATATAAAATTATGAATACAAGTTTATTTATAAATAATGTATTATGCTATAGTGCAAATTAAATAAATTAATCAATAAACAATGTTAAATAGCAATTTGTAACCTAATTTATTACTTAAATTGTACAAACACGCATTTACGTACGGCCTAGTACCAGTATTAGACCGTACTTCCCAAGTACAACCCTCTCATAAAGGACTGGTATGATACTGGTGGTATAATTTTAAAAACTATAAAATAATAGTTGAAATTTGTAAATTAACCATGAAACAGTAGAGTGAATTCAAAGTCATGCATGCTTTGTAAGATATGACAAACGTAATCATCAAAATGGATTCTGTGATAGAGTCAGCGTGCCTTTACGTTAGAACCAGGCTGCTAGTGGCAGCAGTCAAACGGGCGTTTCCAATCTCTGTAATGCCACATCAAACGACACAGCACTCGAGTTATAACTCCAGAAGTGCTTAAGATTAGCAAGTATTACAATTACATATTATTGAAAACATATTGGTATTTTCCTCGGCATTGTTTAAAATAATTAATTTCCTTGAAAATTTATAACAATCATCGATTGCTTTGCCTTAAAAATACGAATTACACAATTTACAAACAGATTGGATAAAAAAGTATATTGTAGTATTCATAAATGTCAACAATTTATGTTAAAAAAACAGTATATCTTATTTTAAATTACAAATGTTTGATAATATCAAAAGCAAAAGCCATTGTCCAGTGTGTGTGAAGCCGGTGGGCGGATGCGATGCTCATAAATTCGTTTATTCGTTTTATTATAATATTTTTGAAAAAAAAAATGTACAATGTGTTAAATAACATTTTCAATTATCTTATATCAAACACAATTATTATTATAAAACTTTACATTATTATTGAAATATTTAAATTTAATTAACTTCATCCTTAGAGACTTTACGGAAATAAACTGATATTGATCCGTTGAGAAAACTCGTGTTATATTTAAGCGTATAATATCATTTTGCCAACATTGCCATATTTTGGCGCGATTTAGAATTTTATTCCTATAAGAGTAGAAATGGACGGCGGTAATGTACAAACTACTAAGAAATAAAACTATTAAGAAATAATAATTAAGTGCTTACTAATATTGTTTTAGTTTTACTCACGAGAAATGAATTACAATTACATTAAATTAATTTTCTATTCAAAATTTATATTGTTGTATTTCATTATTAATATAAATTTCGAATTATGTATTGTTTATTATCTATGAATTATTGAAATTTATTATCATAGCATGAACGGATTTGTTTACTTTTTGAACGTAAGATGACCAGTATTTTTAATATAAAAAAGTTAAATGCACTTAAACATTTACATTTCAATTCCGGACAAAATGGTAAAAGCAAGCATACTTTATATACAGTATATTAAGCCATTTACACGTGGTTTGTTATAAGAGTATTATAATTAAAAATTCTATACATTTTATACAAAACCATTATTTTAACATTACAAAGTAAACTGTTTGGGAGACACTAATAAATTATAATTTGTTTGCCTAAAATTAAACGTAACAAGACAAGGGCGTGTTGGATTACCTACCTACAGCTGCGGTTGAGAAATTTGAATTCTTTGATTAAACGTAAGCATTTAAGTAATTTGATTCATCTTAAAGCTCTCATTTTTAGTCTTTAGATAATCTGAAAAGTATATTTATGAGCTTTTTAGGTGATATTTTAATGTTTTTTATATATTTAAATTTTTGATCATGACTGTTATATTTACCCGGCTGTATTCAAGTGAAATGAAATCGGAATGTACCCGACTGGTTTCGAAGTCATTCGGGGTTCTTATTCATGAGCTCTGAGCGGCGGCGTATTGTATTATATATGTAACAAATTAACTGTTTTTGTTTTAGATTTAGATTTAGATTTCATTGTACTATTTCAACTATTTCCGTGTTTCTGTAACATTATTTATATATTTTTTTAATATTTTAAGTAGAGTATTAATAAATAATATGTATAGATACTTTGAGTTAAACCTTTTACAATTGATAAATGGGGCTAACTCTGTTACATTTATATTATATAATATTGTATACCTTGCAGAAGAATTAAAAAACAATATGTAAGATAAGTTTTACTTCTGACTTACAAAGGAGATTACACGTGTATATTCTAAGTAATAAAATAGATAAGTTCTACTAGACTACAAGAAATTCATTTATTCAAATAAGTATTTATATACAAGACCTGAAACCTTTTTTTTCCTTGGTCTTAGGTTTTTCCTAATAAATAGGTTTGATATTAGACAAAGTTGGCTGTTTATATTCTAGTTGAAGTAGAAATATATTTCGTATTCAACTACGATTTTATATATAACAGTGATAAATGAGACACGAAACATTTATTTTAAAACTTTTATCATTGATTCAAAAGTTTAACCCGTGACTTTGATTTTAATAATAGTACCGTCCTTATGATTTATGATCAAAATATATTTTATTTACTCAATAGAGTATTTAGCTTTGGGTCGAAGTGATTTGTAAATCACCAACAAATTTTAAGATAGAAAAGTTTTTTGTAACTGGTATTCGGATACATCAAAGGGGAAGGGGGGGGGGGGTTCTAGCTGACTTTAAAGCTAAAGTTAATACACAACTAAGCCATTAAGAGTTTACATACAACAATCTTAGCAAACTCAATACAACTTTAGACAGACTAACCGATAGTAAATTCTACTTATGTATAGACGACCTTACTTCAACTGCCACAGTATATTGCCGAAATATAATTCAAGTTCAAACTTTGTTTTAATATATGTTAAAATGGTGATGGTTTGTCCGTCGTACCTAATGTAATGTGGCGTTATAGCATGAAAGAAAACCTTTACTCTATTAACACTATACTGTTAGCTTGCTTGCTCAGCTGCCTGTTTGTAACAGCTACAGTACACCACTACAATAAATATGGTATCGTGTTATATATAAAGGAAGGCTCAAAATTTATTAAATCCAAATATCAAATTCCTTTTGATAAGTAATTCCAAAATTAATATTAAATTTTTCCAACATCATAGTTTAAAGAAAAATAACAATTTTATTACTTCGTTTGTAAGGTTACTTGCCAGTTTCTCTCTTTAGAAAATTTAAATTAAAAAATCTTGAATTGATATTTTAGAAATAGATTTTTAGAAATAGATATTTTAGAATTTGGTGACAACTCACTATATTGCCACTCTCGCATACTATGGTATTAATAAATCTCATAATTTTGTTTTTTTTTAAATTATGATTATAAATACTTAGATCATATTAAAATTAATTTAAAACATATATCAATATTCATTTCAAACTAAACTTAACAGATCACAATGTTATTTAAAATATCGAAATCAATTTCGTTATATATTATTCAAACATTTTTTTCAAACTTAATTTTCACAAGATTTCAGAAGATATTAAGGATTTAGATTCAATTAATAGTATAGTTGATATTTACCTAGCAAAACTATTATTTCCGTTTATACTATTCCAATAGTTGGCAACCAATTGGTCTTTTAAAAAGGATGACAAACGAGGCTAACTGTAGTTCGTAAATGACATTTAATTTATAGTAGAGCCTTATTTAAACATGAAAATGTTCATTAAATTGCGAGCTTCAACTTTTCATTTTAGGAAGAAGTTCAAGAAGTTGGACACAGCTGCTGTCAGCCTTCACTAAAATTATCAAATACCGTGAATCTATAAATATTTTAAATTGTAAAAAATATTATAGCATAGTAACTATAAGCTCGCAATTAAAGTAATAAGTATCAAATTAAATATCAAACTTAAAACTCTTTATATATTATACTCTTTATATATTATATATCTTATATATATCTTATAATTATATATATCTTATAATTTATTATTTTAAAATATTAAGAATAACAACAGAATGTACATTCTATTTTTAAATAATTTTATTTTTTAATAGTGTGTTTAATTGGTAATATTAATGAAATTGCTCACAGATGAGTTATTGCCGTACATATTTATTGGTAGGAAACAAAATTCTAGTTAATAAATTTTACGTGAGGGAGTGTATTTTTTTTTGTTTGATTTTGAAAGAACTTACCCCCCCCAATTTTTACCACTATAATCTTTAAATATTTATTTTCGTTCAATTATCTAACAGAATAATTTAAACAATAAAAATAGATAGATTAACTAATAAAACTCTGACATTAGTTTATCATTAAATATTTTGTTACTTTTTTTTTAATGGATTATTAAAACCAAAAACACGTTTTTATACGTTTATACCATAAAGTTTCACAATGGATAAAAGCAAATAATTCATATTAAACGCGACTACTTCATAACGGATTGCGCCCGTCGATAAATCTGATAAAATGTAAATGAATCTCCAGTTTAATCTGCCGCTTCTAAATCATTCTCAGTAACTACGCTTTTTGTGACTTGAGCTCCATTAAAAGATACGATATTCATTTATTTTGCTAAGCTATAATTCTATTCCAATTCTATGTTAGTTCCAGAACAATCGACAAATATACTTTCATAAAGAATATAGTTCTTTTTTATACTCTTGATTCAGAAAGAGATCTGAAAATCAAGAATAATTGTGTTATATCATGGTATTCTCTATATACCTAGCTTTTTATAATTAGAATTGTATTTATAAGTAAAAGTATTTTTACAAGTATTTGTTGATAATATGTGATTTGCATTATAAAACTGATCAAAGTAACTTTAGTTAAAATGAATGCATCCCTTTTGTTTGAAATTGTACACAAAGATGTCCAGCAATGCTATAATATATAATGCAATTTATTAAAATTTTAAATATATACACAGAGTTAATTAAATTTATGTAGATGACATATTTGGTTAGAATTTTAGAAAGAAGCTTTATACCTATCTATATGTTGCCTCTGCTCAAATAAAAAACGATTATTAATTATATTTATATAAAATAATTCTTTTCGTTTTAATAAATTACCTTTAATAAATAATACATACAAATGGTAACTGCACGTAACACATTTTTAAGATAACCTTAAAGCCACACATTTCCTTCTTACACATAGGTCATGTTTACGCATCAGTATTGCGTTTTACAAATATTATTTCTGTGAAATATTCGATCAAAAGTTGTATTGACCGAACGGAGGGTAAAAAAATAAATTCTAGAGAAACATGTCAGTACTTCCAAAACAGATAGAGACTGTTCAAATACTTTTCGTTCGTTCAAAACAAAATATACTTACAGATACTCAGTGTGGAACATTTTTATTTAGACTTACAAGATTTCACGAAGTTATTTTGATACAAGTTATATATGTTTCGTTTTTTGTAATATACTAGCTGCTGTTTTTTTGTAATATACGAGCTGTTGTTTTTCGTAACATACGGACTAAGGATATAGAGCTCATAAGAAACTCCTTTATTTGAGCTTTTTTATTTTTAAAAATGGTCAACATGTTAATCTATCATTATTTGATTTACACAAAATTTACAGAAACAAATATAAACTAGTATGGCAATATGTATATTATAGGAAATTCCTTCAAGGTTATTTTCATACGTTTTTACAACAAATTCCCAAATGAAGCCTTAATTTTATTTTTTTTATAAAAAAGTTTTTGAAAGGATACAGAAATATACATTTTTTTGACAAAGAATTCAAAAAATCGTTAGGCTTCATTGAAGAATTACGAATAAATCACTTAATTATAGTCGAGCTCACAAAGTATTGTTATACTTAATACATGATTTGTCCATTATTATTTAAGTTCACGTAAACAGAAATAAAAAAAAAAACAAAATTGTCTATAAAAAAACTATATTTTAAGAAAATGCTGTCTTATTTTCTTTAAATAAAGTGAGGTAAGGTTATCTCAGTTTCATTATATAGCTTTTCTCATTTTTAAATTCTTTAAGCGTCATTCATTTTATGTTTTTAAGTACCCTTTATATAACGCTAATATAATATAAAGCCCAATATCATAAGTTTTTTTCTTGAAAAATATTGTAAGTTTTTTTCTTGAAAAATATTGTACGAAACTCTCTTTCTATACTTTTAACATAATTTCGTATCAATCCATGGTGAAAGCTATGTGGAAATTATATAAAATTCAAGATTTCCATGTAATATATTTTAGTCAGATATGACATTAGGAAGGAAATAAAACGGTCTCATTTTATATTACGGGGGACTCATTCAAGTCCAAGTCCATTAAGTTTTTCAGTAGAAAGTCAA
Source organism: Dircenna loreta (assembly GCA_963555665.1). Taxonomy (NCBI): domain Eukaryota; kingdom Metazoa; phylum Arthropoda; class Insecta; order Lepidoptera; family Nymphalidae; genus Dircenna; species Dircenna loreta. Next base: position 6,758,555 of record OY743093.1, on the reverse strand, counting down.
CTTCATAAATGGGCGACCATTTTATTATGTTGTCGGGGAATGAACGTTCAAAATAATACTGGAAATTATACAGCTAAAAATAAAGTCTTAATATATATAAGTTAATTCATTAGGTTTTATGAGTTTTTGTTTTTACTTATGCTTAGATATTTTAAGAGGAAAATTGTTTCAAAAGAATTGAGCCACCATATTAGTATCAGCTACTGTTGTCAGAATTTCGGCACCTCTTCCCGAATTTATTTAAAACATAAGCAATTATAATTCAAACCATTTGGGTTTTCAGTAAAATAAGATACATTACTATATTAAGCATTATATATTTTGAATTATAAAATAATCTAAAATAATTAATAATTAATAATTCAACCACACGTGATTAAATATTGTGCTTCAGAGCAAAAAACACAATTATCACACACTCACGATGTTATAGCGATCCAGAAATTATATTATTAAATTATTTTATGTTTATTTAAAAGACTGACGGGTTATTAATCAATGTTAATGAATTATTCTTTAAAAGCGCTCAATATCGTCACCATTTATCTGTATATTCACAGGTTATATATTTTATTATATTTTCATAGTAATTTAGCGTTTTTTTTCAAGACTAATAGTAGGACATTTAAGAGAGTTGGAGTCATTTAGACAGAATTAAGAAATATTAACAGCAATATGAAACAATAAATGATATATTATGTTAGGTATTGCCTAAGGCCTGAGTGTGTCTTGTTTGAAGCCTTTGACTTTAGAATAATGGGTATATTGATACATATTATAATATCAATTTCAATATGAGTTTCTTAAATGAAATGTTTATAAGGTATTTTTATATGTATATGTGTATATATTACTCTAAGCAGTGTTTTATATATTTTTTAGTAAAACTCTTCGTGGACGTTTTTTGAACTTTTCAGACAGGACGGTTAAGAGAAGTAAAGATTGACTCGTGAAAGGCTTTTATGAGGTAAAATGGTCATTTTATGCTTAGAAGCTGAGCGAAGGTTTCTGTTACGTTGCAATGAGATACTGTCATTTTTCATAAGATATGGTAAGTTTGAATGAATTAAGATGAAATTAAGGATATCAAGTATTTTAGATATAAGCCTCTTATGGATAGTAAGCCATTTAAGTTAAGTGCAAAATTGTGAGATATAATCGTACTTACGCAGACCGAAGATGAACAACCGAAGACCGAAAAGGCGATCTCACTAATTAAGCAGCTAGTTAAACAGGTTAGCAAATATATCCGTAATGAATGACGAATACAAAAACAGTGTTAAACAACATTATTTTCTTACTAAGTGGAAAGAAATGTTTATCGCTGTATAAGGACTATAATTCGGCAGCGACTTTACAGCATAATTCTTTAATATGCAGATGCCAACTCTTCTAACTGTCAATGTCCAAACTCAGGCTCTTTGATCAATTCGATAGTTGTGTGACAATAGCATTGTATGCTATTGTTGGCAGGCTGTCAAAATCTGCCCTGAGCAGCAGTCGCTAGCTTCCAGTTACTATATTTATCTAGATTACTAAATCTTGATTACTATAGAATAATTGTGATTAATGATATATTTGAATGGTCAGACTATTAATTAATGACGGATGGACGGAACTTCGGTAGGGATAGAATAGCAAAGAAACATTTAATTATCAGATGAGTTAAAAGCATCTGAAAAGTTACAAGCACCAACACCGTTAATTTTTTTGCGTCCATTCCAAGTCGAATATCATCGCTCACTTTGATGAGAGCAGAATTGGGGCTGTGACCTGAACAAGAACCGGACATATGACCCGGGCACGCTACATACACAGTAGGTTACATCAAAAAATATTTAATATATTAAGAAAATCATATAAAATATATTTATAGAGAGGAGATTTGTTTTAATACAGAAGCTTCATAAGCTTTGGAAAGAAATGGCAATATAGAGTTTTATTATTTTACATATAAATCAAAGTTTGTTTAAAATTTAAAACAATGTATTTACCAAACAAATAAAAAAAACAGTGCCTCCTAAAATATATATATAAATAGCACACACTCGAAATATCAATAATGAAAGACTTATAAAAATCAAGAAGAATATCGAAAATAATGAAAGACTTATAAAAATCAAGAAGAATATCGAAAATAATGAAAGACTTCAGAAAAATCAACAAGGTCATATACTTAATTCTATTTGGACCTATTGCTGATAGTGCTATTTGTTTCTGGCATCAATCTCCTTGATGAGATTAGACACATGATATGAGTATTTAATAATATTTAAAAACACTTAAATAACTTTAAATAAATACAAAATGAAAAATAAACCGATACGGGCAGGGATTCGAACCCGGGACCTCTGAGAAACCGACCAGTCGTTCTAGCAAGCATTAATAAATACCTTCAGGGAACCATTATAATTAGTGATAATATTCAACAATTGAGCGATTGTTAAGACTTAATATAAATGGTGTTGTTTTATTTTATTTTAAGTTACAAAAAAAAAATATTTTGATTGTTATTATTAACGCTTAAAATATATTTTGCTTTAACTCTCAGTAATGGCCCAAATTAATTCAAACTATAATCTTAACAAGGTAATATCTACTGTCAATAAGGTAACATTTCACACAAACTTCAATTCAAACTTCAGTTTTGCTTCAGAACTTCAAACCAACTTTGTCTTAACTCACAGATTTAACACAACTTCACGACAAATAAGACTCGAATTATTAATAATATGTATAGAGGACCGTTTTTTCTAAAAAGTCGTTTTAAAGTCAGTTATACACCTATTTTTATATACCTGCAACGTTTTCACACAATCGTTAATCAGGAACCCAAAGTCGATTTTCAATATTCAATCCAAATATAAGTAGGCAGTAATTATATAGAAAATGAAAAGCGTTCCGAAATAAATTATGCATTATTGTTAAAGCATATGAGGCTTTAGTGTTATTTTACATAATGGGATTTTTATATAGGCTTATACCATGTATACACGTGAGCATCAAAGGCATAAACAAATTATTATATACATTTTTTTTTAATAATTAAATTAAAAACCACTTTATTTGCACATCCATAAATGTTTACGAATATGCATATTTATTGATTAAATAAATTAAATGAAAATATTTATTATCTGTCTAAATATTTTTTTGTTTTTTTTTTGTTTTAGTAAATGATTTATTTCCAATTTCTTTACATACAACATTTTTTATTTTCCCCATTATTCAAAGCTGCCATTTGAACTTACCTTGAAAATGCCACATCTAGTTGACCGTAAGATAAACTGTTTTATCGTAAATAAATTTTAAAATCTGCCTTTGTGCCTTGTTGACTAACAGGGCACAAATGGCATAAGACACTGTCAGAAAGTTGCAGACTTTTAAATTCGATATAGTCTGATGGAGTTATAAAAATTCGTGGAATGAATAAAGTTTCTCCTTTACATTTTCTGGAAAGAATCATGGTTTCATTTTCGTGTAAAAAGCCTAAACCCGATGCCTGGTACTATTATATAACTTTGGCAGATTTAGTGCTAAGATAGTGTGCCAGTGTCACTGTCGCAATGTAAGTGTGTGCTAATTGTGCTTTACTGAATGATTATTTTTATCATTAATTTGTATTTTTGTAAATTATAATTAATGTTTTATCCAATTTATATAACAATTATTTTATATATTTAAATGTTTCTAGATGTTGTGTTATCTTTGCAGTATCTGATAATTACTATTATAGACTTACTATTTTTGTATCAGATTAAAAAACCTGAACAGTCTCTTTTCAGTATTCAGAATTCTTCGTGAAGTGTTCGTTATATTTTTTAAATTTTCAGATGCACAAATGTCTCCCTTTTGTATTTCAGTAAAGTATATGAGAAGAAGAGACAGATCATTAGGAATATAAAATGAATGTTACTTAATACTTTAGGTACCTCAAAGCTTTGTTTTTATAAAAGAAAAAAACTAGTAAAGACAGACTAAAGACAAAAATATAATTAGCATGAAGCAAGATTAATTCTACAAGATAAATTATTTAATATAAAATCGTAACTTAAGTCTAATATTACATTAAACTAATTATTCATTTGCAGAGCTTCAAGTTTCAACATAAATGTATTTCTCTGAAGATCATAAATGCAATTTTGTAAACTCAATATTTCACTTCTTGCTTCTTGCATTTGAATGCTCAAATTAGCTCTACACAAATGCCATTGTTTACTCTTATAAGCACGCTGACAAATGGTGTATAATATAAGTGTATAACATTTATAATTTATATCTTGACTTATTCTAAGCTGCACTTTTAGATAAATCACTTTGATGATGTTTTCGTTATACATATATTCAAATTTAGGTGACCTTATAGTGGACAACATGTATTTTCTGTTTGTGGATATAAATGTATATATAAAATACAGTTGTATGCCAAGATATATTACTATAAAGCTTGTTCTTATATTTATGTAAAGAGATAATAAAAATCTCTTCAATATCTTACCTATACAGTACGGTACCTTTAATAAATTAATGCTTAGAGACATCGAAATAAGAATATTGAAAAAAACGAATATGAAATAAGTTGACCTCGTGATTTTCTTACGGAGTAAATCCAATCAACACGCACAAATAAATTTGGATACGCCTAACTGTCTTCTGTTTCATTCGTTTTAAAGATCAGTGTACTCTTACAAAAGTAGGGTTAGCTCTATAGAATATTTAAAGTTGCAAATGCTTTACCACCATTATTTTATTAGTAAGATATTCCAATAAAATAATCTTTGTAAGATGTTACAGGACTTTATATTATTTGCACACGATTAAGTTAGAATACAATAGAGTAACTATTTTATTTCTTCTATTAAAATTTATAATTATCTTCTTTAGATGAATTGAAGATATTATCCAACTGAAGCTGCAATGCAATCATTTGGGCTGTTCTAAATCCTGATAGCGCTGTCAAATCGCAGCAGCTGCGATCAAACGTGAAGATGCAACTTCAATACATTTGTAATTAAAACACCATTGACACATCGTATTTACTATTATTTATAAATCATATATTATTTATAAGTTATCTTTCTTTTGAGTGTTGCTTATATGTTTTAAACTATAACTAATTATTAATTTTCGATTACATGAATTGCGATCTTCTTAAGGGTGTTTCGATAAATATGAAAATTAAGCTATATTATTAGTTTTATATTTTAGGATAGATCAGTTCAAATACCGAAAGGGAAATTATCTGGCAACGATGTTAAAAAAAGCAAAATATTTTTTTTAATTCAATGTTTTTATTAATTAGGGCAATAAAAAGTTAATAATATTATAAAAAAAACCAAAAAAAAATACGTAAAGATCAAACAGGGAATATTATTTAAATTTATAAAAATATATTTAAGTGCTTAAAAAGATCACTTCAAAATATGCTTCTGATTTTTTAAATTTTAAATTATAAAAACGTCTTAATATCTCAGTGGTGCTCGAATTTGAAGTCGTTGAAACTTATTGATTTGTATTCTCAGAGATAGAAAATGGCTTTAATTCCACCACTTGCAGCTCTATGACGAAGAAGCACCGACCGCTTTCTGAACAAGAAACTGGTTGATTAATTTCCAAACTTTAAAATGTATTATTTTATTTCAGTAACCTATTCTACTAAGATATAATACACCCGTATTACCAGTAACACATAATTTATTTCTTTATCGAGATGTTTACTTTATATATGCTTACAATTAATAGCTTTAAAATAATTAAATATTAATAAAATATTTAGAATAATTTTAGACAAAAAAAGAAAGTTACAAGAATTTTTTAACAAATTATCTACACAGAGATATGTTTAGATTTAATTATATTTTTATTGCGGAACATAAAATCCCAATATATATACACGTAAATATCAAACAAGGAATATTATTTAAATTAATAAAAAAGGTATAGAGATAGATATTCAAAATATTACTCGAAAAAAATTTTGAATATGTTCAAATGAATGTGGTAATTTAATAAGATTCAATATAAAACCCAATAAACGTCGAATATTATATGTCTATTTTATTTATTAAAATAACAATGGTACGTGAATAAATTGTACGTACATATACATAAACTATATAAGTATTTAATACGGTTATATTTCATGCGAAAACATGACATAATTTTTGTAAAATCAAAATACAAAAATTCAATGATATTTTCTGTCTATAAATTATACTTACAATTTAAATACTTTATCAGTGTTATTATTTTTATATGCATTGAGCTGTTTTCTGAATAAACCATTTTTTTATAAATTATTTTTACAAATTTTGTGTACTTTGGATGTAAATGTAATTAAAGCCCAACCCTGAATTTTTCAAGTTGTTTGCCGTGGCGTCCCACTAAGGCGATGGGGGCAACCGCTGTTTTTGTGGGAAGCCTTTAAAATGGCAGCGTCATATAGATTTACGGGCAATTAATAACAAATCCATAGCAAAAAAAAATGTTATGGCTCGTGTGACGTGTAAAAGAGAAAAAAAATACAGTGTAGAGTATTCAGTTTGTGTTATTAGGACTATGAGTATTATCTATTTCATATTCTAACTTGTTGTTAACGAACAAGAAAACAGATAAAATAACAAAAAATAAAAAAAACAATAACCAATTACTTTATTAAAAAATATATACATTAATATATTTATATTTGTTAATTACTGATTACCATTGGGATTTTACTAAAATAAGTATTTTAATACTTATTTTAGTAAAATCCCATTTAAAAGTTTAAGTCGTAAAAATGTTAGGGATTTCAAAATAAACTTCGTGATGTAGGAGGCTCGTAAATAAGATCCTGTCCGCGCAGTTTGTTGTTATTTTTTGGACACAAATGTTTATTTAATCTTTTTAAGCTAAAAGAAGCAAAATAAAATCACTTGTGTTATATTTAATATATTTGTTTTATTATATTGTTTTATGTATTTGTAAAATATGTTGATATATCCAAATGGTAAATTTAGATTATGATATAATATTGCAATGTGAATGAATTCACTTATTTTTTTTTATTTTAAAAGGAGGACAAACGAGGCATATTATACCGGAAAACTGGAAGTTAATTTAAGCAGAGCTTTATTTTAACATGTAAATGTTAATTAATTATTTTAGATTGCAAGGACGTGTTAAGCGGTGGTTTCAACTTTCAATTTAAGGCAAAAGTCCAAGAAGTTGGGAACGGCTGCTGTCAGCTTATTCTAAAATTATCGTACAACGCGAATCTATATTTATATCCAATTTAGACTAATATTTTAGTAAAATAAACGTAAGTTTAAACTTGAATTAATATTCAAATAAAATAAAACATCAAACTAGACCTTCAATTTAAATCTTCGTATGTATCTTATAATACATTATCTTTATAATGATACTACAATAGAATTTGTTTCATATTTTTTATAATTGGTTTTATATTTTTAAATACAATACAATTTTATTTGCATTTTTTACAAGATATTGCCGTACATATTTATTGTAGGAAATAAAAGTTCCAGTCAATAACTTTTATTTGAGGAAGTGTATATTTTTAGTGTGTATGCTTTTAGCCCCACTGGGTTTAATAGAAGCACTGAGCGGGGCAAAACGAATGTACCTGCCCCAATTTTTTACAACAGTAATGTGCAAATTGTTTTTATTGCTTTTATTTATTTGCATAAGATATTTATTTGCATTAAAACAGATTATCGACTAAAATTCTGAAATAAATGTACTAATACATAGATATTAAAATTGAAACACAATTTTATACATTTGTTACATACTGATTCTCCATTCAATAAAAGCAAATAATTCAGATTAAATGCGACTACTTCATAACGGATTGCGCCCGTCGATAAATCTGATAAAATGTAAATGGACCTCCAGTTTAATCTGCCGCTACTAAATCATTCTCAGAAAGTACGCTTTTTGCGACTTGAGCTCCATTAAAAGATACGATGTTCATTTAATTTTGCTAAGTTATAATTCTATTCCAATTTTATGTTAGTTCCAGAATGAACAAACATACTTTCATATAAAATATAGTTCTTATAAATATATATTTCATACAGGTAATATTATGGATAGATACAGAATAAGTAATTTATATTACAGTAATCTTTATCACTAGCTAATTTGAACTGTATTAAAAGAAGTGTTTGTTGATAATATTTAAAAAGACGCTTGAGATATAAAATGGCATCCATTTAGTTTAAATTTGTACATACGTGTCTAGCCATGTTAAGCTTATTAATAATTTAAATATATCTAGGATGAATTAATACGTCCGGAAAATACAGAATTTTTAAAAGAAGTCCAAAAGATGTCGAATTATTACGTCATTACTTGAAGATAATTTGAATCCGACAGTTGTGTGCTTTGTCACATTACAGGTATTCTACACATTTTTGAACAGCGAGGACTTAGCTTTTGGTTATAATTTATAATCATAAAGGCACGGCCTTATTGTACTAATTTTGGCTGACAAAGCATTAATTAGCACTTAATGCCTCGGGAATGGTAATGTTCCATTTTCTACTATTATATAAAATTTTTCAAATGTGCTCTTTAAACTTAAATTTGTGATTCCATTCCAATAGACATAAATCTGAAAAGAAAATATTATGATTTTACAACCATACTAATAATCAAATGTTCATTTGATTTAATTGAATATTTGTGAAAACACTAAATAGAAATTAATTATAATACATAATGTTAATAAATTAATTATAATATATATGTGGCATTGTAAAAATAATGCTTAATTTACCAGTTCAATAATTAAATGCTGGATTTTGCCATTTAATCGCAGCTTTGACGTTTACATGACATAGCGGTCTGACAGCACTATCAGAACGGCTCACGACAGCTCAAATGATTGCATTGCAGTTTGAGCCCGGACTTTTAATATTTTTATCACATGTTAAGGAAAGGCAAACGAGCTGGCGGGTCGTACGATGGTGAGTTATAACCGCAGTTCAGGGTCTTTAGCAATATCATAGGATGCTCAAGAGCGTTGCCAGCCTTTGAGTAGAAGCTCTTTTGGGAAGACGCTCAAAGTGGATACACACTTTCGAAACCTTTCCCAGGGAAGTTTCAATAGTTTCAATACTACATTTCGTACTACCGTCAGGTGTAAAGTGATGTAAATACTTCTCGGGTATGAGACTTACTTACACTTGTTCTTAGGTACCTTCGTATTTGCGTCTCGTTTAAACATAGCAAGGCTGGCTGCGCCGTCTCGAGATTATAACGGATGGCTCTTACGTTACGAATTCCCGTGATATTACAGAAATTCCCATATTAAGTGGAGTCTAAGTCACCTCTTACGACCGCTATAGGTACTAGGGGTCGTCATATTCTTACCTATATGTCCAAATTGTATTACACAATGTAATCAATATGTAATTGGACTTTTACTTTTACTATTGGGCTTTTACTTTTACTATTGGGCTTTTACTTTTACTTTTGGAACTTTACTGGTCCGTTGATTAAACAAGAAGAAAATTTACAAAAGGCACGATATACTTCATAAATATTAAAGGTTTTCTTGCTATATTTTTTATAATTTTTATTTTATGATAATTTATATATTTTCTTTTATTTCCTGTTAAAATGTAAAATATTTCTATAAGCAATGATTATTGTTATTGTTAACTGAATTCAGAGTTTTTTTTTTATTAATTTGTTGCTAAATATTTGAAAAATATTTTAATTAATTAATAGATACAACATAAGGAAAATAATATGCTAATATTGTTTATTTTAGAATATTAGAATCTGATAAATTAATTAATAAATTAAATATATGCTTATTATATTAGTAAATTTGATGGATTATAAATAATTTTATGAATGAATTAAGTTTCCAATAAATTCCCAAATATATTTTTAACTATTTTTTTACATATCCATGGACATTATAAAAATATTTTAGAGAGCAGTTGAGAGTTAAGCTAAATAAAGAGGGAAATTTTACTGCGAAAAAATTTTCACGAAAAGTTAATTCAAATGCAGGTAAGTTTAAGTACCATTGTGTATTTAACTTCATAAATAAATACATAATCGGGAACAGAGAATAAAGAAAGAAACAGATTTTAGCGCAATAAAGCAGAAATATATTAATTTACATGAATACACAACACTTATAGATGATAGAGCCAAATATAATATTTTAATATTGCATTTGTAATTAAAGTTTACGTTTTCGACTACTCCCGGATAAACTATTATAAAACCACTTGTAAATATATTATTTTAAGATTATAAAGTTTGTCATTTTATTCGATTGGCCTGAAAAAAAAATGTTATATTTAACCTGAAAAAAAAAATCAAATACATTTTTATTGACAACGATGTACTTCTAATGTGGGTCTGTACGTGTATTTCACTAATAAAAAAAAATGAAGTGTTATATTATATATGTAGATAATTATATGTAATTATATATAATATTGGGTTTAACTTCAGATTAACATTAAACGTATAGTTCATTTTATTAGATTCTTATTATTTCGTAATTCAGATATTTCACTTCCAAATTTATTATTTAAAAAAAAAATTGCCCACGTCGGAAGCCCAGTGGATATAATTTCAGCCGCTATCGAATTATTTGCAATTATTATTCCAGTATAAAGCATGATTAAAATTAACAAAAACTAATTGGAATAAAAAATTGTATTTGTAATTATATTTACATTAATTTGAACATGATTACAGATACTAAATTAATATTAGTGTATGTAATGTAATTCTATAAATATATTTGATAATTAGAAACGTAGTTAATTCATAAAAGTTAATCATCGAAATGGAAATCTACAGAGAAGGCAATATTATTCGTAATCTGGTCGGATGTAAAAGGATTGAAAAGGCTATATACAATCTATTAAAAGCCAGATTAAATGGGGAAAATACTATTTACGTTACTCCTATATCCGTGGAACTTTTGTCCTTTAAATGTTGTTGTGTGTAATTTTCATTTTTGTAATTATTTTTTTAATTTTTTAATTTTTATTTTATCTGTCATTTGTCAAAATATGATGTAGAATTATTATCTGTTGACAGATAGTTAAAAAGATAACTACTTTGTGACATTTTGTATTGTTAGAAATTGAATGTTGCCAGCTTGGGGTTACTCTAAGAGCCTTAAAATATTATTGATAAAATGTACGTTTTGTGGTTATCATTTTTATTTTACTTTATTATTGCAATGGTGGCGTACTGCTGATTATTATTTGAGAGTAGCTATCATTCGTTTTGGAAGTATAGATGCAGCCAACGTTGTTTTATTGTTTTATTTTTAATCTATGAATATAGGTTAAATTTACTATACTTATTCGTTCTCAAAGACGATTAATGCTTATTTTTAAAATTAATATTTTTTTTCATCTCATTACATCGATATTTCCAAATTGCCCACACTTGGTTTGACTTCCTTTGTGCGAAGCAAAACCTTCGCTTATTTGCATATTTTTATTTTATATGTCGACCTTTCGTATTCTATCTATCGGAAGGACATCCGAGTTTTATATTATAATTAATAGCTTCTGACAGTTGCCCCCCATTTCATTTCAGTTTCAGGGTAAAAATATGAAAATATGTCCAATATAATAAGTATATATACACTATGACAATGTACACCGTACTACAATTTTATAAATACTGAAAGTGGTATATTATGTTCAGTTTCAGAATGAGTTTTCAGATCGTTCTAAACCGGTAATTATTTAATTAATATCAAATAACAGGCGTCATGTAGCGGTTGAATGAGAATAGCATTGGGTTAGAGCCATCTTTCTGGGCCAATTATACTTTTGTGGGATACGAATACAATTTGTGTTGTATGAAATACAGTAATGCGAACATAAATAATGATTATATTGGATTTGTTACCGTTAGTTGAATTGTTTTAATACTTAAAGGTACGGCACATGTAATGCCCCTGGCGTTGCAAACGTGCCCCTGGCATTGCATGTGATGTCCATAGGCCACACTAACTAACTACATATAAAATAATCAATTTACACACTAAATTTACAATAACGATAGATTGTAAAACTATAGAATATTACTTTCGTACAGACTGGATATATTATAGAATTTACTATTATAGTTTACTGTATACTATTTATAAATGCAACAACTAAAATAATAAAAAGAATATCATATTTTAAATTATAAATGTAAGGAAATATTAACGGCAGAATGTATTGTGTGCCAGTGAATGTAATACTCATAAATACTGAATCTGTTTCAGATTTCCATTTCGTACAGCTTATTTATTTTGATGTTATATTTTTAAATCAAAAAACTTATCATGAAAGGTCAAAAATTATAATTTATAATAACATTTTCAGGTAAATCGTCCGACACAATAATTTTCAATTTTATTTTTTGAAGCGCTTAAATATAATTAACAAACTTCATCCTTAGTTTTTTCTCCGGGACTGCGATTGATCCGTGGAGATTTTTTTTTATCTGTTATATCTTGAGTGGAGATGACTTTTTCGTCGGTGAATATTGTTATATCAATATTAATACTGCGCCATTGCCATATTTCTATACATTTCAGCTATTTATTTATTATTTATGAGTGGGAAATAATAAACTGCTTACAGTAATAGATTATCATAAACTATCTTTGATATTGTTTTGTTTTACTCAAAAGAAATGATGTACAATTAATTACAGCAAATTATTTTTGGATACAAAATTTACATATTCATAAACTGATTACATATTGCTTATTATCAATAAAGGGAACTTCGCACAATATACACACACATATATATATATATATATATATATATATATATATATATATATATGTATACACATGTATATGTGTGGATAACGATAGATAGGGCCGTTTCGTAAAGTATTTATAGTACATTGGTCACTGCTTCTGGAGGCGCCGAAATTTATTCTAATATGTGGTTATTGGAAAGAAAATACAATTTTCATCTGTAGGAGTATATTTCATGAACTATATATTATAGTAGAATATACCTTTTAGAAGAAATTGAGTGATAATACTAGTTTTATTTAATATTTTTTTCTAATAGAAATTACTGCATTAAGGCCTTACTTTTTTTATATATATAAGCTCTCAAAAGCTCATGAATTTCGAAAAAGTTCTGACTGGACTTTTTTTGTTCAGTTATACAAGCGAAAAATACGCAAATCTTAAAGAATTGCGAATAAACTTGGTAAATTAGTCGAGCATGAGTCAATTTACGCCCTACATGAACCACTGAATATTCCCTCTTTACATTTTCCTCGGAAAGATACGCTCGGTTTCATATCACGCGTACGGTGAAGCATACAAGTCAAGTACACTGACAGATTAAAATTATCTCCTTTACCAGTTTTTTATGATTTCGTCTTTAATATTTTTTGTTCATGTAAATATTATTTTTGTAATTTTATTCAAAAATAATTTAAACATTTCATATTCTTTTACTATTTTAACCTTGAAATCTAGATATTATATATCGTTAGTATAGATAAAATTATATTACTTTGACGAAATATATGTGTATGTATTTTGGGGCATTGCTCATTCAAATACACGACGCCATAAAATATCGATATACAATGTTTCTATTACACGAAGAGTGTTGAAATGTTAGTAGTGTTCATTGATTTGGCTTCCCAGAGATTGAGAATATCTGTTTGAATAACTGAATAACATTACTTGTAGCTTTGTTATAACATAGAAGCATTGCCAGCCCTTTGGATGGGAAACCATCATGTTGATTAACTTTACAAATGTTTTACTAAATATAAAATACTATCTTAAATCTTATCCATTTTCTTTTAGTATTTTTAGTAATTTATTCTATAAAAGATACGAAAGTATTGTTTTTTCTGGTGATAAAATTAATTTCAAGTGGAACTTTTCTTCGTTCTGTGGTAATATGTTCTGGCCAATATCGTTTATTTGCTTCAATACTTATTTTATTTTGACTTGTTAACTAAATCTTTATCACTACTCTATATTTTGTAAGTCGTATTATGTGTCATTATCATTGTATAAATATATATAAAACTATAATTGTGTATATATATATATCTTTGTAGTGAATCAACGCAATTCAATACCCCATTAACATTTTGCTGAAGAGGATCCTTACATGGTTACGCCATTATCGTGTCTATGCTATAATTTCGCAACACTCTCTCTCCATCTCTCACTCTCTCTCTCTCTCTCCCCGTCTCATACTACTATTATCTACAAAAGGAGTTAAATGTTGGAGATGACAATAGAAAGTCTCTCATCAACCGCATCGGCTCATTTTGTTTATCCCAGAATATCTGAGGAACCAAGGCCCTGGTAACTTTCAAGAGCTCAGTGAGTTTTACTTTGCCTTATTACCTGGACTAGCACTGCTCGCATTCATACTATTTTATACTCATTAAGTATTTGGTTTCCAAATTAAACTGTTTACACTAAATTACTTAACGCCTTAAAGTAACTTTAAAATTTAATTTACAGTTCTCATTGTAGACTTTTGTTTTATATTTATGTTTTCGTTGATATTTTCCTATTATATGAATGTTATAAATTACTTGTTTATGTTTTAGAAGTGGGCTGTACATATTGCACAAAGAATCATGTCTCTTTTTAAAACTTTATTTTGTTTTCTGTAATAGTTGCCTTTGGTTAAATTTATCTTGCTTTAAATAATAAATATTGCGACATCTTAAATTTTACATATTCTCATATATTTTTTGTACATGTCAAGAAAATTATATATTTTTTTATATATTAAAATAATTGTGATTTGGATTGATATTGTGATTAATTTCATTTTTTTACATATATGTAAAAAAACTGCCACGAATTTAGTTGTTGGTTGAATGAATAAAAGCTAATCAATATATTTTACTGTAATGAAATAATTTAATAAAAAAAGTGTATTATGTGATACCTCATTACCTTTAAATATTTGACCTTGTGACGGTCTACTAATGAACCTGTTTCGGAAATTTTCGGCCTTTGTTTACATTTCCAGCCACAGCTATCACTGGTGGTGGTGTTTACTTAATATAAAGTATACTTGTGTTATTTCCGATTGGAATAATATTATGAAACAGCTTGTTTTGAATTATTAGAATGCAGTTCTACGGAAACACTTACAAAATGCCTTGAAACTTGTATTCAGGATGCGATTTGTGGAGACACAATAAATCCATTACCCTCAGCAAGCACGACTATATCTCATTTTCAAACTTTAGTTTCAATTAAATGTTACTACGTGATAAACTTTATATAGTATAGTAAAACTAGTTAAGTATTGCAAATGTTAAAAAAAAATACATTTGAATTAAAAGAACAAAGAGGACCCATTAGTCCCTTCTGGCCCCGAAGTTGATTTCCACCGCGGCTGCCATGGGAAGGCTTCTGCCCTACGTCGGTGGGCCGCAGGCTCCGTGCCGGCGGCTATAATCGGCATATTGAAGAACCTTGATCTGAACGGTGTTCCCATATGGTCGGGAGCTCTAACTGCAGATTTAAGGCGAAGGGTCCTAGTGGTGAGGGTGGTCAGGGGATACGGTGTCTTATACTGAGGCCATATTGTTGAGCAACTCGCCTCAGTTACAGACGGAGTTGCTCACCGGGGTGTATTGGCAGCGGGCAGAAGCAAGGGCTGCTTCAATGAGTACCTGCACAAGATCGCTAGAAGGGAGGCGACCTCTTTCCACCACCTGTGATGAGTCCGTAACCACGGCTCTTCACAACTTCACGTCAGCGTGCAGAACTGGTGACCGTATTTGGCGGGGACTTCTCGCTACCGATCATCGAACTTATAACGCGCGGTAGCGAGAAGGCCAGGTGTTGGGTGGTGGCAGTATAAATATTATAAATATTAGTTTTATGTAAATAGGACGGCAAACAATATATCTGGGGGTCAACACTGCCCACTGTCTCTTGCAATATCAGAGGAGGCACAATCAAACAATTTGTCAAACAAATAATTTATCAGTCAAAAATAATGGAAGCTGATATGGAGCTTGAGTGTTGCAGTTAGATAAAATATCATCCTTTGCGTGAGTGAAATATTGAGTTTAAGAAATTGCATTTATTTTCTCTAAGGAAATAAATACTTTCAAGATAAAACGTGGAATGGCGAAGCTGGAGGATTAGTTTTATCTGTAAAGCAATAATTTCTTAAATTACAGTTTGAATTACATTCAAGTAGGTGGCATTTCAAAGAATTGTTATAATCTGATAGGTCAGTCAGTAGGTAATTTGATTTTACTCCAAAATAGATAATGAATCTTTCTATATGGAAAAAAAGATTTTTTAAAAATAAATATTTAAATACCTATGGTATGTCTACCGCTAAAAATATTTTAATTTAATTTTTGTAATCGATGAAATTATTTACTTTCAGGTATATATACGGAGAAAATTATATGTCTTTAAGAATCATAAATTAATGTTATTTTAGAAAAAAAGCTACTACTGCAACCAATTTTAAAAACTTAGTTATT
This sequence comes from Dircenna loreta, assembly GCA_963555665.1. Classification (NCBI taxonomy): domain Eukaryota; kingdom Metazoa; phylum Arthropoda; class Insecta; order Lepidoptera; family Nymphalidae; genus Dircenna; species Dircenna loreta. The sequence goes on along the minus strand of OY743093.1, from coordinate 6,742,037 downwards.
TATTTTAAATAATCCAGTTGGAGAGCCGTTCTACTCGTATCTCTGAGCTTTAGAGCCTATGTCGGTGGGTAAAGTATACTTTCATTCAGCAATGATAAACAACTGGGGTTTGATGCATTTTACATGAAACGTTTGATGCGCTAAATGCACTAATTTAATCAAGAAAGTACTTTTGTCTCTCTTGCAATCATTTGCCATTTTGAATTGATAATGACTATTGAATATCATTTTATTGATTATTAAAAAAATAGTTCAAAAATGTATTCAACATTGCTTTTAAACCTTCCTAATTATAATTATTGTTAATATTTAAAATGCATCTAAAAAAAGCTCTTCAGAATAAACAAATTCATATATACACCTTTTTTATGTTTAGGTTTTGATTTTCAAAAAATAATAATATAAGTGGTTTTTAATCTTCTTGTTTGAAATCAATATACTAATTTAAATAGCGTTTTACTAAAAGTTGTTAGGATAAACTTTCATTCCTAACATTTCAAATAACTATTCCGTTACTTCGTTTAGGCCTTTAATCCCACGCTTTAAAACTCAACAATCGGTTCAGCAGTTTTTGAATTGTACCAGAAATATACAAACAGACAGAAAAAAAATGAAAAACGTTTTTCTGAGGACTCAACTTTAGTAAATTTTTAACAATATACCTTTAAATACTACAATTAAATAACTATAGAACTAAACATACCTTACGATTTCTCGTTAAATTGCTTTATACTTTTGCGTTAGTTTTTATTTTCAATTATTTATTTTTTTTTGTAAGCGCAAAGACTAAACTTGGAGTAAACTTAAACATATTTATTTCTACATATATGTACATAACGCCACCAGACTCTCAGGTCAAGAAAATGATGAAAATTATTACTGAAACAACAATTTTGAATTGTAAATTCAAAGGTGAAGTACGTATGAAAAGTGAGGTACTGTTGCCACGTACCCCAATGATCCCGAGAGAAATGCTATTTGAATTCAAACGTTCGCAGTTCCAGGCGAGACTCGTTTTCGCAATGACCATCAACAAAGCGCAAGGGCAATCGTTGCAAGAGTGTGGATTAAACATGTTGAACCCACGATTCTCACTCTTGTATAAATGGACAGCTCTATATAGCCTGCTGACTCGTCGAAACACCTTTGGATTTATTCTTTAACGCACCAGATGGAAAAATAAGAAATATTTTGTATTCCACAGCACTTCAATAAATATCGAATTGAAACGGAACGCTGCAGTCACAATTTTATCGAAACGAACTAAATCAATTGAATATTTGGGTGATGTCTTTCCTTCAAATTTATTTCATTTGGTTGCAAAGCAACGCGCTCAGTACAGCTGGTAATATATTTATATTTATATCATACTCAGTTAACTTTTAAATATTTGAAAGTTTAGATTTCGGTACATGGATAGGTAGTAGTTTTATTTCCGGAAATAATTTACAAATCTATTTCAGGTACTTCCCAAGGGTAGCAGTTAAATATTCCCGGTGTCGATAATATTTTTTATTCTATATTTATTTAAAATAGAAAAAAAATAAAAGCTTTACATGGGTAAACATAGTTCAAACATTAATTTGTCAACCACTCGCTCACTGCACACACACTGGGTTTGAGAGTCATAAATATTTCATCAAAAACCCTTTCATGTTATTACGCATGTGGGAAAGGCTTTTAGATCGCTTTTACTCGTAAATATGTTGTACATAAATATTATTGTATGTATATAATAGAATAGAAATGTATGAAATATGTTTTATAATAGTTTGATAAATTATAACATTAGTATTAAATAAAATTAATGACAACAATATTTATTATTTTGATAAAAAAAAATATATTAATTTATGTGTAAATATAAATATAATACATCCTCTTTAGTTTAATTTTTGTTTAATTCATAAACTATATTTCGATATTACAATATTTTACGTATACTTGCTATTTTTATTCCCTTTGGCTTTGGCTAAAAATGTATCGTAACTCATGACGTTGCAAAGTGTTGCAAAATGCAAAATGTTTATGAAATCCGTTGGCTTCATTAGTGGCTTATTATTTTAACTGATATTTAATTTGAAAAATTGAAAACATATATTTTGTAGTTACAATTATATTTTTGACAACTTTGTTCCTATAACTTTCGAGTTAACATTGAAATGTAATTTGCCGGGTACATACTGCATCCCCAGTGCTGTCATCTGCATTTAGACGAAAGCTGGGAATATTTTAAATATCACATAAACTTTCACAGGGTTGGGGTTCAAGCAGGAAGAGAAAAATTCGTTGAGATCAAGCTGCATACAGTTCGATGCCGTGTTTGAAGTCTTTTTTACAGTATTTAGCGAATTTAAATAAAAATGCCTGATCTATAGCATAAAATTAATGAAATTAGTAGATGTGTATAGTTTATAGAAGTTAGATATTCTTAGGAACATGTCGCGAATTATTATATTAAATTTTCTCTATCTTACAAAAAGTTTCTAGTATTTAACTTCAAATTTGAGTAGTATTTATAATTTTTAATAATGTTGACCTATTAGATGACTCATTGATTTGAATATTATCATAACGTAAGGCTTTCATGTATGTACATAAACCTTGTAAGTTTTGACAAGCCGTATGCTAAATACTAATTAACTGGTGTCAGGAGCAAAGCTTCAGTTTTCAATAGTTAATATTATATACTATATATATATATATATATATATATATATATATATATATATATATATATATATATATATATATATATTATTTTACACGTTAATGTCTATTTTATTTTAATTGTAAGCCATAATTTATTACATCTAATAAGTTTTAATCAAACAATAAATCAGTTTTCAGATTTTAATAATAACTTTTAGTACCTAAATTTAATGTTATTTATAACGATTGATATTTATTGATAATTATAAGTATCTTGGATTTTTTGTTTTCTAATATTTTTTTTTTTAAATAGGCTAGGTTAATAAAAAATATACGAAATTAGATATGTCCATGGGATGCTACACTATTTAGTGAAATTGAATGTAATCAAACACATTATCTATTTATTTATTTATTTATTTCATGTACCACAATAAGTTACACAAAAATGAAAATTAGCATAGACGATTTTAAAATTGAAATGAAGTTGAATTGCATGAGCATTTAAATGATATTGTGATAAATGAAACACGATTGAATTTATTGTTAGACATTTTATTTCGATATAAATCTTAGCCAATGACTTGGAGCTTGTTTATAGGACGACGAATGACTTATGGTAAAATATTTTATTAACTCAAAAGAGTAAATAACGCTGGGTTCTGTTATTTGGGTATCTTAACAAAATTGAAGATATTTGAGTCCATGTAACTATTACACGGTTATCTCAAAGGGAACTTTAGTTGGCGTCAAAACTAAAGCTGAAACTAAGTTAAGATGTTACAGGAACAGACTCAATCTTAATTCAAGTTTAAACGGACTTACCGAGAGTCTATGCACGGCTTGTTCTACTTTTAAACTTATCTGAAAGTAGTACAATGATTTCTTATTATTAAATATTAACTAACAGTATATTTTGTGTTATATATACAATAATATCGAATCAATAAAAAAGGTAGTGTTGCAGGAGTTCGGTGTATTTAAAATGTAGCAACAAAATAAATTAGTCACACACATGCATACCTAATTTCAAACATATAAATATATCTAACTATACATACATACACTTATAAACAAACACATATATCCACTTAAATAAACAAACACTAACAGACGACAAACACTTTAATAGTTTATGAAGTGAGCGTTCAAGCCCCATTTAAACGAAACGCATGACTTTAATTTCAACATAATATTGAATTCTTCTTTTGCAGTTATGTTGGAGTTTATTCGAAAATTTGCCGTTTCTTATTCAATATATAACCCTACTCACTTTTTCCCCTAATAATTCAAATTGTGATTTTCTTAAATATCTATTTTTTCCAGTAATGTAAGATCTCAATTTTTTTTTCCTGTAAATCTCTTAAACTGATTAGTTTTCTCTTTTGTTAGTAGCTGCTTTGAATTAAGTTCAATGCTGTTATGACGAGATAAGTCGATTTATGATTATGACATGGATGCTCTCTAATTTATTCTTTATCATTAACACTATACACTAAACATTAGTTCTTACGGTTTGTTTTCCAAAATCTGGCAAACCTTTATCCCTTTCTTATCAAAAATTCCCAATCCCACTATATGTAATATATTTTGACCGATTTCTGTACTGTCATACCTGTCCGAAGTTCTTGAAGCAATTGTCAAAAAGCAACTCTCTTACTTTGTTTTCAAGAACTATATCCCCAGTGATTTTTAGTTTGGCTATCGTCCTGGTCAAGACACCTTCACAACACTACTTAAGATAACGAAAGATATGTGGCATGCTATGAGACTACCCATGTCTCATCATTAATTGATTTCTCTAACTTCTTTACTACAGTTGACCATGATACACTCATAGCTCTCTTAACTCACTTAAATATCTCGTCAAAGGAGCTGAAATGGTTCTTTATATAGCTTCTGGATTGCCAGTAGGCTACATTGACTTTGCTTTACTTATCACTAATAATGAAGTCATCCAAATTTTAACTACTTATGTTAGGTTTTTTATCGCTAGTCAGCTTCTAAAGTTATTTGTACTTTTACACCGCACTAGTTTATTTCTAACTCTTTTACAGTAAACGCTACTATACTATGGAACTGGATTTGATTTGACGTACATAGACAGGTTTTAAAAAACATATCCGTAGTTACGTTTATCAGAAAATTATATATTTCTTAACTTTTTAGTATTGCTAATAATCTAATTTTATATATGCGTATTTTATGGATTTGTATTTTTATTAATTTTATATGTTAATAATATATGTATTTGGTTTGGTTTCTATAATATTCCTGCAATTGTAATATATGACCATGAGTTAGTAAACTGTAATTTATTGAATTTCATGTTTATATTTATAAAAAAAAAACTAAAACTAATTTGACCAACTCATTTATCCGCTACATTAAAAATACACTTGTTTACGTATGACATTTATACTGGTTCCTTCAAATGAATTTAAAACATATTCCTGCAGGATGAAAATGCAACGCAATTATTTGGGCTATCCTGATTTCTGATAGCGCTGTCAAACCGCAGCTGCTGCGAATAAACAGGGAAATACAACTTTGAAACATTAAACTAGTAATTAAAGCATATTTGCTATAGTAATTTAATAATAATCCAATTATTATTATACTTCTTTGAGCATTTACTTTTACCTAACTCCTAAATTTCGTCATATAATTTAAATTCAAGTTTGTTGAAAGTTGTCTTATTCTATATATATACACATTGTATATATACATAAATTTTAAGTTAGTACTTTTAAAATATTGTTATTGTCTTCTATTAAAAATTGTAGGAACGTCTTAAAAATATCCAAGACTAAATTATTTGTGCTATTCGTCGACTTAATTCCATTTCACAGTTTATAGTATATGAAAAGTATTATTAGTTGAAAGATATATATTCTACATCTCAGCGATACTCGAGTTTGAAGTGGCTTAAACTTATTGATTTGTTTTCTCAGAGAAAGAAAATTCACATTAATTTCATCATTTGCAGCATTGAGAGCACAGGCACCGCTCGCTCTCAAAACAAGAAACTAATTAAATAAACTCCACGCATTATGATTTATTTTATATTACAGCATCTTTAACTGTTACATATTTTTTTTTAATTAACAGCTGGTCTTAAAAGATTGGCTAATTCATTTGACAAAATTTTAAGAACGTAATAAAAAAAGCTGCATTTACTTAAAGATGAAACCGAAAATGCCATATAAGTGAAATAATATATATATTTATTTGAAGGAATGTTTTACTCCAACCGCTAATGGTAATTATATAATCTTTAATCGTATAATAACTTATAAAAATAATATACATATAATTTTTAGGTATATAACTTTTTTTTAATATTATAAAAATAATGTGAAACGTTAAATAATTTACTTATATACCATATCTTATACAAAAATTATCTGGTTGTCTAACATTAACGAAATTAATTTAAAGCAAAATGACCTTTTAACAACGAATGATAACGACACTACTATTTGAATAACGACTTGGAGTTTTTCGTGATTGAACCCTTGCCTTTATTTATTGAATTCCTACCCAAATACAGAAAACTTTCATTACAGTAGATTGCAAAAAACTGTAAAATGATGGAACGTACATTTTCTATTTTAAGCCGAGCCATTATCTGGAATTAAAGTGATCGCTTCCAATCTATTCTATTAACATCTCTTAAAATTTACTTCAAATAGTAAATTTATTTTTATAGCAGAAGCTGTTTATTCGATTATTTTTGATTCTGTATTTAGTTTGAATGATATTGCCTTTTGCATTTTATTAATTAATAGTATATATCTAATTAGACCTCTTTAAACATTAACCTGTCATTGATAACGTATATTTTATAACTTATCTATATATAAAATATATTATAATATATTTTTTTAAGTTTTATTATAATTTATCTTATATTTATTTTATGCTTTAATAGCAATACTTTCCAAATATATTTCTTATTGTAATTATAAACAGCCGGTGTATTATTTATATATATATGTCACAGTATGTACTTGGCGAATATATTGTCTTAAATAATATTTTGTATTAATTGGAAGTTGAATTGTTTTGGATTTGACTTTGTTAAATAACTTCGATGTAATGCCGCGTGTGCTTGGCGAATGTTCAAATCTTAAATTATATTTTTTATTAATTATAAGTTTAATTGTTTTAAATCAGATTTTGTAAAATAACTTTGAGTTGTGATTATTATAACTACTAATATTAATTTAGTAACTAATATAACTTGATTAAGAAACATGTATTTGCAATGAAAGATGGCAGCACTTTAATGATTTATTTGTAAAACTCTGTTCCAAGATTTCAAAGTCTTGCTGAATTCAAAAATGTAGCTCTGCAGCAATGTCTGGGGACACTTGCAATTGTGCTCGCAACAGAAGAAGTCTTTATTACGCTAGGAGTGATTCTGTAGAAAAAAAAGAAGAAAAAAAAGTGAAGTGTGTCAAATCGATTTTTTCTACAAAAATTAATTAAGTGGTTTTGTGAATTAACCAAGAGAGAAAGTGATTAAATAATAATTTTAGTTTTTAAATTCGTTTTATTTTGAACTGTTGTGAAAAATAGATAGTGCAAGTGGCAGAACCAATGACTTTTTAGAAGCCAACGGTTCTGCACATTTCTTACTTTAAATATATATATATATATATATATATATATATATATATATATATATATTTTTTTAAAGTATACATTATTAATAAAATCTAAATAATAGTAGTTAGCCTGTTGAAAGTGTAAAATAAAGTACCGACAGTGAAAATGTGTATTTAAAAAAAGCACTTCCGGAGAGAATCCTAACAAATTAATGTTAGAAGTGGGATGTCCGGTAAACTGATGTAAATATCTACGTAAACACCAGTTTAGTAATAATAGAAGCACGCACTAGTCTGATTGATGCTAAGACTCCGCTCTTGAGCGTGATCCCTCATCGCCACGTTCCTACCACTCTGGTCATCAGTAAGTCCTCATCAGTAAGAAAGAAACATCTTCAAGGTGGATGACACTGACAGCTGTGGCACAGCTCACACTACTACAACTGTCAGCGTTAATCTCTTAAATAAGCACAGATGTTGCATCGCTAGATGTATTTCTTTTAGAGCACATTGTACCTTTCAGTGTTTAAATAAATTTTTATTATTAATATAATTTATTTATTTAAATCTTTTCCACTTTGAATCATTACCAGTGATCACTAATAAAATTGTATTTAAATAGTCCTTTTCTTACATATATTTACCTGTCACAGGCGAAAACATATAAATAATGTTTTATTTGTAATTAATATACACGATTTTGAAAAAATAAGTGGAAGTCAGTTTTTCGAAAATAAGTTCAGTATGCGTTTGCCATTTGTATCGCTAAAGCTTCGACACAATAAAACCATTACAAACAAATCGTTAACAATAAAAATTATTTTACATTTTAAAACTTAGATTCAACTAAATGTTACTCAGTCAACAATAGAATCAGGTCACAATCACTGGATTGAGTTGCACCAGCCACAAGTCCTCTCCAAAGCCCGTCACTGCTATCCTCGAATAGTACGTGATGCATCTGAAATTAAGGAACATAAAAATTTGAATCGAGAAGATGGATATCGACTATCACCAGCATGGAATCCAGTTTTTAACAAGTGCCATACTCGCCGCGATTTAAAAATAGACTTAAAAAGAAGTAGACCCGATATTAGTTTAAAATGTGTATAAGTCGCGATAGTTTAAAAACAGTGATCTTGAGTGTTATTGGACGTCTGTGGAATTGACTTGTGTGAATAAACTATTTTCTGTTACGCGCCGTCAACCTTCTTGGATTACGTTGCTGGAGCTGCCTTGGATTCTGAGGTAAGCATGGTTTCACATTGTTCCTATTTCTTTGGTGAGTCACATTTTTACGTTTTTACTGCTCCCCAGAGGGCGTGTCAGGTGTATAAAATCGTGTTAATTGGCGCCAATAATTAACATATAAAGTTAAAGAACAAAAGAAAATACATGAAAGACTGTCAATAAACGACTATATTAAAAAATGAAATATTTTTTTGTTGTTGAGAAGCCCGAGTTAATTAATAAAATAGCTGTCCCAATTTTCAATAAGAATAAAATTCTGGAAGTAAGCGAGTCGTTCTGCAATGAAAATTTGATTGCGCCCCTTTGTCTTATAAATTAAAGTACCAACTGTCGATATTAACACCAAATAACCTCCATTCATGTTTTATATGCTTGTTGACTGAATAGCCTACTTCGGGTATCTTATTTCAGTTAATCGTAATTTATTTTGTGTATATTTAATATTCGTTTTAAAAAGTATCTAATAGTCTGTAATCGTAATACTAAATGTAAAAGTAAGAAAGCGATTCGGTATACTTAAACCGTGACGTAATTATTTCAATAATATAATTCTATAGCTTTAATGTAAAGGTGTCAATATATAAACTTAATATAATTTAATCAGACGTAGACGCACAGAAATAAGACGAGCCTATTTTCTTACACGGGAGACTCATTTTAAGTAATTTCATTTTTTATTTTTTCATTCGACTGCAGTGGAATTGAGAGCTCAGCGACCAATTCGTTGTCGGTATGATATCCCTGGGGAATAAAAATTTAGTATTAAATTGGAGATAAAATATAGTAGAAATTAACTAAAGAGAACAGATTAAAAAATAGCACAACTACAGGTTTATGAGTTTTTTTGTATTCCTGATAAAAAATGGTTTTACTATGAAAATAAAATACCTAAAGAATAAATGATTACAAATCTCGGTTTACTTGTAGTTTGTTATAAATATTTTTATAACTATACTGAGTACGTAAGATTCTAATTAATTAATTATTAGATATTTTTAATCTTCTCATTTTGTTATATATAACTAGCCGTTACCAGAGACTGCTTCTCCTTGCCTAAGTTTAAAATATTATCATTAATTATCGACATATATTTTTCGATAATTTTTAAATTACGTAAATTTCTTCAGTTTTATATTATTTTGCCAAAACCACTTTCAGAAACACTAAGAGTAAATAAACACAAATTTGGAAACACAAAACTTCATAAGAAATTAAAATTATTGTTTGGAAATTTTGTTATATTATTAAAATGTAAACAACAATTAACTGAAAATTTCCGAACTTATCAGCATAAGTGAGAGACGTAACTCCACAAAAAAATATGCCAATTTCAATTTTTTGTGGCGGTATACGTAACCCGCAAAAATTCGCGATACTTTTTGAACACACTACGTATAGAACCGAAGATATGAATAAAGGAAAAATAATTTGTCAAAGGCAGAATAGTATGAAAGTTGAAAACGAACTGAATATTTGTATCGTGAAAAGTCAACGCGTTATTAATTATTTCTTAGTTAAAAGTAAATATATGAAAAAGTAAACAATATTTTACAAGACTATCGAACGTCAATTCTGAATTGATTAGTTCCTAGGCCGATATCTCCTTTAAATGTTTCACGTTATATTTTAAACACTGTTTTATTATTATTCTGTTTTATGTTAAAATTATGGCTAACGAGCAACCATTGGTAATTCGGTGGTGAGTAATTGACGCGGTCAATGGTATGTTACAATATCAGAGGATGAACATTTAAACCAGATAATTTATGAGTCAAGAATAATACTAGCTGATATTGAGCTGATTTCTGTTCCGCTAGAATAATACTTGATCCCTTAAGACACTTGGTTTAACAAATGACTCATGAGAAATATGTACAATTATGTTGAAACGTGGAACTATGGCACTGATGGATTATTTTAAAGCAATATTATAATTTAATTAAAGTTTGAAGTACAATTATTTATTTGAATCAGCTGAATCATATAAATTGTAATAAATAGGAAGGTGATATTTTAATGAATTGAAAACCATCTTAATCTTCTTAATTTTAATTTTATACAAAATATACATTCTAACCTTTCCTTTATGCACGAAAAACCGTTAAAAAATTGTCAGTAAAGTTTCATACATTTTCAGTCATTTTCAAAATTTATTAGGAGTTTACCAGACTGACCACGAAAAGAAAAGTTTTTGTTCCGACATGAAATTGTATCGTCAAAATCTAAATCTTTATTGAAAGTAACAGTGGACACAACAATTCCTTAGATTTTTATTGGTTAAAGGGTAATTAATACTTGACCATTTACTTAGATCTTGTTGAAAAAAAATATCTTGCCGAATAACAGAGTAAGTAGTTGATTAGCTACTAGCCAAGTAAAAGGTAACGCTAGCTTGTGTTGTTCCTTGTATTTATGTATATTTTTGATATTTAATTCTCGTTAAGAATTTTTAGGATTCAGATTATAAGTTGCATGGGTAGTCTCTTTGGTAAAATGTTATTTACATCGCTATTAATATAACTTTAATAAACTACCTTGGTAGAAGTCTTGTCCTCGATAGATATATTTTAACAGACTATGCGGAAGAATATTTTAATAGCTAATTCAGCTATATCAGGACCCCATGCAAGTTAGAAAGCATCAACAGAGATTCATAGAAAAAGTGTGAAATCCAGAACTTCCATCACTTCCTTATTTAAAAGTCACTACGTTTACATAAATCCTACATTAGATTAAAATAATAATTGAAATTAGTTTTGTATAAAAAATGGTTTCTACAATCAAAATTACTTCTAGAAATTATTAATACGTTATAAATTATTAGACTTATTTTTGTAAGATTTACTTTTAAATATTACTTTAGTCAATAGTTTTATTTATGGGATTGCGATAATTTAAAATATATTTATTACTATCAAGTCCTTTCAATTCTAACTGATATGAAATTAATAATTGCTTTTATATTGTCCAATATTTTTTATATTATATATATTCAATAGTAACAATCGCAAAGAATACAAACATAGCTAAAACAGAGAGAGCTGAGAATTTACGAGCACAATATCCGCCCAAACTCTTCAAATTCAGCAAAATAGAGTTATGGGTTGTTGTATATATTATACAATATAATAAGAAAATAGTTACTTTACAATGTTGTAAAATGAACAGCCATCCATCTCACAGTAATGTCGTTGACCACTAATATATGACTATATATTTTACTACTTAATGATTTCTTATAAATACATGTATTTTTATAAGTTGTCGGTTTTAGGAAGGTTATGACAAAATACAGAAAATATCTATCAACTTTTTTATTTTATGGAAAAATCATAGAAAGATAGCGTATTCGACAGGGTATTGTTGTGAGCTGGAAATACCGCCGACGGAGAATAATTGATTTTTGATTTTTTTTTAGTAGACGCTTGGTTGAGAATTGAACTGTCGAGAAATGCAATACGCATGTATCTAGTTGCTAATGTAAATATAGTTGGCGGTGATATGGGACAATTCCTATTCTCCATTTAAGTACATTTTCACAAATGACTTCTTCGCATTGTTTCAAAATGTGTATATAGCACAAAAAATACTTTAGGTTTTTATATCTTAATATGAAATCATTTTACCTACTAGTTTTAAATTATTTATGTTTAGGAGCAAGCTTTAATTCGCAATAAGTCTATTAAAACTTGCATTAGGATTGAATTTGTACTGGTAATGGCTTAGTTGTACTTTAGGTAACTTTAGCTTAGATGTCAACTAAAACTTTCCTTAGAGATATCCGTTCTCAAAGGAAAGAGTAAATGAAATAAACTTGCACTATAATTCATTACATCGACATTACAAATAAGCTGAAAGTCACAAGTAAAACGTTATGTATATAAATATTTTAAAATATATGTTGATTGTTTCATTTATCACAGTTGTATATTAAAAATATATTTAGATTCTTACTATTATATTTCTAACACACTTTAAGTTCATGTAATGCTTATTTTAATATATATGTATATCTAGAATATTTTTTTAAATAACCAACTACTAAGGATCCAGAATATGGTAGAATCTACTATCAACCCTTCCCTGGGGAGTCTGAACATTACTTGGTACGGAGTGTAGTGCTCATAAAACGTTAATAATGTTAAAAATATGCTACCGATAGATTGCCAAATTTATTTGCATCCCATCTTGGCGGAAGCCTTGTTACTCTTTCGGTATCCTAGTCACTACGCCACCGCTGTCACTGAAATGGTGCTACAGGGAATGGATATATATATACCGAAATCTCTGGTACCAGTATTTAGGCGAAATAGGCGTATTGCCGGACATTGGACTCTACTTTTCTTGAGCGGTCGAATGGTATTTTTGTAACCTTTCTCCGAACATGTACGCCTGTATTCTTAAGCTAACGTGCCTATTTCAGGATTTTTATTTAAGAGACGTATCCCCGAACTCATTTAACACTGCATTGTACATCCGATCCCTAAAAAAGGAGAAAAAAACGACATCGACTAACTAAAATTATTATATTATAACTAACATTATTATATACCTTATGTTAAATATGGACAACTGATTGATTGGATCTGATATAAAATTGTTATTATTATTACCAATTTATACCAAAGAGCGCAACCCTCGAAAATAATGTATTATTATAAGCTGCAAACTCTACTACCATACCTAAACCATAAACTACCATAAGGATGAGGCAATAAATAGTGTATTTTACTACTTATGAGTTAGTTAAGCTACATTAATGATTGACGTTTAAATTTCAATATAATATCGGTGTTTAATAAAAACTTATTTTTTTAACATTCATTGATATTCATAAAATATTTTTCTGTATTAACCATATCACAGAAATGATAACGTCTTACATACATATCTTTTTAAGGTTAAGAGTAGCGTCAAGCGTTTGGCTTTCAGAACATATCGCAATTTTTAACAAACATATTTATAAAAATTGCTTTCTGTTCTAAAGTCATCGTTATAAGGAAAAGCACTTTTGCTCTGTAAATAAAATTGTAAATATATTATTATTATTTTCCATGTAATATCCTCAAGGGCTTAATTACACCCTTTTCAAATAAATGCACCATCTCATAGAGACTTGCATTGGCAAGATAACTTTTAATTAAGCCAGACTTATAACGTAAAGAGATGTCTGTGAAAAAAAAATTTCTAAAAAACAAAGATTGGTATATTATTTTTTCACAAAAGTGTTTCAATACTTTATTTATAATAAAATATTACGAAACGTCATCATGTAGAAATATTACTTGAATGGAATGGCAATTATACAAAATCAGAAAATTTTAATGTACAAATGTACCTTATTCAATTATAATCTTGAAAAAATATCATTTTTCATAATAACTTTTCAGTTATTGAAAAGTGGACCGGCCATTTTACTTTTTATTCGCGAACAAAGCTTTTGTTCTTTTTATTTTTAAAACCAATTTTCTCTCTCGTCTGGATACATTATAATTAATAATTACGTAATAATATTGTAGAATTAAATAATTTATATTCAATTATTTCACAATAAACGAGCGTTGTATTTTAAGTGTAATCAATTAAATTTTAAAATGTATGTGTTTATTCTAAAACAATATGTTTAATAATATTTTGAATATATTTATGGAACATTATAATTTGTAAGATGGTATGATTTTACTTATTATAATAATTGAATAAATAAAACATGTACAAAAAGTTTACCAATTTTAAAGCCTTTTCCGGTCATATATGTAAAATAACATTGTTTGTCATTCGGTTGACATTGATTGCCATTGCAATACCGACATAGGTTCGCCAGTGACATGCGGTCTCGGTCCGATATACAATCTCATGCGTGATGTACGCCGCGCTCAACTGTATCCTACTGAATACGTAATGTATTGACACGTCATAAACTATTGTAAAAGAAATGTATAAAATATGAAAAAAATATAATTGTTAGATTTTTTAAAATATTCTATAGTAGCTAAGACTTTAATATTCGCATTCTATAACTGTAAATGTATGCATTAATAGTCCGGTTGAAAATTAATATGGCTAATTAATTCAGAGAGCCGGTATAGAGACTGAATCAAACGTATGAAATGTAATAAATTACAGTATATACTTATATATGGGAGGTGTTATCTTGATATATGTCAATTTTATGTGATATTATCTTCTGCTAGAAACTTGATAGCTTTGTTTCTGGCACTAGTTAATTAATGTATTAGACTTGTCATATCTTACAAGATTTATATTTATATAAATAAACCTTAAGTTATGATAATATAACATTTATTAAGTGATCTGAGATATAAAATGAAATTAACTAACTCACTCGTAATGTTAATAATCTATTACTTATTGCGATTTCCAATGAAATCTTTCAAATACACCACAATATAAAGCGTAGATGTAAACAATCGAAGCACACTAGACGTCATTTAGAAACATCGGCGGGTTGAAATGAAGACTTATTCCGAAAATTACAAATATCGAAAATTATAAATCAATTTGAAGTAAAAGTAGGAAAAAGTACTTCAAACCCCACCCATTACTGCGCAAGTAGCAATTGATGATAGAAAGACACGAAACAAAAAAGTGTTGTGACTGAGAAACATTTAGTTTAAACTAAAGTTTGGAAAAGAGATATAGTCGTGCTTGCTAATGGCTTTGTTGTGCTGCAGTCGTCTCGCAGATTAAGGCATTCTGAACATTGGCTAAATTATTTTTATTTTTGTTTAGTAAATATCTTTTTCTATAATTAATATAAAAAGGTTCTTTAAATACAGTAGTTTTTATCACAATAGGGTCAATAAGTAAAGAACAGATAAGGATGAAATAAAACATACATTATTGTAAATAGATGTTAAAAGTTGTCGAAAGATATACTTTATTTACTATAATAATAATAATAAATGATAATTATTCATATTAGCAAGGTGAAGAAGCAGTAAAAAATATTTTAGTGAAAATCCTAGATTATGTGTAAGAAGTCCTTATTATTTTTTTATCTCTATGTTCTTTACTTACTTAATAGCCATCGAGACCTCGACTCAGATTAAAACTTTCACCATTTAAATGTAATAGTGCAAATACAAAATAAAAACATTCTTGAGGAAAATAGGTAAAATTTACCATTCATCAGCTCATTCATTCAGCTCAGAATATTATTTGGAAATGGAATCGCTTCTAAGATTTTGAAGACATTCTGTACTGAAAATATCTTTTAATCAATTTTATTAGTATTTTAATAAAAAAATATAAAAAAAAAATTTAACGATACGAAATCAATGTTTGAAAATGTGAAGCCTATTTAAATTTTAAATAAATATAGAATGTTAAATAAACCGATACGGGATACGGAAACCTTCCCGGTCCCCGGGGTCGCGGGTTCAAATACCTGCCCGTATCGGCATTATTTTACATTCTTTATTTATTTAAAACATGAAATCAGTTTATGAATAAAATAGGTTTTTTTTATATTTAAACTTTCGTGAACCATGACTATATTTACCCGACTAAATTATAATATTATTATATTAATTTTATTCCGCGTGAATACAGCCGGGTAAAATTAGTTTTATTGCAAATTTAGATCATTTTTCTCATGACCATAACAAAAAGGTTTTTAAGTAGTTAAATGTAAATTGGGTCTACACGTAGTTTATTGTTTACCACATATTTGATATTCAAGTATTTATCACAAACCCATGATTATTAACCCACTTCGGGATTACATTTCCAAAATAAACGGTTCGCTATTCCAGGAAGTTAAAGATATTAAATGTTGTATTTAGCTTAAATAGATACATGGCTATTATATTTATATTTACCCGGCTGTGTTCACGTAGAAATTAAATCGGAATGTGCCCGACTAGTTTCGAATCTATTCGGGGCCCTTAATCATGAGCTCTGAGTGTGGCGGACTCTATTCTATTCACATAGAAATGAGCGGTGCGGACTTGCGCCCCGTCCGCCACGCTCATTTCTACGTGAGTACAGTCGGGTAAATATAAATAAAGAAGAAGTTTAAGAAGAAGTGTAAGAATAAATATAGAAGATTAATTTAAGAGAGATAATATTCAGTGCCGCTTATTAGTGGACTAACTTCTTATTATTATCGATAATACAAGTTTTCCCTAAAGAGCAATATCCACGAGAAATCGTTAAGAATTAGGTTTGTTAATTACATTTATAATTTATTGCCGCAAATGTTTATAGAAAATATTTTATTTGGTGGTTAAGGATAGTTTAAAATATAATTAATTTCTTTACTACGTGAATTCTGAAATTTCACAATAACATTATAAAATGAATGATCTGTACCGAGAGGAAACCTGAAACAAGTGTTTATAAACATAACATTTCCCGCAAACCGTCTTCACACACACTAGACAATACACCGTTTGCTTTTGATATTTCCTTAGATTTGTAATATATAATTAAATTAGAATATTGTATTTATGAATATTAATTTTTATAATACCTTATCTTAGCTATACGCAAATACGTAAATGGTGTAATGCCTTATTTTTTGAGACAAAGCAATCGGTCAGTGCGTTAATTATACATTTTTTTAAACAGAGCCAAGAGGAATCAATTTAAAATTGTATTTGTAATATTAAGTAATTTTTTGATCTTAATGATTTTATACTTTTGTAATAAGTTCAAAGCATTGATGAAAAACGACAAAATCTTTAATTCTGACAATTTTTACAGGAAATGTTAAAAAAAATACATTTAAAACAGTTATATTCTAAAGTTGACAATGATTTCTCAAACTAATTTGTAGATAGCATCTGATTCAAACGGCAACGCCATCTATTGAGCAGTCCCGATAGAGCTGTCAAAACGCAGATGCGTTTAAATTTAAAAATTCTACTATAAAATACAAAACTGGTAATTAAATCATTCTTTTCAGGCTTTCTCTCATTAATTATTCATCAATATATAAAATTATAACTTTTCACACCTAATAAATATAATTATAATTTATTTGGTTTGGTTATATAAGTTCGTCATTTATGCAATATCTAACTGATTGATTCCTTAAAGATTATATACCTACTATTCCAAAAAGCAATTGTGGAGTCTCCTTCATATATTATAGAGTAAAAAAAAATACTTACGGAAAGCAAAGCACTTAATATAATACGATAATATTCACAATGTTTTTATAATACGGCTAATTAAAGAGTTCATTACATATTATTGTATACTATAAATAAATTTGTTAAGATATAGTCACTTAAAATTTAAATATAACATTCTTTTTTCATTTTTTTAAAATAAATACAAAATAATGGTTCATATCGTTATATTCATTTTTTTTTAATAATTGGAAAGTTTTTTTTAATTGCTGCATTGTGCATTTCCCCCCAGTCTTTTTTTCTATATATTCGTTTAGACGTCACGCAAAATCTGTATCTTAAGAAGATACTATCTATGATATATCTATGATACTCCAATCAAGGATATATTAATTCATTTTAATAATATCTTTAAAAGAGATTCAGGGTTTTCCAAAAGTATTTGATAATTTCACGTTGCCAATATTTTTAAGACAGTTTGATTAAAATTATCCCTGGAAAAGAAAAGTTCTAGCATGCTTATTCTAATAAAATAACGGTGCCGTACCAACCACGTGCAGCTAAATTTCATTATTTGAAATTTTTTTGTTTGAATAATATAATATTGCTGGCAACACTTATCACCGAGTGTCACCATGATATCATACTGTCCCGTTATCTTGCTATATAATGGCAAACATGGCGGACTGCGCGCTCTCTTCTTTTGGTTAGGCGTTCGGTACGGTTGATATAGTGCGGAAGTGAAGTGATACGTGTCAATCTTTAGGCGTCGTATAATTAATTAGAGATTACATTGAACTTGTAATTTCGTATAAGTTGATCTCGTTGATAAATGTAACCTTGTTAAAATTGTGTAATCATAAAACTAATTTGTTTTTGTACATTTGTTTTATTTGAAGTCGTTTTTACTTTATATCTTATCAATATTATATATATTTAGGGCTTGAATATTATTATTTTTATAATATAACAGACATTTATAATTACTTTTTATTTTTGCCATAAAATTAAATTTGCGGAAAACGTAAAAAATAAAGTATCCTCAGAAAGTAAAAAATGCTCAGAAATATTTGATCTATTATTATAAAAATCACTTATCAGCTGATATATACTAATATTATTATGACTGCATTGTTTTTTATTTCAGATAAAAGTCTATTGTAAAATATATTTATTTTTAAATTTAAAAATAAAAAAGTATTCTTAGCACTTTGTACTGTATTAGTATAACTTCTCGGAGAATGAAATTGTCTGTTAAAATTCCATCGCTAGCAGCTTTGTTATGACAAAGAGGCAGTGCGCTTAAAACGAGTATCCATTTTGATTAATCTACAATGTTCTTGACGTTTAGTTATCATATTTAGGGTTGAAGCAATTTAAAATTTTTCCTTTTACACATTCAAATATAATTGTATCTATAATATTCATAATACGAATGTAAATAAAATGCTCACGTAGATACATGAAGAACCGACTAAAACTACATGGATACTTTTTAAGCTTATTTATAGTACTGACTATTGGAATTAAAGTATGATTGATATGTTAGATTTTTTAATTCAAGTCAAGCTTAGTACTGAAAAAAATATTAGAATAACTAACCAGGCCACTACTAATTAAAGAACTAAACAAACTACTGAAACAGCGTAAAGAATTCTAACATTAAAAATAATTGTAATAGTGTATTACTTTCGAACTAAAAACGTTTCGAACTAAAGACAGCACCTTTTGAGCAGTTACAGTGAAGCTACATTTCCAGGCCAACTAGTAGTTTAATGAAGTTTGGACACTAAAGAACGTATTTTTATACTTTTTGAATATAAGGTTGTTGATAAACATTTTATATATATTAACAATCATTATTTATCATCATATCATAATACTTTGATAGTGAAAAATGTAATATTTATTTAATTCCAATATTAATTAAATGAAATGATATGGTCTTCAAACAGGAAAGTATCTGTTTATCAAAAGGATATTTTTGGGAATGTCGAGAACCGGTTTTCTTCCTTTCTGATTCCTGTCGATACTAGAACTTATCTCGAGGAATAATGACAGCAATTTATTATTTTACTTGATGTATATCCCAAGTCTTTTTTTATTAATATAAATATGATTTTATCAAGCCATCTCACTGTTTGTTTTACATAACAATACTATTCTAAAATATTTATAAGCATGTTTAACATTGTCATTGAAATAAATAAAGATTGAAAATTTTATCGATGTGAAAATGTTAAGAATTCATCAAACTTTTTAAATAATTAAAATAAGTTGCAATGATTTCATTAGTCAAATAAAGTCACTTACTATTTGTAAAATAAATTTGAATTTTTTTTAGCAATTGGGTCAAATTGAATTATATTATTGTGCGCTGAAATAAAAGAAAGTATTATATAATAATAGGTTAAATGATAATTTTATTAACTAAAGATCATTTTTACAGAAATCACATAGTAATTAATTAATGAATTTGTAAATATAAGAGCGGTATTACAATCATAACTGCCTAAACAGATACGTTGTCGAAAATTAAGGAGAAAAAACGTGAATTCTTTTTAAAATTTAGTAGCTATTGAGGTAGTTAAAAAAATTTAAAAGTGCATTTAAAACTAATTGTTTAAAAATGGAGTATTACAAGAGTGGAACATTGTGCCCAAAATAAACATTCAACGCATCATTAAACGAAACGAAGCAACGTTTAGTAATGTAAGTGATGATAAAAATTTAATATATAATGATAATAAATAACATTATATTGATATAATGCGATACTTTATCTGGTTGTAATTTGTTAGTTCAGTTTTGTAAAAAATGAGAACAATACACGAAATGAATATGGTATGGGATAAGTGATGCTCCAAAATGTCCAGGCGACGTAAGAAAAAAATAACGTCAAGTGAAGTGGTAAACATAATATAAATGTGAAATCGTAACAATCTATTATATAAAAACATATTAAACTTTATCTTACATAACAGATTAAACTTCAACATATTTATACGAAATAAAACATTGTCACAAATTCCATTTCGTTTGTAACGAGGACGTGGAAGCACGTATTAATGTTTTTCAGAATCATAAATATTTTATCGGAAACCCTTTCATGTTATTACGCATGTCAAAAAGCTATTTTGTTTTAAAAAATAAATAGCTTTTATTAATTTACATTGGTCAAATCTTACAATGAATTAAAGCTTAATAAAAGGAATGCCTTTGGGAAAAAAACGATACATAAATAACGAAATATATTAAAGTAACTGTCGCGGTCGGAGAGTCTACGGTCCTTGGACTGGAGTGTCGTTACGCTAAATTACGCAAAACTGAATGGTCGAGGCACAGCCACGTAGCAAGGTGACATAAAACAAAAGAACGCGATAATATAAACGCGGCAATTCTTCAGCTATTACTATCACTATATGGGACACTTACTTTAGCCGTTATTGAGGTTTCTTCTTGAGGCTTAAGATGATTTAGTAGCCTCCCTTCTGCTCGGTATAAGTCCGTCACGTATATCGTAAAGAGTGCCGCAGCATTGCAACTTCAAATCGAATATGTACTTTGGATTCGTGAGCAATTACGAGTATTAGTATAATAAGTTTTCAGTTTTGTATTAATGATTTTTTAAAATTCTAATTGTTTTATAGCGCTGCGGTACTTCAGTTGATAGAGATACGGAACGGTTTCCCAGTATTTGAATTCTACCTGTTTCGATATTTTTTTCAAACTATATTTATTAAATATAAATAACACATAAAGATAAACATGTTTAGATACAATTTCAAATAGGGAAACAGTCAGTATAACAGTTTTAAGTAACGGAAATAATTAAAAAAAAAACACTGACAGTTCACACAGAAAAACACCGTTCAATTTTTTATAGAATCTTAAATATTTCGTCAAAACTCTTAAATTTCGATACTCCAGACAAGAATTTTATAACGGAGAATAAATTCAAAAAATGCTTGCAAACATTTTGATACAGGCATTTAATTACCTTTATTAAATCAAACGGCATGAGATTAATCTCTCAAAGCTATTTGACATTTTAATTAGCATGTTAGGAACAAATATTTAACCATAATATAACCCTAAATCAATGCCTTTTATCTTTTTACTTGAAAAAAAAACACCTTCATAAATATATATAGGGCCGATTTCATGAAAGAGCCTTAATCAAGCGTTAATGCTATTCGCATTCAATGAAATTATTATCCGGATGTGAAAAAAAATCCAGGCATCGAATTAACCAATACTCCGATAAAAGTTAAATATGACTTTGATGTTTAATGATAAAACAATCAGAATAAATTATACTATCTTTAGTATATTTAATGTAGCTACTTCTACTACTACTACTACTACTACTACTACTACTACTACTACTGCTACTACTACTGCTACTACTGCTACTACTTCTGCTACTACTACTTCTACTACTAGGTAGGTATTACTATTACTTGTATTATATTAGTAAAGATTTAAAAAAAAACTTATGACTGAAGTATCCAATTAATATTGATGTTATATTTACCAATAAAGTAACTATAATAAATTAATGATATTATAAAAGTTATTATGTTGTAGATAAAACAAATTTTAGAATTTTATTATTTTGGCTTTCCGTTTCGAGTTGCCTAATGGTTTACCATTTTTTATAATTTTATTTAGAAAGCTAATAACTATTTTTGAGCTTACATATCAATTTGACATATAAATATGGCTTTATATAAATGTTTACAGACTAAAGGTATGATGGGCTTAATATTTAGATGAAATTGCAGACAACAGCTGGATAAAAAATATTTTTTTGCGTTTAAGATAATCTATTTAAATTAATATTTCATTATAAAACGAGACTCACTCTCAATAACAGCTTCTTGCTTACCAAGCCGGTGTTAATTTCGAAATGAATTTCAAACACGAGTTCGTTTGATGAATGTCTTCCATTGGGACTAACAAAATATTAGCTAATGTATTATGGTTTGTAACTTTGACATTTATCAGCGCGATTTATGTTTTGATACCGTTATTCACGAAAAAACTAAAGTAAAAGTGTTTTTTATTAATTCAAATTTAGTTTGCACACCAAATAGAACAACTGTACCGTCTTATTTTTATAAAGATTTTAAATGAAATCATTAAACTACTTTAAGCAATTGATGTATTGAAACAAGCACTGCAGAGTCGATAACTATCGACAAGTCTGTCTAAACTTGCATTTAGATTAAGACTGCACTGGTAATGGCTTAGTTGTGTACCAGCTTTAGTTTTGATAGCAGCTAAACTTTCCTTTGAGATATTCGTATAATAGTTACAGCGACATGAATATCTTCTACCTCAATAGAGTTTCAGTAATTTTCTGTGATTAAATTTATTTAATATAGTAGTATATTATCCCGAAATCCTTCACTTCACATTGATTTTCGTCACGTTACCAGCGCGATGCCGACTGAGGTTCTCCAGTGATTTGCGGTCTTTTTACAAACAGTCTGATACTACACGCCGCGCTCAGCTGCATTGTTGAATACGTAATTTATGAATACACTAACAGCTGCAATAAATGCATCAATTCAGAGGAATCAAAATTTTTACCAAAAATCAAGATTTTTGTCCTATATCATATTTTAAAAAAATAAGTAATGGTTATAAATTTATGTCATTAAAACATTGAATATTATAATTGACGATCTGTTAAAATGTATAATTAATATTTAATAAAGTCTGAAAACCCATGTAGAGATTGATTCAAACTAATGTGATATCTAAAGTAACGTTATATAGTTATCACAGAGAATGGGTTACCAAGTAATATGTCTATAATATGTGATATTACGTTCTGACAGAAGCTTGGTTCGATAGCTTTGCTCCCGACACTAGCTAATTAGTATTTAGTATAAGGCTTTTCATAACTACATTATAACACATTGACGTATAACTTACGTTTGATAATAAAACATTGAATGAGTAATCTAACATATAAAATAGAATTATTAGCAAATAGGAATCCAAATCCACACTGATATACCTACTCTCTAAAATGCCGAAATAATGTAATAAAAAACTTATTAATTGTTATTATTTATGTAGAAATAAATGTCTTTAAGCCATTGATAAATAATTATTCCGTTTAGCTTATCTAATCTAATGATGAATAACGAAATTAGATTTGACACTTTTGTTGTTTATTCACTAAACATTGTAAATACTTTAAATATGCCTTAACTAATAAATTGAAATGTACAAGACCTTATTTGGTAAATAGAGGTGGATAGAAATGTATACTAGGTCTGAAGAATACAAGTACTGATTCCCATTAAGACTTTAAATACTAGACTTGATACAAAATAAATTTATTTAAAGTAATACGCAGTCATATTATAATAAATATCAGAGCTATTAATTAGAGATAATTTTACTTATAATGTTACTTAAAATTGGATTTTAAATTGTTTAATTTTTGTTAAATCGAGCAAAGGCGAGCAACCTGACGAATTATAGTAGTAATAATTAAAATTTAAACCTAGCTATGTAAGCTAGCTTATATGGATACAATTATTAAGGCTAAGATTTAAGTAATATAATAAAATAAAACCTAGCCCTAGCTAAGATATTATAAAATTAACCTAATTGTTAGTTATGATTATTTTCAATCAAAAGCTTAGCTGAATAATAATATCCCTTATGATACGAACCTTTATTCTAATTTACAATTTCTCTACGTAAAAATATAGTTATCTACATTTTCAATGTTATTGTGTGTTAATATAATATAGAAAAAAATAATAATAAAAAACAAAAAGTACAGATTTACTGTTCCATATTTTAATTATATAAGTGGGTCAGATAAATATTTTATCAACAAAATTAAATGAATATTTCGGCCCATATTTTGTAAGCTTAATATAAAGAGTACTTCTGCTCTGTTGAAAAAGGGAAGCACAGCTTGAACTGTTCACAAAGAGTCTGACTTTGAGAAGTCGGTTTACTGTTTTGCGTTGTACCTTTTAGAAATCTGACACATATATAAGAAACTTTTGATTTGAACATTTTAAACATTATTACGATATTTTATTTTACATTTGATACTCGTGATTTTAATTTGTATGAAAACTAAACTGACACTCATTAATCCCTTTATTTTTTTGTTATTTTATATTCAGGGTGTATAATAAAGAATATTTATTATTTCAAACTATATTTAATAATTATTTATAACTGTTTTTTATTTCTATCGTAAATGTCATTAATAAAACACGTTCATTATTTTCAAAATTAATCATTCATAAAGCAACTCCATATTATAATATTAATACGCTATTAACTGTATTATTTATGTAATGATTATGAATATATTTTATTAAATAAAGGATTTATAATAACTAAGTGAACATTAAATGGAATACAGAAATAAATGTTTGTTCTAAAGCATGGTTCTACGTGCAATTACAGCCAGCTAGTAAAATGAGAACTAGTGTTTTTTTTAAAACGTACAGCAGTGAACTATGAACGAAATTATAAATATACATTTATAATTTTCTAAGAAACAGAAGAGTACAAATAAAAGCTTTAGTTTATTCAAAAATTTTAATTTGTCAACCGCAGCTGCGGTTAGGTAATTTTACACGTTTGTCTTGTTTAATTTAGTTTAGGACTATCATACTAAATTTTTAATCTCCCCTAAAACATTATTTTACAGACTTAAAATTAAATATAGTAACTCTTCAACTGCCGCTACAAGTCAATAAAAGTAATTCCCCGGTACAAAGAGCGAAGAAAATTCTTTGGCAATAGGAACAGACAGTTCAAAGAATAACAAATGTCTCGCCTCATTAAAACACTATCTTGGAGATAATCGTTAGGTATTAAAACGATTTTTTGATGTGTAAAAAGGTTTTTTAATATGACTTTTGTTTTATTTAAAAAATACACGTGTATTTGAATGTTACAATTCCAAATTAATCTAAAATATTTTAGGACGCACTTACCACGAGAGAAGAACTATTTTAGTATATCTGATTTTTTGTACCATTTTTCTTCTTATGTTGCACGGCAATAACATTTTTATTTAATCTTTTTGTCAAAATCTAAAACATATATATATCTATATTTTCCTTTGACATTAAATTAGTTGACAAACTATTTCTACCATTAAATCTTCGTCTAAAAATACTACCAAAGAAGTGACAGTGACAGTTGACAGAAGAATAAATGCAATAACCATTCATATTTTAATGTCCATTTCTGTTTGTTAAACATATGTTTTTAGTTTATGTTTTATTTTGAATGTATATGGTTACATTTTACATAATCCGAAAATTATTAGGAGATAATTGTGTAGATTCATTTTTTACTTATTATATAATATTTGATTTACTAAGCACATACATATAATGTTTAAGTTGAAACTTTAAGTTTAGAAATGAGATATGGTCGCTAACTTTAACGGTAACGGTAATTGCATTATTTTGTGGCAGTTTAACTTTGATTTGGCAAATCTACTTGCAGATACAAGTTGCAATGCATTCCAATACTTTCAAATGATTTTTGTATCTCAGGGACATTGAATCCGTCGCTCATTGCCAAGTCTGACAAAACCTTCCCAAATACGTTGTGATGGATCCATCACAATCAGTTTTCCGTACGGGACAGCACAAGTATGGTACAAATATGACAAATATCGAAATGCATGAAAAACCAACTCAACCATTCTTGTGGTTATCGACTTTAGTAACGCATTTAGTACTGTAGACTACAAGCTGTTACTTGCATTATTGTTCTGGTTCCGGTACAACATATCCTTCTTCTAAGAAATGTTATGTATCATATTTTCGAAATCAGCAGGCCATTTGCACTACAGAAAGCATTTCCGACTGCCGTAACGTATTTGTAGGCATTCCTCAAGGCGGTATTATTTGCTTTTATGTATTTTTAAACTAAACTCCTAAACTCTGTTACCTTTGTTTGAAATTGTAAATATCATTTTTACTCCGATAACTTGCAGCTTTATATATATACTAAAATGAATTCGACGAATTAATTCCATTAGAGCGAATAATGCTTTGGGCTTTGAGAATCATCCCAATTAATGTCGAACAATAATTACTTCCAGTCAACGCCAGTTAACACATTTTAACTACAATACCTTACTCGGTAAGAAACTGTAGCTAGCGCAATTTCTAATAACAGTATTATATTTTTCTTAATTCAGGTGAAAAATTTAGGACTCTTAAAGAACTCTCTTAGTTGACACTACTATAAATTTAATCTACATCTACCTACTGATTTTTCACACATTGCATAATTTATTGATTAAAGGCAATTATTATATTTTTGAATAATATTTACACTTTGATTTGTTTTTTGTTACCAAGCATTGGATCACTGTACGTAAATTAAATGTACCAAAAAACCATTTAAACATACCAAGTTGTATGTGTGTGTGTGTGTATGAACGTATTCGTAATATTTACTAATGTTCTAACAGTTTTGGAATTATGTATAACTGGACTGTGAATTCTTTTGATGTGGCATTAGAGAGATTGAAAATACTCATTTGAATGCTATCACTTGCAGCCCGGTTGTAACGTGAAAGCCGCCAGCCCGCGCCCTTTCGCTCAGAATCCACTTTGATGATTACCTTTTTGTACAATTTTACAAAGGATATATGAAAATGAACTTTGTTTATCCTCTATCTTATTTTACTAAGCTTCTATTATACATTTATAGTTTTTGTAAATCTTATGTATAAAATAAAAGGTTTTTTACGATGTATTTATTATTCTGAAAATCCATCAATCCGTGTTCTCAATATCAAACCAGCGATATCTTTATATTACGAAATTTGTTGCTGATATTAATTTTAATATTTTTGGTTGTGCTCAAAACAAAAAATAAAATTGTTATTCTTTTGATTTAGAATCCATAGGTTTTACACTTCTGAGTCAGAGATCGACATTTTTGTATACTCATGTGGAACCATTTTATATGATGGTATTATATTAGCGAGTAGGTACTGGACTCGAAATTATTTGCTTGCAAAAAACGCCACAAACGACGTTGAAAGCTACTTACCCCGGTAAAGTTATGAATTCACGCGCGTTTTTACAAAAAAATAATATTACTGGACGTAAGTCGTGCATTAAAATTTAAGTTACATTTAAGTTAGTTATTTACAATTAGGTTTATAAATGTTATAGATCTGCCACTGTCGATATATTTTTTTATTTACAGTTATACATAAAATTATCTTAACACAGCTAAACTTCTTTAAAAATCATTTTAAACATGTGAACTATAAATTTTGGTCCTGGCATCTAGATGTCGCTTAAAAGCGATAATAAATAATATATCAGAATGGATAATGGCAAGTGGCAACCTTACTCATCTTAATGGTATAAGCTGTTGCGCTTAGTTTTTAAAGCGACGGGGTCGGACTCTCAAAGGTTCAACTTCTGAAGCTGTTGATGAATTTTTCATTTCAACTTAAAGTAAAAATTTAAATTTTTGGAATTGTTATTTAAATGTTTAAAAATAATATACATTATTGTTTTTCATCAAATCCTAAGCTAAGCTTTGCTATAGCTAAGGCTATATATATCTATAGCTAAAGCTTTATATCTATAGCTAAGGCTTTGATTTACTATTTAGCAGTGGGTTAAACTGTATCCCGTAATTTATGAATTTATATTTAACCTAACTCTATATATGTATATTTTATTATTACGAGACTTTTATACTTTGTATACTATTTTTTTTATTAGTCTGCATATAATCGAATTTGTATTTATATTATAATAAAGTTACAGTGGTATATGATTCATTCCTTTTATTGATATTTGTTATATTTTTTTTTATTCTATGTATATTTCAAATATTTATTTAAAGTTAAACATGGCTATATATTTACAGAGACTTTCAAACAATTTATAATAGCAGTTATATTTATCTTACATCGTACGAATACCCCAATTAACATTTGTGTTTTTTTTCAAAATCTTTCAAAACCTTTTAAAAAAAACCTCTTTCTTGAATTAAAGTGGTATTATACAAACAGGTTATTAGTAGTAGAAAAAGTACCAAAGTCTAAATTTATTAAATGCTTTGGTAAGTCCTAAAACCTGGATAGATACTGTAATTGGTGTTAATTTATGAATAAAATTAACCTATATATCTTTTAAACCTATGGTCTAGGCAGACTAGATTAATTATTAGCATTAAATTTTCCTGATTAAAAAAAAAATAATAATTTATAAATATTTATTACTCGAAAGTAATCAATATGTAATACTCTCGGATTACACAATTTATTTCAAAAAGTTTACCTCAATATTTATTTTTAAGGAATTATTGATTTCTCTAAGGCAGTTTGTTAAGGTAGTTTAAAATAGTCTATCTGTATAATATAGCCTAATAATTTAAATTTATGTAAAAGCAAATACTTATATGTACATTTTATTTTTACTTCAAAATCAAGAGTGTGGGAATTGTTTGTGGAATAGGCATTTGTTAAAGAGAGAAAGAGAGATAGACTATCCTGTTGATAGTCTGGTCAGAATAGTAT
The DNA here is from genome assembly GCA_963555665.1 of Dircenna loreta. Taxonomy (NCBI): domain Eukaryota; kingdom Metazoa; phylum Arthropoda; class Insecta; order Lepidoptera; family Nymphalidae; genus Dircenna; species Dircenna loreta. The sequence goes on along the minus strand of OY743093.1, from coordinate 6,712,854 downwards.
CACCTATTATTAAAATTCGCTATTAAATGATTATATAGTAGGATTACTATGGCTTTGTATTATTTTTTATATTTTGTTCCTATTTTAATTGTCATTTTCATCTACAAAATAAATAGCTTTTTTAAAGCTCTTTAAAATGTTGGGAAAACTTTCAGATTTGTTTTATTTTAAAGGGAAATGGGTTAGACATTTCTACAAGTTTACCTTCTCAGAGATGAAAATATTCTTTTGAATTTCACCACTTGCAGCTTTCTTATGACGTAGAAGCAGCTCCCCCCCTCGGGACGAAAATTCTATAAGTTTCAAATACAAGCTTTGGTATAGCGTCTTAGCCTTGAATATAAATGACTGAAGAAATGAATGAAAATATGAATGACTATTTACTCAGAACAACAAACATTTTTTCAACTCATCTAATATATAGAAAAAAATTGCAATGGCAGATATAATTGTAATTACAGATTATTAAAGAAAAGGTTATCATAGTAAATGTATTTTTTTTAATTCAGTGATAAATTACAAGAAGTAAATCACAATAAACCAATAAAAAATTTGAAATTTGTTTATATGGACAAAAAAAATAACTATAAAATAACTATAATAAAAATACTCATGAGAAAATGAATAAGAATTCAATAAGAGTGAAATGTGGTATCTTAAGTAAATGCATAACGCGTTATTTTAACGAAACGAAGTCATGACCAGTCATTTATGTGTATATAATAAATAGAATATTTATATAAAAAATATTAATATTATGAAATAAAAAATAGAATGAGATTAGACTTTTACAGCTTGTAATTTAATGGTCCTGTTGTATATGAGAGAGATAACCGGAGTATTACACAAGACCAATTTTGGTACGACATCAGATACATTCGCAATTATAAAGGCGAGACACGAAAATCTACCTGTACAACATTACTTTTTAAGTATCACAGTCATTGTTGTCTTCATTTTACATATAAAATGGTTATCTGGCTTAATACATAATTCATTTATTAACAAATTTAAGGATAGGATTTTGGATGAAGAGAGAGGTTAAACTTAATTTTACTAAAGAGTTTTCCCGCGTACCGGAGTTTGGCTGTATACTTTTTATTTCAATGATATTTTTTACATTCATTTTTCTAATTACAACATTTTTAATAACAATAATCCATTTGTAAAAATACAGTATATTTATACAAAATAAAACATTGTCAACGATCCTATTCGTTCTAAAAACAGATTCAATAAATCGAGACAATTATTAAAAATGCGAGTCTCATACTGCAGGGACCCGAAAGCGTGGATTAATGTTTGTCAGAATCATAAATATTTCATCGGAAACCCTTTCGTGTGGTTACGCATCTCAAATAGTATTACTGTCTGTTTTTATTGAATAAATAGCTTTTATTGTTTTACATGTAAATATTATATGTAAAAATATATAAAAAAAATGTGACTGTCACGAGAAAAGAAAAAAAATATCAAAATGTTCGAAAGAGATGTTCAACTTTCTGACAGTTATGAAATTTTATCAATTGAGCTTTTCAGGAATATGCACGTTATTTTAGGTAGGAATAAAATGAACTCAGTATATGAATATTTCATGCCGCTTTTAAAAGTTGAGCGCAGAGTTTCGGTAGATAAATTAAAGCCATTGAGTCTTACTTTCAATTACGCAATAGTCAACAACTAGAATTCATTACAATTGTCTCGTCGACAATCTTTTCTCGATGTAAAATTAGTGGTGAGTGAAAATGGTACTTTAGGACGCACAGTATATAGGAAACCTACACACACGGACAGATATTTAAATGCCTTTTCACACCATCATCCGCGACATCTGCAATCCGTGGTGACATCGCTGACAAACAGAGCATACGACTTATGTTACCCTGAACACTTAGACAGTGAGCTCGCACATGTTCAGGAGGTACTACAGCGAAATCGATATAAAATAAACTCTCGATGTCCAAAGAGGAGGGAACGCATACCTTCGGTCAGCAGAGTACCAGCATACCTGCCTTACTTAAAGGGAGTTACGGACAAAATTGGATCAGTACTACAGAAATACTCCATTAAGACTGTATATACTCCGCCCTCTAAGATAGCGCAACACTTACGCACCCCGAAGGATGTAGTTCCTCTTCAAACACCTGGTGTATACAAGGTGGACTGCAGCTGTGGTAGTTCCTACATCGGACAGACCAAAAGAACCATTTCAGAAAGGGTCAAGGAACATATTGCAGCTGTAAAAAACCTGCAAGTTAAAAAGTCTGCAATAGCTGTGCACTTGATAGAATCAGGTCACAAGCACTGGATTGAGTTGCACCAGCCACAAGTCCTCTCCAAAGCCCGTCACTGCTATCCTCGAATAGTACGTGAAGCGATTGAAATAATGAAACATAAAAATTTCAATCGAGAAGATGGATATCGACTATCACTAGCATGGAATCCAGTTTTTAACAAGTGCCATACTCGCCGCGACTTAAAAAGCCAGTGTGTAGACACCGTTAGTGTCGTTTGTTTAAATACCCACACTTCCGATATTAACAATATAACCAACACAAATAATGAGGAACAAGCGAGGGTAGTTACCGAGACTCGCGCCTCATGAAGACGACGCTGAGCTGACATTAGTCATCCCGTGACCACGGCTGGTGAATTTCGGCCGAAACGTCGGGAAATAAAAAGGTATTTCACCTTAATTAATTTTTATCGCGAAGTAGACCCGATATTAGTTTAAAATGTTTAAAATTGTCTCGTGTTCGATAGCCACGATCTCGAGCTCATTAAGGTATACAGATATTTTGAACATTCGAATAACAACTCTAAGAACTCAGTTGAGTATTTTAAGAAAGGAAGTCACGAAAACAATAATTAATTACTGTTACACAACTGTTACCCATAAGCATTGAATAAATTTAGAAAATCATATCAGAATATATCTACACCTAAGTAGGTATACAAGGGTCTAATTTTTATATTTAAACTTTCGTGAATCATGACTATTATATTTATATTTATACCCCGAATGGGTTCGGAACTAGTCGGGCACATTCCGATTTAATTTCTACGTGAATACAGCCGGGTAAATATAAATATAAGGGTCTAATTTCTAGTAACGAAATACTTACAAAAGACTGGCTGACTTCATACACGGGGAATTGAAAACGCCATTCAATGTTTTACAGAATCATAAATATTTCATACAAACCCTTACATAATATTACTTATCGATAAAAGGCTTTTATGTCGGGGAATAAATGCAAAAAATGCTCGTAAACATTTTGTTACACGCATTAAAAATTAGATTAATTTAATATCACGGCAATTTAATAAAGCTATAACACATTCCATTGTAAAGTATAAATAAACACCCTAGGAATATAAAAATACCATCAATAACACACAAGGATGAATTAGGTTACAATAGAATCCTGGAAATCGCTTTAGCACAGAGTTTATAAATATATTATAATGGTTTTGAAGTATGAAAATAAATATGTTATATCTATCCATAAAACAATAAACGTACGTCACAATAAAAAAACCACACAATTCACACTTTTTGAGATGAATCACGATGTAAAACAGAATTGGTTTTACGTTAGGTTTAGGGTAGGGTAGGTCTTGGTGTCGTAAATATTTTCACGTTAAAACAAAAATACTGATTATTTCTGTATATGCTATATAAATTACTACAGAGATATCGGAATTTTGATGGAAACGGGTTTTTGTTTTCGCATGCCGTATTTCGTATGAAAACATATTTTATCTAAGTAACTAATATAAGTTTTTTCTACGGAAAATTTTCACGGCAAAACTCAATTATCGCTTTGAGTTATTAATATCATATAAAAATAAACTAGGGCCTAAATTTATGAGCTTATTTTAAGACAGTGGGTATTTGAGATAAATAAATTAATTTCTATTAAAATAATAATGAAAAAAAGTTAAAGTAACCTATTAAGTGTTGTCATATCATTACTAAAGAAGCGTCAACGCTCTCTCATTAATAACTTTTTGTTTGCAAATGTGGCGTTAATATCGCTGTCAGACGTGATTTAATTTTAAATAAGAACTCCTTTGAATAATGTCTTCTAATGATAACAAAAGATGAGCAGTATAAAACATTTTTATCTTTGATAATTATTGTAAGTCTATCATTAATATTATTATAACAGCCAGTACAAAATAAGGACTCATAAGTAATGAATTTGTTATTGATTTATCTGTTATGGATTTAAAACACTGTAGACTGTAGGTTGGTATCCCGTTGAATGAAATTAATGTACTTTTAGATGAGTTTAAAAGTATTACAAGCATTCCATCGACGATAACTCGGTAAATCGGTTATAACTTGAATTAAGAATGGAAATGTACTGATAATGGCTTAATTGTGATTCAGATTTTGTTTTGATGACAATCAAAAGTTCTCTTTGAGATATCCGAGTATTATTTAAAGTGAATTAAATGTCTTTAATTTCGTTGAGATACACAAAAACAGAAATCAACGTTAACTGCTCCACTGAGAAATAAAATATGTTTCGATGTAATTTATCAGAACGGTACTATAAATGAGCTCCAAGTCACAGGTTGGGAGTTAAACCTAAGATAAATGTTTTAAAATACAATTCAACTTAATTTCAACTTTAAGATAATGTGATTTGATCACACATTTCATTGAATGGTTAAGCATCCCATATACTCTAGTATATATTCCCTTTAACTTCTTTTAAAAAGATATGTATGAACAAAAATAAAAACCCGAAGGAACAATAAATTAGTATAATTAATTATAATAATGAATATACAAAAAAAATATAACAGTATTATTATTACTTTTTTGTAATGAAATATAACGTAACGAAGTACGCGTAACACTTTAATGGAAAAGTAATTTCACTAAATCCGACAATATCAAAAGATACAAGAATATTCATTAAGGGTTTTTAAAATGTAGATGATTATTTTACTTTTTACTCATGGTAAAGATATTTTATTTGATTCAAGTTAAATAGAGTTTTTCCTGTAATTTATATTAAATTAGTACATAAGGTTTGAATTTAACAATTAATATGATTTATATTTGTGGTGCAAAACTTATAATTTATAAATATTGGATTTTTCTTTTAAAAATGAATTAATTGATATTTCGTAGGAATAGTCTTTTCATAATTTTAAATTATTTTATAGATTCATTAATAATAAATGCTTATTCGTATTTATAATCAAATCTGTATTAGTTGTTTAGTAATTTTAAAGACTTTTACGGTATTCATTAATGTCAAATGACATTGTTTATCATTCAGTTGACATTTATTGTAAAAAGCGCTTACAGGTAATGCCACATCGATTTTGGTTCACCAGTGGTTCGCGGTCTCTTTCCAATAAACGGTTTCACACGAAATATACACCGCGCTCAGTTGTACGAAATGACCTGATACACCAAATAACCACAGTAAGCGAATGTATTAATTTATATAAACCAAAATCACTACTTTAATGTAATACTATGGAGGTATTTTGGTTGTGAGCCCTATAAAATAATGATACTTATATATAATACTTAAAACTCATTAGATGTGTTAAATAATGGTATATCAGAGTAAGTATTGGCGTGTTAAATTTTGTGCTTATTTGTCAGTAAATTACACTCTCGGTTTCTACAAACTATAGACATCTTATCATTTTATTGAGTTTATCCGATCTAAAGTATCAAGTTTAATTAAGTATATTTTGTTGATTATTCGCTAAATACTGTATAAATATCTCATTATACCCCGGTTGAAAGCGTCATTGTAAGCAAACGAAGCACTCAAGACCGCGTTCAGCCACAGCGGTGACTATAAATGTAAATAATCTAGATATTTCCGTGGATAGTCAAAGAGGCAGACGTGGCTTATCTACCTACCTACCTACCTACCTAGATGTCGTCGTAGAGTTATAGTGTTAATTTAACTGTTTCAGATTGTAATTAATTGAATTCATGATTCTCGAAAAATGTTTAAGTCTGAATTATATTAAGTTGTAATAATAATAAATAAAATATATTTTTCTAATAGGAATTCATTCATATTGTAAAATTAAATGATAACATAAAAAAATAAGATTTCTTGATTGGGTGAATAATGGCTTTCACTCCGAAAAAGTAAGTTAAGAAGGCTTTGTGCCTTTTTGGTATTAGCTCCCCTAAGCGACTTGACAAGTCAAAATATTGGGCCTCGATATTTTGAGCAATACTCAGTTTTGCAGTCAACTGGAGAGTAAGGCCAAGTAAGACTCGATAAAATTGGGAGCGATTTAAACAGTGAGACTATACGCCGTACTAGAGGCTGGCTACGTGTAAACCATATCTCATTTAGAGTACTGTTCATTTGCCGGATCTTCCCAGTATCAACTACTACCTATCGTTTGAACTTAATAGCGAGGAGGTGTTTGGATACTCGAGGACACTTTAGGCATTGCGTAGGATTGTAACATCTGTGCACATTTTACCACATCTACAACGGGAGTGCTCCGAAGATTTAATCTGTTTCCTGTCGCATTATACGCTTCCGTTTGTCCTTCCTTCCTTCATGCATGGTAATCCTCAACAATGCGATTTTCCTAGAATTTACTACCACGAACTATCAAGAATTTCAATGGACTTCCATCGACGATGTTTCCAGATCGATAGGTACAACAAACTGCAAACCAAGCGCCTACTTAAATGACAGTTCATCTTCTTATATTGCAAAAACACCACGGGCAGCGGTGATTGCTTACAATTAGGCTAGTTTATTTGTCTTCCTATTTTAATATATATATATATATATATATATATATATATATATATATATATATATATATATATATATATATCTCATATAAAGACCAGATGTCTTAACAACCGGATGATAATATATTGGATTAGCTGCTAGCTTACACTTTTATAAAATTAATATATTATATATATTTTTTGACTCAGCAGGCAGAATCACTGGCTACGAGATCAATAGGATTTAATTCGTTAAGAAAATAAATAAAAATGAACAATAAAAATATTTTAAAAATATTTATTCATATAAATAATTTTTGAATTTAAACACAGAAAATACGGAAATAATATCTCGCTTTGATGCTTTTCATAATAATAAATATGTACGCAAAAACTTTATCATTTCAATAGACAAATTATTATATTCATTAAAATATGTTAATTTTGTAAGGATGCTCATTCAAAAATATTAGATATTATATATTAGATAAGTTTCTTATTCTTACTTTTAAAACTATAAAGTCGTAGTTATACGCTTTTAAAGTCACAAAGTACTATATATATATTTACCCGGCTATATTCATGCAGAATTAAATCGGAATGTGCCCGACTAGTTTCGAATCCATTCGGAGTTTTTACTCATGAGCACGAAGCGTGGTGGACTCGCGGCGTGAACTGGCGTGAACAGAGCTGTTCAGTTCATGTTCATACATTTTGTTCATAATATTGTAAATTATTATTACAAAACGTAATTATCAACATGAATTCTCAGCTAGAGAGCGTGCGCCTTTACGTTATAACCAGGCTGCAAGTAATATAATTACAATGGTCATTTTCAATCGCTACAATGGAACACGAAACCACACCAAAGAAACAATTCAAACATTAATTAATAATACAAATAGTACTGCAAAACACACTTTAGGTACTTCCTTTGATTTTGTTTAAAATACAAAGGCAGGTATAATTTTTACGTAATTCAACGATTGATTGATTTGTCTTTAATGCATTACACATTTTACATACATTTTAAATAGATAAGTGTCAAATTTATTGTTAATTAATTGAATAAATGATTCAATTTACCTTATTTCCATTTTACATGTATGGAAATATGAATGGCAAAGTGTATTGCCCGGTGTGTTTGTGCCGGTGGTATTATTCACATAAATACTGACCTGAATCACATTTCCGTTCCCTACAGCTTATTCATTTTTATTTATTGTATTATTAAACTTTAATTTAATTTCAGGATACAGTAAAGATAAGCTTTAGAACATAATAATTATCATTAACATTTGACGGATATTGTTGAAACTGTTGAAATATAATTGACAAAGATCATCCTTACGAAGTTTGAATATATTTATAAATATGTAAAGCCGTGTAAGGCTTGTTTAAATTTTAATCATCGATATCTCCACCGTCCTGATAAAGACGAATATGTATAGAACGCTTATTTCACCGAGTTTGGCAGCGATGCGGTAGCTCAAATGGCAGAGCCACTGGATGTTTTCCTAGAGGTCTCGGGTTCGAATTGTTCCCTTGACATATATGAATAACTAATTCATTTACACTGTGCAAAACAAACTACATTCATCCTACATTGTAAATGAACATGAAATGTACCTACCTATTTTAAAAAGTAGTAAAAGGTAAGAAACTTTTAAATGTAGAGAGCTATATCCTTAAGGTTAAAGTTGAGCTGAGATTCAGAATTCGCAAATTTGTTGATTCGTAATAATATTAACAAATTCAATTAATTCACCAGATGTAGAAACAAAATTTCTCTGCTTGCTTCTGCTTCCTCAAATAATTTTCCATCTATTATCACATAAAATTAATTTTACATTTTCCTTCGAAGATGAGATAATATTTCATCTTATATTAGAAATATACTCGAGTATTAAGGTAATACCTCTTGTCTAATATGTTTCCTGTCATGCATGAACTAACAAATACGTAGTAAATGTCTGTATATTTAACTTAAATTGTCATTTTCTAAATTAAAACGAAAAATATGTTAATGATAATAAAGTATAAGTTATGTTTATTTAAGAACGTCTTAACTGTAATTAAACTCATATTATTTAATGTATTTCTTGATATGAATATTTCTCTTAAAAATATAATTAAAAGGATATTCACTTCTATGAACTTGGTCATATTCCATTCGTGTGTAAATGAAAGCAAATAAAGTAAAAAATCTCTATTGATAATTATAATACAGATAAAGAAAATAATAAAATTACACACACTAATATAATACGTTAAGTTTGCTATTTATATTTTTAAAAAAATATGACACACCGACCAATTGTATATGTTTACTTGAAATCAGAAATCAATCAAAAAATAAATGTTGTTCCGATTCCTTATATTTCCAATTTCATATTTAAGTGTTTTGTTATTTTGTAATATTTGTGTCCAATAGACCAGAAGTATGTATCTTTTTTATATTTATGTTTTTATATTTACCCGACCAGTGTCAAACCCAGTCGGGGTTCTTATTCATGAGCTCTAAACGTCCGCGAGTCCGCCACGCCGATTAAATATAAAAATATAAATATAATAGTCATGGTTCACGAAAGTTTAAAATATAAAAATTATCTGGAATCTATCTATATCTAATGTTTATACATTTATTTATAATAATTATAAGTAATTGTATGATTTGAACTAAACATTTCGAACGTTTTTGTGTATTTGTACAAAAATGTTCGAAATGTTTTTATATAATCTGTGTTTATAAAATTTGTTCTGACTGTATTACTGAAAATAACAAACAATTTGTCACAATATAATTAGGGAAGTTGTTTTGTTACAACAATATATAATATACCCATAACAACAAGATGACGTGGCAACAAACTTGTATAATATTATTACCAACAAAGAACGTTCAAATAGAATAAGCAGAGTTAGCGCCATTCTGACTACTATCCCAGTTAAAAATGCATCAGCAGCGCCAAGAAAAAGATAAACTAAACTAAATACATTTAAAAATAAGATATATTAATTATAAAAGTAGGGATAAACTAAAAAATATATAGAAAACAGCGTAATGATTTGAAAACCCAGTGTCTGATTTACTTCGAATCGTGATCTAGCTGCAAACCGATTAAAAAATGTGCTCACTGTTCCATTTCCAAGCTCTGAAAAATGTGTTGGGAAGAAAGATTGTCCAAATGGAAATTTGATGACATTTTAGATGTCTTTTCTAACTCTTGTACCGATAGTCCGCTTTGTTAGACTATATGAAAATCTACAGATATAGAAGCTTATGTAAATAAATTTGAACATTTTTAAATTAATAATTTTGGTTAAAATATGTTGCAATCATTTTTTTTAAATCTATCACATTTTTTAAAAATAAATGACAAAAAGAAAACAATTATTTACTTTTTGTCATATTTTAATAACACAATATTAATATAATTTGATATTTTTGATATTAATAAACTCGATCAAAATAATAATTGAGAATTATCCGAATACATTTTTAACTTTTAAATTTAAAAAACAAAGACATATTTTTTATCATTGTTATTTAACTGAAACAATGTTTGTTTGAGGTAGATGCCGCATCACCCGTTATTCATTTTCATTATAAATAGCGTGTGTTATATTTGTGGCAGCTTTCTCAACTTCAAAATGAAAAGTTCTGGCTTTTAAGAGTCTCTTTGTGTATAGTCTTCACCATTTACCTTCTATTTTTTACTATAAAATTCTTCCTTCATTCTTTTTTTTTACGAAAGTCTCTTATGGGACGAAGAATATTAAATTGTTTAAACCAAAAACAATGCAAAATAATAGTTTTCGAGTGTATAATTTGTATAAAATATCATATAATCTTACCTTTACTTCTTGTAGTTTATTATTATTAGTACAAAATATTTTACAAAATAAATAATAAAATACGAGGACTTTTTATTTCTCTAAAAAAAAAATGTGAACATGAAGGCATTTTAACCTTTTTAAAAATAGCATTTAAAAATATGTTACAAATATCATAAAAAATAATTTGCCAGTTCATTTATGCGGCTACCGCACGGCATTGTATCTCTCTATAACTTACTTAAAGATCTTGCCTCTCTAGAGTTATCATATGTTCATTTCTAGAACGTACTTCGAAGGCGGCATTAGTAGGTTCATTCCACATTTGATTAGGTAGGGAGAGGAGCGTATCCAGTAAAAGTGAGCGTTAATGCGCTTTTTAAATTGGCCCCGTAAACCTACAACTGGGTCGAAAGTCCCAGTAACTGTCTGTATCTCCCTGGAATGCGATGGGTCCAGCACCCGCACGGTGGAAAGCTAAGAAGCTTCGTCTCTCTTTGATAGATATTTGTGAAATATTCTTTATTATTATTTGTTCATTTCTCATGTCTTCACGCGTCTTCATTTATCCCAAGATATTAATTGATTTTTTTGCTTTTGAGATAATTATTTTTATCACAATATATCGAGTCAAGCACGTTACTTTATTTGCAGGATCATTATAAACGAATCACATAGTCTATAACATATTCTTTATCACAAATATAAATCTAAAAGATATACATTTTATCTTAGTCTTATTAATTTATTTATATATTTAACTCAATACCAGTTTACATGAAAGTTTCAGGAGGGCTGTTTTGATACCATAATTATCGAAATAAGCCCTTTTGTAAAGAGACTCCTCAGTTTAAAACCAAATCTTCGAGAAGAACCACACTACAAATTTAGCCACGTATTTATTTATTGTGATCGCTGTTTCCGAAAGTTACGGTATTTAAATTTGAGTTTGTAATTGTAAATATGCATATAAGATAGTATGCAATTAAATACCACTTTCAAGGTCAATTTCATTTAAAAAGCTATCAAAATTTTCATTATAGACCCTCAACCCACTTTCAAAATAAAAATAAATATTACAATAAATCATGATACTTTATTAAACTTTTATTTTCTAGTTATAACAAAATAACAATTTAAAAAAAATAAAATCTAGTCTGGTGTTATTTAATATCCATAAATGTTGTCTTTTAAAAAAATATATTCTTGAAATAAATATAACAAACTTAAAACAATTTTTCGGCTAAGTAAATCTTAAAAAATAGGCTTTCGTGATTAAGTGAGCAAGCACTTTATCTTATTTATTTTGTGAAATATAAATGTATTAAGAATATAAATAAGCTTTTTAGTATTAATGTGATAAATTAAAAACGCAACATTTATTGTAAAATATTACTATTAAAGTTAACGTTTAACCTGTACCATTGACCGTATTTATGGTGACGTCCTTATGATTTATGGTAAAAGCTAATTCATTTACTCGGTAGAGTATTTAACGTTGGGTTTATTATTTCACCAAAGCTAAAGTTCACACACAATTAACCGATCATTACCAACTCAATCTTAAGGTAAGTTTAGACTGAGTTACCGAAAGTTACCGTCTATGTAAGGCTTGTACTAATTTTCCACTTATTTAAATGTTTTACAAACCTTTTATGTTAGAAGATACTTACTTTCTATTTTATTCAATATACAAATATTTCAAATAATTGAAAAAATAATATCGGTATAAAATAATATTTTTTCTTTGGAAGATTAATTGGTAAAGCGACGGGAACGTTTTCCAGAGGTCGCGAGTTTGAATCCCTACCCGTTTCAGTTAATTTTTCAATCAATATTTATTTGAAATTTTATATCTTGTTAGTCTCATTATAAGACTAACGTCTTTTTAAGCAAGGAGCTTTTATATAAAATTAAAACACTACTGACAGCGCGATAAGCACCTCCTTTGTAAGTAAGAATTTAATAATGAGAAAGCGGTGACGCTAATTTTATAATGAAATGTGATCATTCAAATAGATGACTTTGATTGATTTCATCCATCCGCCCGACCTAAGTACCCTAGCGTACGTAATAGTTATCTTCTTTGAAAATTTATATATATATATATATATATATATATACTTTTTTGTTATATTGTTATTATAGCCCTTATAATTTTTCGAGTTTTTCCGTAAATTAAAAAAAAATGTGTTGAAAAAAATATTATTAATTTATATCTAAAAATCCATTTCTATCAAAATTCGCCAAATAGTTATACAATATTGTTATTATGGACAAATCATTAACTGTGTTTAGAGAAAATGTCTACCACACAATAACATTTAATTATCCGAAACGCATTGCCGCCCTAATTATACTATTATTAACGTCATACTAACTGTAACATTAATAAAAGTGTGTTTTTAAATAATATATGTATATAGCCGCATGTGCTTGGGGAATATTAAAATTTAATAATTTTTTTTATTAATTATAAGTTACATTGTTTTGCATTTGATTTTGTTAAATAACTTTGATATAATACATATACCATACCATACCATACCATACCATAATGCCTGATATTAATTTAGTAACCAATACGACTTGATTAATGCTGCCATCTGTCAGTGCAGAGACGGACAGATGGCAGCTCTTTAAATTCATATTTGTAAAACTATGTTCAAAGATTATAAAGTTCAACTTAAAGCAAAATGCTATGTGAAAATTATTATTCTAATTTTCAGAGTTATTGTATGTACCTTTTTTTTTTCTATATTATTAAGTAAGAGGAAAAATGATTTCTTGCAAGTTGGCGCGGAAATATGTCTCCTTTATTCCTATTTAAGGACGCGTTTACGAAACAGATGGGTAGCAAATTACATAACTACATTGACAAATCTTGACTACGCACATATACGCATGTATAGTCACGAAATAATACGCTACATGAAACAATTTTGATAGTTTGAATTTATTATATATTGTTTTATCATAATATATTACACTTTTAATTTTTAAAACGAAAAAGGTTAGGTCAGCAGAGTTTAGACTTGTTTTGCTAGTTTTGTTTAGATCTTACCATCCGACTTATTATTTCTTTCATTATTGTGTTTTTAACACACGGATTATTATAATATGTATTAAAAACTCGTTAAAGAAAATGTCATTTGCATTTAAAATTGAATGTAAGCATACTGATGGCGTGAGGATTCCCTACTTGTACGAAATCTAAACTACTCTACGACCACCAAAATCAGTTTGTGGAATTTAAATATGTCATAAATAGACAATCAATAAATAAATAAATGAATGAATTATATTATTTACTCACATAATGACATTATTTATTTCATATAAGCTACGACTTCCCAAATCTAGATGCTTATTACTTCTGTGGCGTAATTTTGGATAAATGGACTAGACTTTATGATGATGCAAACAATATGGACATTTCATGTATCAATAATACGGAACGCATGGACACCAAGTTTAACACCTTTAATTTATTTATAACCCAGATATATGATATTCACATTCCAATTAAACCAACGAAAATGAAACATCTTTCTGCGCATGGCATACGGATGATTTAAAAAATGAGATAAATTTTTGAGAATCTGTGACCAATTTATATGCATTGGTGCAATTAACTAAAAAGGAATTGAATGACTTTTTACAAACATCGAATGGTTTTATAAATTTCAATATCGTTTAAAGGTCAAGTTACTTTTTGGTAGTTGTACCGGTAGCTTTCTTCGAACTTGTAGAATCATTTTCCTCTATGTCCGTTACAGTAATTTCATGCTTTGGGATATCCCAATCCCAATCCCTGAGAATAGATATTCTCAGACATATTTTTTACTAATAGACTCGAACTTAGATACATATTATTTTAAAATATTATAAAATACTTAATTCACTTCTACAATTATTTACTATTAAATTAAATAAAATACACGAAATCAAGGTTAATAAAAGTTTAATATACGAACGACCAAAAATTAATTATCTGAATACAGAAAAGATGATAACGAATATAATTATTATTTGAAATTTTAGTGCTTTAAATAGGATAAATAAACTAATTTCATTTAAGTTAAGACTACCTTCGGATGTAAAAGTTGAAAAGTTACTGGTTAGGATTTTGAGACACTTAGATAATAGAAATAATGAGTAGACTAATAAGATAAAGAGTAATTTTAACTCCAGGTGTTCCAGGTGCTTGGAAGATAAAACTAGTAGGTTTTGACAGGGGCACCCATAGAGGCGTTTGCATACGCCTCGGCTGGTCGTACCCTTACTCTTAATGAAGTTATCTTCCAGTGGACTTTTCACAAATTTATTCATGTAGATCATCAGTTTTCATCAGAATGGGTTAAGTTGAATCAACAGGAAGATACAACTTTTTGCTCTTAAGACTAAAAGAACTTTGTTCATCATATAACAGTTCATTCATAGAGGAGTAAAGGCTGGTTATGTATAAAGGATATGTACGACCGCACATAGAACACTGCTCTCATCTATCTGCTGGATCACCACATATCTAATACTACTATTGGACCGCAAACAGCGAAGAGCTTAGCTTATTGTCAGTAAAGAATCCTTTGCTATGTGAATTACTTTTGGTATCGTATAGGAAAGTTTCATATCTGTGCGTCTTATACTGCATCCATCGATCTGATTGCTTTCCACTAACGCCATTACTCCGCATGATACCATTCCAACCCAGATACATGGTGTTCTGCGTTTTATTTAAATATTACTAACATAAATGTAATCTACTGTTTAAGATAATATTATCTTTGAGAACAGTAACAGGTGTTCTTAATACGAACAAAGCTGCTTACACGAATTCGTATGTATTTTAAGATCTTTTAAACCATCTTTATCGTTTTTTATCTTTAATATTTCAAACACTTTTATAACACATGAAGCCACTATGTGTGTAATAAGGCTGAAATTATACTGATATAAACCAGTTATTAGAAAATTTTGACAAATTATTATATGAATATAATAAATTAAATCGTTTAGGAAACAATAAATAATAAGTAAGTATATATCTATAGTTCAATTAAACAACAGAAGCGTGTTAAGTTGCTTATCCATAGCCAGATTTACAGTTGTTGGATTAAACTTAAGCATTTATCTGGCCATTTTTTTAAACTCTGATTCAGTTTCCAAATCTTGTGTATTTAATTTTAAATAAAGATTTCGACGTATAATAAAGACGAATAGGGACGTCTATATATTTACAAATGTCTTTTGTAAACAAGACAGCCTTCTCGACGCTACAACACAAAGCAGTGAGGCAACTTGTGAAAATCAGTCTCGTTGTGAACATTTTACTTCCCATTTATAAACGTACTAAGAAGTCTTACAATGTTTAAATTGTGTTATACAAAATAATTATTCTTATTTGTAATATATTAAAATTATTACTTTTAGATCAAGTTTTTTTATACTTGTATTTAACATACTTATTTATATATATTTTACTGTTACTTCAAAAAATATTTGTCATTCTCACCTTTCCTTGTTCCACTTTTATATTATTGTTATATAAATATTTGTTTCAAAAACTACTCAAATATTCAGACACAAAACTCTTTAAAATACGAACACTGTGAACATGAAGAAATTTTAAATTTCTACGAGTAAGTTTGAAAATAATAAAAAGACTTCTTATAATAAGTTATGTTACTATTGTACTAGCCATTTGGTTGAAATTCTTTTAATTATACAACGAATAAGATTATATAATTATTTAAATATATAATTATAAAAATGTTTAAGTTAAGTCTATCTTTTATTTAAAAAAATATGTATACTTTATGATAATAATTACAATTTAAATAAATACTTTGATACTTCTGTATTTTAAATTCTATGAATTTTTTATATAACATTTAGAATATAATTATAATTGATTACTAGGTACGTAATGTGGCTTTGTATTACATTAAAATATTTTATTATATGACAATCTAATGAAGAACTTCATTTAATGAGAAACCATAATTGTAGCCTTTGCTCTTTGTATACATTTGAACCCACCGTAGCTTAATGAAGCTCTGTGTACGTGGTTTGTTTTCTTCGGTATATATATTGAGTATATAAATGTGTATACAGTAATTGGCTAAAAACAAAACTCCGGTATATTTATATTGGATATTTTAGATTAAATAAACTCTATAAACTAATTTGATGATCACGGTTTAAGAAAGACAAATACTTTTAGTAAATAACATATAACATTTTTTTTATATTTAAACTTTCGTGAATCATGACTATTATATTTATATTTACCCGGCTGTATTCACGTGGAAATTAAATCGGATACCCGGCTGTATTCCGATTTAATTTCTACGTGAATACAGCCGGGTAAATATAAATATAACATATAACATGTACTAAATAACTGGTGTCAGGAGTAAAACTATCTCAGTTCAGTTTCCTACAGAAGATATAATCACATATAATGCAGAACGCCTACTCCGTGATAACTATATATCCCTTTTTCTTTAATTCGACGAGCTGTTATCCATTTCTATATCTGAATATTTAATTGGACATATATTAATACATATATTTAATGTTATTGATAATGTTTATTTTACCGCTTACTTATTTATATTATTCAAATAAAACAAAAGCCAGACGCGTCGTATATTACACGTGAGACTGTTTATTGGAGAGAGATCGCAAATCACTGATGAACCTGAATCGGTATCGAATTAGCTGCGATGATAACGTGATTACAATCAATGTCAACTGAACGACCAGCGCTGTTATTTTACATTTATGAATAACGGACAGCGTTTTGCAGTTAGTAAACAACTGGACCCTGTTTCATTATATGTTAGAATATTAAATATTTTGTAGCCCTATATGTATTTATTACATTTAGCTACAGCGTTATTTATCTAGATGAAAGGGAAAATGCCGTCTGACTTATTTTCAACGACTGAAAAGCTTTTGTTGAATAATCTTTTCGATATTGTAATTAGAAAAACTGTATTTTTCTATATTGGTATGGTCAGGTCTTGTTTATTTTCACGTGTTACATTATTAAATCATGAGATGTTACACCTTGCTATCAATAAACTATAGTAAAAAAAAAATATTAAAATTTCTTGTTATTTCTTTATATATGTTAAAGAAAATATAAGATAGCGTATATAGGAAGACTTACTATTAACTGTACTTACTACTTACTGTAAATGTATTAAAAAAAAATCAATATTGTTAAAAGTAAAACTGCACGTGAAGTCAAAAATAGGCCGTGTATACAATATTGTAATTTTATGTAAGTGCTTTATTTATGAGTACTATTTTTTTTGACTTAAAATCTAAGATGATTTTTTTTTTTCAAAATTATAACGAGCATATTAGAACTAAAAGCAATTTATATATTTCGAAAAGTAAATAAGTCTTACTTAATAAATATGTTTTTTCAAAATAAACTTGGATTGATGTCTTGAATCGTTTTTTTTGCCGCATATTAGCTTTACCTTTACTTAAAGTTATTGCTATGTTTCAGAGTAAAATAGAAAGTACAACGAAAATATTATTAAACATTTGGAAAGGAAGGTATTTTAGGAAACCAATTATTATACTATAATAATACATTTAATTACAACTATTCTACTACAATAATGCATTTCCTAAAATATTTACCAAATATTCACAAATATTTCCGTTGTACATCGATAGTTTTGAATATAGCTAAGCGACTTCTGGGCCGAGATTCAAATTTCTTTTCCCTTATCTCTGTCATAATCTAAGTCAAGCACAACGTTACTTTATCTATATATATTAGATGCGCTGAGTTGTTATTTTTCTTTTATCGAATACTTACAGTATTGTTTGTGGATTCAAAATAAATCCGCTCTATAAAACTAATGAATATTTACAACTGTTTTCTGGATCAGTTAAAACAGTTTTAAGTTTACAAAGAAAAACCTCATAAAATGCCATTCATAAATGTTTATTACGCAATAAATATTGTTTATGTAAACAATAATACTAAAAAAACATATTGTATATATATGAGATCTTAAAGCACTTTTTTTTTTAGTTTTGCGCTTTCTTAATAAATAGGCCTGCTTTCGTGACTAAGTGAGCACCTAACTCTCTTTACTTTGTGAAAATTAAAGATGTTAGGAATATAATTAAGCTTTTATAAATTACTATGATAAATAAAACACGTAATATTAAATTAAAAATATTTATCTTAGATTTAAAGTTTAACTTGTCATATTGAGCTTATATAAGATTAAATTAGTTACAGTCAAAATATATATTATATCAGCAGAGTATTTAAAATTTGGTTAAAGTTATTATTATTATTTTGTATCAAGTTATTTAAGTCATTGTAATTTCAAATAATCACGGATATTTCAAAGGGAAGCCTTAGTTTCAACGAAAGCTAAAGCTCGTTTACAACTAAACCATTACCAGTTCAGACGCCATCTTAATGCAACTTTAGACAGACCTGCCAAGAATTACCTTCTATGTAAGGCTTGCTCCTGTACATATATTATTTATAATCAGTAAAATTATTTCTTATCATGAGATGCTAACGTACAGTCCATTTTTACACAACAGTTAACTAATTAATATATTGAAAAAATGTACTTACATTTTTTTCTTGTAAAAACCGTTCATGTCATAATGAAGATATAATAATAATATAATAACTATAAGTTATAAAATTTGTTATTTTTGTTAATCAACATTTTTGTTAATGGAAGACGTGCAAGGAATACTCATTTAAAGTACAATCACGAATGACAACAAGATTAATGCCGCCTTTGTAAGTGAGAAGCTAGTAATGAGATACGCTTTTAACTCGTAAGAAGAAATAAGATTCATTTGATAACTACATTTAGCTTCCGGTTATATCTGTCATCATCCTTTTGTAATTTGAGTTTATTTATATAAGTTTTCATTTGGTTTCTGTAATGTGCGACATTTCGATAAAATTATACATGAGATGAAATTTTTTAGCATTCCATGGATTCACGGTGCGGGTTTCAGGGTCATCGCGTCGCACGTTCCTGGGATTTGCGTCGGTTTAGGTTTAAAGAGCCTCTTTCACCTTCACTGATTACACTCCTCTCCCTACCTAACCAAACCAAATTAACTAATAATTAGTCTAGAGAGGCCAAGATCTCTAAGTAGGTTATAGAGAGATTTCGCTGTTATACCTCTCGATCCCACTTCTACCGCGTACAAATTAACTATATACCTATTCCTAGTCAGTTCGTTGGTCACTTCGTAATACTTGTTTACTTAATTGTGTGATCTTTGGGGATGTTAGTTTCCCACGGAACAGTAAGCTCCACAAGTATCACGCGCTTTAACTGTCTAGAGTACAGGAATATGTCCGGTCTGGATGACGAGACAACAATATCCTCAGGAATTCTATACTTACTACTTAATGCGTTATCGTAATACGTCACTTATATTTTTTTTCATTACGTAAATACTTAATAAAATCGGTAAGAAATTAAAAATATATTAAATGATCTCATCTTATTCAATATACTTATCAAGTATGGCTTTATATTTAATAAATTATGTCAGAGCCAAATGGTGTATTGGGCAACTTGAATGAACACTAATTATATAGTAGAAACATTTGCAAATGTTCTCATTTATATATTCCACGATTACAAAAGGTGTCGTTAATCACGCTGTCTGCTTTGATTAAATCTGAAATACGAGGCTCGGCGGCTTCTATTGAGACAAGTAGACTAATAGCCACTTTCGAACTTGCGCGCTAACGTGCTGACACTTCAAATATACACTTAAGTGCCACCGAACTCGTCGACGGAAACAAAAGAATTACAAACCTTATTATAATTATGGAGGAGTGGAATTATTTGAGAAGCTAAACAATACACTATATTTATTTATTTATCACACTATATTGCATATAAAATATAAAATAAAAAAGAACAACTATTTAAAGGGAACATAAAAATCCTTATTACTGGATGTCTATTAATATTTGATTTTCATTTTTACAACATGAAATAACTCTATGTCCTAATAGTAATTATAGATGGTTAAGCATCTCATTAAAAATCTTTCTTATCTATCTATATTTTAATCTTATCTATCTATATTTTAATCTTATCTATCTATATTTTAATCTCATCTATCTATATTTTAATCTTATGTATCTATATTTTAATCTTATCTATCTATATTTTAATCTTATCTATCTATCTTTTAATATTATCTTCAAAGCCTTTAAAAATCAGAACAGAACAGAACCTCAATATCCAATGCCACAATTTTGAGTATGTAAATATAATATTAATAGCCTGTATATATAAATTAATTTGAATGCAATAAGAAAAGTGTTTTTGTCGGTGCATCCATCCGTACACGCTTCTATTGGGCTTGTTGTGTCCCTACGTTAGTGTCTTTACTTTACTACACGTAGGGACACAACAGGCCCAATAGTAAATAACTAAGAATAATCCAAAAATACATTATTTGCCTATTATTATAAAATGATTGTAAATGCCAGTTACTGCAAAAGGAGTTCTATTATTCATACTTATTAATACGCTGATTAGTACTTTATTTATATGCTAAATTTTACGCTTGTATTTTTTTAGGTTATTAAAGTATAATATTTTACTTTTTTTTATTTTTCCTCCCTAACGTGTTATAGGAATACGAAAGATCGGGAAACAATCCTTATTGCGAAAGAAGTCTAAGTTAACATATTTGTATTTTTTTTCTTGGTAAAAAAAATAAAATAAATAAATCTTTTCCACTTTGAATCATTATCAGTGATCACTTGTGTACGTCAAATAGAGGTGTCGGGAGGGCTTATTTGATACTTATGGAAATAAGCCCTTCTGCAGGAACACCTCTGACCTTAAAGTTAATATATTATATATATTTGTATTTATACTATTTATCGTAGAACCGTACACATAACAAATCAAGTAACAATATATACGATAAACTTTGAAGTCGGTCAAAACATGGTTATAAGACCAAGGGAAGACTCCCTTGGTAATGTCTTTCTTGTGTTCAAGTTTTAGTTTGACACAACTTGAATTCCTGGCTGCAATATGTGACAAGTTAACAATAATTTAAACTGTGGCGATGGGCAGTTGATTATACGATTATTGGTCAATATGTACATTCGCTTTTCCTATACTTTTAAAATATTTACATCCTAAAAATTAGTAAACAATCTTGCGTTTCCTTCAGCGCGTAATTCCAAAATGGTAATCTCAACGGAGGAAGAATTCATATTGCGAGTGGTCTGCAATAAAATTAATATTTCAGAAAATAGCAGTCAACTCCTTGTAAACTATTTATTTATATTAAACAAGGATGTAATCAAAATATTTTTAACTTTACTCACATGGGATATGATTACATTAAAGCCAAAAAGTATTTTTTTTTTATAATAAGAATTTAGAATACTAATTCTTTATAGCCCTGGCTTATTTTGTGTGTTAGGATTACAATACTGACATAAAATATAGTTAACATATCGGAACAAACTCTGCCGACTTCGACGTCTCGCCCTGCACGCATTTTAAAAACCGTTGAAACTATCATCGAGCTTTTATTAAAGGATATTATTATTTAAATAGAACTGTGGAGAGTCTGCTCTGGGTTTGCAAACTTTATTCCAAAGAAGGGTCTCTACACTAGGGATGCTATTTAATATGTTGCCTTGTTAGAAATAATTTATTACTTAGATTGGAGTTAAGTGATGAAAACGATGAAGTCTATCCTGCTTCACTCTTGATAGTGACATCTCGTGTCTATAAAATCCCGGTTTCATATCAAATTATTTGGTTCTGATTTTTGTAAGATTTTAGTAAGATTAATACAAAATTCATTATACGCATATAACATAATGGGTTTAAAATATGATAAAAAAGGGTTATAATTATATACGGGTAAAAAAATTGTTAATTGTCTATTTTTTGTAACTACATAAAGTAATAAAGCAACATGAGTTGAACTTACTTGGTTTATAAAAAAAAAAAAGTTTTTTTTTGAATATTTTATTTTTCAGAAATCAAAGTTTTATAAAATTGCCCTGGCTTGGTGGGGTGGTATGAATTATAGCTACATTGATATTTTACATTTTACAATTTGTAATACGTAAGCAAACATGAAAGTTCATTAAGCGCTGCAGAATGTTTCATGAAAAGTGTATGTGCAACTCTAGTTGTTGACCATTCCGTAATTAAAAGTAAACATTTGAGTTTGCTATGTCCGATGAACTTCTAGAACGCATTACTTGTTCCTTAAATCGTTATTGCGTAGATACTTTTTAAAATTATAAAATTGTTGATCGTATAAGATCTCGATTAAATAGAAATATATTAATTAAAAATAACACCGATGTAGAAACTTAAAAGCTTGCAGGAGTAGTTTTAGTGTATAATATCATTTCACTTACTTGAATATTTAATTACAAACTTTACAATGAATAAAACTTAAATTTTACTTATAAAGTTTGTAAATAAACGTAAATTTAACCTGATTATAACCTTAAAAAACATTTGACTAAAATCTATGGTCTCCTAAAAGAAAAGTGAACAGAAATATTAATTCATTAGCCAAAAGCTATATTCTATTTGGCAGTATGAACTTTTGCGAAATTGAAACTCTCTGCATCTATTCCCAGTAAGGAAAGTTTTATAGCGGCTACGTGTTTGTTGATTTTAGTCTAGTTATAAATAGCTTATTTGCTAAAAACAATACTAACCTTTTTATTTTATTTCCACTATTAGTAACGTATCATATACTAACACCTACTCAGATAAATATTATATTATAAATCTATACAAATATAGAAGTGTTTGTTTGAACGCGATAATCTCCGAAAATACTGGACAGATTTGAAAAATTCTTTTTGTATAAGATAGTCTATTCATTGAGTAATGCTATAGGTTATATAACATTACGTTAAGATAAATAGGAGAGGAGCTCCAATAATAAATGTGATGAAATGGCGAAATTTAGAGCTTCCTTGCGTGCGCTGAGTAAACGGTGAAAGTAACGCAAAAATCAACAGCTAAAAAAATATTCCCCTCTTAAAAAGTTCTAAAAGAAGATCCACGACAGTATATGAGAGCTGACGAAGGGGCACCGCGGGCACCAGCTAGTAATATAATATAATTAGAATCTTATGAAGAATACTAGCGGTTCACGAGTTACAAACACACAAATAGGATTAAATATTACATATATAATCGTGTTGCGTTTCTATTATATTTTGCAGATTGAGATCAAGTTAAGAAAGATGATTCTGGAAGACAGTTTTCATAGGATTTTAAAGTTGCCAATTTATTAGGAAACTCGATAGTTATTATCAAAATCGGTATTTCTTGTATTAACATTGTATGCTAGAATGACAAAGATTTTTAATCCCATATGTGGATCAATATGATAGTGAAGCAAATTATATAAGCAAAAGGGAACTTTAACCGACTGGTTATATAGAAGTCTCTAGAGGGTAAATTTACTATATACTGTGAAATGAACAATTGAATAATATTACATTATAAGTACAATAGTGTATTTGATATTATTACTAGCATTTATAAAAAAGATATTAATTTTAATTAATGGATTATTATTATATATTACAACTAATGGCTAATATTATTTCAAATTTACTTTTATTTACTACAATATGACATAATAGAAGACGAAATGTAAGTCGTTTCAAGTGAACACAGGAAAGTTTTCAAAGAATTGGAAACTTGGAGCTGTCTAACAGCTTTCCACTCTAAGAACTTGTATCTACACTTCGCATTTCGTAACACAATATGATTGGAATAAGAAAATACTGGCAAAAGAACATTTTTGTGACCGACAATTTTTATTTAGTACTTATTAGTTTAGTATATTTTCAAACTTTTCTAACTCTATCAAGATATTAAGAAAAAAAAAGGTTAGTCAAAACCAAATCCTCTCTATTTTATGAAAACTATTATGCCTTTTTTTAAAGGAAAACATTACATACATATTTGGAATAATATATATTTTTTTATATATAAATAATAATTATAAAGTAATTCATATCCGCTGCTATGTTCTATTTAATCGAGAACAGGGTAAAACAAGCTACTTTGAGATGCAAGTATCCTCTTTGAAGCCCGTAACTTGTAATTGTTTAAAAGCTTCTAATCTTAACAACTATCGTATAGTCTAAAGAGTACAAAGTACCCCATCTACATAAATGGTGTTATTAAGAAGTTCTAGAGATCTTAATCATATAGTATTATTAATTATACCCGCTACAATATAATTATATTTTTTTAACATTAAATGTTTCAGCAGACAAGTTATATAAATAGCTAAATCTGTTTCATTTCGTCTCATCTCGTTCTACTTTTACAATAATACCTAATAATAACGTATGCAAATATTATAAATAAGTCAATAAAAATCATAATACCCATAAAGAATAATTATTACCCGTAGTAGATATGCTTTGTACTTATAATATAGAATTTGTATTAAAATTATTTATCACTATACATTAACTTATCAAACATTGAAATTCATGTTAATTTATTGAAATGTACCTTACAGCAAAGTTCTACAAAAATAAAATCCTCGGCGTGATATATAACGAAAGAGTGTTATTATTTCTATTGAAATCAGCCTAGTATTAGCCTTTTTTGATAAGCTGTAAGCTTTAATCAACAATCTTATTTAAACATTATTTATTAAATCAAATGA
The DNA here is from genome assembly GCA_963555665.1 of Dircenna loreta. Taxonomy (NCBI): domain Eukaryota; kingdom Metazoa; phylum Arthropoda; class Insecta; order Lepidoptera; family Nymphalidae; genus Dircenna; species Dircenna loreta. The sequence goes on along the minus strand of OY743093.1, from coordinate 6,687,530 downwards.
TATTAGGTTATAAAGGCACTAGGTTATTAAAAGAATAGAAGCTTAATATATTACTTATCGGGAAAATACTAAAATGTTAGTGGCAGCTGTTATATCTTATCCTGTTCTGTCCAGTCCTAAGTCGTCGTTAAATAAATTAACGAGTTTTCTAACGGTGGTTATCAAATTATGTGATTATGAAATAAAATCAATAAAAAAATAAATAAATATTATTTTGACCGCAGCCAGCATCAGTCTACTTACATTGCATTAAAAAAATATATTTTCCTTCAGTACCACATCATATAATGTTAAGATATTTTTAAATAGGTGTCGAAAAGGTTTAATTTGTATTTTTTATAATTTGTATTAAATAATATTTTTTTTTATTTAACGCCTTAACAACCTTTTATTGTGTTAGAGTATTTCTAAGCCGACCCATCTTTATCTTTAATCATAAAAGTTAAGAATCACAAAAGTTAACGATTACCGAACGTAAGAAATGTTTATATAATTACTTAATTTCTATCAAAGTTACTTTCATGCAATCGGTGTGCTAAGTTTAAAAACAATTAACATTTAACGAACGAAGTTTATTGTTAAAGTAAAGTCTCGTGTTTCGCCGTTATTTGGCAAATTAATTCCACAACTTCATCGCAACACGCAAGTGAAAGATGTTTGTTCTGCTTGAGATTCATATTTAATAAATTGTTAAGTTGCACTGAAACTCTTCAACATCTAGAGCTCTTTACTAATTTCTGTAATCCTGTTATAACTTTCGCAAATTATTTAAGAGATTCTTACAAGAATTGTGTTCTCGTTTTTGCAGTTTTAGGGTACCTATTTCAAAAAATTGTATAAGAGATATCAACTGGTTCCATAATAAGCATAGTATCAGAAAAAACAAAAAGGGATTATATTATATTTTTTTGTATATATATATATATGTATAGTATAAACTAAAGACGCATATATTTGTGATAATAATAATGTATATTTATTGACCATTTACAAAACATAAAACATTAGTGAATCCACTGACATCCGAACTAGATTAAGCTGTGTTTCGGAGGTCAGTCTATTCTCCTTAATATAAGTATACTTAATGGTTACAACAAAAAAAAAGAATTCAATTAAAATTTATGGTACTCCATTTCTCGGCATTCCTCAAGGGAAACGATTCTGAAATTCTTATATCATTAAAAAACAAAATAACCCAGTGCAATTCAAGATGCTTACAGGCGTCGACAGTTAAAAGAAGACAAATTTAATTATATAATGGTAGGTTTTCATCAAGAAAATAATGTTACATCTGTTCAGCAAAAATGGTTTAGCAAAAGATAGGTCTGTTGCTTGCAGTACTAGATGAAGACGACATCGATAAGGAATTCAAACTAATTAATTATTGCTAACTACCAGTCTTTAAAACGAGGCATATATTTTTACATTCATAGTTGTTACGAATAGTTTGCTGATTAATATTTAACAATAAAAAAAATTGTCATTAATATAAAAAAATACCCTTTTCGCTCAAAGCACAATAGAAAACCGACAAAGAACTTGCCAACAATCTGAATTTATTCCTAACTTTCCACTTATACCAACATTAATACCCTTTGTTTTCGGGCATTGATAAAAATGACAAATAGCAGCACTGAATAACTTTTTTCTGTCTTTGAACGCTGACTTTGAATGTCCTTTGAACAAAGGTATTACTTCTAAACTAATACAATAGATTTATTTAAAACAAACGGAAAAGTCGCACTCAAAAGTTTACAATCAGAAAAAGTTTTATAATTGTTTTGTATTTATTTAAATATTAGTCTTATCATATTAATATATTAATAAACGGGCTATTACGCCTTTATTTATTATTTATGCAACTTATAACTTATTTGTTAATGCGGAACAAAATAAAGAAAGAGAAAAATATTCCTCTAAAAAATGGAAACTAAGGTTTTTGTACTCTCAAGTGCTATGTATTGTGAACTAAGCTTTGTATAAGCGCTCTGTGACAGACATACATTCAGAAATACTTTTCACTGCGCTGGTAAAAAGCAAAGTGAGCGTTATATTTGCTTGTTTTAGCTTTACCTTTTATTTTTGAATGCAATTGAAAACGTAAATGCCACTTTATATTTCCGATATTACTTAATATTATAAATTAATTACGAATGAGAGTAATATTATCAAATATATATATAAGTTATTTAAATAATATTATAATGAAGATTTTAACTTTGAGATAATATATTTGATATACAACAAAAACAAAAGGAACTAAGATCCGGAAAAGTCACAATTGTATACAGCTTGTGGTTGTGGTTTATTTTATTTATTATATGTTGGAAATTATATTTAGAAAATTTATCCTAAAATATTGATTTAATGATAGATTATATTTTCAATCCATATACAACTTAGTGATTAAATGAATTATGAAGCATTTATTTTTCTATTTCTCGGTTATATTCAATATATTTCTGAAAAGTCATTTCCTGGAACATAAACATTTAGCCAATATTTTAAAGAACATTATACCTCTATTTCATTTTAATGTAAGCAAAGTGCTTTGTATCATAACGGTTTCTTAAAGATAAGAAATAGTTTGCTCAACAGCAAAACAATTTCGTAATTATCAAATGCCTCTATTGTAAGGCGCATTTAACGCTTGAGCATTTTAAAAGAATAAGTTCATAAATATTTAAAATATCTAGAAGAGTAAAAATGAATTGAAATTTATTTACTAAAATATATTATTGATGTTTGCTTCTTGTCACAAGCCTGCTCATAAATATAACGCACTTGTTTAATTTTTATTTAGTTAAAAGAATCCATAAAATATACATTTTTTTAAAACAGCTTGGACTGCGTAGTAAAAATGTAATATCACCAGAAGTTTAAACTATACTATGCAGTTTCTTGAGTATCGCATAACTTTTCTTCTTGTATAGCCAGTGGAAGGTACCGTTTGTAAGAAGTGAATGCATTTTATAAATACTGAAAAATCGGAAGCGCAACATGCCTTGTTGCTTAAGCAGATAAAAGAGACGTTTGTTTGAAAATAAGGCAAAAACACGCAAAAAGAAAACGTTATGGATTGTATAAAATTTTAATTGGGATCATATTTGATTTTTCACGGAATTCTAAAAGTACGTACGGATTCTTAAAGTACGTACGAATTCTAAAAATACGGTACGTCACGTGCGAAAGATCCACGACAGCAAAAAAAAAATGTATATTTGCTTTTTAAACATTTTTAGTTGGTACAAATTTATAACGCCAAAAAAAAAATAGTTAAATAAGACGCATTGCTGAAGTAATGACATTGTTCCTGCAGAAACGGAAAACGAAACGGGCTAGTATTTACGAGCACACTTCCGCCCACTGGCTTCATTAACAAACGCTGGGCAGCAAGCCTCTGCAATTTGCATTTATTAGAATAGTCTGTTGATGAATGATAATAAAAATATATCATAATTAAGAACAAAGTTCTGTAGTAATTTAAAGTTTAGAAGGTACAACCAGAATAACATTTATTTTTATAATCCATTAATAAAATATATGAATCTGACTCAAGCAAATGTTTTACTACGACATATAAAAACAATTTAACAGTTTAACATATAAAAACAGTGATGTAAAAGCCGACTACAATACTTAAACGCCATAACTTAAAAGTGACAGAATGCCACCAACAGGTATCACCAAATAGCGTTGACGTCAGTATATCCAAAATATGAAATGAGTATGTAAACTGAGGTATCTTACCATTCAATTCATCAACTGCCATTTTAAAGTTGCATCTGTGATAAAAAAAACAGAGAAATAATCGTTTACTTTGGTACGGTTACGAAATGAGAAAGTATGAAAACGATCTAACGAAGAGTATTAAATATGAATATGTATAGTTATAAAATATTATAAGAGTTATATGGTGGCTGAAGAAAGAAATAGAATGGGTTCGTGACAAAAATATATAGCAAAAAAGCAAGTATGCACTGAGATAAAGCATGATAGCTGATAGATAGAGCTTGGAAGAAATTAACTTATTGCGTCTATTTTAAATAATTGAGATAAAGGGAGGTGGATGAAGAATATGACACAAAATTATATAATAAAAAATATTCCAACCAAAAACTGGTAGGTTTACATTGATAATCCTTTACCCGTTAAATTATTAAACAGGTAGGTAAATTTTTATTTTCTGATCCTTATATAGCATATGAAAAGTAAAATGATATACAATATTTTGTATTTTTTATATAAAAAGCAATTTTGAACTGCATTTTTTAATATAATGTCAATATATTTATCTACATTTTATTGCAGAATAGAAACGTCAGAAATGGTTTGTGCCTGCTGCACGGTCCAACAGTATCTTAAACTTCGATACCCACATGATTTACTGTTAAAGTCTAAGCACGTGAATGTTCTCGTAAATCATAACATTTAGATACTGGACCAGTAACAAACGACGTCACTTTAATCAAATGAGTATTCGAATGTATGGAAATCATAGACATACAATGTAAACTAATGTTACATTAAGTTATAGTGTTTCTGTTTCTGTTACATTAAAGTATTTCTGAAACTTAATCTAGATGTTTATTTTTTTAATTACTGTTCCAATTAAAACACACACACACAGACACATAAAATGAGTCCTTAATTCCTGTTAGTTTTTAAAAAATCTTTTGAATGAAAATTTACAAATAAAACAAAGTTCTAAGTTTATTCGAGCCCATTTGAAATGAATGTAATGAAATTTTGATTGAGCTTCGAACACGAGAGCAGATCTGTTACGTTGAAAACTTACATGAACTAAGAGTTTTTGAACTTTCCCAATATTTTATGCATAAAAAAAAATAAACTTCGAATAAATCCTGAATATACCTGTATGTATTAATTTCTAGTGCCACTTGCACTATCTTCAATGAATTCAAATATTATTTTGCTTTGAGAAAAAAGAAAATAAAATGTAGGTAATACTTGAAATCAATTAACTATTGGGGAGATCTTGTAAAATGTAATCTTTTAATTTATAAAAAATGCTTTTGGGATAAATGTGAAGACGAACATTGATATTAGGACAATTGAAGTAGCTTATTTAAAATTGATTGTAACATAACTGATTGTAACATAACAAAGAAATTTGTAGGGCGGATATTTGAATGTAATAAAATAAATATAAATTTGATATGTAAATCTACGATTTTAATGAAAGCTGGTAAAATAGTAGTAAATCATAATAAGGCTGTCTGCCCGCTTTGCGTGGTCTAACATACATGCCTCAGACAAGGGAAATATGAGAGGCACGGGAAATTTGAGAAACATATTCAAAGCCCTGGCATTACTGCTTACGTTTACCCATGGTGTAGGCCTTCTGGGGATCCCGCCATTTAAAATAACGGGTACGCATCGTACGATATATTACCTCCATAGTAATTTGAAAAGCTGTGTCATTCATATCTCTGTAACTCATATATATACTAATATATAAAGCAGAAGAGTTTGTTTGTTTGTTTGAACGCGCTAATCTCAGGAACTACTGGACCGATTTGGAAAATTCTTTCAGTGTAATATAGTCCATTTATCGAGGAATTAATAATTGGAGGAATTAATAAGAAAGTTATATAATATTACGCTAAGTTAAATAGGGGAGGAACAGCAATAAAAAATGTTGCGAAAATGGCAAAATTTAGAGCGTTCCTTGCGTGCGCTGAGTAAACGGTGAAAGTTACGCAAAAATCAACTAAAACGAAATTGTTCCCCTCTAAAAGTTCTAAAAGAAATTCCGCAACAGTATATGTCTAGCTTATAAGATTAACTCACTTTAACCAATTTCATGGTTATAAAAATAATACTAATATAATACATTATTTGCGAAGTCGTCTTAAAAAAGATGATATTAACCCTCATCCAAATGAATAACTTATCACAGGCACTTGTTTTTCAACAAAATCGCCCTTGACAGTGCGGCGTATGCGCGGTGCGTATGTGGGGTGTGTCCAAAGCCCGTCACTGCTATCCTCGAATAGTACGTGAAGCGATTGAAATAATGAAACATAAAAATTTCAATCGAGAAGATGGATATCGACTATCACTAGCATGGAATCCAGTTTTTAACAAGTGCCATACTCGCCGCGACTTAAAAAGCCAGTGTGTAGACACCGTTAGTGTCGTTTGTTTAAATACCCACACTTCCGATATTAACAATATAACCAACACAAATAATGAGGAACAAGCGAGGGTAGTTACCGAGACTCGCGCCTCATGAAGACGACGCTGAGCTGACATTAGTCATCCCGTGACCACGGCTGGTGAATTTCGGCCGAAACGTCGGGAAATAAAAAGGTATTTCACCTTAATTAATTTTTATCGCGAAGTAGACCCGATATTAGTTTAAAATGTTTAAAATTGTCTCGTGTTCGATAGCCACGATCTCGAGCTCATTAAGGTATACAGATATTTTGAACATTCGAATAACAACTCTAAGAACTCAGTTGAGTATTTTAAGAAAGGAAGTCACGAAAACAATAATTAATTACTGTTACACAACTGTTACCCATAAGCATTGAATAAATTTAGAAAATCATATCAGAATATATCTACACCTAAGTAGGTATACAAGGGTCTAATTTTTATATTTAAACTTTCGTGAATCATGACTATTATATTTATATTTATACCCCGAATGGGTTCGGAACTAGTCGGGCACATTCCGATTTAATTTCTACGTGAATACAGCCGGGTAAATATAAATATAAGGGTCTAATTTCTAGTAACGAAATACTTACAAAAGACTGGCTGACTTCATACACGGGGAATTGAAAACGCCATTCAATGTTTTACAGAATCATAAATATTTCATACAAACCCTTACATAATATTACTTATCGATAAAAGGCTTTTATGTCGGGGAATAAATGCAAAAAATGCTCGTAAACATTTTGTTACACGCATTAAAAATTAGATTAATTTAATATCACGGCAATTTAATAAAGCTATAACACATTCCATTGTAAAGTATAAATAAACACCCTAGGAATATAAAAATACCATCAATAACACACAAGGATGAATTAGGTTACAATAGAATCCTGGAAATCGCTTTAGCACAGAGTTTATAAATATATTATAATGGTTTTGAAGTATGAAAATAAATATGTTATATCTATCCATAAAACAATAAACGTACGTCACAATAAAAAAACCACACAATTCACACTTTTTGAGATGAATCACGATGTAAAACAGAATTGGTTTTACGTTAGGTTTAGGGTAGGGTAGGTCTTGGTGTCGTAAATATTTTCACGTTAAAACAAAAATACTGATTATTTCTGTATATGCTATATAAATTACTACAGAGATATCGGAATTTTGATGGAAACGGGTTTTTGTTTTCGCATGCCGTATTTCGTATGAAAACATATTTTATCTAAGTAACTAATATAAGTTTTTTCTACGGAAAATTTTCACGGCAAAACTCAATTATCGCTTTGAGTTATTAATATCATATAAAAATAAACTAGGGCCTAAATTTATGAGCTTATTTTAAGACAGTGGGTATTTGAGATAAATAAATTAATTTCTATTAAAATAATAATGAAAAAAAGTTAAAGTAACCTATTAAGTGTTGTCATATCATTACTAAAGAAGCGTCAACGCTCTCTCATTAATAACTTTTTGTTTGCAAATGTGGCGTTAATATCGCTGTCAGACGTGATTTAATTTTAAATAAGAACTCCTTTGAATAATGTCTTCTAATGATAACAAAAGATGAGCAGTATAAAACATTTTTATCTTTGATAATTATTGTAAGTCTATCATTAATATTATTATAACAGCCAGTACAAAATAAGGACTCATAAGTAATGAATTTGTTATTGATTTATCTGTTATGGATTTAAAACACTGTAGACTGTAGGTTGGTATCCCGTTGAATGAAATTAATGTACTTTTAGATGAGTTTAAAAGTATTACAAGCATTCCATCGACGATAACTCGGTAAATCGGTTATAACTTGAATTAAGAATGGAAATGTACTGATAATGGCTTAATTGTGATTCAGATTTTGTTTTGATGACAATCAAAAGTTCTCTTTGAGATATCCGAGTATTATTTAAAGTGAATTAAATGTCTTTAATTTCGTTGAGATACACAAAAACAGAAATCAACGTTAACTGCTCCACTGAGAAATAAAATATGTTTCGATGTAATTTATCAGAACGGTACTATAAATGAGCTCCAAGTCACAGGTTGGGAGTTAAACCTAAGATAAATGTTTTAAAATACAATTCAACTTAATTTCAACTTTAAGATAATGTGATTTGATCACACATTTCATTGAATGGTTAAGCATCCCATATACTCTAGTATATATTCCCTTTAACTTCTTTTAAAAAGATATGTATGAACAAAAATAAAAACCCGAAGGAACAATAAATTAGTATAATTAATTATAATAATGAATATACAAAAAAAATATAACAGTATTATTATTACTTTTTTGTAATGAAATATAACGTAACGAAGTACGCGTAACACTTTAATGGAAAAGTAATTTCACTAAATCCGACAATATCAAAAGATACAAGAATATTCATTAAGGGTTTTTAAAATGTAGATGATTATTTTACTTTTTACTCATGGTAAAGATATTTTATTTGATTCAAGTTAAATAGAGTTTTTCCTGTAATTTATATTAAATTAGTACATAAGGTTTGAATTTAACAATTAATATGATTTATATTTGTGGTGCAAAACTTATAATTTATAAATATTGGATTTTTCTTTTAAAAATGAATTAATTGATATTTCGTAGGAATAGTCTTTTCATAATTTTAAATTATTTTATAGATTCATTAATAATAAATGCTTATTCGTATTTATAATCAAATCTGTATTAGTTGTTTAGTAATTTTAAAGACTTTTACGGTATTCATTAATGTCAAATGACATTGTTTATCATTCAGTTGACATTTATTGTAAAAAGCGCTTACAGGTAATGCCACATCGATTTTGGTTCACCAGTGGTTCGCGGTCTCTTTCCAATAAACGGTTTCACACGAAATATACACCGCGCTCAGTTGTACGAAATGACCTGATACACCAAATAACCACAGTAAGCGAATGTATTAATTTATATAAACCAAAATCACTACTTTAATGTAATACTATGGAGGTATTTTGGTTGTGAGCCCTATAAAATAATGATACTTATATATAATACTTAAAACTCATTAGATGTGTTAAATAATGGTATATCAGAGTAAGTATTGGCGTGTTAAATTTTGTGCTTATTTGTCAGTAAATTACACTCTCGGTTTCTACAAACTATAGACATCTTATCATTTTATTGAGTTTATCCGATCTAAAGTATCAAGTTTAATTAAGTATATTTTGTTGATTATTCGCTAAATACTGTATAAATATCTCATTATACCCCGGTTGAAAGCGTCATTGTAAGCAAACGAAGCACTCAAGACCGCGTTCAGCCACAGCGGTGACTATAAATGTAAATAATCTAGATATTTCCGTGGATAGTCAAAGAGGCAGACGTGGCTTATCTACCTACCTACCTACCTACCTAGATGTCGTCGTAGAGTTATAGTGTTAATTTAACTGTTTCAGATTGTAATTAATTGAATTCATGATTCTCGAAAAATGTTTAAGTCTGAATTATATTAAGTTGTAATAATAATAAATAAAATATATTTTTCTAATAGGAATTCATTCATATTGTAAAATTAAATGATAACATAAAAAAATAAGATTTCTTGATTGGGTGAATAATGGCTTTCACTCCGAAAAAGTAAGTTAAGAAGGCTTTGTGCCTTTTTGGTATTAGCTCCCCTAAGCGACTTGACAAGTCAAAATATTGGGCCTCGATATTTTGAGCAATACTCAGTTTTGCAGTCAACTGGAGAGTAAGGCCAAGTAAGACTCGATAAAATTGGGAGCGATTTAAACAGTGAGACTATACGCCGTACTAGAGGCTGGCTACGTGTAAACCATATCTCATTTAGAGTACTGTTCATTTGCCGGATCTTCCCAGTATCAACTACTACCTATCGTTTGAACTTAATAGCGAGGAGGTGTTTGGATACTCGAGGACACTTTAGGCATTGCGTAGGATTGTAACATCTGTGCACATTTTACCACATCTACAACGGGAGTGCTCCGAAGATTTAATCTGTTTCCTGTCGCATTATACGCTTCCGTTTGTCCTTCCTTCCTTCATGCATGGTAATCCTCAACAATGCGATTTTCCTAGAATTTACTACCACGAACTATCAAGAATTTCAATGGACTTCCATCGACGATGTTTCCAGATCGATAGGTACAACAAACTGCAAACCAAGCGCCTACTTAAATGACAGTTCATCTTCTTATATTGCAAAAACACCACGGGCAGCGGTGATTGCTTACAATTAGGCTAGTTTATTTGTCTTCCTATTTTAATATATATATATATATATATATATATATATATATATATATATATATATATATATATATATATATCTCATATAAAGACCAGATGTCTTAACAACCGGATGATAATATATTGGATTAGCTGCTAGCTTACACTTTTATAAAATTAATATATTATATATATTTTTTGACTCAGCAGGCAGAATCACTGGCTACGAGATCAATAGGATTTAATTCGTTAAGAAAATAAATAAAAATGAACAATAAAAATATTTTAAAAATATTTATTCATATAAATAATTTTTGAATTTAAACACAGAAAATACGGAAATAATATCTCGCTTTGATGCTTTTCATAATAATAAATATGTACGCAAAAACTTTATCATTTCAATAGACAAATTATTATATTCATTAAAATATGTTAATTTTGTAAGGATGCTCATTCAAAAATATTAGATATTATATATTAGATAAGTTTCTTATTCTTACTTTTAAAACTATAAAGTCGTAGTTATACGCTTTTAAAGTCACAAAGTACTATATATATATTTACCCGGCTATATTCATGCAGAATTAAATCGGAATGTGCCCGACTAGTTTCGAATCCATTCGGAGTTTTTACTCATGAGCACGAAGCGTGGTGGACTCGCGGCGTGAACTGGCGTGAACAGAGCTGTTCAGTTCATGTTCATACATTTTGTTCATAATATTGTAAATTATTATTACAAAACGTAATTATCAACATGAATTCTCAGCTAGAGAGCGTGCGCCTTTACGTTATAACCAGGCTGCAAGTAATATAATTACAATGGTCATTTTCAATCGCTACAATGGAACACGAAACCACACCAAAGAAACAATTCAAACATTAATTAATAATACAAATAGTACTGCAAAACACACTTTAGGTACTTCCTTTGATTTTGTTTAAAATACAAAGGCAGGTATAATTTTTACGTAATTCAACGATTGATTGATTTGTCTTTAATGCATTACACATTTTACATACATTTTAAATAGATAAGTGTCAAATTTATTGTTAATTAATTGAATAAATGATTCAATTTACCTTATTTCCATTTTACATGTATGGAAATATGAATGGCAAAGTGTATTGCCCGGTGTGTTTGTGCCGGTGGTATTATTCACATAAATACTGACCTGAATCACATTTCCGTTCCCTACAGCTTATTCATTTTTATTTATTGTATTATTAAACTTTAATTTAATTTCAGGATACAGTAAAGATAAGCTTTAGAACATAATAATTATCATTAACATTTGACGGATATTGTTGAAACTGTTGAAATATAATTGACAAAGATCATCCTTACGAAGTTTGAATATATTTATAAATATGTAAAGCCGTGTAAGGCTTGTTTAAATTTTAATCATCGATATCTCCACCGTCCTGATAAAGACGAATATGTATAGAACGCTTATTTCACCGAGTTTGGCAGCGATGCGGTAGCTCAAATGGCAGAGCCACTGGATGTTTTCCTAGAGGTCTCGGGTTCGAATTGTTCCCTTGACATATATGAATAACTAATTCATTTACACTGTGCAAAACAAACTACATTCATCCTACATTGTAAATGAACATGAAATGTACCTACCTATTTTAAAAAGTAGTAAAAGGTAAGAAACTTTTAAATGTAGAGAGCTATATCCTTAAGGTTAAAGTTGAGCTGAGATTCAGAATTCGCAAATTTGTTGATTCGTAATAATATTAACAAATTCAATTAATTCACCAGATGTAGAAACAAAATTTCTCTGCTTGCTTCTGCTTCCTCAAATAATTTTCCATCTATTATCACATAAAATTAATTTTACATTTTCCTTCGAAGATGAGATAATATTTCATCTTATATTAGAAATATACTCGAGTATTAAGGTAATACCTCTTGTCTAATATGTTTCCTGTCATGCATGAACTAACAAATACGTAGTAAATGTCTGTATATTTAACTTAAATTGTCATTTTCTAAATTAAAACGAAAAATATGTTAATGATAATAAAGTATAAGTTATGTTTATTTAAGAACGTCTTAACTGTAATTAAACTCATATTATTTAATGTATTTCTTGATATGAATATTTCTCTTAAAAATATAATTAAAAGGATATTCACTTCTATGAACTTGGTCATATTCCATTCGTGTGTAAATGAAAGCAAATAAAGTAAAAAATCTCTATTGATAATTATAATACAGATAAAGAAAATAATAAAATTACACACACTAATATAATACGTTAAGTTTGCTATTTATATTTTTAAAAAAATATGACACACCGACCAATTGTATATGTTTACTTGAAATCAGAAATCAATCAAAAAATAAATGTTGTTCCGATTCCTTATATTTCCAATTTCATATTTAAGTGTTTTGTTATTTTGTAATATTTGTGTCCAATAGACCAGAAGTATGTATCTTTTTTATATTTATGTTTTTATATTTACCCGACCAGTGTCAAACCCAGTCGGGGTTCTTATTCATGAGCTCTAAACGTCCGCGAGTCCGCCACGCCGATTAAATATAAAAATATAAATATAATAGTCATGGTTCACGAAAGTTTAAAATATAAAAATTATCTGGAATCTATCTATATCTAATGTTTATACATTTATTTATAATAATTATAAGTAATTGTATGATTTGAACTAAACATTTCGAACGTTTTTGTGTATTTGTACAAAAATGTTCGAAATGTTTTTATATAATCTGTGTTTATAAAATTTGTTCTGACTGTATTACTGAAAATAACAAACAATTTGTCACAATATAATTAGGGAAGTTGTTTTGTTACAACAATATATAATATACCCATAACAACAAGATGACGTGGCAACAAACTTGTATAATATTATTACCAACAAAGAACGTTCAAATAGAATAAGCAGAGTTAGCGCCATTCTGACTACTATCCCAGTTAAAAATGCATCAGCAGCGCCAAGAAAAAGATAAACTAAACTAAATACATTTAAAAATAAGATATATTAATTATAAAAGTAGGGATAAACTAAAAAATATATAGAAAACAGCGTAATGATTTGAAAACCCAGTGTCTGATTTACTTCGAATCGTGATCTAGCTGCAAACCGATTAAAAAATGTGCTCACTGTTCCATTTCCAAGCTCTGAAAAATGTGTTGGGAAGAAAGATTGTCCAAATGGAAATTTGATGACATTTTAGATGTCTTTTCTAACTCTTGTACCGATAGTCCGCTTTGTTAGACTATATGAAAATCTACAGATATAGAAGCTTATGTAAATAAATTTGAACATTTTTAAATTAATAATTTTGGTTAAAATATGTTGCAATCATTTTTTTTAAATCTATCACATTTTTTAAAAATAAATGACAAAAAGAAAACAATTATTTACTTTTTGTCATATTTTAATAACACAATATTAATATAATTTGATATTTTTGATATTAATAAACTCGATCAAAATAATAATTGAGAATTATCCGAATACATTTTTAACTTTTAAATTTAAAAAACAAAGACATATTTTTTATCATTGTTATTTAACTGAAACAATGTTTGTTTGAGGTAGATGCCGCATCACCCGTTATTCATTTTCATTATAAATAGCGTGTGTTATATTTGTGGCAGCTTTCTCAACTTCAAAATGAAAAGTTCTGGCTTTTAAGAGTCTCTTTGTGTATAGTCTTCACCATTTACCTTCTATTTTTTACTATAAAATTCTTCCTTCATTCTTTTTTTTTACGAAAGTCTCTTATGGGACGAAGAATATTAAATTGTTTAAACCAAAAACAATGCAAAATAATAGTTTTCGAGTGTATAATTTGTATAAAATATCATATAATCTTACCTTTACTTCTTGTAGTTTATTATTATTAGTACAAAATATTTTACAAAATAAATAATAAAATACGAGGACTTTTTATTTCTCTAAAAAAAAAATGTGAACATGAAGGCATTTTAACCTTTTTAAAAATAGCATTTAAAAATATGTTACAAATATCATAAAAAATAATTTGCCAGTTCATTTATGCGGCTACCGCACGGCATTGTATCTCTCTATAACTTACTTAAAGATCTTGCCTCTCTAGAGTTATCATATGTTCATTTCTAGAACGTACTTCGAAGGCGGCATTAGTAGGTTCATTCCACATTTGATTAGGTAGGGAGAGGAGCGTATCCAGTAAAAGTGAGCGTTAATGCGCTTTTTAAATTGGCCCCGTAAACCTACAACTGGGTCGAAAGTCCCAGTAACTGTCTGTATCTCCCTGGAATGCGATGGGTCCAGCACCCGCACGGTGGAAAGCTAAGAAGCTTCGTCTCTCTTTGATAGATATTTGTGAAATATTCTTTATTATTATTTGTTCATTTCTCATGTCTTCACGCGTCTTCATTTATCCCAAGATATTAATTGATTTTTTTGCTTTTGAGATAATTATTTTTATCACAATATATCGAGTCAAGCACGTTACTTTATTTGCAGGATCATTATAAACGAATCACATAGTCTATAACATATTCTTTATCACAAATATAAATCTAAAAGATATACATTTTATCTTAGTCTTATTAATTTATTTATATATTTAACTCAATACCAGTTTACATGAAAGTTTCAGGAGGGCTGTTTTGATACCATAATTATCGAAATAAGCCCTTTTGTAAAGAGACTCCTCAGTTTAAAACCAAATCTTCGAGAAGAACCACACTACAAATTTAGCCACGTATTTATTTATTGTGATCGCTGTTTCCGAAAGTTACGGTATTTAAATTTGAGTTTGTAATTGTAAATATGCATATAAGATAGTATGCAATTAAATACCACTTTCAAGGTCAATTTCATTTAAAAAGCTATCAAAATTTTCATTATAGACCCTCAACCCACTTTCAAAATAAAAATAAATATTACAATAAATCATGATACTTTATTAAACTTTTATTTTCTAGTTATAACAAAATAACAATTTAAAAAAAATAAAATCTAGTCTGGTGTTATTTAATATCCATAAATGTTGTCTTTTAAAAAAATATATTCTTGAAATAAATATAACAAACTTAAAACAATTTTTCGGCTAAGTAAATCTTAAAAAATAGGCTTTCGTGATTAAGTGAGCAAGCACTTTATCTTATTTATTTTGTGAAATATAAATGTATTAAGAATATAAATAAGCTTTTTAGTATTAATGTGATAAATTAAAAACGCAACATTTATTGTAAAATATTACTATTAAAGTTAACGTTTAACCTGTACCATTGACCGTATTTATGGTGACGTCCTTATGATTTATGGTAAAAGCTAATTCATTTACTCGGTAGAGTATTTAACGTTGGGTTTATTATTTCACCAAAGCTAAAGTTCACACACAATTAACCGATCATTACCAACTCAATCTTAAGGTAAGTTTAGACTGAGTTACCGAAAGTTACCGTCTATGTAAGGCTTGTACTAATTTTCCACTTATTTAAATGTTTTACAAACCTTTTATGTTAGAAGATACTTACTTTCTATTTTATTCAATATACAAATATTTCAAATAATTGAAAAAATAATATCGGTATAAAATAATATTTTTTCTTTGGAAGATTAATTGGTAAAGCGACGGGAACGTTTTCCAGAGGTCGCGAGTTTGAATCCCTACCCGTTTCAGTTAATTTTTCAATCAATATTTATTTGAAATTTTATATCTTGTTAGTCTCATTATAAGACTAACGTCTTTTTAAGCAAGGAGCTTTTATATAAAATTAAAACACTACTGACAGCGCGATAAGCACCTCCTTTGTAAGTAAGAATTTAATAATGAGAAAGCGGTGACGCTAATTTTATAATGAAATGTGATCATTCAAATAGATGACTTTGATTGATTTCATCCATCCGCCCGACCTAAGTACCCTAGCGTACGTAATAGTTATCTTCTTTGAAAATTTATATATATATATATATATATATATATACTTTTTTGTTATATTGTTATTATAGCCCTTATAATTTTTCGAGTTTTTCCGTAAATTAAAAAAAAATGTGTTGAAAAAAATATTATTAATTTATATCTAAAAATCCATTTCTATCAAAATTCGCCAAATAGTTATACAATATTGTTATTATGGACAAATCATTAACTGTGTTTAGAGAAAATGTCTACCACACAATAACATTTAATTATCCGAAACGCATTGCCGCCCTAATTATACTATTATTAACGTCATACTAACTGTAACATTAATAAAAGTGTGTTTTTAAATAATATATGTATATAGCCGCATGTGCTTGGGGAATATTAAAATTTAATAATTTTTTTTATTAATTATAAGTTACATTGTTTTGCATTTGATTTTGTTAAATAACTTTGATATAATACATATACCATACCATACCATACCATACCATAATGCCTGATATTAATTTAGTAACCAATACGACTTGATTAATGCTGCCATCTGTCAGTGCAGAGACGGACAGATGGCAGCTCTTTAAATTCATATTTGTAAAACTATGTTCAAAGATTATAAAGTTCAACTTAAAGCAAAATGCTATGTGAAAATTATTATTCTAATTTTCAGAGTTATTGTATGTACCTTTTTTTTTTCTATATTATTAAGTAAGAGGAAAAATGATTTCTTGCAAGTTGGCGCGGAAATATGTCTCCTTTATTCCTATTTAAGGACGCGTTTACGAAACAGATGGGTAGCAAATTACATAACTACATTGACAAATCTTGACTACGCACATATACGCATGTATAGTCACGAAATAATACGCTACATGAAACAATTTTGATAGTTTGAATTTATTATATATTGTTTTATCATAATATATTACACTTTTAATTTTTAAAACGAAAAAGGTTAGGTCAGCAGAGTTTAGACTTGTTTTGCTAGTTTTGTTTAGATCTTACCATCCGACTTATTATTTCTTTCATTATTGTGTTTTTAACACACGGATTATTATAATATGTATTAAAAACTCGTTAAAGAAAATGTCATTTGCATTTAAAATTGAATGTAAGCATACTGATGGCGTGAGGATTCCCTACTTGTACGAAATCTAAACTACTCTACGACCACCAAAATCAGTTTGTGGAATTTAAATATGTCATAAATAGACAATCAATAAATAAATAAATGAATGAATTATATTATTTACTCACATAATGACATTATTTATTTCATATAAGCTACGACTTCCCAAATCTAGATGCTTATTACTTCTGTGGCGTAATTTTGGATAAATGGACTAGACTTTATGATGATGCAAACAATATGGACATTTCATGTATCAATAATACGGAACGCATGGACACCAAGTTTAACACCTTTAATTTATTTATAACCCAGATATATGATATTCACATTCCAATTAAACCAACGAAAATGAAACATCTTTCTGCGCATGGCATACGGATGATTTAAAAAATGAGATAAATTTTTGAGAATCTGTGACCAATTTATATGCATTGGTGCAATTAACTAAAAAGGAATTGAATGACTTTTTACAAACATCGAATGGTTTTATAAATTTCAATATCGTTTAAAGGTCAAGTTACTTTTTGGTAGTTGTACCGGTAGCTTTCTTCGAACTTGTAGAATCATTTTCCTCTATGTCCGTTACAGTAATTTCATGCTTTGGGATATCCCAATCCCAATCCCTGAGAATAGATATTCTCAGACATATTTTTTACTAATAGACTCGAACTTAGATACATATTATTTTAAAATATTATAAAATACTTAATTCACTTCTACAATTATTTACTATTAAATTAAATAAAATACACGAAATCAAGGTTAATAAAAGTTTAATATACGAACGACCAAAAATTAATTATCTGAATACAGAAAAGATGATAACGAATATAATTATTATTTGAAATTTTAGTGCTTTAAATAGGATAAATAAACTAATTTCATTTAAGTTAAGACTACCTTCGGATGTAAAAGTTGAAAAGTTACTGGTTAGGATTTTGAGACACTTAGATAATAGAAATAATGAGTAGACTAATAAGATAAAGAGTAATTTTAACTCCAGGTGTTCCAGGTGCTTGGAAGATAAAACTAGTAGGTTTTGACAGGGGCACCCATAGAGGCGTTTGCATACGCCTCGGCTGGTCGTACCCTTACTCTTAATGAAGTTATCTTCCAGTGGACTTTTCACAAATTTATTCATGTAGATCATCAGTTTTCATCAGAATGGGTTAAGTTGAATCAACAGGAAGATACAACTTTTTGCTCTTAAGACTAAAAGAACTTTGTTCATCATATAACAGTTCATTCATAGAGGAGTAAAGGCTGGTTATGTATAAAGGATATGTACGACCGCACATAGAACACTGCTCTCATCTATCTGCTGGATCACCACATATCTAATACTACTATTGGACCGCAAACAGCGAAGAGCTTAGCTTATTGTCAGTAAAGAATCCTTTGCTATGTGAATTACTTTTGGTATCGTATAGGAAAGTTTCATATCTGTGCGTCTTATACTGCATCCATCGATCTGATTGCTTTCCACTAACGCCATTACTCCGCATGATACCATTCCAACCCAGATACATGGTGTTCTGCGTTTTATTTAAATATTACTAACATAAATGTAATCTACTGTTTAAGATAATATTATCTTTGAGAACAGTAACAGGTGTTCTTAATACGAACAAAGCTGCTTACACGAATTCGTATGTATTTTAAGATCTTTTAAACCATCTTTATCGTTTTTTATCTTTAATATTTCAAACACTTTTATAACACATGAAGCCACTATGTGTGTAATAAGGCTGAAATTATACTGATATAAACCAGTTATTAGAAAATTTTGACAAATTATTATATGAATATAATAAATTAAATCGTTTAGGAAACAATAAATAATAAGTAAGTATATATCTATAGTTCAATTAAACAACAGAAGCGTGTTAAGTTGCTTATCCATAGCCAGATTTACAGTTGTTGGATTAAACTTAAGCATTTATCTGGCCATTTTTTTAAACTCTGATTCAGTTTCCAAATCTTGTGTATTTAATTTTAAATAAAGATTTCGACGTATAATAAAGACGAATAGGGACGTCTATATATTTACAAATGTCTTTTGTAAACAAGACAGCCTTCTCGACGCTACAACACAAAGCAGTGAGGCAACTTGTGAAAATCAGTCTCGTTGTGAACATTTTACTTCCCATTTATAAACGTACTAAGAAGTCTTACAATGTTTAAATTGTGTTATACAAAATAATTATTCTTATTTGTAATATATTAAAATTATTACTTTTAGATCAAGTTTTTTTATACTTGTATTTAACATACTTATTTATATATATTTTACTGTTACTTCAAAAAATATTTGTCATTCTCACCTTTCCTTGTTCCACTTTTATATTATTGTTATATAAATATTTGTTTCAAAAACTACTCAAATATTCAGACACAAAACTCTTTAAAATACGAACACTGTGAACATGAAGAAATTTTAAATTTCTACGAGTAAGTTTGAAAATAATAAAAAGACTTCTTATAATAAGTTATGTTACTATTGTACTAGCCATTTGGTTGAAATTCTTTTAATTATACAACGAATAAGATTATATAATTATTTAAATATATAATTATAAAAATGTTTAAGTTAAGTCTATCTTTTATTTAAAAAAATATGTATACTTTATGATAATAATTACAATTTAAATAAATACTTTGATACTTCTGTATTTTAAATTCTATGAATTTTTTATATAACATTTAGAATATAATTATAATTGATTACTAGGTACGTAATGTGGCTTTGTATTACATTAAAATATTTTATTATATGACAATCTAATGAAGAACTTCATTTAATGAGAAACCATAATTGTAGCCTTTGCTCTTTGTATACATTTGAACCCACCGTAGCTTAATGAAGCTCTGTGTACGTGGTTTGTTTTCTTCGGTATATATATTGAGTATATAAATGTGTATACAGTAATTGGCTAAAAACAAAACTCCGGTATATTTATATTGGATATTTTAGATTAAATAAACTCTATAAACTAATTTGATGATCACGGTTTAAGAAAGACAAATACTTTTAGTAAATAACATATAACATTTTTTTTATATTTAAACTTTCGTGAATCATGACTATTATATTTATATTTACCCGGCTGTATTCACGTGGAAATTAAATCGGATACCCGGCTGTATTCCGATTTAATTTCTACGTGAATACAGCCGGGTAAATATAAATATAACATATAACATGTACTAAATAACTGGTGTCAGGAGTAAAACTATCTCAGTTCAGTTTCCTACAGAAGATATAATCACATATAATGCAGAACGCCTACTCCGTGATAACTATATATCCCTTTTTCTTTAATTCGACGAGCTGTTATCCATTTCTATATCTGAATATTTAATTGGACATATATTAATACATATATTTAATGTTATTGATAATGTTTATTTTACCGCTTACTTATTTATATTATTCAAATAAAACAAAAGCCAGACGCGTCGTATATTACACGTGAGACTGTTTATTGGAGAGAGATCGCAAATCACTGATGAACCTGAATCGGTATCGAATTAGCTGCGATGATAACGTGATTACAATCAATGTCAACTGAACGACCAGCGCTGTTATTTTACATTTATGAATAACGGACAGCGTTTTGCAGTTAGTAAACAACTGGACCCTGTTTCATTATATGTTAGAATATTAAATATTTTGTAGCCCTATATGTATTTATTACATTTAGCTACAGCGTTATTTATCTAGATGAAAGGGAAAATGCCGTCTGACTTATTTTCAACGACTGAAAAGCTTTTGTTGAATAATCTTTTCGATATTGTAATTAGAAAAACTGTATTTTTCTATATTGGTATGGTCAGGTCTTGTTTATTTTCACGTGTTACATTATTAAATCATGAGATGTTACACCTTGCTATCAATAAACTATAGTAAAAAAAAAATATTAAAATTTCTTGTTATTTCTTTATATATGTTAAAGAAAATATAAGATAGCGTATATAGGAAGACTTACTATTAACTGTACTTACTACTTACTGTAAATGTATTAAAAAAAAATCAATATTGTTAAAAGTAAAACTGCACGTGAAGTCAAAAATAGGCCGTGTATACAATATTGTAATTTTATGTAAGTGCTTTATTTATGAGTACTATTTTTTTTGACTTAAAATCTAAGATGATTTTTTTTTTTCAAAATTATAACGAGCATATTAGAACTAAAAGCAATTTATATATTTCGAAAAGTAAATAAGTCTTACTTAATAAATATGTTTTTTCAAAATAAACTTGGATTGATGTCTTGAATCGTTTTTTTTGCCGCATATTAGCTTTACCTTTACTTAAAGTTATTGCTATGTTTCAGAGTAAAATAGAAAGTACAACGAAAATATTATTAAACATTTGGAAAGGAAGGTATTTTAGGAAACCAATTATTATACTATAATAATACATTTAATTACAACTATTCTACTACAATAATGCATTTCCTAAAATATTTACCAAATATTCACAAATATTTCCGTTGTACATCGATAGTTTTGAATATAGCTAAGCGACTTCTGGGCCGAGATTCAAATTTCTTTTCCCTTATCTCTGTCATAATCTAAGTCAAGCACAACGTTACTTTATCTATATATATTAGATGCGCTGAGTTGTTATTTTTCTTTTATCGAATACTTACAGTATTGTTTGTGGATTCAAAATAAATCCGCTCTATAAAACTAATGAATATTTACAACTGTTTTCTGGATCAGTTAAAACAGTTTTAAGTTTACAAAGAAAAACCTCATAAAATGCCATTCATAAATGTTTATTACGCAATAAATATTGTTTATGTAAACAATAATACTAAAAAAACATATTGTATATATATGAGATCTTAAAGCACTTTTTTTTTTAGTTTTGCGCTTTCTTAATAAATAGGCCTGCTTTCGTGACTAAGTGAGCACCTAACTCTCTTTACTTTGTGAAAATTAAAGATGTTAGGAATATAATTAAGCTTTTATAAATTACTATGATAAATAAAACACGTAATATTAAATTAAAAATATTTATCTTAGATTTAAAGTTTAACTTGTCATATTGAGCTTATATAAGATTAAATTAGTTACAGTCAAAATATATATTATATCAGCAGAGTATTTAAAATTTGGTTAAAGTTATTATTATTATTTTGTATCAAGTTATTTAAGTCATTGTAATTTCAAATAATCACGGATATTTCAAAGGGAAGCCTTAGTTTCAACGAAAGCTAAAGCTCGTTTACAACTAAACCATTACCAGTTCAGACGCCATCTTAATGCAACTTTAGACAGACCTGCCAAGAATTACCTTCTATGTAAGGCTTGCTCCTGTACATATATTATTTATAATCAGTAAAATTATTTCTTATCATGAGATGCTAACGTACAGTCCATTTTTACACAACAGTTAACTAATTAATATATTGAAAAAATGTACTTACATTTTTTTCTTGTAAAAACCGTTCATGTCATAATGAAGATATAATAATAATATAATAACTATAAGTTATAAAATTTGTTATTTTTGTTAATCAACATTTTTGTTAATGGAAGACGTGCAAGGAATACTCATTTAAAGTACAATCACGAATGACAACAAGATTAATGCCGCCTTTGTAAGTGAGAAGCTAGTAATGAGATACGCTTTTAACTCGTAAGAAGAAATAAGATTCATTTGATAACTACATTTAGCTTCCGGTTATATCTGTCATCATCCTTTTGTAATTTGAGTTTATTTATATAAGTTTTCATTTGGTTTCTGTAATGTGCGACATTTCGATAAAATTATACATGAGATGAAATTTTTTAGCATTCCATGGATTCACGGTGCGGGTTTCAGGGTCATCGCGTCGCACGTTCCTGGGATTTGCGTCGGTTTAGGTTTAAAGAGCCTCTTTCACCTTCACTGATTACACTCCTCTCCCTACCTAACCAAACCAAATTAACTAATAATTAGTCTAGAGAGGCCAAGATCTCTAAGTAGGTTATAGAGAGATTTCGCTGTTATACCTCTCGATCCCACTTCTACCGCGTACAAATTAACTATATACCTATTCCTAGTCAGTTCGTTGGTCACTTCGTAATACTTGTTTACTTAATTGTGTGATCTTTGGGGATGTTAGTTTCCCACGGAACAGTAAGCTCCACAAGTATCACGCGCTTTAACTGTCTAGAGTACAGGAATATGTCCGGTCTGGATGACGAGACAACAATATCCTCAGGAATTCTATACTTACTACTTAATGCGTTATCGTAATACGTCACTTATATTTTTTTTCATTACGTAAATACTTAATAAAATCGGTAAGAAATTAAAAATATATTAAATGATCTCATCTTATTCAATATACTTATCAAGTATGGCTTTATATTTAATAAATTATGTCAGAGCCAAATGGTGTATTGGGCAACTTGAATGAACACTAATTATATAGTAGAAACATTTGCAAATGTTCTCATTTATATATTCCACGATTACAAAAGGTGTCGTTAATCACGCTGTCTGCTTTGATTAAATCTGAAATACGAGGCTCGGCGGCTTCTATTGAGACAAGTAGACTAATAGCCACTTTCGAACTTGCGCGCTAACGTGCTGACACTTCAAATATACACTTAAGTGCCACCGAACTCGTCGACGGAAACAAAAGAATTACAAACCTTATTATAATTATGGAGGAGTGGAATTATTTGAGAAGCTAAACAATACACTATATTTATTTATTTATCACACTATATTGCATATAAAATATAAAATAAAAAAGAACAACTATTTAAAGGGAACATAAAAATCCTTATTACTGGATGTCTATTAATATTTGATTTTCATTTTTACAACATGAAATAACTCTATGTCCTAATAGTAATTATAGATGGTTAAGCATCTCATTAAAAATCTTTCTTATCTATCTATATTTTAATCTTATCTATCTATATTTTAATCTTATCTATCTATATTTTAATCTCATCTATCTATATTTTAATCTTATGTATCTATATTTTAATCTTATCTATCTATATTTTAATCTTATCTATCTATCTTTTAATATTATCTTCAAAGCCTTTAAAAATCAGAACAGAACAGAACCTCAATATCCAATGCCACAATTTTGAGTATGTAAATATAATATTAATAGCCTGTATATATAAATTAATTTGAATGCAATAAGAAAAGTGTTTTTGTCGGTGCATCCATCCGTACACGCTTCTATTGGGCTTGTTGTGTCCCTACGTTAGTGTCTTTACTTTACTACACGTAGGGACACAACAGGCCCAATAGTAAATAACTAAGAATAATCCAAAAATACATTATTTGCCTATTATTATAAAATGATTGTAAATGCCAGTTACTGCAAAAGGAGTTCTATTATTCATACTTATTAATACGCTGATTAGTACTTTATTTATATGCTAAATTTTACGCTTGTATTTTTTTAGGTTATTAAAGTATAATATTTTACTTTTTTTTATTTTTCCTCCCTAACGTGTTATAGGAATACGAAAGATCGGGAAACAATCCTTATTGCGAAAGAAGTCTAAGTTAACATATTTGTATTTTTTTTCTTGGTAAAAAAAATAAAATAAATAAATCTTTTCCACTTTGAATCATTATCAGTGATCACTTGTGTACGTCAAATAGAGGTGTCGGGAGGGCTTATTTGATACTTATGGAAATAAGCCCTTCTGCAGGAACACCTCTGACCTTAAAGTTAATATATTATATATATTTGTATTTATACTATTTATCGTAGAACCGTACACATAACAAATCAAGTAACAATATATACGATAAACTTTGAAGTCGGTCAAAACATGGTTATAAGACCAAGGGAAGACTCCCTTGGTAATGTCTTTCTTGTGTTCAAGTTTTAGTTTGACACAACTTGAATTCCTGGCTGCAATATGTGACAAGTTAACAATAATTTAAACTGTGGCGATGGGCAGTTGATTATACGATTATTGGTCAATATGTACATTCGCTTTTCCTATACTTTTAAAATATTTACATCCTAAAAATTAGTAAACAATCTTGCGTTTCCTTCAGCGCGTAATTCCAAAATGGTAATCTCAACGGAGGAAGAATTCATATTGCGAGTGGTCTGCAATAAAATTAATATTTCAGAAAATAGCAGTCAACTCCTTGTAAACTATTTATTTATATTAAACAAGGATGTAATCAAAATATTTTTAACTTTACTCACATGGGATATGATTACATTAAAGCCAAAAAGTATTTTTTTTTTATAATAAGAATTTAGAATACTAATTCTTTATAGCCCTGGCTTATTTTGTGTGTTAGGATTACAATACTGACATAAAATATAGTTAACATATCGGAACAAACTCTGCCGACTTCGACGTCTCGCCCTGCACGCATTTTAAAAACCGTTGAAACTATCATCGAGCTTTTATTAAAGGATATTATTATTTAAATAGAACTGTGGAGAGTCTGCTCTGGGTTTGCAAACTTTATTCCAAAGAAGGGTCTCTACACTAGGGATGCTATTTAATATGTTGCCTTGTTAGAAATAATTTATTACTTAGATTGGAGTTAAGTGATGAAAACGATGAAGTCTATCCTGCTTCACTCTTGATAGTGACATCTCGTGTCTATAAAATCCCGGTTTCATATCAAATTATTTGGTTCTGATTTTTGTAAGATTTTAGTAAGATTAATACAAAATTCATTATACGCATATAACATAATGGGTTTAAAATATGATAAAAAAGGGTTATAATTATATACGGGTAAAAAAATTGTTAATTGTCTATTTTTTGTAACTACATAAAGTAATAAAGCAACATGAGTTGAACTTACTTGGTTTATAAAAAAAAAAAAGTTTTTTTTTGAATATTTTATTTTTCAGAAATCAAAGTTTTATAAAATTGCCCTGGCTTGGTGGGGTGGTATGAATTATAGCTACATTGATATTTTACATTTTACAATTTGTAATACGTAAGCAAACATGAAAGTTCATTAAGCGCTGCAGAATGTTTCATGAAAAGTGTATGTGCAACTCTAGTTGTTGACCATTCCGTAATTAAAAGTAAACATTTGAGTTTGCTATGTCCGATGAACTTCTAGAACGCATTACTTGTTCCTTAAATCGTTATTGCGTAGATACTTTTTATAATTATAAAATTGTTGATCGTATAAGATCTCGATTAAATAGAAATATATTAATTAAAAATAACACCGATGTAGAAACTTAAAAGCTTGCAGGAGAAGTTTGGGTGTATAATATTATTTCACTTACTTGAATATTTAATTACAAACTTTACAATGAATAAAACTTAAATTTTACTTATAAAGTTTGTAAATAAACGTAAATTTAACCTGATTATAACCTTAAAAAACATTTGACTAAAATCTATGGTCTATTAAAAGAAAACTGAATAGAAATATTAA
This sequence comes from Dircenna loreta, assembly GCA_963555665.1. Classification (NCBI taxonomy): domain Eukaryota; kingdom Metazoa; phylum Arthropoda; class Insecta; order Lepidoptera; family Nymphalidae; genus Dircenna; species Dircenna loreta. Next base: position 6,660,694 of record OY743093.1, on the reverse strand, counting down.
TTCATCAGTCAAAAGCGATGTTCTATTTGGCAGTATGAACTTTTGCGAAATTGAAACTCTCTGCATCTATTCCCAGTAAGGAAAGTTTTATAACGGCTACGTGTTTGTTGATTTTAGTCTAGTTATAAATAGCTTATTTGCTAAAAACAATACTAACCTTTTTATTTTATTTCCACTATTAGTAACGTATCATATACTAACACCTACTCAAATAAATATTATATTATAAATCTACACAAATATAGAAGTGTTTTTTTGAACACGATAATCTCCGGAAATACTGGACCGATTTGAAAAATTCTTTTTGTATAAGATAGTCTATTCATTGAGTAATGCTATAGGTTATATAACATTACGTTAAGATAAATAGGAGAGGAGCTCCAATAATAAATGTGATGAAATGGCGAAATTTAGAGCTTCCTTGCGTGCGCTGAGTAAACGGTGAAAGTAACGCAAAAATCAACAGCTAAAAAAATATTCCCCTCTTAAAAAGTTCTAAAAGAAGATCCACGACAGTATATGAGAGCTGACGAAGGGGCACCGCGGGCACCAGCTAGTAATATAATATAATTAGAATCTTATGAAGAATACTAGCGGTTCACGAGTTACAAACACACAAATAGGATTAAATATTACATATATAATCGTGTTGCGTTTCTATTATATTTTGCAGATTGAGATCAAGTTAAGAAAGATGATTCTGGAAGACAGTTTTCATAGGATTTTAAAGTTGCCAATTTATTAGGAAACTCGATAGTTATTATCAAAATCGGTATTTCTTGTATTAACATTGTATGCTAGAATGACAAAGATTTTTAATCCCATATGTGGATCAATATAATAGTGAAGCAAATTATATAAGCAAAAGGGAACTTTAACCGACTGGTTATATAGAAGTCTCTAGAGGGTAAATTTACTATATACTGTGAAATGAACAATTGAATAATATTACATTATAAGTACAATAGTGTATTTGATATTATTACTAGCATTTATAAAAAAGATATTAATTTTAATTAATGGATTATTATTATATATTACAACTAATGGCTAATATTATTTCAAATTTACTTTTATTTACTACAATATGACATAATAGAAGACGAAATGTAAGTCGTTTCAAGTGAACACAGGAAAGTTTTCAAAGAATTGGAAACTTGGAGCTGTCTAACAGCTTTCCACTCTAAGAACTTGTATCTACACTTCGCATTTCGTAACACAATATGATTGGAATAAGAAAATACTGGCAAAAGAACATTTTTGTGACCGACAATTTTTATTTAGTACTTATTAGTTTAGTATATTTTCAAACTTTTCTAACTCTATCAAGATATTAAGAAAAAAAAAGGTTAGTCAAAACCAAATCCTCTCTATTTTATGAAAATTATTATGCCTTTTTTTAAAGGAAAACATTACATACATATTTGGAATAATATTTTTTTTATATATTAATAATAATTATTAAGTAAATCATATCCGCTGCTATGTTCTATTTAATCGAGAACAGAGTAAAATAAGCTACTTTGAGATGCAAGTATCCCCTTTGAAGCCCGTAACTTGTAATTGTTTAAAAGCTTCTAATCTTAACAACTATCGTATAGTCTAAAGAGTACAAAGTACCCCATCTACATAAATGGTGTTATTAAGAAGTTCTAGAGATCTTAATCATATAGTATTATTAACTACACTTGCTATAATATAACTATATTTTAATATTTTTTTAACATTAAATGTTTCAGCAGACAAGTTATATAAATAGCTAAATCTGTTTCATTTCGTCTCATCTCGTTCTACTTTTACAATAATACCTAATAATAACGTATGCAAATATTATAAATAAGTCAATAAAAATCATAATACCCATAAGGAATAATTGTCAGCTGTAGATAAGCTTTTTACTTATAATATAGAATTTGTATTCAAATTATTTATCACTATACATTAACTTATCAAACATTGAAATTCATGTTAATTTATTGAAATGTACCTTCCAGCAACGTTCTACAAATAAAATCGTCGGCATGATATATAACGAAAGAGTGTTATTATTTCTATTGAAATCATCCCAATATTAGCCTTTTTTGATAAACTGTAAGCTTTAATCAACAATCTAATTTAAACATTATTAAATAAAATGATATTATGTTATAAAAGCACTAGGTTATTAAAAGAATAGAAGCTTAATATATTACTTATCGGGAAAATACTAAAATGTTAGTGGCAGCTGTTATATCTTATCCTGTCCTGTCCAGTCCTAAGTCGTCGTTAAATAAATTAACGAGTTTTCTAACGGTGGTTATCAAATTATGTGATTATGAAATAAAATCCATAAAAAAATAAATAAATATTATTTTGACCGCAGCCAGCATCAGTCTACTTACATTGCATTAAAAAAAAATATTTTCCTTCAGTACCACATCATATAATGTTAAGATATTTTTAAATAGGTGTCGAAAAGGTTTAATTTGTATTTTTTATAATTTGTATTAAATAATATTTTTTTTTATTTAACGCCTTAACAACCTTTTATTGTGTTAGAGTATTTCTAAGCCGACCCATCTTTATCTTTAATCATAAAAGTTAAGAATCACAAAAGTTAACGATTACCGAACGTAAGAAATGTTTATATAATTACTTAATTTCTATCAAAGTTACTTTCATGCAATCGGTGTGCTAAGTTTAAAAACAATTAACATTTAACGAACGAAGTTTATTGTTAAAGTAAAGTCTCGTGTTTCGCCGTTATTTGGCAAATTAATTCCACAACTTCATCGCAACACGCAACTGAAAGATGTTTGTTCTGCTTGAGATTCATATTTAATAAATTGTTAAGTTGCACTGAAACTTCTCAACATCTAGAGCTCTTTACTAATTTCTGTAATCCTGTTATAACTTTCGCAAATTATTTAAGAGATTCTTTCAAGAATTGTGTTCTCGTTTTTGCAGTTTTAGGATACCTATTTCAGTATATTCAACTGGTTCCATAATAAGCATAGTTTCAGAAAAACAAGCAAAAAGGAATTATTTTGTATTGTATTGTTAGATGATATCCTCTAAACACTTTAACGGGAATATTTACTTTATATTTATGTATGTGTGTCATTCCATATTACAGAAGTATATAAAGGAACTTACAAGTTATTAAACATATTTACTAAGTTTATGATATGTGCTTTATATTATATGAGAACTTATAAAAAAAAATCCTAAGGAACTTTTATGAAGAATATTTTATAAATCTCATAAGCAGGATTAGTAGACCGGTGCAGTATCACTCTTACTATGAAGGGTTATTATATAGCGTTTCTTTTCATGAAAGAATGCCATCGCACTTTTTTCCGTGGCTACGTCTTACTTCATCTCTCGGCATTCCTCAAGGGAAACGATTCTGAAATTCTTATAATAATCATTAAAAAACAAAATAGCCCAGTGCAATTCCAAATGCTTAAAGGCGTCGACAGATAAAAGAAGACAAATTTAAATATATAATGGTAGGCTTTCTACTATTAATAAATAATGTTACTTTTGTTCAGCAAAAATGGTTTAGCAAAAGATAGGTCTGTTGCTTGCAGTACTAGATGAAGACGACATCGATAAGGAATTCAAACTAATTAATTATTGCTAACTACCAGTCTTTAAAACGAGGCATATATTTTTACATTCATAGTTGTTACGAATAGTTTGCTGATTAATATTTAACAATAAAAAAAATTGTCATTAATATAAAAAAATACCCTTTTCGCTCAAAGCACAACAGAAAACCGACAAAGAACTTGCCAACAATCTGAATTTATTCCTAACTTTCCACTTATACCAACATTAATACCCTTTGTTTTCGGGCATTGATAAAAATGACAAATAGCAGCACTGAATAACTTTTTTCTGTCTTTGAACGCTGACTTTGAATGTCCTTTGAACAAAGGTATTACTTTTGAACTAATACAATAGATTTATTTAAAACAAACGGAAAAGTCGCACTCAAAAGTTTACAATCAGAAAAAGTTTTATAATTGTTTTGTATTTATTTTAATATTGGTGTTATCATATTAATTTATGAATAAAAAGGTTATTACGCCTTTAATTATTATTTATGCAACTTATAACTTATTTGTTAATGCGGAACAAAATAAAGAAAGAGAAAAATATTCCTCTAAAAAAGGAAACTAAGGTTTTTGTACTCTCAAGTGCTATGTATTGTGAACTAAGCTTTGTATAAGCGCTCTGTGACAGACATACATTCAGAAATACTTTTCACTGCGCTGGTAAAAAGCAAAGTGAGCGTTATATTTGTATGTTTTAGCTTTACCTTTTATTTTTGAATGCAGTTGAAAACGTAAATGAATGCCACTTTGTTTCCGATCTTACTTAATATTATAAATTAATTACGAATGAGAGTAATATTATCACATATATTAAAAGTTATTTAAATAATATTATAATGAAGATTTTAACTTTGAGATAATATATTTGATATACAACAAAAACAAAAGGAACTAAGATCCGGAAAAGTCACAATTGTATACAGCTTGTGGTTGTGGTTTATTTTATTTATTATATGTTGGAAATTATATTTAGAAAATTTATCCTAAAAAATTGATTTAATGATAGATTATATTTTCAATCCATATACATCTTAGTGATTAAATGCATTATGAAGCATTTATTTTTCTATTTCTCGGTTATATTCAATATATTTCTGAAAAGTCATTTCCTGGAACATAAACATTTAGCCAATATTTTAAAGAACATTATACCTCTATTTCATTTTAATGTAAGCAAAGTGCTTTGTATCATAACGGTTTCTTAAAGATAAGAAATAGTTTGCTCAACAAACAATTTTGTAATTATCAAATGCCTCTATTGTAAGGCGAATTTAACGCTTGAGCATATTTTAAAAGAATGGGTTCATAAATATTTAAAATATCTAGAAGAGTACAAATGAATTGAAATTTATTTACTAAAATATATTATTGATGTTTGCTTCTTGTCACAAGTCTGCTCATAAATATAACGCACTTGTTTAATTTTTATTCATCTAAAAGAATCCATAAAATATACATTTTTTTTTAAAACAGCTGCATATTAAAAATGTAATATCACCAGGAGTTTAAACTATACTATTCAGTTTCTTGAGCATCGCATAACTTTACTTTTAGTTATTACCAGTGGAAGGTACCGTTTGTATGAAGCGACTGCATTTTATAAATACTGAAAAATCGGAAGCGGAAAATGCCTTGTTGCTTAAGCAGATGAAAGAGACGTTTGTTTGAAAATAAGGCAAAAACACGCAAAAAGAAAACGTTATGGATTGTATAAAATTTTAATTGGGATCGTATTTGATAATTCTAAAAGTACGGTACGTCACTTGCGAAAGATCACGACAACAAAAAAAAAAAGATGTATATTTGCTTTTTAAACATTTTTAGTTAAAAAATTACCTTAAATTTGGCACAAATTTATAACGCCAAAAAAAAAAATAGTTAAATAAGACGCATTGCTGAAGTAATGACATTGTTCCTGCAGAAACGGAAAACGAAACGGGCTAGTATTTACGAGCACACTTCCGCCCACTGGCTTCATTAACAAACGCTGGGCAGCAAGCCTCTGCAATTTGCATTTATTAGAATAGACTGTTGATGAATGATAATAAAAAAAATATGTCAAAATTAAGAACAAATTTCTGTAGTAATTTAAAGTTTAGAAGGTACAACCAGAATAACATTTATTTTTCTAATCCATTAATAAAATATATGAATCTGACTCAAGCAAATGTTTTACTACGACATATAAAAACAATTTGTTTAAAGTAAATACTAACTAATAATTATAAGCAATATTAGTTTTGTTTTTTTACTTATCGTGTAGTTTTTGCCTCATTAATGTTCGAATATTAAGCAAGCTTATTTGCGCGAGCGCAGCTAGCCCTTTGTACCTGTAAACTAGCTGCTAGCTCTATATTTTAGTTTCAAATGTTTTGAATTACATTTAATTTCTACAGACCTTTTTGGAGTTTAATAACTTCTTCATCATGTTTATAAACATTTTGAGTTGCATGTATTGAATATTAAAGTGTAATTCTTATTATTGCTACTAATATTTTATGTATATAATCGACTTTAGCATTCTTTATTTGTTTTTAAATATGTTTATGTGTAAAATCTGCAACGGGAAAATATTTAGCATCGTAAGGGCTTTTCATTCTTTTCATTCGTGTTGCTGGAATGAATTTATTTCAATCAATTCATTTTAAATTTTATGATTTAACAATTATCAGGCCTCTCCTTCAAATCGATTGCGATGGTTCTAGTTGTTCGTAAATTACTCTAGTTGATCTTAAATCGGAGAATAATACTAAGTTACATCTGCAATTGAATAACCTAATGTCACCACCTAACCACCACCTAACGCGATAACTTAAAAGTGACAGAATGCCACCAACAGGTATCACCAAATAGCGTTGACATCAGTATGTCCAAAATATGAAATGAGTATGTAAAATGAGGAATCTTACCATTCAATTCAATTTATCATACCATTCAATTTATCAACTGCCATTTTAAAGTTGCATCTGTGATAAAAAAAACAGACAAATAATCGTTTACTTCGGTACGGTCACGAAATGAGAAAGTATGAAAACGATCTAACGAAGAGTATTAAATATGAATATGTATAGTTATAAAATATTATAAGAGTTATATGGTGACTGAAGAAAGAAATAGAATGGGTTCGTGAAAAAATATATAGCAAAGAAGCAAGTCTGCACTGAGATAAAGCATGATAGCTGATAGATAGAGCTTGGAAGAAATTAACTTATTGCGTCTATTGTAAATAATTGAGATAAAGGCAGGTGGATGAAGAATATGACACAAAATTATATAGTAAAAATATTCCAACCAAAAACTGATAGGCTTACATTGATAATCCTTTACCCGTTAAATTATTAAACAGGTAGGTACATTTTTATTTTCTGATCCTTATATAGCATATGAGAAGTAATATTATACACCATATTTTGTATTTTTTATATAAACAGCAATTTTGAACTGCATTTTTTAATATAATGTCAATATTTTTATCTACATTTTATTGCAGATTAGGAACGTCAGAAATGGTTTGTGCCTGCCGCACGGTCCAACAGTATCTTAAACTTCGATACCCACATGATTTACTGTTAAAGTCTAAGCACGTGAATGTTCTCGTAAATCATAACATTTAGATACTGGACCAGTTACAAACGACGTCACTTTAATCAAATGAGTATTCGAATGTATGGAAATCATAGAAATACAATGTAAACTAATGTTACATTAAGATATAGTGTTTCTGTTTCTGTTACATTAAAGTATTTCTAAAATTTAATCTAGATATATATTTTTTAATTACTGTTCAAATTAAAACACACACACACAGACACATAAAATGAGTCCTTGATTCCTGTTAGTTTTAAAAAAATCTTTTGAATGAAAATATGCAAATAGATTTACAAATAGAATAAAGTTCTAAGTTTATTCGAGACCATTTGAAATGAATGTAATGAAATTTTGATTGAGCTTCGAATACGAGAGCAGATCTGTTTGTTACGTTGAAAACTTATATGAACTTTCCCAATATTTCATGTATAAAAAAAAATGCGCTTCGAATAAATCCTGAATATAAGAGTATGTATTAATTTCTATTGCCACTTGCACTATCTTCAATGAATTCAAATATTATTTTGCTTTGAGGACAGAACATACCCACTTTTATAAGTGAAAAAAGAAAATAAAATGCAGGTAATACTTGAAATCAATTAACTATTGGGGAGATCTTGTAAAATGTAATCTTTTAATTTATAATAAATGCTTTTGGGATAAATGTGTATAACAAACATTGGTATTAGGACAATTGGAGTAGCTAATTTAAAATTGATTGTAACATAACAGATTGTAACATAACAAAGAAATTTGTAGGGCGGATATTTGAATGTAATAGAATAAATATAAGTTTGATATGTAAATCTACGATTTTAATGAAAGCTGGTAAAATAGTAGTAAATTATAATAAGGCTGTCTGCCCGCTTTGCGTGGTCTAAAATACATGCCTCAGGCAAGGGAAATATGAGAGGCACGGGAAATTTGAGAAACATATTCAAAGCCCTGGCATTACTGCTTACGTTTACCCATGGTGTAGGCTTTCTGGGGATCCCGCCATTTAAAACAACGGGTACGCATCGTACGATATATTACCTCCATAGTAATTTGAAAAGCTGTGTCATTAATATCTCTGTGACTCATGTATATACTAATATAAAAAGCAGAAGAGTTTGTTTGTTTGTTTGAACGCGCTAATCTCAGGAACTACTAGACCGATTTGAAAAATTCTTTCAGTACACTGAATCGACCATTTATCGAGAAATTAATAATTCGAGGAATTAATAAGAAACTTATATAATATTAGGCTAAGTTAAATAGGGGAGGAACAGCAATAAAAAATGTTGCGAAAACGGCAAAATTTAGAGCGTTCCTTGCGTGCGCTGAGTAAGCGGTGAAAGTTACGCAAAAATCAAATATAATAAATTTGTTCCCCTCTAAAAGTTCTAAAAGAAATTCCGCAACAGTATATGTCTTATAAGATTAACTCACTTTAACCAATTTCATGGTTATCAAAATAATTCTAATATAATACATTATTTGCGAAGTCGTCTTAAAAAACATGATATTAACCCTCATCCAAATGAATAACTTATCACTGGCACTGGTTTTTCAACAAAATCGCCCTTGACAGACAGAATAGCACTCAATGAAGATTGATTAAAAAAGAAAACTCAATATGAAACGGAAAGAGATTACATTACTTGAGGTAAACCTAATAGTGGTGACGTTAAACATGGACACCTGGTGGCAAGGACAGGATGGGAAGGGAAAAGATCCGTCAACAGTGTAACCTGTAAGTTGCAGTGACAGATGACTACAATTCGTCTATACCTTTATAAAAGCTTTACAAGGTTTAGAGACTGACGAATTCGTATCTTACATTTTATAATCTGAATATATAAAAATCTCGTGCCACCATGTTTGTCTGGGGTAATCTCCGAAATTACTGGACCGATTTTAATAAATCTTCACCCAGCTATGGAACCGTGTCAAACTCTAAATAAAGGTTAAATTTTATTTCGATTACTGACAGCGATATTTTTAAGTAATAATTGGTAATGTTTGAAAATATCTATAAGCATATAAAGCCATGTTAATCTATATTTATTTCAAGTATAGGTTAATTAAAAATAAGTCCAACAGATGGCGGTGTTAGTTGATTGACAGACATACCTAAACTCTAAAAGTAGTCTTTGTATTATATCGAAATATTTACGTTACTTTTATTACCATTTCACCTGAGTGTTATACTTACTTTTATTTCTTATAGTTCCAAAGGGTATCCAATCCAAAGTATTTTGTGAGGACGAAGTCCCGGGCTACAGCTAGTATTATGTATATCTGGCACGTATAAAATGATAAAGCTCGTAGATTCCTTAAAAATGCGTGGTTGTATGGGAGGATTAAAAAGTAAAATGTATTTATGATTCATAAAAAACATATAATCCATGTTTCCGATTCTCCGTACATATGTACTCGCATGTTAATATTTTTCTGGATTACAGAAGCTTATAAGCTGAAAGGGATTTTAAGCAGCAGATATATATACGAGTATATAGGTATTTGATATATCATTTTTTATGTAACACTAATGTTTGAGATATTTCTATCTTTATATTATTCATATAAAAGTTTTTATTTTTAGTAGTCTGACTCACGACTATAGGTAGGCATGTAGGGAATTTCGTTAGTATAACTTTTTTTTGCTTTCTGTCAGGGTTATACTTGACAGTTAAATATTAAAACTTTCGTATTTTAAAACCACATCTTAAATGTATATATATCGCTAAACATGTATTTCATTCGAAGAATTTTTAACTATGAAATATCTATACACTTAGGGTACGATTCAAGTAAGTTTCAGATGCACACTAGAAGAGAAATAGCGGAGTCTAATGTATTTACAAGGCCACCGAGTACATACAAATTTTATTAATTTATCAAAAGCCAGCAAAAAGTGTTTGGGTTAAACTAGTTTATAATAAATTATAGGAAATATCTCTGAGAATTTAACTTTATATGAAAATATCATAGAAATCAAATGTATGCGAGACTTAATATGAAATACAAAAATGTTGGTATTTAAATAGATAATTAGAATTCTATAATAAATAGTATACAAAGGTCATATCGATGTTGAAAAATAATAGGATTGTATATGTTAACGGAAATGTATGTAATCCGTCATTGAATACAATTCCTAGGAAATGTATGTAATTCCTAAAATCGCACGGAAATGTGTGAAATAAATTATTTTATACTTACACATTACACATTTCCTAGGAAACCTATACATTTCCTAAAAAGCCATCAGAATTGTAAAACATTTAAGATATTGGTAGGTACGCGGGGACGAGGGGCATTATAATACTTTTTGAAAGCGGTTTCAGTACCTTCAAAAATAGATTTTTTCAAATATTTCGGCTAAAAATTAAAAAGAAAACACCTAACATGACCTAACTGTGGACATATTATTATTATTTTACGGTATGACTGTTAATCGAATGTCTGAATAAGTGCTATAATATAAAAATATTATTAACAACGTGTTTTATTACAGAAAGTATTTACTTTATACATTTCCATAAACGATATTGGAATTATATACAATTCCGAGGAAATTTATACATTTCCTAGGATATCTTTGTATTAAATAATTTTTCAAACAATATTTTATTAATTTCCTAAATAGTATCGGAATTGTACACATTTCCTGGGATTTGTATACAATTTCTTGATTTCATACATTTCCTACTGAACTCCTCCTCCTCTTACTAGCTAGACGACTGGTGTCTACGGCTTATACGTCATTACAAGCATATCAAGGTCACGTGGCAACAATTTTAATACATGGCATGTAATGTATACTTACATTACGTGGCATATCTTCAAAATATACAAAGGCTACTTTAAAAAGTCTTTGTAAAATAAAAAAATAAACATTCGTGCCCATTGTAGCGCGGGTCCGTATGAAACATGGCATCTATTATTTCAAAAGTAAGGAGTGTTTAATATTGCGTCCATGTATATTTTTTAAGCGTACATCTTTTTTTTAAAGGAAAACCATATTTTTTAAATCGCTGACTAAATATATCTGAGAAATATTAGGCATCTTCAAAGAATAAGAATATTTGAAAAAAAAAACCCAAAAGTTACCTGAATCAACACAACTGTCATGATATGTTATGGAAATGTTATAAATAAAAGAATATTTTATAATTTGCCGGGAAATTCTACCATACTCCTTTCCATTTAAAAGATGGCCTAAAATCAACAACTATTTACATATGTTTATAGTAAATGAATATTTTCATTAATATTGTACTAACCTTTACTACTGAATATTGACTGTATATAATTAAAAAGCTTATTTTACATTCTATTTTTTTTGCATGCCACATAAGTAAGTGGAATTGATCAATCAATCTCTTATAGCTGTATGTAACTTAATTTAATGCAAAAAAGATAATTATTACGATATATTAAAAAACAATAAAGGTTTAAATATAAACATGTTTAATATTAGGATGAACTCTACAAAATAAATTAGTATATTTTATTTTGAAAGATTTTTTAACTTCCGGTGTTTCAAGTTTCAATATAAATGCAATTTATAAAACTCAATATTTCAGTTTGTGTAAAAGATCTTGAGAATGCTTATATCTAAATACTAATATTAGTTTAATACAATTGCTATTTTTATTAGCACGTAGATAGTGTACAATATTGATGGACATTTTTGGTAGGAAATACAGCTAATACCTTTATTTGAGGAAGTATTTTTTTTAAATTGTGTATTTATTTACTGGATTTTGAACAAGAGCACTGAACGGAACATAACGAATGTACCTGCTCAAGTGTTTTGCTACAGATATGTTCTACATTTTTTTTAGCTTACCAAGTAAATTCCATTCAAACAAGAAAAATATTTGGGCTTCTTACAGACAAAAATCAATAAATTAAGCACAAAAATTCTGAAAGACTAAAATAGAGAAAACACATTAATATACGTTTATTACGTATAGTATTCTCGATACAATAAAAGCAAATAATTCATATTAAATGGGGTTCGTTCATAACGAATAGCATCCGTCGATAAATTTGATAATATGTAAAGGGCCTCCAGTTTAATCTGCCGCCACTAAATCATTCTCAGTAACTACGCTTTTTGCGACTTGAGCTCCATTAAAGAGATATTCATTTTGCTAAGTTATAATTCTATTCTATTTTTAAGTTCTAATATACTTTTTTATAATATATTTTATTCTAAAAAAATATATTTTATTAAGTAAAAATTGGGAATCCCAAGAGTAATTGCGTTATAGTTTAGTATTATTTCTCCACTACCTTTGAACAATTTTAATTCGTTAATTAAACGTCTTGATACCAGTGTTGTTGTTCATAATAAATAATCTTAGTATATTTTTGCTAAAAATAACTAGTTATAAAACTGTACTTATGGTTTTGTAATTTTATATCAACATTATATTTATCAGCTAGCGTGGTAGACTCGCGGCGTGAAACATACGCGTGAAGTTCACGCCGCCAGTCCGCCACGTTTACGAGCTTATGGGTAAGAACCGCGAATGGATTCAAAACTAGTCGGGCACATACCAATATAATTCCACGTGAATACAGCCGGGTAAATATAAATATAATAATCATGGTTCACGAAAGTTTATTTATATTAACAGCTCTAGCAATGGGATACTTATCCACGTTTTAAATATAAATATAATCAATACATTTTTTATAGATAACATATTAGTTTTTATTTTTATAGATAATATATTTGGTAAAAATTTAATAATTATGTCACCTCTGCCTTGATAAAGACATTTTTTTTTAGGAAACCTGAAAACAATAATTTTCAAAAAGGTAATTTTTACTATACTGATGTGTGTTTAAAGTGTTATTTCTGTGATATATTTGATCTAGAGTTGTATTGCCGACCTAAGAGCAAAATAAACAATATTGGAAAAACATGTCAGACTTCTGAAACAGACAATGCTGGTGAAAAATTTTTCGTTCAATCAAAACAATATATATTTACAGACTCTCACTTTAGAACATTTTATTTAGACGAACAATATTTCACGAAGTTATTTCTGTAAAAGTTATATTCTGTTTCTTACCTTCTTCTTCTTTTCTTACGATAGGTTTTGACAAATTTATATCTTATTATTGGTTTTTTTTGATATTATGTAAATGTTTAATCAATTTGAAATGTTTAAAAAAATATATAAATATATTCATTTGATACTGCTTATTTTACATGCGATATAATATCGTTCTTCTTAATTTTTTAGTTTAGCACTCAATTTTATTAATGTTATATAATAATGTTAATAATAATGTTCAATATTATTTAATTATTATATATTTATTTTATTTTAATAAAGGATAGTCATTGTTTTTGAAGTAATACAATCGATTTTTGAAAGTTCTGTAACGTTGATCACAAAACATTAACCAGCCTGCGTTTGACAAATAATAGCTTTTAACGTCAGATAAAATAAAGATTTTGCCGCAAAAATTATATTAATGTAAGTAACATTTTTCCCATTATGTTAAGATAACTGTGGAACTTCATAAATTCAAATGAGAATTCATAATTTGAAAAGGAAATAAAATTTAAATGTTAATTAAGAAAAAATATTAAGATGTTAGTTTTATATATACAAACGAAGCTTAAAAAATAGCTTAATACATATACATATATATAAATAAATTAAAGTAGTAGGTATCCTACTAGTTGTTTAAATGTAAGTCTCATAAATGGTGCGTATGATTTTTTCCCACAAATAACAAATGGCCATGACTTTGAAACATACAGATGTTACTTTTTACTTCAGATAACATAAGGTGCCAATTAAAACATTTCCTTGTCTAGGTTACGTTAACAATTACTATCTGGTTACTATGGTTTTTAATCAGTTCTATTGTTCTCTCACTTCAGACGGTCCAATTCAGTCACTCTTCGCTCATATGAAACTGTAAACAAAACTATTCCTCTATACTCCCTTAGCAACCTTTTAAGGTAGGTAAATGTTGTGGTGTCTAGTTATATAGAGAGAGAGATATTAATAAATGAACTATATGTTCAAAACTGACCGTGAAAACAAATAAAGCCTATAACATTGCTTATATTACAAATTAAAGATTATGTATTAAATAGATTAAATATGCATTAAAAGATATTTCACTTCAAAACTGTTTATAGTATGTTAAAGCCGGGCTTTAACTGCAATGCAATCATTTGGGCTATCCTGAGTCCTGATAGCGCTGTCAAACCGCAGCTGGGATTAAATGGAAAATCCAGCTTTGGAATATTAAACTGTTAATGAAAGACTCATTTCAACAACTGTATATTGTCGTTATAATAAATTTATTCATTTAAGATATTATAATAGATTTGTAAGAAGTGTTTTCAGAATCGTAAAATGTTAATAAAACGACTTTTAATTGCCAGTAACAGCTGGAAACAAAAAACAGCAAAGCAAAAACACCAAAGTTTATCTCTTTTGATATAATATCCATCAGAAAGACAACACCACTTAAATCTATAAGAGTAGGTTATTTAAAAATCATATATACATTTTAGAAGAAAAAGGAACTCAAAGTATGCTTTCAATTAAGGAATGGTCAAAAACGAGTTGCTCACATACTTTTCAGGAGCTTAGTAAGCATTGAGTGTTAATACTATTAAATATTTACCCAGAAAAATATCAACAATAAGCTTTCTTTTCATGTTTACGGTAAAGTATGTCAAAGCACACTTTCAATATGAAATTATCTTTTTCATTAGTTTTTATTTTAAGTTCTTTTTTGACTTGAAGTTTTTTTATTACGTTGTAAGTCTAATTATTTATCATTTATCATCCTCATCATAATAAAAATTAAATATGAAATCAGAAGGTAATTTATAATTATCTAGTTTTAGGCGTCTCGTAACCAGTAGTCTTTTTAGGTTGAAAGGTCCAAGTTATAACATACAGTACTATGCCCTTTTGTATACATCTGAAACAGTGTAATAAGCTTTATGCAATACGCTTATTTAATTTATTGAAGAGTAAAACGACCTCTCAATTCTCTTCAATTCCATTTAGCTCTGAAACTTTTTAATGAGCGCATTGCTATTTTCGTAAGTGAATTATTTGATTAATTTTCAATAAAAGTTATCGCAAGAAAATTTATCTGTTATTCAATAATAGATGGCACTGTTTATTATTTATGTGATACTTAATAAGTATAATTTTACTAATTTTTTAGTGATTAATCTCTTGCTTTAAAAAAATACTGACTCCCCGCCCCGCTCAATTCTTTTTTAAGCAGAAGCTTATTTTTAGTTGGAGCGTAATTGATTGCTGCCAATCTATTCTATTAGTATCGCTTAAAGTTTACTTAAAATATCTATAGAAGCTTTCTTTTTAATTATTTTCGGTGCAGCGTTAAGCTGAAATTAATAGATAGATAATAACGTACTTACTTATTTTATTTCTAACATAGTATATATAATCTATCTGGTCATTTTTTTTATTTCTAAATGTACTAATATCGATAGCATATATTTTCTGACTCATCTGCATTTAATGTAATTTATTTAAATATGATATAAAGTCAAAATCTAGATTTGTGATTTTTAAAGTTTTTATACAAATTGCTCTTATACCTGTTTTATGCTTAAAAGAAATTCTATTAAATTTATCTGTTATTGTAATTATAAACAGCTCTTACAGAGTTTAAATTATAATTATTAATAATTAGATAATTGTGAGTAAATTAGTTAGACACTTTGAAGTATCTAACTAATCTTATCTATTATCTAAATCAACAACGTTATCTTTAAAATTATCCGCAAAAAGTCATCCTAACATATTATTGATTGAATTGAATTAAATTAATTCAGAGTCATTGCAATTTACCTCTGTGTTTTAGACTCCAGGAATGGACGTTAAGACTTGGTTAATTATAATCCAAGCAAGTAATACTCTGATCGATAAAACTTCGCTATTAAGCGTTAGCCGGCATCACCACGTTCCTGCCACTCTGGTCGACAGAAATTCTTCTTTCCTGCGTCTGCATCAGTTTCCATCATACCATATTCTGTTCAACACAACCATCAAGAACAGATTCTTTGTGTGGTCATTTAATGAAGTTCCGGTAACATTACTAGTAAATTTTTTTGAAAAAAAAAAAAACACAAAATTTTCAATATTTTCCAATACAGTGGATAGTCAATCTGTTTGTAAGTGCTGGTTTTGCTTATAGAAAGATATCTAAAAATATATGAATTTTCAAATGCCTTTCTTCCCACGAGGAGTGGAGAGCTAATGAGGACTGTTAAAGTTAACAAATAAAAAATATATAAGTGAGGTAAATAAATATGTAAAGTAATTTGTGGGCTAACGAACATTAAAGTATTTACGACACACCGCGGGTATAAAGCGATCGTTGCTAGGCTATTTCAAGATTTATTATAACATTTTTATATATTATTTTTACATCTTAATTATTAATCAACTATGTCTTAATGTACAACCAATAATATTTATTTCACATTTCGAATATTGAAAACTGTTCAAACTGTACATTAGAATACCGGTGGGGAGAGAGAACCTGTTTGTAAGTTTTAAGACTAATGTAAAAAAATAAAACAGTTTAGATTACGAAGAGTTCAATAATTTTGAATGTAGTTTATTATAACAACAGATAAAACAGAAAAGATTATTTAAATATATCTGCCTCACAATTTTTCATTTCTTTGCCTATGTAGGTTAAAGATGGAACTTTGGCAAATTGAAACTTTGAGAAAATATAACATAGTATATAGTTAAAGATAAATTTTAACATTAATTTACCAACCACTCGCTACTGCACACATGGGGATTGAGCCCTAAATATTTCATCAAAAGCCCTTTCATACTATTTATTACGCATGGTGAAAAGGTTTTAGATCTCTGGTTTATATACAAATATATTATATTATGTATAAAAATACCTTTATTTTTTATAAAACCTTAACCTGCGACATTTATTTCTTGAAGAAAACGAAATCCACATCTAACAATTAGACATATACTACATTTATCCTCTCTTTGAGATAAAACAAATAATTATAATATATGTATATAGTCTATAAAATATACTATTTAATGTTGTAATAGATTCAAGAAACAATGGCATAGAAACTAGCCGTTTCAGGAATCAGCGAATCGTTAAACTTTCGGAGGGAGGTGTTTACTTGGTCAAAGTATGCTTTCAATTAAGGAATGGTCAAAAACGAGTTGCTCACATACTTTTCAGGAGCTTTCAGGTTTGCCTTTAAGTAATATATACATTTTATAATACAATATAATTAACATAATATAATTAATAATCCCAGATTTATTACCCATACTTATGAAACTACGTGTTAATTACATGACAAATTTTCTAAGTAATATCTTTAAAACCATGTAAGATTTTGTTATTGCAATTTAAAATTTTAATTAAATTAACAGTAACATTAACAGAAGAAGAAAGGAACTGGGTTAGTTTCATTAAATTATTTGAACCTGTTGAAAGTAATTTGAGTTGTTTAAAAAAAGTTAAGTTAAATATATTATTCAATTATTAATTACTTCAAAAAAAAATATATTTTTAAATTTTTCAAGCTTGTAATAAGAATCACTACATAAACACAGTTTTGTAATAATTTGTTATTATTTAAGAAACTAACCAATAAGTGAGTAGATAATTGTTTACAGGCATTGAATTTATTAAAATTCAGAAAAACTCATAAAATACATAATATAAATAAATTTTCATTCACTAAGAATACCACAATAGAGTACAAGTACCTATAAATAACAAAACCGTTAATAAATTGTCAGATAATAAGATGATTTGTTTTTTTTCTATTTCATATTTTTCTAGTGGTTTGAAATTAAAAATATTTCATAAATATTTGTGGGTCTTTCAAATAACAGAAACAAACCGCGACCAACAGGCATCGCAGTAAAAATTTTTTTGTGTATAACATAACATTTTACAACTTTTTAATTGTTCATTTATTTTCAAAGATAATTAAAAAAATATACAAGATCAATTCGGAGCTGTGTCAGATACTGTCGGAATGGCGAAAGCGAGATAGAAAAATCTCTGTCTCGTCTCCTCCTTTTATATAATTAGGGAATGAATGGAACTGATCAATTTTATAGATAATATAGATTATATAGATAATATAGATTTTTTTTATTTCACTGTTTTGTATATTTTATTGTTTTTGTGTGTGCAATAAAGATTATATCTATCTATCTATCTATCTATCTATAGATTATATAGATAGAGAATATAGATTTCATATTAATTCCGATAGTCGAGGAGAGAATAAATTTAGTTTTTCTAAAGCGTCTTTCTACCTACCACCTACAAATCTGGATAGACCAATTTGTTCGTATTAAAAATACCTGATACTTCTCTCAAACGACAATAATATTATATGTAATAGAAGATCACGGAATTTTAGTAAGATTAAATATAAATAAATGTCAAGATAAAACAATTTAAATTCAGATAAAACGTAAATAAGCTTTCAGTAAAATGAGCACTAAATAATACTCACAGACTTAATTAAATTATCTTTGAAGTATATTCCGTGGCTATATACAATAATTATTTAATAAATAATGTACAAGTGAATATATATATATCTACTTTGTCTCTTGGTTTTCATATATTCATATTTTCATATATTCATTGAGTCTAGAGCAAGAGCAGCCTCCAGCAGGCTTTGCGTTCTTGCGAGGGTCCGACAATACTTCACAGCAGGACAATTATTAGCAACTATATAAAGCACAAATCTTCTCTTAAGTTGACGACAAAAATCTGAAATATGGTAAAGTTGCTGCAATATGGTCAAACGAATATACAAGTTTTGAATGCGATCAAATTTATTAAGCAGCTCTTCAGATGCATCCAAATAGCAAATGTCAGCGTATTCAAGAAGGGGTAATGAAAGATGTGTTAGCAGGGTTTTAGTTCGCAATGGTAGGAATTTCTCTAAACGTTTAAGGGAGTGAACAAAAATATGAATGCGCTTGCTTTAAATTGTTATCCGCGCTGGCCAAGGTAAATATTTGCTTAATGTTAATCTTATAATTTTTAACGTCATCGGAAAAGGATACAATAGTTTTTGTAATATAGTAATTGTATAGTAAATTACTGAGATGAATAATAATAACCTTGTAGCAAACCTGTCTGCTACACATTAAAATGTCATGAGATTCACTAGAAGCCTCTTTTAGGCTTTTTCTCAGCCCATTTATTGTATATAAAATATAAAATACTCCTAAATAACAAAAATATTGTATTTATATTGTATTTATATGAACGCTAAAAAAAAATACTAAAGGCTTAAATAACAAAAATACTAAAGGCTAAGCTAGTACAATGAAATAAACAATCCGCTTGGAAAATTCTTCGACGATATAAACAGACAGTTCAAAGAATAGCTAGAGGCTTCATCTCGCAAAACACCTGTTCGAATTCTTCAAGATAATCTTCGAGTCTTAGAACGCTCTATTGGAGTGTAACAAAAGCTTTGTGTCAAAGAATACCTTTTGTATTATTTTAATCTAATTTAAAGTGTCATTTTAGCAACACACCCAACGAAAAATTTTGAAAAAAGATACACTAAATTATTTTTAAGAAGTTCACTTTTACCATCTATTAGAAAATCACTGTATATTATTCCAAAAGTGTTAGCTAAGAGAACTAGAAAAAAAAGTAGTTTAAGCAGATTTGTTGATCTCTGTTCATTAGATTTATTAAAATTAACATATATTTTACAATAAATGAATCTTAAATACTTTTAGCGCTTTTCTTCGTTTATATTACATGACAGTTATATTTATCAAATATCTTACTTTATGACAAAAAGTAAAGCCCTATAAATTGACTTATATAGAATATAATAGAGTACTCCAGGATAAGTGGCGGTTTATTACTCGTTTTAGAAGAATAAATACAAAAACAAAATATATACATATGTGTATATATATATATATATATATATATGTATTTATCGTTGATGAATTATTTACATGATTATATTTTTCTAATGTTTGGAGTTATTAAGCACTGAATAACTTGAATTTGAAACTTAAAGTTTATAAATGAGATATAGTCCTGCATGCTAGCGGTAATGGCTTTCTTCGGTCGCAACTTTACCGTAACTTCCCAAGTTGCTTCACGGATATTGCGATACAAGTTGCTAAGAATTCTGAACGTGTTTAAATAACAAAAATATTCTACTGATTCTTTCAAACGACTTTTGTAAATTTTACAATATTTATATAGTTTTAAATAAAACTATTACTAACGGATTCGACTCTCGTTTAATTGGATGTATATTTTACAATATAAGTTTTAAATTTAAAACGATGCATTGAATGCGAAGTCGAATAAAAAATGTCTTAAAATCTTCTGTAAACTTAAAAAAATACAATTAAAAATTACAATAACCTTAAAAAATATTTTATTGAAATGTCTACCTGCCAAAAATTTTAAAAATACTGAATTGTGTGGTTATTGATATAAATATTCAGTAAATAACCAAGAGAAAAAAGAAACTGGATAAGTCATATGTTACATATATAATTTTATCTTTCTCTCGACAATTTCGATGCATTTAACCACTGGTAGATAGTGAATTTTCTTCCAACGTCCCTATAATATCATTGTTAGTTATTTAGAGTTATTAAATGTCACTTACAAACTGGTTTGAATCCTGAGCATGACATGAGATTGTGTTTATCCTCAGAATAGTAGTTAGTATTCTAGAAACGTCTTTAGACATATATAAACTGTCTAAAAATGTCCCACTATATATATTTTCTTCTTGTCATCTTTTTGTAAATATTTGGTAAAAATGTTGTTATTTTCGCACATGATGGCACGTTTAATTTTAAAGTCATAATGATCTAAAATAATACAAATTCTTGTTTAAATATTTAATGAATAATGTAACTTTTCTAATCGATAATTTTGAACCATAGTTGCCTATGAAGTGGAGTTTACGTATCGATGTAAGCTCCACTTTATAGGCAACTATTGCGAGTATTAGGTACTTTTTTCCCATTATTTTCATACCAGTTATATTTTGAAATTTTCCACAAAAAATATGAATTAAAATCCTTTTTCGCTATTGAATTTTTTATTTAAGCCTTGGATACTGTAGTTATAAATAACTACAGTACTATTTGTATTTGTTACAAATGTTTGTTTTGTAATAATATAGGGTGTTGTCGTAAAAAGTGGTGTGGCTAATGATGTAGAACGGCTATATCGACTAAAACCGACACTAAAAAGAACAAGATATTTCTAACCATTTTCATAAACATTCAAGGCGGTCTAAACCGTAAAAGCAAGCTTTTTATGATGATTGGTAAATTGGTAGAACTAACAAGCTCATTTCCCAAGACTCAGTGTAAGTAGGTGTAAATGTAAGTCTACTAATATATTAGTAATAGTTGTGGGAAATTCAAGTAGTAGGTATAAAAATGTTTATATTTGTGTTTTTCTTTATATTTGTCACATAATTAAATTATAACAGGTTTGCAGCAATTGAAAATATAGATAACGATGTTTGTTGGCATATTTATGCAATCTAAAAATAGCAGGTATATACTTATTTTATATAAAATAAATACTAAAGCACTTTTTATAAAGTGACAGACATATAATTAGAATTTTTGTCAAGCAAAATGACAGTATTTAACGTAAGTACGTAATCACAATTTTAAAATATTTAATGACAATTCTGGGAATAGGTGTTGGTAGGATTTCCGTCACTTCAGTTAAGTCGTGAAGGATGGTAGCCACTTGAGACAAAACATCTGTACCATTCCGTCTCTTTTCCACCTATCGTGTCAGTATTAGTAATTTTACGATAGCGTTAAGTATTTATTTTCCACACACCAATACAGTACGAAGTTAACAGGCTATTTATACCATCTTTGATAAAGTATTATCCATAATAATATATTTTATCTTTTTTATAAATAATATTGTTATAAAATTATTTTCCTTTTATAAAGAAAATTCGAACATAATGGATAAACAGTGAGGATAAGCCACAAATCAAAGATAAACTGGATTACAAATATTCATTCCATGTTCGCGGGAAACATTGTGTCGTAGTGGCATGATATATCAGACATTATTATAATTAAACAGTGTATTCAACGTCCAAACAGGTTTCATTTTTAAACTAAAGTATAGTACATAATGAAATACAATAAAGTCAAAAAAAATGTATGTATTATAATTAATATAAATTGGGGTCATTAGTTAAAAAAATAATTCTTTAACATTGTTTTAGCTTTTTGCTTTATCAGTTAAATTAGCTTTACCAGTTTAAATGTATGTATATATATACATATATATATATATATATATATATATATATTATTGGCAACACCCACACTAGCTAAATAAGCGTTTCACAGATCGAAATAATGTAAATAGTATACCTGCACCCCTATGCTAACAAGATGCTGTCGATCAATCAATATATTGTCCCGTGTAAGTATCGAAGCTTCTATTTTAGGTTTTAGTTCAAGGCCAGTCAGTCAGTCAGTCAGTCAATTGCTAATCCAACGGGACGCTGATTATCTTATAGGACTACCAAGGTGATAATTAAAAAGCAATTAAACGTTGCGACAAATTGAAAAATATAAAATTTTATAGTAATATGCCAGGGGGTAGAAATATTAAATTGATATGATGTGAAACTGTCCCGTGTTAATGCCAACTGCGTGTGGACATTTTATGAGGAGCCTAGCAGTAGCCAATTGACTGGAGCTTGTAGGTGTGGGGTGCGTATTACAGAGCTCTCACAAGTTGTCCTAAATTACCTTATTTAACTGTAGCCCTGATGTTTAATTAGTCCCTACTACTCTGTTTCATTTCTGTCGGTTTTACAAGTTTAATTAATAGAAGTTATATTTTGTGTAATATAAGTCAGTGTATCAGTCAGTCAGTCCAGTGACTGACTGAAACACAGGTTTAAGATCAGTATCTTAAACCTCTACAATTAGCCGAAATCTTTTGAGACCTGTATATTCTTTGCATTATTAAAAGTAAGTTTGAAATTGTATGCATTATTGAAGTAGAAAATATTTAGAAAAATTTAAATTCAATTATAAAAGCTATGTATGTAATTGCGATCTGAAGAAAAAGCAAAAAAGAAAGAAAAAGCAAACTTAAATGTTTACTTTCGAGTAAGGAATGGTCATCGAGTGGAGTTGTGCATACAGTTTTTATTTGGCAGATCCATGCTTAATGAATTCTAAACGTTTACGAAAAGAAAACTTTAAACGATTTACTTTTAAAAATCAAGTAAGTTCAACTCATACTTTATACATCTAGTAATTAAAAAAAGCAATAAGCAATAAAAAAATCTTAAGACCCAGTATAAACCGTAATACCATACATTTCTTTCAGTTATTAGAGAATTTCATCTCCAATTTAATATAGAAGTTTAATCCCCGTAGAGCTAATACCGATTAAGGAATGGATAGTCCGCTTTCAACTTTTAAATAATGAATTGGTTCAAAAAAGCAACTAGAATAAGCAAATAGAAAATATATTAATGAAAAAATATATTAAGCTTACAGGCTTTAACCAATTTTACAGCAAATATCATTATATAATTATATTAACAATAAAGTTGGAAAAGAAAGTTAAGAAAATCTTTTAAATCGTGACAAGAGATATTTAACTATGTCTTTTGTAGGAAATTAGATGACAGTGACTTTATCGTAAACAAAAATTATGATAATTAGATCATAATTTTCATTATCCGTTATTATTATGTCAAATAAATAAAATTTACGAAGGAATCTCAATAGCTCTAAATCCCAAACTATGTGTTTGAAGGAATCTCTAAATTAATAATTTAGTTTATTTATGATTATTATTAATTAATACTCATTTATTGAAAAATAGGGACTGGACTAATCGCGTGGACAAAGTTACACGTTTGCAACATTCGTAATTTTGATACAATTATTTTGTATGGTTTCTTTAATAATGGTAGTAAGGGTCGTAGTACATACTACAGTAGTACTATAGTTTATAATATATAATTTATTAATTGTGAGAATTAGCGGTGCTTTTCGTAAAAATAATGTATTTTACGATTAGATTAATATTATTATAAGTAACGGATACAGATATCTAGACCTGCAAAAGTAATCATTAATACTAAGAATAAGCTAACAGATGTTGTTACCAAAATAATTTTAAAGGGATTTATTTAACATAGTTTATTGATTATATAATAAAAGTGTATACATCTACTGCATTAGGATATACTTTATTAAATTTCATTCATTCATTCATTCAAGACAATGTCTTAAGAAATCAGTCGCTGGTATTCCTTCTTTGGAATAAAGCTTGCAAAACCGACCAGGGTCTCTATATTCCAATATTTATCATATCCTCGAGCAAAAGCTCGATGCTTTTTTCAGCGGTTTTTAAAATGTGATAGTTCGAGAAACCGGAGTTGGCAGAATTCGTTCCGGTGATATAAGAATAACACTTTTGTAATCGCAAGATCCAAAATAAGCCAGGGCTGTGGTTACGATATATAAAATAAGCAAAAAGTGCTTATTCGTAGTTAAAAAATAGTTTCGATTAAATAATATACTTGAATGCATCTAATGTAAGTAAAAAGTTGAATATATTTAGGTTGTATCTCTTATTAATAGGTTCCTACAAATAGTTTCCAAGGCTATTATTATTTTTTATTAAAGAAATCTTCCTACCTTATTATTGTCTGAAATAATATCTCAACTTCATTGTAGACGACTCGTGATCCTAATTGTTCTTGCGCTCTTTGAAATTATTATCTTTGTCGCGATTCGATGACGACAGTGCAATATCGTTTATTCAGTTTTAGGTATTATATATTCTTGTAGTAATTGAGATATATATTGGCAAAATATGCAGTTTAACCATCAAATTTATTCTTTCTTGAATTCTCTGTTAAACAGTATGAATACAAATATAAAATATATTAATTTCTTAAGTTGTCACTAGAAAAATAATATTCATATGACTTCATACATGAAGAGTATTGAGATTTTTTATTACTATAACACAGTGGAGGGAAAAAAAACTATTGTTATAGTTTAACGTTTAACTTACCCAGAATGAATACAAAATGAAATGAACTATAAAAGTACTGTAAAAGTATTAATTTATATTAATAGAAGCTCATTAAAACTTTCTCTTGGTTGCGATGTGTATTAAAAAAAACGTCTATCCATATAATTGTGTTTTTAATTGTTACATTACTATAATTGTTACATTGTAAATAAGTTTGTAGTTTACCCGTTTATATTTGTATTATACTAATATAATTGTAGAGCAAAAGAGTTGGTTTGTTTGTTTGAACGCGCTAATCTCAGGGACTACTGGACCGATTTGAAAAAAATATTTAAAGGAATGCTATAAGTTATATAACATAACGGAGGAGCACCAATAAAAAATGTTGCAAAAACGGTAAAATTTGGTTTAACTTGCGTACGCTGAGTAAACGGTGAAAGTTACGCAAAAATCAACTACTACAAAATTGTTCCCCTCTAAAAGAAAGTCCGCGACAGTACGAGTATATATCTAGCTTTTAAGATTAGCCTACTATAACCATTTTTATGGTTACTAAGCTTATATACTTAGCTTATGTACTAAGCTTATATTCTAAGCTTATGAACGCATCATATTTACTAAGCTTACATACTCAGCCTACATGCTACGCTTACGTACTACGCTTATATACTACACTTATGTACTAAGCTTTCGGAATATCGGAATATCAGATGGAAATTTTTGTCTATATGTATGTGGTCCGGCGTTCACAAACAAAATACTGGACAGGCGCAAGAGTTGTGTTTATCAATGTCTCCTTGCCGTAAAGTAACTTATATATAGGGTATAGAGTTTAAGGCCAGAACCATATTATTTCAGTCATGAGAATTGTGGGAGCTGACGAAGTCGCTGGCATCAGCTAGTCTGTTATAATCCTTCTATTATACTCTACTCAGCCTTTTGGCTAAGAATATAATAAAACCTAAAGAATGTATTTCAGGATTATTTTTAAATATTCTGTTGTGACTCCGTTATAACAGTAAAGTAACGACACGACAAGACCAATGCTCCCGTGTAAGAGTATTGGGGACGCAAAAAATACATTGTATTATTAAAAAAATCCTTTATCGAAGGTAATCAAAGGTTTAAAACGAAAACTACGGTATGCTGTATAAATAAATGAAATAGTTAATTTTTAATGAGGTTTTTTACAGAGATAATTAAATTATCATAAATTATTATTATTTTTAGGACATATAATTATTTCATTCATATTTCGGTAAATAAATGAGTTTTTTTTTAACTATACAAGAACTATTTTGTTTCTTTCCGTTGCGCTTTCTTACTAAACAGGCTGGCTTTCGTGACTAAGTGAGGACGTCACTTTCTCTACTTTGTGAAAAATAAATATGTTATGAATATAAATAAGCTTTTATAAATTACTGTGATAAATGAAACACGCAACGTTTATTTTAAAAACATTATCTTATATTTAAAGTTAAACTTGTGACATTGTGACTGATGACTTGAGGTCAAAATATTTATTATTTATACTATAGGGTATTTAACATTTGGTAAATGTTGTTATTATTGTATATTTCTTATTAAAAGTTATTTTAGTTGCTGTAATTTCATTCCACCGAGTACTTTGGATAATGCAAGCACAGATAAACAGTTAAAAATGACAAAAAAAGTAAATATATGAATGACGAATGAAATGTAGGGGATATTTAAATATTTATCTACTTATATATATCAACTTTACATTTTAATTTGAGGTATAGACGATTCTAGATATTTTAGTTGAGGGTAGCTGTATAATATGAGATAATTTATATAAGCTTTCATTTTCTTTCTGGAAATGTATATTTTTGATCATTTTATAAATGATCTTATCAATTTATTCGTCACTTAAAGACTTGTTAAATTATGTAAAGATATAAAAAAATATATGCAATATTTCATCATATCCAAATTATTTTCAAGTATGGTAATATCAATAATATAAATATATAATATTATAAGTATAATTCAGGAATTGTGTCAGAAACTTAAACTGTATAGTGTAAATTTGAATGAACGCACACATCGTAAAGTAGAAATATTTGGAAATCTTCTCATTTATATCTTTCACGAATACTAAAGGTGTCGTTAGTCATCCATTTATTTTAAGTATAAAACGTATTTTAAGTATATTTTTTATATTATACTCATTTGCAACAAATAATGTACAGAGACTAACTTAAATTCTTCAACCCAGACTAAATACATGAAGAGAAATTCATAAATCAATATAATAAAATAGTAAATAACAAGAAATGCCAATAATCATTATTACCTTATTAACTTCTTGCAGGAATAGTCAAAAAGATTTTATGTAAGACCTTTATTTTATTTATTATAATATTGAAAGATGCTTTTAGATATTCAAACTTAATATTATTGTCATCAACAATACTTAAATGGTAGATAAATAATTAAATACTAAAACTAGTTATTATGAATAAAGATACCTAAGCAATACTTCAAATAAAAATAACTTTTGATACAGCATTATTTATATATATTAGTTTATATTTATTTGAAGACGCCAGTAATGGCGGAGCAATGGAGCCATCGTCATTTAAACTCTGATTTACAGAGTTTATATTGTCAGTGTGGTAAGATAATAACACTGACACCATTACAATTTGATATAAAGACAAAGCGCCAAAAAACTAATACTTTTAGAAATATTTTTTCTAGGACAAATTTAGGATTATACATAGGCCTCTGAATATAATATTGGGCTCCTATAACAGTACCGAGAAAGAAATAAAGATAAATCTATTTTACGATTCCTTTAAAATCTGTAATAATAAATAAAAAAAATTGTATCCAATAAACAAATAAAGGATGTGACAAAATGACAATCTCATTTTTATAACACACTCAATAATAACTTTAGTTACAAACCGACAGTTCCGTATTGGAGATGCGACCAGATCCGCGCCTCCAAAAGAAGTGATCATTGCACTATTCATACATTTCAAAAACGAATTTGTCCACTTTTATGAATGACGTCACTGCGCTTTTCTCACCACTCAGTAATCGATTGACGAACTTGAATTAAAATAACATCGTTATCCGCGATCGAATTTCGAATCATATCGAAATTTACAAGGTAATTTTCAGAATTTTAATAAAAGCAATGCCCGTAAGCAAATACTCATCTATAGTTTCAATATCATAAATAATCTTACTATTTTAATTAATTTGTGTTTATATAATAATTCCTAATACAAGCTTTTAAATATTTATAATTTACGTTAACTTATATAGTATAAACATTTAATAATACGGTTCATATAAATTTATTTTATATGAAATTCCTTATAACGTAAAGTTATTTAGGCAGTTCCTTTTCCCGTTAGCGTTACTATTTATTTAATTAATATTTATCAATAACAAAACTATAAATATCTTATAAAATCACAAATATGTAATTAAAGCGTTTAGAAGAGAATTAATAGACTATTTTTTTTTAAACGTTCAGAATGCATTGTAAAACTGCACTGCAACTTGTATCTGCGAAGCGACTTGTGGAGTCAAACCAAAGAGCCGACATAACAAAGCCATTACCGTTGGCATGTACGACTATATCCTATTTCCAGACTAAAAGTTTCAACTTCAAATTACTCAGTCATACACTTTAGGTTAATCTCAAGAAAACAAATATTATTTATAATATATATAAAGAATAAACCTACAATTTTTTTTGCATCCAATTTCATGAAACATTTAAAATAAAAGAACGAAAGAAAGCACTTGATATTATATTATATGAATAGTAATCAGCCGTTTCTTCTTTTTGTGTATTCTATAATTTTTTACATAATTAAATTTCTACAACAGTAAAATATTCCCAATTTTTCCTTTATACGGTCGGTACGAACTGATGATGTTCGCGTTGAGATGGTATAACTTTCCTACTTTAGTTGTCGACATAATTGCATCATACTATTCAAAATTATATTTTTCAATAACTTCTAGCGGAAACCATTCCCGACCGCTAAGCTATAATATAGGTCTGTTTCAAGGATGTTGCATTTCTCCAATAATATTTAATATAGTAATTAACATTTTAATAGATAAATTAATAAGTCATGAGAAAAAGTGGGGTTATCGGTTTAAATTCAATAATAAATACACGGAATCCATACTAGCATTTGCAGACGATCTCGCTATACTGACACGTAACCCTAAACAATGTCAGGTACTTTTAAATGAAGTAGAGGATTTCTGTACGTAGACTGAAGGACTGAGGACAAAACCCAGTAAATGCCACTGTCTGTGTCTGGGTAGACGAGACACCAAATATACCTCTTATAATCCGGGTCTTTCAATAGGCGGTCAAAGTGTTGCTACAATTACTGAAGCAGCCCCATTCAAATTTTTAGGTAAAAAAATAGATTACAAAGGTCGCACTCCATCTCTAGATATTATAGTCGATAGCTTTTTAAATGATCTTAAGAAGGTAAACGGTCAACCAATCAGTAATATCAAAAAAGCTTGGATATATGACAACTATCTAACGTCACGTCTAAATTGGCCTTTTCTAGTTTACGATCTTAATAAAACCCTTTTGTCTAAGTTAGATGCAAACGTCATAAAGATATTGAAGTCGTGGTTTGGGCTCGCGCATTCAGCGGACTCTTCAACTTTATTCAGAGACCGAAACAATTTTGGGATGAAATTAAAGAAACCATCGGAGCTCTATAAACACCTAAGAGCTACCAAAAGACATATCATCGAAAAATCTCATGATGATATTGTAACATCTCTTCCAAAAGATAAAAATGCATCAGAGCTGGAGTCACGACTTCAATTCCATAAACAATTCATGATAGGTGCTCAAACAAATAAAGCAGGGTTAGGATCTAGCGGGAAAGTTCGAGATATAGACTTAACAAAATCCTTTATTCGGCAAGATGAAAACGATCAGTATCGAGTGCACGCGATGAATCTAGAAATTCAAAATGAGTGGGTGACCATAGGCGACTTTTGTATTCCATTAGCATTGAGGTGGCGCACCTTACTTCATGAGTGGTCTCCAGCCTTATTAAA
This sequence comes from Dircenna loreta, assembly GCA_963555665.1. Lineage (NCBI taxonomy): Eukaryota > Metazoa > Arthropoda > Insecta > Lepidoptera > Nymphalidae > Dircenna > Dircenna loreta. The sequence goes on along the minus strand of OY743093.1, from coordinate 6,630,320 downwards.
ATTCTATCTAAATGCATTCTAAATGACTCTCCCAGATCAAAGTAATTTAGTAAGATGGGGTAAAGCTACCGAAAAGTCTTGCAATATCTGTGGGGAAGCGGTAGGAACGGCTAAACACTTGTTGGTAGGGTGTAGGGTGCTATTGGAAAAAGGTCAATACTCGCGGCGCCATGATAAAGTATTGGAAATCATACGTGAAGCGGTTAGTCTTTCAGTAGTACCCTCTTCCCTCTTGGACGCCGTACGGAACGGTCGTGTTTCCTTAGTCCGCTGTTTTATTAGTTTTGTTTCGTATTTTTAAATAAGTATTTGACTATTAGTTCTGCAGTGTAGCTAAGTGTGAACAGGACATACATTTGTTAGAGGACGACAAACATATTCAACAAGGTCGTGCTCAAGCGCAACTGCACCGATTGCGCTTTAGGCTCCTCCTACATTATACCTGGACCTATTTGCTCCGCCTACTATAAAAACATTCTTGCCGTCGGCTTACAATTTATTTTATTTAGGCCGACACGCACAATATTGTCTCATTTTATAATGTCAGTACGAAGAACTCCGCCTTCTACATTATCAACAAATATTACTTTGCATCGCAAAACCTGCGTGAGATATGGCTCGGAGCCTAAACTTAATACCTCCATGGAGATTCAGGATGATCTTACCCCTCCTAGTTTTGTCTATCTTCGTAATAAAAGACCGAGAGAAGAAGAAGTATCACAGTCACAATTCGAAGACTTCAAAAGCGAGATCAAGGAGATCTTATATTCGTTCCTTGGAAAACAAAAGAAGGAATATGAGGATATCGGCAGTACCCTTAAATCCCTTCAGCAAACGAATGAAAATATAGAACTAAACGTTTCATTGTTAACTACACAAAACGAGGAATTTCAAAGGAAGATAGAAAAATTAGAATCTCAAACAAAGAAGGATCGTGAGTACATATTACTTCTAGAAGACAAAATAGAAGACCTTCAAAGGAATTCACGTAAAACGAGTATCGAAGTGAAAAACGTTCCTCGAAAAACGTCTGAAAATAGAGAGGATCTGGTTCAAATGATAAGTTGTATTTCGAAAACTATAAACCTCGACTTTTGCCCAAGAGACATAAAAGACATTTTTAGAATAAAGGCACGCAATGAAAAAGAAAACAGCCCCCCCATCATTGTGGAATTAGGTTCCACAATGTTAAGAACGGATATGTTAAAAAAAACGAAGGAGTTCAACATAAAAAATAAGTGTAAGTTGCAAGCTAAGCATCTCGGTTTTACCACCAATGCAGATACACCTGTTTATTTGTCCGAACAGCTAACTGCTAGGGGTGCCCGATTGTATTTCCTAGCAAGAGATCTCACTAAAAATAAACATTTTAAATACTGCTGGACCGCCTTTGGAAAAGTTTTTGTAAGAAAGGATGATGCATCCAGGATCATCTGTATTCAAAACGAGGCTCAAGTACATCAGCTCCTTCTGGATATATGACTGTCTTTAACCGATTATATGGTGTATGTATTATTATGTTATGAATATTTTTCTTTTATATTTTCTCTTAATATTATAAAAGGAGCATATTACTCGGAATCATCTGTAACTTCACTTCACAAACTCACACATTCTTACACATACACAGAATATATTTACACACATCTTATACTCTTAACTATATCTAGAACAACGTATAGACACCTCAAGAATTATAAACAACTTAGTTTGTATATGTTTTCGCATGTTGCACGGTTAATACTTTTAACACAAAATACTGACTCTTATACATATAATTTACTGTCCACGATTAAAACAATATCCTCGAATACATTACACCTCTATATACAAAAATATATAATTAATCTGTGCCAAACCAATTTAATGATGTATTGCTGTGAGTCCATTGTGAGTGGGTCATCTCTTGTACAATATGGATTCAATGGATAATCAACTTACAGTGAACGAATTAGATTGCATGCAGGTAGCATGTTCGGGTAGATATAACATACATGACTATTTAACTATACTAACGGATCTTCACATAACAATTTTACTATTCTAACACAAAACATAAGAAGTATATATAAAAACTTTGATGATCTACAGGTAATTTTGGCACAACTTCAGTGTCAGATAGATATTCTAATACTAACGGAAAGTAGATTAAATTTGAATAAACAGCTGCCATTACTAAACAATTATACTTCGTATCAAACATTTAAACTACAAAATCAAAATGATGGGGTGGTCGTTTACGTCAGGAGTGATCATCGGGCTGTTGTAACCGATTTTAACCTCTCACACGCCACGGGGCTTCAGATTGTAACTGGCGGTTGTGTTATTCTTGGCATATACCGCTCCCCATCTTTTACCAACGCTGATAGTTTCATTGGCTCCCTTGACTTACATCTTGGAAAAATTGCACATTATAAAAATGTGTTTGTAATTGGTGATATAAACATAAATTTGATTCCTTTAGATACAGAAAAACCCCACGAACGCCGTAATAGACACAGTTACCTTAATGTGCTTGCTTTGCATGGTCTATTACCTGGTCACAGTTTACCGACGAGAGAGAACGCCTGTCTTGACCACGTTATGTTGAAGTTGGACGTAAGTATCATCCCAGCCTTCGTTGCAGTTATGAATGCTACCATAACTGACCATGATCTTGTTATGCTCCAATTGTCTAATATTTCTTCACCCAAGGCTATTAGTAGATCCAGATATATTATTGACTATGATAAAGCCTTTCAAACTCTTAAGTCTACTGATTTGTCATACCTAAAATTAAATAATAATCCCGAAGAATTTGCCTGTGCTCTTATTGGCGTGATTAGATCAAATATCCTGGCCAATACTAAATTAATGAATTCCACAAATAAAAACAGGGTTCTAAAACCTTGGATTACCTATGGGGTTTTAAAATGTATCAGGCTGAGAAATAATATGCAACAGAAACTTAGAAAAAGTCCCCATAATATAATTCTAAAAATTACTTATAAAAGATTTCGAAATTTTTGTACTAATCTTTTAAAAAGACTTAAGAGGAAATATCATTGTGAACTTATTAATAAGTCTGCAAATAACCCACGAAAATTCTGGACTTCAGTAAACGAGATTGTTCAATATAAACCACCCAAAACGAACAATGTGGCTCTTCTAAACTCGAAACCGCAGCAAATAGCTTCGGTAAACTATGTTAATAATTATTTTGTATCTGTTGGAGCAAATTTGGCCGATGTTATTATCAAACAGTCTAGATTATGTGGTTGTGGCCCTGTTGATTTTTCTTCTTACTATACTCATTCATCGTCTTTTGTACTGCTGGACACAGATGTTGGAGAGGTGGGCCGTATCTTGATGGGTCTTGATTCGGGAAGTGCACCGGGTTGGGATGGGATTAGTACTGCTTTTTTGAAGCATGCTGAAAACCTTCTCGTTCCATTAATTTGCCATCTTGCGAACCTTTGTTTTAAAACTGGTGTTTTTCCTAGCGCTCTTAAGAGATCTATTGTTACCCCGGTGTACAAAAGTGGAGACCCAACAGAAGTAAGCAATTACCGACCAATTTCTGTTCTTACTTCAATTTCTAAAATCATTGAAAAGCTGCTTAACAATAGATTGGCCAATTACTTAGATAAGTATTCAATTTTAGCTAATAATCAGTATGGTTTCAGGAAGGGTTTATCGACCCAAGATGCTATTCTCGACTTAACTTCTGTCATAGTTAAGGAGGTTGACAGTGGCAATAAATGCTTGACTGTTTTCTTGGATCTGAAAAAAGCTTTTGACACCGTCTCTGTTTCTATTCTCCTACAAAGACTAGAATCCATTGGTGTTAGAGATGTTGCGCTTTCCCTATTTAAAAGTTACCTTCAAGGTAGAACACAGGAAGTAAAAATTGATGGTTATCATAGTGATCAAGCCAAAGTTAGTTTCGGGGTCCCTCAGGGAAGTGTCCTCGGCCCGACTCTCTTTTTAATATATATTAATGAATTATGCAACTTACGAGATGTCGGGGGTAGGATAGTTTCTTATGCAGATGATACTGCTATTGTTTTCACAGGTAAGACTTGGGACTTTGTGTTTTCTCAGGCTGAACGAGGTCTATCTAAAGTGTCTAACTGGCTTAGGGATAACCTTCTAACGCTTAACGTTATGAAAACGAAATACATCTGTTTCACTCCTTATTGTTCATCGCAGCCAGATAGCAAATATAACATTAAAATACACTGTTGCACAGCTCCGGATGATTTGATTTGTAACTGTCCGCCCATTGTAAATGTGAAGGAATTAAAATACCTTGGTATTATCCTTGACCAACGGCTTAGCTGGTACTCCCACTTGGATTTGCTTATTAATCGAACTAGGAAACTCATATGGGTTTTCAAGTCTTTACGACGGGTTATGTCCAACAAACTTAAGAAAAAAATTTACATAGCCCTGGTACAATCAGTCCTTACGTACTGCATATCGATATGGGGTGGTGCTGTTAAAACATATTTTCTCGATCTTGAGAGAGCACAGAGATCTCTTATTAAAGTTATGTTTTCTTTAACCTTAAGATTTCCAACTGAAACCCTTTATAGAAATAGTGGTCTCCTATCAGTTCGGAAACTCTATGTCCTTAATATCGTTCTGCAGTGCCATAAATCACTTGTCTACGTCAAACCTACCCGTCGAAGAAGTAGGGATATAGTAGTTCCCTCACTTATGATACGTACAGCCCTTGCAAGAAGGCAATATATTGCTCAGTCCACTTATATTTACAATAGGGTTAACAAAGTACTTAACATATACCCCATGAAATGTTATAAATGCAAAAAAACAGTATATAAATGGTTGGAATCTCTTTCTTTTGCGGAGGTTGAAGATCTTATTGCTAAAACTAGATTGTAATATGTGCTTCTTTATTTCTTACTACTACCGAGGGTTACAGTTCATACGACAAACAATTATGCCCTTAACATCATTTTAAATCTTAAATAAATATTCACCAAATCACTCGTACGCATATATTTTTATATTTATTCGTATATGTATTCCGGTATTAAATACATTCACTCATATACACATATACTCATACACACGTACACACACATACACATCACTAACACACATTGACACTAAAAAAACACATACGCATCAATACATGCACTTACTTAAATTAAAATATCTTAAGCACAATCATTGTATCTATCTGTAATCTTAGTTACCTTTAAGGGAAGTAGCGAGTCATTCCCATCACAAGTGTCTTCGACAACTAACCGGGAAGACTCGTTGTATAAAATTGTTATATGTATTATAGAAATAAATGATTTTTATTATTATTATTATATTAGCTAGAGCGCAAAAGGGTATAACAACCACCAAAAGATTCATAGAGTTCATTAAAGAAGGCTCGTCTAAAAAAACAAAACAAAAGCCTCACTCTATCTTAGAGGCGGCTCGCGATTGGACTATAATGATGGATACGTATGAGAAACAGTATAGAATTCCTGAGGATATTGTTGTCTCGTCATCCAGACCGGACATATTCCTGTACTCTAGACAGTTAAAGCGCGTGATACTTGTGGAGCTTACTGTTCCGTGGGAAACTAACATTCCCAAAGATCACACAATTAAAGTAAACAAGTATTACGAACTGACCAACGAACTGACCAGGAATAGGTATATAGTTAATTTGTACGCGGTAGAAGTGGGAGCGAGAGGTATAACAGCGAAATCTCTCTATAACCTACTTAAAGATCTCGGCCTCTCTAGAACTATCATCAGTACATTTCTAGAACGTACTTCAAAGGCGGCATTGGTAGGTTCATTCCAAATTTGGTTAGGTAGGGAAAGGAGCGCAACCAGTTGAGGTGAGCGTGAATGCGCATTTTAAAGGGGCCCCTTAAACCTACACTTGGGTCGCAAGTCCCAGGGGCTGTTTGCGCTCCTCTCCCTGCAACGCGATGGGCCCGGCACCCGCACGGTGAATCCATGGAATGCTAAGAAGCTTCGTCTCTGTCTCTACCATTATCTGTTTTTGATAAATCAAAACATTATATTACGTTTATACTTCAATGTAACTTATATTTGTCTGACTTTGTTTGGCTATTTCTTGTATATGTTATAATTACGTAGCCATATAGAATGAATGCGTTTTACGCATATCGTAGTATCACTAGAAAATATATATAAAATCTTAAACTTACGACTTGAGACTGGTTCAGATATATTAATTTTTTAATGGGAGTAAATAAAAATATCAAATAAAAAAAAATAAAGATTATAGTCAAGAAATACCAAAATGAGTAATTGAATTCAGATAAGACGTTTGATACTGTTAAAAGAGCATCAATAAAAATCTATGGATGCCAAATATAATACGAATTATTTGCATACATAACAAAAATGTTGGTATGCATAATAAATAAGAAAAAATACAAAATCCTAACAAGTATAATAAATAATGGAAAATTCCTTAACGATAAAAACAAACAGTTCAAAGAATAGCCAGAGGCTTCTTCTCGGAAAACAGCTGTTCGTATTATTCAAGATAATCTTTGAATATTAGAACGCCTCTATTGACGTGTTATAAAAGCTTTTTTATTAAAGAATACCTTTTGTAGTATTTTTATCTTATTAATAGTGTTATGTTAAAAGAATACCTGACGTGGAATGTTTAAATTAAAAATAGTATAAAAATATTTTGCGAACACACCACAATAACTACGAATATCGTATTAAATGGTTTGCAATAATCGTGTTCGAAGGACAATGTCTATTGTATACAATGATTTTTATATACTATATTTGTTATCTTGATGTCTTAAATTTTATTTATATTTGTAACAATCACACGTTCTCTTAGACTCTCAAAATTGTAATTTCATCAACGGTAATAAAACGGTACTAATAATCTTCTTTACTAAAGTTATTTAGGTGTTTATTTTATAATCTCATTAATAATTCCGTAATATGTGCCTTTATATTCCAAAAAGTCTTGAACTTTATCACATCATATAAAATATTTGTAGTTGTCTATTTCAGCATAAGGCTAACGCTAATTTTTAATATCCACGATACGTTAACTAACTTTATTCTTATCCTACCACTACGACATTATTTTACAAGTATATATAAATGACAACTATATGACAGACACTATAAATCATATAAATGTACTGCCATTACGTTACATTAAGTTTTTATCAAACAATTATTATTTAAGGCCACAAGTTATTAAAAAATGATTTAATTTAACCTGAGAGTATTATTTGGAGCTGATTTTAATAACGCTTTATTTGTGTTAATACTGGATTTAACATATTTTATATTTTTTTAAATCTTACCAACATTAACGTAATCTACAGCTTAAAAATAATATTTTTGTCTGAGAGCATTACCTGGTGTTATAAATAAGAGCGAAACGTCTTATCCGAATTTGAATTTCTTGCAGGATCTTTGAAACCATCTAATTAGATTATTTTTTATTCAAATGCTTGCATTATATTAAGGACTTGTTGCTAAAACAGATCGCATTTCTACATCGACAAACCCTGACTACGCGTACATACGCATGTATTTACGTTATATTTATATGAAATAGTTTTGATAGTTTGAACTTAATGATTTTCCATTTGAGATTTTTTTAAATATTTATGTACATATTATATATGTGATATTATCGTAGTTTGTCGTTATATTAAATTTTTACACCTGATGGCGCACACGTCAGTGGATACGACTTTATCTCCTGGAGCTGTATATCCTGAGCTTACGCTATATTTAAGTCGCTGTAACTGGTACACGGCTATCACAAAGGAAAGTTTTAGTTGACTTCAAAACTAAAGCCGAAACACAGTTAAGTCATTACCACTACAGACTCAATCTTAATTCTAGAATAAACGGACTTACCGAGAGTTACCGTCTATGTTAATCTTATTATATATTATGTAAAAGTAGTAAAATTATTATTTCTTATTATGATGTACGAACTTACATCTCTTTTGTGTTATTAACTCAACAGCATTAATTAAAAGGCAATTGTTATAAGTGCAGTAAAATATTTGTTGTACAAACTTTTTAAATAATAAATGATATATGAAATAGCTATAAAGTATTTTGTTAGCTAATGACGAATGAATGAATAATACGAGATCTATGTATCCGTGCCAGTATCGATTAATTTTTCATTCTATATTTATTTATAATTTAAATACGTTTGAAATGGCTATACTTGTTTATTATTGTTTTCAAACATTAATTTCGGTTGTGGCATCTTTTCAATAATTTATGTATGTATGTATGTATGTATGTATGTATGTATGTATGTATACGCTATATAGCAAAGTTAGAATTTATGAAATAAACCTATTGATGTCGCCACCATTCTTAAAATATTCAATTATTAATTTGCTTTACGGGATTTTTTTTATTCTTTCTAGATTCGCCGCTTTAACGCTTAACAATATTGATAATTTGAAATTTTTCCAATTGTTACAGATTGGAATCGCTCCATCTAATTGCATCATGCTCTCTGTTATTGTATTTGGTGTGCCCGAACTCGTTGCTTTTTTAGCCTTTCTACTTCATTATAATTTAATCATATCTCAATCATGTCTCTCAATGGTCGTCAGTGCAGTTTGCAATCACGTGGGGTTATTTTTTTTAGCAAATTCGCTTGAATTCGATGACGGATAAACTATAGAACCATATTTAAAAAATGTGTAAGATAAGCATGAATTGTTGGATAGTAAGAAAAACAAAAATGATAAATGCTCTGTATAATATTACAAACGTAACATAACCAGGGTGCAAGTGATAGCAGTCAAACGGGCATTTCCAATTTCTGTGATGCCACATCAAAGGACACCGCACCCGAGGAATTTGCAAAACTAATCAAAGATTAGTTAATATTCCGTACAACCACGGTATTTTGCCTTAACTTTGTTTTAAATATTTATTTGGCCCGCACAATTTATGATCGATTGCATTGTCTTAGAAAATTTTGAATTACACTATTAACGTGTAAATAGTATGGATTTATACTCATAAATCCAACAACTTATCTTTTAAAAAAATAATATGTATCTTACTTTAAATTACAAATGTATAGAAATATCAAAGGCAAAATTGGCCAGTGTATATGTAGCCGGTGGTCGGATGTTATGAATAAATACTGACCTGTTTCAGATTTCCGCTTTATAAACTTTATTCGTTTTGATGTTATATTTTCATGATTTAGATTTAGGATGGGGATTTAGATTTAAAGAAGTTAATTAACAATCATAAATAATAACAATTTCAACTTAATTGTATCATTAAAAATTAATATTTTTATAAAATAAATAAGCGATTGTTGAAACGGTTAAATAAAAGTAACAAACTTCATCCTTAGGTTTATTACTGATTCTGATATTGAACTTAATTTAATATTAGATTGTGAATATTATTCTTATATTAGAGACTAGCTGTTGCCCACCAGCAATTGTTCATCTATAAGATGTTAGTATTTCACTTAATGTACTAGACACTGTTAGGACACCACGGGATTCATCAAAGAATCACTGACCTGAAAATGATGTTCAACTAAAAGATAAATGAGTTCCAACAGAACATTATACATGTTTCTTCTTTCAATTTATATTATTTTCTTTCAATTTATATGTGAACATTATATATAATGTTCACATATAAATTCTTACACGTATTCAAATCTTTTATCATTTGGCTCCGAATATCTTGCAAAATGAAGTCGATTTTTATGGCGCAGTATTTTATAATTTCATCTTGAGGAGTAGGCCCGACAAGAGAAAAATAAAAATATGGCTGCTCGAGTTACCAGTCTTATCGCTGAGTATTAAAAAACACTTAACTTCGGTGAAAGTGTAAAGATCTCATGACCCTCAAGACCCAGGGTCACGCAACGGATAATAAGTTTAGTGAAAATCAAACCAAAAACAAGGTATGGTCTACCAAAACTAAACTTTAGGGTACGGGGTTAACACAGTCCAAGTCTCTTAAAGAAAAACCCTCATCAACTTTTTTAGGAGGCTGGGCAGTGGTTTGAATAAAAAAGTGGTTGCAAAGTGTTGGACGCAGGACGATGCCATCTGGATCAGAAACTGCTCCTAATAGGAAACGACACTAAATGGGGTGTCGTTCAGATGGTACGCGTTAACAATTTTTCCTCTCTCATTCTGTATTTATTAATTTTGTATATATATATTTGTTGTTTTTTTTTTTAATATTTAAAAAGTACTACAACTGTCTTAATTTTTTGTAACTACCTACCGATTTAAATATAATTTGCTCCTCATATGTTGGTTGGTAGTTATATGAAGTATATTATCGTAATCATTAATATGACTTGTATTTAACCAAACATATAGTTATTCTTAATAATTACTCTTTTTCTAAACTTTTATTTATATATAAAAGGACCTTTGCTAAGAAACTTATTTTTTTTGTAAATTTTGTTTTTTACCAGTTTAAGTATTTCAAAAAGTGCATAAGCTTGTGTTAAATATGTTCCATGCAACAAAACAGTGCAATATGAAACGAATTCTCTTTCGTTTCATATTGCATTTATTACAAAGAAGTCTTGCAAATGTTTAAACTCTCCGTAATAGAAAATAACGGTTATCGACCTTAAAAAATATTTAAATTATTTTTATATTTGAACTTTTGTGAACCATATCTGATACATTTATATTTGCTGTATTCACGTGGAATGATATCGGATTGTGCCTGACTAGTCCGCCACGCTTAGAGATTATATAAATGTTTTTTATATCTACTTATTTAAGTAAATCATTTTCATTTGTACCGAATCTATTAATATAATTCTTTGTAAATAATAAAAGAATAAGTAAAGGTAAGAACCTTTACTTATTCTACTTTATTCTTCTTTAGGTTTAAAAGTAGTTTAAAAATAAATATAAAGATATGAAGATATTCCTTTTTCACATTTTTTGCCAGACTAATCTATTACATAGGTTTTTAAAAATAGTTGAGCTAAGTTTAACTTAAAATTAAAATAAATATTTAAATAATATAATATTTAAAATCTTGACAAGGTTAAGTAGAAAATGAATGTTAATAAATTAATTTAAATACCAGTATATAAATGTTTGATATAAAACTAATTTAAATCTCTAGTTCAAATATTGCTTAAATGAATAATAGCTATTAATCGATTTTTCTAAACATTTCAATTCAAAAATATTATATAGCTCTTAGGTATGTTATGTAATATCTTTATTTAGCTCAAATTATTATATTTTGAGACGGTCTTCTAATGAATATCTTTATCTAATGAGTAATTGTAAATTAAATTTATTGCCCATATTTACATTTCAACCCACCGCAGTTGCTGAATAACGATGTGTCAGTATATACTTCGTTTCTTTTCCTCTACTGTGCGGTTTTCAAGAACATTTTTTCCACGTACCACAAAGATGTGGAATTGACTTCCTTCGACGGTGTTTCCAGATCGATACGACATGGGTACCTTCAAAAAAGGCGTTTATACCCACCTCCAAGGCCGGCAACGCTCTTGTGAGTCCTCGGATATTACAAGAGTTCGTGGGCGGCGGTGATCACTTTACACCTGTGATCCGCACGCTCGTTTGCCCTCTTATCACATTAAAAAAAAATTGAATTATGTCTTAAATCTTAGATAACTCATGTAATATTGTCATAACGTAAGGTGTAAATACGATTTGTTTTAAAGAAGCAAATTACTTGAGCTTTTTTTATATTGTTTGTAATTGATAAATATGTTCATTTATCCAAATAACTAATCGAAATTAAAAACATGAAAATTCAATATAAGTAATTTATTTCCATTAAATTGTTTTTATATTAGTTGGGCAAACAAGGAACTTATAACTGGTAGTTAGTTAATAACAGAGCCTTGTTCAAACATTTCCAGTTCATTGTAAGGAAGAGTAAAGCGGTGGTTTAACTTTTCATTTTAGACTAAAATTCTAAAATTAGAAGTTGGAAATGTTTGCTGTTTGAGTATTCTAAAATGATTGAATAAATTAAATCTATATTTATAACCAATTTTGAGAAGTAAATTTAACTATTAAAAAAAACAAAGTGAAAAAAATCGTTTTATTTTTGATTTAAATCAAAATTATAAGATAAAAAGATTAAATTATATAAGTATAAAACAATATCTATAATTATATAACAAAAAGGATCACAATTGGTGTTATAAAAACCAACATTGATTAATTATCACTAAACGACTGTTCATCACGAACAAAATGAAAAAAAAAACTACCCTTGCATCATCATCAATCACAAGCATAGATGATGAACTTGTCGTAGAAGCCGTTTGCACTCCGTTTGAATACTCTCTTCGTCATCAGAAGTTATATATACAAATATTTCAAACAAAGCGTTATTGGTTATTATTCCAAAAACGAAATAAATACACTCAATTTTGCAGACTCATTAATCTCACTTATTTCACACTTAATTCCCTTATTTCTTACTTTACAGCATACACATTAGAAATTCACTCACAAACAAATAGCTAAGCCAAGGCATATTCCTTAATGAAATTAAAAGATTGTGTGTTTCAAGACGTGTAAAGTTTCCTATTACTTGGACCACATTCATGCGTGGTGAGGTTTTTCAATGTGCTGACTGCAATCATACAGCTTGGGCCCTTAAGATGCAGGGCGTACATATATAAATATACATATGAGACTCACCAAGCACATCGTATTCTTACGATGATGACGGTTGATCCATCCTCTTTGACTTCCCGTAGTTCAATATGACAGGGAAAATTTCAGGTCACACTTGCTAGTACACAACAGTAGGGCACTCTAGTTAGTACATATCTATTTCTCATCTGAAATCAAACAACCGACATTAAAAGCTTCAAATACCAGGTTTCAGGTCTCTCGCGCTGTGCCATGGTTGTGATATTCTGGTTTCTCTGAATACTGTAGGTTTATTGTCCTTTGTATCGATGCGTCAAATATTGAGGAGAGCTCTCATATACCATACTGCTTGCCTGATGCATTTGGGCGTGATGGTGTAGATGTTGTGTCTTGAGACTTTGATTTATTATCGGATTCCGATTCAAGTTGTCAGCTCAGTAAGATAACGATTCTTTCCGATACTCAATTGAGAAACTAAAGTCCTGCAGGTAAATCGACTCTGATCTATCACTTCACTTGCAAGTGAGGAAAAGGAAAAAGGAAAATCTTTAAGGTACATTAAATGTAAAACTCAAAAAAATAAGTAGTGGCATCAAATGAAAAATTCAAAATATTTAATTTGATTTAAAACCGTTCAATATATCTTATTAAACTTTATTTTTATAATAATATTTTATTTATTATAAATTTTATTCTAAAATACAGTAGTGGATAAATTTTTACCAATAATGAATTTGCTTACATATGAAATATTGCAGTCCACATTTATTATGTGAAATAAAATTCTTATCAACAAATTTTACTTCAAGTACTGTTTTTTTTTGTGGTGTGTATGCTTTGGTTCTATTGGCGTTGAAAGCATCACTGGGCGGTCGTTTTGGCTTTGAAAGCATCATTGCAATGTTCCATTCCATTTTGCCTTACCTACCTTTTCGTTTTGCCTTACTTACCTACCAAGGGAAAGTCATACAAATTAGAAGGTTTTATAAGCTTCTAATATGTATAACGATAAATATCAATAGATAAAGGATAAAATTCTAAGAATAAAGTTAAGAACAAATATTGTGTCACATTATTATAGATATGTATATCACATAAATTCTCAATTAAATAAAAACAAATAATAAAGAATAAAAATAATTAATTCGACGACAGTGTTTCTTCTCACACGTAGGTCTTTTTATAATAGTGACACTTCTTAAAAAAACTATTTCTGTAAAGTATTCTAATAACAGTTGTATTGTCGATTAAAATTATAGTATAATCAAACCAATAGACATTCAAGACATAAACTAATAAACATGTCAGACTTCAGAAACAGCCCATGATGTTGTAATACTTTTCATTCATTTAAAACTATATATGTTAACAAATCTTACTTTATAACATATATCATTAAACTAAGAATATTTTAAAAAAAGTTTGTTAAAACGCTATGATTTTTTTTCTGTTATTTTAGGAGATATTTTTTTAAATATACAACGAACTATTTATTTAAATATAAGCAATTATGTTAATGTTCTCAAAATATTAATAGTCTTATTTATTTGTTATTGTTTTTTTATAATTACAATATGATAACGTTATTCTTAAAATTTTATTTAAAAACTTTCATTATAACATTTTATTCTTGTTTTGGTGTTAATGTTAGAATATATTTGAAGATATCTTTATTATTATATCTTAAATTTATTATTTATGTAATATCTACTCGCACCATTGACATTTGTATAGTCAAGTACATTTTGTTCATAAATTAAATCACCAATATATCATTAATTATATATATTATTATTATTAATTATAATATTATTAATAAACCTTATTTTTTTATATTTAAGCTTTCGTGAACCATGACTATTATATTTATATTTACCCGGCTGTATTAACGTAGAATACAGCGGGGTAAATATAAATACCGTTGGGTAAATATAAATACATCCGGGTAAATATATACCTTAGATATCTTCCTAAAAAGTCAATCCAAAGGTAGGTTGGCACTTATAACTCGATAATATTTTGTCACTTTAATGTTTAGTATCCACAAATTCAATTAAGATCTACTAGTATTTAGGGCGTAAATAAAACACTTTTTCAAGGCCCAATGTCGATGAAAAACTTAGAAATGCATTTGACAAATACTTGCCTATGTAAAAAAATACACTTAAACTATTATAAGTAGGAGAAAGGAGAAACAGCCCATGAGTTAGCAGATTGTTGGCCCTAGAGACCAGAATAAAGTCGAGAAGAGATGGATCAGATTGAGGTGAAAAGTTTTAGAAATGGGAAGAATAGAAAAAATTTATTAGAAATTATTTTAAACCTATAATAGAGAAATTATATTAGACCTATAATTGTTTCTTACCGTACAGTTTTGCAGGTCACACATTATAATAACACGTTCATAAGAAGGTGAAAGGAATCCAATAACATTTCAAAGTGGTTGAAGTAATGAATAGTGGGAGTGGGGCTTCTTTGAAAAAATATGAAATACAATTGATGATCTGATTAAGAATTAAAATGACAAAAATAACATGATATATTGAGTTATATTAAAAAAACTGGTATAGAAAATAATTTGGATGCTTAATTTGCCGTGCTTCAAAATAAATATAAAATGCAATCTACTGTATTTTTTGGATTAAAATTTAAAGACATTAATTTAGCAAAGTTCAGTCCAATTTTTATGATGGACATATATTTCACTTTTGATACTAAAAGCAAATTTTCATATTTCACTTTAAGCATATGGTGGTTATTTCTGCTGGTAGGTCAAACATTTAATATTTTTACCACTTAATTAGTTCTGAGTGGTAATTTCCATTTTTTTTACTATTATTTTCTTGAAAAATACTTTACAATGGACAAGCCATAAATATTATTGTTTACAACCGTGGTACAAGTACCTTAGCAAATTTAGATTTTTTAATATTTGATTTTTGTGATAACGCTAGATACAAATAATTTTTACATGTTGTATATTTCCAAGCTGGATTCTGCCATTCAATTGTAGCTGATAAAATTTGACAGTCCTATCAAGAATCAGGACAGCTCAAATGATTGCATTGCAGTTTCAGCCCGGGTTATATATACACAAGGCAGCAAAAGAACCTAGTATTTACTTAAAACGCATTGATTTAAATAATCTGTTTTAAAGTGAATATTCTCTTAATATATTATATTGTACACAAATATATAAACACAAAAAGAAAAATACAGGCGGCCGTTTTGCAAAAGAGGAATCGTTTCTAGGCCTTGGAGTAAGGTACTCGCTAATAAAATTTAGGAATATAGAAACATACAAATTACAAATTAAATATATAATATAAATAGTAAAAAATTAAAAAAATCAAAAAAAAAATAAAAAAAATAACACTTTATGTAAACCTCATGCAAATATAAAAAAATACAAAATATACAATACCATATTATAATAAAAAAAGAAAGTAGTAAAGACTGATCTATACAAAAAACAGTAATATCAGGAGCATGGTTTATTATTTACAAACAGCATGATTTATTAAATATTGTATGTATATAAAGTATGTACATAAATTTTATACATAGCAAAAGGCGAAGTTGTTAGTTTATTAAAATAAACATTAATTTAGATACCAATGAAAAATTCAAACACCATACAGCAGCGTTTGATGATTACGACAATATATCTTCATGTTTAAAGTGATATTGATAAACAATAAATATTTTTCATACAAACTAATAATAAATAAGGCATTTTGCTTTTCACATTACATATAGAGTTTTTAAGCGGGATATTTGCGTTACATCCACTTTTGTATTTCGCTCTTTCGTTGATTAAACAATTTACAGAAAGCTACTTTATAATTTTAGTTTTTTTCTTTTTTTAATACAATATAATAGATCTATAATAAATTTATTTAGGTATTGACATTACAATTCTCTAATTCCGTTTATTAATATCGTACTATAAATATGTATAAAGCTGTCAAATGTACTATTTATGAGATCATTTTCCACTCCTGTATGGCGGAAGTCATGTCGCTATAAATTCAGCCGTTCCGCGCCACGACGATAATAATCAGATGACTTATCAAACTATATTAATAATAACGTTTAGTACTGTGTTCTATAATTGTAAAGAGAAATAAAATAATATTTGAAAAAATAAAATTGTATTTGTAGTTTTATTCGCATTAATAACATTCTAAAATCCATATAAACATTATCTAAGTAACGAAGTACAACTTATATTTTTCTGTGAAATCATAGAAGTCAATCATCAAAAGAAGTTCATCATCAAAATTAAATTAGGTAATATGAATGCCTTTACATCGTGACCTGTCTTGAAGTATTTTATTTTTTTTATTGATTGATGATAATAAATGGCAATATATAGTCTATAAAAAGTTTAATTGAACGAAGAATATACTTTTTATGTTTCGTATTTCTAGAGAGATTTCGATTTCTAGAGATATAGATCTCTAGAGATCGTCCATAATCGTTAATGCGTACGAAAACAGTTCAATGGGTATTTAAAAAAATGCATAATAATAAAATTTTTGAAACATAAAACTGATTTCAGTTGTAATGAATTTGTAAATTTGTATTATTGGTATAATTATTCTAATAATGAAATAAAGAATGTTTGAATTTAGAAGGATGTCTTTGAGATTATTTGGAACAAACGCTATGTGCCTTGTATTAAACAATAATAGTTTATAAAAAAAAATAAAAATAAATGTAGTGTCGACGTTCTGGGAACCCATCCTATTTTCCTGAAACTTGATAGTTTCCCATAGGACGCAGGTTTAATTCCTGCTTGTTTTGGTTTGACCCAGAATAACAATGAATATATGGCCTATACACTAAAATTTGTATTTTTATCTTGCAAGCGCTATAATTGAAAAAGAAATATTACATATCTTTCTCGCAAAGCCAAGATCTCCAAAGTATATACTCGCCCCCCTTTTGTAGTGCAGCTTGCCCTTCTAAAAATAAGATCACCTTCTAGGTTCTGTCATGAAAAATTTACATAAAAAAAAAATCATATTAAAAAGCTCAACCGCTTACACGTCGGCTTTGCTGTTAATAATTGTATTTGTTGTCGCGGACCATCTATCACCATCTCATAAACAACTTTAATCTGCTCCTGTCATATTAATGTATATAAATAAAAAAGTTGATATAAAGAAAACATAAATATTAAAACTAAGGGCAAGCCGATACCTAATAATATATTCTGCCATTGAATTATAAAGCTTTTTGTACACACTTTCAAAAGTTGACATATATATTTAAAAACAAAAAAATAATTAGGCAGTATTTATGAAAAAATATTAAATTATTCCAAAATAAAACATATTTTGCTTAAAAGGGTGGATATTATCATACCTTCGTGTAAAAAGCTTTCATCTCTCTTTAAAGCGGACTACTGCAATGTATTAATGGCAGCGCCTATAGCGAAAACCCGGTTTTATAAAAAAATCACTGAAGTCGGGTGTGTTGCCAATTTACTTTTTATGTTGTTATTAGAAATGTTTGATATTCTTAGTGGTCAATACCAAACAAAATAACCCACCTACTACCATTACTCAAATTTTCCAGAGCTTAAATAACTCTAACTTAAAACATTCAAGTTAAAACCAATAATGAGGTATCTTTGAACTAAGTACGTTATAAGATAACAACTTGGAAGTGGTTAGGTCAGGCCACATGTTGACGATAGGCATACGCCTTCATAGTCAACATGTGGCAGGTGACATAGGAAGTGGGATATCGACCTTATGAAGGCCTGGAATAGAAAAACAGGTTATCTTCAGCTTCATAGCTTGGACCATATTTGTTATATTTAAAAATGTAAATATTTAATTTAATGTGTTAATATTTTGTATGTTTTGTAAAACAACATTGAAAAAATCATTACAAATTACCCCGCAAATGAAATAGCCTATGAGAATATTTTTTTTGTATAGTCTATAAGTGAGCCAAACTTCAATATAGTATTGAAGCACTCAATCAAACTTTAAGTATGTTTATTTTTCATATTAAAAATTATAACATTTTTGAGCAGTAGGTACCTACAGTGATTTGATATATCTAAAAAAATTAAATACATAAAAAGCGAGTAAGAAGTCTGTGTGAACATTAAGAAATTTGTTAAATAACTATTTTGATCATGTTTTTACCAGAAGATAAGGCTTAAAATTATTGTTAAATTTAATAGCATTTTAGGTTTCGCATTTTAAATGGGAACACGATTCTTTTCTTTTAAAAGTGTCAGTGTTCAGTGTCTTGCTACATGATGAGATAATATGTATATATTTCCTTATAAAATTATTTTATAACAATTCACGCCTTGTTATCTTTTATTGATAAGGCTGCACTCTATGCCATGAAAACAAGAACGTCCAGATTTTTAATATTACGTAATTGTTCAGTAATCCGTATAGTAGTGACCTTTCAAAGAGATTCCTCTACGTAACACTTTCTGCAATCGCAAAGAATCTTGTACACCCGAGACGTTCAGGTTGCTTTTCTTTTTAGGTGACTGTAATATGAATAGTAACTGGCAATGCCCAAAAAAGAAATATTCTTAATATTATATTATTACGATGATAACTGCTGAAAGTTACGTATATAGGTAAAAGCCGTGAGGTTCACGAATGTTTAAATATATAACTTTGGTAATTAATTTACTTTATTTTTGAATGAAGAACATCCGTTAATATAATCATACATATAATAAAATATGAATAATAGCAAATATTATAACAACTATCAATAGAATATTAGACAGCGAGCACCGCGCTCTCTAATAAATCAACCAGATCGTCTGACTTGATCTTATCTGTCAGTCAGTCGTCGCATCCCGTCACTCGTCTGATTGACTCTTGCAAATGGATGAAAATGTGATAATGATTGTGAGAAAAAAATCTGAGGTTTGATTTAAAGGGCTTAAAAAACTTAGTAACAAAAAAAAAGTAATAACATTTTTTTTTATTCATTTTATTTCACAACTTAAATATAACTCGGGTTTCGTACACTTATGTGAAAAATATTATTTATTTTATTTGTATAAGCTCTTACTTGAATTTTGAGAGTTGTTTTTGATTTCTGAACACCATTTGTTTTAAGATTTAGGTGATTTAAAAAGTAAATAATTATATATTTGACGATAACGCGTTATTGCAGTATTGAATCAAAAATCTGTCCTTATATCAAAATACATAATATTATTAATTGTTTCGGAACATCTTGTTTGTTGTTAATTTGTATTTAATATTGTACTGACAATATATATATATATATATATATATATATATATATATATATATATATATATATACATACAATGTATACACAATGGAAGAGAAAGTTTGTTTAAGTTCTAGATCAAACCTGAAGTTTGATTTGAAGCTTTGATGTGTTGTTATTTGGTTAACAGAAGAGATTTCCATATTGAGGTCCGAATTTATTAAAGCCATTACTCAGAATCGGAGCAAAGCATGAGTTAGTTATTTTCGCGAAGGTTATTTTATATAAGTTGAAATACATATAACAACGTTATTTATATAAACTTTTATCAAAAGTTCAATTACTCTTACAACGCCTTACTTACTAATTTTAATAGTTTCCGTAAAGCTCATATCATATCAGACTATCATTAGTGGTGACAGAATGTTTGAGTACGTTTTTTACTAATTTATACAAAGCTTGAAGATGATGTAATATTACCTTTTAAATGCGATATAGAAATGCATAGATTCTCCTCCTAATTTTAATATTAAATTACACATTCTTATACTTTATTGAAAATAATGAAATCCACATAAATAATTCCTTTCTTAAAACCATTATTTCGAGTTAGAGGATTTGTTTTTCTAAAAAGATTCTCCAAGTTCGCAATATTTATTAGATTAATAACATACCGTCAACGTCAATGTATTCATGTTATTAGCTGAAAAAAAAAATGTTTTAAAATGTTCGAAAAAGATACGAATGAAAGAGAAAATAATGTGTAAGTTTAACTTTGACAGAAAAAAATCTAAAATTGTCAAATATAAATTTTAGAGCGGCTTTTAAAAGATTTTTTCTAAATTGCTTTTAGGTAATATTTCAATTAATACTATTAAAAATATAGTTTAACAAATACAAAACCAACAAAATTTACAAGAGTGTTATTGAAACATGGAAATGTTCACAACAGAAAATTGAATTGAATTGTAAAATGTTTATTTTAGGCCGAGGTATTAGCTGGAATAAAATTGGATTGTTGCCAATCCATTCTATTTGTATCGCATAAAGTTTACTTAAAAAGGCATAGCGTACATGGATATCGGTAGCTATCTATTTAATTATTTCCAGTCTTTCGTTAAAAGTGAATACTTTTATATATTTTTATACTTAAACTTTGGTGAACCATGGCTATTATATTTATATGTACCCGGTTGTATTCACGTAGAAATTAAATCGGAATGTGCCCGACTAGTTTCGAACCCATTCGGGGTCCTTAATCATGAGCTCTGAGCCGGGTCAATATAAATATAATACTTTGTATATATAAAAATCTAGGGCTAGGGAATAATGAAAGGCTTTTTATGTAGATCACACACCCAAATCGTACCTCACAGGACGTTGCGTTTTTAACCTCTATTGTGTTCTAAAAACTTTCAAACTTATTAATGGTATTATGTATTATTTAATTTGACTACGTCTGTCATTACTCGCACTCTATTATCCATCTGATGTAAGTGTTAGAGAATAGTTGATTTGATTTTCCTGTACGTTAATCTTGTTATCTTTTACGGGTATTTTAAACTTACTTTAATACTATATATTTTAATTTTAATTGTTATGAAATCTTATTTATTTTTCTATATTACTATATTGTAAAATGTGTATATTATTAAAGCCTGAGCAAGAAAAAGTGAGCAAAGAGCAAATCTAATAGATTCGATGCTAGTGAAAAAAATATGGATATTTGTATTGGGTATGTATGTACTTACGTAGAGATCGATTCTAAAGCGATTTTGATGGAACTTTGGTTTTTTGTCGGTGAAATATAGTGTCATAACGAGTAACATAGGTTGCTCTTTAGCAATAAGGCCGCCTTTTCTACTAGCTTATTTTATTTGTTATTATTTTTATATATTCCTTTTTGTTTGTTATGGTACAATAAAGCATATCGTATCGTATCGTAACATAGGGCCAAGGAAAAATCCTAACACTCAAGATAACACTTTTAAAAAAACCGTAGCTAATGAACGGTCAAACCTAACCTTAAAAATATTAAAAAACTTTTTGTTGTTATTAAGCATCTTTTTTATATTAGAAGAACTTCAAAGGTCACGTGATAATTATATACGCCCTCCCCTGTTTGTACAGTTTTTAGAGCAGAGCAAGGCTAGTATCTTATTTTATTGTTTGTTTGCTATAATAATATTAAAACTACACAACTGTTTGTGCTTTAAATTTACTTGAACATGATATCTTAGTTATTTAAAAAAATATATATAACCTCTATATATTTCTTTATATTCGTCTCTACCTTTTGCATTAACAAAGTTTAGGTATTAATTCATTGTTAATGTGTCTGAATTTTCTCTTAAAGTGCACATAGCTGCCTGTAACAAAGCCTTTTAAAAGAATCTATTTGTTATATTTTTGACTTTTTATTTCATAGCCTTTAAAAGATTTTAAAATTATATTTAGTTATTTTTTCATTTCCATTTTTTAAATAAGTATAGATAATAGGTGTAAATCTCAGATAATGAACGAAAAAATAAAATCTTAAAGCTATGTGAAAGAAGTCAAACATGAAAGTCTAATAAGCGAAGCATAATTGTCTCCTAAAATTTGTATAAACAACTCGATTTTGACTTCCTATCCTTTATTGAAAGCAATATTGATTAAGTAAAAGCTTTTCCAAAACTCTCTAACGATTCATTCTTTGAATAGTTCGACTCTATACCAGTTTTCCTTTTAAACCAATTACAGTATTCAATATATTTATAATTACTAATACTTTTAATAAAAAAGGAAGCACAAGTAGATAAATACCGCCGCCAACTGTCCTCACAATGTCTGAGGTTACACATTCAAATAATTTTATAAACAAACAATGTATTAGTCAAATGTAATCTATGTCATATTCGGTTTGAGCCAATAAAAGACCTACTCTTTCTATAAATTGTTTTTTTCTTCTTTCTTATTCTGCCGGTAACTGGAAGAGATGTCTTTGAAGAAATAAGTTATCCTATGTACAAAAATTATGATTTAAGTTATTGTTGTAAATATGCGTACATAAATAAATAAATAAAAATAAGTCTGTCTGATTTTGAGCTAATTTGCGTTGCCTTTAGAAACAGCACATTATGCTTTGGCAAGAGCGAAATGTTGAAATTTACTAATTGCACTTACGTTCTCTTGAGAAATAAGTTAATATATGTTAAAACGTGGAAATGCGGGAGCTGTAGAATTAGTTTATGCTTTAAAGACATAGTCTGCTAGAATTTTCTTCGTCTTTATATTTTCATAAAATCTAGAAACTGCTGAACCAGCTGAAGTCTCGTTTTCACTGTTGAGGCTTAGGAAGTTATAATATAGTTGTGACATTGGGGGATGAAAGTTTGTATTGAAACAGTTTTTTTTTTATTCCAGGACTATGAAAGTTCTAATAATTAAACGAATCAGAAAAAAATTGTCTTAAAATTTATAAAAGTAAATAAAAGTAGTATAAAAGTTTGTTGGTGTAGATGTTTCTTATAAACTATATCAAAATTATTATAAATTTAATTAGGAAGTTTTATTAGGCACGCAATAAGAAGTTGAAACGCATCAAACCTTTCATGAAAATGTTATTTAATTCCAGTTGTTGATCAATGCTTAATTGAAAGTAACCATTGATATTTTCTATGTCCGCCGATATTCTAGAGCACAGAGTTTGAACGGCTCTCAATATTCGAAATGCAAAATGAATGTTATTGGTTTTACAGTGAAACATAATTGATAACGGTAGAGTGCGCGTTATTTTACAAGAGTTTTAATATAGTAATTTAATAAAAAATGCAAACCCTTTCAATTAGACAAAAACAGAGAATTAATATTACGGTTAGATTTTATGTTTCCCTTAGCTACTAAGATTGAAGTGATCCCATCTACAATTTCTCTTTTCTGGAACACATGGAATATACTTTTAGATAAGTATCTTCTTCTTAGTTTTTTTTTCAATATTACGATCATTTTAGGATTATTTATGTAGGATATCCATTTATTTCAAGGTTGTCGTATTTTTCAAATATTATTAAATATAGTATAATTACTATATTCAATATTATTTTAATAGAAAAATTAACAAGTCATGAGAAAAGTGAGGTTATCGGTGTAAATTTAATAAAAAATACACGAAATCCATACTAGTATTTGCAGATGGTCTCGTCATACGGACTCGTAACCCCAAAGAATGTCAGGTACTTTTAATGAAGTCAAGGATTTCTGTACATGGCCTGACGGACTGAGAAAACCCTGAAAATGCCACTATCTGTGTCCGGATAGACGGAATATCAAATATACCACAATTACAGTACAGCTCAGAAAGTCAATTGCCCATAAAAGTCACCCCTTTTTTAGGTCAGTAACAGGTAATATGAGGTTGTGTTTGTTTCACGTTTTTCCATTTATATTTTGAGTATATGACTTATAAAATTATCAGTATTATTACGTACAAATTTAAAATTTTATAAATATATTATCCGTTGATCTTGATTAAATATATTAAATTCAACCCTTTTTAATCTTTCAAATCAAATTCCTACTCATATCGGTTTATGTTTCATTCTATACTTATTGAAATTTAAACAAGCTTCATATGGCTAAACATGTTTATAGATATTTTCAAACATTAATATCGGTTGTGGCATCTTTTCAATGTTTATCTAGATTAAAAATTGCAATGTTAAAAAAAATAGTTAGGATTTTGGAAAAATCGTAATAGATGTCACCACAGTCCCGATAAAGACATTCGTCTCATATGTGAAGAATGATTAATTCCCAGAGTCTGACAGCGATACGGTAGCTCAATTGGTAGAGCGACGGGACTATTTTCTAGTGGTCGTGGGTTCGGATACGTGCCCGTATCGCTAAATTTTTCAGTCCTTATTTTTTTTAATATTTGTATCTAATTATTTAAACCATTGTTTTATTTTTGGCTTCCGGAAATAATTTACAAAAAAAAACATGCTGACAGCACACATTAAGAAATAGTAATGTTTTTTTTGTCTTAAAATATTTATATTTCATAAAAAAATACTTTATGTTATTATTCATCTAGAAAAGATTTTTGTATCAGAGAAAATATGAAAACATGTTTGTTAAGATTTTGTTACTGGCTTTAAATTTCGCTGATGATGATAATGCCCATGAAATAATTCTTCAAATAAAGATTTTGTTAATACCATTAAAAAATACCAATACCATTAAAAAATATCATGACTTTAATAAAATTTGTTTTGAAATCATAAGTGGGGCTCGTATCCTATCCATTAAGATAGAAAATTCTTATTCGAGTGTAAGTTCGCAGTTATTCCAAAGAATTAATATCCGGGTATTTAAATATTACCGCGTCTTAATTAAGTATATTACTATATTCAGCACGTTAAACTTAAGTTAAGGTCTACTCTGATAAAAGTTTAATTGCAATAAAGCTTCGGTGTTTAATAAAAACGACTTTTTAACATTAATTCACATTTTATAAAATATTTTTACTACATCACAATAAAGTTTACATATCATCCAAATGTTTCTTAAAATCTAAAGGAGCAACAACAAGCGCTTTTGTCAAAAAAAGTTGAGACCGCCGAGTTTCAGGCCAGAACCCACTTTTTGTTGCCACTTTTACTCTCAAAGCTGGACGGCGTAGTTACCGACAAAACCACTGTGGTCAGAAAGCAACGTACACCAAGATGCTGTATGACCATTAAAGTGGTAACCATTGTTTACTAAATGAGGTAAGAAAAGCCGCTTTTACTCATATTGGCAGGATAAATAAAATTATAAAAAATTGTACTATTTTCCATGTGATTATGTGTTTCATATGATTTTTTTAAACAAGACTATTAACTTAAAGAGATATATGTTTGTACGCACATAACTAAAAACCTAAGAAACCAGAGATTTAAAAAATATTTCTTACATAATTTTTTTATAAAATATAAATTAATAGAATAATTAATTTTATAATATTATAACAATTTTACTTAAATGGAATGATAATTATAAAAAAACCGATTTTTTTATGTATAAGGTTACATTATTTCATTATATTCCTCTAAATATATTTTTAATTGTTTTTTTCAGTTATTGAAAAGCAAACCAACTATTTTTTTCTCGAAAAATAGATTTTGTTTTATTTTTAAATTATACACAGATTTGTCTCTAGTAAGAATAAATTATATTACAATTAATTTTGATGCAATACATGTTGAAGAAATTAATAGTTCAAATAAAGTAATTTAGCAATGAATGTGCTTTGAATTTTAACACGTTCATTTAAATTTATAAATCAATGTGCTTGTATTAACATAATTTAAGTTAATATCATTTCGACTATATCAAGGGAACCTAATTAGTTGAAAGCCTTTAAAATTAATTTTCTTATTATAATAATATTATAAATATGTACAAGATTTTTACTAATTTTAAAGCCTTTTCCGGAGCAAACAGAATTATTTTAAACTTATGACTATAAGTGTAAAATAATATTGTTCGCTCATTCAGTTGAAATTATATATATTAATTCATGACTTAAAAGATGTCTGATTAAAAATTATTATCACTATTGAATAATTAAATTCTGAAAGTAAATAAAGAGATTAATTTAAACTCATTACATGTAATTAATTGCAGTATATGGTTACAACTAATTGGTGTTATCGTGTTATGTATGACTGTTGTATATAATTTTATCTTTTGTTTAAAACTTAGCTTTATAGCTTTGCTCCCTGCACTAGTTAATTAGTATTCAGTGTAAGACTTGTTATAACTTGGAAGATTGATATCCAACCTTACGTTATGAAAATATATTTTTTAAGATATAAGACAATTATTATCAAATAGTATTCATAATAGTATATATATATATATATATATATATATATATATATATATATATATATATATATATATATATATATATATACAGCATCGATTTCTAAATGCCATTATTTTATGTCTAAAAATAACTTATTTTTATAGTATTTGATTGTTGCGTAAATTGCATGAACGATCTTGATGAAATTTTATTTGTATTATTGCCTAAGGCGGCATATAGGATACATTTTATTTCTTTCTCTATTAAAATTTTAGCACAATAAATCTTATTTAATTTTACATATTAAACTAAAAAACATATTCGAGTCGCGCTGGCGATGTAGGTGGGTAGCCACCTAATAGCCACTTCCTGATATTTGTAGCTGGGAAATATCTTAAAAAGGAAAAATTTCCCTCCATTTTTTTTTTGGGTTGGTATGGGAGTCTTCTTCCCTTCTGTTCGCTGCCGATCCTTGTAAATATTTCCGGGAAATGGAATAGGAATTTTTAACTTTTTTTGATTTTTATCACAAGTTTATTGTTAGAAGTTAGTTTGTCTCTAGCTACCCTACATAACAATAGAGTTTAAAAATATTTTTAAAAATTTAGCTATGTTATTGTTATCATATATATTTTTTAATAAATATAGGTTGAAAATTTAATTAATAATAGAAAATATAATATGGTTTTAAGATAATATCATTAGCGATGGGTCATTCGAAAATAAATTACCGGACTCATTCTTCGAGAAATTCATTAATTAACATGTAAAAAAAAAAGGAATTAGTACATCCGAATCATATTACTATTTTGCCGAAAATTTAATTTTAAAACCTTTTTTGAATTTAGTATATAGTAAGTTAAAAAACTTTAAAGTATTTATACTGCAAAATTTTGAACTTCTATTATAATTTATTATTAAAAAATTAATATGGTGCCTCAAATAAATATTTTACTAATCATTATAATAAAACGAAGTTAAATACATATGATCATATATTATATAACAAATATTGTTGTTTTCCTCGCACCACATGTAAAATTCGTGAATCGCGAGAACATCAAAATTCACACTTTTTCTATTTTTGCAATACTAAATAAAAATATATATATTTTTTTACACTTGAGAACATTCCACCTGATGGGAAGTGTAAATGCAGTCGTAAGTCTAATAGTACGTTATCTGAAATTACTTTGGGCAAATGGCATGTTTGAAGCCTTATCAATTGCACGCTTTGGGATTATACACTTAAGTGAAGGTAGGAATAAAGTTGACTTAGTGCTTTCCTATGGAAACATAGTAGTAGATAATGTACGTCAAAGTGAACCTCCGGTCTTTAGATGGTAGCACTCAAATAATAAATACTATGGAGAATGCCGAGCACTCGTCTTTGAAGAAAGAAATACAGACGTGAAAGCCTTTATATTTCTACAATATATATAAATATATTGTAGAAATGTATAAGCTTTTAATAACAGTATATAGGCCTTTTATTATTATTATTAAATTTAATATTATTAATATTCGATGCTCGTTTCAAACGTTGAGCTTTACAGTTTCAGTCAACATTATAAACCAGTTGGGGCTTACGTTAATTAAGCAATAGTCAACAACTATGTTTTAAAACAGTTTTCATTTTTAATGACTGTCAACTGTCAACAGCCTCAAATTGCTCCGAATATAAATAATTCTAAGTTTCATTTCAATCAGATTTTCATTGAACTGTAGAAAAATAACATTTATCAAGTGAACACTTGATGTACTTATGTATAATATATTTTTTCAAAAATAAGTGGGTATTGAAGACAAAGTATATATATATAACCAGTGAACGGGAAATAAAAGGACTAATGGAATTATAGATAAAAGAAGGATCGTTATATTTATAATCTACAAATCATAAACATTATCTAGCGAACTTAATTAACATTATATCGATAACAATTGATTGATTGATTGATTGATTATAACAAATAGTTGAAATAATTTATAACAGTGTTAACAATCTGAACTTGACGGTAGTTGTAAAAAAATATAAAACCTCCTGGTGATCAATAAATGATCGACTTTTTCGTCGTTATAAGTAAGTGAAGCTTTGGTAGGTACGTGTGTGGAACGTCTGCTGTTTAACGGTAAGACTAGACTCAAAATTTCGGTACATTAGTGGAGAGTAACTGTTAAATCGTTATAAGAATGGTATATCACTACAAGTCAGTTTTTAACTTTTGTGGGATTGTCGTTCTTAAATATTGTTTGTATTTCCTTTGTAAAAAAAAAATAAAAAACAATTAATGTATTTCTTG
The DNA here is from genome assembly GCA_963555665.1 of Dircenna loreta. Classification (NCBI taxonomy): domain Eukaryota; kingdom Metazoa; phylum Arthropoda; class Insecta; order Lepidoptera; family Nymphalidae; genus Dircenna; species Dircenna loreta. Next base: position 6,601,290 of record OY743093.1, on the reverse strand, counting down.
TACTGGTCTTTGTTTTTATTAAAAAATTAATAAAAAAACCTAAAGTAAAAATAGCAATACAATATTTATAAATACGACCTTTACAGCATTGGTCAAACATTATAAGTATATCCAGAACATTTATTATATATAATAATGGAGCATGGAATTATAACATACCGTCGTCGATTTCTAAACATATCAGTTGAATCATTGTCCGACGTAACTTATTTGAATCAATGGAATCAATCAAACAAAAGCTTGCCAGATTTATCTATCAGGGATGATGGATTCAATAAAGATATTACGACTTAAAAGACATTTGTTGAAAATTACTAAAATAAATTGAAAAACTTACATTGATACATGTCCAAGTAGTCAAATAAAGACTTTTGCAGTATTAAAAGACATAAAATATTACATTGTTGGTTCAGTTAACCTTAATTTAAATCACGTTCACAGTAAATATGGTACCGATCCAAGATCCCCAGTCGTTTTTGATGTCGCTCTTTAAAAACTCTCTGACGCATATTATTAACACACCCATATTTTTTAATAAAACAAAAACTGCAATAAATGTGTATCAATATAGACGAATAATGATCACAGGAAATTAAGATTTTGGTCTTATATCATGTTAAATGTTATTACATATTAAATAATATAAATAACAATTTAAAAGTAATGTCATCAACTACAATAAGGAATTAAGACATGTCCTTTTATAATTTACATTTACAATGTAGTAATATTATTGATAAAATTAAGATTTTCTTTACTATGTAAAAAAATACAAAGTAATGCGTTGTTATATAATATTCAACTGAGGTGAGGAGCTAATTTAATTTCTTTTTTATGTTCATTAAAAAATAAATTGTTTAAGCTTTATTTAATCAAACAAAATCTAATCTGAGAAATTAAATTAATTATTATTAAAGCGTTATTCTATGTAAGCTAATTTATATTCATACATTTAGTCTATCTTTATACAAGACTATTTTTTAAATAATATTTTTTAAATAAAAGCAAGCCTTCGCAAAAATATCCTAAAAGTAACTTACTTATATAATTGTTAATATATGGGCGGGCGAAAGTTAAATTTTACAATATTCAACCAAATGCTTAACTGAATAACAATAATATTAACTTACTTTATAAATACGAAACTTCTACTATGATTTTATTATTTATATGTTTAATATTTCTATATGTTCACAGTCAACACGTGTTCGTATTTTGATATTTATGTAAAAATATATAAAGAAAAAAAAATAATAAAGTGTAGTATATAATAGTAATTGCAGATTTAATAGAAACGAAAGTAAGCCTAGTTTTTATTGTTGATAAGTTGATAAAATAAAAAGAATAATTCACAAGCAAAAAAAAAAACTCATATTTTTTTATACATTTACAAAAATAAAATGAGATAAAATTAAGATAACAGGCAAATAACTTCAACATTATTTTTTCGAATATTATAAATGCGCATTAGATTTGTCTAGTGATTGGACATAACATGACCATTTTTTAAACTATACCGCGCGAGGTGGCCTCCTGGAAAATATATATTACCCACAATCTCAACAAAAATAAATATAGGGCACAAATAGTATCTCTTTGCTCTTACTTGATACTATATGTTATTGAAGCCCTATAAAGAATAAAATTCAATCACTGGTTAGAATATGTCATTTAAAATTGAAGCCAATTGAAAGCATTCCATAGTGATCGAATAGAAAAGATCTTTAGGATGAAGACATCATAACGCGTCTAACATTGGTTAAAAACAACAATTAATACTAAAAATCTATAGTAATATTACTAAATGCAAATATATTTTGTGTTTAATGTTCTTTAGAAACCTGTACAGATATTTTTATAAGCGCCAGTTGAAATATTAATGATTTTGACCTTTTTAAGAGATAGAGATAATAAACTTAATTAACTTCAAGTTAATCTATAGTTGTACTTTGAGTTTAATAGTTTTGGTATTGGTTGGTTGATTATTATGTAGAATAAATATAGTTCTCCAAAATAATAGGAAATGTAACATGGTAATAAATTTTAAGACAATACTATAAAATTAAGATCATTACAGGGTTTAAAATATATTTTTTACCAGATACAATAAATTGGATTCAGTACTTTAAAAAAGTTACTATGTGGCATCCAACTGACCAAAATACAATGGGTGGTACCTCCTATGGGATGTAATTTAAAGCTAAGCTGTATAACAAGACTTGTTTTAAATTTATACTTATTTTACCAACCGGTAACTAACTTCATTATTGCCGAGTATTAAAGTAAAATGTAAAAATTAAAGTGAATTCATAATTTAAGCAGAATAAAATATTGCTTTTCACTAAGTCTAGGTAACTTTGAATAAAACAAACGATAGTTAGTTTTTAAATTGAGATCTAGTCAGTTAATCTATAAGAAATAATAAAATAATTTTACCTGTACAACATGATGTTGGCTCCAATTAACATAATATAAAGGTTTTTGGATAAATATTCCACACATTATTTTATTTAAATACAGGACTAATTTAAGGATACGATTTTAAGTAGTAGAAAGCTTAGATTTGATTGAATTATAGAGTTCCGTTTACCGGATTTTGGCAACATAGATTGTATTTCAATGATAATATGTTTTATAATCGCTACTACATTTTATTATTAACCATAATTTATTCCTTAAAAAACACAATATTTATAGAAAATAAAACATTTTCAACAATCCCATTTCATTTTAAAACTGCATCAATAAATCCGGACAATTATTAAAATGCGAGTCTCATACTACGGGGACTCGAAAGCGCGGATTAATGTTTTTCAGAATCATAAATATTTAATCGGGAATCCTTTCGGTTGGTTACGCATCTCAAATGGTATTTTTTGTTTGTTTTTATAGAATAAATTGATTTTATTGCTTTACATTTATTAGATATAATATAAGTGTGTGTGTAATATAATATTGTACTATATTATATTATATTATCCTGTACTGTACTATACCTAAATACCCACTTTCATATTTCGTGTCTTCTACCCAAAGGTTGCCTGGAAAAGATTGCTCTTTAGCAATAGGGCCGCCTTTTGTACTAGCTTATCTTTTATGTGTTATTGTTTTTTTATATATATATTTTTTGTTTGTTCTGGTACAATAAAGCATATCGTATCGTAAGTATAATCACAATCACAGAATGCTTTAAACTTTTTCCTACAAACAATACAAAAAAATTATAGCAAAATGTTCAAAAGTGAGGCTTAAGCACCTTTTTTTAAATGTAACAAGTTGTGACCCGTGATCATAACGGCATCTTAAACTTTGACATTATTCTTTAAAAAATACGTAGAGAAAATTTATTAAATAATTATTTTGCCTCCTCCAACAAAAATATATATATTTTTAGAATATTTTGATAAACTACCTAATAATAAAACCTAGCATGCAAACCTATCTTAAAAAAAAAAATGAAATTGTAGTTCAAATTATATTTACATTTCAATCCTTTCCCGCTGCTGAGGTCAAGGTTTCTGTATTTATTTACTTCACTGTTTTCGGTTGGTATTTTTGACGTTTCTGCATATTTATCTAGCGAATACAAAGTGCCAGATCCACTGATGGTATTTCAGATTGGATATCGACCTGATTATATAACGATGGTTTAAAGAAGAGATATTCCTTGCAGTCTGAGCTAGTTACAAAGATAGTAATACGTAGCAAGTTGTTTTATTACATTTTACTGTATCAGAGAGTGAATCAGGCTTTGAATGTCGGTCATTAATACCTTTTATTGTGCCTTCAATCTTAAATTACCCATTTAATGATATATTGTCATAAAGTAGGGTTTAAATATATGTCATCTTGCATTTACATAATTTTGTGTCCAGCCTTATAATAATAATATGAAACTAGTGTTAAGAAAAGCTATTTAGCAAAGTTTCTAGCAAAAGATAATTTCACATATATTACCAATATATAACATGCATTAACCTACTTTGTGTTAACCGCATACAATAATTAATTACATCTAATGAGTTTAAATCAATCTCTATATCGGCTTTCACGCTGTATTATTCACACTGAAATAATAGCTCCTAGCTGGACATCTATTAATATTATATATTAAATTTAATATGTTATTTTTGAATTATAATAAAATCCGAAATCTAATTTATGGTATCTAAATTGTCTAAATTGATAAATTCGTATAAAGTATGTAGTGACGTTCCAATAAATTACGTATTCAGCAGCGCACAGCCGAGCGCAGCGTTTATCACGCGTAAGACTGTTTATTAGACAGAGACCGCAAAGCACTTGGGAACCGGAAATTGTATCATATTTACTGTTTTCGTGATTTTAATCAATGTCAAATAAATAACCAACGATGCTATTTAACATTCATATGTAAGTAAAACCACAAAGATTTATAAATTTTATAGAACGCTGTAAAATATAAAGCATACTAATTAGTAAATTATAAGATTTCCATTGTTACATTTTATTTACATTGCGGAGTATTTAAATACAGCTATACTCATTCCTATACGAGAGGAAATTGTTTTTTTTATGTATATATATATATCTTTTTATATATATTATTTATGTTTATATAAACAAAAACTTTTTATCGTGAAATATCTTGGTAGCAGTTGGAAGAGGTAGCTTACAAAATAATTCTTATGCTCACATAATGTTCTCTTATGGCTTTTTGAATTTTTGAAGCCTAACAGACATAGCCTCCTATATTAATAAAAATATGTTTAACATGGCCAAGCATAAATAAATATAATAATATAGTTTAAAAACTATTGAAACCTTAATTTTAGTTATCATTCTTTACTGCAAAAGTTGAAAACGTTAATTAAAACGGTTTCAACTTTTTTTGAAAGTTGACTATTACTAAAAGAAAAAATAGTGAAAGAATACTCATCAAAGAAAAAATAGTTATAGAAAATCAGATTTTTTTTCAAACAAGCTTAATAGGAAAATATTTAATATAGGGTGCCCACACTGTCAAAAGCGGCAAGAGACACCTTAAATCACGACACTGTTACTCATAAATCTGGAGGTAATAGGTGCTTTCGTACTAAAACATGTACACTGACCACTGCATAGTCCATATTATAATTTCTGTACATCACAAAATTACTTTCATACTTCATTGCGGTCTCTCAAAATATTATTAAATTTTCAAATTGCAACATGATCACCCTCTTTAAAGAATGCATAAGTTGTATCATCTAACGATGTTAGTTCCTGCCTTAACAAATAAATAACTATGGCACTAATATCTGTTCTCGAAAGCACAAATTCTTTGATTACTTCAATCACGATTAAGCACTGAACCAATGTTTTGATTTTCGTGCTTCTTTTGTACAAGTACGATACAAATAAATAAGAGATAGTAATAGAAAAAATAACCAACAATGACAAAAAAATAACTTAAGATTTAACGAATGAAGTTTCATTTCGAATAGCGATATAATTTTAAATGACACGCGTAACCTTCATGGAAATTAATGACTGGCAACGAAACATCACCGCGGCACGCCGCACGCTTCTTTGTAAAGAACAATCGACGCGGGAGGTAAAATAAAAACAAATAGTGGTGAAGAATATCAACGATAATTTAATTTACTTTAATTCTAATAAAAAGGAACTAAGGGTCTATACCCTTAGTTGACCTTCGCAAATATTTACAATTTACAATAGTACGTATAGACGTACTATTGTTTACTTTGTTGGAATAAGCAAAGTGATGCGTATATATTGATATCAGAAAAGATGATACATCCTCCGTAAAGTTTGTATTGAGGTAAAACGTAAGACTTTATTTTCATTTGTGTAGGATATTTTGACACAATACCAGATGAAGAACGATATAAACGTACTGCGGCTTTGTATCTATCAATCTTTCAGAGATACACTATTTAAGGACAGTTTTTCATAAATACATTTAATAAATTCAATGTGCATCTATTTTTATTACGTGATTAGCTAATTATTAGGTTTTCCTATCAAATTGATTGCGATAGTTCTAGACATTCGTAAATTGCACATTTTATACGACGGACGGTTGTGACGGACTTGTGACAGACGGTGGTGAAAATTGTGATGACAATAAAGAAATACCCGGATAAGTTTATTGAGTGGTTTCCTTTAGACCACGGCACGTTTGGAAACCTCAAAATTTTAATGACAATTAGAGAATTGACCTTACTTACTTCGAAAAATATGGTATCAAAATAGACCCCCCTCCATTTGACACAAGTGATCACTGGGATGATCCAAAGTGGAAAAGATAGAAATAAATATATACATTAATTATTGGATAATCTGAGAAATTATTTTCACAATAAGAAACAGTGTATAAGATGAACTAAATTTACACATTAATAATTTTGCTTGATACTTTTCTGTTATGAGAAAACTAACAAACATGTTTAATAAAATTGTTATTTTTCAAATTCAATAAAAAAATGTAGTAAAATAAGTAGATAAGCTGAGTGCTAAAGTTATAAAAAAATATTTAACTTAAACAAGACTTTTTTTCTGGGGGAACTTCTTTATATGTCTTAAAAAAATTAAGTATAGGAATTTTACGCTACCACAAACTTTTCCATTTGTATGAAAGTTAAGAAATGTAAAACAAAATTGTCAAATATCGAGCACGAAATATTTATTTAGTGTTTATTTTAATAACATCCTATTTAATATTTATCTGAATTTTAAAATTATACCGTGATATTTTACAATCTTACTTATAATTACGTAGTCTTCTATTGTAAAAAAAGATATCTTTGTAAATAATAAATTATCTTTGAGAACAGTGACAGGTGTTTTAATACGAATAAAGCTTACCCGAGTTGGTATATATTTTAAAGACCTTTAAAGCCACTTTAATCATTTTTTACCTACTAAATTTCAAAAACATTTATAAATGCAACACAAAGAGCCATTACATGAGTAACAATACTGACAGAAACCGGTGCTGTTATTTTATAATCTTGACATATATTATTCGTGATTTTTTAAAAATATTGTAAGTGAAACCATTTTGGATATAATAAATAATAATTACTTATTCGTAAGTCCACAATAAAATGAAACAACACATGCGTGCTTAGAGTTGCTTAACCGCCGGTTAAATTACATTTAATAATATTAAATTTAAGCATTTAATTGATAGTTTTTTGACTGCGACTCAGTGTGTTTCCAAATACCAAATCTCGTGAATCAATTTTGAAATAAACATTAAGATTAATGTAAAGCCGATAATTGTCATCTTCATTTTCTTATGTTATGTCTTTCTTACATGTCTAGAAGATTAGAAATATGGAAGATAGTATGTTTTTATATGAAACAGACTTCTTAAAGCTACAATGCAAAAGAGAATTTGTGAAAGTTAGTCTTGTTTTGAACATTTTAATTCCCATATAGTAGTACAAAGGAGACTTACACAGCTTACAAAATAATTATTCTTGGGCATAATTTATTAGTATTCTTAACCTCATTTTTGTTATATTTGTATTAATTTTACTAATTTATTTATTTTTAATTTAATTTACTATTTTTTGTTAGTTTCAGAATAATGTTTACTTACTTGTTTTACTTTAATATTGTTTTATTTAAATATTTGTTCCAATAGCCTTTAAAATATAAAGATACAAATTTCTCCTTAAGTTACAAACACTGTATCTTCTACGAGTAGGTTGTGAAATTATGAAAGAGTTTTTATTCTACTATATTTGCTTGGGGACAAACTATTCTTTAGACTTTACGGACAGTAAAATTTAAAAAGGTATTTTTTAAGGTATTTTTTTTTAAAATAGTATTCACGCAATGGCTATATGGCATATTTAAACATAATATTCTAAAGTTAGTCTTAGTGAATGCATATAGAGTACATACTTACTTATTTAGAACTCAAGACGGCTAACAGATTATCTATATTTAAAAGTATAAAAGTAAAAAAAAAGTAATAGGAATAAATTCTGTATTTAAAAATTGTTATAAACTGTAAATAATATTTAAAATAGAATTATAATTCATTAGTAGCTACTGAGGTTTGTTTTGAGCCGCGTTACATTAAATTATTTTATTTGATGACGTTCTAATGAGTATCTCAATCTAATGAGAAATCATAATTATCATTTTCGTCTTTTGTTATATATTCCAACTAACCGCCGTTTGTTTAATGAAGTCGTTTGTACATTGTTTGTTTTCTTCGACGCTTCGATCGATACATTATGTGTGTACATTATTTAACAAACAGGATAAAGCCGGTATATTTGTACTGGATATTTCAGATTGAAAATATTTGATGAACTGATTCGATATTGATGGTTAATGGAAGATGGATATGTGACATTATTTTTAAGGTATTTCGGAGAATCATTGTCTTCACGATAGCTCATTGTGGGCTTCAGTAGGGATCCGGGCGAGAAATCAAACTCTTTGTTGGTTACACAGATAACTTTTATTACATGAAGTAGATGGTTCAAAACATAGTATCTTACTCAAATCACTCTTGCTTTTAGAATGGATTGAACGGTAATGTATCTTGAATTCAGGGTGCATGTCCTTTTATTACCGTCCTTTTATTACCGAGAGTATACTTTCTAATCTAGGCCCTGTACAAGTCACTATGACGTTTGTGTATCGTTGATATTCCATACTATAGACCCGTTGTACCCGTTATTACATAGTATGTAAATAACTCTTAAATTATGACAAACCTTACAATAAATACCAATGAACCAGTGTCAGAAGCAAAACTATCAAACTATGCTTCCTGTAAAAGATATAATCACATCAATCAATCACATCCTAATACACGATAACATATTTTGTAGTAGCCATGTACCCTAACTTTTTACATCTAATGAGTCTGAGTCTCTTTATTTATTAGCTTTCATAAATTTTTAAATGCACAATGATCCGAAATTCTCACTGTAGGTACATTCAATAATACCTGCATTAATGTCGATGATTACGTTCATTTTTTAATGGGTTATTTATTTTTATGAATAACATAAAACCAAAGTCTTAGTATAAGGGAAGAATTTTGAGTCATCTATATTTACGAGTAAATATTCAGAATCTCTAGTGTGTGGTGTATTGATACATAATGTATTCAGCAGTGAACAGCTGAGCGCGGCGTAGATAACTCTTGGACTGATTAGTGGAGATGGACCGCAAATTATTTGTCGGTAATTATCGGTATCGAATTAGCTGTGGTATTGGTAATTTTTTTTTATGTCAACTGAATTACCGACTAACTTATTTTACGTTTATAAATACTGGAAAGCGCTTCAAATCTGTTTAATTTTATGTAAGAATTCAATATACTATTCTTACTATTTATTAACATATTAAAGATAAAATAATGTATAAATGTAATACCTATTTATATTAAAAAATATATATATAACAACTTTATTTATCTACATGAAAGGGAAAATTGTATTTTGCTTATGATAATTTTCTGACTTATATCCTATGACTAAAAAGTTATTAATAATGTTATATTTTAAATAATATAATTAAATAACTTTTGTGTATTGAAATTGTCGGATGTTGTGTGCTTATATTCCATTCAGGTGACATTACTAAATCATGAGATGGTACGCTTTGGTGTGTGAGTGTATCTTTACGTAATTATTAACATTTATTTGTTCTTTCTGTGTTCGTGTTTTATAAATACAACTCTTTGTCTTTGTCTAGTTTAAAGAAAATATAAATATAGCAAAATTATTTCTATAACATGAATTTTAATATAATAAGCAATGATAGCAAGTTTGCTTTAAAAATAGTTCTAGTTGGAGTAAAATAACAATTTTATAAGAAAAAAGCTTATTGAAAGCTATTTAAAACAATGTTCATAAACAATAAATATTTCTCATTTAAAAAGTAGTATTAGAAATTATTTTTGTTATATATATGAGATCTTAAAACTCTTTTTGGATTGAGCTTTCTTAGCCGTGAGCTTTCTTAAAAAATAGGCCTGCTTTCGTGACTAAGTCAGCACGTAATTTTCTTTTCTTTGTGAAAAATGAATATGTTAAGAATATAACTGAGCTTTTATAAATTACTGTAATAAATGAAACACGTAATATTTATTTCAAACATTTTTCTTAGAATTAAAGTTTCAGAGTTCAAGGCCAGTTCAGTTTTCAAAGTCAAAACATAATATATCATTTCTTTAGTAAAGTATATAGCGTTTGGTTAAGGTTAATGTTTATTTATTTTTTTTAATTTAAATTTATTTAGGTTGCTGTAATTATTACACAGATTACTAAGGGAAGTTTTAGTTGGCATAAAAGCTGGTATTAAGTCATTACCAAGACAGAATCAATGTTAATGCAACTTTAAACATATATTATTTGTTAGTAGTAAAATAATTTTATATCATGAGATACGAACTTACACTTAATTTGACTTTGTATTAAGAGCAATCGAATCAATATAAAAAAAAATATGTATGTACTTTACCTTTAAATACTTTTCTTGTGAGAACTATTTTAAAAGATAATGATTGATGATGACTTCAGGAACAGCTTTTAACTGCAAAATAATAAAATATTACCTTTGTTACTTTGAATAGAAGCAAACACTTATTTAAAACACAATCACGAATGACAGCGAGATTAACGTTGACTTTGTTAGTGAAAAGCTATTAATGAGAGACGCTTATTTTATAATAGAACGTGAAAATTCAAATAGGTTACTTTAAGCTTATAAGAAGAAATTGGATTAATTTTATCTGAGTATAATATACGTTATAATAATCTTTTTATTTTTTATATATGTATTGACAATTGTAGACATTTTAGGTGCTAGCGCGTAACCGTATAATTTGAGATCATTTGTATAAGTTTTCTTTTTGATTATACTTTGTAGTATCTAATCACTTCTAATCGTCACATAAAAGTTTTTGATAATTATGTAAAATAAATAGTATAGTTTTCACATAATTAAGTAAGTATGCCTTTATAGTGCCTTTATACCAAAAGGTGGCAACTTTAATGAACACTAATTATATAGTAGAAACATTTGCAAATGTTCTCATTTATATATTCCACGATTACAAAAGGTGTCGTTAATCACGCTGTCTGCTTTGATTAAATCTGAAATACGAGGCTCGGCGGCTTCTATTGAGACAAGTAGACTAATAGCCACTTTCGAACTTGCGCGCTAACGTGCTGACACTTCAAATATACACTTAAGTGCCACCGAACGCGTCGACGGAAACAAAAGAAGTACAAACCTTATTATAATTATGGAGGAGTGGAAATGTTTGCGAAAAATAATCTATTAATATTTTCTTTAATGCAAAAGTTTTTGCTACTGGATCAAAAAAAAATCCTTATAGTAATTGATAATGAATTAATTGTCTCATGAAAAAAAAACTATTTCGTAATCTATTTGTACTTGCATTTGAATTGCTTTGAATTAAAAATATTTAACAAAAAAATATATTTTATGCTATAAATTATGACGATTTAATATCTTCAAAGCCTTTTAAATATATTTAACAGACCAGAATTTAAATAATATAAGCCATAATGCGGGTTTTCGCAAAAAAAATAAACGTTTTTAGCGCAGCTTCAACACTCATACATGGTCTTAGTGCAGCTTCAACACTCATACATGGTCTTAGTGCAGCTTCAACACTCATACATGGTCTTAGTGCAGCTTCAATACTCATACATGGTCTTAGTGCAGCTTTAATACTCATACATGGTCTTAGTGCAGCTTCAACACTCATACATGGTCTTAGTGCAGCTTCAATACTCATACATGGTCTTAGTGCAGCTTTAATACTCATACATGGTCTTAGTGCAGCTTCAACACTCATACATGGTCTTAGTGCAGCTTCAATATACATGGTCTTAGTGCAGCTTCAATACTCATACATGGTCTTAGTGCAGCTTCAACACTCATAAATGGTCTTAGTGCAGCTTCAATACTCATACATGGTCTTAGTGCAGCTTTAATACTCATACATGGTCTTAGTGCAGCTTCAACACTCATACATGGTCTTAGTGCAGCTTCAATACTCATACATGGTCTTAGTGTAGCTTCAACACTCATACATGGTCTTAGTGCAGCTTCAATACTCATACATGGTCTCATCGTGTCGTAACTTCGCTGTGATAATGACAATCACAACTTAGAATAATGTGGCTATTTGTTTGTTCATTATTTGTCTAGTCGGTTTAAATGTTTATTAGGGTCAGTCACAATAAAAGGAGTTTGACTGTCTTTGTCAATAGTATGCTACATAAAATTAGATGACTTATATACTACTATATACTTACGTATAGGCTATAATTTATAGTTTCAAAATTAAAACAATCAATTTTGTTGTCTTTTTTAGGTTATTCAACACTTAATCACGAATGACGCATAACTTTACATTGATATCTTTTTCTAGTAACAAGTCATGATATTAAGTTTTTTTTTATTTTGTAGGTGTACATTGTGTATAGAAAGTTGAAACGAATCTAATCTAATCTAATCAAATAATAGTTTACGATAACGATAAACTTTGAAGTCGGCCTATAAGATCTTGGTTATAAGATCAGGCAAGTCTCTGCTGGTAATGGCTTTCTTGTGTTTCAGATTTAGTTTGACACAAACTGAATTCCTGGCTGCAATACGTGAAACCAAATTAACAATACTCGTAGCTTGGGCAGTGTGTAATTGACAATAACATTGTTAGTCAAATGGCACTTCTGCAATGAATTCTTAAAATACTACAAACATATTAAATAGTATCTTAAAATAATGAAAAGATGTTGTGCTTTCTTCAGCACAAAATAAAAAAGGTAATAACCTCAAGGAGCGAAAAAACAATTAGGATCAAGAATTGTCTGCTATAAAGATGAGATATTATTCCAGAGAATAGCTAAGTCCACACTTTTAAAATTATGACCTACAATGGTAAAGTTAACACTTTAAAAAGCTTCTTTATAAAAGAAATAATAGCCGATTCCTTTTTAACAATTCATATTAAATGTAACAAAAATATTTTTATTTTTTTATTTACGTGTCTTGTATATTAAGGTTTATTAATAAATTTAATCGATTATGATGACGATTTAATCGATTTTTAAATGAACGAGTTATTTTTTATTTAGTATTTTTATTATATTATACAGTTTATTAATGAATATCATCTATTTGTACTTAAATCACGTCAAGATTTTAACCATAATTTTAAAAAGGATTTCAAATATACATATTTATAGTGAAAATGAGGATGCAGCGAATGTGTATAGCCTTTCTGTAGTTCACTTATGGAGTCGCGGGTCCCAGCTAGTAAAATATAAATATTTATATAATAAATAAATACAATTAGAAGCGATGTAAAAGATTTTTGGTTGTAAATATAATTTCTCTAAAAATATTAGTAGTTATGTTATTTGTTTTCATGTTTAGTAAACACAATACAAACACTTAAAAAACAAGAAAATAAGGTTTAATATTGTTTTAATTTTAAGTTTTACTTGAAAACATTAAACTTCTAATATTAATTAATGTTATTTTTTAATGACTTTCCATCAATCTAAACGAGGGTTTGTTTATCCAATAAGTAGCCTCTTATCTTTTTTTTAATCCGTAATCAATTTAAGGAAATTATTGATTTTCATTTGAATAAAGATATCTCCGCTTCGAGGTAGGCGTTTATAAAAGGTATCTCGATTTTCATAATATAGGATAAGTACAGATAAAAATTGCATTTAATAAACTAGAATGTTTCACGTTCTTAAAAAAGTATTCACACATAACTTTTGAAACAGATTACAGAAACAGTATTAATAAATATTGAATTCTATGTGCCGTGTCGTGTAAGTAAAGCCTGTTGTTGGTATTTACATTTCTACCTATATTAGGGGTTTAAAATACAGTGTCATAAGAATGTCGTTATATTTGTCTTTCTAGACTACTGGTTTTGAATTATGCATTACTTTTCTGGAAGGAAATAATAACATTCAAATAAAAATTAAGGTATTTATTTACCTTTAAAAGTATATATTGGGATTGAAGGTATTTGAGATTATTTCATAAGTTAAATATGCTGGAAATAATTATGTACAGAACCATTCTTTGTCTACGACAAAGTCACTTTCATATTTTGTCCCAAAAATAGTTAAATTAATATATCCAGTCTCTTTTTTAACATTATTAGTAGCTTTATTATTAATTATGTCACGGAATGATAATCGTGTTGAAAGTACATATGTATAGCCCTAAAAGATAGGAGCTTAAAAAATACCTAATTAATATATTTTTTATTTGCCTGTTCCAGTTTCTTCATTGCAAGCAATTCGTTATTTAAAAGTTGAAAGTCGACTATCCATTTCTTAATCGGTAATATCTCTGCGAGGATTAAAATACTTTATTAAACTGGAGACAAAGTTTTCAAATAATTGATACGGTCCTAACGAATACGGTCCTACTGGGTCATATCTTAGGATTGTTTAAATTGTCATAATTGTAAGAAGATAAATAAAGGGAGCATGGGACGAACTTCCTTGATTTTAAAAGTAAATCGCATCAATACTTTTTTTGATAATATTCCAGACTTTGGTTAAGAATGTAACAAAAGTATATTTTCTTATAGTTTTATTTGTTTTTTCGTTTTAATTGATTTTAAATCAATCATTAATTTTTGTATTTTAAACTAAAAAAAAATATAAAATTGCAAAACCTTGGTTGTTGGTCGCCAGGGTGACGTGAATTTTAGTTAAATTGATATTTTAAAACTTAGAATACGTAAGCAAACATGAAATTTCATTAAGCTTCGCTACGCTTCAGAATTGTTCCATGAAAAGTATGGGAAACTGTACTTGTTGACCTTAATTGAAAGTAAATATTTGTTTTTGCTATGTCCGCTGAACTTCTCAATTCGCAATTACATAGATAACCATTTAAGAGACATTATACTGCCATATTTTGTAGCAATACTATAAGTAATTTCTAACCTACATTTAAAAACAAACACAGATCAGGCTAAGTAGTGAGACATTAAGCATGAAGCTGAAGTTTGAGTTTATTGAATATTATACTATAAAGTTATTAGTTTACTTAATTTTGCAGTATAATTATATATACTAGCACTGCAATATAAAAATTTTATACAATTTTTTACAATGGTAAAAGCTTCGTGTGTATATTATTTATTAAAATGAACTGCTAATACTTTTAAGTTAACTTGTATTAACTTCAAATGGACATAACAGGAGACAAAATATAAGTCGTTTCAAGTGAACACGTGAAAGTTTTTAAGAATTGGAAACTTGGAGCTGTCTAACAGCTTTTTACTCCAAGCAGAACTTCTATCTGCACTTAGAATTTCGTAACACAATATGATTGGAATAAGAAAATACTGCCAAAAGTACGGTTGTGAGTCAAAAACTGTTTTTATTTACTATTTATTTGTTTGTGTATTTCTGATTTTTTTACGTTTTTATTTTTATTAAGAGAAATTCATCCATTCTTAATTTAAAAAAAAACCAATATAATTAATTTCAATTTTATGGAAATTAATCCAGTCATTTTTACAAGAAATCTATTTAAGATTTAATAATTAATTTACAACTTTAGGATTTAACGACACTTCAAAATTTAAGATTTTATAAGATTCATATCCGTTGCTTTATTCTATTTTATAAAAAACTGGAAAAAGGAATTATCCTGTTTGTAGTCCGTTACATTTAATAGTTTGAAAACTTTATCTTTAAGGCACAAAGCATAGGCTAAAGAGTACAAAGTACCCCGTATTTTGTTTGTGGGAATCTAAGAAAACAAAGTAATAAAATTAAAAAGGGCAATAAAAAACAAAAACAACAATTTGACAAATTCAAAAAATACTTTTTATCATAAATATAAATATATTCTCTACTTGAGTTGAAAACACCACACCGAATGAACCTTTTTCTTAAAAGTCTTATAAAACAAATCAAAATATATAAGTGCGTCACTAAGTTCTGTTGAAAAAAAAAACATGGAACTTAGGACACTCTGATATCACGACGTTCCTTTGAATGAATAATAATATAAACGTACCTTGTTACTGAAATTATTGTACAAATCTTATTTAATAAATTTAATGTTCAAACCTAGGAACTTAGTTAAAAAATAATATGTTTTTTAAAGGCCTTTGATCTATCGGTGATAGGTCTATTACCTCATATTACATTTAAGCTATGGTACGTAATTTATTGATATTATTGATATGGGAATTCCTGGCCTGGATTTATAGCTTAGTTCAGTATAATGGATGTTATATTCCTTCACGTGAAAGTATATCGTAAAAATTATAATTTTTATATTTTTCCTGGTCTTAAACCGTGAAAGGACTCTGAGTTAAAACTTCCTACCTATTCTGCTAGTACGTGTAGAGTTAAGATTAGCTCTTGGCTAGCTCCGAGCCTTTTTCGACCTATTTTTGACTTAACGAATAAATATAACATTCTTTGATAATGTATCAAAAAATGTTAAATATCATTTTTATTCACAGGTCTACGTTTTTGAGCTTGAGGGCTTATTATTGGATTGTCAACATTTTCGATTTTTTCAGGGAGTTTGAGCATATAAGGAGTTTGCCCACCGAGTTTCAGCTTCCCACCATATCTGGAAGTGGGCAATCATTTACATCACTTATGAATAAAAACGCGAAATAAGGCCCTTTTGGCCTATTTTTTTTTTGCGTAAAGGTAGACAGTTGATATTTTTATATGGGGTAAAAACGGTAAACGCAGCTCGTATAAAAAATTTGGTATCTGTAGATCAAAGGGGGGCTTGCCTGTGAGGGTGTGAAAAGGCCGTTTTTGGCCTAAATTTGGTTGAAATATATACTATTGCGGCAGCCATGCGGCCGGGCAATGGAACTTAGCCGAGCGTTGCCTCGCCCGTTAATTATAACATTCACTATAATTATTGTTACAATGTGTTATATGTTAATGCCTTAACTCGTATATTTTGATTAAAAATACACTATGAATTTATTTGCTAGTACTCACTTAGGGTAAACTATAACGTACTGAACAAAATAAAGAAAGAGTACACTTCTCTTTAGAAAATAAAACTATGGTTTAGTAGTCTCTAGTGCTATGTATTGTCAAATAGATTTTGCATAAGCGCTCTGTGATAGACATGAATTCGAAAATACTTTGTATGACGCTTGTAAAAAACAAAGTGAATGACATTTCTGCTTGTTTTTTTGTGGCTTTACATTTCTCTCATGTCACAATTTAGCTACTAAATTATAAATATAGTTCTTATATAGCAGTAATGTTTTTTTATAAGCGCACACATTAATAAATAAATATAAATCTTAAAATCAATAATTCAATCAGTAAAATTCGTATAAACAGCTTAAAAAGAACAATAAATTGAATTCAAAACTTTCCTATAATTACCTGAAACGATTATTGGTTATTGGGGAAACTTATCTTGCTCAAATTATAAGTTCAGGAAGCTTGGGTTAACCATTTTTGACGAGCGTAGTTTTCATCTTGTTGTTGGCTTGTATTGGTATTTGTATTTAATGCATTTTTTCTAGATCTTTTTCAACATAAAAATTGTTATTTAATAGATGTTATTTAATATAATTTTATTTCTTCAATTATTATGAATGTTGCAACCAGTTACTCGGATTTATCATTTTATACCTAATTCGTCACAATACAATATTAAAACAAAAGTGAAATCTCTATATATATATTTCTTTTGTAAAATCTTATTAAGATGTACTTCTTATTTTCTTTTGGTGCATTATGATATAAATATATATTTATTTAAAAAGTGTTGACATACTTAAAAAAGTATATATATATATATATATGCATCTAGAACTAAATATATATATATAGTCCTAGATGTATTTGTTGATTGATGTAGTTGACGTTTCGATTGTTCGTATTAACGAGCTGAGAGTTTTATCAATAGTTTTGAAATTATGATTTTTTTTTTATTATGATTATTTTTTTATACCGATAGCTAGTAAGAATTGATATACATACATCCCTATTTTAAGGTCATATTAAAATAAATCAAGTATGCCAATCAGGTCGCTACTATTGATGGTTTTATTGTGTAACTGCGGTTTAGTTTGGCAGCAGCGTTAAAGTTCATTTACAGACTATTTGCATGAAACAATAATAGCTGTGCCCAATCCACACTGTTTATTGAAATTTCAGATAGGAGCAAAATTCTATGAACTTTTACTTCAAACTTGAATTAATGTTTTATAATTTTGAAAAGTATACACTACAAAGTACACACCCGAAATAGATTAAGTTTTAAATATTCATATATTTCTGTTCATATAATGTGTCTACAATAAATTATCATGCCTTAGTTAAGATAACTTTTTCTTCTACAGGTAGAAGCTAGTGATGTGGTCCCCGACGATATTTCTAGTTTAAAATCAGGCCAACTAGATTTTTTGTTTTTCTTTTGTAAGGGAGAGACAATTTAGATTTAATACATAAAACATAAGTACGGGCAGCACATGCGTTTGTATTAGAACTTACACTCCCAAAATCCTTATTATTGTGTGGTGTCATTACATAATTCTGAAAATACTGAGTTTACGTACCTGAGTTTCGGGTATCATGATTAAAAATAAGTATTTCAGGCCGAATCACCAGAAAGGGTTCTTGCCCGGTATTTCTGGATGCCTGGAACACAACACATTGATTTCGGAAAGCCTTAAAGATGCCAGAACGAGCGAAAGACAAGTTACAGTGTGTTGGATAGACTTAGAGAACGCCTTTGGGTCGGTACGACATGAACTGATGATGTTCGCGTTGAGATGGTATAACTTTCCTACTTTAGTTGTCGACATAATTGCATCATACTATTCAAAATTATATTTTTCAATAACTTCTAGCGGAAACCATTCCCGACCGCTAAGCTATAATATAGGTCTGTTTCAAGGATGTTGCATTTCTCCAATAATATTTAATATAGCAATTAACATTTTAATAGATAAATTAATAAGTCATGAGAAAAAGTGGGCTTATCGGTTTAAATTTAATAATAAATACACGGAATCCATACTAGCATTTGCAGACGATCTCGCTATACTGACACGTAACCCTAAACAATGTCAGGTACTTTTAAATGAAGTAGAGGATTTCTGTACGTGGACTGAAGGACTGAGGACAAAACCCAGTAAATGCCACTGTCTGTGTCTGGGTAGACGAGACACCAAATATACCTCTTATAATCCGGGTCTTTCAATAGGCGGTCAAAGTGTTGCTACAATTACTGAAGCAGCCCCATTCAAATTTTTAGGTAAAAAAATAGATTACAAAGGTCGCACTCCATCTCTAGATATTATAGTTGATAGCTTTTTAAATGATCTTAAGAAGGTAAACGGTCAACCAATCAGTAATATCAAAAAAGCTTGGATATATGACAACTATCTAACGTCACGTCTAAATTGGCCTTTTCTAGTTTACGATCTTAATAAAACCCTTTTGTCTAAGTTAGATGCAAACGTCATAAAGATATTGAAGTCGTGGTTTGGGCTCGCGCATTCAGCGGACTCTTCAACTTTATTCAGAGACCGAAACAATTTTGGGATGAAATTAGAGAAACCATCGGAGCTCTATAAACACCTAAGAGCTACCAAAAGACATATCATCGAAAAATCTCATGATGATATTGTAACATCTCTTCCAAAAGATAAAAATGCATCAGAGCTGGAGTCACGACTTCAATTCCATAAACAATTCATGATAGGTGCTCAAACAAATAAAGCAGGGTTAGGATCTAGCGGGAAAGTTCGGGATATAGACTTAACAAAATCCTTTATTCGGCAAGATGAAAACGATCAGTATCGAGTGCACGCGATGAATCTAGAAATTCAAAATGAGTGGCTGACCATAGGCGACTTTTGTATTCCATTAGCATTGAGGTGGCGCACCTTACTTCATGAGTGGTCTCCAGCCTTATTAAAATTCTATCTAAATGCATTCCAAATGACTCTCCCAGATCAAAGTAATTTAGTAAGATGGGGTAAAGCTACCGAAAAGTCTTGCAATATCTGTGGGGAGGCAGTAGGAACGGCTAAACACTTGTTGGTAGGGTGTAGGGTGCTATTGGAAAAAGGTCAATACTCGCGGCGCCATGATAAAGTATTGGAAATCATACGTGAAGCGGTTAGTCTTTCAGTAGCTAGAGCACAAAAGGGTATAACAACCACCAAAAGATTCATAGAGTTCATTAAAGAAGGCTCGTCTAAAAAAACAAAACAAAAGCCTCACTCTATCTTGGAGGCGGCTCGCGATTGGACTATAATGATGGATACGTATGAGAAACAGTATAGAATTCCTGAGGATATTGTTGTCTCGTCATCCAGACCGGACATATTCCTGTACTCTAGACAGTTAAAGCGCGTGATACTTGTGGAGCTTACTGTTCCGTGGGAAACTAACATTCCCAAAGATCACACAATTAAAGTAAACAAGTATTACGAACTGACCAACGAACTAACCAGGAATAGGTATATAGTTAATTTGTACGCGGTAGAAGTGGGAGCGAGATTTATAACAGCGAAATCTTTCTATAACCTACTTAAAGATCTTGGCCTCTCTAGAACTATCATCAGTACATTTCTAGAACGTACTTCAAAGGCGGCATTAGTAGGTTCATTCCAAATTTGGTTAGGTAGGGAAAGGAGCGCAACCAGTTGAGGTGAGCGTGAATGCGCATTTTAAAGGGGCCTACACTTGGGTCGCAAGTCCCAGGGGCTGTTTGCGCTCCTCTCCCTGCAACGCGATGGGCCCGGCACCCGCACGGTGAATCCATGGAATGCTAAGAAGCTTCGTCTCTTCGATTAATGATTTTTATTGGATTTTAAAGGTACGTACAAAATAGAATATTTAATATTACATATTTTTAGAGGTTGGTTTGTACCACAATGCTGTTTGCAACTTGGCTCCCTCGTGTTGGTTGTATTATGTGTGTCAAAATTATGGTGAGGAGGGAATTCAGTGCCAGAGTGGCAGCTCATGGGTTTTATTTTTTTAATAAATAAATTTTAGACTAACCTGCTCCATTTTATTTGTTCCATATAACGTCGTGTTAATTCACGTAAATAAATAAGAAAACTTATAAGGTGTTTATAACACATGTTTTCCTTTCATTTTATACATGAGACCTCAAAAACAAAGTGGGAGGCCACATTACCACTTTCTCATTTATTGCATAATCAACTAATTCTGGCCAAAATATTTAGGATATGCTTGGTGTTAAAAAAATGCATTTAAATAGGTTCAAAGATTAAAAGTTATCGTTTTTCTTAGTAAAAATTTAAACTCATTGTTAAATAGACAACTTCATGATTGAACAAGCTTGAATTGATAAGGTTATACATAAATGTTTGGTTTTTAATTAATTGATGACATACTAAGGCAAATTTACAGCAAATTAGCATAACAAAAAATATTTTTGAGATTATAAATAGTTGAACGCTGTTTACTAACCTGTTTGTTATTTGTCTAATAGTCAGGTAATTTTTTTTCCCAGACGGTATTAAAGATTAATAAAAGAATATAGACCCTAGAAACAAACCAACAAGCACACAATATTACATTTAGTTTTATTTATAAATTTTCTTTGTAGTAAATTTTTATATCAGTTAAGAAAATACGTGAGCTAGAAATTATAACTAATAAAAGTCTGCGTATAGTTTTAAAGTATTTTTATTATTTCTACTAACTTTGTCGTCTCATACTGGAGATCTCTAAGCTCTATATTTATTTTAATAAGACTAGTTATGGATATTATGCCGGGATATTTTAATAACCTATTTAAAGCTATATTTGTAATTGATGATAAATCATAAATATATAATCGATTATAATTTAAAATATATTAGAGTAATAAAAATAAATAATCAGTAAAAAAATTATAGTGCATATTCGTATAAGTTTAATAATATATATTTGTGTCCAATCAGGCGAACGGAAGCACTAATCCAGCTCTTACGTCCTAACGTAAAATAGTGAAAAACTTTGTGCAACCTGAACAATAAAAAAAGCACTGACTGAACAGTGAAAAAAAGCATGTAAATACCATAGAATTTCTAATAATATGTATATTTTTTAAATTTTATAGGTTGTAATTTAGAGGTTAATATATAGTTTTTCTTATTACCTTAAATTCAATCTATTAAATAAATTATCATTTAATTCAGGGATTTGAGGTGATTAAGAATTTTTGACTGTTATTCAGACTGTAAACTTTACTAAATATGTTTAAAATTGTATTCTTAAAAAAAATATTTACAAAAATCTAGGTATTTCAGTGGGCGCAGGTTCATTCCCACCCTGTGTTGGTGCATTTTGATTTCTACATTACTTACAAATTGATGCTACATATGTAATGTAAGTTATTTAAGGCAAACTGAACGGACATATAACCTTTACAATTTCGTATTCAATGACATTTTAAATCTTTCTTTTATAAATACGTCATTATTTTGCCATACTTAACCATGCGGGTCAGTTATTTTTAAGTATACATTTAAGTGTTACTTAGTCCCATTATAAAATAAAGAGGTCTAGAGTTTTTTTTATAATACTTGGTTGCCTATTAATAATAAATAAAAATTAGCGTCTCATCTAAATGAGACGTAGCCAAGTAATGGCTGCGCTGTGGAGGAAATGAAAAAAATAAAACAGGCTAGTATTTAAGAGCACCACTTCCGATCACAGGCTGCTTTAAAATACGTTGGGTAAAAAAAAAAGCTTTGCAATTTGTGTTTATGAGAAATGACTGCTGGTGATTAATAAAAGATGATATAAAGAATAAGAAAAAGATCATATATATACTAAAAAAATAATACGTTTTTTAACTTTAGAAACCGTGTTTGCTTATCATTTTTGTATTTAAGCTGGCAATGAAATGCATGAAAATTAATGATGCCAATTAAAAACATTTTGAAACTTTACTTATCTAACCAAATACTGATAAGCCTAATTAGCTTGTTTCGAGATAAAATAATGTCAACAATCACGAATGATGCTTGATCAACCCTTCGTTCCCAAGCGGTTTCCACGTCATACCTTCAATAAAAAATAGTAACTAGCTTTGATTCAGAAGATTCTCTTAAGCCATAGTTTTTATATCGCAGTGAAAAATTGAATTTAGCTTTAAGTCTAAACAAACTTGAAACGTCACTTTGGCTAACACACTCAAATATGAGGTAGGATGTTTTTTTTAATTAATAACTTTGTCAAAGGTTCAAGGGTTCTATATATAGTTTTGAAATGTATATACAATTGAGTGTCTATAGTCAGGAGTGGAGGGAGAAATCTAGTAATACCTTTATTACAAAGTTTTGTATGAATAAATCAAATATGTAGATTAGGTCGACGGTTGTAAAATAAGTCAATTTTTTTAGCAGTATGTAAAAAAAAACATACAGTACTGACCTAATATGGGATAACGGCAGGTAGAGGATGATGAACTGAGCTTATATTTCTAATACTCTTGTACCTACTTAAGTTTATTTCACGTGTCAGCAACGTTCACGTTCCTCGGGGGGCCCGTCAGGTCTTCCTTTCCCTCCAGGGTGGGTCCCAGTACCCACTTCTTCCGGGGACGCCGTAACAGCCAATAGGGCTGACAGCATAGACATCACAAAAAAAACAACGTGTCTGCTATATGTCCATTTCTTTTTATTTATATTTTATAAGTGCCAAATAACTTTGGTCGTTATTATTATTCAAATAAATTAGACAGAAATAGAGTGGACTTCTGTAAAGCTCACTGTAACCATAACTAGACTAATAAACGTCATTATATCCAGATTAACAAACTAATTACTATGATATAATTATCAAAGGTACCATGGGGTATATTTTGAAACAACATTTGAAGTAACGAGATAAAAATAATTACATTAAATTAGTTGAAGAGAGAAACAATGTGTGTATTTTCGACAAATGTTCCATTCCAGGCGCATTCCGATAAGCAAATCTAGATTTATTACTTGTCGAGTTTGCTTTACTGCATAGCGTGCTAGCTGGAATATTTACTAAGTCATGTGATCTGAGGCGGCTTAGAAATGATTCCTTTTGAATGTTATCATACATTTTACATTGAAAAAGGGACAGAAAATAAGGCACCAATTATGAAGGGTTATATTATGCTGCTCAAGTATTTGTTATTATATTCTTAGCAATAAAAACGTCTTATGGCTTTAATAAATTAATCTTATTGCCATTTTATTAAATATATCTAATTTAACCTGTATCCAAATATTTGCAAGAGTTTTTTGTAAAATTCTGAAGAATATTGAACCGCGTTTTTTCATGTGTGATTATAATTCCGAATGACTTACGTTACGTAAATAATTTTACCTATAAATATAGAATGATAAAATATCTAAAAAGACAGAATTCGAACCTGTGACTTCTGGAACACTATCCCGTCACTATTTTAATGGAGCTACCGTATTGCTATACGCTTCGATAAACGTAAATTATTTATTTATTTTTATAACTGTCTTCATGAGGACTAAGATCTCGTAAGCCTCTTTCAAAAATCCGAACCAATATTTTTAATTTTGCAGTATATACCATTGTAGACCTGAGTACCAATTTAATATAATTTATCAAAATAATTTAATGTTTTATATTATTATATATATAATGTAATAGATAATAATATTAGTTGTAACAGAATAATTAGAATATGTAATTGCACATATAAAAACAGAATAAAGAAATGAATGTCAAAATGTAATTTTGAGCATATTGACATCTTCAGTCATGAAATTAACATTTTAATTTACCAAATATATGTATTATATTTTATTATAAGCTCGAGGTAATTGCTAGCGTACACAATAGTTACTTAAGCGTAGTAGGAATTTAAATTGTATCAAAGCCTAGTTGTTGACTATTGCGTTATTAAAAGTAAGCCCCAATTGCTTCACTACATTAACTGAAACTCTCTCAACGTTTAAAACTAGCATTCAATTTCCGGATATGTAAATGAAATAATTAAACATTTAGAATTAAAAATAAAATATTCATTAAGTATTGAAATCTAATGTAAAACGCTATAATAGAAAATTAACAATAAAAATATAAGATAGCTGGATAATTTCCCAAGTTTTACTCTGAAAGAAATGTGTTTATTGTATGCAAAGCAATATAAAGAAGTAGGCAGCTATAATTTTGTTTCGTAAGTAAAAAGTTGGGGCGTGTAACATAGATTCTTTTGTTGCCATATTCTTCTACTACATATTTTCTACATAAATTAGCTGAACTCGTATATACATGGTATGTATTTTATGTCTCTTATTTGAATAATACTATACGGAAAGTGCCTTCGACAAGTTTGTCTTCTAAATCAATTTAAGTTTTTTACATTATTACAGTTATTTTCAGATCTATATGTATATAATATAATCATAACCAAAATGGCATAACAATTTTAATTATCATTAGGCAACCCAACCATCTGGTTCCGTTATTTAAAACTATTAGCTTTGGAACCAGATGGTTGGGTTGCTCTTAAAAGTAGCTGAACCTTTTACCAGACATGTTGTTACATGTTGTATTTAGATAAAATAACTTATTTTATAATTCATTTTTAGTTTTTTTTTTTATATTTTATAAGAAGTGGTTAAAGTTGAAACACATTTATCTTGCGAAAACGATTGCATAACTTAAAAAAAGAATTTCAATGAAAGTATGATATCAGCTCTTTGATAAAACAAATATATTAAAAATATTGTAATGAACTCAGTTGCATTGAAGTATTAAGTGTGTTATCTAAATAAGACGCATAGCCGAAGTAATGGCAACACTACTGCGGAAACGGAAAACGAAACGGACTTATATTTACGAGCGCCACTTCCGCCCACTGGCTTCATTAACAGACGCTGAGCAAAAAGCCTCTGCAATTTGCATTTAGTAGAAAGTAATTCTGATAAATACTAAAAGGATTATATAATAATCTATGTACTAATGTCGTTTAAACAGCTGAAAATAGAATATTAATACAAAATTGTAATTCTGTTGTTTTATTATCGTTGTATTTATTCTGGAAATAAAACTAAAAATATATAAAAAAATATTAAGGGGGGTTCCCATACAATGAACGTTTTTTTGTCGTATTTTTTGCTTAATATTGCAAACTGTAACAGCGTGTACCTGACATGCTCAAAATTTTCACAGAATTTTAAAATAAATAATTAAATAAAAAGAAAGTAAATATGAAAGGCCATACAACAAACGTCATTTTTAAGCGATGTTTTACTCGATCTTAACAGATGAGATATGCTTTTATTTTATAAACCATTTCTCTGTGAGTCCAACTCGCACTTGACCGGTTTTCATTATATGGTTACAAGCAAATAAACAGATAAACACATAAATTTAATGCAACTATTATGTAAGAATCTCTATTATGTACTTGTAGCAATAACTTTTTCAAAATATATTTTATATACGAAGTTGAAATCCATAAATTGTTTTCATATATACAAATTATAAATATATTTATTAAGAAAGTAATTTAACGTTGAAGCTTCAGCTTTGATATTCTGTTTTATCAAGTTAAATGCAATTACCTTAGGGTAATTAAATTGTAATTTACATACAGAATTTTCAATTTAGAAGTCAGGTTAACTCAGATCCTCGTATAATTTCATACAATTATGCAACGTTATAATACAAACACAAGAAAATATTTAAAACTTGTTTCTTTATGTTTATTATAAGCGTATGAATACTGTTATTAGTGTGCGAGCTGCAATTTATTACAAAAACTTATTTTTTCAGCGAAGACGACATTATATTAAATTTGGTCATAATTCCAAAAATCAATCTTACTTTGAGACTAATAATGTATTTTTATGCTATATCGTTTGAAGTACGATAATAATTATTTGCTATATAAATAGTATTTTTACTTCAACTCAAACTAACTTAAGACTAGACATATATTGGCAATCTTAAAATACCGTTAAGCTGGTAATTGAAGTAGATAAATTAGATCTATCGTTGACTGAAGTTAATAGAAAACAAACAGTTCTCACGTAAATACTGAGATAGTAAGTTATATAACCTACTTGTATTCAGAACCTACCTAATATTCACTTCTCTTTTATTTGTTACAAGTAAACATATTACATACAAATTCCATTTGGTTAATATTTTTAAGTTTATGACATAATTTACATTTGTACATGTTACACATTAATTATGTTATATTATTACTTCTTTCTTGTATATAAATAAATGAATTAATACCTGAATTTGTATCATTTAAAACCAGAGTAGATTTTCTGCAGTAAAACCAATAAAATATACTGTATAAAAATTTTGATTAAGTTGTATGCTACAAGCCCTAAAACTGATATAATATAAGAAGACGTAGTAAAAAATGTAAATATAACTTTTGATGTCACAAAGAATAAAAAACATTATATAACGTATTCTTTTGCTGAAAATAAGTTTTCAAACGACTATCGTTTTTAAACGTCTTTTGTATTAAGTAATTTGTTAAGCTACAAAAACAATTAGATGGATTGACGAAAAGTTTTTGTAATAAATCGTATTTCTTACACTAATAATAGTAGGTAGGTTAACCTCAGATGCGTGTTTGAACTGGTCTAGTGCATGGGAGGACTCAAGAGATACGAGTATTATCGGAATATTTTGTGATCTCTCTAAGGCCTTTGATTACTTTGACCTTTATCCGTAAACTTCGCCATTACTGAGTTCATGGCAGGGTTGCTGATCTTGTGACTTCATATTCTTCATATTCATTTATCAATAGACAACAAATAGAATAAATGGTGCTGTTTTTTCAGGAAAATGAGTAAAAGTAGGCGTGCCTCAAGGGTAAATTCTTGTTCTTAACTTATATAAAAAAAATACCCTATGTGAAGACCAATAAATGTAATATAATCTTGTTCGCCGATGATACTTCGAAAAATTTAAATATAGGCAAAAAAGACACGGATGTGTTATATGTAAACGACAGTAAATTAGACAGATAGAAAGTTTAGATGTACTTTCCAAATAGTTTTCGTTGAATAATCTTTTGCTCAATAATAACAAAACAAAATGTCTCAAGTTTTTTGTACCTTATGTTCCCCAAGTAGGCCTAAATTTAATTGTCGAACAACACTTAATGGAGATTTTTAACCAGCTAACCATTTTAGTTCGGCGGCATATGTGGTTAGGAAAATTAGACAGTTAACTGATATTACCACGGCTAAGTTGGTTTAATTTGCCTATTTCCATAGTATTATGTCTTACGGTATTCTGCTCTGTGGTTCAGGGGCAGATTTAGAATAAATTTTTATTTTACAATAAGAAAAGAATACTTTTGGCAGCTATATTCAGCATGGGTTCTCGGGAGTCTATTAAAACTGTTTGCTAAGACGCTGTAACACTGACGCTTTCATCACTCTATAACTTTAAAAATATTTTGTACGTCCGGAAATCATTGCAAACGTAAAATATTAGTTCCTAAATTTAAACTCACTAAAGCTAAAAAGTCATTTTCGGGTAATGGAATTTGTTTTTATCAGAAATTGCCAAAATTTGTCACCGACTTAGCGGATAATAATTTTGAAGCTGTCTTTAAACATATTTAAGGCTTATAATGGCAATGTTGGCAATTACAAACTTGTTGATAATTCTAAACATGTAACTTTCCTGTCATTACTTCCGGGGTGTGGTTTATTTAACTATTGATAAGGTTTAAAGTTAGCATCTTTTAAGACCTTGTAAATGTAAGAATATCATAAAAATAATAGTGCCGTGAATAGTTATTATTGCTTTCTTTTTGATACCGCGCTGGAGTAAAGTTCTAAATTATTCTAATATATTAATAAGGACATTGATTGAAAGAGTAAATACCATGGATAATTCTATTTTAATGAATAAGTATCCATGGAGTTTCTTGCCAGTTCTTTTCCATGGACCTACACTTTGGAAACGCGTATCTAGTCAGACATTTCATAAGGACATTGTATTGGAAATAAAAAACAATACTTTTGAATTTTATTAAAACGCTAATAATAAACATAAAAACAATTAATAACAAATTTATATTGCAGTCATAAAATTTTTCTTGTTATAAAATAAAGTTGCATATTTTTTATGAAATTATACGTGGATCATTCACCTCACTTCTAAATTGATAATTTTGTATGTAAGTTACAATATAATTACAATGCGATAATTGCGTTTTACTTAATAAAACAGAATGTAAGCTAAAATTTCTACCTCAAATTATTTTCTTAATAAACATATTCATAAACTTTATATAAAAAACATTATTATGATATGCGTACCTTCAATATTTTTTTGGAAAGGTTATTGCTTGCTTCAAGTAAAGTACATTATATAGACCTTCAATAGTTTCATATATTTATATGTATTTGTTTGTTTATTTGCTTAATACCATATCACGTAAAAACGAAATGGGTAGAAGAAGTTTGGTGTGGTATATCTTTTTATTCAACATAACATAAAGGAAACTTTTTTATTTTGGATTTTTTTTCCCTTTCTCGGAAAAACATAAAAACTGTGTTGAGCTTTTACAATAGACCAAAACTACAGGACAGGATTTTAATGCTTTTGTGTGCTTGTTGCCTATTGTCTTACTAAAAATGATGATTACTTTTTACTGTAATAAGTCTTCTTATTATAACTACCAAACCATAATACGAGCTTGGACTATAGTTTCGAAAAACAATGGTTCATAAAGGATTTCGTACAAAATACGATATTTTAAACAAGTTTCAACGTATTTTATTATTTTATACGTTTACATTATTTGCTAAGAAAAATGTTATCGAAAAACATTTACAAGTAAATACAAAAAATCAGGAAATTTTTATAATTATGTTCTATCCCGTCAAATGTCATGAAACGGCAGATGCTTCCAAGGTATTCCTTACTTCACTTTGGTGCGTCGTGAAGCGCAGCAGTTGACAGACTCGTGAAGTTAACTCTTCAAGCAAACATAACGAAAAGTGCAACATGCAGACTGGAATAAGCTCTCGAAAATACGATACCATGGAATTGTCTCTCAGTTTCGTTACATTTAAATAATTACAATTAAAATAAAGTGATCAAGTTAAATGCGGTACCTCTTTTCGTACGATAACCGTTATACAAGCAGAATATGTGGCATAAAAATAGTACTAAAGGTTTTTTTTATCACATTTCACGAAATAAATACAAAAAACTTACGTCATTTTCATAATATAATTAACTTTGCTCAGTAATATTGGTTATGATTTTAATATTCTTCTAATAAATCATAGTACGTTGATCATTATTATTCCAAGCTAGCTGTGACTTCGACTTTTCCTCCCCCCCGCTCAAATAACAAGTCATCTATAATCACATATTGTTTAAACAAGTTTAATTACAATAAAACTGAAAATGAATGGCATTTTCAGTTTTATTGTAATTATAGTTTAATCTAAAGGTTTGTCCTTGCCTAACATTTGTGTGATTAATGTTATACTCAAATAATGATCTAATTCTATACCAAATTTAACCTTAATTCTTTCAGTATTTTTGTACTTTCTTAATAAAATCAGTTTTGGTATTTTTCCGTGTATACATTAACATATTCGTCTGTCTTTACATTAGTAATATTCAAATCGTTGAAATTCGTAAAGAACAAACTTAAAGTAAACAATAAATGGACGTCCAAACTTTGCTATAATTATCTGTAACCATTATTGGTTATTGGGACAAGTCAAGATGCTCAAGTCATAACAAGCTTAGAAAGTTTGGTGGCTAACCATTTCTGGCGGGCTTCGCTTTAATCATATTGTTGGCTCATTTTAGTTATTATATTTGTTGCACTTTGTAGTTTCTTTAAAAAAACTTTGAACTGTTATAAAAAAAAATCAGTAGTATTTTACATATTTTGATTTGTATACAGCAAAATCTTTCACAGCCTTTAATTTCCTGCAACTTTAGATACATGAGAATAACTCAAATAATATTTATTTATTACATTATCTACTTAAATAACTAGCTACTTCACTTCTTCCTTTCTCGTGAAAACATCAAACTTCGCTGTGGAAAATCGGACCAACACCTTAATCTAGTGTTAGTAAAAGATTATTTAAATAACAGTATTTGTATTTTATGTTACTTATTATTAATATTTCAGTTTATTATTATTTACTATTTTTATTAAATCGGGTCGGGTAAAGCATAAAGTTAATAAGAGCGGTTAAACGAGGGCTGCAGTTGCAAAATATCCAAAAAAGAGGCCTTTGGAACATGTAGTTGTGCAACTGCAGTGCGACAGAGTTAAGCTGAGAAAAATAATCTAGCAATACGAGAGCCCACTGTTTTTCATTACCTTAATGGAGTAACTTTTGTGTTACCGTTTGTTCATTAAAAAGAAACTGAATTTGCATTTGTTCTTAGGGGGGATGTAATTCTAGTATGTAACGCCAGTCTAATAACTGTTCTTTTTTCAAAAGAACAAACAATGCACAACGTTATCGCGTTGAACCACAAATCAATAAATGAATAAATAAATATAATAAATAAATAAATCAGATTCCGAATGTCCACGTTTCTCTGATCAATATACGAATGTTTAATTCATGTGACGTTCCAAAAGCTTTAATTAAGTAATGGTATATTAAGTAATACTTTTTATTATTGGTATATACAGTATTATTTAAAATATTAAATTAACAATAGATTTATTTGGAAATTATAAGGAAAGAATGAATAAATGCTGTTACATAGAAAATAAGTGAAAATTAAAAAATAAATGCTGCATTATATTTCGAAGCCTTTTACTGTGATAACATTGTAATATAATAGAATTCTACTCTGAAAGTATTTATAAAATATAATACGCATGTAATAAAGCTAAGGAGGTTTTTTTTTTGATGAATCAAAAAATAACGGAATCTAATTTTATGCATATGCTAACCCATTTATTGGGGAATTTTATAGGATCTCTATCTTTCACATAACACCTCACTGTGACAAATAATTTGTTTAAAAATAGACATTCAGAAAATAAGGCAGCACATAATTCGCAAATTATATAAAAAAACCTGTGCTAAAATAAATTTAAATAACTATAATAAAATTTCAAAGAAATAATTTTAAAGCAGTTGATTATTGTTGGTTAATAATTATTCATTATAACAATAATAATAAATTTGGTTTAGTGACAACTTGCTGTTGCCCGTGACTTCGTCCGCGACGACTTCAGAACTCAGTTTTTTTGGTCAACTTTATTTTTAAAATTGCCCTCTACGAAAAGTTCTATTATTGTTTAATACAGTATAGTTTAAATCCAACGTGAAAGTTTTTTCTAAATGTTGGTTAAGTTACTTAGATTCGTATAATTGCCGCCCCTGTCCCCCGCCCGCACTGTCACCCGCTACGCTGCGTGGGGCGACCTACGACGTATTATTTTGTTATTGCATTATTTTCTGTAGATTGAAATTTTTCAATTCGTTATATCTTTTGAATAATCGATTTTTATAATTTAAAAAGTATTTTACAGGTATTGAAACGGTTTTAATAAAATATTATATAATTGGATAAGGATTTAAACAGAGGTATGAATAGTATGGTCTGATTTTTGGCGCACTTCAACTCTATCAACACTATCAACTCTTAAAAGGTAAAAAAGTAGATATAGTGGCGTAACTACAGTAGTTAGATATATGGTATTGCAGAGTTTAGATATTGATACGTTTTTTAATACTGTGGAACATTTTTTTGTTCTATAATCCATAGTTTCCATAGCGCGATGATTTTTTATGACTATTTTTTCCCACACTTTTCATTACATTACTGCATTTTTATTAAGGATCCCCTTTTTTTTAAAAAAAGTTTATATAGCCTATGTCGCTCAGTGAAAATTCAACTTTCTAATGGAGAAAGAATTTTTAAAAACGGGTATGTAGTTTTTGTGAGAATACAATACAAACAAACAAAAATATAAATTAAAATAATCTAATTTTAGTTTAGATATATTGAAAATTACTTCATGAAACTAATGGAAATAAGAAATATAACTTGTTTTTTAAACTATTGCAATTATTAACGACAAATTCAAAACTAAATCAAGTTGTGCTGTGCTCCGGAAACTGAGCAAACAGATTATAAAACTTTTTTCACAGAAAATATGATTAAAATCAAGATAAAACTTAATAATTTTACAACAACAAAAAAGTGTTATAAGTTTTTCAATAGGTTTTACCGTTCTTGAGATAGGATTTTTTTACTTTTATCAAAAGTATTTTTGTTTGTTCTATGGGCAATACAGTGCTCGTTTAGTCCATTCATCCACCATTGCAGCTGCGATTGCGAGGCGATAATTACAAAAAACGGTTCCTTTAAAATTAAACCACGAAAAAATTATAAATTTTATCATGAAGTGATCCTTTTCTTGATTTATTTTTTTGTTTGAATAGTAAACAAACGATGACGTAAACTTTATAAGATCCATAAAGAAAAAAAATTAGTAACAAATTTAAAATAAAGTTAATTTACAAACAGTATTTTCTTACATGGTTTTAGTTGTTAGCGACTATTAAGTACACATATTTAAATGACCGCACTTAGAGACTTCAAGACACTTTTTTTGTAGTGGTTTCATTCACAAACTTCTTAACATACTAAAAACAGAGCGAAACTAATGATATATATATATTGAAGACATTATTAAAGACAGCTGAGTAAAAGTAGCACAACTAATTATTCATTTTCATTCAATGTCACTAAATATTTCAATTTCTCGCAACGTATACTGTTCTATGATCTTAAGCCACTAGAACAATGTTTACCTTTCATTTGGATTACACTTTAATAACGCTTTATATACGAATAATCTAACAAAACATACGTGTTATAATACTGATATAATTACTAATAAAAGCGTGCTACTAAAATGTTTATGCATATAAATTAGTTAATCACTAAATCTCACGGCTATTTTATCACAAAAGCTATTAGCGCGGTTATAATAATATTTGTAGATAAAAAAATACGTCACAACAATATAATAATTATAATATATTATTCGCCCAATAATATTTGGAATAAATTGATACTCTTATTACAGAATAGTTTATTCTTCTTCAATATTTCTTATTCAATTCTAGTTTTTGTTAGTGTTTTTTTATACCCTTTCCCGACCCAAATAATGATTCATTTATCATTACATTCAATCTTTACAATTTAATATATTTTCACTGTTATTACCTCAAACTATTTTTGTGTTCGCACGTGAATATGAAAGATATTTTACTTAGTACTATATGTTGAATTGAATTTACTTAGTAGTATATGTTGAAGCAGCTAATAAGCTAATATTAAGTATGCCAAATTTCATCATTATTAAAAGCTTACTTTTGTAATATTGTCATCACAGACCTAATCAGGTTTTTTTCATTTTTCGTGTTTAATAATACCGTAATTTTAATAAATTCTGGTTTGTGTTTTTTATTCTGATTACGCTATTAGGGCCTTATTCTATTGTAGTAGTTTTATTTACCGGCAAAAGGTAACAATTAGATTATAATACCTTTTTGGATTTATTGGAAACCTAATTTAAAAAAATCATTAATAATTTTATAACTTCTTCACTAACTAGATACCAATATCACAGGGGTTTCACAGACCGAAATAAAGGAAATAAAGTATACACCTTTTAAAAGAAATAAAATGTACGAATTCGGTTTACGAAAAATGACAAAAATCACCATTCAATATGTCCTATATTACTGAAAACCTATATTCAAAAGTTACGGATTTCCATACATTTCCATATAGTGGGAGCGAGAGGTATAACAGCGAAATCTCTCTATAACCTACTTAAAGATCTCGGCCTCTCTAGAACTATCATCAGTACATTTCTAGAACGTACTTCAAAGGCGGCATTAGTAGGTTCATTCCAAATTTGGTTAGGTAGGGAAAGAAGCGCAACCAGTTGAGGTGAGCGTGAATGCGCATTTTAAAGGGGCCCCTTAAACCTACACTTGGGTCGCAAGTCCCAGGGGCTGTTTGCGCTCCTCTCCCTGCAACGCGATGGGCCCGGCACCCGCACGGTGAATCCATGGAATGCTAAGAAGCTTCGTCTCCCCATTTTCCACCTCTTTAGCTATTTAATTTATAAAAAAATATTTGGTGGTCAACTACATTACAAAAGGACCTTAACAACTTCATGTTTCTAAATACGGTCATATTTTTCTATTATTTCACGGTACTAAAAACTAGGGGTAGTTAGTTATAGTAGATAGTTTTGACTGTGTCTGATTTATCAGGCAGTTATCACTGCAGAGATAATCAGAGAGCAGAGATCAGTGAGCAGAGATCAGAGATCAGAGAGCAGAGATTATCATCCCACTTACATATTATATTATATTTTTGTGGCAAACAAAACCTTCACTGATATTAATGAAATCAATAAAATCAAAATATTCAAGATTAAATAAAACAATATTTTTACTATTTCGCGCAAATAAATAATAATGAGTAATCAATTTTACATAATTTAAATCATTCATTATGAATTTTTGCAACTGAATGCCTTCTCGATCAGAGAAATTAAAAAAATACGGGGCAGCAAAAAAACAAAATTAATATATGAAATGCATGCAATATAGTCCGACAATAAGATCTTATCAAAACTTACAAAAGAAGCCTCTAAACTCAGAGCACCTAGCTCTATTCGTCTAAGATATCCAGTTACTACTGGATACTTCCATCCATCACAATATCAATATCTTTATATTTACTAAAAAATGATAATATAAAAATCATTTATAATAATTTATCTAGTCGACAATATAGAATATTGTGTAAGCTGTAAAGTATCAAGTTACGTTCTATAAAATATATTTATTACTTGCATTTTCCTTAACAATCTGTTCTTTTTTCAGACAGTTACTATGGATAATAAATACATTGATTAAATGTAGTTTTATCTGAAATTATTTATACTCGTATTTATGTATATAAATGATAAAACAGAATGTCTTAAACACAACCACAAAGATAGTAACAGGCACTTATTACAGACGGTCCAAAAAATTATCACTTAATGATTTAAGGCCTTCTGTTGTCAGTAGAGAAATAGAGCTCGTAAAATCACCTTTTTCTAATTAACTTATGTTATACCTCTGGACAAGTATCTCCCCCTGCGGGTTATATCAGCTACGATATGAGATAGCAGTTAAACATTTCGTTACTACTAGAAATGTAAAAGTTGAGTTGAGAAGAAAAAAGTATATT
Source organism: Dircenna loreta (assembly GCA_963555665.1). Classification (NCBI taxonomy): domain Eukaryota; kingdom Metazoa; phylum Arthropoda; class Insecta; order Lepidoptera; family Nymphalidae; genus Dircenna; species Dircenna loreta. Next base: position 6,565,000 of record OY743093.1, on the reverse strand, counting down.
GAAGACGTTTCTTCATTTAAATTGGCAAGTTATATGAAGCATGTTCAGAGACCAACTACTACTACTATTTTAAACTTTTTACATTTATCAATATATAACTGATTATTTTATTGATTTGTTTTTTATATGGTATCAAAAATACCATTAACTATATAATATACAGGGAGATAAAAGGATTAGGAAATACATCCAAACAAAAAATCTCAGTGAATTTGATTCAGGTTTTAAAACTAGGGCAGATTTGTTAAAGTATATAAAAGCTTAGACTTTAATTTCTCAATTAAAGTACTTGTTTTATGAAATAACAAATATTTGATTTCTATAAATTTTATGTTTGTATAATGGTTTTCAATTATCCCTGTGTTGAGATAATAGAGTATTAATAATAGGAAAGATTCTAAAAATAGGCATTTTATAAAGCAATTATGTAGTGAATAAAAAAATATTTTAAAAGTTTTAGACGAGGGTAATTTGTTTATAATACATCAACGACAATATTTTTTGTATAATTATACATTGTGAAAGATTTTTAAAATCTAAAGTTTATATAAAAAGTAACTCAGTCACTAAACTAACGATTTCTGAATTACTATTCTACTACTACGTACTATTCTATAGAGGCCTATTATTATACACTCTTTATAAGTACAATTATAAATCAATCAATCATTATATTTATATTTTTCACTAAATTACACCTAAAAATATACAGAATTAAATTTATGCTTTGTATTCTCGCTATTATGTATCATCTCTTGTAAGGCGTAAAATCCCATATTTCTGACGAATATTATTATAAAGCAGCCGAGTAAATAAAAATGTAATAGTTAGTTCAAGAAAGATGTATGATGATGGATTTGTATAAATGGTATAAAATGCATTCTAGAAATGAAACACGCGCTACAGTCTGCTTATAAATATAACACACTTTGTATATTTTATATTAAAAGACCCTGAATATGTACATGGTTTTTAATTTATAATAGTTTAGACTGCCAAGTTTAAATTGCACCGTTCTAAGTTTACATGATATTATTCAGTTTCTTGAGCATAGCATAACTTTTCTCATAGTTATAGCTAGTGGAATCTATACTATGCAAAACCCTTTTAAACGCAAAAATCTTGTTACCCCTTAATTATGCATCGTAATTCCGTTGGTAAGAAATAATTTTTCATTTGATAATAGGTTAGCAATACAAAAAATAAAACATTATGGATTGGGTAAATTGTAATATAACATTATTTAACTTTTCACGGAATTCAAAATATGGCCAACAATTACGCCTACGCAAGGAGTCACTGACAATAAACGAACAAACTTTTTCAAAAGTTGAAGTTTGTGGCCACTAAAAATGATTAATTAAACAATGTTTATTTATTTATTTAATTATGGACAACCAGTAGCTAATACAGCAAATCTTAAATCTAATACTAGTGTTCAAATATGTAATAAAGTTGTACAGCTTATGAAGGTGTCACAGCATGTTTAAGTCTATGAGACTAATTAAACAGTTATATTGTTCTTACCATTTCGGGTGAAACTATTTTTTGTAAAACTTAACTACTTTTAAGCTCTTTTAAAAAGGATAAAACATTCTTCCTAAAACTTTGGATACTACAGTAAAAATATCATCATCACCACATAACTTGTTATAAGTCCTAATTAGTCTTATGGTTAAAGAGTGCTACTTGAGGTTCTAGCGTGGGGCTGGTAGAAAAGGCCAGAGGCGCAAGCAGCTCTCTTTAAATCAATTCTTGGTAATCACAGTTTAATATTCTGCAAAAGTACAGGACAATCAACAATGTTTCTCATATCAAGCATTTCACGACGAACTCAAAAACTATCAATCCCGAAATGTCTGACTCGCTCAGCATAATTTTGATGTGTCTTATGGATCCCTTCAGAAAAGGCGAGATGTATAAGAAACCTTTTTTGGATACGTTCAACTCGTAACTGATCTACATTATAACTTGGGGACCACACTACGCTAGAGTACTCAAGTATACTTCTTACATAGGCATTATAAATCTTAGTTTTAGATTGTTTAAATAATTTGCTATTCCTGATTATAAAACCTAACATATTTGATGATCGAGTTACAATGGCATCTATTTGAGGAACAAATGTAAGTTTGAAATCAAAGAGAACACCCGAGTCTCTTGTTTTGCCATCTAAATAATATCGAGATTGAATCTTAATAATATTACGAGTAAATTTGATGTGGTTACATTGTTATATGTAAATATAAGCTTGTAGCATTTGACAAAATTTAATTAGAAAATAAGTATGTCAAATCGAAATAATGGCAACATTATTTCGGAAACGGGAAATGAAACAGGGAAGTATTTATGAGTATCCTTTCCAGTTTCCACCCACTGGCTTCATTACCACACACTATTAAAAAAAAGGCTCTACAATTAGCAGCTATCTTAATAGACGGTTAACTGCCTCCTCTACCTAATTTGAATACATTCTGAGCTTAAAATAAAATCTAAAAAAGTTAAAGTTCACGAAAAACTAAAAGAAGATTTTATTATTATATTCGTTCTGATTAAAAACATTATACACTTACATTTCATGATTATCTGAAAGTAGGGTAAACTTGCTTAATTCGTACTTGCGCCTAATTCGTACCTCGCGTCGATCTCGGCTTTGGTAATAGTTACCAGCGCCTCTATTCGTACAAAATGTTACAAACAGTCGGCTTTATAGCTTTGTAACAAATAAACACCTATTACTTTGCTCCCGACCAAAATATTGAAAACGTAAGTTTTTTGCTACGTTTTCAGTAATATTTTTACATATTTTATAAGAACCGCCTTTAAAATATGTCCTTTGTAAGTTGTTTTACTATTTCTCACGTACTTAAGAGTATATTTGTGAATATATTTTACGGATTGTAACCGGCATGTTTGTTGACTTTTTTTTTTGCGGCAAATTTGAAATGCGCAAGACACTTGTGCCTATTTCGTACTCGCAGTAAGATCGTAATTCGTACCGGTACGATTTAGGAATACTGTTTGTGATTTGATTGTTAACTACATAATTAACTTTTAGCATTGTTATATTTAAATAAATCTTATTAAATTCTTTTCTGCTTTTTTTTTTCTTGGAGCAACTTGGAGCAACATGGAAGAAGAAGAAGCGATTAAAAAATATAAAGAGAGTTCTTTAGACATTGAAGCAAATAAATCTTATGCTGAGATAATATGAAAGACACCTGAAATATTGTCTCCATTCTCTTCCATTTTTGGACATTCACACCAGCGTAAAACCACAGCCTCTCTTGTTATTACAGGAAGTCCATATAAACAAGAGCTCGAACATAACATTGAAGAAAACAAGAAGAAAACCGCATTAAAGAATCTAAGTGTGAAGAAAACAAAATTTATAACCGTAAAGAAAAGTAAAACTACGAAAATACGTCAAAAAGGAAACAAGAAAAAGAAACAAGAACAAGATGAAAATGATAGTTGGTTTTGTAAAATATGTGAAGAAGACGTTAAAGAAAATATGATTATTTGTGAAGTATGGGTACACGAGCTATGTGCAGTAACCACTGAAAGAACGAAATGTTATTACTGCGATGACTGTCCAAAAATTAGCGGAGACCATCTACGGAATTAATGAGAATTAATCTATAAACGTATTCAATAGATTAGTTGTTAAGATTATGATTATTAAGAATGAAAACCAATGATAGATCTCAAAGTACGATTTAAGAATATACCAGTACGATTTAAGATGAATGTTCTTAAATCGTACTTTTATAAAGTTTTTTTAAATTGTTTATTTCACAGAAGTGTAGAAGAGTTATGTTATTTTTAGTTAAAATATTAATAGAACATTAGTCAAATAAAAACTACTTAAAGTAAAAAAATATATATCTTTATTCATTTCCAAAATATTTGAGGTTGTCTTTAAGGGGCACGAATAAGGCAAGTTTACCCTAATACTTTTGTTCATATAAATTAGAAACTTGAATTTATGAAAATTTATGAAAAGAACTTTACGTTCTCCCAAAATCTTTGTGTATTATTGATAACATTGTTTCGATTTTATTTGGAAATTAGCCGATCTTCGAACTGTCTCAATACAAAAACTTGTTGTGCAAGAAAGATAGGTATTGTTGGCCTGCTCCGGCTTTGTATGGGTACACATAAGTAAAGTGAAGTGTTAACCAAATAGGAAGTGCGTTCGGCAAAGTTTTAAGTTTTATTTTGTTTTTTTTTTATTTCCAATCTGTTAGCCAAATTGTTTCTTGAATTTAGTTGAAACAAAACCATCTCAGTATAAACATGCATTTATTAAAATTAAATAAGTCCGAATTAAATTATCATTTATTAATTAATTTATGGACAATCACAAACGTGAAACTGAATTTTTCTTTAAAGCTTTGATAAAAAAACAACCTTATGTCTATTTGGTTGTTAGATATTAAATAGCAAATTTTTGGGATGTTATGAAAGAAAAAAAAATGTTTATATAGATTAAAAGGCGATCAGATTGACAGATAGAAATCTATTTTGCAAAAGAAAATTAACTCTCATTCCGTTACTTCACACTGAAAACATTTCTCACAACACTTTGACAGGGAGTTAAGTGATAAGCATTGCTAAACAATGGGATGGCGACATTTTGTGTGATATACGTTTGATATATTTTAGGCCCTTGTTTTGTTTTATAGGACAGGCAGGATACAGAGGTTGAGGCTGAGTTTATAGAACACGGAACGAATGCTTTTTATGCTTGAGGTAACATGTCGTTATTGACTTGTATTTTTTTCCATCAAAATTGTTATGTGTATGTATATGTATGTGTATGTAATGTATTTAAAATCTTAATATTGAAGAGTTAAAGTCCAGTTTGATTACTATATGTTATTTCTTTTATTTTATTGAGAGTAATTTGTTTCTGATTAGAATTGGATTAACTTAGAGTGCAAATGTGCTTATAAGAAAATAAAATGTGCTTATAGAAAACAATCAAAGAAAATATAAAATAATTCTGAAGGTAAATTGTTTAATCGACAGATCAAATATTCTTGTACATTTAGCTTAAAGAATTTTCCTAAACAATTCTATAATTACTCCATTTTTATTATAAATGGTATAAACGTTTAAAATCTAAGTACAGAATACACGATAAACGAACAGTAATCGACCATTGTGTATACTGTTGTTGCAATGATTCTAATATTAATAAATATCAGTCACTTCTTTTGGGTTACTCTATTATATTCTAAATAAGTAATTGTCCACAGCAAAAAAATACTCTTGTAATATTTTTGTACTTTTTGCAAAAACATTTTTGTTATCTGCTTTTTGACACAGATAAAATATTTCGATCGTGAAATATAAGCAGAGAAAAGCGGCAAATAAATGAGATTCATTATTGATCTCATTCATTCACCGCTTTTTTGCACTTTTCATTCATTTTAGTGATATTTTTATCGATATGTAAATCGGTATTTCAAATTACCGGTATTTAATATATATGAAATGGACTAGATATCAATATAAGTAGAAGTATTTGTGCAATATGAAGCGAATACAAAAAAATACAAGTCTACTTATACTTACTTATGTATTTTAAAGAAGAGATTATTTGGGAAGGGAAAAAATGATTGTAGAAAAGATAATAGTCAATTATTTTATTTATTTAGATATTTACCCGGCTATATTAATATAAATTTAAAAATAAAAAATATAGTAGATTGATATGACCCTGTCGGTATAATACAGTCAGTATTGTAATTTATAATATATGTTGAAATTAATAAATATATTTCTACTAAACAGTCTTCAGAAAAACATTATACATAGAATATAATTACATTGAGTAATATTATTATATATTTCTAGTTTAAATGCTTATAACCAATTAAATGATGTATTAATTTTTTTGTAATAGTAAGTAAGGAAGAAAATTCTTCATTCTAAATGAGAATATTTACTTGGTCATAAGCTTAATGCAAAATCTGTCTCTGTCCTTGTTCTTGTACACTTGAAGCAATAAGGTTGAAGTTTTTTGGCACCAAATTGTTTTCTTAATTATACATAGTTAATTTAGTTTTTTTTTCCATATTGTAATAAAATAAAATATTTTGTATCGGTTGGTTGGGATAAACTTTTTTTTTCCATAACCTAAATAAAAAGAAAATACATTTACTACGATTACTTTTATTTTAGTAAATATTAGCAAATCTTAGACATTTTTGTTGTAAATTTTAAATTACAATGATGATACTTTTTTAATGTACACTAGGTTAGTTGAGACAATGCATGTTGTTCAGAGTCAATAATAACGCATATTTAAATCTAAAATATGACTATGTACTTAATATTATAGAAGAGATTTCTGTCAAAGCTAATATAGTGTACGATAGCGGGACCTTATAATGCGAAAACGACGGGAACTTTCTATATTAATCAAAGTGGATTTTCGTAAAGACGGCGGGTGCTGCTACAACGACAAAATAAAGCTGCAAATAATGAAATTCAAAAGATTCTTTTAATACTTCAAGTAATATATGAAGTCGAAAATAATACAATGTCATAATAATCTTACCATGTTACAATTTATTTCTGATTTAGTTGCTAGGTATAACTGTTGTGAGCAGACTTTATGCCAGATAGATTCAATTTGAAGATTTTCACAAATTTCATTTTACCTATAACTTCTAGGATAAAATTTACACAGTTTAGATTTTTTTAAATCTAATTTTCACACCTTATATACATAAACGGTTTTATTTAAGATATTACAATTAATTACGCCGTACATGGTTCGTACGACACCGTTTTTGTATCTGAATATATAATACGGGTTATATATTTTTCCTACTGGCTATATATAAATGAAACGGTCTTAGAAATATCAATGCAATACTGTAATAATAAAGAGTGAAAACGACTCAAAATAAAACAAAGCTACTCCAATGAACTATATTTAATAAAATTTTAATTTCCAAATTTGTGCCGCGACTTAAAACACTATTGTATAGACGCCATTAGTGTCATATATCGAATTGAAAACGGAATTGAGTAGTTCCATTATTATTAAAAATAAAAACATAAGTTACAAGGAACAAGCGAGGGTAGTCGTCAAAAGTCGCGCCTCAAATCAATACAAAAATATTACCATTCTTAAATAAAAGATATTGTGTCGTAAAATATTCTTAGCCATATTATTAAAAACAGATGTAATTGCTTGTAGCGTATAAACATTATAATATGGAGTTGGTAAAATTGTTTGATAATAATTTATGTGTTTTATTCTACAACAATATTTTGATTTATATCATTGTTAAATTATTTAAAATATACTGTCACATAGTTTTTAATTAGTGTCGTTCAATAAATTTTCATAAAACCATTGTCGAGTAACAAATATAAAATTAAAATATCGTTTATGCAGAAGTTTTAAATTTTCAAAAGCGCAAAAATGTTATATATGTGGCGCGTTTTCGACGGTACAATGCGAAACAGTGAGGCGACTTCTCAAAGTCACTCTCTTTGTGAACACTCTTCATGCCTTACTTCCCATTTCTTGAAGTGCAAAAGAGTATTACGAAGAATATTTTCAATTTTAAGATATAAAAAATATGGGCTTACGATGTTATAAAATAATTTCTTCTGCTATGATTTATTTTTGTTGATGATATTTTAGATAGTATAGAGATAGATCGATTAGATATATTTATTTAATTAATATGTAAATACTTGTAGTACCAAAATATAGAACAGTTATACTTACTGCACTTTTTACTACTTTATCGTTTTTTTATTTATATACATATATAATAAAATATAAACACACAACTTCTAAAAACTTATAAAAATCTACAAAAAGGAATTGATAATTTTGGCAAAAGGTTTATATCATTATTCTTCGTCTGAATTGATACAATTCTTGCAGTTTTTGGTTTATTCATAAATTACATATACAGGAGGTTAAATCTGAACGCTGCGTATAATATGCGTCAGACAGTTTTAGAGAGAGACCCCAAACCACTGGGGATCCTGAATCGGTACCATATTTATTGTGAACGTGATTGAAATTAAGGTCTACTGAATGACCCAAATTGTTATACTGGAAGGGTCTTTACTATTCGTCAACATCTTATACAGGTCTAATTATATGTATGAATATAATTATTTATTAATATAGTTAAAGGCTAATTATAATAAGTAAAATTAAATTTAAATAGTTTTATAACTTTTTAGGTTCGAAAAAAATGAAATTTAAATAATATAGCATTATAAAAGTTTAATCGCATTTATTTATGAATTTACATGAACGCATTAAATTACAAAAACTACTAATTGCCAAATTAATTGAATTTGATTTTACTCTGTGGATAATATTAAATTCCAACATCATTCATTTATATTCGGAAAGTTTAGTACAAAGTATATGATTCAAAATTAAATATTTTTAAGTCATTATAATTAGTACAGGAATATCCCAAAGGAAAGTTTAGTTCCCATCAAAACTAAAGCTGGTACACAACAAAGCCATTACTAGTGCAGTCTTAATCTAAATACAAGCTTAGACAGACTTACTGATAGTTACCGTCTATGTAAGGCTCGTTTCAATAAATCAATTATACAAAATTAGTACAATGATTTCATTTTAAGGATTCTATTTATATACTTATTCAATTACTATTCTGTCTTTTTAAAGTGTACTTAGGCTTTTTCTAAAAAAAAAACGTTTCAAAATATAATGATGATAGGCATGAAATGGTGCTGAAACCAACAAAGGTACAAATAATATATCACATTAAATGTTACTAATTTATTTTCATGTATATGTAATAACATTAATATTTCATCGGATATCTCAAAATCATTGTTATATATTTATAAACTTTCTTAAAATATCTAAGCTAAGATTATAAAAATACTCATAAATACACTTTCCTTAAGTGATCTTACAACATTTAAACATCTTTTGATGGCCTGTAAAAGTGGTCCGAATGTATGATTTTTTATCGTCGATGCTGATAGAAATTTCCTTGTAATATGGGTATGAAAACGTGTTATTGTTATTGAATTATTTATATAAAAGATATGAAAAAAAAACCATGGACAAAACAGTTTTTTCAAAGATTGTAAATCTTTGAAAAACTATTAAAAAACCTTTGTTGCAAACACAGAGAATTCTAATATAAAATATATTCAAAAATGTCTGTTGCAATTACATTTCCAGACTGAAGTCGAAGCTAATGAACAGTTAATATTATATTCTTTCCTCAAGTAAGATACCTTCCGTTATATTTTGTATTTGCGCTCTCATTTAGTAAGTGAAAGTTATAATCTGATCCGAGGTCTCAATGGCTATTCAATTGACTCAAATTAGTTATTTATTAATATCAATAACGAACTCATACACAATCTAAGTATTCATTAATACTATTCATTAATAGTTGCTTCATTTATTTAAGTTATTTTCATTCATTCATTTATCAAATGTTTGATATTAGTAATGTACTTCCGTTACGTCCTTTCCGTTTCTTTCCCCACCACTCATTGCTACACTGGACACACCAAAAAAATTTCTCGCAGCAGTTTTGATAGGACCTGCATGCCAGTTAGTTCTACGATTAAAATCGATAAAAAGTTCAACAAAATAGTCTATTCGCGGTAGAATAATAGAATGCTCAAACCTAAGATGTGAATACCGAAGCCGACCGACCGACCCGAAGTTATCCGTTTTCAATAAAAGGTTTTAAGCGCTGAATCATCGGCCTACATGCATTATTCAATTGTATTCTTTGAATTGTGTCATAAAAATATGCGATCTGCAAAGATAAAAAGTTTGTCTTTGCAGATCGCATAGTCCGATTCGAATCAAAGTCGGTGAAAAGTATGGCCTTTCGATAGTATTACAATTGCGTCAAATGGTTTTAAAAAATATTTTGTTTGAATATTTAAGATAATTCAAAATATAGTTAATTAAGGATTTGCTTGACTACAACCTGAATTTTGAAATATCAATAAGCTGTACGGAACGGAAATCTGAAACAGGTTAGGTATTTACGAGCAAACATCATTCGCCTATCGGCTGTGTGTAAATACCGGGCAATTAATTTTGCCTTTGCATTTTCTAACAACTGAAATGTAAAATAAGGTACATAGAATAAATAATTTAATTAAAGTCTTGTATTTATGAATATTAAATTCTTTAATGCCTAATATAATCTGTACGTATATAATGCAATGTCTTATTTTTCAGGCAAACCTATCGGTTATTGAAGTACTTTTTTATCTTAAACAGAGCAAAGATAAATATATTATTTGTGTTATTTATTTTTATATTATTTGTAATATATTTTAATATTTCGTAATATATGATATGATATGATATGATATGATATGATATGATATGATATGATATGATATGATATGATATGATATGATATGATATGATATGATATGATATGATATGATATGATATGATATGATATGATATGATATGATATGATATGATATGATATGATATGAGATATTTGTATGAACATGGGCTTTGCTTAATCTCTAAATATTCAGTATTATTTACCTATTTTTCGCTTTTGCTGTTTATTTGTTATCTTTTACTACATATATTTGCAAAGGATTTTTATCTTTACCTCTTAAAGAAAAAGCTCTTACCAGGATAGTCTTAAGTTTGGAAAATTTACATGTTTGTGTAAATTATTGTTTTTAACTAAATTAAAATAGCAATTTTTTTTTAAACATGTAAAATATTTGACTAAGGAACACTAAATTTTGGACTAGCGGTTGATAATTTTTGCTTAATTATCATCCTGCACTGATAACGTTTACGTAAGACGAATACCTTAACTTAGTGATATTTATTTTATATACGTCTATGTATATAATCCCTAATATATGCAAAGCCTTATACTAAATACTAATAAACTAGTGTCAGAAGCAAAGCAATCGAGCTATGTTAACTGCAGACGATATAACATATAATATATTCCTAATACACGATAACACTTATTCTGTGTTAACCATATATGCAAATTTTTACATCAAATGAGCTTTAATATCTTTCGGAATTTCTAACCATACATTAATTAATTCTTACATTAATTTCGTTGAATATTGTCATTTTACAACGAGTTATTTATTTCTATGAATTAGATAAACCTGAAGTCTTGGTTTAAGAAAACAATTTTTACCCATCTAAATTTATAAATTTGTATTATGTAGTTTGTGGTGTATTAAGATATTACGTATTCAGCAGCGTACAGCCAGACGAGTCGTATATTACACGTGAGACTGTTTATTGGAGAGAGACCACAAATCACTGATGAACCTGAATCGGTATCGAATTAGCTGTGGTGATAACGTGATTACAATCAATGTCAACTGAACGACCAGCGCTGTTATTTTACATTTATGAATACCGGACAGCGTTTTGCAGTTAGTAAACAACTGGACCCTGTTTCATTATACGTTAGAATATTAAATATTTTGATATATGAAAACAAGATTATTATTTTTTCGAAATTATAACGTTCAGAAAGCAGTTAATACTTTCATAACTAGAATTTGTTAATATCTCGAATCTGTTTTTATTCACAGACGCGTATTATAGTTTAGTCTCATATTCAAATTATTGTTTTATTTCTTAGTAAAATAGAATTGTACTAGAATATTATATATAATTATATATTTACTACCATTTCCGATGTACTTTGATATGTTTAAATATTGCCAAGTAACTTCTAATGGTTCAAGAACCTAATTCTCTTTTTTACGCCTTATCTCTGTCAAAATGCGCCAAGTCGAACACAATTTTACTTTATTTACGCTGTCGGTGTATATATTGGTAATAGGATTTATTACTTGTATCCTAACGAAAACAAATTGAAAATGACTTAAAATTTTGCTATATACATGTATATATATACAGTGTATATATATATATATATATATATATATATATATATATATATATATATTATATATGTATTCAATATAATAAATACACAAAAATTGTACAGTAATATCATAAAGCTATCTTAAAGGTAATTTCATTTTTCATTGAAATAATCGTTTGAGACGTATCACGTTCGTTCTAAAAAAATAATTAAAAGGAAAAAACTATCTTCTCGTTTAAATTTCACCAAGAAATAGCTTATTGAATATAATTTATAATAATCAACAATTTTAATATTCATTAAGTTTTGTTTATTTAAAAGGTTATATTATATGCAATATTGATTTTAAGGTCTCATATATTTTATATAATATATGAGATCTTAAAATACTTTTTGGACTTAACGTTGTTCTTTCTTAATAAATAGGCCTGCTTTCGTGACTACTCGTAAGTGAACACGTCGTTTTTTTTACCTTGAGATAAATAATTATGGTCAGAATATGAATAAGATTCTATTAATCACTGTAATAATAAATTATACAAAGTTTTAAATTATTTATACTAGCTTTATAACCTAAAATGGTGAATATTTAACTATTGGATATGGTTATAAAAATTAATTCTTACACGAATATCACAAAATGCTTTCAATGCTAGAGCTGTTACACATCTAATCTATTACCAGTACACACTCAATATTATTCTAAGTTTATCCCCTATTTTAGACTTGCTTATATATATTTATAAAGTGTAGTGCTTATATACACTTTTATATTTAATTTATGGTATAAGAAACTACAGTACTTTCGACTTTATGCATACAATACTTAATCTAGAAAATCATTGGCAGAAAGTGTATCTGTAAGTTTTACTTGTAAATACTGTTTTATATCATAGTTATGATATGTATGGATTGCTATTTACTATCAAAGTAACGAAATATATTACTTTTACTGATGTTTTGTTACTCTAACAAGAGGACATAGAGCAAGGAACACTCATTTAAAGTACAGTCACGAATGACAACAAGATTAACGCAGACTTTGTAAGTGAGAGACTTATAATGAAAGACGCTTATTTTCTAATGAAATGTGAAAAGTAAAATAAGTAACTTTAAACTTATTAGAATTATGAAATGAGATTAATTTTATTACTATGTGTTGCTAGTTTGTCTTTACTCTTCCCTTAGTTATATAAATAAGCCTGGCTATAAAACTCCTAAAAATGTATACGAATCTGTTTTTTATGTTATTGTAAGTTTAGACACAAAAGAAGCACAAACCTTATTATTTACATCGGGGAGTGGAAATGTTGGCGAAATAAACGGAAATAAACAGTTACAATGTTCCTTAACATAAATATCCGAAATTCAGGATTTTCACATAATGGAATAATAATATTTCCTAACAGTAATTAATGATGATATGAATGTGTCATTAACATAAAATATTTCATTAATTGTGTTATAAGTGTGTAACTTTTAAAAATAGGAGATCTATAAAATTTCCTAATAAACATATTTTTTATTTGTTTATACTAGTTGTTCCTTTCGAAGCAATTCATTATCTAAAACTTGAAAGTCGACTAACCATTTCTTAATCGATATTATATCCGCGGGGATTAAAATGCTTAATTTTTATTATATTTATATTTTTTTATTGAACTGGAGATGAAATTGTGAAATAACTTATAAACAATTATAGTAATATTGGTCATACTGGGTCATGTTAAGAATAAGAAGGGTAAAGGAAGCGCGAGTTGAACTACTTTGATTTTAAAATTAGGTCATATAAATATAAATATATACATTGTGCATCTTATAGTTTTGTATAAATTTGTATTATTTTGTTTTTAATTTTTTTCAACGACAAAAAAATGTTTTATAGTGAAAATGAAAATGTGGACAATGTGACAGAAATTAAAGTTAAAATGTAATTTAACAATTTGTAACACGTAAGCTAAACTAAAAGTTCATTAAACCCTGTAGATTCATGTCATGAAAAGTGTATGGACAACTCTAGCTGTTGACCATACCTTAATTGAAAGTAAACAGTTGAGTTTGCTTTGTCCTCTGAACCTCTCGAGAGCGCTCACTCATTTTACTCATACCGCAATAACATAGATACATATTGTAATTTACTTTAATAATTTTACTAATATATTCTACAAAGATATTGTAATCTATTTCTAAACTATCTTGAATAATTGTTAATACACAAATCGTGTAAGATCTCGACTAAATATTTTTAACTTAGGATTACTGAATTACCGGAAACTTCCCTGATAAATACTTCAATGAAGAAACTTGAAATCATGCGGGTGAAGTTTAAGTGTATAGTATTATATAACTTAAGTTTTTGCAACATTATTAATTATTTTAGCACTTTAAGTACAAGAACACACAATTATAAACTTTAAAATAATTAAACCTTAATGTATAAATGTATTTTGTTATTATCAACGTTATACACAAAAATATAAATATAAATTTAATCTGATTATAATTTGAAAATATTTTTGACTACAGTTTGTGATCATTCAAAGACGACTAAATAGAAGTAAATAAAAATATTCATTCATCAGCTGATAGCGATTGCGAAATTGAAAGTATTCGTAAATATAGGTCTCTCGTAACTTATACAATCATGTCTGGATCTATTTCCAGTAAGAATAGTTTTTTCTACGGTGACGAGTTTCATTGATTTTAGTAATGTAAAATTGTAAAAACATTACCAAGATCAATAAAACACGTCACCGTACAGCTTTTAATTAAGCCATTAATTTCATAAAGAATTATTTTTCCAACCTAAGATCGGGAGACAATTCTTATAAAGAAAAAAATAAATAAAGTGTCCTTAGAACTTTCGGGGTTTTTACTCCTCGGACCGTAGCGAATTCACAACGTGGACAGGATTTATCTATTTAAATATTTGAAGATCGATAAATTAAATTTGTTAAAATAATTTAATGTTACTCATAAAATTCGTAAAATATAGTTTGTAATTGCTAAATTCTACAAGTTCAAGGGTATAGTATATACATTCCATTAATGCCAAATCTTTTATCGTCTACTCTAGAAAAATATCTAATTGAATTAACAAAAGCCTTATCAAATGTATCAATAAAAAGTTTTTCTACTCGTATAATGTTTTCTAACATTATTACAAGTTGTACACATATACACGATTGCTAAGGAGTATTTGAAAAAATCGTTTACAATTAAAATAAAAGAGACGAAGCTTCTTAGCATTCCATGGATTCACCGTGCGGGTGCAGGGCCCATCGTGTCACTGGGAGAGGAGTGCAAACAATTCCTGGGGCTTGCGACCCAGGTGTAGATTTAAGGTGCTCCTTTAAAATGCGAATCAACACTCACGTTTACTGGTTACGCTCCTCTCCCTACCTAACCAAATTTTGAAATACGTTCTAGAAATTAACTGATTATAGCTCTAGAGAGACTAAGATCTTTAAGTAGGTTAAATAGAGATTTCACACTTATACCTCTCGCTCCCATTTCCAATTAACTGTATACCTATTCCTGGTCAGTTCGTAATACTTGTTTACCTGAAATGTGTGATTTTTGGGAATGTTTGTTTTCTATGGAACAGTAAACTCCACAAATATCACGTGGCTTAACTATTTAGAGTACAGGAATATGTGCAGTTTGGATGACAAAACATCAATATCTTCAGAAATTCTATACTGTTTTTCATACGTATCCATAATTATAGTCCAATCACGAACAAACTCCAAGATAGAGCCTACAGATAGATACTTATAATAGCTGTTCCTACTGCTTTTCCACAGATATTGCAAGACTTATCAGTTGCTTTATCAAATCTTACTAAATCATTTTGATCTGGAAGAGTCATAAGAAATTATTTAAAAAAAAACTTTTTAAACAGAACTTTCCTATTTCGTAACACAATATAATTGGAATAAGAAAATACTGACAAAAAACATATTGAGTACAAAAAATATTTTTATTTACGACTTACATTTGTATGTGTATCTCTATAAAAGAATTTTAAATGTTTCTAGTTGTATCAAGTTATTGAGAGAAATCTATAATTTTTATTTATTTATTTAAATCTTTTCCACTTTGAATCATTAAAAGGGATCACTTGTGTACGTCAAACAGAGGTGTCAGGGGGGCTTATTTTGATACCATACTTTACTTTAACAAAACCTTTAGAATAATTGTATAAGAAATCAAATGCATACATATTCGAAATAACATAAGCATTTATTTTTTATAATAATAAATATAATCGAAATCAATTTATATCCGTTACTTTATTATACTATTTAATCTAAAACAGCTCAAAGCTAGCAACTTTGAGATACAAGTATCCTATTTGTAGCCCGTAACTTATAATAGTAGCTTTAATAGTTTAAGAGCTTTGCCTTTAAGCAACTAGAGCATAGTTTAAAAAGTACTTCTACAAAAATGGTTTTATTTAAATTTTCTAGAGATCTTTATCATATAATGAATGCTATTAACTATACCAGCTTCAATAAAATTGTATTTTTTTCATACTGTTCAGTTTCAATGTTTCAGCAGGTATAGGATATATAAATATCCATCCATTAAAAATTGTTCTCTCTACGTCTTAAACTTTTATAATCATATTATAATATATCATTCGCGGTTCTTAATCATGATCTCTAAGCGTGGCGGACTCGCGGTGCTAGCAAGCAGTCCGCAAGCTAGTCGGACACATTCCTATTTAATTTTTACGTGAACACAGTTGGGTAAATATGAATATAATTATGTTAGGATATTTATAAATAGGTGCGTTTTAAGAGGATTCCGGGACAAGCAATATATTTATATTAAATGCTGTGTGAAGTAGTGAAAGTTACATTTATTGTCGTTAAAGTGTTAGAATTTTACTATAATTTTAGTTAAGTTATAAATATAATTATTTTTTTACTATCAAAGTCAATTTCAAACAATCGGTGTGCTAGTTTTAAAACAATTAAAATTTAACTAACGAAGTATATTGGTAAGTTTAAGTGTCGTGTTTCATCGTTATTTGGCAAATTAATTTTAAAACTTCGTAGCAACACGCAAGTGAAAGATGTTTGTTCCGCCTGACATTCTTACTTAATAACTTGAAACTTGAACTGGAATTCTTTAACATCTAGAGTTCTTAACCGACTTTTGTCCCCCTATTATAACTTCACAAATAATTGAGTAGAGCATCTTCAAGAATCGTGTACAATTTTTTGAGGATTGACATGTTTTTTAATATTTTTTTATTACGTTGTTACATCGTGTCCTCCAAGCATGCTAAAGCGAATATTTTTTGATAAATAATATATAAATATCGTTAGGTTATTATCTCTCTCTCATTTTATGTATTTAATTTTATTTCAAAAAAGAGATACGACTCTACTTCTGCCTTCTACCGCCTCTACCATTTTCCCCCTACTACCTCCACCACCGTTGCCTGCCCAGAAAGCTGCTGCACGTTTACGCGGTTTACGCGGCGAGTCCGCTATGCTGAGTGCTCATGATTAAGAATCCCAAATGAGTGCTTAAATTTAATTGGAATTTACGTGAATACACCTGGTTTACATAAAATATTTTTTGACACTATTCAATATTACTGCCATATTGAAATCTGTACAATAAACGTGTTCTTGAAATATCCTATTAAGGTGAACTTCTTGTTTTTCTATTTATTCATTCAAAAAATAATTTATTTTAATGGCGTTGACATAATAGTGTACAGTTCTCAAATTTAAGGGCAATAACAATTTAAATACAATATTTTTTGTTTCTTCGTAATTAATTATATATTTATAAATAAAATACTTTTTTATGTAGTTATGAAATTATTTATTATAAAAAATGAAATTACCTTTTGATTCAAACAGTCTGCTGCTAACCACATGGAGGTTAAGGAAGTGGAAAAAAGTGAACTTTATAATATCTAAATATAGATATTACAAAGTTTTATAAACAGAAATCAACTATGTCAATCAGGTCGATACTAGTAATGGTTTTATTGTGTAACTGAGGCTTAGTTTGACAGCAAAGTTAAAGTTCATTTCTAGAAAATTTGCATTGAAAACAATAATAGCCGTACCAAATCCAGCACACCATACATAGAAATTTGAGATAAGAGGAAAATTCTATGAACTTTGACTTCAAACTTGAATTTATGTTTGTGTAATTTTAACCGGACAATTTGAATGCAAACTTTATATACGAGTATTATCTTATATTTTTATGGTTCAGCTTACTTAATGTGTCTGCAATAACAAATTTTATATTTTTAAAGTTATTAATAATATTTTTGATAGTTAATAGTTATTTAAAACTAACAAGTACTGTGAATTTTCTAGTTCATTACTTCTGACTCTGCCTTGGTGATGATAACTGATTTTATTTTTCCTTTGATTTTTTTAATTCTACCTACTTGATTTAGTAATATAATATATAAGAAATTACGAACGGAATGGAAAATGTGTTAGAAATTTAATTAGTTAGAAAGCAAAATTAAACCATTACATTTTACATACCTGGCAACAAATAATGTACCTACGACTGTTGTGGGTACACTTATGAATATTTAATGAGATTTGAGACTGCTCAGAATTGGTTGTTGTCACTCCGATCAAATTATTATAATTTTGAATCGTGTTTTAAAACAAATAGTTATATACCTTAGAAAACGCATTACTTTATAAGTGCTTTACAGCCTTTTACGTCACCATTATGTATTATTCTAACATCTTTTCACTTTCCATTGATTTTTCAATAATATAATAAATCTTGTATCGTTCAACAATTTGCCACCAATGTCAACCGAGATAAAAAAAATACATCCCTTAAAAGATATCTGAAATGCAAATTATTTGAATGCATTTTTTTAGAATATTTGTCTTATAGTAAAACCAACGTTTATTTCTTATTTTGAATGTAATAAATTCTAGATATATACTAATAAACACATATTGAGTTCTCTAGTATTTTGTATATTTGTTAGATTTTAAAATTTAAGTGTAATATATACCTAGACGCTGAAAATAGTTTTAAAATAATACGTCAAACTAGTAGTAAGAGTACCTAGTAGAAGAAAAGTAAAACAATGTTTGAATTTAGGGTAAGTGTGCCAATTCGTTTACCAATCAGGCAACAGGAAACAATACACCGGTAATAACGCCAGGACGAGTCCTCCTGTTGATAAATTTCCAGTCTTCTTTTCTAACGCAGATTACCTACACCGAAAACAAGGCGCCATTGGATTTATCAAAACTTATGCCTTAATACATAGATTAGACTTATTGCCACATCATACTACATACATAAATACAATGTTCTTACTTACTTCAAAATATAACCACCTATTCTAAGAATAATAAGAAAAGGCTTCGCTTTAACTTAAATTTTTTCAATACCCTTTGTTACATAATATTTGATGCGTAGAAAATATAGTATTTTGTTGTAGGACCATTCTTTTATGATAAGGAACTGTCACTTATGAAGCTTTATGTTTTTCGATTTAAAAAAGGCTTTTGCAATAAACAAACTGTATATATAACATAACTTTTATTTTATAGGCCAGTTGTAAGTAACAACGGGTATAAAAGATAAATAAATATATATTAATTAATAAAATGGTATTTAGTGATACTATATTTTATGGAACCAATAATGAATGACTCAATCAAGGAATTAATTTCACTTTAATACCAGAATTGCCTGAATATTCACGTCTTTATTAAGTTTTCACACGACGCAAATTTAATTAAGGACAGTAAATGTGACAGTTAATATTCAAGTAAATTAACATAATCAACATATTTGTATTTTTATTCATAAGCTTTAATTTTCTTTTTTCAATTGTATTATTTTTAGTACTGTTATTTCTAATTGTATAGATCTCATTTGAAAAGATCAATATTTAAAAAAATCCTGGAAACTGTACCGGATAACCAAAAAAACTCTTGAATTAAACATAAAAGGATCGAATGAGAAAAAGGTCCTACAAAAGAGGGGTGGGTGCCTTAGAGGTATCTGGCTTCGTAGAAGCTGTAAATTTCCTCCTCGAGCAATCCTGCTCGGGCCAGATTTCGTATTCTGTGGAGATCGTATTCTGACAAGAGTTTCGTATTCTCTCAAACAACAACAAACGGGTTTGCTCATGGTTCAATAGCTCCATTTTGAATATTATTCTATCATTATCCAGGAGCTGCATATCAACTAAACTACCGTCGACTATTTTTAGCTGTTTGCGCAACGCAAGTAACGGAAAACGAACGATACAACGTACTTATCAATGTGGGTATTATATTTTACATACCTTTCTATCTTACCTAAATACTCGTACATACCTACTGCTATTACTGTCTTTCCATCCAAAATGATTTAGTGTGCCTTTACTTCTTTCTTCCGCTATCAAGTCTTTTTGGTGATGCTAGCAAGAATATGTAAATAGGCAAGCTCTTTTATCTATTTTGTAATTGGAATCACAGTGATAATGTGGTGTAGCTACAGCAGAGACTAAAGTCGCAGAGATTTGGCAGTTTCGTCTGGATCTCCACAGTTGTCGCAGGCTATATATAAATATAAAATAGTTTGAATAAGGGTACAGATTTTTAATGAATCTATTTCCTGTATCATGACGCATAACGTTCTGAATGTGAAGCGGTAGCCCATTTTTTTTTATATGAGAAGTATACAAATAGTAAAGGAAGTACTATCTGTATTTTCTAGTGAGTATATCTTGCTTAAAAAAAACTAGGCCAGGTTAGTCCACAAAATGAAAAAAGAAACTAAAAGGCCACAAAATAAAAGAAGTATTTATTTGTTTTTTATAGAATTTTCATTTTTTTTAGTTTTTTATTTGCTTATGATTTATTTGATATTTCACTAACGTTATATATAAGATAAGGTTATCAAATCAGGCAAATTTTATTGTTTTCTATTATTTTGGTTATATTATATGGTTTCAGTTTTATTATATTTATAAATGATTTATAAAAAAAATTCTGGGACCAAGAATGGTGTGTAAAATCTATCCAACGGTTGATAATAACGGCCAAAATACGGAAATGTAATATATGAGGCAAACATAGCAAAAAACTGCTATTTTAAAGCACTATTTTAAGCACTGTGTTGAAGAGCGCAACAGTTTATAATCTTCATCTTAAAGATGCCAGATGCCAAGCGAGAGGAAAATAACGAATTGTTGCGTGGACTCAGAGATCGCGTTTATGTCTATACAATATAAATTGATAATGTTCAAGCTGAGATGACGGAACGGCATATTTTCCATATTTTTTAATAAGCACCATTTAAGCCCTCCAGGCTAATATGAGTATATTTCAGTCTTGATGTCTTTTTTTAGATTATATTCAATAAAGTTGAATATTTTAATAGATAAATAAAATGAGTCATGAGAAAAAATCGGATATCGGATGAAGTCAAATAATGTTCACTAGCCTCCAAATGGAGCAAACTACTTGATGATTGATTCTCAACATTATGCTAATAAGCATAAAGTATAATTAAAATCTACTATTTGATTCGGTTTAGGACTTTCAGTAATGAGTCTGCAGAAGTTTGCAAGTCAAAATGTGATTTAGTCAATCGAGCAACTTTTGACTAAAATACGGGAACTTGTAAAAATCTGTTTTCACGGCAAGTGCACCGGTCCACCGCAAATAAAATAAAACATGTTGTTGCGTGTTTGAAATAAAGTCTTCAAAAAGCAGGAGTAGTTTAATTTAACCCTTAGTTTGTCAGTGGAAAAATATTATTACCATTAGTTTTGTAACTTTCTATAAATCGGTAGTAAAAAAAGTGTTTGAAATATAGATTTACGCAATCTCGAATAAACCAATTATTACAGGATTAATTATGTGGTAAGTTTACGACAAAAAATATAATTAAAGTCTTGATGTCTACAAGGCTCCAAAAGGTTTTACACAAAATACATGTTGATAAAAAGAACAAAATATTTATCCTGTTTCCAGGGACTTAAAAAGTTATATTTCAAACAGCCAACTGTACGGCATTTATTAAAGGCAGTAAGGCATCTATTTTTTGTGACTGCATTAAGCTAATAAGAGCTGTTCGTGGGCTGCAGTTGGAAACCTCTAAATGAAAGAGGGCTTCGATATTTGTATTTGTGTAACTGCAATGCGGCAGAGCAAAGTTGAGAAAAAAATATACTAATGTTAGGGTCATCTTATTACCATTGTAATAATGTAATGTAATTATAAGACATAAGATGTAAATATAAAGGTAAATATACCATTTGATACTGGCTGAAAATAACTCAACACAAGCAAAGGCAATATAAAAATAATGCGGTATACGTCCTTTTTGGTGACATTCAAGATGGTACAAAAAAGGACTCATTTTGCCCGCGCAATTGGCAATGGACGCTAACCGCGGTGACAAATGGAGAAATAAAGGAATTGTGATTTTTAATGATTTATTAAGGAAATACTGCTATTGTACAATCATTGTCTTACTGATAAGAGGATATGGAATAAAATTATATGAAAGTAGAGAAATGTTGTTTGAATTGTTGACTTTCGTCAACAGTTCAGAAGCGGGATCACGAAAGGATATACAAAACTTCCTTCCACGCCTATAAAGTGTAAGTAATTGTGCAATTTATTATCATTATGACTTATTAATAAATCGCAGTGATATCTTTAACGTTATAAACGAAATAATATTTTTTTTTTCTTTATAATTTTGGATTGATGTTTTTCTTATTTCTGCTGGATGACAGGATGAATGCGTATGTTGTATTCACATTATTCACGTGCGTAGGCATATTAACGAAGGTATAGTCGTAATGAATTTAATAATTAATAACTATATTTTTTTACATTTCGTTTATGAAAGGTTTTCACACCGTATTGACTTGGCGGCACAGTACTGAGGAATTTGTCACTTATTAAACAAAAAGCAGTACCTTTTTTTTTCAATTATTAATGAATTTCAAAATAATACTAGCAATATACAGTCGTGTCTCTTATAAGTCCAATTAATTATATTTACACAAAGTTATATATATACAATTCGTAGTGTGACAGCGATATAAATTAAACTACATATTATATTTTATCATTCTATATATCTCTAATTGAATTTAGACTACAAAAGCTATTTTATTCCTATATTCCTGGTATTTGCACCAAGTTAAATTAAAACTTATATATAGTCTAAAGGTCTTAATGAAAAAAAATAACATGTCACTTAGTGAATAAATATATTTTTTAACCTCTATACATGTCAGTAACTATTGTGATTGAAATTAATCTAACTGGTATTCTTATTTCTGAGTTCTAGAATCGAGGATAGAAAAAGTCGTTCAAGGAGTTGCTGACTTACAAGACCCAAGAACAAGGGTTAGTGATAAGTCAAACCCGAAGCGAAGAGTCAATGACAGGTGACTGCCGAAGTGAAAAGTTAATAAAATGTAAATCAAGAGGTTTATGAAACATGATACCCGTTAAGGGTATATGACAAGAGACACCCGACTTTGAGGGTATATGACGGGAGATACCCAAGGTTAAGGGTACATGACAGTAGATACCTGAATTTAAGGGTATGTGACAAGAGATACCCGATTTTGAGTGTATATGACGGGAGATACCCGAGATTAAGGGTATATGACGGGAGATACCCGAGGTTAAGGGTACATGACAGTAGATACCTCAAGTTAAGGGTATGTGACAAGAGATACCCGATTGTGAGGGCATATGACTGGAGATACCTGAGGTTAAGGGTATATGACTGGAGATACCCGAGGTTAAGGGTATATGACAGGAGATACCCGACGTTAAGGGTAGATGACTGGAGATACCCGAAGTTAAGGGTAGATGACTGGAGATACCTGACGTTAAGGGTATATGACTGGAGATACCCGAGGTTAAGGGTATATGACAGAAGATACCCGAGTTTAAGGGTAGATGACTGGAGATACCCGAAGTTAAGGGTAGATGACTGGAGATACCTGAGGTTAAGGGTATATGACTGGAGATACCCGAGGTTAAGGGTATATGACAGGAGATACCCGAGGTTAAGGGTATATGACAGAAGATACCCGAGTTTAAGGGTAGATGACTGGAGATACCCGAAGTTAAGGGTAGATGACTGGAGATACCCGAAGTTAAGGGTATATGACAGGAGATACCCGAGTTTAAGGGTAGATGACTGGAGATACCCGAAGTTAAGGGTATATGACTGGAGATACCCGAAGTTAAGGGTATATGACAGGAGATACCCGAGTTTAAGGGTAGATGACTGGAGATACCCGAAGTTAAGGGTATATGACTGGAGATACCTGAGGTTTTTTTTTTTTTTTTTTTATAGGCACCCGCCTTCGCAAGGTGTTGGCACTTTTCCTCTGACGTAATCAGAGTCCTTTTTTATCTTTTCTTATTTGTAACATATTTCGTAAATATAATCCTTACTACTACTACTACGTACTACTTCTTGACTATACACATATCTTATGGAATTACATATTTATTTATATACTTCTATGCTCTATTTATTACCTTTATTTAACTACATTTTTTATTTCCTTATAGATAGTAGATCTTATACCTTATATTTAATTATTTACCTATTTTTCTAATTATTATGCTTATCTATTATATACTTATTATATAAAGTAAACATATTTTCTTTGTCTTTATTTCTTCTACTTATTTACTATGCACATCTCTTATGGACTTACCTATTTATTTATCTACTTCTATACTTTATTTATTACCTATATTTAACTACATTTCTATTTCCCTTATAGATAGTAGGTCTTATACCTTATATTTCATTATTTACCTATTTTACTATTTTTTATGCTTATCTATTATATACTTATTATATAAAGTAACCATATTTTATTTATCTTTATTCCTTGTTATAACGATGTTACCTACTTCTATACAATATTTTATAAACAGTTTTCTTTTTGTCTTTTCACACATAAATTCACTTATTGTCTTTTTGTTTATGTTAACTTCTATTTTTTCTTCCAGGTCTCTTCTTCTCCGCTCGAACATAGGGCACTCCAGGAGGATATGGCACACGTCTTCAGCGGCTTCGGGATCACAGATGCACGATGCGCTCTCCTTACACCTGAATCTCTTCAGGTATTCGGAGAACCCACCGTGCCCCGTCATGATTTGTGTAAGTACCCCCATAGGCTTTATTTTTCTTATTTTTGCATAGGCTATTGTAGCGTCTGGGAAGAACATCTTCGTAGTCGATGCCGTCTCGCCTGTCTGGTATCTTCGATTCCATTCCTTTAGTGACTCTTCACGTATTTGGCGCTTAACGTAGGACATGGGGCATCGATCATAATTCGGTTTCTTTTTGCTGGCTGTAGCTGCGTCTTTTGCCAGAGTATCAGCGCGCTCATTCCCCATTAATCCAGCGTGAGCTTTGATCCAGAATAATTCAACCGTTGTGTTCTGGGACATGGCCTGCCTGAGATTAGTCCTGGCTTCAACAGCTAAGGGATGAGGGTTATCTTGGCTTACGACCGATTGTAAGGCGGCTTTAGAGTCACTGTATATTCCGTAGGATCTTTCCGTGCGTCGTAGAGTCTCTTTTGTTGCTCTACATATGGCCAAGAGTTCAGCCTGGTAGACCGTGGCGTATGATGGCAGGCTAAGTTTGATGGCTCCGATTTCGGCTTCTCCCCTCCATAAAGATAAGGCCGCACCAACCTTACCGCCAAACTTGCTGCCATCGGTGAAAATACGAACTTCTTGCGTGTTGTTCGCATCGACTTGGGTTTGGTCTCCCAGGCATACGAACTCAATGTCCATATGTCTAGCCGGGTGTGGTGTCTCCCTATATGGTACAGCTTTCTCTACTTCTCTACCACAAAGCTCCTGCCGGGACTCTCCCTTCTTCACCTTAAAGAGTTCGGCCGCTTCTTGGACCTTCAAGTCTAAGGGTAGCACTCCAGTTAGTAGTAGTGCCGAGTTGAGAGATGTCGTGCGGTAGGCCTGGCATAGTTTTTGGGCGAATCCTCTCTGGACAGCATCCAGTTGCTTCCTTACCCCGATCTTTTTTGTGGCAGGTGCCCATGCACTAGCCGCGTAAGTGACAACCGGTTCTACCGCTGCCGTATATATGGATCTCACCACTTCCGGGTGCAGGCCCCAGCTAACTTTCGCAGCTCTTGAGAGCTGCTTGTAGATGTTTATGGCTCTCCTGCAAACATCTGTTACATGAGAGTTGAAGGTAAGTTTCTCGTCCATGGTAAAGCCGAGTATTTTAATTTTCTTAGATATGACAATGTCCACTTCACCCATTTTCAAAATGGGGTTGTCATATCTAAGTTTTCTTGTAATTACCATGGCGTTGGTTTTGTGCGGCGCAAACTTAAGTTTGTTACTTATACCCCAATCCCATATGTACCTAAGTGCTAGGTTAGCTTTTGTCTGGACCTCCAGAGCGGTCGATCCGTCAAGGACCAGCACGACATCGTCTGCGAAGGCCTGACTGTAGTCTCCGCGCTGCTCTAGTCCTTTCAGTAATGGATCTAATAAGACGTTCCACAAAATTGGTCCACCAATTGATCCCTGAACGCAGCCTTTGCTTGTCTCTCTCTTGACTTCCTCTCCGGCGAATCTCACTGCTACAGTTCTGTTTGTCAGATAGTCGTCTGTCACTCTTCTGATGTTCGCGGGGCATTTTTCCTCAGCCAGTCTCTGTCGTATCGCGGGCCACCAAGCACTATCGAAGGCTCCCTCTATATCAAGTGAAACCAGGACTATAAGCTTCTTCTGCTCCAGTTTTGATCTTATATACTGGATCATGGTATAGAGGGAGTCCTCAGTACTTTTTTGAGGCATAAAGCCATACTGATGTTGGCTCATGCGTGGAATCATATGCCATTTTAACCTCCTAACCACCATTTTTTCAAAAAATTTTCCTAGGATTGGTAGGAGGCCAATAGGCCTGTATGATTTTGGACAGTTATAATTTTCCTTGCCTGGCTTCCTTAAGATAACTATGGTAGCCTCTTTCCAGACCGCGGGAAAACATCCCAGCTCAAGGCATTTGTTTGCCAACGTCAGAAATATTTCCGGGTCGTGGAAAATTGCTTTGGCACAAATGTCGGCTGTAAGACCGTCCGAGCCGGGAGCTTTCTTAGGGTTAAAGCCATTTACTATCGATCTTAGCTCAGGCCCTGTGAAGGGTGGATCTATTTTTCCATCTTGAAAGCCTTCATTTATCCTGCTAGCCACTTCTCTTATTCTTCTATGCTCTTCATTGTCCTGTCCCTCATCATCTGCTGGATAGAATGTCTCTGCTAATAAAGATGCCGAGTCTTCAGCGCTGAGTACAATTCCATCCCTCACCAGCGGTTGGTCCTCGTGTCTCTTTGCAGTTCTTTTTAGCACCCTGTAGATTCCCTCCCAGACTCCTTCTCTATCTTGTTTTTGACAAAAATCCTTCCAGCTCTTAATTTGTTCCTTTTTAGCTTCATTCTCATAATTTTCTTTTTCTTTCAGGTACTTCATGACTACTGTTGGTCTCCGGGTCGGCGCAGCGCAGCGAATTCGGCGTTTACATGTGGCAACCTCCTTCTTCATCTTCGCGAGCTTCTCAGACCACCACGGCAAGGTAAAAGTTTCTTTATTTTTTATAACTGGTATTGTTTCTTTGCAAGATTTTATAATGGCCTGTGTAAAGTTTTTTGCTAATATTTCTATTTCTTCTTTTGTTTTTATGTTAATTAAATTATGTTTGGTAATTTTTAATTCTGTTTTAAAGTATGAGAGTTTATCATTAAACTGACACCATTTTGCTTTCCTTGTGTTATAAATTCTTGTTGTCCTAATTGTATTTGGGCCTTTAGGTTTGATTAAATTAATTTTGAAAATAATACTATTGTGGTCCGAGCTTACGAGATTCTCTTCTACCCTCCAGTCATCGACCTTGTCAAGCATATCTATCGAGCAGGCTGTGATATCTATGTGACTAGTAAATCTTTTGGTGCCCCTCACTGTATCAAAAGTTGGGACTTCGCCGCGGTTAAGTATTTGCAGATTCAGTTCTTCCAACATACTGGCCATTGTGTCTCCTCTGTGGTCCGCTTTTGGGCTCCCCCACCACATGCTTTTAGCATTTGCGTCTCCACCGACAATTATTGACCCAGAGCCCAATTTTTCCTTTATCGTCTTTAGCTGCTCAAGGTAGGGTTCCATTGGTATGTCAGGTTCAAGGTAGAAAGAGATAAGTGTAATTTCCCTGTTTCCATTTTTTATCCTTACCACCGCTATGTTCTTCGTAGTAATGTTGGGACAATGAATGACGTTTATTTTGGGATCGAAGATGACTATTGCTGCCTTAACGGTGCCGTCTTGGTCGGCATTTTGGTAAATTCTTACCCCCCTGTAGTCCTTCATCCTCTTAATTCCGCCAACGTAGGGCTCCTGTATCAGTGCGAGAGCAATTTTCCTCTCGACTGCCTCCATCATGAATTCGTGGGTTGCCAGTTCTTTTCTTTGGAGGTTTGCTTGGACTGCCAGATATGTTTTCTGCGGAGGAGAAAGGGACGAAGAGGACGTTCCGATATTTGGGTAGGTGTTCCGTGTTCCGCCCGTGGCCACCTTAGCAGTAAGCTATGGCGGCCCGTGCTATGGCGTCCCACTTTCTTCTCAACGGGCATTCCTGACTAAAGACAGAGTGGTTTACGTCTAGACTCTTGGCCAACGAGCAGTTCTTGCACGATGGTGCTTGACCCGCAATCCAACCCGGGCATTCAGCTTTCAGGTGCGGGCCACCGCAAAAGTTGCAGAGGTCCACTGCCTCAGTGCACACTTTCCGTCCGTGCCCGTAGGCCAAACATCTGGTGCACTGAATCAGGGGTGTTTGGTCGAGCACTTTAACCTGTTGGAGGTCTATGAAGACCCTTCCCGAAGAGGTAAGCTTTTGCCACATCCTGGGCGACACCTGCAGGACAACGTGGTTCTCCAAGGGGTTCCTACACCGTCTGCGATACTTCACCGATATAACGGCTACTTCGTCGGTCAGATCACCTAGAAGCCGCGAATTTTGTGTCTTAAGGGCCATCGTTATGTCCTGATCTGTATTATAGGCCATGAGATTCATGAGCACTACCAATGGACTCTTGTTTTTCATAGGCTCTACCTTAAGATTCTTATCTCCTTTCAGTCTTTCCGCTGCCCTCTCTAGTTCCTCCCTACTACCGTAGCTTAGGATTACTTTTTGCTCTCTGACCTTTCTTATTCTTTCAACTTGTATACCTGTTACCCTTGCATCAAGAACTTTTCTTACCTTGTCAACAACTTCGCTACTGGTGACCGCTTCCGCTTCTGAAGACACAATCATCGAGTGCTTCGGTTTCTCCATGTTCTGGTGCTTATTTCGGGAAAGAACCTCCGCATACGATTTTGTCTCTGTCATGTCTGTTATTTTACTTTGCAGATCTTGAGTAGACTGCTTGATTTCAAGCACCTCTGCCAGGAGCCGTTGCCGATCGTTATTCTGCCTTTCCAGCTTGTCAGTTTCTTCTGTTGATTTTCTTTGTTTTTCGATGACTTTCTTTAGCATTTCCATCTCCGCCATGTTTTTTCTTAAAAGTGTGCCATGCTCTTCCAGAATTCTTTGCAAGTCTTCTTCGTCTTCTTTATTGGATAGTCGGGTTTCTTTCCCTGCATCTTGTTTGGTTTTACTTTTGTCTTCGTTCTTTTCGCCTTTTCCTTTGTCCATCTCCGCCTCTTTCACTAACTGAAATAGTCTGTCAATGGCTTGCGTTACTTCTGCCTTAATCTCAGTTTTGAGATTCCTTGAGTTATTAAGGTGGAGTTTTGCTTTATTAACACAATTTCTGGCTTCTATAGTTCTGTTAGCGAACTTTTTTGTAGAGCCTTTTGGCGGTTCCTTTTTTCCTGTCTCCCATTCGCCTATACTCCTCCTTACCTTAGAAGTCTGATCGTCGGATGGTCCTGGCTTTGGAGAGACAGGGCCAGGCAGGTGGTCGTTACTTGTGCTTTGGGGAGTCGTTGCTTGTGTTTTGGGGAGAGACTTTTTTGGGGAGGTCGCCTCTGGGGCCTCCTGCGCCTGTTTGGCAGGCGTACGATAACCAAACATTATAGTCAGAGGGTGGGTGCCTTGGTCACTAAATAAAAAAGGGTATGTACAGGTACCCTGTCCAATCAACGAGGTCAACAGTAAGTTTAGAATTGTATGAGGTTAACTGTTTTGTCAATTATCAGAAAATATGAGTATCTAAAAGTGATACTGAGGTGTACAAAATTGTAAGAGTTGTTAAAATGTCAATTGTCAGAAATTATGTATATTTAATAGAGTAAAGTAATTTTATGCTTTATTTGTTTTTATGTTTCAGATTTCCAGTGTCGACGTGTCTCCGGGTAGTGTCTCAGGTAAGTCAGTATTAAGTTGTGTGTGTATGTGTGTAAGTGTGTGCATGCGTGTGTGTGTGGGTGTGTTTGTGTGTGTGTGTTTCTGTGTGTGTGTGTATTTATTATGTATTGTATAGCAACTACTAGATTGTATAAATAAAGACAATAGTGTAGGTTGCCCTCGTCGCTGGTATACCACGTATACGGGTCGTCTCCGGCAATTGCCTACCTATTAATTATTTATACTAGATAATGGTCGACACAAGGCGTCAATAAAAGATAATTTATGGTGTCAAAAGTCAACCAACGTACACGTTTTAGAAAGTAACTTAAAATATATAATTTCGAAGTAAATGTCGAATAGTTTAGAAAGCGGGTATCTAAAAGTGATACCCAAGTGTATATTTTAAGTTGTCACGAACTACTCTATTAAATGCGCGAATAAAAAATTTGTCCTAAAAAACTATCTTTCCTACCCTGGTTATCACTATAGGGCGGGTGGGAGGGCACTGTCGGGACCGTTTTTCGCGAATAACTCGGCGAGGGATGAAGCTAACGAGACGTTCGAGGTGTCAAAATGTGCGTCTCGTTGAGACTATCTGACGAGATAGAATGAAATTTGAAAAATTAGAAAATGGAAATTTTCCGGAAGGAAAATTGAAATTTTGCTGTTTAAACTATAATATCACCCTAAGGGATGAACCGATAGGGGATAATATAGGTGTCAAAAAATTTGTATTAATTTGGTCTAAATGATTGTAATAAAAGAAATTTTGAAAAATGAAAACTGAAAAAGTTTTCCTAAGAAAAACTTAAAAATTTAATAACAAACCCTTAGATTTTCCACAAGGGATGATCCGATAGGAACGCAAGTGGTGTCGAAAGATGCGCCTTGATTAGTTCTGGATTTTATCCTAAGAGAGAAAATCTGTAGGTTATACTACAAGAAAGTTATTAAATAAAAACACGAAATTTATTAAACAAAATAAAACAAAATGGCGTCAGATAAATTAATACGCTTCCAGAGCGAGTCTCCTATAGTCAGGGAAGATGTAGTGCCGCGAAAGGGATAATAATACAAGAAAAAACAATGACTTAGCGTCTATTCGCGTAGTTTTAAGAACGAACCAGATACCTGAGGTTAAGGGTATATGACAGGAGATACCTGAGGTTAAGGGTAGATGACTGGAGATACCCGAAGTTAAGGGTATATGACTGGAGACATCCGACGTTAAGGATATATGACAGGAGATACCCGACGATAAGGGTCTATGACAGGAGATACTCGATTTTAAGGGTATACGACAGTTGACAAAGGCAAAGTTTCTGGATCAGCGACGCCTTAAGTCGCGGAAGTACTACTACAGGTGAAGAGCTAATTTTGGATGACAAGAAAATATGCATGGCAAAGCTCATCAACCAGAACAACGTTTAAGACAGAGTAGTAGTCAGCGTAGAGATCTAAGCAATTCTTCAGTTCCACGTAAGTCGATTAAAGCTCATTCAAAGTCCAAACGAGTAAAGATAAATGTAAATAGTACTAACGCTATTCTCGATAACTTTCTTTTATAACAAAAAATGGCTCCTGGCTAACTTATAATATTAACGTCATTTTCAATCGCGGTCCTAGTTCTAAAGAACAGACAATTGTACATGATAAATAATGTTAAAAATGCACAGAAATGTAGGATTAGAATGAGAAAGAATAAGTCACTTATATTTATAAAAAATTGCGGTATAGCAAAATCTTGGTATCAAGGATTACCCACAGTATTGTATGATTAGGCAGAATTAAAACCTCGTAGACTTTTGCCACGCTGTAAACTACGCTGGGTTGTTAACGGCATTGTTAAGTAAGTGCTTTTTTTTTACATTACATCACTAGTTCATTAGATTTATTTGCAAAAAAAAATAAAAAAATAAGTAATAGATAAACTGTACACGGCTTATCACATGAAAGATAACCGCGCCGTCAGAAAAGGGACACACGCCGCCTGATTCTTAGCCTGACCACATTGAAATATTTCAAGTCCAATAAAGTAAAAACTATTGTATAACAAACGCTTTTCTGTAAAGTCGTTTTACAGACAATAATTTTAGGTGATAACGTAATAAGGAAACATTAATGCAAAATTGCAAGATTCTATGAATTGAATGATTATCACCGAATTATTTTGTATAGTACAAACTAGGAGTTCATTGAAAATTAAAATATTTCGATAAATTAATATTTATTTACGTTATTTATTTTTAAAAAAATTAATATATATATAAATTTATAAATTTATCTTAAGTTACAAAGATTAATAACGAGTAATAGTGTTCTGTTAATAATTTATCAACAATTTTTACACACGAATGATGTTTAAGACTTTCCAATCTGCGTTATTCTGTCAAGGATAGAACGATGATGTGTTGTTATATTAAACAATGGAACCAATATTAACTTTTCACTTTACTTTATAAACAGTAGACACACCACACACACACAGTTCAGGTGTTCATCGGCCGCAGCGGCTGATGAAATGGAAGAGGCATAGATGCGTCTCAAGCCCTACGCTTGGTCCGATAGTGCTTCTCTATCGATTGTTTCGTTCTCGGTAATGATAGCTATGAATGTTGCATTTTACCCAGATCATAAACTATTCGTTACAATTATTATTATTTTATGAGTATTAAAAGCAAACGTTGTAATATCACAATTCAGATTTCTTTATAGTTCAATGAATGGAAATGCAAGACAGACAAAGTAGACAACACGATTACATGTAACTTAAAAATATGTTAATCATCAGTATAGCGAATGCGTCTCTAGTAGTCCTAGATAGTTAGTTTATCCTCGTGCTACGGAAATGACAATTGAGCATAGAGTTTCCAAATCCGTTGTTTATGGACAGTACCGAATGTCTTAGTCAGAGAGGAGCCAAGTAAGACATGTGGTTCACGAGGTAGGATGAATATACGGTATAGTGTTTGATTGCGGCGTTAATAAATCGTCGTATTGGTGAAGAAAAATAAACTGATGATAGAAGGATATGCGTTGAATATCGAGCGTTGAAACCCAAAACAAAGCTAAAAGAATCAGTAACCACTTCCGTGTATCGAAGATCAATTAGAATTGTTTATAGGCAGTGACTTATTTGTATGTAGGTTAATCATGAAAGAAAAATCTAATTTAACGGACAGCGTTCGTGACACCAGTCTAATAGTCTGAATGTCATAGAATGCTATTTAGGCTCGTTAATGTGCAATCAGTCTTTCAAAGAACCAATACAATACACTCTTACTTATATGGATTATGTTTTAGTCCCATGTAAAGGTTTTGATAAAAAGACTAGTTAAGAAGAAGAAAGACTAAATGAGATACTTGATATAATAAAAAAAAGAGGTGCTTACAATAAACATGAGTATAAGAAAATTCTTCATTAATATGATAAAATTTCTGGGCTTGGAACTAGGTTGAAATAGAAAATGACGTGTTTCAAAAAGAAAATAAAGTGTGAAAGAGCGAAAATGAAGCCGTCCCATCAATATGACCTCCGATAATTATTTTTTCTTTTTTTTAAAGGCCTCTCAGGATATTTTTTTTTTAGGAAGTTTATTAAAGACTACTAGTCTCTAAGGCACACTCTTACTTTCTGACTGGTTGATAGGCATTCTTACGGTCGTTTCTCAGTACATATTTAATAACATCTTGTTTGTACGTCACAATTTGGATACATATGTAAAAAATAGTGACAGACATGCTATAAATACAAGAAATAAAAATAAACTCTCAACGCGGAAATATCGACTTCAAAAAGTTAAAAAATCCTTTATGGGTTTGAGAGTACGCATATATAATAAGGTTCCACAAGATATCTTAGACCTTCTTTTTCGTGCTTTTAAATGTAAAATTAAAAGTATATTGTTAAAAAAAAGCTTATTATAGCATACAGGAGTTTTTGGTTGATCGTATTTCGGTCAACTAAAAGGTTAGGTTGTGGAGCTTTGCTTGTTGACTCATTTGCGGGATACTCTAATGTATATATCAAACATTGTTTTTAAAAAAGAGCAACTGTTGAGTTTCTGGCCAGCTCTTCTCAGCAGAGCCGCATTCCAAGCTGGTGGTAGCTTCCTCACGGACTGACATACTGACATACTATACTGACATTTTTTTTAATGTAATGTAATGTAATTGACGATTCAAAAGTGCATGTAAATGCCTACTTGAATAAAGATATTTTTGATTTTGATTGTGATTGTGATTGTGATTAGTTAAAAAATTAAAAACAGATACAATTGGTAGTGGGGAGAGAAAGGGTAATACGTGACACGATATTAACACAGAAAAACCGATGTTTGAGATGTTTGGAATGTGTTTACCACCAGGCGGTGAATAGTGAAGGTGGACTCGATCCAATAAAAAAAACAAATTACTTTATACATCATTTGACCACCTAGGCTCTTTTGTCAAAAGTAAATCTGGAAGTTGTTACCTCTTTGTCCTTATTGACGGCTTTCCAAATTTCATAATACATACACCTGTTAAAAATGTAAAATCACTAACTAAAATAAAAAAAAATTTAAACCGTTGAACATTTAAAAATTTTATCACAGCATAAAACAAAACAAATATTAAACGTAGCAACAAAAAGAGCAAAAGGTAAGGAGAACGGTTTAATAAAACCTTAACTGAGGCGTAACTACATCAAATTACGATATAGCATAATAAGCTTGGAATGAGCCTTAGAGGAATATACAATTAACTTTCAACACTACAATAAGAAAACAACTTAAAGATCTCCATCACAACTTGATAAAAGAATTTTTCAAAAATTATAAAACTCAGGTAAAATTAAGTAGAATAATTAATATTGAATATCGGCAGATTATTTAAAAACAATTAAGTAAGATCCTTTCAAACATATCGAAACATAATGTCAAAAATATTCTTAACGCTACAATAAACTTTAAAAAACCCAATAGACAATTGAAAAAAAGAGTTAGTGAAAATCCAAAAGCAAGTGCAAATCGCAAAAATTGGTAGTTTTTATATACCTTATTAAATATTAATATGCCTTATTTAATACTCTTATATGAATAATTGTTGAGGACTAAGTGATGGACTTTGTTAAATACTCTTATATGATAAATTGTTGAGGACTATATGATGATTTTTTTTTTAAATACTCTTATATGATAAATTGTTGAGGACTATATGATGATTTTTTTTTAAATACTCTTATAGGATAAATTGTTGAGGACTATATGATGATTTTTTTTAAATACTCTTATATGATAAATTGTTGAGGACTATATGATGATTTTTTTTTTAAATACTCTTATATGATAAATTGTTGAGGACTATATGATGATTTTTTTTTAAATACTCTTATATGATAAATTGTTAAGGACAACAAGATAGATTCTTTAAATACTTTCATATGATAAATTGTTGAGGACTATGTGATGGACTTTGTTAAATACTCTTATATGACAAATTGTTGAGGACTATATAATAAATTATTTAAATTCTCCTATATAATAATTGCTGTTGTAACTTTCGTAGTTAAGAAGGAACAGTACTCTACAGTACAGGATGAGCTTTGATCGAGACTTTGTGACTACTTGAAATAATGATTTCATAAATGATAAAGATGACCAGAACAATGAGGTATTAACCTCACGAATAACGATAATGATAATGTAACTAAATAATATAATTTCTAAGGCTTTTTCTATTTTTGTAATTGTTTAAAGTTAATTAAATATGATGTGACTTACTTTTAATAACACTACCTACAGTACACTACTAACAGTACACTTGCTTATTAACTCAATATAAAATAAAAATTATTATTTTTTGCATACCTTATTGTAATTTGAACACGAACATTGATTTGTAAAAATATATTTTTGTCTTTATGTAAGCGAGTGATTATTCTCACATTTTTTTATATATTTGTATTGCGAAGGGACTCGTAATTTACAGGATGGCCGAGCTGTTAGGGTCATCTTATTACCATTGTAATAATGTAATGTAATTATAAGACATAAGATGTAAATATAAAGGTAAATATACCATTTGATACTGGCTGAAAATAACTCAACACAAGCAAAGGCAATATAAAAATAATGCGGTATACGTCCTTTTTGGTGACATTCAAGATGGTACAAAAAAGGACTCATTTTGCCCGCGCAATTGGCAATGGACGCTAACCGCGGTGACAAATGGAGAAATAAAGGAATTGTGATTTTTAATGATTTATTAAGGAAATACTGCTATTGTACAATCATTGTCTTACTGATAAGAGGATATGGAATAAAATTATATGAAAGTAGAGAAATGTTGTTTGAATTGTTGACTTTCGTCAACACTAATATGAGCGCCCAGTTTTCCATTAAAGTAATGACGTAGGATTTTTGTCACTAATAGTGGATTAAAATAAACATTGCAACATATATGCTTCCGTTGTAAGTAAAATTGGTATTTTTATGAGCTTTGTTAGTGAAAGAAGAAAGAAAGAAGGTTATCTTTTACTGGTCAACAAAATTTGGGTATAGTTTTGAGATATTTATAATATCAAGCATATAATGGTTTGCAATAATTTCATAAAAATACGAATAATGAAACACCATTTTTATTAATAACCAATTAAACCGTCCAATATGTCAAATATGGTTGAAGATTTTAAGCTTTGCTAAACAACAGGACAATGAATTAATACTACTTTATTTTCCATTAAATTACGTAACAAATACTGCAGTTAATCGGGACATTATTATTTTAACTACTTTTTAAAGGTTAGGTACGTAAGCTCATTATCATTATCAATTATCAATTCAATTTTGCATTGAATTATCAAAATAATATAATTTAAAGGTATATTTAGGGGCCCCTTAAACCTACACTTGGGTCGCAAGTCCCAGGAGCTGTTTGCACTCCTCTCCCTGCAACGCGATGGGCCCGGCACCCGCACGGTGAATACATGGAATGCTAAGAATTCGTCTCATATGCGATAAATACAAGTAAAGCCGAAAGCCATATGTAAGCACAATAAAATGGTCACGTCAAATGAAATATATATCTTATTACATAAATGGTTTTGTGATGATTTTTTTTTAATATCTGCTAAGGAAAAATATTGAATAAACCGAAAAATAGATCTATGTCATTCAGTAGTAATATTCAAATTGTTAAATAAGTAGATACTTAAACTGAACAATAAATGGAAGTCCAAGCTTTTCTTTAATTATCTGAAATTTTTGTTGCTCAATTCTTAACAAGTTTTGAAAGATTGCCAGCCAAGCATTTTTAGCGAGTGAGGCTTTTATCATATTGTTGGATCGTATTGGTAATTGTGTTTATTGCATTCTTTTCTGTTAATAATATTTGATGTTAATAAAAAAAAATTGTAAACAAGAATATTTATTATTTTCCTTGTTCTATTTTCCCATTTTATTTTTTGTATATACAACACACATTGCGCTTTGCCTCATCTACAATGTTATAATGTATATTGTGAAATAGTAATGTGGATATCCACAAGTAACTAACTATATAGTTATCATCATATTTTTCCTAAATCTATTTTTTAAAGTTTATATTTATATTTCTATGCACTACATTTTAAAAATAACAATACAATTTTGGGAGTTTAAATAAATAAAAAATAATTACCAACACAATCACCATATGTTTATATATTACTTATATTTATTATATGTATAATACCCAGTAAATGCCACTGTCTGGGTAGATGTAATAGTTGATAGCTTTTAAAATAATTAATATCAAATTAATTGGTAACATCAAAAAAACTAGGATATATAACAACTATAATGATGGATACGTATGAAAAACAGTTCCCGAGGATAAACAAGAGTAAACAAGAGTAAACAAGAATTACCAACTGACCAGGAATGGAATAGGTATATAGTTAATTTGTACGCGGTAGAAGTGGGAGCGAGAGGTATAACAGCGAAATCTCTCTATAACCTACTTAAAGATCTTGGCCTCTCTAGAACTATCATCAGTTTATTTCTAGAGCGTACTTCAAAATTTTGTTAGGTAAGGTTGTGAAAGTTAATGCTAATTTTAGGGGCTTAAGCCTAAACGTGGGCTGCAAGTCCCAGGAACGTGCAATGCGATGGGCGCGGCACCCGCTCGGTGAATCTAGGAAATTCTAAGAAGCTTCGTCTCTTTTTATAATATAAAATAAACTTATAGCAGCCTTAGTATATGGTAGTGTTTTGTTTGTTTTGTCTATATGAAAAGGTGTTACACTAAAATCACTAATTCTACTTAGCACTTGACATAACGTAACAAAAGTGTCGATTTTAAGCAAATATATTTGTAAATATTAGAAGGTGATAAGGCAATCTAGACATACAAGAGATATTGCATTTTTTTGCTCTATAGAAGTAACTATCTTTTTACCGTTAGTATACAGTTAGTATACGGAACCAGTAGTACAGTACAGTAAAAAATGTAACAAAAACTTGCTTTTGTTTCCAGTGGGAATGCTACTTTAGTATATTATGCCAGCACAATAACTTTCTCTTATTGAACAACTATGTTTTCGGTATATTCTTAAGTTATTTACGATATAAATTAAACAATATTTTGCATATTTTGTAACATCAATTAAGAATATCTGCAGTGTTCAGTGGTCTTTCATAATTTAGAAGATTTTGTGCTCGTACCTTACATATTAATCTATGTTATTTAGAAAAGTACATTTTAGTGGTTTTCCTAAGGAAGATGTACTTTGGATTTTGATTGGATTGGAATTTAGTGCACCGATAAATATATCATTGTGTTTATTATACAAATAAAAATGTTTTCCTTTCTTTAAATATCTCGACTATTTAATTTAAGACAGCCACTTAGCCAATTTATTACTTATGCAAAGTTTGAATTCAAAGAATATAATTTACAATATTTTCGAAATATAATCATAATCAGAATTATTCTAAATAATATGAATTCCCAAATATGCAAAATAAAGCCATGCGAGTGTACAGGGCAAACACAAACTATCAGAGTATTTAAACGCCAAGCAATGCACAACGTTACCTCGTTGAACCACAAATCAGTGATAAATCAGATTTCGAACGTCCAGTGCATGATTGCGGAGCAAGTTTGTGTTGCTGCCACGTCCATCTAACCGATAACGAGAACGGTTAATTCATGTGACGTTCCAAAAGCAATTTTAAAACTAAGTATTTTTAAATTAAGTAATATGTTATAAATGTTGATATATTCAGTAATATTTAAAATATATTAATAGAGAACTTAAAAATAAAGAAGAAAGATGTTTTCAATGCGGTTACATAGAAAATAAATGAAAAGTAAGTAATAAATTTTATTTTCTTTAAATGTAGCACAGTAACATTAAAACGTTATAAAACTTTACACTATATGCTCTGCTAATACTTTAAAAATATATTTATCTATGTACTTGTAATAAACCTAAGAATTTTAGAATATGCTTCTTACATAATAAATAATGAAATTACATATTTTTTGCTTTTGCTAACTCATTTATTGAAAAATGTTGTGGGTATCATAGAAGTAGCCTGTCAATGTAAAATGTGTAATCAAATTTAGACTAAATTAAAAAAAAAAGTATTCAAATTGCTGTTTACGTAAAATAATTAATTTTAATTGCAAAGTAAATTGTTATAACATCAAATCAAAAATTATCTGCATACAAGGTTAAATAGCAGTTATAAAATTAATTATTTGTATACTGTTTCAGTGTTTACAAGTAATTAATATGTTATAGTCTACTATTTTAATATTTAATTTATTATTTTAATTAATAACATGTCCTAACATATGGCGGTGTATTATAATTAAATATATATTCCGTGGCAGTAACAAAAAAAAACAATCTTGTTTTATAATCTATTCTAAGTACTAATGACGAATTCAAAGCATACTACACGACCAGTATAGTCGTGTGCACCGGAGACTTACTTAGTACGAGTAGTGAGTGAACCTGAAAGTCTTTCTAATCAAAAATTTTTTACTTAAAAAAGATGCTTAGCAAAATATCAAGAGTAACAAAACAATCAAATAACTTTTTTAATAAAATACCAATTACTACATATTAATTTAAATTATATGCAATCCGGTCATATATAAAAGGAAATAAGAAAGAAGTGTCTAATCCGGGGAAAACTATAGCTGTCGTGTAAAATATACAGCTGCATTGGCTAGTAAACTTAGTTTACCCGAATGTGAAATCTAGTATAATCTGTGATATAAAGTTTTAAACATTCGTTACGATTTTCGCAAGTAGTGTTATAGATGTCACCACCTTCCCGATAAAAGAAAAATAAGACAAATAGGTTTAGAGTGCTAAATTCACGGAGTTTCCCATGGAAACGGTAGCTCAACTGTTAGAGTGGCGGGACGGTTTTCTAGTTCGAATCCCTGCCCGTATCGGTTTATTTTTCATAATATATATGCTTTAATTGAAATAAGCTTCACATGGCTACGTATGTTTGTAAATAACATAATATACAAAATCTGGATTTATATCAATCAATCCTAAATTTTAATAGAAGATATCATTAGGTGATTAATATTATACCTTTAATTATTTATAATTTTAATGATAAATACTTTAATAATTTTAAATAAAATAATGTTGGTTTAAACAAAATATTTACAAGTGTAAGAGCGGATTAAATTCACAAATATCTTGTCTCCGCCAACATTATTTTAATTTAAATTATTCGTATGGTAATTTTATTTCGTAAAGAGCGGATTTAATTCACAAATTACAAAATAAAATTGCCCTCATTTCGTTACTTTAAGCTGAAAAATGACTCACAATATCTCAAAAGGGAGTTAAGTGATAAACATTGCTGTACAATGAGGTAGGGACGTTTTGAAAGATATACGTTTTATATATTTTCGGCCTTTGTTATGTTTTATGTATCCAGGAGGCTTTAGAACATGAAACGAATGAATTTTATGCTTGAAGTAACATGTCACTACCCAGCAAGCATTGAGACACAGAACAAAGAGCTGCCATTCCCAAATAAAAACTTCATTTGAGACCGGAAAGTTATGATAACTGAGTTTATTTATTATCTCTTCAAAATATTTCAATTAGGGACAGGATAGTAATATTAATAATCAATTAGTACTACCTTATTGATTTAGTTCCTTATTTATTATATTTGTTTTGTTAATTTTTTGCAATAAGTAAGCTTAAAATAATTTTAGTCACTCAAAAACACACTACGTGATATTTATTTGTTTTACGATACGTATCGTAAAACAAATAAATGTACGATATGCTTTAGTTTAGTTTAGCAAACAAAAAAATATAAAAAACAATAACAAATAAAAGAAAAAA
Source organism: Dircenna loreta (assembly GCA_963555665.1). NCBI lineage: Eukaryota > Metazoa > Arthropoda > Insecta > Lepidoptera > Nymphalidae > Dircenna > Dircenna loreta. Next base: position 6,523,348 of record OY743093.1, on the reverse strand, counting down.
AAGTACAACAGGCGGTCTTATTTAAACCATATTGCTAAAGTGCTATTCTGTATTATATGCCTTTAATTATTTACTAGTGACTGTCTGCGGTTCCGTCCGTGAGAACTTCAGAATACAGGGATCGTAAGAAATTCCTTTACTAGGTTTTTTGCACAGGATTATTTCCAAAAATGCTCTTCACGAGAAATCCTATTATTCTTATTTAAGGGATTTATTCTTAAAGTAATAGTATATTACAATATAACATAGATCCAACAAGAAAGTTATTTCCAAATATTATATAAGATTTTTTTAGATTCGGATACGTTACTTTGAAAATTATCTCCAACAAATATTACAGCAATGAACCACGGTTTCACAAGTGCAGATACCGATCTCGTGGTAGTGGAAAGTCTACTTATTCGGACTATAGATTTATTTTTGTTAACTTAAAAAAATATCATACCGCCATCGTTGACACGTATATATTTTAAAATAGTTATAATAAACGTAACAAAAAATGTACGAAAGATGAGGTTCTTATAGGCATCAAATTATATTTAAGAGCTGTTTCTTTGTTTAGACAGTAACGTATTTTTCTTCAAAATAAACTATTTAATCATCTTTATTTATGGAATATCATATAATGGAATCTTTTATTAAATCTTAATATATAAAAATCTTAATATACGAGTATTACGTGTAACAATGTTTGTCCTCGATACTCATAAACTACTTAAGCGATTTTAATGAAAATTTGTAGGTATCTATTGTTTGGCCCAACTTAAGAGATAGGATAGTTTATATCTCAACTCATTAATTTATTTTATTGCAAATTATTTTTTTATTATCTGACAGTAACAATTATCTGTTAGTTCCATACAATTTTAACAGATGGCGGTATTATTTGACTGGATTGAGGAAGTATCCAATAGATGGCGCTTTGCTAATGTACAAACGTTTTATATACGCTAAAATTTAAAAGGATGACTGAAAACGTGTTGCTGAGGATAAAGTATATGTTAAATTTAAATATTATATCAAATATAATACTGTGAAATTGAATGTCAATATATCATATTTTTTATTCTATTTGCAATATAAACTTTAACTATGACAAATCTTATACTTTGATCATAGTCTTTTCTAATAGTATAGTGAGGTAAAATTTGTTTGTTTGTGAGTTTATACTTTATAAGTTAATTTGTTGGAGGTAATCTTCAAAGTCATTTATCCGAATCTTATTATTCCTTAACAAATATTAGGAAATTACTTTCACGGCGAATCTAGGTAACATTATATTATTCCCTTGAAATAATAGTAGAGCTTTTCGTGGAGAGCAATTTTGGAATTAAAGTTGACCGAAAAAGCTCGAGCGAAGGAGCTTCTTACGAGCCCTGTGTTCTAAAGTCCTCACGGATGGAGTCGCGGGCAACAGTTAGTAGATAATATAATTAACCTAGTTGGATGACATTATACCTAATAATAATCCACGGAGCAAATTTGGATGCAAGAAGCAAAAATATGTAATTGATTTTACCACTATTACAAATAGGAAATTTGTTATATTACAATATATATAAGAAACCAAAAAATATATTCCTTGCAAATAAAACCTGTGAAGTAGGTAATAAATTTAGATAAAGAAAGAAGAAAACATTTAGCAATTTATGGAACTCAATAAACCTGATGATTTTGTAAAAAATGTTTGGGTAATAAATTTTAACAGTTGAAATTTGTTTTTTAGCTTCATATGATCAATTTCTGGTTTTGGATATCTTTTTTACACTTAGAATAAAATAAATCTTTGGTTTAAGTAATTTATTAAAATATATGATTCATAAAAAAATATATATAATATAGGAAGGCATTAAGAATTTTTTTTTTTTAATATAGTATTATTAAACAACAATTATTACATTATACAAAAATATCAGTAAAGTCAGTCCGTGAGTAAGTTACTACCAACTATGAATGCTGCTCTGCTGAGAAGAGCTATCAAGAAACTCAACAGTTGCTCTTTTTAAAACAATTCATCAATGTTTGATATTTGAAAGTATACACCTAATGTGTATACTTTCAAATATCAAACATTGATGCTATAAAAAGTAAATATGCTACAAATTAGTTAACAACTAAAGCTCCACGACCTAACCTTTCAGTTGATCGAAATACGATCAATTTCTCAATTTCACAATATATTTTTAATTTTAGATTCAGAAGTAAGAAAAGGAAGGTCTAAGAATCTCGTGGAACCTTATTTTATATACGTGCACTCAAGCCCATAAAGGATTTCTTAACTTTCTGCAGACGATATTTCTGCGTTGAAGCTTAAATTTATTTCTTGTGTCTATAGCGTGTCTGTCACTGTTTTTTACATATTTATCCAAATTGTGACGTACAAATATCATGTTATTAAATATATACTGAGAAACGACCGTAAGAATATCAATTTCCTTAAAAAAATCTCTCAGGGTATCTCTAGCTTTTAATTAATGATTATTGAAAGCATAATTATATTGTTTAAAATGATGCCACTAAAAATATTTTGAAGTAAGTTCATTGTAAGTATTTTTTAAAATGCCTTTTCCAAAATGTGTATTTGTAAATTGCTTTACATACGAAACGGGATTGAAGGTTTTTTGTCGAGTTTTAAGTTTATTCGAGCCTGCATTGAAATAAAAAAAGCTCAGTGAATTTGATTGAGTCTTGAAAACTAGAACAGATCTGTTACACTGAAAACCAAAATGAAGTAAGAGTTTTTGAAATTTACCAATATTTTATATACACAAACAATTTAAATATGGTTAGAATTGCGTCTCAAAATACGTTTCAATTCTTAATGCAGAGTATTTTAATTGAATTCAAATATTATTTTGCTTTTAGAAAAAAATAAACTAATATTGTAAGTAAAAATAGGAAACACTTTAAGGTCGTGAGTTGTCTTTACTAATAGGTTAAATGCTATAAAATATACATATTTTTGAAATAACCAAAAATACCTTTGTAAAAAATATGACATGAAATATCGTGCAAACTAGTTGCAAATAAAAAGTCTAGTGTTATCTATATATATATATATATATAAAAAAGTAATAATTAGATAAATTTTGCTTCTATAAGCAAAATTTATCTAATTATTACTTTTTTTAACTGAGATAATAAAAGATAAAATAAATTGACCGCCAATTCATCATCAAGTAGTACAAATAAGTAAAGGACTTCCACTGGGCATTGGTCTACTTAAAAATTAGAGAAAACTGGAATTTAACCCAAAGTCTTTGCCTCAGTGAGTTGTTGGTTTTTTACTATTTAATTACGTGAACATACTACAATGTGTCTTCTGATTGTCCAGACATTTATAAATATAAGTACTCATCATAAAAATATAATTTTGAGACCTAGGATTAAGAACATTAATATTAAATATATTTAAACCAATTCAAAAGCCAAATAATGGCACTGTGATCTCCCACGTGTTTGATATATTGTTTGTATCTTCAGTATGTTGATAAACCCAAGGCTGCGTGCTATCCCCAACCCTGTTCCTCTTGCATATCAATGATATGTTGGATATTTCCAACTTACATTGTTATGCGGATGACAGCACTTGGGATGCGGTATATTCCGGCCGTGCAGGTCTCTCTCGGGAAAACGTCGACGAGTGAAGTCGTAGAAGACGCCGAAGAGTGCCGAAAGAAACTTGTGTCTTATAAAGAGACGTCCTTTGGGATGGTATCAGAGTGGGGTGAATTGAACCTTGTTTAGTTTAATCCCCAAAAGACAAAGGTTTGCGCGTTTACCACTAAGAAAACCCCACTTGTCGTATCACCGCTCTTCGAAAGCACACCCCTCAACGCCTCGCCAAGTCTCATTATACTGGGCCTCGACATTTCGAGCGACTGTCAGTTTCGTGGTCATCTGGAGAGCAAGGCCAAACTGGCCTCGATAAAATTGGGTGTAATCAATAGACCGAGGCAGTATTTCAATCCCGGCCAAAGACTAGCGCTCATATAAGGCGCAGGTCCGACCTCATATGGAATACTGCTCTCATCTCTGGTCCGGCTCACTTCAATATAAGCTTTTACTTTTTGACCGCGTACAGCGGAGAGCCGTTCGGATTGTCGGGGACCCAGTGCTCTGTAAACGGCTGGAATTTTTGGCATTGCGTAGAGACGTGGCTGCTTTGTGCGTCTTCTATCACATTTACAATGAGGAGTGCTCCAAAGAGCTTTTCGATCTGATGCCCGCCGCTGAATTTCACCACCACACAGCACGACATCATCTGCAATACCATCCTTACCACCTGGATACGTGGTAATCCTCTACTGTGCGGTTTTCAAGAACATTTTTTCCATGTACCACAAAGACGTGGAATGGACTTCCTTCGACGATGTTTCCAGATTGATACGACGTGGGTACCTTGAAAAAAGCTGTTTACACGCACCTCCAAGCCCAGCAAGACCTCAGGGTCTTGCAAGAGCGTTCTGATCATCTGATGTTGCAAGAGTTCGTGGGCGGCGGTGATTACTCTATACCTGTGATCCGCACGCTCGTTTGCCCTCATTTACCATAAAAAAAACTAACGGAAATCCTAGAAACAGTCGCAGAAAGAAAACAATTTACTAAGAAAATAGTTAATAATAATAACTCAGAATTAAAATATAATTAGAATAATAACATTACAAACAAAACTTAATTTTGACGTAATAAGAAAATTTCTTCATATGTCAAAGTCATGATTTAGAACTTCAGACTAAAGCTTTGGAATAAGCTTTATATTTATAGAACCAAAGTTGAGTCGAGATCGAGATCTTTTCACTTTGAAACTTTATAACACATGTTGGACTTAAAGTTGAAGAATACATTTGTTACAAACAAATTTAGTAGTTCCTTTCTTCAACAGAAATAACAATAATTGTTACTTTGAAAATAAAATAACCGTGGGATCGCAAATTTGAGCTCTGCCAGTAGTGCCCTAAACAATATGAGTTTAAAAAAAAGTAATTCACTTGTAAATATTTCTTAAACATATATCACAAAGCTATTGAAAATGTTGAACAAGAGGGAGCATTAATTACATCTTAATATTAAAACATGATCTTATATTTAAATGCAAACATTACTTAGTTCTACTAAATAGTATAAACGTAGTCTTAAAAAATGTTAGATAAAATTGCAAAATAAATTCAAAGATGTAATTATTTTAACAGCGGGTAGATAATAAATATTGGAGAAAATAATTAATATACCTTTACATTAAAATCATTTGAAGAAAAAGCTGCTGTCATTATATTAATGTAAGACGCAAAAAAAAAAATTGCTGGATATATTCGGAGACTAAAAGTAAAAAAATATATTATCCATTAGGAATTTATAATAGAATTACAGCTTTATATAATAGTCTATTTGTTAAGTTAATGTTCAAAGTAATTTATTGGAATCTCATAATTCTTTAACCAACATTAATTTTCATGATTTATCTAGGTTGTATTATATTATTCCCTTGAAATAATATAAGGGCTTTTCGTGGAGGGCAATTATGGAAATAAAGTTGATTAAAAAAAGCTCGGGTGAGGGAGTATGTTACGATTTCTGTGTTTTGAAATACACAACAGCTAGTATAAAAAAATACTACACTGAATTTGAAGCTCACATCAAAAACACAGTACCTGTACCTGTACTGTACCTGGACCAGTAAATCACGTTTAGGATATAACAAAAACATAGTAGAATACTAATACTAAAACCTTTTTTTGTTTACGTATTCCTACACTAAACGAATACGTTTACGTATTCGAAAACGTTGGTCGTTTATGTTGTCATGTACGATACAAATTGGTATGGTGAAAATGTAAATATATATATTATAACCGGCCCAAACTAACTTCATTTTCTAACAAGGAGACTTGCATGACATGTAAGTCGCAAGTTTTATTCCTCCGAAGTGAAAGGGGACTTACCTCTTAGGAGGAGGGTCAAAGTTGAAAATTTCGAACACCGATAGGGGTCGCAATTTTGTCCGATGGAACTTAAACTTGGTATATACATTCTCTAGTGTAGTTTAGTGGATGAAATTGGGTATGGCCAAAATCAGACGACGAATTAATTTTATGCGCTTAAAAAAAAAAACAAAAAAAACCATAGCTCCGTTAATATTGGAATACAGAAATAGTATATTTGTTGTATTGATTTATTAAAATTAATTGTATATTTTATGAATAGTATTATATAAACAATTACCAAAAAGTCTATTATGGTGTCTATTTAAATGTTTTGGAAATGTATAATTTAATAAAAAACTTTATTATGTACAGACATTAGGGTTTCGATGTTTTCTTTTTATAAGATAAAAACAAAGTTTATAAGAAAGAAAAATTGTAATGCTCCAGCTATACCATTCATAAGTAGAGGTGTCAAGTTCGTGGAATGTTCCCAGCGTGAAGCGCGTGAAAAATGGAAACGAAGTTAATTTACATTTCAATCGGTCAGATTGCGACCTAGCATCGGCGCAGCTTAGAATCAAACATAACGTAATTTGATATTAAATTAATTAATTTTAAGTATGTCTTTTGGACTTATACCACCCACAGATTTTCGCCATAGTCCATCGTGACAAAACCTACACCCACATTACCTCAACAGCTGGCGCTCCATCACTGTAAGCTTCTCGAGAAGTTTTTTGCCTAGTACGATGAATCTGTGTAACAAATTGTCGCCTAAGGTATTTCCGGACCGATACGACATTCAAACCTTCAAGGAAAGAGCGTATTCCCTTCTAAAAGCTTGGCAACGCACTTGTAGGTCTTGAGTTGCAAACGTCCATGGGTGACATCAGTCGCTTAAATGACCCGTCTACGCGTTTAACTTTTTTTATGTGATAGCTTATAAAAAAAAAATTGAAGCGTTAACAGAATATTGATTTATGATCACGTTATACTCTAATAAAGACATGTATTGTTTAATGTATGATTTTTTTTGTGTGATATGTAAACAATTTTTGTATTATATACAATATAATGATGATGATGACATATATATAAGAATATATTAGATAAATAATACCTCGAGCAAGTGAGGCTTTCTATAAATTTTCTACTATAATAGAAAATGTAGGAATATCTAGCCTCGAGGCATTGTACTAATGATATAAGGAAAATATTTAGTTACAATGTATTGTAACTGTACAGAAAAATATTAGGAGAATTTTGTAAATAAATATAAACCGTTATTTTATGCAACAATTGTGTCGGAAGAATTCATTGCCTGGCACCGCTATAAAAATGTTCAAAACAATGAAATATATATCCAAGCGCAAATACAGAGCAGTGAAAAATCCTTTTCATTCGGTTCGACTCGTATGTTTCTCACAATACCAAGAATACAGGTATGGAAAAATACACAACCTATTTATCTTTTAATCTAAAGAAATTATTTATAGCATGGGGCTGGTTACTTTGGTGTGTGAAGTGAAATGGCATATTCAATGCTTTTCTCTCGGTCTTTTTACGCCAATCCTTTGCCAGCCAATATCTTGATACCTCGATATAGTGCTTTATTTTATGTATAATTATCAATTATTTTTTTTATACAACCCACATTTTTTTTTATTTTGAAATTGATCTACCATTGTATACAATTGGAGGGAAACAATTATAAATAAAATATATATTAGTCAAGGGTCTCGAGCTTCCAATAATAAACGTTATAACAGTGATACCAAAGTAAGACCAGTGATTCAATTAATAAAGGTTATTAATAAGTTTAAAAATAGCATTTGTAATTTGACTGACTCCAGTCTGTACAAAAAATCATCATTGATAAAAAAAGATAGAAATAAATACATAATTGTATAAAATTATAACTATGATATTTAATATGAGCATTTTTTTTAAAATTATAGCTATCTTTAATTCATTATTTATCCAAATCCATACTATACTATACTATATATTTTTTCTTTTACTATCAATATAGCATAAATAATAGAATTTCTTGACAACTGATCTGCATTGGTTCACATTTTACTTACATAATAATCAAACTCAATTCTAGTGAGAATCGTATCCTATAACTTTTTAATCTCAAGTTCAGCTTAAAAATTATGGAATGCAAAAAATACTAAAAAAATATTTATCTTTATAGTCTCTGTATTAACTAGGATTTTATTTTATCAATAATTTATAAATAAATTTCATTTAAGCCATAAAATTTACATATAGGATAATAATATATTTCCCTCCCCTGAGTAAAAATATTCAATTAAAAAAACAGGTATATTGCATTGTATTTCAATTGTTTAATCTCCTAAGGTACGTACAAATGTGTTGACATACATTTAAAACTATAACCTATAACCTGAAACGATTATTATTTATTGGAAACAACTTTTCAAAGATTTCAAGCCGTAACGAGTTTATGGATTTTTTGGATCGTAGCTTACATCTTGTTGGTGACTCGTAATATTAATTTTATTTGTTGCATTCATTCTCAATCTATTAAGATGGTTAAAAAAAGGATTAATATTTTTATAAATTATTTCAAACATTGTTTACTTTAATAATAATTCTACTAGCTTCTTTCGTTTTTTATTCTCTTTTATCTCTATCATTGCGTATAAGATATCTTAATAATAATACAAAATTATGTAATCCTACAATCCATAATAAACTGTACATAAACAAAAATGTTAAAAGTTATTATGTCGTTATAATTAAATTATTACTTAATTAAATTATTATAATAACGTTTGGTTGTCTGTTATTAGTTTATTTCATCATAAATTAGAATGTACAATATAATACTAACGTTAAACTTTGTTAGCTTAAAACGTATGAAACGCAATAAACGGCCTTAAGACTTGTTAAGGTTAGGTTGTTAAGGTTGTTAAGGTTAGGTTAAAGGTTTTCGAACGTAATACTATAAATCTTATAACTATAAATTTTGACCTTTTTATAACTATTCAAAACTTAGTCAATAACACATAATATGAATATAAATTATATTAAGTTTTATTTCAGTAAAAAATAAAACCTTAAAGACTGAAACAAACATATAACTAGATTAAATCTGTTCAAAAAAAATATTGTTCATTTTTTTTTTCATATCGATTGCGTGATTGGGATACCCCGGGTGCCGAACTCTGCCTTTTTTGCTATTCCTACTACCAGTTACAATAATATAACTTTTGAAAGAAATAAATCAATAAATTATTGATTATTATTTAAGAATAAAATATAATTAAAATGTTATTTCAGAGGTTTCTTTTACAGTGATAGCATATTTTCAATGAGAAGTGACCATTAAAAACTATCAATAAAAACAATTGTCTAAAATAACGTAGGCCATGTTAAGCTTTTTAAAATTTAAAAATAAAAAAAAATAATAATAATTTTAAAGTAAAAATTCTGCCCGTATTAATGAATTATTATATCTTCATTAAAAATAATATATATAGGAGTTAAATTAAGCTAATAGGAATCCTTTGAAAATGTATTTATTTTATTTGATACATATTTGTGACCCTTAAGAAGTACAAAATAAGTGTTCAGCTATCAGCGGATCCGTTATCAGCAATCATATTTAAAAATGGCAGGAGAATTTGCTTTTTTCAGCTGACCGAATATAACCTGCTTTAAATACTGCGGTTGGGACGGTCCTAAGTAATCGACGTTCTACTGCTACAAAAACTAAATTTTGTATTTAAACAAAAGATTACATAATTTTAATTTATTTTTTAAGAATTTATAAAAGTTTTCGTTTAGGCGAGTTTATTTATCAAAAAAAAATCTCTAGATAACACATTTTCGGCAAAAAATAATGTATGTAAACTCTTGTATAAAATTAAGACGCTTAGAATATTGTAAGTAGCTAACTTTTAAAGCAGTACTGAACTAAAGTAAGCGCGTGATCTAAATAAGACGCTTAGCCTAACTAATTTCAACACTGCTGCGGAAACGGAAAATGAAACGGGTCAGTATTTACGAGCACAACTTCCGCCCAAAGGACAATTACCATACCGGGGCCCCGTGGGCAAAAAAACCTATACTATTTGCATTTATTAGAAAGGACTGGTGATGAATAATAAAAAATATATCATCACTTAGATAGTGATTCAGTATTATATAAAGTACTATACTTTACATAGCTCGAAACAGATTATCAATATTGTATACCGTTGTATATTAATATTAATTTATATCTTTCTTCTAATCAATATGATCACTTGTATTTATGAAATAAAAAGGTCTTTGTTGATACCATATTGATTGAAATAAGCTCTTCTGTTATGACACTTCTCAACTAAATATTAAAATTACGAGGGTTCCAAAGGGCCATCATCTGAACAGAACCACACAACAAACTCAGCCGGGTATTTGTGATCTTTGGTACCTTTATTGTGATCACTGTTTTACAAACGTCTTTATGTAGTGACCAATTTGGGAAAATCTTATAATTAGTGAATCATGTAATAAAATAATTATATTCGAGGAGATAGATAAAAAAATGTATTTTAGTTATTCTGAGATAAACTAAATAAAACATAATTTACAAATAATTATAATACAATTCTATATTATGTTTATCTGTATTATTTATCTATTGTAAAAATAAAGATAGTCTATGCGCAAGTGGAGCTGGTCATTGTTTATTATAGGTTAAATATTTAATAAAATTAAAAATCATCAGCAATTATAATAAACTTGTAAATCACTTCATTACTCTAATGCATATGGTGAGTGTATAATGCAACTGTAGCCTGCTGTAGACTGCGCTTTAGATAAGCGCTAAGAGTTCTAATACTATTTCATTTATTTTCGGGCGGCAGTCCATTACTTATGAGAAATTACCTTTTAACTCATCTTTTGTAAAGTTTTTTGAAAGTAAATCATTTTTGTAGAACGTGTGTAGAACATTACATAAATCATTAAAGTTTTCATATTTATTTTTGAACTAACGTTTTGCTTTAAAAGTCAATAATTTTTTTTAAAATGAAGGTCTTAATAACGCGTCTTTACGCGTTATTAAGACCTTCTGTTTATAAGAATCTTTAAACAAAAAAAAACATCTTTGATCAACGAATTTAATTATACTAACAAATATTATACATGTTATGTTGTTTTCGTTCTCATAAGAGTAACGATAAATTGTACTTTAAGCAGATTGCATAAAGTTTAAATTTCCTAAACAATTTATTACAAAAGCTTATATTTGAAAATATCTAAAAAAAATAGGTAAAATCTTAACAGGACTTTCTCTGTTAAGATTATTCAAAATAAATTAAAAAAAAAAACATATCGATATGGCGAGGATTTTAACCCATAAACTCTTAGAAACCGTGGCATCACTCTATCAATTGGCTACTGCATCGCCATCCCTTCAATTGATACTCTGTGATATTCACTGCTTATAAATACTCGTTTACTGGAATCATTTCATTTAACAACTCTAATGGAAGGCATTAGTTAAAAGGATTTATAAAGAAATATAAATATTGTTATATTTATACTGAAGTTAATATAAGGAAAATACTAAGATATCTATTTATTATGGCTATGCATAAAGGTAATAAGAGCATCTTTACGTTAGCTGCACGTACTAAACATCTAAATGAAAGAGTGTTCTGCGACATTTATTACTAATGCCCGCAGTCACTGTGAAAAAACGTAAATTTTGCATTTAGAAATCAGTGACCAACTTATATGCGCCCTTGTCCTAATGTCTTACCGCCTAACGTTCCGCTTCAGATTCAATCATCCAAATATCTATCTTCAGGTATTCCCTACAAACGTATCTTTTTAAATAAAACCTTAAACACTAACATCCTACTTATTTTACTGACCGCTCCTGAAACACAATGTGTCAAGCCGTACAATTGTTACGGGTTAACATCTTGCTCAACAATAAATAAAAAGTATATTTAATATTATGTTTTTGTTTTTTTACTTGTGTCCTTAGAAGATTCATGTAATAAATTCTAAAAAGTCCTAAATTTTTATTTTGCAGTCTAAATAACAACTAAAATATTACAATAAATTGCTACAATAAATTCAACATAAACAAGACAACAAAATAAAATGTTACATAACAATAAATTCAACATTTAAGTAGTTTACACGTGAACTATAAGCATTTAGCTTATAGTTCACGTGTAAAGTTACTACCGTGCAAAGTTAAATATAATTGATGTTTTTAGTATATATACATTCCTGAAATAAACAATGGTTATAATTATAAAAATAGGTACATTTATACTATCTATGGAATAAAGGAATGTTCATAATGTTTTATAACCTCTGGTTTTCTATTTTATATACTCGGGCAATCTCTTCATATAGCCAGCAGAGCTTGATGTTTTAAACGTTCTCTCTCTAGAACTATATCGTTTTTCTACATTGTCATTATGCTTAGTTTATATGGACCATGGTACTTCAGCTTTAACTTGAGTTCAAGAAAGAGTCAAACTGGGTCCTCTTTATGAGCACAAGAACTCTTTTCTTGTAATTAGTACTTATATTCCTTTTTTTTGTAGCTCCTCTTGCATTTTGAAGTATATCTTCATCATATATTAAAAAGTAACATTTTAGTGCCTGTTAGAAGTTCGAAGGGTTGTTTATATTTCTTTATATTTCATATAATATATTTTTTCCTAAATGAAATGAGAAATAAAGTCGCACAAGTATTTAAGGCATTGCAGAATAACAGTATTTAAATACCAAACATTGCACAACGTTGCCTCGTTGAACCACAAATCAGCGGTAAATCAGATTTCGAACGTTCACTGCGTGATTGCGGAACGAGTTAGTGTTGCAGTGACTTTACGCTGACCGATAAGGCGAACTGTTATTTCAACAAAATTAACGTATATCTGGGATGAACGGACATGTTTTTTTGTAAAATATATAATTAAATATATATTTTTATATGGTTTCGGATGTGATTCATTATTTACTATCGTAAATAATCAAGGATCCGTTTTCATTATTTTTATTGGATATGTATTACTTTTGTAGAATTGTAGATTAAAATTTAATGCAATCGGGTTATATGTTAAAAAAAATAGAGACGTGAAATAGAGTTGTTAAGTTTTGAGAAACAAGTAAGTTATAACTTACTATCTCCGTATTTACGTGAGAACTGTTTGTTTTCCATTTACTTCAGCCAACAACGAATCTAATTTATCTGCATGTAGCTTTACACTAGTTAAAGATTGTCAAGACGCCTTGTTTTATATTTAAATAAGAGAAAGAATATAATCTATTTAACACGATTTTTCTCATACTATTATAAGAATCCTTAACAATCCTATAACAGGTAAGTAATGAACTGATATATCTGTTATTGTAAGAATTGTGCCAAAATGTTTTTTTGGTTTTTTTGGTGACCTTTTTTATTTCAGACACGCTATGGATATCAATAATGCTGGTCGAGTTATTTTATTGACTGTAAAAATTTTAAACTAGTAGGTACCTAACAAAAGATTTATTTATACAAAGTAGTATCTCAAAAAAACTTTAACAAAGAAGTTAAGGATGTTTGAAAAGTTATGTCTCTCTGTGGAAGTTAAGGAGTTTTTAAGTTACCTTTATAAAATCTACAAAGAAAGATAACAAATTTGAGTTGCTATTTGCTTTTTATCAAAAACTAAAAGGAAAGATTTGTTTAATTAATAATGACAATTGGGAGAGTTTTCCACGTATTGGTTCTGTTATGAATTCGTAATATTACTTATAGATAGGGCTGTAAGAATATTGTTAACGACAATTATATATATTTTTTAATTTTATTAAATATAAAATATAATATAATTTTGTGATATGTACTTTAATGTAAATCATGGATTAGGATAATATCGTAAAGGTTTAAGACAAAACTTACGTATTTGTAATTTACCATTTTCAATTATTTAAAAAAATTACATTCCATGTGTATAAATACTTGATTTTCCTAAAAAAAGTGCTCTTCTTCAAACTTAACAAAAATTAATTATACGAGTATTTTTAACACGTAAAGAAAGGTCGTAAAAATAAGTTCATTTGACAAGGTTTACTTTCGACATAACATGTAAATTGATACTCACTTTATATACTATAGATCTGCTAATAATATAACTTGTTATTAGAGTTAAATCAGACAGGTCACAATAAATAAAGGTTTGCTTAATTTGCAACCGTTTCTTAAATTTAAAATCATTTTAAATGATAGAAGTTAGTTGATATAATTTGAAGCTGAAACAGATTTTGTTTGTGTTGGTGCTGTCACATAAGAACAGAGTGAAATAAATTTTATTATAACGACTCGCACGAAGAATAAAAATAGGATGAACAAGTTTGTTTTCTTGATCTCTGTCTCCTAGTTTCCTATATTACTTACTTTTTATGGTAACAAATTAATATGGTAAAAGATACTTGCACCTATCTTTGTAAATCTAGTCTGGCTTGTTTTGTATATTATCTGGAAACAATCTTCGTTGGATTCTGTAATTTTTAAAATACTGTTGACCAAATTTATATGTTCAAAATGGATGTTGATCATAATTAAGTTCCCAATTTTTATTTTTTAATGGGTTTTTTGTATTATTATTATATATTTATATATAGCTCTTATTTGACTAAAACTGGTTGTGATTGAAAAGTGGATTCCAAAATGAATACTATTAGTAAGTGTAACTAGTAACCGCTTATAAACATTCCAAAATTTGACGGAATATTTTAAAATGCAGTCTACTCTTATACTACATTGAGTTACTCTGAGAACTAATATTACATAATGTCTATAACAAATTTATTTGTTAAAACAAAATCAGTGTTGGCTGGTTTACCAACGTCCGTCGATAACGATGAATAATAAATAAAGGTAAACACGCATTCGCATCCTTTCATTTTAATCATGTACTCGTATTGAATCCTGAAAATTAAGTATGTTATATTTAAGAACTCCCAACCTCTTTTTGGAAGTTCATTTGTAGTTTTTTTTTTAATATAATACACTCAATCAAAAAAAAGTTACTTTTTTATCGGAGAAGAGTTGATAATTATTGAATATAGGGTAGTTATATTTGCTAAATTGGAAACTGTCTGTTGAGTTACACTTTACTAGAGTTACTTTGCTACATTTACATGATTCGTGACCCTGAACTTTGTTGTATAATTCTAAAGTCTATGTTTTAGTACTAAGAGTGTCTGTTTAGCTTACATTTTTTTTAACAATTTATATTCGGACTGTGTTCTAAAGGGAAACTTGAAAAAAGATTTTTAGATTGTCAGGCGTGGATGATACTTCATTTACACCAAAAAAAAATAAAAAGTAATGACATTTGTATATTATCAATAATTATCTTATTTTTTTTATTATCCATCTGTTGCTCACATAATAGTAACAAAAAATGCTAAAATATTAAAGAGTAAGATTTTAGCTATTAAATAATTTATTTTAATAATCCTGGGGCACAATCCGAAGTAGATTTTTTTTCGAAATAGGTGTGTTAGTTTGATAAAATAAAAATGAAAATTTCGGACCTATATTTGAGGCATCGTACTTGGCTTTATATTTTAATACCAACATTGAGACAATAAAATAAAAATAAAACCCTATGATTGATTAGCGTAATTTAAAAAAATATTAAAATTAAATCAGTGAAAAATTTATTAATATAAAACGAAGCATTTTTTGTAATGAGTAATTCATTTATTAATCCTAGCGACGGAACTTATAAAACTACTTATATATGAATTTTATAAAAATTTACAATATGTGAATTGCCTTAATACAATTATATAATAAACATAATTATTTTAGCTTCATTTGATATTTGTTTCAGTTGCAGTCATAATCAGTGCAGGATAATATACAACAAAAACCTCGATTTATCTTGACTTCATAGTAAAGCCGATTACGAAGTTAAATTTAAATAAATGTTATCTATGTTATATAACAGGGATCCTTTACTGAAATAAATAACAGAAAAATTATATAAAAAGTTTTTACTTTTTATGTAATACATATTCGAATGAATCTTCATAAATATTATATAATTTGGGAAATTAAAATTTACAAAAAAGTTTGTTTTTATTTAAAACAAGTTTAATTTACTTATTGGATTTAAAAACACATTTACTGGAAGCAATTGCTTTATTTGCCCTTATATTATATTTTTAGTATAGAGCTACATTAAGTCTATATATTTTTATGAAAGGGTTAGAATAATAACTCATTAATTCAGAATTAGTACGGAAATAATTATACTAAAAGCACTAGTCTATATATTTATTGTGGCTATGCATAAAGTTTATAACAGTGGATATACGTTGGCTTCTATTGCTAAATATCCAAATGAAAGATAGTTTTGATACATGAATTTGTACAACTGCA
This sequence comes from Dircenna loreta, assembly GCA_963555665.1. Taxonomy (NCBI): domain Eukaryota; kingdom Metazoa; phylum Arthropoda; class Insecta; order Lepidoptera; family Nymphalidae; genus Dircenna; species Dircenna loreta. Next base: position 6,506,998 of record OY743093.1, on the reverse strand, counting down.
GTGCGGCAAAGCTAAACTGAAAGAAAAAATATACCTATACGAAAGCCCACTGTTTTTCATTATCTTTATGGAGTAAATTTTGTTAGATATTGTGCATTTTGGATTTTAATTTTGTAACTGATTTTGTATGCTTCTAAGTAAGAATGCTATTTTAGTATGCTAGTTTTATAAAATAGTCTGGTTCTGAGTTACAAGAAAGTATACCTTGTCGTCTCAGTATTTAGACAAAACGATTTGTTTTCTTTTAACTTCAGTCAACAATAGATTGAATATGTTTGCTTGTATTTCCAGCTTTACAGAATTTTATAACTGCCAAAATAGGCTTCTTTTAACACAAATGAGAAAAAAATGGTAGACATTTATAAAAAAATATCTTATACTGTTATAAGCATTAAAAATGCTATCATACTTAAAACGACGAATGAAGTTAAAAAAATCTAAATAAGAAAAATAATTACTTACAATGAAATATATATTTTTTCGGGATTATGATCAAATTTGTTACAGGGTGTTTTTCTAAAAATAAAAAATGGCTTTCAATGATAGTCATCTTAAACCGTCTTTGGTGATAAGGTATTTTTTTTAATTACAAAACACTATTAGAAGTTGACAAATAAGTTATAAGGAATCTGAAAAAATCATAAAAGGTACGACTTGAAATGAAATAAAGATAAGAAATATTTTACTTCTGAACTTGACGTGGCAACTGTTTTGAAACTTTCCTTACCAATAATTCAGTTTCTACACCTAAATCTTTAAACTTTTCCGCTGCTGTTCTAACATTATTTACTGACAATATAGATTAATGTTGTATAGATTTTTTTGTTTAAATTAAGGTTAACTTCCGAGAAATAGTAAACATAGCCAGCACTATATATAGCACAGATCCGGTCGTATGTAGAGTACTGAGGCCATATAATAGCCGGTGCCGCAAAATGTCATCTTGCAACTCTGGACTGAACTGAGAGGAGAGCTAAGAGGCTAGTTGGTGACCCTGAGCTACGCATGGCGAGCATCCGTCCTTTCGTGGTGGAAATTTCACCTGTCGAAAGAAAATCTTTGCTTTGTCTTTTTTAATTTGAACAGCGAAGGACTGGAATAACTTTGCTTCGTCAGTATTTTCGTCCGAGTACAATATGGGACTTCAAGTGTGGAGTGAATAGACTACTAGGTTGTATGCTAGTACGAGGTTGATGCATTAAGATGCATCAACCTAGTACTAGCCAATGTAATCAAAAAAAATCAAAGCAATGTAATCGTAGGTGATAAGCCACCTACGATTACATTTCCACTTACCATCAGGTAGAACGTAGTCAAGTGTCAAATGTAAAAAGAAAAAAAAGGTTTGTAAATTTATTAGTTTTAAAGTCAAGTTGTCTGTGAGCAATGTCCCTTAACATACTTAGACCACTGACAGACATTGTTATGCCAGAATTAGCAGTTTATATGTTGAATTAGCAAATTATATGTTGCTGTTCAGATGGACGTATATTTGACTTGACTTACTGAAATAGATAACGATTATATAACATAAAAACATTATTTAAAACTGTGTTTACAAAAGATATCGATCTTTAGAGAAATGTTAACAATAGAGCAATGTTAGTATTACCCACATTTAGTATGATCTTTAAAAAAATATCCTTATTCTAATAACTAATGGAATATTTTCATTATTTTTATGAAAATATTATATAATAAACAGTTTCGTTATCCCATAGTCATAAAAGAATCATTAGGTGTGCTTGTCATTTTTGTGATTTATAATTTTTAAAGCGTTTTAGTTCAGCATGAACTTACAATCAAAAGATTAGACAAAAGACCCTTGATTTGTTTTTTTTTATTTCTTGTGGGAATTCAGAAAGAAAACGCAAATGGCAATACTCCATTTCACCTTAGTTAATTTCTTTAAATGGGCGTGCCCTAAGGCTTTATATAAGGTCCTTTCTTGTTCCTTATTTACATAAATTACTATCTTTGCTTTGTGAGGGTTACACATGGGATAGTTTGGTTTTCTGATGATACTTCTCTCATTTTTAGAATTATAAGACAGCTGCTCGACTAAAAGAAAACAAAATAGAATTAATTAACTTTACCAATATTTAAAAGAGCTGATCGAGCAATTTATGATGTGAAAACAAGAGAATCGTTAAAAAGTAGATTCAACTATATAAAATCAAAACTGTATATAGTAAATATATTTATGAATGAATTAAAAAAATATATAGAAATTTGTTTTAGTTAGAAAATAAACTTGCTACGCTCACTAAGCTTTATGAAATAGATAAAACCACCAGGGTTAATAGATTTAGTTTATTTCAATAATTTTCCCTTTAAAGAAATGCAAAATTCTCATTAGGCTCATCGCGTGCATTCGACACTTATCGTTTATGTCTAGCCAATAAAGGATTTTGTTAAGACTATATTCTCTACTTTCCTACTAGTTCTTAATCCTACTTTATTGATTTGGACACCTATCATGAAATGCTTATGAAATTGAAATCGTGACTCGAGTTCTGATGCATTTGTATCTTTTGGTAGAGATGTAACTTTATGATCGTGAGATTTTCTAATGATATGTCTTTTGGTGGCTCTCAGGTATTTTTAGAGCTCTCATGGTGTCTTTGAACATATTCGAAAATTGTTTTGGTCTCTAATAAACATTGAAGAGTACGGTGAACGCACCAACCCAAACCACAACTTTAATATAATTATGATGATTGCATCTAACTAGCTATTAATCCGTCCGTCCATATAGAAAAGTAAAAGTTAATTTTTAGCACAAGTTAAATCGTTCATAAATGCAACTATTGGTAAATGAAACAATGCAATTCATTGACTATATTTTTAGTTATACGCAAACACACAAAAGCAATTTTTAGTATGAAAATATATCAGTACTTCAAAATTAGCATAAAATATAAATAAACATCATCAACAATAAGTAACATACATAGTTACTATTTAATTATTGTCCTTCGTGAAACATTTACTGGGTAGTATTTTAACTTGATTTATTACGTCACGGTTAATTGATAACTGCCTTATTTGCATAGGGCTTCAAAAGTTCAACAATTGACATTTATGATGACACTATTTTGATAGTCTAAGCATAGGAATATTTCTTGAAATTCTGTCAGATTTAGGGGATCTAAATATCATTTGTGTCTTCAGATCACGTAAAATAGATAGAGGTGGCCTTGTCTATTCTTTTTCCAAATTAACGCTTTGTTACCTTGCAAAATTTATATTTAAAATCAGTGGTATAACTTTTTTTAACAACTGATATCAGTTTACTATTATAATATGATGTCAATAAAGCTTTTTTATTTATCTTTTAGAATATTCCTCAAAACACAGCTATTTTTTTTTTATATAGTGTAAAGAAAAAATTGTTAAAGGACCGTTCAAAACAGAAAAAAAGTTCTCATAACCTTAAGCTGCTGAGTATCGTTAGTTTGTTTGAAAATACCTTTAAACATAAATAGCCATGTGAAGCTTAATTTAATTTTAATAAGTATAGAATGAAAAATAAACCGATACGGGTAGGAATTTCAACCCGCTATCTTTGGAAAACCTTCCCGTCGCTTTACCAATTAAGATGCCATACATGGTGAATAAAACATTGTATCCATATTCGTCTGTATCGGTCTTTACATGATTATAGATATTTTGAAACATTTATATCGGTTGTGGCAACATTTGAATGCTCATCAATAAAAAGAAAATAAACGTTATTCACATACTTTCTGGCATTGATTTAGACTTAAATAGAGCCGCGTAGACTAACTTTTCACCCTGTAGAGTCATATTAATCAAATGCTTGATTAAAGGAGAATTATCACCCTGGTTGCTTAGGATATAGACTGGGCCTTCAATAATACGTAGTGGCTGGCCATAAAGATATATTATGCTGGAAAATGAAAAGTGAATGCCAAAATCTGAGTCAATCATGAAAGTAATCAATATCTATCACATAAACAGAAGGGTCCGGGTATGTCAATCTAGAACACCAGAAATATACAGGGCTCCACCAGTGAACGTTCCCTTTGAAATTTTCTACTTGAACCCCATCCTTAAGGAACTGTGACACGTGACACTTATTTCCAGGCTTTTTGGACAAGATGAAAACGATAAATATCGAGTGCACGCGATGAATCTAGAAATTCAAAATGAGTGGGTGACCATAGGCGAATTTGTATTCCTTTAGCATTGAGGTGGCGCACCTTACTTCATGATTGGTCTCCAGCCTTATTAAAATTCTATCTAAATGCATTCCAAATGACTCTTCCAGATCAAAGTAATTTAGTAAGATGGGGTAAAGCTACCGAAAATATTTTGCAATATCTGTGGGGAGGTAGTAGGAACGGCTAAACACTTGTCGGTAGGGTGTAGGGTGCTATTGAAAAAAGGTCAATACTCGCGGCGCCATGATAAAGTATTGGAAATTATACGTGAAGCGGTTAGTCTTTCAGTAGCTAGACCGCAAAAGGGTATAACAACCACCAAAAAATTCATAGAGTTCATTAAAGAAGGCTCGTCTAAAAAAACAAAACAAAAGCCTCACTCTATCTTGGAGGCGGCTCGCGATTGGACTATAATGATGGATACGTATGAGAAACAGTATAGAATTCCTGAGGATATTGTTGTCTCGTCATCCAGACCGGACATATTCCTGTACTCTAGACAGTTAAAGCGCGTGATACTTGTGGAGCTTACTGTTCCGTGGGAAACTAACATCCCCAAAGATCACACAATTAAAGTAAACAAGTACTACGAACTGACCCACGAACTGACCAGGAATAGGTATGTAGTAAATTTGTACGCGGTAGAAGTGGGAGCGAGAGGTATAACAGCGAAATCTCTCTATAAACTACTTAAAGATCTTGGCCTCTCTAGAACCATCATCAGTACATTTCTAGAACGTACTTCAAAGGCGGCATTAGTAGGTTCATTCCAAATTTGGTTAGGTAGGGAGAGGAGCGCAACCAGTTGAGGTGAGCGTGAATGCGCATTTTAAAGGGGCCCCTTAAACCTACACTTGGGTCGCAAGTCCCAGGAGCTGTTTGCACTCCTCTCCCTGCATCGCGATGGGCCCAGCACCCGCACGGTGAATCCATGGAATGCTAAGAAGCTTCGTCTCTTTTGCATTTGATGAGGACCTACGAGACAAACGAGAAAGAGGACAGTGATGTGTTCTAAATAAACTAAAGTTTGCATCACTAGAGACCAAGGTCATAGTGGTGACCCGGATACTTAAATAATGATGTCTCTATATTGGGACGGATAGATATCGTGATGACCAGAGAGATGAAGATACTTGGAATAACTTTAGACTACTGATTCATTTTTAACACCTATAATTCGAATTATTGTGAGACACACACAAAAAAAAAACTAAACATTATTGTGTGCTCCGGGGACCTTCGGGTAGCAATAAGACCCCTTCTGCTACCTGTAAAAATTATGTACCATTGTGCTAATGACAGTTAGACGAATGGGCAGATTCAACTGGCTATTTTACACATTTACACAGAAAACCAACGTGAAGCAGTAACGAAGTGCCACTGCGTTTTACTTAAGAAAGTGTAAAGAACCGCCAACCAATAAGGTTCTCCTTATTTATTAATTTCTTATTTTTTTTCATTTTTTAATATTTGTCGAAATATATGAATAGTATTTGTTATAAGATGTTCAATTTTACAACTTTTTTTTTGTTGTCGCTAAACACAATAGCACTTATTAAACCGTGTGTTTTTTATTTAAGCTTTGAATAAGTTTTGCTTAAATTTTATACGTTCGAAAAAAGTATTTGAGTTATTTAATTTTTATGTATAAAAAAAAACACCTACATAAATATGCTGATCTGCCTTTGGAAAATAATAAATAAAAAAAGGATCTAATATTTAAGATAAGACGCGTTTGAAACTATTTAATTTACTATTTATACACGTAACAATATTATAAGCTAGTGTTATGCTTAGTAATAATAAACTTATCGTAATTTATTGTACATATATAATGTTTTAGACTTTATTCTTTACTAACGTTAATTTTATTTAAAAAAATGCATTAGATTATATAAATCAAATACAATAAAAATCAGAAAAAATGCCTCATGAAATTGAGACATTCAAATTACTTTGTACCTACTCTAATACTATCCTAGATACACTACACAAGTTAAATGAAACAGGGAATACTTTTAGTGAAAATATATTTCACCGAGAAATGTTAGAGGGAATTTAGAAAAATATATTTACCGAAATTTTATGCTGCAATTGTTTCGAAAAAATTCATTGCATGACACCGCAATAAAAATGTTAAACGCAGTGAAATATATATCACAAGCGTTAAATAGCAGAGCAAAGTAAAATCTTTTTCATTTTGTGCAACTAAGAATGTTTTACACTATCGCAAATATATCAAAGTATGTTAACCGGCACCGTAGACTAGTGATATGATATTATACCGTAGTAATTTTTGACTTAGGTAAATAGGGTTTTCAATGTAGATAAATACTTTTAGGTTAATAAATTAATTTAAGTATATTGAACTGTTTTTATTGAGATCACTGTTTCACAAACGTTAATATTAGGTGATAAAATTATAAAAGCAATAATCGCAATAAACTCAATAGGAAGCTCAATTTTAATTAATCAGTCAGTATACTTACCAAAAAATTTAGGCCTTTTAGGAGAGCTTTGAAGGAATTACCTATAGTAAGGTGGGCTTAACAAGTTTAATTTATTTCTTATAGTAATTGTGTGTAAAACACATTTTTTTTATATATATCTATGTACATATTTTTTTATTTTATTCATTCAATATTGAAATTCTTATTTAATTTATTTGTTAACGATTCTTCTGACCTCATGTCATAGATTGCTCATAGCCCCCTTCTGCATTACAAATAAATGATCAACTTTTGCTGCTCTAAAGTTTAGTACTATGCCATAAGACAAGATACTAGGTAAAATAACCAAAGTGATTAATCAAGCTGTTTCACTGATTTTTAATCTGTCAAGTTTTTGACAGCATAAGTCTCAAAACTGAATGTGCAACTATTTGATAAAACATATTTTTCAAAAATCTTTGGGTCATCTAAATGTGGGTAATGTTTTTTTATGTAAGAGTGAGCCAAGCGATCAAACGGGATACCTAAGCGACTGCCGTCGTCCATGGACGTCTGCCATTCAGGATTTATAAGTGCGTGCTGAAATTGGTCTATAGTTAGTTATATAATGTACCGTCGACTCTAATCTTAGAGTACAAAAAAGTTTCCAAAACAAACATTATATAGCTACCTGCACTAAGATTTAACCTGTATTGCAGGTAATTTCTTTATAAAAAAATATGATGAATAATAAAATCTTGTGACGTGTATAGCATACACGTCACAAGATTTTATTTGGATGACGTGATGGAAGCAAATAATTCGTGCTGAAGTCCAAAGTGGAGAGAAGTTTCAATTTAGTTATTAAATATATTTCTTCTGAAAATAAAATGTAACTAGTAAAAGATGTGTACTTACCAAAATTGTTCCTATAAAGCACTTTCGCATTTATGTAAATAAGATACCGAAGCAACATGCATGTAACGTCAAATATCGTATACTAGTTTGATTAGATATTTAATATTTTTTTCTTAATTTTGTAGATTATGCTATGCCACTAGAATCTATAAGAGTTTTTTTGTTGGTTATTTTAGTGATTGTCTTGGATGTGTATGTTTGTCTTTGTGCTTTTTGGTGATTGTCTTTTGGATGGATGAAACTAGCAGCAAAAGCTTGTATATTTTAATTGAGTATCGGCTATGAATCATTTATCTCATAACATACAATTTGGAAAATATGAATAGGACAGACATTTATTCATATATATATGTGTTTATATGTTTCGCTTAGAGATATATTTATGATTTCAAAATTTAATAACTTCATTATTAGATAAATCTTGAATAATATTCTGTTAAATTCACTTTAAGCTAGATGTTTTGTTTTAGCCGTCTAAATATACTACGGAGCCGTAAATACTACCAGATAAATTAGATCTGTTGTTGACTGAAGTAAATTAAATGCAAACAGTTCTCAAGTAAATACTGTGATGTAATGTTGCTATATATATTATATCATTTCTATTTCTATCCTTTTTAGCATTACAAAGATAAATGTCAGTTACAGTCTGTCATAATTTCCTAACGTCTGGCCGCAGGTCAAAAACCTATTTCGTTACCATCTCATGATTCGTTGCTAAAGATGTTTTATTTAAAATTACATTTTATAAGGTAATTAAATTAAGAACATAATAACTTTAAACTTAAGCATTTTATTATAATTATAGCCGTCCTTCGTAAATATTAGGTTACCTTAATATAGATTACCTTAACCTTAAATCTCTTGTTGATCTATCATTATGTAGATTTATGTATAATATTATTAAAAACATAAATAGTAAACAAAACCAATGCAATATAAACACAGAAATAGCAAGTTTGTATGTAATATGTTAATGTTTTTATATTCTACCTACATGATAATTATTGCTTAAAAGCTAAAATAATGTCGCTTAATTTTGAAAAGATGGGCAATCATATGAGTTAAAAAAATCCTCCGGAGCTCATTAATTTTCTTTTTTTATTATTTACTGTGAGCCTTTGATAATACTTTTGAGACATTTATCCATTTTATTGGTTACTCATATAATCTTTATTATTAAGAAGGTTTTAAAACACAAGCTTTTCACTAATCTTTTATTCCTTTTAAAATAATGGAATACTTTAATTTTATATCTTTACGTAAATAAGCAGACAACATTTTTTTGTTTTAATTTTCTTTCAAAAAGTTTTTTTTCAATGTTAATTTCAAATATATAGAAACTCATTCCATCCACATGGATGAAATAAGAGTTTCCATATTTTTCTTTACTCACTGAAATCTGAATGCCTACTTGTGAAAGAAATATCTTTTTAAAAATCGCTTTAAGCTCGTGAAATGTTAAATACTTCATGATGAGTTAAGCTGTAAAATGAACGCGGAATGGTAATTATAAATCCCATATTTATTACTTTTTTTTTGACGAGTTGACAAATGCAGTTAGCCTGCGGCTGTTACAGCTTCTCCGGAGGTGAAAATTAAATACAGATCTTAAAATACTTATGAATTATTATGAACACAAAACGATTGCGTGTTTCAGATTCAACCAATTAACTAAGATTATCTGTCGACATATAGTGAACAAATAAAACAAACTTATTGAAATAAGCGAAGTAATTTTCACTTCTTTTATAGTGTTTTTATTAATTAGACTTAGATATAGTATAACGCTGTTGTTTTCTTTTATTCTCTGTACAAAAAAAAAACATGTGCAAAGGACTCGCTTAGTACTCTAACTTAGTTTTTTTTAAGATTCCTACAAATAATCTCCTCTGCTATGCATGTTCAAAATATCTAATAAAAATACAAAATCTCTATTCATAAATTATAATTTAACTTCACAATAATTGTAAAACGTGAAAAAAGTACGCATAACGTGTCCGTGGAAAAAAATAATAATTACAAAAAAAAATATCAATGATCTTGATAATTTTTAATGGTCACTTAAGTAATATATATATTTATATATATATTACGAGTGAAGTCTTGTTTTTATTGCCAGCCTACATTTTTTTTATCTCGCCTCGAAGCTATTATTCAAACAATAACAGATAACCGAATTGCTTCATTTCTTATAGCCCTAAATCATTGTTATGTTTGTGGGTTAATATGTAAAGTGGTACTGAATACGTTTGGAGCTGTATAATTTATTTTTTAGTAGTAATTTGTTTTAAAATAAATTTATTACAAAATAAGACTATAAGTTGATTGGATGGATTGGATGTACAGCAAACATAATGGCTTCAAACGCACATAGTATACAAATTAATTAGTATAAATCATTCTAAGGTATACAATATCTAACCAGAAATTGTAACAAATTATAAAACAAGAAAGAAGGAAGTAAGTAAGGAATTGACAAAGGTACTTTCACACAAATAATATAATAGATATTTGTTTGAATGTACCTTTGTCAATTTAACAGACAAAAATTGCTACTTTGCTCTTTATCAAAGCCAAACAAAGAATAGCTTAATGATGACACTTGTGAAAGTGACTTATAAATTTGGATTGTTAGAAAACTCTTTGAAGCGTTGGTTCTTTTGTTCATACTTATTGTAACTGCTTAATTAAGTCTGCAAAAATAACTGGAATAAATAGAACGAATGAAAATAACTTAATAAAATTCTAGTCGTGCCGGAGACTGAGTAAACAGGGGGATCAGAGTATTTAATTGGCAAGGGATCCTCAAAGCTCACAAGCATTTTTGGACTAAAACAAGATATTTAACATTAGGAAAATAGTTAAAATAGTAATAATCAGGTTTTTTCAATAGATTTGATTGTTTGTTAAAATATTGTAACTCAAGGTACGAATTGAATACGATTGAAGACGTAGGAAATAATTCTCGTAATGTCAATGACAATTATAGAATACGAATCCAAAGTTTAAAAATACGAATCATAATTGGGTGAGAAATTCGAACTCTTAATGGGTGTAAATAGAGCACATTCGTAAATGTATATACCAATTAAACGCTTTTTCATCTAGCTATGAAACAATTTCCTTCTTCTTCTTCTTCTTCTTCTTGCACAGTCAAGTACAGTTAGTAAATTAAAATGTAAACATTTATGTTATATTAATATATTTGGGATAATAGTGACGTTGCAATATAATAAAAAGATATAAAACATGAATATATAATACATTTTAATGTGCCGCTTCTGCTTAAAAAACAGTACTATTATTTAATCAGTGCCGCGTATCTTTTAATGTTAACCAAAACTGATTTCGTCAGTGGGTAACTTCAACGCGTAAAAAAAGACGTAAAAATAGTTCTTGAAAGGGTGTACTTTTGACATAAAAAGAGAATTGGACCCTACTCTTTATAGTTGATTATTTGTCCAATCCAATCAATTTGTCTTTGCAGTATACATTAACGTTGAAAAATGTCACAACATTGTATTTCCTTTTATTTATTTCAATTATGACTGTTACTTAAATAATAATAACGATGGATTATTGTAATGAAATTATTAATTTAAAAGAGTATCCATGAAGATTTTTACCGGTTCTTCTCCATGCTCCGTTCTGACGTTTCATAAGTGCAATGTATGTCTATTTAAACAAAAATATTGACTTGACTTTGACCAGCTTTGCGACTAAAATAATATACAAAAGTGCTGATTAAATAAATAAAAATATACTTGTCTTTAATTTTGTAGAGATATTATGAATTTTTATTAGCATCCAATATTACGAACGTCCATGATCTCTTGCAACATTAGAGGAATACAAGCCATTGCCGGTTTGTTCCACCGCTGTTGATAGATTTTTACTCCGTTAGTTTTGAATTATTTCCAAAGTTCCAGAAAAAGTCTAAAATTTAGATTTGGCTGGACTTTTTGGGTTTATATTGTAGAAAATATTCAATTAAGATTGTAGGAATATGTTTTGTCTCAAATGATGATACATCTAACTATTTCCCAAACATCTAGCTAGCACATCAACAACTATTTTGTAATTATCAGCTGTAACTCTGAATTTTGCAAAAGGTGTACCCCCCTTTCTGCAAAAGATAATGTGAATCCAATAAGACAGGATGAAATACTTCCGACGATTCCGACTTTTGTTATTCTGTTTTTTTTTAATAATGCTGCGCTAGCGACACATCACGGTGAAATTACTCTCGAAGCGGCTGTCAAGACGAGACTTTTTGATGTGGATCGTGAAGAAAAACGAGGATTTTACTTAAGGCATTATCCATTTCAAGATTTTGGTAAATATATTTATATCTTCGGGACGTCATCTTGGTTTACCCAATTATTTGTTTCCTGGCTGAACCTTATTGTGAGGCCGAGTTCCATATCCAATAAAAGAAGCTATCTGGTGATGTAAAACTTAATAAATGTATTCAGCATTATATATTATTACAAAAAGAAGAAGAAGGGGGCTGTAACATTTTTTTATTCGTCCATTCGCAGTGGTGTTTTCACATTAAACACAATAGATTATAATTTTAATAATAATCCTATTTGATAAAAGTAAATAAGTATTTACCTCAATATACCTATGCCTGACCATAACTGCCATAATTTCTATTATTTTAACAATCAATATAATTTTAATAAACTAGTTGACTCATATTGTCACATTATTCAAGTGTCCCATCACTAATAGGGTAACGATATGTTGAAATGTATTTTTTTTATCACGTAACAAGGATCACGTGGGCGTAACAATGCTATAATGATTTAGTACCCTGGAATTAAGCACGTGAAAATACTCACGTAAATCATGCTACAACCCCACGGAGACAGAAGTGGGTTAGGATTGCTATTAACTTTAAAGTAATAACACGGTTACGATGTTAAGAAATACTTCATCAAAGTAACATTTAATAATATACTTATAACCATTCAGAACTTCAGTAAAGATTAATTTCTATGTACATATTTACCTTTAACTCCGTATTTTTAACAATAACTTTTATTTACTTTTAAGTATTCGTCTATGGAAGCCTGTATAGTTTTTTATATAAAAAATATATTCTTATGTGAAGTACTTTAAGTAAAAATGTATAAAATGAATACAGTACTTTACTATATTATATGTGTATATAAATATACATATATATATTTCGAGAGACTTGCTTTTATGTTTTCTTTATTCATTGTACTGAAATAACGATGTCGATTGACAACAGAAAATAAGAGTAAAGCTTTGATAAAAAAAATAAAATTTATTCATCTCTGCACTAAAATAATCTAGATCCTTTAGGTAAAAAATTATATAGCATTTGCCGTAAAGGTTAGGTTGCCTAAGTTTTTTAAGAATATTTATCACACGGTAAAATAGTTTTCATTTGAAAGGAACTTATAAGACCCCACCACATACTTTACGACGTCTAAAGACACAAATGGCCTTTCAATATACTTAAATTGAATCACCAGAATATATCCCATGTATGGCTTAGAATTGCTATTGAATGCCAATTGTTGAACTTTTAAAGCCCTATGCAAATGAGGCAATTATCATTTAACTGTGACACCATAAATCAAGTTATAATACTTCCCAGTAAATGTTTTGAAATGCTCAATAAGTAAATTGTAGCTATATATGCCACATTGATAACATTTATTTATATTTTATTATAATTTAAATGTATTCATATTTTTGCTTATAAAAAGAACATTTTTTTTGCCCATTGTAACATTTCTGCACATAATTGATTTGATATATAAAAATTGAGGAATGCTTTTATATGTTATTGTTGATAAATTAATTTATCACAGATAAGTGTATAATTTTGGAACATAAGTATGTTCCGGAACACGGTGCAAGTGTACCGTATTTCGGCATGAGCGTAAACGGCTAGTCGTTTACTATATGTTTTTTTTGAAATTGTTATTGTATATTCATTGATAAATAATAAATTAATATTAATATTTATATTTATTACATTAACTTTTAAATTTAAAAATGAAAACATAGTTAAAACAAAATAAATATACAAATAGGCCTTCGTGAGAAAGGCTCGGATGAGATAATGGGGAAAAGTTTAAGTGACATTTAATACCACGTCCATTAACAGTTAGTGGGGTCGAGAGGATCCGATTCCTGTTTTTAGCATTAAAAGTAAAACTGCAGCACTTTAGAGTAAGATGTGTGTGTGTGGCTCTTATACAGATATATATAAGACTTGTATTTATTTATAAAAAGAAACAAAATTTATAGCTTATATATATACTCTCTAGGACTAATGACTAAATCTAATCGCACATGATTAAAAAAGGTTCGATGTACAGAAAAAGCACAGACTTTTCAAGTTATAAAAAAAAAAAACGTTATTATTTTACAAAAAAAATGCACACTTAAAGTTTTATATGTTTTTATTTGCTACTATGAATATATAAATAATTTAACACCCTTAACTTTGATAATTTATTATGTTTAAAAGTCGAAATCACTAGAAAAAAATATCATCGCCACCTTAATCAGATTATTATTAAAATAATAATGATCAATCTTTTTTTTTTTCTTTACAATTGGTTCATTGGAGACGTCAAGTGGTTTGATTAATAAGTGATTATTCGGTAAGACAAACGGACGTTTATTATCAGTTTTGTCTTATAGTCTGTATATTTATTGAAACAAGAAAATAGCTAGGTATGGTTCTCTAGATGTGTCTAAGTGATTTAAATTCGTTTACAAATATTAGGGACAAGATAAAGTAGATTAACAAACTATAGAATTAATGTGGTATAAAATAAATTAAAGATTATTTCAACGTTACAAATTACAAAAATACTTATTTTACATATGTTTTTATATGTTGCAATTATTTATTTGCTAACAGGGTGCTAAAGAGCCACAGAAAACTAATAGCAATACCTTAACTGATGAATAACGAATATATTCACAGCAATTATTTACATACAATATATCAAACATAAACAAACATGCGATCCGATCCTTTATAATTCATGTATTCCTCGTACTTCAAAGCATCTGCGTCTTTTGGACTCGATTTTCTTAAAAATAGAACCTTAGATCGTAATTTGAAATGTTTGTCCTATTTGTGATTTATTTAAAAAAAAAACGACAGCAAGAAAAATATTTTTTATTTAAACTAATAAAAAATATTAATATATTTATCCAGTTTAATTGACTTTAATTGTAACAAAATTTTCCCGACTAGTGTCGAACCCATTCGAAGTTCTTGCTCGTGAGCTCAATAAAGCATGTCAGCGTGAACTCTTATAAGTTTAGCCGGATAAATATATTGAATACTAACTGTCCCCCACTCGCTTAACGTGGCATAAAATACATGCCTGCAGGCACGGGAAATATGAGGACAATATCTCAAGTTGCAGCATTACTGCTTGCGTCTATCCATGGCGTAGGCCTACTGGGGATCCCACCATGTAAAATAACGGGTACTCATCGTACGACACAGTACCTCCATGGTGAAGTGAAAAGCTGTGTCATTCATATTTTTGTTAACCTTATAATTTTATAAAACCTTAAGTCATTATCTGGGTGTGAGAATTTAAAAATATTCTAAGTTTTACAGTGGTAGGAGCTATATTCTGGCAGTCTTAATACTTGTAAAAATAAAGTATAGGAGTTTTTTTCTAATAACGTCACCGTAACCCTACTTAAGGGTGCAATTTTGTAAAATACGTTCTTAGCTGACAACTACTGAGTAAAGGAAATATTCTTATATCTTATACAATCTTATATGTATAGATTATAATATATACATAGATTCCTAAAATAATTGAAAGTTTTTATATTAAAACTTCAACATTGTATAATTATTATTATTTATTATTTTATATTAATATTTTATTATATAACTTTCAATAACAGTATATTATGCCTCTCTTGGCAAAGCAAAAATCAAAATCAAAATATATTCTTTTTTGGGAATTAATTAAAAGATTTTTTTGATCACATAAATATTAAGATTTGGCTCATAGAAATAGTCAATGATGTCAAAAAATATCCTATTTTCATCAAAATAAATGACCTAAAATTGTACAGTTACAAAAATATATAAAAACTTACCCTATATCCTTTTTATAAGGAAATGACAGATTTAATGTAAATAATTAATCTTTCGTGTATTTACAACATGTTATTTATATTTCTAACGCATATAACATATTCATTTTAGCTTTTTCCGCGCTTACTCACGCTTAATCATTATTTTAAATATTCCATTCTATATCACATTCAAATTTCACATTCTTCAGTGCACGTAGTAAGCCTCAAAACAGATACGATTTTTTCTTTTCATGTAATATATAGAATTATTTGAGACCTGCCATTGCATGCAATGTATATAATGTTTTTTTTTTAAATGTTCTTGGTACAAGATTATTTTATTATAATTATTAGTTAAAATATATAACATTACTAATATACATTTTTATATTTATTTAAAAATTGAATTTTATATTTAAATACATAATGTCATAGTTTTTTTTGAGCACAACAGTCTACTATTCTCTGTATTGATTAACTTTTTATCGTTTTTTACTTTTCCTCGATGAAGCGTTAAAGTGCTCATTCATGTGGAAAACTTTCCGTTTGCTGATAATAATGATAAATACTAAAGAAGAATTCTTTGATATTAAAATTTTATAAGCTCTATTAAAGTTATAAAAAGTTTTCCTTTATATTTTATTTTAATACTTGTCTCGAATGTTACTGTAGTTATTTTTTAATTGCACTCATTTCTTGTCAATTTATTTAACCCATCATCACTTAAAGCTTATACAAATATAATCATTTTCAATGTTGTTGTATACGGAAAAACCCAAGAAATATCATAAATGAGATTTTTTTAAATCCGTCCATTAGTTTTGTTTTGTTATATTGCAGTTTTGGCGATACTTGCGATTTACCCTGAAAATGGATATAGTTTGTCAAAAAGATTAAAAGACCAACCCACAAACAGACAAACTTTTTGAAAAACTATTTCTTTCCAGATCTATTCTTACATTCACTGTACACATAACAATTTATTTTTTATATGTATAGATTCTTCTTCGTTAATATAATATAAGATACAAAGTCATGGCTAAAAGATAATTTCAAATATACTATACTTTCCAAAATAATATAAGAAAAACTAGTAAAAAATTGCTACTTTTCTCGCTAACTAAATACAATTTTAAATAAATATTTTTTATATTACCCATACATTGCTATTTAAAATTGAATAAAAAAATCATCAACAGCTGCAGAATTTCAACATGAACATGTAGTTCATGCATAGTGACGTACTCGGTTTTAAGTATTTTGTGTAAATAGTGAATATATTTTTTGTTGTTGTCAGTGATGTGCAACGTTTGCTAAAATATATATTTTTTTTAATATTAATATTTCTATAGTACATCAAGATCCAGATTTTAAAATGATAAGTAAATATTTTTTGGCAACTTATATAAGTAACAATTGCATAAACTTTTTTACTGATTATAAAAAATATATATATGAGTACAAAAGTTATTCGGCTAGCCTTTGGGTTTGTTTTGGTCAGAAGAGTCTATGGTCATTTTATAATTTAATGTGCTTAAATTATAGCGTGGTGTCATGTTTATATTCTCTATCTAGTTTACAATTATACAAAGGTGTTTATTCTTGAAATATATTCTAAAGGTGCTTGTCCGTATATTATAGAAAGGTACCGTTGGCATAAAAGCAAGTCATTTCGTTTGTTCTAGAAACACAGCAAAATAAAACAAAAGGCAAAAATACATCAAGTATTATAAAAGTATCATAAAAGGCGACCCTCTCTTATTGTATTCCAATGTTTATCATTAAAATCCATGTATATTCAAGTATTGTAAAATGAAACGACTAAATTTAAAAGGTTTTCTTTACTATTTGTACTTTTAAAATATTGTTCACTATTTCATATGACTTATATCTGTGCCGTTCAGTAATATTTTGAACACAATAGCATCGTAATTAATCCATTTATTCAAAGAATCAAGCTCCTGATTTTTTAATTAACAATTAAAAAATCAGGAGCTTGACATCATTTATTTAATTAAACAAATTTATTTATTTAAGTAATTCTTGGAAACTGACAACATATTAGCTTTATACTATAAATTTAATTAAATCCCAACAGTTACTAAAATTAGCCCTCCGATAAGCGAATTGGGCATAAAAAATAAGTACTAGACTCTAGTAAATGAGTTTTTTATGTTGCAATCTCAAAAAAGATAAATCGTGTCGATGTTATTTTGTATATCTTTTATATATGTAATATGTATAAATATAATTTAAAAGTAGTAAGTATCTAATCTCGTTATAATAAATACTGTTACAAGAAAAAAACAACTACTTTTGCATAAAACATTAATTACTATAATGTGTTATATGATTAAAATAAAAAAGTCCAATTATAATATTTTTTCAAGCTCTAGTTCATCATACGGTATTAAAGAAAAAGCCATAAAATATTAGGATTTTCTTGGCTCTGTTTATTGGCTCTCCAGGAATATCGTCAAAGTCGACCTGTTAGATTTACCTTCACTTGATGGAGCTGTAATTCCCGTCAGCGATAATGTCAATCATGAAATACATTTTGTTAGAACTTTATCTTAGAGTACCCACCAAATGGAATTTATCAGGAAATCGCTTACTGCTTTGAGTTTATTACATGAATTATTTTATTTCTACCAAAATTATGCTCGCACAATTTCTTTTGTTATCTATTTTTAACTATGCAGGCACAAGTAACAGTAATTTAACTCAGGACCACCTGAATATGCTCGAGGGCCTTCAAAACCTTAATATTTGATTCATATTTGGCTTGTACAATAAGGCCACGTATATAAATAACGTTCTCAACTCAATTAGTTACAAATTCATTTCTGCCTGAATCAACATATTCTTTAACATCTGTACTTCTGTTTATTACTTATTCCATCTTCTCTACTTTATTTAAAAGATAAATTCAAATTTCTAAGTACTGCTAGTATTTTACATAAAATATAAAACTTAATACTTTAACATTTATCAACTTATTCCAGCTGCAAGATACGGAATAGATAATTATTTCTTGTTAAAGACTTAATTTATGTATGTATATATTAATATAAGTTTAACGGTTAAAGGTTTCGGCTTTGCTTATTCAAAGTTTATGCTCATTGATAAGCAGTCGACTTTATAATACCACGAGCAAGTTTGAACTGAACAAGTAAATATTTATCTTTATCTTTACTTTTGTTCCTTAGAAGAGCGCTTTCTTTAATAATGACCAAGAATAAAAGTACTAGAATATGAAAATAAGTACATAAACATTAAATAAGAAATATAAATATATTTAATTATAATACAAATTTGTTTTAATACAACAAAGAAAACCGCAGTCATCAAAGAGTGAATTTCCATAAACCTTACTGTAAATTTAATTAGATTTATTAAGAATTTCATACAACGATAACAACCTATTTCATTTGAGAGATTTGTAACTAACTGGTAATCATAAATATTTCTTACTGGCAATCAACATAATATACTCGTAAATAATCATTAAAGTATTAACATGAGAGAAAAAACAATTATCGGTTTTTCTGCAAGTGTGCACATGCCTATATCCAAGCGTATCCAATCAGGCGACAGGAAGCATTGAACTAGGTATCACGTCCGAGCCTGTCTTCCTAGTGATAAAATTCTACCACCCTTGTCCTACATAGATTACTTTTATGTTTTTTTTTTATATTATTAAAGTATTATTTTGCATATTTTATTTAATTTTATTAATTTCTTGGTTTGTTAAACAGTCATATATTTTATCAAAAAAACTTAAAATAAGGTTTTAAAACATTTAGCTTGTATCCGTGGAAATAAAATGTAAAATGTCAAATGTATTCTATGTCTCTCGTAGGTGTGTCTGTGTATTAATATTCATTTCAGGCACATTCGGATGAGCACATTTAGATTTAATACTTGTTGAGTTTGCTTTATAGCATTACGTGCCAATTCAGACATTTAATACACTGTGAGATTGTGATTCTGCTCAAAATAGTTCACCGTTATTCAGATAGCGGCGGAGCGATATCATCATCATCATCATCATCATCATTTAGACTCGGTAGCACAGGGTTTATATTGCCAGTGTAGTAAGATAACAGCACTGACACTTTACCTTTACAATCTACAGAATTAGAACCTTACCTTTATAACACAAACTCACTACCACTCTAGGCAAACAGTTCTTTCGACAGTTCGACAGTTTTGTATTGAAGTACAGTTTATACAGTTTCGTATTGCAGAATAACCAGTTTCCATACATTCTATCAATTCTTTCTAAAATGACTCTGTTCACCATTATAAATGACGTCACTTTGCTTGCCTCACTACTAAGAAATCAACTTAAGAACATTACTTAAAATAATATAATATATGAATGACATATGAATATTATTAAAAGAGTTTAACTTTTTTAAAATTTCTTATAAATAAAGACTTCTAGAATTTTGTGGTGCGCGTATTTGCATAGTAGTATATAATTAAAATAAGCATCTTATCACGATATGACGCATAGCCGAGGTAATGGCACCACTCCTGTGGAAACGGAATACAAAAAAGGACAGTATTTACGAGCACCATTTCCATCCATTCATTAACACACACTGGGCAAAAATTATTTTCACTATGTGTTTATTAGAATATATAGATATAAAAAAATATATATTTAAAAGTGGTATAATCAATTGGTTGTAATAACTAAGAAATTAATTAATTAATATTTTCTACTAAAAAATAAATTCATAATAACTTTTTTTAGTAATGATTGTGAATTGACAATATTTCTTGCGAATTGGAAATATTACTGTAACCTTACTTTATTTTAATAGTTTGAAATGTTTGTTTAAGTCAACGCCTAACAAATATAATTAGACGATGAGAAAATAAAATAATATGTTAAATAACGTGATAACTCAATCCTAAACGTTTCCATGTTGTAATTTATATAAGAAATTAGAAACTAGGTTCAACTTTCGAACCCTTGTAACCCTTTGTTTTTATATTGCGGTCCTAAAGGCTAATTTATAGTAGTTTGATTAATTATCTTCACATATGTTCATATAATAATTTAATCAAACGGCCTGCTTATATAGTATATACATATATATTATTAGTATATATATATATACTTATGTGTGCTAGGATTGTACAACTGTAGTGCTATTCTGTAAGAAAATTATATAATCTCGAAAGTGGAATCCGCTGTATATTATTAAATTTGAATTCTATCAAACATGACAGTGCTGGCAGCGCGACACTTTCGAGAGTGGAGATAAGGTGAACTATTGTGTGTGAAGAATTTGGTATTACGTAATGTATGTATTTGGAATTTTGTTTGAAAGCAGTGGAATTGGTTATATTGAGTAAAGTAAAATACTTTTTTGGTATTATTTATCAGTGTGGCTTGTTATTTCATATTTTTTAATTTACTTACAGAGGCATCTGCTATTGATTTAATTAAAAAATCAAATGTTTAAAAAATCATTTCGTCAAAAATTATTGATGATCTGAAAGTATTAGTTCAGAAAACTACTCGAATTTGCCATTTGAAAACAATACAGAATACTGTAACAGAATAAAAAGTCAAAACAAATCTTTGACCAAAATTTGATCACATAAAACATTTCTTCTAGTATTGAAATTTTAAACAAAGTTACAGTCACAGATTAAACTACTATAGACGTACTTTAAAATACATTCAACAATTAGGAGATGTTTTCAATATTTATCAAAATTTCATGAGTTATTTTGGTAATTAGGCATGGATTAATTTTATCGACAATGTCAAATGTCTTGATCCCGTCTCTACTTACGAGAATTTAAATAAGCATCTCACTTCATTTCGATAGTCCTTCTCGGTTGATTATAAAATGCTAATCCGTAAACAAAAACATTCGCTTTCGAAGTGAATTTTATGACTGAGATGAGATTCAAATTCGATTCCTTATTTTACAGAAAAGCAGTACTAGTTATGTTTTATTGGATTCCCGAGAATGAGAAATATCAAATCAGACTCAACGTTATTGTTTTTTTATTCCATTCAGCCATTATTTCGTTTGTTTCACATAACTAAGGGTAAATAAATCTTGACAGCTTGTCATAAAACTGAGCCATTTGTATAAAAAAAATATTTGAAATTGTTGAATTATAGTCCTCTAAATGGTCACAATTTGTCGTTTTACTCTTTTTTAGAATATAACTGACTGTAAATTTATTGTTATTCATATATTTTTTTCAAAAAATACCACTTATAAATAATATTGTTATTTAAAATTGACTTATTAGAAAATTACGGATAACATAAGTACTGTTGTGTTTTTGTTATACATTGTAATTTTACATTATTTAACATATTTTTTAAATCATTTTACTTAAATTGGCGAAATGTTTGTTATTGTTGATTTTCCTTATTGAAATCATGTAATATTTATTAATTTTCAAAAAAATACAATGTCTTATGATATTTCCATCCTGTCTATGTAATAAAAAACTATATTTTATTATTGTCTGCCTCATGGTGCAGTCGTAATTTCACTAAATGATATCTGTAAATATAGGCATTATCCTTAAAAATGGGGACATGATGGTGGGATGAAGATGAAATCACAAGGAAGGGAAGTGGATTTTTCCTTTGAAGCTCTCATTTAACTTCTAATATCCAGTAGCAAGAAGAAAGGAGCCTACTGTTTACAAATTATATATCTTTTTTTTGACTTGACATTTTTTTTTCTATCTATGCATGCAGAAACACTTATCCTGGCTGACTGAATTATTGATGTACAATCTCAACTGCTTTGGTTAGAAACTTATAGTTTATATTTGGGCTCCGGCTTAGCTGGTAAAGTATAAAAATACAAAAATGTTAACTGTAATAATTTGGATGTTAATTTTTAAGTTTTTTCGATGTCATCAAGTACCAATTTTGGGGTGAACTATTCATTTTAAAGATCACCATCCACTATCATTGTCTCATTCTCGGCCACGCTATCTGTTCGTCTATAGCATTAATTAAAAAATCAATACTAAATATGACTATTACAAAAAAAAACTTTTTTTACTGAAAGCTACTGACTTAACTATACTAGTGTTATATTATAATAATAAGGCATTTATAAAAAAAAATCATTATGTGTTCGTTTTATCTATGCAGAAGGTATTACGCTAAAAGCACTAAAGCATCTATTTATTGTGGCTATACATAAAGTCAATAAGAGCGGTATTCGTGGGCTGCAGTTGCAAAACATTAAAATGAAAGAGAGCTTTGATATATGTATTCGTGCAAATGCATTGCGGCAGCGCTAAGCTGAGAGAAAAAAATCTAGCAATACTAGAGCTCACTGTTTTTCATTACCTTAATGGAGTAACTTTTTTGTTACCTGTTGTCGATTTATTAAAATTTGCAACTGAATTTACAAGAAATATGTTTATTTTGTTAGTGGGAATGCCGTTTTTGTATGTTATGCTAGTATATTTACCATCTTCTTTGGAGTAAGAAATTATAGTCTATTTACTTGAGGTTAATATAACATAAGTTAGAAAGTATTTTATACATTTAAACTATAAACAGTGTTAGCATTATTGGCATCAAAAAAACTGGTAGTTTCAGATTTTAATAAGTGATACCTCATCAAAATTTAAAAAGTTTTAGGTGTATGCCAATCAATCAGATTAATCAATATTTTAAGAAATGTATATTGCACTGTAGATTTTCACTTATTTATATGTATCGAGAAGTATAAAATAGTGTTTAGTATCAAGAAATAAATTCCTTTCTTTGATT
This sequence comes from Dircenna loreta, assembly GCA_963555665.1. NCBI lineage: Eukaryota > Metazoa > Arthropoda > Insecta > Lepidoptera > Nymphalidae > Dircenna > Dircenna loreta. Next base: position 6,483,566 of record OY743093.1, on the reverse strand, counting down.
TTTGAATTCTTAATATAGTAATAAAATTCTTTATTAGTTAACAAAAAGTGTAGGTATTCGTAAAATACTTATTCTATGTTAGTAAGATACAGGACGTATTCAATTAAAAATATAAATTTCACACGAATAAAATTAATCAAAACGCAGAATAATAGAAAAAAAAACATACCCCATATTAAATAAAATCATTTTATTAACAAATTATTAACAATAAGGAAATTATTAACAAAAAGGGTGATACAACGGCTCACAACGACTTGCTGCTACAACATAATGCTATTAGAACTGGCCCTCATTCTGTTAAAAAGTGATTCAACTATTTTAAATATGACGACATAAAACTAATTTGTAAGGTTCTGCTCAAACAAATTAGAGACAAAAACCAGGCAGTTAGTAATACTGAAACGGCCAAATAGTATTCTGAAGCCGGTATTATCTTGAATGCGCAAGACATCTTGGATGAAGTAATCTGCTGCAAAAAGTAAGAACTAAGATGTTTCTTTTAGTTTTTTTTAATTCCATAAGTTCTACTAAAGAAGTTATAAAAGTGGCTTTCATAAGAATACCAAAGGAATACATTTTTTTTACAAATTTCTAGCAATTAAACGAAGATAAATGCCATTCCTGACCTAGTAAAAAAAAATTGAAATCCATTTTTAATGCTAACATCGTAGACACAGAATGCTCTCTCTAAGCATTTAACTCTTCTGAAAATTCCAAAATAATTAAAATTATTGTCAGAGTGGGAGCAAATGGCAAGGTTAATTTCGTTCGAGAAGATACAAGCTCTTCTCCGTTAAAGAGTAACAAAATAGAAAAAACAAATAGTATACTTGAAAATGGCAAACAACGTGACAATGTTCGTGACATTCATATTTTTTTTGCCCCTGTGACAATCTTAACATCCTGAAATGGTTCCTTGGAAAAATATAATAAACTTAAACTAGACTTTTTATTTTACGAATAACACTGAAACATTATATAATTACTTTTTTAAATTAAAGAATGATTTCAAAGTTTTTACTATTGTAATTCTTTAGAGCATGAAAAATCGCAATGTTATAGTTATTTATTTGAAGAACAAGGATTCTCTTGAAAATGTAATTAATAATATAAAACTTTTAAAAATGTAACAAAAATGCACTAAATTTAAAAACCAAAAATCTTATTCTACAACAAACAAGCTCTTTCATAGTACGACGGTATGCCAGGAAGTATATCATTGTGTTCCGACTCTTTTGAACCCGTACCATGAAAATTGATTAAAATACTGCAAAGGTTTTTACTTGTACCATTTTTTGTATTCATTTAATATTTATTCTTCCTTGTTTTTATATAAATAAGCATTTGGACTGAAAATAATAATTTTATAAAAAAATAAAAATATTTACACAGCAAAGCCTTGAACATTCGACCTTTGGAATACAGTCCTATTCAGTCTTAAAGTATTACGTTTAATTAAAAAAAACGTCCCTTATATATTTAACATCTTTAGAGATAATTTTAAACAAAAAAGAAAAGGTTGATTTAAATGACTATACTAGTGTCAAGTAATATAAAAAAAATATTATTTATAAGAGAAATATTTTTCAAAAAATGAATAAGATAAAAGTTACTTGGATTAGATAAAAAAACTTTCATTTTTAAAGAAAGAGGTTTCATTTACAAAAAATAAATACGAATTAAGATCCAGACTAAATTGAAATGTATCCAGAAATTTTAATTTTAATTTACTTTGGGTTTATTATTGTTGGTAACTAAATAATTCCATATTAATAACCCCAAATCCTAAATGCATGTTACATAACTATATTTTACGAAAAAATTTGGAAGTTAAAATATAGAAAACCATTTATTGGTGGTGTAAGTAAATACTTTGATTCATAATAATAATAAATATTCTTTATTGTACACCCTGAGTATAAAATAACAAAAACATAAAACAAAAAACAGTGAGAAAAAAATGGTACAATTTTGGCGGCCTTATCGCTAAAAAGCAATCTCTTCCAGGCAACCATTGCATGGAGGAAAATAAATATACTGGAGTCGTAGGGTGGGCGTGTTTACAGTGTAATAAAAAAAAAAAAGGGAGTTATATATACAATACATACAAGCATACCTAATTACATACATATAAAAACAATAAATATATATATACAAACATAAACATAAATACATATATATATATATATATATTTAAATACATACATAAATAAACTTATAAATATCCAGATAAACAAATAAATAACCAGACGACAAACATTATAAATTTAAAAAGTGAACTTTTAGACACCGTTTAAACGATTTACACGACTTAGCATTTTTAATTTTAAGTGGAAGATCATTCCAAAGTCTAATGGAATGTATAGTAAAGGAGTCCGAGTAGAAAGAGGATGAATGAGAAGGAATTTTAAGGATAAGGTTTTGATTGGAACGAAGAGAACGATTATGAGAGCTACTTAAAAAATCAAATCGTTCTCTTAAGTAGGAAGGACTTGAAGGGTTGAACAGTAGACAGTATAGAAGACTAAGTATATGAATATTCCTGCGAAAACGACTCGGAAGCCACTTGAGCTTTTTACGGAAATGAGAAATGTGGTCATATTTGCGAAGGCCAAATATGAACCTTATACAGAGGTTTTGAAGGCGCTCAAGTTTATTTAATTGATCCTCTCGTAAATCCGGATAGCAGGCATCTGCATAATCTAAAATTGGAAAAAGTAAAGATTGAGCTAAAACAACTTTGGTAGAGATTGGAAGAAAATTACGTATTCTCCTCATAGACCCCACGGCTGCGAACATCTTTCTACTCACCTCACTAATCTGAGAATTCCAGGATAAAGTTTGATCAAATATGATTCCCAGGTTTTTAACTTTATTGCTGTACGGAATTACAACGCCTTCTAAACTAATGGGAGGTAGTTGTAGATCGGAAATGCGAGCAATCAACCTAGAACTACCAATGATAATGACCTGTGTCTTCGACGGATTTATCTTAAGGCCAAAACATTTACTCCAATTAGAGATACGCGCCAGATCTTGATTGACTTGAAAAATAGTATTTCCAAGGTCATCAAGATTTGACTGACGGTAAATCTGAAGATCGTCTGCATACAGGTGGTAGAAAGAATTTATTTGAGAGCAAATAGTGTTTATGAACACTGAAAATAATAGAGGAGACAACACGCCACCTTGCGGGACACCAGCATTGACTTCACTCCAGTCAGAGTACAGGTCATTTAACCGCACACGTTGCCGGCGCCCACGCAAGTAACAACGAAACCAGTCAGTTGCCGATGGAGATATGTTAAGACTACGCAATACAGTTAGTAAGATATCAAAGTTTACAGTATTGAAGGCATTACTGAAGTCAAGTAATGTCAATACCGTAACCTGACGGTTGTCCATACCTGACCTGATATCCTCGGTAATTTTTACCAGGGCCGTAGTCGTACTATGACCGGGACGGAAGCCGGATTGGAATTTACTTAGGAGATTATTTTTGGATAAGAAAGCGCTTAATTGAAGATGAACCAGTCGCTCAAGAATTTTTGAGAGAAAAGGGAGGATAGATATAGGTCGGAAATTTGAAGGACAGGAAGCGTTACCCTTTTTCGGAAGAGGAACAATATAGGCATCTTTCCAACAGGAGGGGAATTCACACATTGCAATAGAGTTGTTAAATAAGGTCGCAATGGTAGGGACTATAATGTCAAGGATAGGGATGATCATTTTACGACTAATAGCATCAGGACCAACTGCATCAGAATTCATGGACAAAATGGTATTCTTAACATCACATTCGGAAAAATGACTTAAATAAAAAGTTGGAGAATTCGGAGTTGGAAGAGATGAAAGTTGGTTCATTGTACAAGTCTTAGTAGCATCATCCAGAGGTGCAGACGTGGAGAAATGATGGTTAATATTGTTTAAATCAGTATGGGAAATATTTTCAGTATTTTGCTTACTTCGACCAACTCCTAGAGATTTCAGAAAGTTCCAGACTTTAATTGAGTCCTTCTCTTCAATAACAGATCTGTAAATATGGCGTCGTTGATTATCTCTACAAAGCCTGTTGCAGCGATTACGAATTTTGATGTATTTGGCCTTATTCAAGTCATTGGGTTCATTTTTATTTTTGGCTTTGGCTGTAACTTTTTTTTGTTGTAGCTTTTTTATATCTTCAGTTAGCCAGGGAGCAGGAAGATGTCTCATACGAACGGGTCGGATAGGAGCATGCACGTCATAGAGCTTACTTAGCAGAGAATTAAAAATAGCGACTTGCTCATCCAGAGTACGTGCAGTAAGTACCTCACACCAATCAATATTTAAAGCATCAGCACGCAGCTGAGCTAAGTCCATTCTACCAAAGTTGCGCTGAAAAAGAGTTTTTGGTTTTAATTTAGGAGGTTTAATCTTATAGGATAAATAAAGAAGATCATGATAGGAGAAAGCCAGTGCAGAGCATTGACCATGTTTTTCAACATGATCAGAAGAGGAAACTAAAACCAAATCTAAAAGAGAGGAGTTACAGTTAGGGACATGATGAGTAGATGACAAAGGGAGGAAATGCAAGTTAATGGCGTTGGCGATAGATTTAAGGCGTGCGGACCTATGGTCGTTTTTAATTAAACAAGTATTAAAGTCACCCATTATAATTGTATGGGTATAAGAAGGACAAAGTTGTTCCAAAAGGTTTTCAAAAGAAGAGAAGTAGTCAATATTAAGATTAGGGCTGTAATAGACACCAAGGAGAACTTTGGAGTGAGAAAGTGTAAGTTCAATGAAAAGATGTTCAGGACCTGCAGACTGAGTTTGTGAGGCATTTATGATAGAAAAAGGAATGTGAGAACGCAAATAAATAGCAACTCCACCGCCTCCTCGCCCAATGCGGTCATTTCGAATTAAATAAAATCCTGGCAGGGAGTAAGCTATTGAAGGTAGACAGGGTTTTAGCCAAGATTCAGATATTAATATTGCGTGTATATTATTAGAAGCAAATGTAGAGAGCATATCAGGGAAATGAGCAGGAATACTCTGGGCGTTAATATGAACTACATTAAAATTCTTCAGGCAATCTGAGAAATAAGACACAAGACTATCGCCCAATGAAGGGATACTTTGAAAACTGTCACTAGAGTTCAACACATCCGAGGAAGAAGAAAAAGAGAGAAAACATTCGTCGTTTAGGTTAACGTCACTTAACATGACAGTAAAATTATAATAAACTACAAAAATATAAAAATATATATATATATATATATATATATATAAATAATAATATGAATATAGAATAAAAATAAACTAGATTAAAGTATATCTAGAAAAAAAATATAAAACAATTAAAAACATACCCACCAGTAAAGAAAAAAAAAATATTAGCACTAATTTATAAATTTTTGGATTGTCACATTCATTTAAACATCTATAAAAAAAATATATTGGAAATAATACTACTTAATACTAAACTAATAGAAAAAAAATAACAAACAAAAAAAAGGGACTAAAATTAAATAGTCTAAACAGTTTGGGCCGATTCCTGGAATCCAAGTCATTAAAGTTTAAAAACGGTATTACATTGACAGAATTGGCAACAAGCCATTTTGACAGCAACTCATAATACCATTAATTAACTAATGTTATAACTAACAAACTACTGCACTATATTATTTTATCTATATCTAAACAGTTCAAATATATATATATAATAATATTATAACGAAACAAGGGAAGGAAATCAATGAACGTGACAAATATAAACAGAAAATCACTTACAAACAATCACAGGGGAAACACTATTTTTTAACGAGTCTTTTTGATCTCTGGAGAGATTTACTGTCCGATGTCTTGCTGGCAACGGTGGTCTTCGTCAGTGGCTTTGGGGATACACTAGCTAAAGCGTTGAGTTCAGACATAAACTCAACTTTATGCCTTGTGCCATCTGGCAACAGAATGTGGATTAAGCCGCCCCTTCATAGTATGACAGGAAATATATTATTTTTAAGAATTTGTTTATTAATAAATTATTATTCAATGATTTTTATTATTGATAAATATTATTATCATCCAAATAATTATTTTTAAATTAGTTAAATTAATATAATTATTTTTATTATACGTAAAAATAAGAGGAAGGTTGAATATTTTTTTTTCATTCATAAATCATTGTGATCACAGAAATAATATAAATTATGGATAAATATGATTTTATCATTTCCTGTGCTTTCCAAATTGTATTTGTCAACTTATTTAATTATACATTCTAATATTCTTACCTAGTCTTTATAAAAAAAAACTTTTTACCTTTTTTATACCAAACAAAAAGTGGTTTAAAAAACGGCAATTAACCAGACTGAACTGTATTTCTCTTAATAAATAGCTTGAAACTTTTCTATGAATGTAACAATCTTATTGCTTACAAGTTGAGTATCGGATAATACAGACCTTAATAGGAAATTCGTTGCCTGGACGCTCTCGAAAGATAAAATGTTTATCACCGTATTGCTATTGCTATTGACAAAGAGCTAAGTGTAATTTTCTTGCTACGTGATAGTCGCTTCAACATCAAACATCTATTTAAGAATGAGTTCATATGTTTCATAAATTATTGTGAAAGAAAAGAGAAAAAAAATCAGTTAAAACGTATATGTTTTGTGTCCAATGCAATTATAAATCATAATATGTATTTTATCATATAATGCCGTTGAAAATAATATTTTTAAACATTTCATAGATAATTTATTCAACTCAGAATAAGTAAATCGCTTTTAAAATGTTTTTTTTTTTTTTTTTTGTCATGTCTCTGCTGTTAGCCCTAGTGGCTGATACAGCGTCACCGGAAGAGCGGGTGGGTACTAAGACCCACCCTGGGGGGGGATGGGAGGACCTGAAGGGCCTCCCGGGAAAAAGGGGGACGGGGGCCTGAAGGGCCCCAGGGGAACGCACGTTCTAAGGGCGCCTCATGTGAGGCTCGGACCGCGGCTTAGAACGCCGCTAATGGAGGGAAGCTTGGACTGTCGGACACTAACGTCCTCCGACGACAGAACGCCGGAGCAACGTGTGGGGGGGACCTCGTCTTCGCCGGCGAAGACGGTGCTTGTGTGTACTGTGTGTTTTAAAATGTTATTCATTAAAAGATTTGATAATCTGATTTATTGATTGATTCATGTCCTGAAAATTCAACCATCAGCAAATATTTTAAAATTTTAAAACAGAAATTGAGTCTTTAATCTTTATTCAATGTTTTGTTTTTGTTTTCTTACAACAAATAATAATCAAACTGCAAAAAAAATATATAAAAAATAATATAAAATTATTTATTATTAATTAGTATTTAACGTTTGATATTTATATTTAATAAGCCCAGAAATACTTAAGCCATACAAAAAAATATTTATAAAAACAAGTAAATCTACTATTTTTTTAGTAAAAATATTAATTATTGCAGACTTTTTGACACAGGAAAAACAAGTCTGTAAAAAGGTAAAACCAATTTACTACTAATAAAACGAGGTATTTTTTTTATCTTTTTCACAATTAACTCTGATGAAAGTTACGTCGAAACATCGTAGAGGCTCCGTAAGAGTATGGAAGTGAATACTGATCATCTGATTACAGTCATATTGTATGTGACTGGCTCTAGATGATCTCGGAGACCGGATGGGAATGAAAAACGAAAAACTCTTAATGGATATCCGAATTAATATATATTGAGTTGTATCAACAGGTGTAATATTTAGTATTTTTTTTAAAGGTTTTTGAAATTCTATATAGCAAAAGCTACATATATCCATGAAACAGAATGTTGTTAGCTCATTTATATATATTAATGAATAAATAGTATGAAAGCCATAATATAAATGAATACACTGATTTTATCGCTGCAAATTCTCGTCTCAGACCGCTTATAAATATAAGACACTTTTACAATTTGTATTCTTAAAAGCCTGTAAAATTGTAGCCATTTCATTATTCTATGTTGACTTCATATTATTTCGTTTTTTGAGAATAGTACAAATTTACTCTTTACAATTTTTATAGATTGTAGAATGTCCTATAGACCGCTGCTAAAAATAAAAAGATAAGAAGTCTTGTAACTCCTTAATTCAGCATCGTCACAGTTAAGCAGGAAAGAAAGAAGGTTTAATTTAAAAACAAAATTGAGCAACACGAAACATTTTTAGCACATTTGAATTTGAACTAAATTTAAAATGTTACAAACATTAAAGGTCTCCTCAACCTCATTGGAAAGGAATCATGGCAACAAAGAGATTATCTCTATTAAGATTTTGGTTAATAAGAATGATGAATAAACAATGCCATATGTAATAATATTAATTATTAATTTGGCTTGAACTTATAAACTTACACTTGACAGAAAAGAATTAAGTATATAGATTAAATTAAGACGCATAGCTGAAGTTATGGCTACATTGGTGCGGAAACGGGAAACGAAACGGGCCATTATTTACGAGCACCACTTCCGCCCACTGACTTCATTACCACACGCTGGGCAAAAAGCCTCTGCAATTTGCAGTTATCAGAAAAGACGGTAGATGAATAATAAAGATATAACATAATTAACGACAAAGTTGTGTAACAACTAAACAGATGTAATCAGCAATGAATTAAAGTCACCACCAAAATATTTATACATAATATTTAATTGTTTTTTAATTCATTATAAACTTTTTTATGATATGTTTCTGCCTCAAGCAAATAGTATAAGTGTTGCGGTGTATTGCAGTATTACCATTTTATTATCTTATTTGTTTTGTGGTTTTTCAAAACGTCATTTATTAATACCAATAGTATTTTGTTCCTGCTATTTTTTTAATTATTACTTTCAGCTTTCCTATGATTTTGAAGGGCCTTTATTTTTATTAGTTTTAATTAAACTAACTAGACATTTAATTAGGATTGACCATTTTGCTAACCCCATAAGTTAATGTAATGTAATTTAAAAATTGAAGACCTTAATAATAATTATTATTTTAGTACCTATTTATATTTAGGTAATATATTTAACTAACTACCTTCAACTTTCTTTATTTTATTTTAGATTATGAATATTTCTGCACTTAGAGTAAAACGTAATGCAGCTACACTTTTTTTTCGTTTTTCAGCTACTCTTATATTTTTATAGGGTTCCAATATTTGAATTTCATTATTTATATTTATTTACAACCTGAAAACATCATTTCATTTATGACAAGAATATATATTTACAATTCCTTAAGCTAATTTGAATACATTCAGAATCTAAAACTTTTTGCAATAAATACTATAAACAGCTACAAAAATTTTAATACTAACTATATTTAGATGACATTTAATTAGGGTATTGATAAAAATAATAATTACGAGAAAAATAATCATTAATAATTGTGAATAAATAAATCAATATTACAAAAAGCGATTCGATTATTCAAAGTATTTATTATTCTAAAATAATGATTGCTTCGTTTAGCAACTATTATTATAAAAAGTAATTACTTTAATTTAATTCTGCGAATATTAAACAAAATTAGAAATAAAAAAAGAGTAAAATTGAAAATATACGCAGAAAATTGATAGAATAGAAATTGGTAACTAGGAAATATATGATGATGTTGTCAAATTATGATAAAAGGCTTTGACACCAGTTTTTTTGGAAACTACACAACCCTCGTTTTCATTACTTTGATGGATTTTGGTTATTTGCTATATTTCTGCATCAATATTGCTGATAACATCCTTTTCATAAAATTCAGTGCAGATTCTATTCAATAAAATGATAAATATTTTTATTTAATCCTAATAAAAAGTATAAATAGTTTTATTAACTTGATTTAATTTAGAATTGTGAAAAATACATACATAAATTAAAAAAATATTACCGTATACGAATAATAAATAAATAAATACATAATCTTAGATTATATAAAAAGTCTTTGTTTTTAGTGGAGCTGAATTTAAAGAGTATATAAGTATAAAACAATATCTCAAATTTCATTACATATTCTGAAGTATAGAAAATAAAATCACAACTCTTATACTTATTTCAGTAGTAAAATGTAACCGTGTAGAACATAAACATTTAAATGAAAACACGTGAAAATTGAAAAAAACATTTAACGGTAGTTAGCTAACTATGTTAAGCTTATTTCAATTTTTAATTATTTTCAATGTAAATGTAGATTGAAAAGTAAAAAACATTGCCCGTATGGATTTATTTTCCATTCTATATTTATTTATTTTTTTTAAATTATAGTCATAATAGATGTTAGCTCCGTCCCGATAAAAACGATTATACGTAGAATGCTATATAAATCGAACTGAGTAACGACACGGCAACAAGGTGACAGGGCACTTTCTCAGAGGTCGCAAAATACATACAATGCACAGATTATACTTTTAATAATAGATACGCTTAAATGTATTTGAATTAATTCTTTAAAAATATTTGCGATTAGATGGATATTTTTGGACGATATTTTTGAAGACCATTTAGATTTGAGACCGATTATATGTTTTGGTAAAATATCAGAGTTTAATTGGGTGTATCTTAAAAGATTTTGGGAAAATTCCAGAATTATGTGAACGTACCAAGAGAGAGAGAGAGAGATATATTAGAAAAGGGACTTATATCAAGTCATAAGTAGTTCATAGTGATTGAAACTTTAAGCCTGGGGAGGCTCGTTTAGACCATAGTATAATTTATAGGATATTTAGCCTGTTTAGTTGTAGATGGTTGTGAGATATTTATTAAATTTACGAAGATTGAAAACAAAGTGAATATCACTATTAATAAAGCAATTAAATTTATTGAGATTACTTTCAAACATCACCATAGTCGATGAGAGAAACAGTTAGTGATTGCTCTAGCATTGTTTTAGTCTGAAAGGGTAAAAACGTTTAATATCGATATAACGCGCCGCGAATTAATAATCTTATTATTTTATCTTAGTCAATACCCTACGTTATATTAATAAAGGCCCAAATTTCTTACTGACAAAAGGAATAGATATGATATACAACTGACTTATTTAGTTGTAGAGGTAATATAGTAGGATATATTAACTCTACAACTAGATATAGCTTTGTTATAGTTAGCCTTAAAACAAGATATAAAACCGTTCATTGTTCAAAAATTATAATAGAAAAATGATATTCCTCAAAACATTTTACTTGGCACGATAATAAATGTATGATAATGAAAGGGTTATTTCAATTTAAGAGACGATAAAAGACAGAAGTTTTTGAAAATACCACTAATATGTCACTTCACTGGTTAGAGGCGAAACTGTAAAAGATGCGAAAAGTGGTTAAGAAAGAAGGGTTGTTCTAGCGTCGTTAATTATTGTAGACATTTATCCTGTGGTGAGCTAATTAGCTAGGTGAGATGTTGGCTTCCATACGTACTTGAAGCTTTGATGACGTAAAAACCACATGTTAGTTAATTATTCAAATAGAACAAGAGAAGTAAACCATGTTATTTTTATTAAAAATTTAAGATAATTTTATTGATGGAAACACACTAAAGACAATAATTTTATATACGAGGTGTGTTCAAAAAGTATCACGAATTCTGAATTTTCACGGGTTACGTATTTTTGAATTTCGATTTTTTTGTGGCGTTATGTTGCTAAATATGTTTCTCACTTATGCTGACAAGTTCAGCCATTTTGAATGTTCAATTAATTGTTGACAGCTGCATTTGGCAGCCCGTGTTTTCGTTCGTCTTCAATTTTTACCTATTCAATAAAATGGAACAAAGAACCTGTACCAAATGTTGTGTGAAAAACTAAATTAAGTGCGCGGATGCATTTTAAATTTTAACTGTGGCATACGAAGAAGATACTTTGGACAAAAGCAACGTTTATCGGTGGTACAAAATGTTTTCAGCCGAGAAGATGTGAACGATGAAGAGCGTGCCGGTTACGGTTGCTTACAGTTTTCTTCCATAGCAGGGACGTGCTGCATCTTGCCACAGGGTAGAACGGTAAATAAGGAATATTACCTGCAAGTGAAACGCCCGAATTTGTAGAAAAAAACAAAAAATGCACCACGATAACGCCCCTACTCACACATCGCTGCTTGTACGCGACTTCTTGGCCATAAACAACACACTAATGATACCTATACTTTTTATTGTTCTCGAAACTGAAGAGGCCCATGGAAAGACGACGCTACGCCATGATTGAAGAGATAAAGACGGCATCGAAGGAGGAGCTACACTAATAAATAAATATTTTTGAAAATACACAAAATTCGCGGTACTTTTTGAACACACTATATATATATTATTCTTAGCTAAGACAGTAGTAGCTATGTCAGCTCAAGAACCAAACCAAATTCTTGAAATAAATTTAAACCAAAGTAAAACCCTATTAATATCATTATTTTAATATATATTTAAAGGGACCTTAGTTGTTCGTACATTCTAATTATATAATATTTATATCGTTTATGGGGGGATATAGTTGTCATAATTACAGACCTTTCTGTTTAAGCCTGTCTGCAGTATGCACGTGCAGTATAGCCGCTTATTCCGTGGATGCGTAAGTTTCATCACGTGTCCGATCACGTTTTGGTCAAGTCTGAAATGGCTTTCAGTAAAATTTAGTTATACAACGGCTCTCTAATCTTCGCCCTGATAATGAATGACAAAACATGAAGTCATATAAATACTACCGTTTGCAGAACGCTCTACGCTCTCACGATATTTTGGTCAAAAAATATTCAAAAATCATTTTTATAAGCATATCCTATCAATTAATAATATCGCACTTACACATTCTATTATATTCTTAATATATTTCTCGTTTGTTGTATTTATTATAAGTAGTTGTTATTTTAAAAATATAAAAATCGTATTATAACTATTTTATATTTGCACTATCCAGCTTTCTCATTTACCCTTCCCTTCTTCAAAAGGTTGTCTGCAAGAAATAGCTTTAGCGATAAGATCACCTTTGCACCTCTTTTTGTGTAGTTCATTTTCTCATCATATAAATTTGTATAATTTTACATTTTTGTGTGTGTATCGAGTGCACTCGATTGTTATCATTTTTATCTTGCAAGTATATTTGGTGTTTCGTATACCTGGACACAGAGAGTGGCAGTTATTGGGTTTCATCCTCAGTCCGTAAGTCCACATACATAAATCATCTACTTCATTTAAAAGTACTTGACACTATTGGGCGTTACGTGTTAGTATGGCAAGATCGTATGTAACTTTTTGTGTGGATTCCGTTTATTTGTTATAAAATTTAAACCCAAAATCCCACTTTTTCTCATGACTTAATTAATCTATTAAAATATTAATTACTGTTGGATATTCATTATTATTTGAGAAATACAATAACCTTGAAATAAACCTATAACCTAACCTAACCTCTTTTGTCTTCACTGCATCTTTTGGTTGTGTATTTCTCTTCCGAGAAATGAAACTATCCAACTATCAATCCAATGCAAGGAAGGTATTTAAAGATGTAATTATAAAGTTTATGAAATGGCTAAATACCCCCGATAGAACGCTGTTAAGCATTCGGTAAACACTTCTGTACATTTTGCTTTAACTCCGTCCATTAAACGTTAAATAACTCTTGCGTTGCAGAAAACAACTTCTTGATAGATTCCATAGTGTCGTTAAAAAACGAATATCAAAAGAGTAAAAAAAGATAAGGGGCGTAGTTGAGGGATTAATTACAGGAAAATTATTGCTGACAGGTGGCGTATATTCACATGCGCATAATAAGATAAATAATGTTTTGTCGAACTAATAATATATATTTTAAAATTAATAAAATGCAAAACGACGTGTCATTTATTTCACTTTTACAGACCCACATTCATATTCATATAGACACTTAGACTTTTTTTTTACCTATATGAATAATGTTATATCTCTTATTTTTTATATCTAACTAGCTTTTTGCTCGCGGCTTAATCCGCGTGGAATTTGAAGCGTATAGACGTAATCTTAGCGTCAGCGTTAACTAAATCAAAATATAAGACTTTCCTAGCGAATTCGACGCTAGTTCTTTTATTTTTTCATGAACGTGTCCTAATCTAGTTTCAAGTCGGTTATTATTTTATTCAGTCCCTACGTAAGGAAACTTTTGTCTTAAGTTGTAACGTAATTTAAAAACTTAACTACATCCTATAGCACTCATCTCAATAAATATTTAAAACCTTTATGTTTTTTTTACTTGTTTTTTATGGGATCTCATGTCTTTTTGTCCTACTTTATTTCCTTTTCGGTACCTTCTACTTCGTGAATACCAACAATGCTCGCACCTATCTTTTCAACACTTATATTAGTAAACTGATTAATTCACTGCAAATGCAACTTTGTAATTCTATGTATTTGTATAAGATTACATATTTTTTATGCAGTTAGTGTGTCTAGAAAACTAAAGCAAATTGGCAAAATATTATATTTTTTCTTTAATTTTTACACTATACACTAATGGTATTCTAAATTTGAAGCTTCTATGCTTCTGCTAGAAGTGCCTTAGACTTTTGATAATTATCGGTCAGTGATTTAGTGACAACATTTATAAATTTTGACTAGTCATAACTCTTAAAATGGTGTAAATTGAATTAAATTTTAAATACACAGTGTTTATATAATGTTGTAAATACGGCATGACATGATAATTATACTCCTAATTTAGTTAAATTATACTTCAATTATTATGTGACTTTTAAAACCTTAATAATTTGGCTGTTATTATTAATTAATATTATAAATTGTAAATAAATGGTATTAATTTTGCACTTAATCCAGTTGAGCAAATAAGAAAAATATCATATACTTTTTGAGGTCACGTAGTTTCATCTGTTTCCTTTGTCTTAAATTGCGAAGTGCATTTGTCTTATATTCTTCTAGAATTTCTAATAAAGATTCTTAACAAAAAGATATGTCGTCAAACATATTATACATAGGCTATTTTTATTTCATAAGCATACGCTATTTTCATAGTAATAAACTAGTTAAATAATTGTATACCATCAAACAATACTACTATGTTCCGCGGCTGCTTGGAATAGGATCACCTCAGATCTTTCCGTGGATACAGTAAAATCAGGCTAAACGACAAGTGGATAGCATCCCACACTACTCAAAAAGGTGGTGGTAATCCTACTATCAGGCAGGGTAATAGGGTTGTCAGGCTGGCTAAAAGTCCTAAAAGCTACACGTTTTTCGATAAATAAATTGATTTATAATATACAAAATATTCGGCTTATGCATGACTGTGGTGCAAATAAACATAAAGATTTATAAATCATCGACCCTCGCTCTCAGAGCAACAGTAAAAACGTAATAATATGAGACGGAGGTAATAACAATATCTTCCTCTCTTTCTCTATTTAAAAAAGAGAAGCTGAAGGTAAAAACGGAGTCTAGGGCTAACTTAATATTCGATATGCTCTATTTTTATCCTGTCATTCCTGTAAGAGTTTTCTATGTAGGTCAGTATTGAACTTTACTACTAACTAGATATTGAATCCTATTATATTCTATTATATTATATAAACAAACAAATGATTCATTGTTTTAAAAACACACAGCTATCTAATATTTAATTTAACATTTCCTTAAGGTAGTATTGTAAAATGTTAAAAATACACCAACTTACCTGTTCCGCCTTACCCAGCGGGTAAAGTATTCGCCATGAAGCTGTTCAAGGGAGACATCTCTTCTGTTGTCTTTGGTAACTCTCATGAGAGTTTACCATCACAAATTAACTAAACTACATACCCTACATCAATTTATTTATTTATTATTTATTTATTTATTGCATAGGAAACCAACGTGACATACAATATTACCTTAAATATAAGAAATTTATTATTTCCCGGTTTGTTTTAGTGACGGCTAAAATGCTTTGATACAACTTCATTAATAATCGACACTAAAAACTCTAACAATGCAAAAAATAGCAATAAACTAGTGACATATAACACATACGCGTGTAGTAAATATTAAAGGTATATGAGTACAATTAAACATTAAATAAACGAATAATAGAAAAGGGGAAGAAAATTATTATTTTTTAGGAGATATTTAAATCTAGTACGTTGATATATACAAGTTTAAGAAAGACAAGGATATAGTGTTATACATTAAGTATAAGAATTTCAGTAAATCTTAAAGCCTAGTTTAGGGAAATAATATATTGATGTAGGATAAATATGATAAATATATTAAAAACTAATTAACCTATAAAAATTAGTTATATATACAAAAACACTCACAATGCTATTTTGAGTAAAAATCTAAATATAACAGTAATATATTGTAAACAAATATTTTATATTTAAATATTAAATAGCGTTGAGAGATAAGTTGTTTATTACCAAAAGAAGCCAAAAAATGAAAGTCTTAGAAGAATTTATTTTTAATTATTCTGGAACTGTAATTGAGCTTAAAGTATAGTCTTTCAGAGAAAGTTATTGGATCTGGAGGAGTGATTGAGTTGAGGATTAATTTTTTATCTTATAAGATAAATTAAAAAATATATGTAATAAGTTATAAATATAATCGTTATTGTATGTCAATCTATAGAACATATTTGCATAAATGACTTTTGCAGATTTTACAATAAAAGAACATCATTTGGACAGTTTTATTTTGAAATGTCTTTTTTTTTAAATATAATTTTGTTATTTAAAGTGTTAACTGTTAAATTAGTAAATATTATACAGATTTATTTTTAATAAGAAATTAATATTTTTTTGTTAATATTGTTATGTTTAATCAGCAGGAGATCTAATAAAGAGCCCACATGATAAGGCGTCTCCACCAATTGAGGTAGATCATACGTCGTAAAGTCGAATACAGATCTCTTTGCGTAGTCAGTGCCGTGTTTACAAAACAACTCAAAACAAAATAACAGGAAGGTGAGAGCTTATTACTTGGCAATCACTTATTTAAAAAACAAAAGTATCTGTATTGAGTGATGATCATAGAAATGCGATTGTATAGATTGTAAAAATGTGTGGAAAATTGACTTCTAACTATATAAATACACTAGATTTATATTCTAATGTAACAAATAAAGGCTTCTGTCTGTTTAATCATGCAGGAGTTCGTATGTCATTTTCTAAGTATGTAAAGTACATCTATCGTCCACACGGATAGGATGATACAACTAGAATTATAACAAATATTATTATATAGTTTTAATAAATATATAATAGCACCCGCTAGGCTTAGCCTAGTTTTACAGAACAACAGCTAAGAAGTGAAATACAACTTTCAACTTATAAGGGAGTATTTCCAAATATTCAATAATAAATACGCTTACATAGATTTGTGACAAATAAGGGAGATAAAATTGGACTTTTAAAATAATGATATGAAAGACGCCACACAATGTTTAATGTTTTAAGAAATTCAACATAAAATATTAATTATTATTTTGTATAATTATTTATATAATTAACCCCACTTGCTTCTGTTCATAAAGTTTGAACTATTATATTAGTAGGTAATTATAATAGGATCTGTTTTAAAACATAGTAAATTCTGTGAATAAAGTACTGCGAAAGTAGTAATCAAGAGAACTCTTCAAACTTTAACATCATAAAACCTTAAAATCAATAAGCGCATCTTACATTTTTTTATTTCTTATTAGCAGTATATTTTCAAAAATTCATCATATATTAGTTTTTGTTGAAATATATATTTTTATACTATCATTACATGACACATTCAGTTTTTCCACATTATGTAATTGAAATTAAATATTCATATTCTTTATCATTTTATCCCACTTTTACTTATATTATTCAATAAAGTCGTCTAAAAAAAGACTTAAATCCGTTTCAGTCCCAAATAAAATAATATCATTTATCAATTATCTTTAAACAGGTAAGTTTTTCTTAGACATTGAAATGAAAGGAGATGAGATGTAGGTGTTTGTCATTGAGTCAGGTAATTAATCTTCTGACTAACTAACTGACTTACTTAGAAGTCTTCCCATAAACACGACTGCTGGAAAGCAATCGAAACGTCGGGTTAAGATTAAGATTAAAGTTCAGAATGTAAATCCAATTATACGCTAGTGATATCCGTAGAAACCAGTTTTACTTATATATCTTACCCTTACCAAATGAATGAATTTTAAAATAAAATAATGTTAGATAAAAATGTTTAAGCTTAAAGTTTTAGTTTAAGATTAAATTTTCTTATTAAAAACAAATTATCATATTAATATTAGTCATTTTAATAATTATATAATTACTACTTAAGCAGAGAATGAATAAAAATTTCTTTTGAAGTAGCAATATTTAATTACTTACCATAATATTAAAAAGGTTTTATAATCTTACTGAATATTTGTTTAATTATTTTAGACATTGGATAAACAAATGCTTACTTGTTTTCGTTTCATGAATTACAACTAATACAAAAGATTAATTGTTATACAGCTACGTCCATTCAGTAAAAAAACTATACTTTGGCTATCAATGATTTATCCAAAAAACCTAAGTCATTTTTAGGGAGTTTGAATTTTGCAAAACTCTATTAATTGATTGCCCTGGCAATTGAAGAGACAAAATTGAATATTATTTTTGATATTAATTTTAAAAAGGTTATGAAGCGTTATTAAAATTTATATCAAAAATAATATCAATAATTACTTAATAATAATATTACATATTTTTAATAATATTTTTTTCAGAAAAATTCTCAATTATATTGATTACGAGTTCCAAAAAGCCGTACATTGTTATTAATATATGAAAACAGAAAAGTAACTCCATTAGGTTAATGGAGATGAGTGGGCTTTCAGGTAGACTTTTGTTGTGGTGATCTAAGCTCTACTGTTAAATTAAAATACTTTTCAGAAAAAACACTTCTGTCGTGAATTATTTGTTATGTATAACTGTTTTTCAATTTTAGGAACATCTTTTGTGTATAATTTTTATATTTACTATTTGTGATTGAATTAATGTAACTGAAAATAGATTTTCCATTCAATTACAATTCATTTTGCAGGTTGAAGAGTCTTCTGAGATGCTTGACAACAGCAAGTATAATATGGGAATTGTCGACTATTGATCGGGATATTGCCAAACTCTTATCCGCTCCTCTGACTAAATAAATTACGATGCTTTGAAACCCTTGCTTCTTCTCCCATTGTCTCCTATATCCCACCTTTTACAGGGACCGTCTGAAAGATTTTTTTTTCATTTTATGAATATTATTTTATTGGTTTCTCTATTCGTTTGTGTTATATTCCAGATTTTTAAAATTTGGGTCAATCTATTGTACTATAAAACGACACAATATTTCAACTCAAGTTACAGAAAACAAAATAAACTAATATATATTGTGTGTATACAATGCTGGTTTTGAAATCGTAAAGTATACTTTTCCTGAAATAATTGGTTGAAAAGGTTTTTACTCAATATCTTTGTTGCTCGCACATATGAGGCACATATTTTTAATGAAATTAAAACTAAGAATTAATCCTACCATCTATATAACCTAATTATCTCCCTTGTTCAAATAAGTCCGTGCAGCATATTTTTCCATTCCATTTTTCCCTGACACTCGTCATTTTTTTATACACTCCTTTCTTCTCTACATCGATTTTCACGCGTTCATCCATCTTTTTTGCGGGCGGTTTCTACCCTTGTATCCCTCAAATTTCATATCAAACACTCTTCTAATGGCATGTCTTACATCCCACCTCATAGCATGTCCAGGACCGGACACACATGACATACCATTACAAACGGCTTTCTCAAACTCTTTTGGTCATTGGTACTACTCCAAATTCACAAATCTAAACCAAAATAAAACCAAATTCACAAATTTCAAAGGATTGAT
Source organism: Dircenna loreta (assembly GCA_963555665.1). Taxonomy (NCBI): domain Eukaryota; kingdom Metazoa; phylum Arthropoda; class Insecta; order Lepidoptera; family Nymphalidae; genus Dircenna; species Dircenna loreta. Next base: position 6,463,732 of record OY743093.1, on the reverse strand, counting down.
TCCTTTCCATTTCGTCTCCTGTAAACATATTACATATATTCGTCTTCTTCATACACATTCCGCCTTAGCGCGTCCGAAATTTTTCTTCCTCTTCTGGTAGGTAGGATACATTGCAACTTCCAAACCTTAGTCTTACATCCCTTGGTTTCTTGAGAAGTTTTTTGCATCACATCCACACTTGGTGCAAAAACCCTAAACCACTTCCCACAGATAATGGGTGCTGCCTCTGCATGTCGTCTATAGGAAACGCCCTAGCCCACATGAATGTATTAAACCTAATCATACTGTTAAAGCATTAAGATTTTTTATGCCCGACCCCCAGCTCCCTGTTTCAGTAAGTGGCTCGAGGAGCGACTTCTTATACTTGTATACCACTTGATACAACTGGCTCATAAATCAAGTCTTGCTTAGCAATAGCAGCCCATTGTTCAGAGACACAATGTTTGCGGGAACGACATGCTACCTCTGGCATGGATGTTATTCCTTTCAGGTTTGAGCACTTAATGTTAAACAAACATAAGGATAAAATATAAAAAAGCGCTAATAATTTTAAATCTCCAAACTTATTATTAACATACTTCAAAACTCATTTAGATAATCTTTTGCCGTTCTCAAAATTGCAAAAAATAATTTAAGGATTGAAATAAAGTAATTCTGTTTTTTAACTATTCTAAGATAAACATTTTTCACCGCGTTATCGAATAAACAAAGTTAGTACGATATGGCATAGTCGTAAATTTAGCTCTGCGTGCACCGGCCAGTGTACCACGACACTATCTTTTTGTCGACTTATGGTGCTTTTTCAATGTTCTGAGATATTTGATAACATGTTGTGGTGTTATAAATATAATATTAAAAAATATATATATACTTATTTGTACGAGTTATATTCACTTGAATTTTAATGCTGTAAAAAACACAAATAACAAATGTTATAAGATAACAAATGAAGTATAAATAAGCAATTTATAAGACATGCAATAAAAATTGTGGTTTATAAGGGTTCCCGTAGAGGCGAAGCTAGTTAGTAATTCGTTGTTAAACCTACGACGTGGAAAGCGGTTAGGACCGAAGGGTTGATGGAGTATCGTTCGTGATTGCAGACATTTATCTTGTGGTCGGCTAATTAGCTGTACGAGGCGGTGGCTTTCTAATTCTCTTAAGCTTTGATGTGGTAACGAGCATACATTTTTGTAATTAAAAAGTTTGTTTTTAATTAAACATGTAATGAAACCTTCATCAGCAGGACTCGAATTTGTTACTTCTTGCATATTATGGATATTTATTCCAAAAACCAAAGCCGTAATGAAAAATTGTTATTAGTACCATAATAGTTTAAATATATATGAGAAAATAAGTACGTTTTTTGGAGTATGTAATAAAAATGCTTTACGATTCCTAGAAGTTTACTCTCTACTTTTATCTAGTGGGTACACCAAAATAAACCCTCAACTAAAATATATAAGGTTTGATTTCCAAAATCACATTACAATTAGACTAATTGAAGAATTGCTCTTGTCATTTATTTGATGTTTCACAATCCTTAATATTTATTCCTTTAATAATTATGCTTTTAAGTATAATATTTATGCCTTTGTGAAATATGCGTGGTATAAATAAGAAAGAATAAATTGTAAAGAGTTGTTTTTACATTACAATGTATTTTTTTTTACATTAGCGCTCACCGGAGTTATTAATATTTTTTAATAGTAGTAGGAAAAAAATATTTTTTAAATTTGTTCGTATTTTGTTTACATGTGATGAAGGTCTTTTACAAAAAAATGCTAAGCTATAAAGTTATAGTTAAAAACGCATTACAGAAAAGTAAAAAAAACAAAAGTTAACATTTCCAAAAGACAAAAATACCTTGATATAAAAGGATAGAAAAAGATCAAATAGACAATGTTAAGTAAAAAACATATGATGTCATGTCAGATTTATGAAAAGGCTTTGACGGTGGTCTTTTTCAACTGCTCAAACCGTTGTTTTCATTACTTAAATATGTTTTCATACAATACATTTTTTAAAATTTTCACGCAAAATAATATATATCTCATATTATAGCTTTTAATAAATATGATTATAAATTTACAATCATATTTTACATCATCAACTCTTTTAAGTGCATTGATTTCTTATTAAATATCATTTTATATTTTATTTCACCAATATCGTTAATAGCTTTAATACAGATTAAACATAATATATTATTTGGCATTTTTTTTATTTTTAGCTCTATAAATGGCTTTTAATAAAATTAAAATTATATTGTATTGACGAAATTGAAAAGATTTATTAAAAAAGATATCTTTGGTCTAGATTAAAGCAGCTGGATATATATTTACAGATTTTTTTGTCGGTCTACATATCGTATTGTTTCTTCTCGTATCACGCATCTCATTGTTAAAAAACATGATATGCCAGTAATCTAGGTAAACCTAGTTTCTTAAGATACAATACAATACGGCTATGAGTACTCTACCGATAGCGTGGAAGACGCGACGGGCAGATTTATCAGGGGAGCGTTGAAGGCGACTCCCTACAACATTGTACAATATAATACCAAGATAGATATAAATATAAGATACAAGATAGACAGGAATTCAACCGTCGTGGAAGGCTTCCACGAGAGGAGTCAAAACCTCAAAACAACAGTAGGCCGTTACAGCAGTGTGTTGGTAGAAAAACAATATTCAATAGGCGGCTACATCAATACAAATGTTTAAAATTAATAAGTGAAATTGGATTATGTAATTTATTAATAATTTATTTTTTATGTAAATCACATATTTAAAAATATATAAATATAATAATAAAAATAATAAATATAATATAATAATAATAAAAAACGGTGTAACATATTTTAAACTGAAACTTAAACATATTTTTAGAAAATACACTCATTTTAAGTCAAGTTAAGTCCCTGGCTATTGTTAGATTGTATATAATAAATTGCTAAAATATTGGTATACTTTAGCCCTTTTGTAAATAAATACTTTTAACTATTACCAAATCAGTAATTAATAATATACATTTTTTTAATGTTATCATGAGTGCCATTGAAATTGAAATTTTCATTTGATTTGTAGCAAAAAGGAAAAATATTTTATCGATATTTTTAGTTGTAGTTCAAAGAAATAAAATATAAAAAAACAAATAGAAACCATTGTTCGGAAAGTTTCAAAGTTATCCTTATCTATTGTAGTTTAGCCGACTGCAGTACAACGAGTTGTGAACGGCTTCAAAGGGGTAATGTAAATGCCATTAATTGTCCACTGAATCCGTTTAGGCAAATAAGGGAGTTATCACGTAGTTCTAGAGGTCACCTAGTTTATTTTAAGTTTTCCTTATCGTTATTGCAAATGGCTTAGTGTAGAGTATATTATTAAGTATGTAAATATGGAATTTCATATTTTAAAAAAATAAACCGATAATATATTTTATTATGCTAAATCTATTTATTATATTTGTTAATTATTATTTATAGAAATATGCTTATATGGTTTAATGTAAGATATTGTAGCAAGACCAATACTTTTTAAACAATATAATGTTTGTATAACATATACATTCCTCATTAAAAATAAGATTAATTAGAAATATAATAATAATTGTATATATTATTAAAACAACCCTCTAGAATTTAAATAAATATAGAATGAAATAAACCAATTCGGTTAGGGATACCGTCCTGATAAAGACGAATATGTTTAGAATGCTTAATTCATCGAGTCTAGCAGTGATACGGTAGTTCAATTGGTAAAGTGACAGGACGATTTCCCAGAGGTCGCAGGTTCGTATCGTTACATATTACGAAAATCAGTAAATAAGTTATTTATCAATATAGGCATGATTTATCAAAAAATATACTTTAACCTCAATAAAGTCACGTAAGTGATTTAAGTGTCTATTACAATTTTATATAACGGTATTTATTATATATCGTAGTATTATAATGAGTTTTCTCAAGGTTGATATTATTAATTTTAATAAGTCCTTCAATAGTATAGACTAAATAAATCTTATATTCACTACCATAATATATTATTATTATTAAAAAAATATTTTTATAATTATAAAATTGTCTATTTTTTTACGTCAAATGTTGTCAGTGTAAACGTAAGTGTTAGTACTAGCAAGATCGTAACCATTCTTAATATAATTGGTTCTACATTAAAACCTATCCTGAACCATTCCAATACTATACGTAAATTTCCTGAATTGCTTGAAAAAACGCCTAAATTATTTCCATATCTTAAGAAAACCAGGCCGTCAAATTTTGAAAACTTCCGACCTAATTTTCCTTGACAAAATCCTTGAAATAATAATTGTAGTACAAATTAGCTCATTCCTTAATCAAAATTCCCTTTTAAGTCCTTTACAATCCGGTTCTCGGCCCGGTAATAGTAAGATTTTGGCACTTGTCAAGGTTATTGTTGACATTTGGCGATGTATGTTAACCAATTCATATTATTGATATTATTGGACTTTAATAATGAGTTTAACACTATCAACTAAGACATTTTATGAAGTCTAATGCGTTCTATTAACTCTGATCTATTTTCTATTATCAATTATCTCCATCTGTGATTGACTGGTTACGGAGTTACCTAAATAGTTATTTATGTAACAAACGCCTTTGCTACTCTATGAATTGTAGCCCCTCCGAGGTCTTAATTGGATACCTTGTAATAATAATAATAATGTATGACAATAACAAATCCAAAATTAAGTTGGAAGTAATGAGACAGCAATAAGCAGTTAACATGAATAATTGTGCCAGTTGAGTTGGATATTCTCATAAGAAGTTCAGTAGAAAACTTTCTAACTACGAGTATCGACCTACATATTTCTGTAGTTTTTTTTTGGACCAACGATGTTCTCATTAAAAATGATGAGAGCCCCGTGCATCATAAGAATCCTGCATCATGGATCTTATTCAATCTAACGTGAATTAAAATGAAGTTATCAGTTATATAAGTTATAAAGCAAATTATTTTAACTCAAACTATTCAAATTGTAAAAAAAGTAATTTGTAAAAAGGAAACAAAGAAGCAATCATGTCAAAAAGTAAGTACAAACATTTGAGAACGAAATCCAGAGTCTCGGTAAATTATGAATTAAATAATAAAGATTATTTATCTTGATTACGAAAATATCAGATTTAGTATTTTTTTAGATTTTTTAGGCTCTCACTTTCAGGCCTGATAGGCAAATTTACATTCAAAATCTTTACATTATAAAAAACTTTTTCTCTATGTAATTATAATTACCATCTGGATTGAATATTTTAAATTAATTAAGTTTTATTTGGATACAATAATTAACTTTAAACAACCAAAGTTGAGCGTCGAGTTTCAGTATTGTCTTGATTTTATTTGGGACATTAAAACAAAACTTTCCCAACAGATAGCGAGAGTGAAGCTCCACGTTCGGGGATTCCAAAAACAACATTTATATTTAATGACCTCCTTTACACAACAAACACTTTTAGATTGTTTATGTCGATATATTTCGTATATATATATTATTTCATGACTTATTCTGTTGTTTTATTACGAATCTACTGACATGTTAATAACACGACAGATAATTAATGCGTTATATTTAAAAAAATACATTAACACACATTCATAATTTGTTATTTATCAAAATAAATATAAGGATATTGTTGTCTCGTCATCCAGACCGGACATATTCCTGTACTCTAGACAGTTAAAGCGCGTGATACTTGTGGAGCTTACTGTTCCGTGGGAAACTAACATCCCCAAAGATCACACAATTAAAGTAAACAAGTATTACGAACTGACCAACGAACTGACCAGGAATAGGTATATAGTTAATTTGTACGCGGTAGAAGTGAGAGCAAGAGGTATAACAGCGAAATCTCTCTATAACCTACTTAAAGATCTTGGCCTCTCTAGAACTATCATCAGTACATTTCTAGAACGTACTTCAAAGGCGGCATTAGTAGATTCATTCCAAATTTGGTTAGGTAGGGAGAGGAGCGCAACCAGTTGAGGTGAGCATGAATGGGCATTTTAAAGGGGCCCCTTAAACCTACACTTGGGTCGCAAGTCCCAGGGGCTGTTTGCACTCCTCTCCCTGCAACGCGATGGGCCCGGCACCCGCACGGTGAATCCATGGAATGCTAAGAAGCTTCGTCTCATATGTATATAGCACAGTTTATTTATATATATAACTATAATATTGACATTGATAAACTAATATATAAATAATTAACATATGTTACATTAGTGACTAATATATATTTTTTTTATTTCATAAAGTGAAAGCAACTTAATCACAATTGTAACAAATTTAGTTATATAAAAAATCAAGAATTTGACAAATAATGCTATGCTATTACTTGAAAAATTGAATTATTTTACTAATTTAATATTAGTCTGGGTTTTTTAAATCAATGCATATATGTATGTCTTCAAGTTTTTTCTTGATTCCGAATTGAAACGAACACAATAAAACTATAACTTGTGTATTTGTGATCGATATATCTTTTCTGTCAAATATGGAACTAAATAATAGTATGTTTATATACGTTTGTATTTATATATATTTATATTTTTCCATTATATATTTTTTATATAACCAATATCAATATATTCAAATTCATGCATTTATGTCTTGGCAAGTCTATGTTTTATAACTCTTTATGTAATTTTCATCCACGAAAAAAAGTTACTACAACTTTTAAATACTAAATAAGCTGAAAAAAATAATATTAGATGTTTTCAGGTGCATGATACGGAGCTAAATTAACCTATCTGCTCTAGAGACCTTGAGCGTTAGCTCTCTGCATCTGCATGTATCTACTGCTAAAATATTTAATAAATAAATTTTACTCATCTAGGTAAAGAATTGTATTTCCATATTAATATATTATCAACATGGACCTGTGATATTTCAAACCTGTGACCTCTGAGAAACCGTCTGGTTGCGCTGCCAATTGAGCTATCGTATTCCCGTTTCAATGAATTCATATTTTAATCGTCTTAATGTAAACGGAAGTTTTATATTTTTTTAATTATATCATTGATTTAAATTAGCGTTACATGGCTAAACATAAATATATGGACGATTATTAAACGTGAATAGACTTTCAAAAATTACGATTTGATACAGGCGGTCTAAAAACTTAACGAATACCCTATTATGTCTCTAAAATATTGCGAAAATTTTTAAATGTACAAATACATTTAAAAATTTTCGCTAATTCAATAAACAAGTAGTATTTTCAAAACAGCTATTGTAAGTTCCTTTTAAGCCGTTCTGTACAAAGCCTTTGTACAACATAATTGTCGGTGGCCCACTTTGATTGTGATCACATTTACCGCGGCCACGACGAGAATCAGATTCACCGCCATTTTGTGGTTATGCCACAACAAACTTTTGTCTTCGTATAAAATACCACACTTTTAAATATTGAAAAAATTTTTTTTGGTTTCCACCGACTCTTTTAGAATGAATTCAATTTACACTCACTTTATTCTTTTATCACAAATTTATTTCATTAGAAAATAAATATAGAAGATTATTGGGAATTTTAACTTAATTAATGTTTAACAAAAGGTACTATAATAATTTACAGATAATTTTATTTTATAATACCTATCCCTGATTTAATTGAAGTCAGACAAAGTGAAATGATATCCTGCCAAATTTTGGTAACTAGCTATGTCGCAAAACAAAATAAAGTTTTTTTTATCCATGAACGGTTTTTAGTGAAATGTAGGTTAAATCTTTTAAATCTCCACTAAATTTTAATTACTTACTGTCTCATTTTTTAACAATATATATAAGCAGAATATTATTCACCTCCATGTTACAAAAATAAAAATGATCTATATTCTATTATTCATATTTGTTATTTTCTGAAATAAAGTGTATCATATTAAAATAATATTATGTATGCCAAAAATACAAACCTTCATTTACAGGCTGTTTATCATTTAATTGCGCGGTTACCACAATTGCCGGATATATCAAAAGCTGCATCACGTTGTTTACTGTGAAGATAGTATTTATTTTCATCGGTTTCCATATTCCTTATTTATTCTAATATATTTGATTTTCCTCGACATTTAACGAGAAAAGTCGTTATATATAATAACACTAGACAGTGATCTCACTGTATAACTACAAATGTGAGATATTTAAATTTTGTTTCCAAGGAGTAAGAATTTGTTATTTTAATGTTAGTGCCCTGATCTATTGTAATAAGGTGTAATATGTAAAGTATTATTAAATTATCTGTTAATAAACCAAAAGTGATATATATATATTGTTGTATATATATTCTATCACACTTTTTTTGATGTTTCTTCAATCATTGAATAATATATATCTATATAAATAGTCTTATTTAAACAATAAAATTAAACCACATTTATCCATTTTCTAAAGTGTTGATCAAATATAATAAAGGATTTACTTTTATATACATAAGAAAATAAAGGATCTAATTTTATTATTATATATTATTTAAGATTTTATATATGATCATTTTAAGAACAAATTTATTGAAAGAGAATCCATTTCATATTGATAAATAAAACGTGGATAATTGTTTAAATTTTGAAATACTTAAGAGTATTTTTGATTAGAAAGTCATTTTATTATAAATATACAACACAAAACCAAAATAGGTCTATCTTTTTCGTCTCCTTATTTTTTTTTTTTATATATTTACATCAATTAAAAAAAAACAATTTTCATATATTTCCTTAAATGTAACTTTGTTATTTTTTTATATCTTTGAGTACAATAAAAACTATTACATAATATCATATATATATATAACGAAGAGCTCTTTGGTGGTGACTGAGCGGTAGCTTCATCTTCATACAATTTCGGTAGCTGGTCTATGATGCTAGTAAATAGAATTAGAACTGGTGTTCCAAATATAATATTATTACCGAACTATGTAGGTAGATATTCGTAGTTATAAAGGTCATAATAAAACCACCAGATTCACTTTAGGGTATTGTTGTGTTCGGAGTCTTTAACAAGAATGTGCCCTGTTTCCACAAACTTCCTGTCCTGTAGCGCCCTCTCCCCTCTCCATTTCAACGCCCTCTCCATTGCACCAGAGGGTTAGCATTGCTTCCGTTAAGAAATCAAATATCCTTTTCTTGACAAAGTGACTGATTTATCAACCAACATTCAAGGGTTAGAAAAAAAATCACACTTGAATTATTGTAACTACAAGGAATATTAAAAGGGCACTTGAAACTATGGTGACTTATTCAATTCCTTTGAAAAATCTTAGGATAAAAAATAAATTAGTACCAAAAATAATTGTATTCCATTTGGAATATTATTATTTCAGATTCATATGAAAATAATAAATAATTTTTCCAAAAAAACAATAACAACACATTTTAACTGTGATTATTGTTATCAAGTTTTACCTAATTAATATTTTTCTTTATTTCCATATTGGAAGTATTTATAAAAAAAATAATATAAGTCTAAAGATCAAAGAATTACTTTTCTTACTAATAAAAGGGTAACGGTGATAGTAAAAAGCCCGTATGTTTGAAGCTTTGTCAAAGAACGGAAGAGCATCTTTATTTTTTTTACTTTCATACATAATGGTTTGTTAGCTGTTTGTGCATATAAAAAAATCACCTATTATAATAATATAAAAGATTGCCTTTTAATTATAACATAATTATAAAAAAAGATTGTCTCCGATTACTTAACCTCCAACAAAAGCGTTGATTTTTATTATAAAAATAAACGCTTGCAAGTGAAGTAGAAGTCTCGTGTTTCACCGTTATTTGGCAAATTTATTCTACAAATTGATCCAAATACGCTAGCGAAAGATGTTTATTCTGTCAGAGTTTCCTACTAGGTTGTTAACTTGGGCACTTCTGAAAGATAATATGTATAGATACGGCATATATTGTATATTTACTCATTAAAAATATTTGTAATTTTATGAAGGAGGAGTCTTGACGAAAACTTCTAGTGTCTTTGTTCAATATTGATATTATATGGAATTATGCAGTCGGATTGGAAATGGTACGGTCCTGTGTTTGTTAAAGTTCTTTCGGGCTTGCATTAGCCTTCTGACAAGCGGATCTGTTCCCCGTTCATGCTTAGCATGGTGTAGGGTATGCGACTATCTTCTTCCTAAACTGTCTGCGGCGGTAGGCTCGTGACTTTTTCTGTTTTCGTTGGCCTGAGCGATATTATGAAAAAAGAGCTCTTTATCCCAGGAATCAACCAACCTGAATCAACACCAGTAGTTGATACCTGAAAGATAGTTTTTGCTTTGAACAGTTTACTGTGAAGGTCTCCGTGAATGAATAGGTGGGTTTTATTCGTATAGCTTGATCCACTCTTTGTCAAGTACAGAAAACGAAAAGTACGTGGAAGGGAGTGACATATTGCTCCGGATATAAATAATTTGAATTAGGACAGGTGGTTAAGATAAGACAGGTAGCCTGCAAGAACTCATACTCACACTCCGGCTTCTTCTCGTTGTGGGCTACTTTCTTTGGGGTCATGGCATCCCATTATGATGATATTTACTATCTGGTTTAATAAAATGCGATTCCCGAGTTTTACCTAATAGGGAGAGTAGGAGATAATAAAAAACAAACAGTAAAAAAAAACTACATTTTATGAAATAGTTTTATTTTATGGACACATACATTTTTAAGTAACATGATAAATAAATGAAGTTTAAATTATAACCAGCTGATGTTCGTTTTGTGGAGGAAAAGTGTAATGTTGTGGGCTTCCCAATGTTTATTCAATTCACTTCGCTTCACAGAAATTATCATTTTGGGAAGCGCAGAAAAAATTAAGGTAGTAGTAATAAAGTATCTTCTCAATCAGAATCCGTATATTATATATTGTAAAAAGAATATTTATATATTCGACGGCATACAAAGATTTTTATTTTTAATTATGATGATTAATAAATGTTTAGAATCTCTGCAAGCTACATCAAACACAGCTTTCTTAGAATTCAGATCGTAAATAATAATCCAATTAAGTACAGAAAGGACACTGTAATATTTAAAACAATAGCAAGTCATTAATTGCCATCTTATTACAATTGTAATGAAATTTAATGCTAGTTTAAAAGTATGAAGCCGCAAAATAATTGTTTTTTTTTGCAATGGTTTATGGAAAATAGGTTGTATAAAAATGCTTTTTAACATTTACTGGTTTTAATACTGATTTAATATATTATATTTAACATTTTTTTAATAATTAAGAATGAAAACTTAATCGATAGGGGCAGGATTATAACTCGTCTTCTCTGAGTAATTGTCCGGTCGTTCTACCAATTGAGCTACTGGTTTGATGAATTCTCTAGAATTTGTTTAATCGTCTTTATTTACAGAAGAAATTTAATATATCGCATTCGTCATGATAAATCAACGGCATGGTTTTTCAGAGATCGCGGGCTCAATTCCTTCTTGTATCGATTAGTTATTCATTCAATTTTATTTTAAAATATTAAAATGAAGATATACATGTTTTCAATATTTTCAAACATAAAAATAACAAATCTACTTTTATGTAACTTCTTTTAAAGAAATAATTTTAAAATATTTATAAGTCACATTTATAAGTCACATCACCTTTTAAAATTTCATAGAAAAATGTTTTGAAAAATTTTACAAAATTACAGAGGTATATGTTACAATTTTATTATCAAAATTACAGATCTATAATCAGATTAGCATTTATATTCACGGTATTCAATACATCGTTGCAACACAAATTCAGTACCACAGTGGAGGTTCAAAATCTGATTACTTTTGATTTGTGATTCAACGAGGTAACATTCCTAAACGTTTGTATATAAATTCTCTCTCTGATGTAAATATAGTAACCGTTGGAAAAAATCTAACTTTGATTGCTTGGATAAAAAATGTTGTTATATTTGTAGAAATTCTGCTTTTGCATAGGTTAATAATAGTTAATAATTTAATGATTGGTGAAATAATTTAATAACTTAATTTAATTCTTAGATTAACACATAGCTTTTTGATATATCATAAGTTTGAATTACAGTTGTTAGTGCCCGAAAATTTTATTTCTGACGACTAGATAAGATTCAGTTTTACCCTTTAATGTATAAAGTCAATTAGAATTCATTGCATGTACAAGTATTTCTGAGTACATTTTCTGATTTAAATAATAACTAATTGCATAAATAAACAATATTTCGGACATCTCCACACAGCGCCATCTAGTTTCAAACTAATGAAACCTTGTAATATGGGTCTAGTACCCATAATACAAGGTAATAACTAGTAAACTGACTAACTATTTTTTATTTGGAAAATATATGCATTTAATACATAAAAGACAACCAGACCCTAGAAAAGTATAGGTTTTTTATTTATAAATATTTTTGTAGTGTCTAAAGTGGGAATCGAACCCACTAATACCGGCACAATATTTGTAGTAAGAACCACTGCGCCAATCAGTCGTCTATTTAAAATCTATCAAAAGCTCGAATTTGTCTAATTGGTTTATTAAACAGAACCGACTTAAGACTGAATTCAGAAAACTTCGTATTTTAATCCAGACTTTTAATTCTTAATGTTTGATGTTATAGTTAATGACTGATGTTCGAAGTTATGTTAAGAAGACAAACAACCTAAAAAAATAATAAGTATTGTTTTTAGTTGTTTTTGTACTTGTAAGTTAAAGTCCCGCGGTGTACTATATCTACGAATCTACATTTTAATAAAACCAATTAACTTTGCTGAGGAATAAAAACAATGAAATCAAGCCACTGTATTCGTTAATTAACAGGTATCATATGACTCCTATTCTCGTTTTTAATATCCATAATTGCTTATAAATAAATAATTTATTGGCCGTTGAATAATATCCTTTTTTTTTTAAATTACATTTTGACTTTCAATATAAAAAAATAGTTTTCGTTTTACAATAAACAAAAGAAAACTACTGCAAGTATGTGTGCTGCAAACTATCAAACCATTTACTCCATAACCAACAAAAAAAAATAGTTAGTAATTTATTATAAGCAGAATTATTATAAGTGTGCCTTTAAATATCTTATTTTATTTTAATACAATACGTAATCCAATCCAAGCCAAGTCATTTATTTTTTAGTAGTCTACTATAATATTTTTCAATTAAAACGTCTTTAAAATAAAAATTAAAAAGTATTTTTTTATTATTTTTCTACACTTTTTAGAAAGATATAACTCAGAGCCACAAAGGCCAGGTAAGCTGCTTTCCTCATATTTAATTATTCGTTCCCGATATCTTTACCGTAACAAAAAATTTTTATCAAAAAAATCGTTTTAAGAGGATTTACGCAATTAGAGCCAAACCAACGCAATTTATTTTTCGCATTTCAATAAGACTATCGACGCAAATTATTAAGTCTGTCTTTTCCATGTTAATTAAATTCTATCGGTGAATTACTTTCAGTGCAGTTGTTGTGAAATACCTATAATTATATTTGAATCCTGAACTTTTCTTAATCTCTTACAAGAATTTGTATAAAATATTTATTATTTTCGAATATTTGGTCATTTTATAGTTAGAAATTGTCTTGAAATACAGTCATAAGAACACTTATGACTGCGAAGAGGATTTAAAGAACCAAACAGGTTACTTGTGAGCTTAAATGTTTTTACGAATCAATGATGGAAAACTGAATTATTTAACTGAATTATTTACTGAATTATTTAAAGGATTAACATAGTACAGAACAGTTAATATAAATTTAAAACCTACTTTTCTTCTATAGACCCCACAGACCCTATATTTCATTCAGGTCCTGTATCTTTCCTCTATAGCTCGCATCCGGGCACTTAGCACCTGCGTCCGTCAGACCCGACCCACTTGTTTACAGTTTGAATGTAAATTTGTCACACGAGAGGTCCAAAGGCGGCACGTGACGGCTGTTATCTTAGGTTTGAACGAAACGCGAGTCATTCTTGTGCCCTACGTGCTATAACCGTGCCTTGAATATAAATTTATGATCAATCTTCTTAGTACGTGTTATAAGCTATTCACTAGGGTGTATATTTTTCTATCTTATACAGAAAAATAAAATCCAAATTATACAGAAATTAACGGTTTTGTCTAAAATGCTAAATGTTCTTAATTGGTTAAAATAATAGTTAAAAAAAAACCAAATTATGAAAGCTTTACACGGTTTTCTACCCCCGGCCGAACTTAGATATTAAGGTGTATTATTCTTCCATTAGTATTTAAACGTCATTAATTATTACCATTAAATATGTACACGACTGTACTCACGGTATACTTGTGACCTCCGAACACTAACACTACCTCCTCCCTCACCACCTCCACTCTCGCGGTGTTCTCAGGTAAAGAGAGACCTGGTACCCATACTCTCATGTCGTCATTTCGACATGCTCTACGCTCATGAATAAGGACTAAAATGGGTTCAAAACTAGTCGGGAAAATGTCATATAATTTACGTAAATACAGCCGGTTAAGTATATTATAATTGTGTTGAATACTTAGGACTAGACTTGCAAACACACAAATGTCTTCTTTTTCCAAGAAGTAGAAGTTCGTAATCTATATTTGCCTTTGAAGTTTCACTTCTTTAAATCCACGGAAATATTTCAATGTTTACAGAAACTAAATTATTCGTAAGAGAAGGTGTACCAAAAAACATACATTCATAGATTTATGAAATTTGTAATACTATAATAACATATCACTTGCTTTGCTTTAATTTTTTTTGTTTGAACATATTTATATACGGGACGGTGCACTTAAAAATTACTTATCTTACTTAAATTACTTATAAAACTTATCTTTAAAAATATTATCGTATTTGATTTTAATTTAGTGTATTTTAAAGTAGCTAAGAGCTTCATTATTTATAAATGCTTATGAGGGTTTCTTAATGCGACACCTGATACCGCTTTCCATTAACGGTTCGCGGACGGACGCCTCAATTTTCTTTTTTATATCATGGAAATTCGTTAAGGCCACGAATTAGGTATCAATAGATTTTTTTCCTTAAGTGAAGATCTTTATCTTTTAAATAACAAAAAGAATGAGTATGTAACCTTAGTTTATTAATTTTAAAAAATTGTAAGTAATGTAGATTCCTACTTTTAATTTAACTTGTTAAGGCAATGAGCCAGCCATCACGTACGCTGGTGAAGCACGTACTCTGTTTGATGCCTACTTTATTACCTCGTTACCACTGCAAGGGACTGCACTGAGTGATCTTTTAAAGCAAAAATTTTAAAGCAAAAACCAGCTGAATAGATTCGTTATTAGCCTGATAAATTTTATGTGCGTCAAATTATGTGACTTGGCTTTATGGGAAAAAGTATCGATATTTAAGACTCTAAATACTTTAAAAACGTTGACTATAGTAAAATGAAAGTACCTTGTTTTGTAGGACAATGCTCAATGCCTTGATGCTAAATGATGTAAAATTTTAAAAATTAAAAACGGACTACCAAAGGTTCAGTACTTTGAAGATGGTGACATGAATAAACTCTGCGTCATGAAATATATATATTTTTATCTATATTTTTGTTATAAAATCAAATATATAAAAGAAAAGACTTCTGAAATGATACTTTTAATAATTGCTTATTAATCATTGGAATTTGTGAGAATGACGTCTAATCATTCTAACAAATTCCAAGTATAGGATTTCAACCGTATCTAGTTTAGTCCTTTGCTAGCTTACAATCTATACGCCGTACACGTTTCAATACTAGCTACGTGTCTCTGTAGTTCGGAAGTTTTAAATCGTTTGGATAAAATAAGATCTAGTACGAGTATACATTGATAAGGATTTTATTTTCGAAATAAAAACCAATATCCTATCACCTTTTGTTTGTTATTATATTGTTTATGAAAGCATTTCATAAAGATTTTAAATATAATTGGTCTGTAGATGCGTTTATCGCTACTTGATCGTATTTTTTAAAAAATTGGTTCATTAAAAAACCATCAAATGGTTCAAGTCGTGGTATATGAATAATGTCAACCAGTCAGGGCTGATGGGTCTTACCACCCCAGTCGAATCAGAATGCTTGTTGTGAATTACAAAGATTGAGGTATAACTAAGCTTAAGTCAATGACAACTCCGCTTTTATTTTATCCTACCAATCTCATGCAGTGTTTCTTTTGTAATCAAATTACATAAAAAAATATTTTTTTGGATTAGTTTGTATTTGTTTTCGATTATGGTTTTGTTATTACAAACTCTATTACACTTTATACTCTCGAAAATTGTATGTTTGTTGTTTGTTATTGAGATTTTTTTTAGGAATTACACAACGTTTACCATGATTTTAAGAATTATTGCGTATTTACAAAGCTAGAAAAAAAATCTAATATTTGAAAATATTTTTAATTACAACATAAAGCTTATATATTTACATTAATACAATTTGATATTTTCACTTACCAAAGCTCTTCTGACCTCGGGAAAATAAAGCAGAAAGTTAAACGTTCTACTTCTACGATAAAAAAGCTAAAGCGGGCCAACGTTGCGATTTATATCAGTGAAATGTTAGTTAATTTAATGAAAAATTCGCATTTAGGTTTTTAGCATTTTGCTACTTAGTAAGTAGTCTTATATATGTATTCAATAATAATAATATATTTAAAAAACGTTTTAGTACAATCTGAAAAAAAAAAAACATTAAGTGGGGTCACGGTGTTGAACCTATTAACTACTAAATAGGTAATTCATGTAAAATTATTCTAGTTTCAAAGAACATAGCGTTTAATATTTTAAATGTAAAGTGTGAAAGTCGTAAAAACTGATGGTTCTCAAAGGATCTGGCCTAGATGCATGTACTTTTCTAGCAGCATTTTACTCATGGAAAGGGTTTGTTCTTGTTTTTTTTATTTTCTTTATATAGTTTTTTTTATTTTCTAATCCTGTCAATAAATGTAAAATGTGTTCGTTACGAAAAAAAGAAACGAATAAATTATAAAGTACGAATTCATATGATTGCTGTTGTATGATATTTACAAGTATATAAATAGAAAATAATATGTTGAAGCTATGAATAAAATGTGAATTTTCTGCCTTCAGTACATATACATTTAAGTATTCAAATAAGTATGCGTTGTTTTAAAAGCATGGCCAAAATGTTTACCAAAATTACACTGATCTAATAATATTTGATTATTATTTAAAAGCTTTTGTTTGGTTATGGATATTGGTATATTATTGTTCTGTTATTATTAATGACACGATTTCAATTGGGAATGGAGGCAGGTCGTGTTAAATAGTAGCCGGGCAATTGATTGTAATTATAAACGTTTTATTGTGTGGTCAATTATTGGCTTTTTGTATTGAATACATTTATATTTGTCACGCACGATTCTGGTGTAACCAATAAAAAATAATATTTTTTTTAACCTATGGCTTTTATTTTTTGTAGTAAAATAATTCTCAACCAAATAAATAACAAAAGTGTTTTAAATTGTTGTAATTAAAACAAAAACAAATGGAATTACTATCTCATACTGCGTAGAAATATCATTCGTTTCTGAATTATATATTAATGAAAAATTCATTATTTTATTATTATATTCATTCTGTATTTATTTTAGACACGGGTAGTTTTTATGTTTCTTGCTTCCTTAAAAAATATTAAACATACTGTTTACAAATATTGGTAACACTGTATAGCGATGTTAAACTTACTTTTTGAATTGATAGCATTTTAAGAAATACATTTTCAAAGATTTTATGAATCTATACTAATATATAAAGCAGAACAGTTTGTTTGAACGCGCTAATCTCAGGAACTACTGGATCAATTTGAAAATTCTTTAAGTATAAGATAGCCCATTTATCTAGGAAAACCATAGGCTATATATCATCACGCTAAGATAAAAAGGGGAGTAGCAGCAATAAAAAATGTTTAAAACGACAAAATTTTGAGGTTTCCTTGCGTGCGCTGGGTAAATGGTTAAACTTACGCAAAAATTAGCTACTACAAAATTGTTCCCCTCCAAAAGTTCTAAAAGAAAGTCTTCGACAGTATTTATCTATCTTTTAAGATTAACCCACTATAACCATTTTTATGATTACTAACCTTATATACTTACTTACTTTTATTCTTATTTTATGTACTAAGCTTATGAGAGCTGACAAAGTCGCGGGCATCAGTAGTATAATATATAATATGTATCACGACGATTCTCTAATGAAATTCAAAAAAGGTATATAAATGATGCAATAAAGGCCTTCGTGACAAAAAACTAGAAGATCAAAGTTAATAGCTCTCTATAGTCACTTAAAATAAAAGTTTCGAATTAATTTAATGGATTTTATACAAAAACACTAATGTTTCTTGATTAAATTTTAATTCCTCTATTGGATAATTCCTATAAACGTTCCAACCATACTTAAAAGGATTATCTAAATAAATGTTAAAACGGCTCACTCGGCAATTCCAGAAACGAAATTAACTAATTAGTAAAAATAAGCTTGGAAGTTTAGATATTTAATTTTAAATTCACTTATTGTAATGTAGCAAAATGTTTACTTTGTTATGTACATTATTGCTTCCTAGTAATCTGCTTAGCATGCTACGTTCATTGTTAAAAGGATTTTGCAGACTTGTATTCTCAAACGCTAGGTTAATAATTAATATTCATTTTGTTGCAAAGCTGAAAACGTTTATATATTTGGATATTTGTATTTTTTTTTTGTAATGAATCGAAATAATATATGCATGTATAATTTTTGTTTGTTTATACAATACTTTCATATCTGATATGAAAGTTTTTACAAAATTTAAAAATAAAAATTTTTAGGTGTTTTTTTCTTTTATATTTCATGTTTTTGGGATACTTTATTTTTTATTATGTTAGGAATATAGATAAAAAATCCTAATATAATATGCTCATTTTTTTTACCTTTACCTTACATTACCTAAACATTTTTTTTTTATTGCATAATATTTTCACTACATTGAAAGATTGTGCGTGCAACAAATAATTTTACGAAGCTCGGAACTAATAATGTCGCCTTAAATTGTTATATTTATGGAAGTAACCTGAGGTTCAACGCTATTATTAACACGTACCGCCTCAACTTGAAATTAAAATCGTGACGTTTATGAGTCACAAAATGGTGTCAAAAATAATAATAATATACGCAGCCAATATTAGTTAACTAACAGTGTACCTGTTATTGAATTAAATGGAAATTGTATTAGTTTGATGAAGGATTTATTGTACATTTTCACTTTAATTTTTTACTAAAACGCGATAAAGCTGTATCTGTATATATTTTTAATGTTCGTTGGTCATTGTCTTATTTGAATATTTTTATTAATCAAAGTAAAACCAAGTTCTTACGCTGTGATATAAAGAATGGAAGTTTTTATCTCGTACAAAGGTTACAATATCGAATTGGTCCGAGAATCAAATCAAACACTCGCAAAACTTGGTGCCTGATTCCATATATATCATACGATACCTTAAAAACCTTAAAAGTGTAAATGATTGTGAAGCCACTTTATTGTTTTAAAAATCTGGTTTGTTATTTTTTTAATATTTGGTTAGTTACATAGTTATGCAATGAACTTTAATTTAAAATTAGATAAAAAGACCTCGTGGAAATCAGAAATAGATACGGGGACTCGACACCGGCCAGTCCAAAATCTATCTTTTGTTACACAGCCAGAGTAAAACGCAAAAATATATATATATATTTTTTAATCTAATATTTATTATTTGAAAAATGTTCAGTTTTCTTAAAGATACTAGGAAGTGGTCAGTAAAGAACTTATATTAGAAATTTCAGCTCTCTACCTCTTCTAGAAGTAGGTTAGAATTTGTATCCTCTATCCTACACCCATTGTGAGTGAGTGAGTTACGGAGTCACGGTGTTTGCAAAAGCGATCCAATGGCGTCCCACAAAGGCCATGCGAGAAACCGTTAGTTTATTAGTGGGTAGCCTTAAAAAAGGCAGCGTCTTCTATACTGCCGGGTAGTCTACATAACTCCCTGTTCCTATATAAATTCGATAAAATGTGTTTGGGATAAATCGAAAAAGAAATTGACCGTTTCCTTTTGACGTATATAATATACATATTTTATTCAGTTATTTATTTTTGATACAGATTTTACTTGAAATACTCTCTGTGGAATCAGAGTTATAGTTTATTCCTGTCTGCAGCTCGAGTCTAATACAATAACATTAAAATAACATACGCACTCAATATTTTACGGCATCATATGGCCTGTAAAAATATTATAATATATTTTTATATTAATACAAGACAATTATATCTCTTTTAATTGTTATATATTTCTTCATTTTAATAACTTCATAAGTGTAATTAAAAATATATGAAATTATATTTATAATTATTATTCTTCTGTATTCATATTATAAAATGTATAATTGCTCTGTGCTTTGTAATTATATATAAATATAATTATCAATTAATTGTATCATGCAGCTTATTACTGTATATTTGTTTTGTACTGTAAATTTAATATTTTAAAACATTACAAAACAAATCTTCTTATCCGTATTATTTACTTAATAAAAATACACAACATAAAAAGTTTTTAATTTACATGTACTTATAAACATGTAAATTAATAACGCATTTATTGTAAGGAATCATAGTTTCATAATAATTCAATATGTAAAAAGTTTGGACTAAGAAAAATAAAAGAATTATTTTATAATGACGTCACTGATCCTTATCATCTGTAATATGTAAAATCACCTTGTTATTCAACAGTAACTGTATTATTTCTCTACAGAAAATAACGTTAGAAACTTTGCCTTGAATAAATTGCTATGTGCTCAAACGAAAGCCTTTTATTATTGTTCAGTTAATTTTCAGTTCACGAAGTCTATGTATTATTATTTAGACAAAGAGTGTGGAGCAACTTGTATAATTGTGAAATTCCCTGTTTCATCATGTTATATATTTGCAGCTATACTTCATAAAAAAACATGTAATCTTATAATGAAACGTAAAAAAGAATATAATATGAGCGAAGCAAGTTATCTGTTTTATTCAGTATTCTGCTTTACAAGGCTGTTACTCTTAAACGTGACACTTGAACGTTTTAAACGTGACACGATACACCGTAAACGTGACAAGCACTAAAATGAAAATTCGTATATGATATATAATTAGTTCTTATTTGTGTAACCGTTAAGTGTCATTATTAATTTTTAAACATTTAACTTCATTAAATAATTTAAAAACATATTGAGTGAAAGATTTATAAAAACCTATAATATATTAATAAAATGCAAACATATAAAAAAATACACAATATTACATTACTTACAATATTATTATTGTTAAAAAAAGAGCCACGTCGGTTAATCCTTCTCAATCAAGTCACGATTCTTCAAACATGCGGTAATAGATCATTTTATTTATAAGAGAATTATTAATTACTTTCGTGTAAGAAAAACGTAAATTAAAACTTTATTTCTCTCTATTAACGAAAAAGAAAATACTTTTACTTCAAAGGTAATTCTTTTTAAAAATGTGAGAATATTACTTATGTTTTGATAGTACATTAATTTGCCTTTTCTTAGATGACTTCTTCGATATTTAATTTGCAAATGGAATAGGCACCATTCTTTATTGTAATATTATAATTTGAAGTGTTCAAGCAAAACTTTAAATTGTTTATATTTGTTGTAAGACGGTAAACCCAAAAAGTTTGGTTTACTTTAACTGTTAAATATTCAAGTGGTTCGGCTAATTGAAAATGAAAACGTTTTACGGAGTAAACATGTAAATTAATTTTATTAATAAGAGCGAACACGAACTGTGGTAAGTAAATTGGATTTGTTCCAAGTTTATTCAAACTTACGATCGCACCTGGTTCAATTATAAGATACAGTTTAATGTATATATTTTAAATGGTAAGATTAAATTGACTGTAATTGGCTCTAATAAAATTAAACAATTTCTTTCAAGGGAGATAATTAAAATAAAATAAAAATTACTGTAACAATATATTTTGTATATACAAATTATATTTATAATATGGCAATAACAACCAGTATCAAGGTGAGTACTGGTGAGAGTAGTCTCGCTGTGCTGCGTTTTAGAGCTTCTAGTTCACTAACATCTGGCGTTTCTTCAAAATCACCCACTTCGTTGTATTGCATCTCTTCATATTTACCGGAGAGAGCTGCAATTAAATACCTTGTTAGAGAGTATGAACCTTTTCATATAATTTTTATATGAGCCTTATTTTACAGTATGTAGCTAGAGTTTTAATAGCTCGGTTTGAGAAGTACTTTGTGAGTGCACTTCGAGCTAAATTAGTTTTCCTACACGTACCTACGCGTTTTTATAAATAATACGGCAAGTAAATGGTATCTTCATGATGGTAATAAAGTGGATTTATTCTATATGTCTAGATTTAACTGAACCCTAGCTTTATTAATAAGTTCATCTAAGGCTTTGAACTCAGGTTTTTATTTGAAATTAGTTTAAATATTTTATATAATAGTCATCACGTAAAATTACAAGCCACCTTTCATAAATATCAAATTTTCACTTATGTTATGAATCAGTAGACCCGGCAGACGTTGTCCTTTCTTAACAATGAATATTAAATTGGAGTTGGTAAAACTAATATTTATAAAAAAATAATTTAATCCGACCGATGCATCCGCTTTAGGATGATATTTAACAGCGCCTATTTTATCAATCTCGTCGTTAAAAATTTGAGCAACTTTCTTAGTTTTTTCTTTCGTAAAAATCGTCTCCTGACAATAACAAAAACAACAAAAAACAAGCAAAATCAGTTGAATAGTTTTCACGTTTATCGCTAGCAAAGAAAAAAAAATTGTTGTATAAATATTATATGTTGTCGAGGAATAACAGCTATATAGTAAATAAAGTTTCATCAAAACCAGACAACAGAGAGAATGACAAAAAATTTAAACTGTTTTTTTGGCTTGTGTTACTTGTATAAAGGGCTGTTTTTAATTTTTGTTCAACGTACAGAATTGAACTCTTCTACAGTTTTATTTAAAAATATATACAATATTATCTGAACCTGAGAAAGTTAAAAATATTTGTCTCTAAAAGCTTTCTGAGGACACAATATTTTAGAATTAGGCATAAAACACTGTATAAAAATTGTTATCCATAAAATTCTTAACCATAAATATTGTACCAAAAAAAACATTTTTTTTTAAACTAATCAGAATAAAAACTCGAAAAGAATGCTGGTGTAAAAATAATAATACTTACAATACAATTTGATAGTCCCATCGGTATCTCCAAGGGAATTTTTCGATATGCAACTATATGTCCCAAAGGTACTTCGTCCTACTTTGTTAATTTTTAACCTCATATCTACTTCGTAGCCTCTTTCAACGGCTGCTACTTCAAATCTTTTATCTGCTGTATAGTTATTAAGTTATGTTTTAGTTAATTATTGAATATATAATGTATGTATATATATATCTTATGGTTGTCAGTGAAATTATAAAGATAAGGATTTTAGTTTTGTAAAGGTCCAAACTTTAAAACGGATTTCAACTCGTGATTAATATCTTAGGCGCCAAATTTTACTTTCATTCATATCAATTTGAAAGTTAAGAGGTAAAAGGCATAAAAGAGGTATAGTATAAAAAACGGAATGAAACGCCAACATTTGTTTATTCGTGAATATGATTGCAACAAAAGACTCGAAACGTCGAACCGAGTTGTAAAATATACGAGTAAAAATCCGTTAAAAATCTTTAATTTATTTAACAAATATAATACAAAATTTCCATGTTAATTAAGTCTTGGTTTTAAAATAGGAATTCTATTTCTTATTTATCGATATTTCAGCGGTCCTTCACTTACTCTGTGATATGATTTGGTCATTAATCGTCCAATAATTAATTGATCTAGGGAAGGCTTCTGAGTGACAATCTAAATGAACAGTCTCGCCCTCCTTCGCTCCCACAAGCTGATTTTGTATCGTCATAATTGGAGGGACTGTAAAAGGAATATTTGTTATAAAAATGAAATATTATGGTTCGATATCTATTTCATTGTATTCCATCAATAATTGCCTTTCACAAATTATTTTAAATTTAAAAGTAATACTCTACAATCTAAATATTTCTTTGTAGAAAATAAAATCATGACAAATATTTATTGTTATAATTGAAATTTGTTTGTGAAATAAAACTGAAATATATATTCGGCGTTTTTATAATTGAGTAGGAAGTGGAGATTCGATCCCTGTCGTTAGTTGAAGAGGCTAGTGCCCTACGGCAAGAATTTAATAGGCCATTATTTTCTTTTAACATAAATGTCGTTTTATTTTGTCCCCGTTAGCAAAAAGCTCAAATATTTTTTTTTAAATATTTTTTTATATTATTTAATTAAATATTGATATCGATCAATATTTAATATTTCAAAGGGATGTCAATTAAATTAATAGCATTATTTAGCTTTATTGCCAACCAGGATATAAAATATCCTATCTCAAATAACTTTAATTTGAAATATTTACGTTGTAAGAACGAGCATACATCCATCAACGTCCACAAATCGATCATTGTTGCAAAAGTTAGCGTGCTTTACTTACAATGAACGACAAGCATGACTCGTTTGCTGACGGAAGGCGGTACTCCGTTGCTTGCTATACAGAGATACGCCCCCATATGCAGTCTTGACACCTTTGCTAGATGTAGCACGGCACCGCTCACTGACGAGTCTAGATTAGCAAACTGTAATTAAATTCTGGGCAATAAACCTCAATTATTGAAAGAGGAATTTAATGTACAGTGTAATTTTATTCAAATCTTATAAAAGTGACCTTTTAAAGACCTTTTAACAGATGATAAAAAAGAAATATATAATGTGCAAAATAATTTAAATATGCAAAATAATTTAAATTTTGCCTCAGATTTTTTATATTTTCATTAGCTGAATTTAAAACATATGTCTTATATTGTCCTGAACCTAATATCACAAAGTTTTTAATGACGTGCGTATCTACAGTAAACGCTGAGCATTTAATAAATCTAAATCTCCATCTTTATTGCACGAATTATTTTTATCAGGGATCGCATTTTCCGCTGGAGGAAATATAAAATCCATATTGTGAATGTATGGTGGTTTTACTCCACATTTCTCGTAGATTGAAAGTGGAAGGGTCTTTGTGGTTTGCATGTTGCATGCTTTGAAGTTGATGTTTGGTTCGCTTTTACTAGTTTTCACTTTATAAAATACTATTCATAACAAATCAAGAGTTCAAATCCACACATTTCGTAATTATACGCTTTCAGATGTGGGTAACCTTTTCATTACTTATTTCTTTACAAAAAACCACAGATGTATCACTTAAGAGCTATCAAATAAATGAAAAGTATAAAATCGTGATACACTACATAATAAAATAAAAATATTGGATCAATTTATAAATTTACTTCTTTGGGACAATCTGCGTATGTACATTTTATTGCAGGCATTATTTTGAATGTGTGTTAATATGATTTTTGATGGATAAGTACGCTATAAACAAAAAAAAATACTATATATTTGATCAAATTTACGTTAAAAAATCAAATAATAAAAAATATAATGTCAAAATAATAATTTACTACTACAATTTTACTTTTTTATGGTCCTTTATTACATTATTTAGAACATAAAAAGTAATAAAAAAATATTAATAACTTTAAATACAATTTCTTACTATGTGTATCGCTAAAGTTAGCAGTGGGAAGTAAATCCCCAGCCTCCTTTCTCCATACTACAATCGGTGTAGGTACACCGTGGGCGGCACATCGAAGTATCACGTTAGCTCCCTCACGGGCTACCTGGTCACTACTTGTAGGATAGTCCAGGATGTCTGGTGGTACTGTAAATAGGTTATTTAATTTAGAAAGTTATATTTATGTACGAACAAACATGGAATAACTTTTTGATTATATGTATTGTATTATGAATAAAAAATGAAAAACACTTGTTAATTGAATTAAATTGAATTGAAGAAAACATTACTTCGAATTTTGGATGCTTACATTTTTTATAAATTTATTATTATCATATTTTTAACGTATATATTAAGCAACTATGTGTGAAATATCAGAACTTTAGATTAATAGTTGACGATATTAGTTGTATAATCTTCTTCAATAAAGGAACATTCTGATAAAGTTATTAATAAGTGTATTAAATTTAATATTACACAAAAAATCTTAATATGCAATTAAAATTAAGTGCATTGAATATTCAAATAATTTCTTTTCTCATATTAGATACTTTCACATATTCTATCTAATAAAATGACATGGCTAAATATAATCAAATAGATATTAATAATAGTGAATGCAATATTTGTAAAAGCCTTCATATACTAGGAATTAGCTTTTCGCTTATCACAGCTGTGACTTATTACACCA
This sequence comes from Dircenna loreta, assembly GCA_963555665.1. Classification (NCBI taxonomy): domain Eukaryota; kingdom Metazoa; phylum Arthropoda; class Insecta; order Lepidoptera; family Nymphalidae; genus Dircenna; species Dircenna loreta. Next base: position 6,437,313 of record OY743093.1, on the reverse strand, counting down.
ATTACGTGTCATTAGCTGCAGAGTCCGAGCGACACGCACTTGGTTTATTATTCTGTAATTGGACTGAAACTTCTGCATAAAGGATACATTGTATGAATAAGACTTGTATTATCTGTCTATGTACTATGAGACGAAGCTTCTTAGCATTCCATGGATTCACCGTGCGGGTGCCGGGCCCATCGCGTTGCAGGGAGAGGAGCGCAAACAGCCCCTGGGACTTGCGACCCAAGTGTAGGTTTAAGGGGCCCCTTTAAAATGCGCATTCACGCTCACCTCAACTGGTTGCGCTCCTTTCCCTACCTAACCAAATTTGGAATGAACCTACTAATGCCGCCTTTGAAGTACGTTCTAGAAATGCACTGATGATAGTTCTAGAGAGGCCAAGATCTTTAAGTAGGTTATAGAGAGATTTCGCTGTTATACCTCTCGCTCCCACTTCTACCGCGTACAAATTAACTATATACCTATTCCTGGTCAGTTCGTTGGTCAGTTCGTAATACTTGTTTACTTTAATTGTGTGATCTTTGGGAATGTTAGTTTCCCACGGAACAGTAAGCTCCACAAGTATCACGCGCTTTAACTGTCTAGAGTACAGGAATATGTCCGGTCTGGATGACGAGACAACAATATCCTCAGGAATTCTATACTGTTTCTCATACGTATCCATCATTATAGTCCAATCGCGAGCCGCCTCTAAGATAGAGTGAGGCTTTTGTTTTGCTTTTTTAGACGAGCCTTCTTTAATGAACTCTATGAATCTTTTGGTGGTTGTTATACCCTTTTGCGCTCTAGCTACTGAAAGACTAACCGCTTCACGTATGATTTCCAATACTTTATCATGGCGCCGCGAGTATTGACCTTTTTCCAATAGCACCCTACACCCTACCAACAAGTGTTTAGCCGTTCCTACCGCCTCCCCACAGATATTGCAAGACTTTTCGGTAGCTTTACCCCATCTTACTAAATTACTTTGATCTGGGAGAGTCATTTGGAATGCATTTAGATAGAATTTTAATAAGGCTGGAGACCACTCATGAAGTAAGGTGCGCCACCTCAATGCTAATGGAATACAAAAGTCGCCTATGGTCACCCACTCATTTTGAATTTCTAGATTCATCGCGTGCACTCGATACTGATCGTTTTCATCTTGCCGAATAAAGGATTTTGTTAAGTCTATATCTCGAACTTTCCCGCTAGATCCTAACCCTGCTTTATTTGTTTGAGCACCTATCATGAATTGTTTATGGAATTGAAGTCGTGACTCCAGCTCTGATGCATTTTTATCTTTTGGAAGAGATGTTACAATATCATCATGAGATTTTTCGATGATATGTCTTTTGGTAGCTCTTAGGTGTTTATAGAGCTCCGATGGTTTCTTTAATTTCATCCCAAAATTGTTTCGGTCTCTGAATAAAGTTGAAGAGTCCGCTGAATGCGCGAGCCCAAACCACGACTTCAATATCTTTATGACGTTTGCATCTAACTTAGACAAAAGGGTTTTATTAAGATCGTAAACTAGAAAAGGCCAATTTAGACGTGACGTTAGATAGTTGTCATATATCCAAGCTTTTTTGATATTACTGATTGGTTGACCGTTTACCTTCTTAAGATCATTTAAAAAGCTATCGACTATAATATCTAGAGATGGAGTGCGACCTTTGTAATCTATTTTTTTACCTAAAAATTTGAATGGGGCTGCTTCAGTAATTGTAGCAACACTTTGACCGCCTATTGAAAGACCCGGATTATAAGAGGTATATTTGGTGTCTCGTCTACCCAGACACAGACAGTGGCATTTACTGGGTTTTGTCCTCAGTCCTTCAGTCCACGTACAGAAATCCTCTACTTCATTTAAAAGTACCTGACATTGTTTAGGGTTACGTGTCAGTATAGCGAGATCGTCTGCAAATGCTAGTATGGATTCCGTGTATTTATTATTAAATTTAAACCGATAACCCCACTTTTTCTCATGACTTATTAATTTATCTATTAAAATGTTAATTACTATATTAAATATTATTGGCGAAATGCAACATCCTTGAAACAGACCTATATTATAGCTTAGCGGTCGGGAATGGTTTCCGCTAGAAGTTATTGAAAAATATAATTTTGAATAGTATGATGCAATTATGTCGACAACTAAAGTAGGAAAGTTATACCATCTCAACGCGAACATCATCAGTTCATGTCGTACCGACCCAAAGGCGTTCTCTAAGTCTATCCAACACACCGTAACTTGTCTTTCGCTCGTTCTGGCATCTTTAAGGCTTTCCGAAATTAATGTGTTGTGTTCCAGGCATCCAGAAATACCGGGCAAGAACCCTTTCTGGTGATTCGGCCTGAAATACTTATTTTTAATCATGAATTGCGTCATTTTATTTTGTAAAAAAGAGAAAAAGATCTTAGAAATTGTGTTTGTTAAAGCTATCGGTCTAGTGTCTTTCGGATTCGTGACACTGTCTTTTTTTGGAATGAGGACAAAAATGGCTTTTCCGAATGTTACCGGTATTTGCTTCCTTGACCAGATTTTATCGAATATATTTAAAAGTTTATTACGAACCGACGGACATTTTTTATACACTATGTAAGGAATACCATCAGGACCTGGTGCTGATTTAGTTGGCTTCTTTTTTATTATTCTATTAATTTCCTCCAAAGTTGGTGGGTTAGATTGAAAATCAATAGAAGGACTCTCAGGTCTTTGTTTGTTAGGATCCTTATATAGTGTATGAGTTTTTGGTAATTGATAATTGATAAACTTATTAAGGGTAATTTAATAATTCTATTTATAAAACGTCTATAAGAACATAATGTAATTATATAAACAAAGTAAATATGAAATTCCTGATGCATTATACTACATTGATGAGATTGAACGTTAAATTTATTTATTTATTTGCGGTAATTGGAGAACAATTGGAATAAATTAACGTAATAATATTCAGTTAATTTAAATTAACTTGCTTATTTGTGACATACATAGTTAAAAAATAAACATATAAATATAACATTACCTTTAACACTTATTGCCATTTTGTACGTCAGTGTTGCACGTATCATATTTTTATTCATTACTGAGAAGTATTTTATATACTTAGCAATAATTGAAATTAATGCTTCTTATTGATATATATAGTAATAATAATAATAAAAATATAGTAAAAATATAAAAAGACGATAAGTTTGCATGTAGCATGTTTCATAAAACCTCACAATGCAGCCTTAATGTATTATAGTGTTACATTTTTCTCTTTATCTTAAAATATTTTCTTGTTGGAAGCTTATTATAATTTATTTTGCATTCTCTCTTTTCATCATATCAGATAAATCTGTTAGACTTATAAATAAATAAAATGGATACTAAGTACATTTTATTTATTTTCGCATTTTGCATGGATTTTATTTATTTTTGCATTTTGCATTTACATTTTGCATGATTTAAAAAGCATAATATTTGAATAGGATAGCTTATATGAACAATAAAATAATTACGAAGATTTTTTTAACACGTCAATTTATATTTCAAATTGTCTGCAAACATCATCATCGTTAAGTTTTATATACTTTTTAAATAAATATAAGGCAAATACTATAAGAATCGAATTGTATTTTTTTTTATATATTCTAAACCTGATCAATTTAAAATTACCTAAAGTCAATTACAAACATTAATTTTGTTTATGGCATGTCTTATAAAATGCTAAACTTATCGAAATGGGATACGGTAACTTAATTGGTAAAGAAATGGGATGGTTCCCACAGGTTGCGAGTTCGCATCCTTGCCCGTATTGATTTTAATCTTTATGTATTTATTTATAAAAAGTAAGATAATATTTTATTTTTTAAGATATATTGTTATAATTACTATTTTTTGGTAAGAACACTTTGATTACGTTAATTTTATGTTTACTATAAAAAGATAGAAATATTCAAATTCCTTACAAAAACATATATAATAGCTAGCAAGTCAATCCTTAAGTGTGTTTCGTATTGGATTTTCATATTACTACATAAACGTGTTGGTTTATTTACATCGTCGTTTGTAGTAAGGAAATTGAATTCTGTTGATGTAGAATTGCTTGGCACTCGCATTCTCGTAGGTACTAAAATACGAGAAAACGAGAAACGACCAACAAATTAATTCTGAAATTGTTTTGCTCAATTATAGCACAATTATTAAATTGACGAACAGATAAGAGGCTTAACTTGACGGTTTCATTGGCGTGAAATTAAATGACTTTTGTACATTTATTGCGTCACGTTTTATTTCTTTTTAATATTGATCCTATATAAATTTTAGTAAAAGAAAATTAGTTTTTCAAAAGGTATAGTCTTCTTAAATCACACCTAATAAAAGACGAGATGAAAAAACACATATTGCTTCCGAACGATGTCACCGACTATGACTTTATATTCGACGGACTCAATTAATTGAAAAGGAACATAAGTATCATTTTTTGATTAATTTATTTATACTTTTATTTAAAAAAAATTACATATAATCACGTACCGACTACATCAAGGTATGCCGTCTGACTTTTCATGGGATCTGTGTTCAGCTGACACATATACCAGCCACGATCAGACTGTCGCACGTCGTGTATATGCAAGAACCACACTCGTCTGTCGCTGTGGTTCACCGCTATACGATGGTTCTTTGTTATCACGTGAGTAGCAATCGTCAAAATCGTCTGCGTGTCCACACGTAGCCACGCCACCTATTGAAAACTGTTATTAATATTTGATTGATGTTTTAAACTATGATAACCACATTTTTTTTTTAAATTATAAGTCAAAGTTCAGACTCTACACTCATATATACTTTATATATACTATAGATTAAATAAAAATACACATAATTCAAACTCTAGCACTCGAGTATAAACTGTTATACTTAATTCAATGCCTAACCTAGTTTAAATTAACTTATAACTCAAGAGTTAAAACGACTAGTCGAGGTATGGTAAGTGTACTCAATCGCAATAACTACTTGATAATAAACGCTGGTAATGATTTATAAAAAAATATACTTTTATGCTACAAAAAGTCTTCATAGTGCTAAAGTGCTACAAAAAGTCTACAGAATTAAAATTGTTATTGGTGGTAAATTTAATTAATGATGGTGTAAAAAAGGGCTATAGGAAAGGCTTGAGTTTTAAATATACTGACATTAAATTAGGGAGTATAACCTATTATAAATGACAATTCATTTGTAATTATTACATAGCACTTCCGAATTCATATTAGTTTGAGTTTTACTTACTCTGTAAGATCCGAGATCATTGACGACACACGTAAAGACGGCTTCTCTTCCTAATGACACTGTCAGGTTGTTTAAGCTATCTTCAAAACGTGGGACTTCTGTAACAAATGTTTTCAAACTGTATCGTATTCAATTACTGCACTGAAATAACATAAAATAAAAGTTTTAAAACACTAACATTTCTAACTATTTTGGACCTCCGGTACGCTGTAACAGTAAATAAGGCTAACAGCAGAGACATGACAAAAAAGAAATCCTTACTATTTTCAAACAATTTCAATTTATTTTAATTAGTAGGTGTACAAGTTGATATTTTTAACTAATAGAAGAAAACAACTGCTTGAAATATTAATCAACTATACTTAAACGTTAAGGCGGTAGATTTTAACATATGATTATATTATTTTATCTTTTTAGGTATAAAGAATGTTCTAAAATTTGCATTACAGAATGATTATGACGTGGCCGTGCTTTATAATGGTTGAGTGGCTCGTGTTTATACACAAATTGTTCAGAGATAGTGCGGCTTGGCCTAACATGGTTAAGTTAGTGCCCGTCCTCACGAACACAGGTATTAGCATAAATTATAATAGCAACAGATTCTGAAAACCACTGGGTAAGCTTATGCAGCAATATTCATTATTTTGGGTACCGAAACATGGCAGAAAGCTTACAATAAATTTGTGAAATTCCTTAATATTTATTGTAACAATATGGTTTTGGCGTGTTTATCAAGATAACTGTTTCGCGAAATTTTCACAAAGGATATTTATGTTACGTATTTTAAATTAAATATAAGCTTGTTTTTAACATTAAAGTATTTTTAAAGGCTTTTTATTTCTATTTAGCTCGACACAGACCTAAAAAATACATAAAAAATCATAAACGAAGTTTGTAAGATCCTAACTATAAAAACCAGTTTACTCGTATATTAGTTACATAAAAGAGGGTGACTCTACCTATAATATCTGTTAATATGAGAAAAACAAGACAAATTGTTTCCTTTATCGTACGGTGTCAGCACTCAGTATTACATTCAAACTAAATCGCATTAATATATGTTTAACATGAATAAAGACATTATAAATATTTATGCTATAAGCACATTGTTGGCGTATTACAGCAGTGAAATACGTTTTATTAAACATGTTAAAATTAATGCATGTATTACTAGATATTTTTGTTAATTGAACAGTTTAAACTTATTTTACTAATAATCAAACAAAATACAATAGTTATATTTTGGATTAATATAGGATTTTCAATAAAATTACAAACATTGCACTCTTTTATAGCCTCACTTTTAATTTATGGCTTTCTAATTAAGCTATTTATTGAATATGTGTTTTTTTATTTCTATATTTGTATGCCTTTTTTGGAATAAAATCGGATTAGACTTGACCTCATTCGTTATGAGAGGAATTACATACATGAGATTTAAATATACAAAAAATTTAAGGAGAGAGATGTTAACTTTATTTAAATTAATAAAAAGTGCCTCGGTACAATTAGTATTGACAGGTTTTATTATATTTGCGTTGAAAATTGCAATGATTAATTAATATATGGATATTTTATGAAAATATGTTAATTCTGTTTAAAACCGGGTTATAATTATGTATAGTACAATAAAAATTAACGAGGGATTATTTATTTTCAGTAAGTCACATTATTTCATTGCCGAAGTATATATATATAATAATTGAAATGTTAAATCATACTTTTGAAACATACACGTTTGTTAAAGTTAACCAAACACAATTGAACCGCAAACCGCTAAACTTTATAAATGCTGACTCACATTGGAACTTTGAGAAAATAAATGTTTAAATAATAATATTGATATTAAATTCATGAAAGACATGCTTATTCAATATTCTCTCAGCGTAATAATTCATCATAGTATATTTGTAACGCCTAGATACAATTTCTTGTATAATTTCTTGTAATTTACTCTATGTCTCTTCTCAAAGTTCCTCCGGGGTGTTGTCTATTGGCGTTCTTGGTACGAAGTTAAGGCACTATATAATTACTATTGTTTTCAATGATCAAAGTTAGAAACCTTTAAGAAGCCACCAGCATAGAACTAATGGCGGCGTGGTTGGTTATTGTTTATCCTTTCGATACCGCGCTTGACTTAATTTCTAATTTATTCTAACATATAATTAGGGACTGTGACTGAAACAGTCAATAACATTGATAGTTGTATTTTAATTAATAATTTCGAAGTATCCATTTAGTTTCTTGCCGGTTTTTCTCCATGAACCTATACTTTGGAACCTTGCATCTAGAGTCTGACATTTCATAACTGCAGTATGCCTATTTAAAATAAAAAAAATTATTTTGACTTTGAAATTTAGTCCGTCAATTTTATCATATGCATGTTAGTTAGCTGTGCATAAAGAAAAAAAGAATAATCAATAAAATGACTAGTTGTATCCAATTATAAAGATAAATGAAAAAAAACTCCGTAATGAATGAATGAATGTTTGGAATAAAATCATAAAATGTTGTAAATAAAATCCTGTAAGAATCTTTAAGCAAAATATTTTAATATTGTATGTATTTTCTTATGCATTTATTAACTAGTATAAAACAAGTATTCTTTATATTTTGTTTATTTTATTCAGGAGCGATTGAGATCTTTTTCACATCGAGCTCTGAAAATTGGTAGAGATTCAAACATATTGAAGAAAGCCTTTAGGTTTCGTAAATAAAAATAAAGCAAGATTAGGAATAAAATATGTTTTTTTTACAATATAAAAATAAAACTGTACACTTATTCTTTATATGGAGGTCAATATTATTTTATGTTTTCGATGTTCTTATACATTTTTTTTTCCTAATATTTTGATCCGTGTTTTAAAATTTATTAAGTATTGACAAAACTTTGATTTATATTTTGCTTATTTATTTTTTTTGTCCGTAGTAGGTAATTTTATAAATCATACGAACTCCTTTTAGTAAAAAAAAAGTAAATGAATTATATTTCTGTATTTATTTTAATTAGCAATTAGAAATAGGACAATAGTCCTTACATTAAAAGTACCTAATTATTCTGAAACTGGAAAAGTTTACCCCGCATTCAAAATCATACCATTGTTCTCAAAAAGTTTAGGAAGTACGAATATAAAATCTCCATATACAGACATAATAGCGGTTTTAATTTTAATTGTTCTCTGTATTTATTTAAACACGCGGTTTCAGTCGCTTTGATTTTTTCGCCAAGGAGCCGTTTTAAGTTATCTTTTAAATTATAATGTTATTTAATCTTCTAAATGTAATGATGGGAAACATTTCTAATTAATTTTCAAAATATTAAATACTAATTATTAATCATATAAAGAACAAAAATATCAAAGATTATATTAAAAGATTAATCATATATTTTTAGTCCTTTCAATATTATTTTGTTATTTTAATCTATATTTTCTAATGAAAACAGTTAACAATTAATTAAATGTTGCGACCTTCATACAAAATTTTTCGTAAACGCTGTCCTACCGTTCCCTTACTTTCATTTTGCTTGCACGTACAACTTTATTGTGAGTATAAATATTATCGCCGGCGGGTGTTGTTTTCTCACACGTTCATTGCTAAGCATTTATTGTGCCTAGAGTAAATTTGCTTGTGCGGCGCAATATCTTAGTGAACGGGCCTCAGGGAGCTATCCTGTTTTATTTACCCGCCTGAGTCGATAATGAACGTTTTTTCCCGTATCCTTGCGAAAAGTCAATACGCTAAAGGTCCAATAAAAGCTAACGCCAGTGGCCCTTCGCTTGTCTCAACTCTATAGCCAAATGTTACTTGCGAATATTGTCATACGTATCATACAATCGTAAGTTACGTTATGAAGTATGTTAAGCCACTATGTATTTGCTCCAAATTTAATTTTCATTATTATTTTTTTAATCTAATTGTTTGATTTAAAATACAAAATATTTAGATAAAATATTTTTTTTTATTGGTTGTAACAACCTATAAAATAACCTATCTTAAATTTTATAGGTTGTATTTACGAACACAAAAATTATTTATATTAGTCAGACGTGATCTTTCAGTTCCTTCTTACACAATATGAAATTTTTGTTCGGGCAGTTGAATATTGTACATTACTCAGCAAAAATTGTTACTCCGAAATACGATCCTTATCTTATATGGGTTCAAGGGTAGGGTGAACTCACGGGGGAGTTTATGTTAGACCATTATATTTCTAAGCACCTGTAAAATATACTTTTAAATGTTATATTGGAAAAAATAAGACTGTAAATACGACGTAGAATTTAAAGCATTCTCTCTTCAAACGTGTGTATATTTATAAATTAACAATGGTGATAAAAAAAAATAGAACTTTATTATTTTGTAATATGAAACAAATTGAAATAAATTCCTTTTATTTTCTCTGCTTATAACTAGAATAACAATACATTCATGTAACATAATTATGAGAAATACTAATTAAAAACATCTTTGTTGAAATATTATGTTATTAATTAAGCATATAAACAGGTATATATAATATAAAGGATAATGGCGACCATTTTCTAGAGTCCTTTGCAAAGTAAGGAATATATATGTATGTATATGTATGTAAACCAGAACTATAGCCTATTAGCCTCTTGTTGGTAATATTGACATATTTGACATGCTATATTAGGAACGATCCAAATAACTATTTTTGACTTTATTCTTTCATCTTTCGTTTATAAAAGACATTACGGCCGCTAAGGAGTCCCATAAAATATTTTAATTAAAGTCAAATAAGACTAAATTGTAACAAAATTTCTGATTTCATTTCAATCTTACATTAAAAGTATGTATTTCATTTGGTGCGCCTTAGTTATAGGTATTTTGATGAGTAATTTACTCACAGAGGACTCGTTTGTGAATATTTATATATATAAATATGTTAAGGATAATACAATTTTATCCGGTGAATATTGAAGCAACTAATTTAAGAGTTTGAAATTGACGTTAAAAATGAAATTATCAATACCTAACTATGTTTAGCTTTTTGAAAATAATTCGGAAATTATCCTATAATTGACATTTTTCTTTGATAAATATTTAGTCAACAATATTTTCTATAAAAATAGTTAAATTTGTAATGTTAAGATTCGTTTACGATAATGTAAAATTTTTCGCTAAAACGCTGAAAATGGTATAAACAAACGCTCCTAACGTTTTTTACATTAAAACCGTTTATGGCGTTTATTGCGTTTTATTTATTAATCAATTAATGAATATATTGTTTTTTTAATATTTTGTAGTTTAATGGGAATGTATATAGTACTTGTCTTTGTTTTTTATCAAATTCATGATAAATATTTCAAAAGCGGCATTGGTAGGTTCATTCCAAATTTGGTTAGGTAGGGAGAGGAGCGCAACCAGTTGATGGTGAGCGTGAATGCGCATTTTAAAGGGACCCTTAAACCTACACTTAGGTCGCAAGTTCCAGGAGCTGTTTGCACTCCTCCCCCAGCAACGCGATGGGCCCGGCACCCGCACGGTGAATCCATGGAATGCTAAGAAACTTCGTCTCTTTTTAGTACTAAGAGAAAAATTGTATTTCCGATCATCGTAATTTAAATTTACATTATCTTGACTTTCGGATTAATATTACGTACAAGAATCAATTATTTCTGAGTTTGGTTTATGTACTTTGCTCTGCTAAGATTATCGGAAGTATTGAATACAAGAGTTTTTAATTGGTATTTTAGAATATTTAATTTGAATTTGATAATATTTTAGAGTAATCATTCATTATAAAATCACAATTTACAACTAGTCACCGCACGAAAACAAAACAAAAATATCATTAAAATATTAAATATTATAAGTGTTTATTGTCTACGAATTTTGGTAATTCAAACCAAATTTCGTAGACAATAAAGATTACTATTAAATCACTATCATTATATATATTTTAAACAATTTTATTACCAAACTCTTTAATCTAGTTAAAACTTGTTCAACAAAATTTAGTAGCTTGTTTTTTTGCGGTAATGAACAATTGCAGACAGTGTGAATTGACCGAAAAATCGATACTTTGATTTTTGCGTTTGAATCTTTGATACCATATAGGTAGGTACCTACCCTACTAAGAAGATACTGGATGGAGCGATTATGTGGTCCTGCCTAGTGCTTAAGATATGGCCCCCTTTCAAGGAAGGACCTGGGCCTTTTTAAAGAGGTGGGCTTTCTGGACTAGAAGTTTAACCCACGCACGCATGATTGAGGACTTTGAATGTAAATAAAAAAGGCGAAGCCCATCCCCCAGCGTTTACTGCCGCTGTTATAAATTATATATTATATATTATTATTATAATATATTTAATAAAAGGGTTTAAATCCATCCCAAGTTACAGTCATCACTTAACGTGAAGTAAACAATCGATATTATTTGTTTAGTTTGGAGTATTATCCAGATACAGTCTAAGTAAACCATCGATTTTCTTTGTTTAGATAGGAAAATTATCCAGATATATTCTGTATTCAAATTAATGGATATATAAGAGAACCTACACGCACATTATATCTCTAGTGATTTATTACTAAAATATCACTTAATATAAATTTTGAAGCACATTGTATTTTATGACGATATGTGTTTATATGCTACGTGACTAAGTTGTAAATTACCTTGACTGGTCATAATTCTTTACTAAAAGAGTCAGCTACAAGACAACGCTTTTAGGCAATGACTTGTATCGAGACTGATGTGCATAAATTTACGCATCGCAGCGTGTCGCCGACCTCGCAACACTTTGTAAAGTATACCGTAACGCGAACACAAAAACGTACTCTTTAAATTTGAATCACATCCCTAAATCAAAGTCAACAAATCAACAGTCAAAGTCAAAGGTCAATGTTGTAATTACGGTCCTTCATTTAAATTATCATATTATCCTTATAATATAATATTTCTCGTATATCATTTAAGAGTCCAATTTATTTTGACTCTTATTATTATGAGGGTTGATGAGAATACTTTATCAAAATACTTTCAGTAAAAATAGCTGAAAGTAATCAGCCGTTTAAGTTTACAGATAATAAAAGACTGGTATTTTAAAATTTCGTAAGTATCTAGCAAATTTGTGAGCGATCGGCGTGATTCAACAACTTTTGCACGAAGTTAGCTGTAAGTTTATGAAACTTTCCAATCGTGTTCCCAAAACCTTATCGTCCGTAGAAGTAACAAGCCGAGATAAATGAAGTTTGGTTGTTCTTCATTTAACGGTTGGTTGGAAGTTAGAAGAACGTGAACGGCTGGCGGACATTACAGCGCATTTATTAAACAATTCATTATTGTTTTATCTTATGTTAACTTATTAATGTGAAAACCTTCGTAGATATTTATATCTATTATGTATTATTGGACATTTTCATAATGGCGTTACAGTGATAAAATAAAAGCCTGTATGAAAACGAAATAGCCTATTTAAAATGAAAGCCTATAAATAAAATTAATTAACAACAATATGAGCTTCGTTACGTTAGAACTTTTACTTAGTTACATATGAAATAATAAAATAAGAGATGATGTGACTGGTTTTTATTCCATTGTTGATTAATTTTCAAATAAAATAAATTATTATAAATCCAAAGAATGACGTCATATCGTAGAAAATATTTCTTGAGGTACATAACGTACAATCATAAATGTGTTCCTTGAGAATTGTTGGTAGTTTCTCTCTGCTATTAAATACATTTTACTTAGTAAATTCTTTGTTAAGAAATGTGTTACATGTTCACAAAAGCAACTTGTACAGGTAACTCAGATTGAATTTAACTATGCGACAGAAGTTATGTAATATCCTTACTTTCCGTAAAGATTTCGTGTGGTAAATTGTATTTTGAGTTAAACCAGTAACACGTTGTATTTTGGTGAAAGTTTCAAGCTTATGACATGTTTGCATAACCACAACGCCAATTTTAAAATTATACATTCTTTATAATAATATAAAATTAATATGTGGCAACATTCAGGTACGTTTCGCTGAAAGCGTTGTAATCATAACCAGGATTTGTGGCTAACAGCAAACAACTTTTTACAATGAGTAATTTAATATTTTATTAAAATGTTTTACGGCCTGTAGTAATCTTATATGATTTCGAATTCTGTGATTAAAATAAATAATAATGAAATAGTAAAATGGATGTAAAGAATACTTCAAATGGAAAGAAGAGAATTTGATAGCCGATCCAAAGGTCATGGGTTTAATTCCCCTAAGGACAATTTATTGTTAGATTTACAGATTATTATTCTACTCGTAATTCTGGGTGTATTTTATGCCTGGAAATTATCATAATAAAATAAAAATAGTTTTTATATATATTTAAATGCAATATATATACTTTCATATATTACAAATATATATATTATAAAATTAAATATATAATAATGAGTTCCTTTAATTAATTTTAATCCTATCACAAAGGTAAATCCATTTCAAAGTTCCTGCATATAATAGCTTCTATTCGGGTTGCGTGTTAATTCGCTACCATCAGATACGATCAGCTCTAGTTGATTAATCAAGACTACGTTTTCAGTTACGGGATTTTCTAAATTGGCAGTGTAAGTGAGACAGGCGGGCGCTTGACGCCGCTAAGCCGGCTTAGATCCGGGCTTATGTTATAACAACAAAAGACCCCTACATGTGTACAAAGTAAATTATTGTTGTGTTACTCTTGTTTCTGTTGATAATTTCGGATTATGGAGACTGTATTAATTTATCTACTGTGCTGGTTTGTATTTTATCTTATTTTGTTTGGATTTGGTAAGTCTTTAAAAGCATTTTTATTTATTTGGTTTGAAACTTGTGACTAAAAAAAGATATAATAATATTAGTTTACCTAACATACATTATAATAAGATTACTTCTTTAAGCCTTAAAAATATTTGAAATACATATAAATACCAAAAAATACTTAAAATATCATAACATTGTAAATATCCAGAATTTATTACCTCAAGGCCTTGCAGACGCTAAATTATATGAATGTAGTATATAGTTTTAAAATATCCAAGAAGGGCATATTCCAAAAAGGCTACTATGCAATAATAAAGTTGTTTGAAAAAGGCGAGTAAAACCAAGAGCACCTTTGTTCTGCGAATTAAAAGAATCTCGAATAAAAAGAATATAGGTTAAATATGACAAAAACTCAACAATGTTTACAGGTGTTTTTATTCCAAGTACTAAAAGAATAATAATGTTTGAGGTTTTATTTATCTTGTTTAATATGCTTTCTTTTTATTAACATTCTTTTTATCTGTACTGCTCGTTAATTAAAACCTTATTTATTTATTAAGGAGTTAAATTTGCACATCATTATCATACGCTAAAACTGTAATAATACCGTTAAAACAATACTATAGTGTTAAAATACAGTTAAAATAATAATATAATTTTAAAACTTGTTTGCTTAAAGTATATTTCATTTTGAGATTCATCAAAAATAAAAAGATTGTAACGCTTTATAACGTGTTTTTTTTTGTTTCTTTAGTCCAAATAGGAGTTTTATGACAACGTAGCTTCGATAACACCGGAATACTAACAATAGTAATTAGAATTAAAACTACAACATAATTATATTAACTTTATAAACAGTTGATAGCCTTATCCGCTTATTCTCATTCTGAAACCATTCGGCGTATAATCGTAGCCCATCGTAGCACATCGTAGCACATTGTCACGATAAATTTATATTTGAAAAAAAATTTAAACAACTTTGTATAAACATAGCCTTGTTTTATTTATGGAGTGTATACGAGTTCTTTATCTTTACATAAAAATAATAAAGTACAAGTACACCAGAGAAAAAAAATCTATCCACTCGTCATCAAAATTGAACAAACAAATATAAAAACTACGATATGTTATTTTAATTACTAAAAATACTCATAGTACCAACCATAGAATTAAGACACTTTCGCTTGGAAAAATATTTTTTTTAATGTTTAAAAAGTGTTTTTTTTTCACTTTTTTTTTACTTACAACATAGGATACAAAGTGTTTACATAAAAATAATTACTAGCATTTATTGATGAGATGAGAAGTAATGGAAATTAGTCATAAGCCAAGATAAGTGAAATGTGTTAAATGTTTAGCTACCTGCTAAATAGTTTAATTTAGTCAGTATAAATGATTGACATGATGTCAAATATATCAAAATTAAGATGGTTGAATTTTATTATGAATAGTTAAAATAATGTATTTTACTCTCTTACTACATTTATTTTAGTTTTATTGCAATAAAATGAAAATACATTTAAAAAATAAGTTTTATTAGAATTTAATTTTTCACTAGAAAATATGACTAATTTCTTTTTTAAATTCATGTGAATTGCTTTCAACCTAATTCTGTATTGATTATTGAAATAAATAGATAATAGAGTTATATGGTCGTTTATTTCTTACCGGCAGTATCCTTAAAACAAATCACTACGTGGAAGACAAGTCCGAAATGTACATAAAATAGTATTTTTCCAACCATTATTCAGTTCACATTGCACCACAGTTCACTAACCATCAAACATAAGAGGCTGCGTTACTTATACCATTGTTTTGATGCTAACGCCGTAGCGCTTAGAAGTTCGTAGCGCATCCGACGTAGTAGCACTACGTGTGGCTGTGTACAGACCTGTAGCGCGACTAAAGTCTCCCTTGCACTGACTTGGAGTAACTTTGCTAACTCTTTGCACATGCGCCTGATAACCCTTCGCATAAATCCCCTTGATATTCTAAACCGGCAAACGAAGTTAATGGCTTTTAAGTAATGGAGTAGAAACGTTTGACGGATAATGTTAAATATCTTTTGAAAGGAAATTCTGCGCATATTTACTATGACTTGTTTTGCATAAATAACATATTTTATATTATTATTATATATTTTTTATTACATTTGTCTTAATTTATTGTTTATATAAATAATGATTATAAATATTTTTAAAAATGTATTACAGAAGTGCGTTACACAATCACAAGAAAAAATATTTTGTAATTTGTGATTGAACCGGGGTAAAAAACAGTAAATAAAGATTGTAATACTTTGATTTATTTTTAAAGGATTTTTAATATCGTAATAGTTGAATTGTATGATAAAAGACCTATAAAAATGTTCTGGAAAACCGCACAGTAGAGGATCGCCACGCATCCAGGTAGTATGGATGGTATCGGAGGTGATGTCGTGCTGTGCGGTGGTGAAATTCAGTGGCAGGCATCAGATCAAAAAGCTCTTTGGAGCACTCCCCATTGTAAATACGATAGAAAACGCACAAAAAAGCCACGTCTCTACGTAATGCCAAAGAGTCCAGCCGTTCACAGAGCACTGGGTCCGCGACAATCCGAACGGCTCCACGCTGTACGCTGTCCAAAGGTAGAAGCTGATATTGGGGCTAGCTGAACCAGAGATGAGAGCAGTATTCCACATGCGGTCGGACCTGCGCCTTATACGAGTAGAGCCCAAGTCTTTGCCCAGGATTGAAATACTGCCTCGCTCTATTGATCACACTCTATCATATCGAGGCCAATTTGGCCTTGCTCTCCAGATGATCTCGAAATTGCCAGTTGCTCGAAATGTCGAGGCCTAGTATACTGATACTTGGCGAGGCGTTGAGGGGTGTGCTTTAGAAGAGCGGCGATACTACAAATAAGGCTTTCTTGGTAGTAAACGCGCAAACCTGTATCTTTTGGGGATTAAACTGAACGAGGTTCAGTTCACCCCACTCTGAGACCATCCCCAAGGTCTTTATAGAAGACCCAAGTTTCTTTCGGCACTCGTCGACGTATTCCCGAGAGAGACCTGCACGGCCAAAATATACCGCATTCCCAGTGCTGTCATCTGCATAACAATGTAAGTTGGAAATATCAAGAGGCACAGGGTTGGGGATAGCATGCAGCATTGGGGTACACCTGCGTTCACGGGCGTGGGATCCGAGCAAAAACCGTCGAGAACGACCTGTATGTTCCGCCCAGTGAGGAAGCTAGTAATCGACTTGCACAAACTCGGGAAGCCCATAGGAAGGAAGCTTCGAGAGAAGCCCCTTTTGCCATATACTATCGAAGGCTTTCGCTATATCCAGACTAACCGTCAGACCCTCTCCTTTGCTTTGAAAACCGCAGCCCAACGGTGACAAGACATAAAAGAAGATCTTCAGGCGATCGGCCATGGCGGAAGCCATATCGGCGGTCATTAATCTACTGGTGATAGTCGAGGTACGCCAGGACCTGTCGGTTGATAATGTTGTCCATGACTTGGGAGAGTAGAGAGGTGATGGCGATAGGTCTGTAGTTAGCTGGGTCCGAGCTATCACCTTTTTTAGGGACGAAGGCACTCTTCCATGAAAATTGGACTACGCCTTTTTTTATAGGAATACCGAAATAGATAAATTAACACTGGAGTTAATAAAACTGCAGAGTGCTCGCTACAGACTTAATTATATTTTAACGTTTCATTACACATTATATAATTTGGCTTAAACTCTAGATTTTGCTACATAACTTATTTTGATACATATTTAACAGGAGTCAACTCAGGAGCACATTTTCCTATCACCGAAGGGGAAATGCCATCCGGCAAAGAGATCTGACACCGCTGGATGGTAGGCGGTGTCTTCCTTTGGTCTTTCAAGGTCGAGTTCGAGGAAAAAAGAGTGCCCAAGAGATCGGCTTTCTCTTTTCCCGTGTGGGCCAGAGAGTCGGGCAAAACTCGCCCAGACCGGCTTTGTATAGCGTTTTTTGCTTTGCACGTGCCAGGTGTACTACTACACTACTAGGTATACAACTACGCATTCATGTTCATGTTTTGGGTTGGGGGTTAATTGGAATTCCGGAATCTCTCACTCACCGACGGAACATAATTTGGTTACTTCACGTCGGTCTTCCGGTCGAGCCAGCCCAATACGAGCTGCAGTCATCTAAATGAGTGATAGTGATAAAAATTGCACCATCACTTACACTTTGTAGATGTGTAAGGAAGTTTTGTACATACTTTCATAAATCCGCTTCTGAACTGAGTAAGACAATGACTACAATATTAGTTTTCTTTTAATAATTCGTTAAAATTGCAATTCCTTTTTTCTCTTTGTTAAGCGTCCATTTCCATGGGAAAATGAGTCCTTTTTGTACCAAAAAAAGGACTCATTTTTTCCGCGAATAAAATTATAAAAAAGGAGGTATACCGCCTCTTATATGATTTTAGTCGCGTTAATAATATGGTGGTTAATAATTATAGATAAATATTTATTTCACATTAAACTATATAAAATATTATATGAAAATAATCAGATATACCTACATTATTTTCATATAATAATTGCATTTGCTTAGGTTTATTTAATTTCAGATATGGTCAAAGAATATATATATATAATCATCCTTACTTAATGCAATAAAGATTTTGAAACGAATCTCTTTAGCTTTATCATGAGAATAAAGTCACACATCAAGTGAAATCAAAGGGATCGTTATTTTTTTTATTATTATGAATAAATTATCAATAAATGATACAAAAAAATATATTAACATATAAAGCAACACCTTTGTACCTTTTTACAAAATGGATGCGGACGAAGAGTACGACATTTGGCACTAGTAAAGTTTATATAGAGATGAAAATAATATATGATTTTTAAATAATAAAAAACGAAATATATTAAATAAATAAATATTGCAGCCACTATATTGCATAAAATATATTATATAGAATTAAAATAACACACAATACTTCATTGTTTACTTTGACAGTATCAATGTCAAGTATATATTAGTCGGTTGTCAAATAGTTACACAGAGTTTATTGCTGCCTCACCAAGTAGAATATAAAAAATATATGCATAGATGTTCCTCCAAACGTTAAACATTGAAATATATAATTTAGATCGTATTTGGCTTAGCCTCTGGGTGACCATATTAGTGATTATATAATTCTTCTCGTATTTCGATCAAAATATTGTCATATTTATTTATTAAAACCAATTATATGTCTAAATTTCATTTAACGCACACATCATAATCATTGAAAGCAATTATATCTTTATTTCCTCTTGTGAAATTAATACAAAAAATACAAAAACTTATAGTACTCCTACGGTTCAGGGTTAATTTAAAGTTTCACTACATTAAAGCAACGCTTGTTTGTTTGTTGGCAGTTGGCATATTTTGAAGCGGGTACCGTTCAACAATTTACCTTTGAATAATTATACTTATAGCTTTATAAATTTTTATTACTCAAATAATCAATTATCATCAATAAATAAAGTTATTTAGTAGTTAAATTAGTTATTCTAAGAAACAGTTGCTTCTATTGATAATATATTATTGTTTAAAAATGTCTGCACAAACATATTTAGTATTTTAAGTTTATTAAAATTATAATAAACATATAAACTTAAAATTTTATCGATGCGAGCAGGATTCAAACGTGCGACCTCTAAAAAACCGTCCCGTCTTCGTTTGTCCGTCACCCTCGTACTATCAATAAAGATAACATATGGGTTCGATGAATTGATATAATCTTTATAGGGTTGAAAGCGATATCTATTATGGTTCGTTTTTTTCTTTAATATGGAATTCTTTATTTATCAAAATGGATAGCAAGACAATTTTTAAGAGGTCACTGGTTCGAATCTTGCCATGTTGATTTCATATATACATATCATTCCATATATTTTTTTTTTAATTTACCTTCATTACAAATATTCTACTAATTCTAATATGATTATTCTGTGAAACTATTTTGTTAAAACTGAAAGTCCGTATTATCGATTGTTGTCTGTTTTGCGATTAGATACCGATCTAAATCTTCAATTTGTTTTTAAAATATAAGGATGGACATAAACAAGTTTAAAAGTAAATCAGTTGTTGTTATTTTGTAACTCAAATGAAGGTTTAAAAGAAAACAATTATATTCATAGAATACTTCAAACAATATGTTACAGAAATGTATTATATTTCATAACACACTGAATATCGAAATATAAAGAAAGTTGGATATCATAAAAGATAAAATCTTCAAAACACGACGCCCGCAGAAATATTTACTATGAAAGCATAGTTCAGTTTTCTGTTACGAAAAATATATTTAATTTGTAAAGTAACATGTTTGTTTAGTTAGGGTTGTCTTTTGTGTTCCATTGGAAACAAACTAAGCCCTTTGTCCGCAACCCCACGGGCCCAGGGCGGTTTGCTTATCACAGCGTCCCTTGACTAATACATCAAGTTATATAGATGTTCCAAAAAACAGTACTATTATAGAACATTAGTTTATATATCATAAGTGATGATTACAAAATATTTATATTTTTTTTATATTATAAACAAATCGTAGAATTATATAATTATATTATAAAAATTACAAAAAGATCATGCTTTTTCTGATTAGATATGACTGTTTTTTAGCTATCAGAAAATAATTAGTTTTAATAATTCTGACCCTAAAAGTTGCTAAAATTTAAACATTATGGTACAAATTACATAATTTCGTTAACATGTACATAGCACGACTACAATATTAAAAAATATTTTTTCGTTGGTAAGTATATAATAATAAAGATATTATTTTTCATCGACTACTGATTTCTGGGTCACGCTCGTCTTAACATAATTCAAAATAAAAATTGCTAACGTTTAATTTTTTTCAAAAATATTTCGCAGTTTTAATGAAACGTCCTTTGAGTCTTTAAATATTAGTCTCGGAAACATCGGAATGGCCAAAATGTTTACACATCGCTCGCTTCGACTTAGTTGAAGTTTCAGTTTAAATTTCATAGCGCTTTTAAACTCGGTTAGATTCTGAATAATCTCGCGGGAGCTTTCTCATAATGAGCCTTAGCTATTTTCGCAAACGAACAAAAAGCCTGAAGTTCTATTCATATTCATATAAAAGCTAAATGCAAACTTTAATGATAAAGCTAAGGTTGAACTTTAAAAAAACGCCAAAAACTACAATTAAAATGACAGATTGTTAATAAAATTTGTCAAATTATTTAGTGACCGTCATATATATTTTATATTTTTTATATAAATATAAAAAAAGAGCGGAGAAGACATATTCTGCAATTATTTTGGGCAGATTTCAAAATAATTGCTGTTATTTTTTAAAACATTTACATACAATTTAAATACTTACAAACAAAACCTTACAACATTCACAGACTAAGAATTTTTTTGTTACAAAAAAATACGTATACAAAAAAACAAAAAAATCTTAGTCTGTATGAAGCAAGAGTAGGCCGTAGCATATCCATAACTTCTTAGACGTAGACTCTCGCTTCTACACTGAAAAATAAGAAAAATATATCTAACAAATAAATATCATAATTTAAGGTACATACAGAATGTTCTTATTAACGTAGTGTGCTTTCCTTGTCAGTAACGTTTTAAAGCTCTTAGTTAAAACTGAAAACTAATATCGATGTTAATGTTATAGAACCCAGGGACGCTACGGCTGTAAACCAATATGCAGACGCTACATCTAAAGTGTTGCGTTATCTTTAATGAACTATGCATCGTGTAATCCTTAATATCTTGCTTAAAGATAGTTTCCATATAAATAGATAGAGAAATTTGATCTTTATATTATTAAGAATAACGCTCAAATTATATGAGAACATCTTCTCATGCTACGCTAAGCTGGAAACTAAGCACATTGTATAAATATTCTACCTTAAGCATAGTCGTTGTCAGATCATTATGGCATTTTAATGGATATTATTATTAAACAATGTATTGTAAGTTCGATGTTTCAATTTTCAAAATTCCTTTTGAAAACATCATTGCGTTGACTATATACTTTGAATTGTAAATTGTTAAAAACCCATCATATGTGTCATATATACATATATATTATAAACATGAACATTAATTGTACGTTTGAATTTAGGTTATAATATGATGCCTTCATATTCTACACAGTATAAATAGCCTCGTCACACATTCCATTGATTTAAATTATTGGCTCTTATTACAACTTATATATTAGCTTTTTTTTTGTTGGTTACACAACGGAGTAATTGCCCAAGTGCAAAATTGGAAGGCGAGGCTGGCAAAAGATGCTAAGAGCAGCATTTGGAAGTGCTGCTGCTACAATTTTCCAGATGTCCACAAATTTTAATGGCACACTTACACCTTACTTTGGCGATTAGCTGTTTGAAAATAAAGGATTATCAATTGTGGTTGTGGTAAATAATTAAAGCGTATATTTTTACTTTAAATGGAAGTTTTATTTTCATGTAAAAGCGCGGACAGACAACGAGAGAGAGAGGATACAGAAGTGGGGTCATAGACAAAAAAAAAAAAAAATATTCTGGTTGCGTTCCTATTTACTAACACCCTCCCTAGGGACGCAACCCCATCATTTTTACACAATACAAATGCTTGTCAGCTGTGGTGCCCTTAGTTAGATTATCGGCAATCATTTCCTCACCCTTAACATAACTAAACTTTATATCTAAATTATTAACATGATCTTTGAGAAAATGATAGCGGATATCAATATGTCGTGACCTAGGTAAATAACAGTCATTTTTGGACAATTTAATTGCACTCTGGTTATCACTAAATATGACGAGCGGATTGCTCTGTTCTTGACCAAGCTCAGCATGCAGTTGTTGGAGCCACAGTGCCTCCTGCGCCGCCGAGGACATCGACATGTATTCGGCCTCAGCAGTGGATAAAGCCACAGTCTGCTGCTTTTGTGACCGCCAAGATATTGCACCACCCTGTAACAAAAAAATGTAACCCGTGCACGACTTCCTGTCGCGCACATCACTTGCCCAATCTGCATCACAATATCCTGTGATTTTCTCATTACCATCTTTGGTATAAATCAGCTTCAAGTCTTTGGTACCCTGCAGATACCTGAAAATTCTTTTTACTGCAGCCCAGTGTGCAGTCGTAGGATTTTTGTTAAATCTGCTCAGTGTGTTTACTGCAAACGATATATCAGGCCGGGTACCTTGAGCCACATACAGTAAGGAGCCAATGGCCTGTTGATATGGACAGTCAGTAATTTCATCTTCTTCATTTTTAGCACCAAGTTTCATGCCAGCTTCAAATGGTGTTTTCACAGATTTACAGTCTGACATTCTGAACCGAGCTAATATTTCATTTATATATTTTTCTTGATCTAGTAGTACTTTATCACCGTCTCTGGTGATATGTAGACCAACACATTGACTTGCTGGGCCAATATCTTTCATTTCAAAGTGGTTTTTCAGTTTCTCTTTGAAATTAATTTTTGTGTTTTCTTCAGCAGTGAATAAAATCAAATCATCCACCCAGATGGCTATAAAAGCATTCTTATCTTTATTATAATAGACACAAGAATCTGTTTTTGATTGTGTCATTCCTAACTCGTGCAGGACAGAATTTAATTTCAGGTTCCAGAGTCTGCTGGCCTGCTTGAGTCCGTATATAGATTTCTGTAGCATGCATACCTGAGATCCAAGTTTATACTCCTCTGGCTGTTGCATGTAAATTACTCTATCAATCTCTCCTTGCAGAAAAGCAGATACAGCATCCATCTGATCTATTTCCAATCCATACCTGGCTGCTAGGGCAAATAGATAGCGAATAGTTGTATACCTGACAACTGGTGAGTATATTTCTTCATAATCTGTTCCCCATCTTTGTGCATATCCTTTTATCACAAGCCTTGCCTTGTATCTCTGAACGTTCCCACTCTGGTCTGTTTTTGTCTTAAAAACCCATTTATTTGGGAGAGCCTTCTTACCTGGAGGGAGATCTGTCAAAGTCCATGTTTTATTTTTCATCAGGGAAGTATACTCCTCATCCATGGCCCTCTTCCATTCTGTAGCTTGTGGTGATGCAAGTGCTTGCTCAACAGTCTGTGGGTCAGTCAAATCAGTTAACAAACACAATAAGCCCATCTTATCATTTTGTGCCTCATCTTGTTTAGCCCGTGACCGTGTTGACCTCAATGTTACATTACTATTGTAATCCTGTCTTTGCGAATATGGAGGATAGTAAGTTTCATCAAGTTCTCCTGTGTCAGTGTCATACTCACTTGAGTCTCCATTATATCCTTGTGCGTCTGAGTCTCTGCTGGACATCACAGGTGAAGATGTGGATAATGACTCCTGAGTGTGTATTTTGCTTCTCTCACTGCCTGAGTTTGCTGGAATATAAGTTTCACAATCAACTGGTACACTGACATCCTCATTATAATTTTCAATAAAAGAAACATCTCTACTTTTGACAACTTTGTGTGTCTTAGGATCCACAAAACGATAACCCTTTGTGTTTTCACAATAACCCACAAATATCATTTTTACAGATTTTCTGTCCCATTTTTGGCGTTTTTCCTTAGGTACATAAACCATAGCTTCGGAGCCAAATATTTTCATGTGTGATAAATTAGGTTTCTTACTTTTCCACATTTCATATGGAGTTCTACCTTGTAGTGACTTTGTCGGGGAACGGTTTATGACATATGCAGCAGTTGCCACAGCTTCAGCCCAGTAGCTCTTCTCCAGGTTGGCATAGAACAACATGCACCGTGCTCGTTCCACCAAAGTCCTGTTCATTCTCTCGGCCATGCCGTTTTGCTGGGGAGTGTACGGAGTAGAGGTCTGATGAATTATACCATGCTTAGATAAGAACTTTTCAAAGTTATGGTTACAGTATTCCTTACCATTATCTGTGCGAAGCTTAGTTATTTTATGATTCAATTCATTCTCTACTTTCAACTTAAAATCCTTAAATGTTTCTAAAATGTTTGACTTATCTTTCAGAAAATATACATAGACCATTCGTGTGTAGTCATCAATGTAAGTAATAAAGTATTTCATACCTCCAAATGATAAATTTTCCATGGGGCCACACAAGTCTGAATGTATCAGTTCCAGCGGTCTTGTTGCTCTAGAACCCACATTTTTGAATGGCGTCCTTGCTTGCTTGCCTTCCATACAATAAGTGCATGTGACATTACATTCTTCCTGAGTCAGAGTCACACCATCAGTGCAACTGGGCAGCTTCTTCACATCATCACTAATGATTTCTTTGACAGTGGCTGAAAAAGCTGCTACAAAGCTGGAGCTCTCTCCTTTGCTGGCTGATTGTTTCTTTGGCTGTTTACAATATTTGGCAAAATGACCATTCTTATTGCAGTTATAACATCTAGGTCCCTTTGATCTCACTGGCTGCACATTATTCCCTGTTTTCTTAGTGTTTGTGTAGAAAGCAGTTGACTTTGATGTGTTAATCTCTTGTATGAGTTTAGTTTTTACAGAATCTGCACTGATTTGAATACCAGAACTCTCAAGCCCCATTATCATAGGCTTGTACTCTTCTGGTAGGCCAGCCAACATCAAAGTGCCAAGCCACTCATCGTTAACATCAAATCCAATGTTGCGCAGTTTGTGAGCAGTGTTCATTATTTTACAAACATAGTCTTCAACACTATTACTCGACTCCAGTGTAGTATTTATCAGATCCTTAAGTAGACCTACTCTTCTGGTTAATCCGTTGTCATCAAAAGCCCTTTGTAAATTCTCCCATACTTCTTTCGCAGTTTTGCATTCCTGAACATGTACGTAATTCTGCGGGTCCAACAACAATATCAGCTTTGACTTCGCCTTTACGTCTTTACTAGCATCGACAGATTTATCATCGGGGCGCTCAACACAACACCATAGATCTTCGTGCTCCAAGTACGTCTTCATGCTAAACTTCCAGGTTGCAAAATTTTCTCTTCCGACCAATTTCTCCAGATTGAACATATTATTTGGACTCATCTTACTGGGTTTCACCAAAATATGCAATTTACAGACTGTGATCGTAAATTTTCATAACCTCAAATTCAATAATGTGCCGGCAACTTTTCAGGTTAAAGTTATTTCACTTACTCGATATTTTTTAACTGTACCACTATAGAACCACGCTCTGCTACCATAAAGGATTATCAATTGTGGTTGTGGTAAATAATTAAAGCGTATATTTTTACTTTAAATGGAAGTTTTATTTTCATGTAAAAGCGCGGACAGACAACGAGAGAGAGAGGATACAGAAGTGGGGTCATAGACAAAAAAAAAAAAAAAATATTCTGGTTGCGTTCCTATTTACTAACAGAAAAATCTCAAAGCGATTGTATTTCCTCTTTATAACTCTACATTTTGTATTTTTGACAGTAAAAACCTCAGCGCAGGAACGATACGTATTAGATCAGTACTACCATCTACCGTTGATGGCTCATCAGACTATGGTATAAATATAAACATTCCGTACAGTATACATCTCGGTGACATAAGCGGCCTAGTCACTAGGTTCACCGGAAGGAAATCAAACTTCAAGAGACGGTAGCGTGATTCCACAACATTTTGGACCCTTAGCCACTTCAAACGACACTTGGGAAATACTTTCTAAGCAATAAAACAATTACAAAATAAAATAACATCCTATCAAAGATAGCCATGTTTTGTGAAAAAAAAATTACAATTTATTTAAACACCAGTATTGGTAACGAAGCAAAAACAAAAATAACTATCTCAATTCGCCAGCGGACACGGCATTTTGTTTGCATTTAATTATTCTACTTGATTGAAACTCTCAGCTAACTACGTAACAAGGTGATGTATTGTTTGGCTCCGGTGTGTAAATAAAAAGCAATTTCACGATTGATCTATTTTTTCATTTGAATCTTCTCTGTATAAATATTTTTTGAATAATCAAAAACATTTTACTCCCTTAATAATAGTTTACGAAACGTGTCTGTATGATGATGACAAAACGCATATTTTTTTTTTTAATAAATTAATTTTACATTGTTTGAAATCGCTCCAAGAACACTGTAGGTATTCAGTTAGGTGGAATTTGCTTTAAAGCGAATTAGGGAAAAAGGTTACTTCAGCTGTAAGCCGAGTTGATTATCTCGCCCTTCTCTCACGTAATCAACTATGTTAATACAATTAGAACCACGAAAGGGATCCTGAACATTAGAAGATTAGTGAACGAAAGATAAAATGTAAACAGCTCTGGTAACAACATGGTGGTAAATAGGCTGCTTTTATATTTTGTAGAGTTAATACAAAATGTACGTTTTATTCACACCTTAACTTAAAATATATAAAAAGGATACCTAAAGAAATCAAGTACGTTTCAAATAAATATAATTGTGTATACAATGGAAAGACAAATATTTGCTTAATCCTTAAGTAATCAAAACATGGGTTGGAATGAAAGATAGAGCGTGCCTAAAGAGAATTCGTTTAAATGAATTTGATGACACCAAGTTATGACGTCCCTTGTTTAAAAAGGACCTTTTATTTTGCTGACCTTATCGTGATTTGAAGCATGTTACCTAAATATATACTTTGTTCGCAAATTTAAATAACAAATATTCTATTGTCAAGAATTTTTGCTGACTACATGGTGAATAGAATAATAAATAGTATTTCGATGAAATTAAAAAAGAAATGTTTGTCTGTAAAATATGATTACTGAAGATAATTTTAAGTGAAACATTGCATATTTTTATAAAAAGAATTGAATTATTATCCCAGAATTAGAATTCTTTGTATAATACAAAAAAGGAGTTTAATAAATAATTAAAATTATTAATTATAGAATAGAAGCGGGATGAATGAGTCACAAGCCTCATTATATTTCGTGTGTGCAATCGGTGTTCGTAGAGTAACAAGACGTTGTTACGTCGTCAAAAAATCTATATTAAAATTTATCTTGGTAAATTCTAAAGGTAATCAAATTATTTTAGGTTTATTATAATTCATTTCTTTTGAATTATATTGTGTCAAATTATAATAAAGAGAAAAATACGGATCATATATTAATACAATAAGTTTTACAGATTGTATTTGCTACGTGCTATATATATATATACATATATATATATATATATATATATATATATATATATTGTTATAAAGGTAAGAAGCTCTTAGCAAATAAATACAGCATAATTGCTCAATACTTCATTTGGAAAATCAAATTGACTACTTTTAGCTGTAGTTGATAGAAAATATATATATATATTTATATATATATATATATATATATATATATATATATATATATATATTGTTATAAAGGTAAGATAGCTCTTAGCAAATAAATACAGCATAATTGCTCAATACTTCATTTGGAAAATCAAATTGACTACTTTTAGCTGTAGTTGATAGAAAATAAAAGGTGATACAAAATGAAAATTAACTGAAAAAAAATATGATAACGTGATATTAACTACAAGTTTGGGAATTCTTTTGCTTTACTAAAAACATTTAATTTTGTATCGGGTCTAATTATTATAAGAGTATAGGAGTTGGGCAATACTTTCTGAGGATTAAGTTTGATTAATTAAAATTACCTCCACAAAGAGTTCACGCATAGATACTATTAAGGTTGAAAAACAAAAAACTTCCATGAACCGAACAAAGTAAAAATTTTATGTGAGCCGTAAACCGTGTTGTTTATCTCGCCTCCGTAATACTTTTCTTTCTTAATACAATTACAACCACCAAAGCTTAAAATACATACATTTCTAAATCAACAGACGTTTCTTTTATTCATAAACAAAGTGTGACTTTACAACCACTTTCAATTTAAAATAATTCATTAAATGTTGAGTATTCATTTTTCAAATTCATAAAACAGTATAGGATTTCTTACATTTCAATTCCTGTTACAATTAGTTTTTGTATGAAATATCCTGGATTTTTCTTTTAAGGTATCCCAGTTCTAGTTATATCATTTTATTTTAAATCGTATAGCTTAATAAGACAAATTAAAATATCTGAAATACTAGAACGATTTCATTACAATTCAAAGAAGCCTCGCTATTTAAAGAGGGAATGCAACCAGCATTCTTACAACTATTCCGCACGGGTAGGATTTCTATAATTGCTCGTGAATAAAATTAAATGAAAAGTATTTTACAAAGTTCTGAGATATAAGGCATAGATTAGAAGTAATTTCATTTTACTATCATTACTATTTTAAAATATTACATTTTCATATGGCGGTTATACTGTTGTTTTATAGGTTAATGGTCGATAGGATATGTAAAGGAGAAATGCATTGTGCTATTTGACGGGAATTCAAGTTATGAAGTGCAATGAATCGTGTAATGGCCGCTGTAACATTTTATACTGCTAGATGTTCCGTATTCGTTTCACTTTTGAAATATTTAACTACGTAAATATAGTAACATGTAGTTCATTTTACTTAGATAAATATTTATTCATTGATTATTTAACACGAATAACCCTGTTCATATTTTCGTAATTGTAGATATCTTACGTTACGTTAATTAATATAATAATAAGTTATTTTACAGTTCCTAATGTTTTTTGTAAATAATTACTTGGACACATACGCCATTCATGTAGTTACAGTGTCCATGATGGTTCCATAACCCAATTAATAATTGTCGTGCAAAAGTAATCCAGAGGATATATTTAAAATGTTAAAAGGTACGATGTAATATAAATCAAATATTCTATTTTATAGCAGAAAATGATTATTATTAAATAATGAAAATGTATTACAGACTACAGTAAAATAAGCTTCCGTATTAACTCAAGCCGTTAAAAGATGAAAAATATTCTAATTTTAACTATCTTTTGCTAGCATCTATAATATAACTTAAATAATCTATTTACTAAATTACAACGCTACTTCTTTATTTCCTAAAGAAAAAGCTACAAATACCTTTTAGCTCTTTGTTTTTGATACGTTTCTTAACAAAAAAGGAGTATTTCTTTGTGGTAAGCGATCAAAAATCTAGACAAATAAATTGAGTGAATATAATATAGTTAGGCCCGGTTTAAATGCTTATAAATATATAGAGTAATAATTTTATTTATGTTTTACTAATTGTTGTTTATACTGATACACTATACTTACGTCACACTGCCTTCTGCAATGATATTTTTAATAAAATCCAAGAACGAAAATGTTTTTTTCGGTAAAAAATAATATGAATAGTAAAGAATAGAAATAGAATATGCAGGGGAGAAATTCACGCATTTTTATTGATGCCCAAAATATCAAACAATGGTACGGATTTTTTTTAAAGTATTGTTTTGTTTTCTGTACGTTATGTATGATATATCGGCTACATTAAAAGAAAAATATTAAGTACTCGTTGCCAATTAATTATATGCATGGATAATAAACACAAATATTTAACACATAAATGCTGATTCTAACTAAATACAAACAGAAAATGCATTAAACAATGTATATTTAACTAAATCAACGAACCTAAAACAATGTACCACTCATACCAGACATGTATTCATAGTTCATTGTTAACGGCTATGACGAGAGCCATCACTGAGCACACTCTGTAAGCACATAAAATTAACAATAGACATGAAATAAGGCCGATGTGTAAACTATTGAATTACACACACGATGAATTATTTTATAATTTAATGAAATAACAAGATTAAAAAATTATTTTAATTATATTATTTATTTGAAAATTACTTACAATGCTTTCTCTAGGAAACATATTCAAAAGTATACAAAAGTTGTTATTCATATTATTACGAAATATTAATAATGTTTGGATTTATAATAAAAAAGAAATTAAATCTTCCAGTACTCTTAACTTCTGATAGCCGGTTGTAAAATGAGGATGGTATCCTTTGAGATAACAGAATTGCCATTTCGTTATCTCGTCGATAATGAGTTCTGTGACGCTAATTTAATCCCACTTTGTATAACTTTGACCCCAATTTTTTTTTATTTTCTTTTTCTATTATATGTTTTGTAATTATCTTCGTGTTTTGAGAACTAATTAGATGATTGCGTAAATATAGTAGTAATATTTCAAATGCTTTATTTTATTAAATAAAAAAAAATCATCAATTTTTTTCTTACACTTTATTAACTCAAAGAGGAAATCAAATTAAAATAAGCATTTTTTGTACACAAAATTATTATATATATATATTTTTTATTTTTTACTATTCAAACCTACAGCATCTGTAGATCTTAAGCAATTCCGTATAATGACTGTAAGGGTCTAGATTTATTATTAACTTGGCAAATTAATTAGTTTAGTATTGTCTTATTGAAAGTTACTTTAGTTGTTTATTGGTAGCTTTGTCGAAATTAAAGCAATATACTAGCAGTGTCGCAATATCGTAGGTGCGTGCTTGTTTAAGATTGGCTCGTGTAAATTTGACCCACGTCCAAATGAGTTGATCCTACGGGAATCGCGACCCAACGGTCCGAGGCTTTCGACTTTCATTAAAACTCTCAGTTCGGTCCGTTTGCTGTTTTGAATTTCGATGTATTTACAAAAAAAGTTTCATTGCTGTTTGTAACACAGACATTGCTAACTTATAATGAAACAAGTCAATAAAATATGCCAATAAATTACATACAAACAGATCAATATATTTAATTCTATGGCGTCTTTATAGAAACTGAATCTAAGAGATTTAAGACGTAGGTTGTGTTGATAGCGTATTATTTTATGTTCAAGATTTCAATTATTACTTGTAACCGGCTAATCAATGTTTTTTTTATTGGAAATTTTACAAATTGGACACATTTTTTAACCATATTTTAAAACTATCTGCTAAGCACAAATCATTTTTGTCTGTTTATCAAAATTTGGCTAATATTCTTATAAATGAGCAATAAAAACGAAAATATGTTAAAATGTTAAATACCGTCCTAGCTAAACCAAATTCATACTAGTTATGCAAATTTTAGTTTAATTTGTCTTTTACTATTTCACGCCTTAACTTATCAATCATGAGATTTTGCATACATGTCAGAGTTCAAAAAAGATTATTACGTTTTACCAAAAACAAAAACATTCAGAGGGCGTCTGATATAATGGCTTATTATATATATATTTTTTAACATTAAACATACAATAAATGTAACAAAAGAAAACAACTATTACGAAACGTTATTTGTTATTACAGTAATCATGAAACAATAAACAATTAAATGTTTGTTGTATTTAATAACCGTATTATATTATGACGTAATTATAATATAAATAACGTAATTATATTATTGGAAATAATGATAATCCACCATTTTCATTATTTTCTTCAGTAAAACGCAATAATATTTTATTTTCGCATTTGATGCAATAGCATTGTCAATAATGTATAAGAAATAAGAGATATGTTCAAAATATATTTTAAGATCTTTATAAGATATTATTTTCTAATAAACTGTTAGATTTGTGATATAATAGAGGTCGAAGATAATTTATTTAATAAAATACGTTATTTGTTGCGTTTAAAAAAAGGGAAACAATTTTATTTTTTATTTGTAATAAAATAATCTTACAACCAACATAAAAATAGACATAAAACCAGTAATCAGTACAATCACTTTGAAGAGTCAATTGTGTTTCTGATTTTGCTATTTCTATGCTCAATTATTGCTTGCACTGTTGAAAAAACCCAATAAGAAATATAGATATTTGTTTGAATTAGATTAACGTATTTTAAATGTAAAAATACGTTTTTAAAATAGTCAGAAGCGCGGAAATATACCTACCTACAAATGGCGGGAATATAACCCAAATAATAAATCCTGGTGTTTAAAGCAAATTATTAAAGCAAAAGTGTCCTTTAATTAATTTAAATATTAAAAATAAGAATGATTATTAGAAATAACAAATAGTTTCGTGTTTTAAAAATCTTTTATGGCCTTAGCTTTTAATCAATAACCAATCAGTTGATAAAGTTATTGAGTGTATTCTTATTTATAAAGTAAATAAGAGTATTTGGATAGGCAAATAGTCATCAGTACTAATGACGTATTGTAGGTTATAATACCTTCCTGGCTTCTTGGTAGAATACATATCATTGATTTAACCATATATATTCACGTATTGTTAGATTGTTTCCATTACAAACGCTAAATATATAATAAATATAATTTTATTTTTGTTATTCATTAAATAAATAAAAATATTATGTCGGTTAGAAGATGCTCCGTTATAAATTTGGGTTAACCCAATACTTCTTAGAAGTTTATACAATTATAAAGAAAAAATGTTTCGCCGACGCAGCAGTCCCTAAAAATATAATTGGGTTGGTTGGTCTGGTTTTTTGAAAATAATGAGCTATGAATTAAATTTTGCTTTAATAGTTGTAATATAATAATCTCTTTTTGCTCATGAAATTGATAATTATGAATAGAGACAATAATATGATGGAATATTAATGGTATAAAATGAAATATAATGCAAATTGTGTAAAATCAGATATCTTACAGATTCATAATTTAAATAATAGTCATAATAAAAAAAAAAGTTCTTCCTCATTCGTATTTAAGTTAAATTATAAATATTTTTTTAAACTTTACAAACATAACAATCTTCTTATTAAATTGTACAGTTAAATCAAATATTTAATCAAATAGGAATTGATACTCTCACCGACTTCATTCTCATACTGACTATTTCTTTTTGTATAGCAACTAAAATGCAATAAGAGAACTACTTGTGGTTTCGAGTATTGCAGCGCCTCGGTAGCAAATATTGCGTCTACAGTTCTTAAACTCAGCATGAAATGGGTTTATTGGGTACACAGTAAATTTCAATTTCATCAAAACGAATGCATAAGATACTGCTTTAAAAAAGAACTATCAATAATAACCGTAATAATTTAGCGAAGTTATTAATATTATATAGTTCTATATAGAAATAGCTTGTCTTGTACCACTCAAACTTTCATAACTCAAGACTTACAATATTTATTGCTATCAAAATAGGCCCTCCTGAGACCTCTATTTGACGTACACAAGTGATAAAAGTGGAAAAGATTTAAAGAAATAAATATTTTATAGTATAGGTATCAATTCCTATTAGACTCCAAAAAAATAACAATCTCATAAAAAAAATATTTGTTAAAAAAACCAAATCTTGCAACGCAGTTTTTCTAACGTAAAAAGTTATAAGATCCATGTTACACCAAGTCGAATATTAATTTATTCACTCCCTACTTAAGGGACCTTCTGTCTTAAGTTATTACGTAATTAGCTAACCTAATAACATCCTGTAGTACCCATATAAATATCCGTGAAAATCTTTTATATTTTAAATAAATAAATTGACTCGGCCATATCGTATTAAATAAGATTGTTTATATTTACACATATACATAAATATATAAAAATATTTTACACATATACATTACATTAAAAACATTATAATAAAAATGTTTGCTGTATAATTGTTTAACATTCAAGTGAATATCTCAATTATAATTACTTTAAAAACTGCTCTTTAACATGCTTTTTGGAGGTGAGCTTGGGGGGAGTTTTTCAGGAAGTTGGTTCAATAGCAGTGAGGCTTGGATTGTAAAGGATTCGAAAACAAATTTTGGAGATATGCAATAATTAAAAAGGGTGGTATGAGAATTTATGGTTGTAGTAAGGTTGAAAGATGTCTGATAAAAATATTTGCATGTGGCATGAAAGTATTGAATTTTTTCTTTAAGGTAAGGGAAGTGAGATCTTTTAAAATGGAATAGAAAGGCTGGAGAATCCTAGAGCTACGTGTCTGACAGATAGTGACCCATTTGAGCTGAGAGTGATATTGAACGCGCAGACCAAATATATATGGGACATAATTGTTGACGAGGCGTTCTAGCTTATAAAGAAATTAATTTCTTAGGTTTTGGTAACAGACTAAGTAATCGATCCGATGAAAGCTTTAAATACCATAACCTTGGTTTAAAGTGGCAGCAAATGTTTCTTTGGATATAGAGACCGATGTATACCAATAACTTTTGCGAAACGACACTTTTAACTGCTTATGCCAACTCATTGTTTTATCCATGTTTAACACCAGATTCTTTACAGTCATGGAAAATGGTTTTATTTTGCCATTGTGCCTACTGCTGCCATAGATTTCTATTTTATTCTAAATATGGATGATTAGCCAAAACTGTATTTTTTAGCTTTTCCATGCACCTTACAGTTATAAGAATAAACATTTTTTTTTTCGTTGCTTCTAATCAATTTGTGATAAAATGGTGTTCATTACCTACCATTATCAGAATGTATATCTATCTATTATTGTCTTATATTAAAATGTTCCCACACAACTACTCTTTTAATTTGATATATTATTTTTATTTAGATTGATCTCTGATCATCCTTTTTCTTTAATTAAAGATATTTAAAACATTTCAATGAGAGGCTTATTAGCAATATAATATAATACTTCAGCATTAGGTCCTATGTTTTTTATTTAAATTTTATAATAGTTTTTTTTATGAAATTCATGTAAGAAATGTAATATAGGTAGTTTGAAATAACTATTAAAGTTTTGACCGTCTACGATATTACGAAATAAATTTTACTTATTGTATTTGCATTACACAAGTATATAACTAATTATATAACAGCAAAAATATGTATAAGTGCAAACTTGCCTTTATATACGATATCATCGTAACCATACTAAGACAGGGTACGTAACCTCTGCGTTTTAAATAAATTTGACCTTACCTTTGAATAAGAAAGAAATAAATACTTTAACTTTCATTATTTTGTTAAAGGTTTAGAGCTGTAATACTTGAATATAATTTCCTCTAATAACACA
Organism: Dircenna loreta; assembly: GCA_963555665.1. Taxonomy (NCBI): domain Eukaryota; kingdom Metazoa; phylum Arthropoda; class Insecta; order Lepidoptera; family Nymphalidae; genus Dircenna; species Dircenna loreta. The sequence goes on along the minus strand of OY743093.1, from coordinate 6,401,477 downwards.
CTGCGATAAAAAACGTAATTCAAGTACTTTCAAATTATTTCTATAGAACATTTATTTAAGAAAGGATAACAACGTTGAAGAAAACAATAGTCCCAGGAAATCTATGTCGGGGAAAGCTATGGACTATTCATCCATTATTATGATAATGCCGACAGTGTCACGCGACCTTCTGTCCACACCCCGATAAAATGCAAATTGGACACTCAATAAGGTCACCTGAAAAGACTGGTTTATAAAGTGTAACTTCTTTGAGCTATTAGCTATTTCAGGGTAATATTATATTAAATGCTAGAAATAAACTTAACAAAGGAAACGAATTACATTAAAGCCCAAACAATACTTGCGTATCTAGCTATCCCGTTTCAGTTGGATTAAACCGCATCAATGTTTTGGTCCACTCACATTAAACTCCTTTGAAACGCAGTGTACCTGACGACCTTTGATTACCCTAATTTTACGTTCCGTTGGATTAACTACTATAAACGCTGCAACGGAACAAGGAAAACATTTCATGAAACTTAATTAGCGTTTAAGTTGCCTTCTCTTTTATGTTTCATATTGCGGTGAGATTTAACATGTTGAAAATTTATTTTATTAATGTACTTTTCTGTTATTTGTTTTGAATTTCAGATGATATTAAGGTGTTAAGTTTCAAGTTGTATTATGTTCATTACAAATGACTATTTTTTTTTTAATAATTTAAATTCTTGGAAAAACAAATGGCTGTGCGATTTAAAAATGTCCCACAATCCTCAGACTGATTCGTAATCATAATAACTTTTATAAGCTTTTTTTTTTGTCTTAAAACTAGAAATATTATTATAACTCACGAATGGAATACTAAATATGTTTTGTGGTATGATATTTATATTTTTTTATTAATAGGTTTATCGAACCAAAACATACCTACTATTTTTTTTTTGTGTTAGTTTAAAAGCATTTGTTTTTATAGATTCCGGAATGCAAAGCATGTCCGAGGCAACAAGAACGTCATGTGTGCCAAATTGCACCACGACAGGTAGCGACGCTTCGTTTGCAATATTATGAAAATAGACTCGACGAAACTTAATCCAGTTTGTCGACGTGACTCCCCTGCGTATCGGTAAAATGAATTTCGTAAATTTTGCCTTATAATGAAAACAGTATAGGACTTAGGATAAAGGATATTTAAGAACTAGAAGTCTTAATGCTAATCCCATGCCTTTAAATAATACATTTAAATGTATATGTACTTGATTTTAATTCATAGTAGTAATAATATTTTTTATATCCCTGACGTTGGTATGCGAGCTATTTAGTATATTCATAAGAGGATGCAAGGCTTATAATATTTTTATAAAAACGTTATGACGTATGACTCCTATAAATTTGTTCACAAGGGACTGGATATTGCTGGAACCATGTAATTAGATATTGCGAAGATTTATGTAAGGACATTTTCAAAATGTTTTGTGCTTAACGTGCTTCTTACATTTTTACCTTATAAAAGATTTTCAATAGGTTATAAAATATTTCGGTCTGGAATAAAAAGAGCGCTATAGTAAGAGACTTTAATATTGGTGGTCGCCTAGTGGGAGAAATTCCACCGTAATTTAAATTTTTAATATTTATGAGGGTTTAGACTAACGCCTCTATGCGTAATTTTTTTGTGCTTTATTCTATAACGGCAGGCAATAATCGACTTTCTACGTCTTTTTGACTTCAGAAAAATCATATTTTTACTGTATACATTGAAAGAGTCAATATTCACAATAAATAGTATGTGTCATACATGGCATTGTAACGTGGGTACTGCTTTTTCATTAATTTTATGTATTGCTAATACATTATTGTATTCAAATATAAGTATATATATATATATAAATATAATTTATTTTTTCTCTTATAAAATATGAGTATATATAGGTGCCAAATTTCATACTCTTTTGTTAGCATATATTTAATAAAAAGCTGTTCAAATTTTTGACTTTACATTATAATGAAATTATATAGTTATTTTATTCAATAAATATAGTTAATGTTTTTTCAGGCTGAACACAAAGGTTTACTAATTATAAAATTAATTACTTTATTTTATATCATTAATTTATTTAACGTTAATTCCACATGCTGCATGAACATTGTAATTATTTTATTATTTTTAATCATACATGGTGAGAGAAATCTTATAAGTCAATTAAGACGTATATATATTATCAACATTAGCTTAAAAACTGCCTTGAAAACCAGAATAAATATAACTTTTACTTATTTGTGATACCAGTGAGATTTTATAAAATATATCATTTTAAAAATGCTACTGTTGTATTGTTGTTTTCTTAGTGATTTACTTATCGACTTTTTTACTTCATGCATAAACTTTAATAAATATGATTAAAATTTATTTGTAAAAATAGGGGCTTAAATTAAATTACAATTCCAACGTCAATAAGTTAACATCATATTCTCATAATTTATCAAGTCCTAATTCTGCGCACTGTAATGCATCACAGTGGACTTATGCAAAATCCCTTGATTTACATACATGTTACATCCGTTGATTTAATATAACATTGACTAGTTATGTAAGCTCTGATTTATTATTCAAATATTTTATGCATCGATATTTATATATATTAATATTATTTAAGTGATCTGGTTTTTGTTAAACAAAACCGATTTTAATAAGTGTGTTTATTTCTATATGTGGCATTATAGGCCCAAACTAATAATCAGAGAGAGTGAGCTTTTTTACTCGAAATCATAATTTGTCGAGTTTTGATGGAAATTAAACTCAATTAAGCTCTCATTGGGATTGGTAACTCGATCTACACTATAATACAGTCCGTAGTTTTTTGATTTTAAAAAAATATGTTTATTGTGTTTATATTTATAGTGTTAAGGGGAGCGGAGTTTACTTATCCCGCGGGAACAATTAAATTTCACGGGACAAATTAAATTCTAAATATGAATTTATTAAATGTTAATATTATCACTTATGAATAAAATTTAAAGAAATGTGACTGGCCATATCTTTTTTTTGTTTGATTTTATGCTTAAAGTAAAATAAAATAACAAACTTGAAGCCAATAAAACATGAACGACGTTCAAACCACTTACGGACGGCAAGATACGCGTTCACGTTTTTATTTTGCGGGCGAAGTATAGCAATCGAGTAAACAGAAAATTGTCACCGATTGTTTCTCTCGTCATTCGTGATTCAGTCGCGTTATAATAAAATATACCAAGCTAAAAAGAAGTATTTACTAATTCGTTTAAAAAATTATCATTTATGTTTTACTGATGTAGCACAGAGTTAACCTTGGATGTATTTTTTAAATTAACAATTGTTTTATATTGACCCATGTAATTAGGCTTTATATTATGTTACTTAAACTTAATTCTCTAGGTATCTTAAGTAGGTATATGCTTTCATATGTTATTCACTCTATTCACTCTCTTCATTATTATTATATAGTAGCCAAAAGTGTTGTAGTTGTAGTGTTTTTATACATTCGTCCGACCTTTTATTCGTTGGAAGGCAATTTTGAATCGGCAGACATTTTGCATTTTAAATGACACTACCATTTCTGTAAATTATACCATTTTTGTTTTTTTATCTTAAAATAATAACATTTCTTTACTTCAGAATTAATAATAAATTTGCAGTCAGGTTTATTTATATTCAACAATAAAGTTATTTAATAAAACGCTGTGAGATTTCTTAAGAAACATCGGTGTATTAACTTTTCTATAAACCTAGAGGTTTGTTTGGACTTAAAGATATGTAGGTTTTAAACATTTTATAAATTAATTGTAGATGTAATGTAATTACATGTAGATATAAAGTATCACTCTATACCATATATATACATAAGCTTATATGCATTGTTCAATAGTTGGTGTGTGGGTGGGTGTGTGTAGTGTGGAATAGTTGGTGTTAAATTCAGGAGCCAGGATAGGGAACATTTTGGGCCTATTTATACCTCTTTATACCGCCAATGTATTGTATATCAAAAATGTTAATCAATTAACATGAATCCCCTTTAGATTTTTGATGTGTGTATTAAGTTTTTTACTAATTCAAATATTATACACATCCATATATTTAATTGCTTAGAGTACCTAGTGAAATAAATACGCAAGCTTTAAAACTGAAAATTAATCAATTTTATGGACCGTAAATTTCTGTCATCAGGAAATAGCCTGCAATCATGCGATTCGATAAAACTGATCTGTGACACCATGAAAAATATGGTGTTGAGAATGCTATTTTACTAATTGAAGTCCTATTATATAAAAATAGGCGGATTTGCTGAATATTTTAATTTATTGATCTGCTATAGAAAACTATAAGAAAAATATATTATTGCATTAATCAGTAGGTAATAACTTACTAACTAAATACAATATTATAAGTTATTTATCCTCAAACGAATTTCTAATAATTTCGTATCCGTCTATAATGGACGTTACAATATATGTATATATAGGTTTTAATAAACTGCTTCCTATTAGATAATTAATGTGTTAGTATGAAAAAATATTCATTCAAATATTGCTTACAAACGAGACTTCCAACTAAAACTTTTGCTATAAAGGGCAAAACTTCAATGGTCATTATTTTAAGCCGCACGTCATACTCTCTGTACAAAGTGGGTCTTTTTACTGCAATAAACTTCCGACAAGTCATTTGTGACCCGGAAAATGTTCCTCAAATTAATTGTAAGCTTTACTGCAACGTTTGTTTATGATATATAATTTCTACATAACCTTATATAGCATAATAAATATTATTGTGTAATATTTTGAACGAAATGGAATTCGTTCTATACTGTTAAAAATAACTTTAATTTATTGTAAACGTACAATATTGTTTATTTTTGTAAATGCTGAAGTGGTTACTAAACCTAAATGCGGAACAGAAAGCTAAGCTCTTGTCTAAATATCGTTTCGACCCTAATACACTTTGTGTGGTCAAAAAATGTCCTCAATCTAGCATTAGTTAATCCAAAATAAGCTTATCACTAATATTTATTTGATGTTCTAGTTGGAAGTGCCGAAATAATTAAGGTTGAATTAAACAAAAAAAAAAATTATAATTTTCCAATAAAATCGAATATATGACAATTATACTGTGACAATTTGAATTTTCATACAATATTTAAATAGTTCCTATGAGGTTTCAAATAATTGATGACCGCAAGTGCCTCAAGTCAAATCGCACAAACGGGATTAGGTCAACGTGAGGTCATCAGTTTACGACGGCTGAGGAAGTGTCGGTCATTTGAAAGACACAATTCTCGTGTCCGTAGATTGAATGCAAAATGGGATGAGATCGTTTTGTTTTACTGTGTAGTTCTAGAGATTGTTTTGTTGAATCGTCAATTGTTTTTATTTATGAAAAATTTTTCGCTATATATATATATATATATAATATAATTTTCGCTAATACACAAGAAAAATGTTACTAAAAAGTACATATTGTTCGGACAAAATTATATATATTTAAGTATGATATTTTAAATCCACCTGCAGGAAATTACATTGTATTTAAAAATATAATTTTAATTACCGTATGTCATTTTTTTATAATAAAAGACGTCGGTGTAGCTACAAAACCTAATTTGTGTACAACCATTGTTCCTACGCCATACTTAACATTCCTAAGAAATTTAAAAAAAAAATTGGTGTCCATTCCTGAAACTTTTTAAATTTAATTAAATGTTTGATCGATGACTTTATTCTATGAGAGCTTTCAAATATTTGGATTAGTACTACATTCTTTTGATAGTTCTTATTTGAAACCGCTATTATATAACTGTATCCTTGTTTTCGTTCAAAATATTACCCAATTAAAACTTTCAGTATATAATTCACAAATATGTTTATCATAATTAATGAATATATTAATATTGTAATTCATTTGGCGAGTTATTTATAATAATTATTATTTTTCTATGATTAAATTAATGTACTATTTTTTTCTTAGCCTTCCATGTAAGGCTTAAAGACAAGTCTATTGACGTTTCTGAAATAAGCTGTAGATATATTATTTATTTTAACGGGCTAACAAGACTTCAAGTATTGAAGACTCAGTTGATTCTAAAACCTTTCGTAAAAATGTTAACAAAATTGGCAAAGTAGATATTATCTACATTATAAAAAAAAACTATATATCATTTCTTTATAATCCTACAAAGGTGAAAGTGGATAAAAAATATAATTTTTTCCTTGTTCAGAAATATTCATTGTATGTTCGCGTCGCATGATGTTCAGCTTTGCAAGCACTATTGTGTTTCGTTTGCTTTATTATTCAAATGAATATCACAAAAAACGTACCTTTATTTAATAAATAACGTTATATTACTACGCACAAAATAATAGATTTCCCGTTACATTTACTGTATCATTACGTTACTGTATTACGTTACAATTATTACATTACTACGTTACTGTATTACGTTACTATCTGTTCCGTCGTTCTATTATTATTTTTCTTTTATATTTTTGTATAAATATTACCATCATGGCTTACTTTAATCTATGTATGCCTTATTAAATCATTTTGTATTTCAAATTATTAATAATGTTCTTAAGAAAAAAAAATCAAGCAAACAAGCGCCGGAATATCGAATTTAACCGTTTAAAAACGCTACACCGACGAATTTGGATTAAGCAAAGCGTTATCAGAACCAGTAAATCTCTCCTTTAATATAAATGAATACATTTTCGAGCTTATCGTTCTAACGTTTTATATCCAGTTAACGTACTAGAAATGATTTCGTCCTAATGTTTGAAAAATGTGTTTGTTCTGCTTTAAGTTCAATGATTTTTCACGCAATATTCAATGCTTGGATGTTAAAGCTGATTTATAAGTGGCTTATTTTTTTTAAAAATTATATGTAGGAACATCGTTTTATGTTATTGTTTTATTTTACATCATAAAATCAATTATAAATTGATGCAATTACCTCATTGTAACCACAATATAATAAGCTTGACATTACATATTAATTCATATATCTGGTCTTAGGTTGGACCTAAGACGTTGTAACTGAATTGGTTTTAGATAGATATCTTATATTTATCGTCATGTTGTCCTGAAAATATTTTAAAAAGAAAAAATATTGTCAATTATATTTTTTTTATTTAAAAACATGCATTTGAATATGTTTCATAGATTGTATTATATATCTCGTTCATACAGAAACGATTTTTATTGAAAACAAATTTTTATTACTAACATTTTTGTCAATAAAACTTAAGTCCATGCCAAATCCAGTCTTACTAACGGTATTGTGTTCCAGAATTTATTTAAATATTTACCGGCTATTTCAAGTTCTTAATGTAAAAATAATATCTTTCTATAACCTACTAAAAGATCTTGGCCTCTCTAGAACTATCATGAGTTCATTTCTAGAACGCACTTCAAAGGCGGCATTGGTAGGTTCATTCCAAATTTGGTTAGGTAGGGAGAGGAGCGCAACCAGTTGATGGTGAGCGTGAATGCGCAGTTTAAAGGGGCCCCTTAAACCTACACTTGGGTCACAAGTCCCAGGAGCTGTTTGCACTCCTCTCCCTGCAACGCGATGCATCAATTTTATCTGGATATTATAAATAACCTTATTTTTAACTGAGATAATAATAACTTTTTATGCGTTCTCCCTTACTTTTCATTACCTTAATTTTAAGCAAAATATATTAGTTATTATTGCCATTAATAATAGTTACGATCGTAGGAAAATTTTATTTACTATTTTATCCTGCGTCAATGATAATTTATGGAAAATGTATGCTTAAAATTATGGTAACAGAATTTTTAGCGGATAGTTAAGATAGGGTGTTTATAACTTTTCAATACAATATAATTTCTAGTGGCTTCTTTATTGGTTGATATGATACTGTTCGCTGTGATACTCGATCCATACTTAGCTTTGAAATTATTTTGAACTAAAAATGTTTTCCTCTTAGAACTGATATTTTTTTAAAAATTGACCACTTGCTAAAATGATATTGTTACTTATTTTGTTTCTTAATAATATTTACTGTGTATGCTAAGCCCTTAGTATTGTAATACCAATGGTTCAATTGAATTTGGTGAGGTGTAAGTTCGATTGGTGGTCATACGGATGCAGAGAAAAAGCATGCTGAGAAAAAGAGCATATTTTTTAACGGAATTCTTACATGGGGTTTATATGGGGTTTATAATTTATGGCAACTTGAATATTGTAAGTTAATCTCTCGAAAACTACTCTCTAAACATTATTTTACTCTTGAACTTCTACATTTATTTTATAACTTTCTTCAATAGCCTACTAAGTGCTTAATGTGGCAGTTGTCTAAGAATGCTTCCTCGTGAATACTACTAGGTCATTAGCGCATTTAAATGCTAATTACTCCTGTGGACCTTTTATGTTTTCGTAGGTGTAAATATAGACGAATAATGTTTTTGTCTTGTACATTAATTTATTTCAATAAATTACCAAATAAACTAGGGTATAATGGACTAATTAGTAGCAAATATTTAAATACGTTTTGGAGAATTAAACCCGTCTAAATCCATCTTTGTTGGGGGTTTAAGTAAAAGGTAGATAACAAATCTTCATAAATCTATCTAGCTTTACCAACGAAACTTGATGTATAATTGTGAGTTGAATTCTTCTGATTTTTTGAAGCAGCCATGAGTAATGGGTTCTTTAGTTAGATTCGTAATATTTACCGATATAGCTGTCATTTTGGAAAAGTGGCTGCATCTTCAGTAAAATATTTTAGTATGCGCATTCGAGAGTCTTATAAATCTCACACAGGGTTCATATTTTTTACTGGTATAGTTTTTGTTATATCAATATTAAATTTTGATTAAATTGGAAATGCATGTCATGAAATCGGCAACAGGGATCAGATACAAGGGCTATTTGAATACTTCCCGTGAAAAATTTACTAGGAGACACACTAAGATGAACTGTTTCTACGCATTGCCAAAGAATCTAGCTTTTCACAGAGCACAGATACCTCGAGATCGGCTCTTCACTACGGCGTTCAAGCGGTAGAAACTGATACTGTGATGATCTCACTCCACGTCTCTTTCTTTTTATATTTAATTATGGTATAACATAAATAGTTTCACTCTATCACCGCTAGCCATCAGACAAGTACAGTCTTTGACCACTTTAAAGAGGTTAATAAAATGATAACTTAATTAGCCTTTCTCTTATTTCAGTATAGGTTTATGTTAGATCCTATTTTGTACTAAATACTTGGGTTTTCCTTGAGATAGTATTTATGTTTCAATTCCTTTTCTTTACCGTTATACTGAATGCTAGTCATTCCTTTGAAGAGTTTTGTTATTAAAATATTTCTTGGATTTTGGCTGAGATAATGGGAAGCACTATCTTGCACAATATATTAAATAGTAGAAGTATGCCTTTTGCGTTACTTTAAATTTAATACCAATATATAAAGATTTTGATTATGTTTGCACAAAATTGACACTAGCGCTACAAATACATTTCAATACACTTCTAACATACACACGGTGAAAGTATTACTGCGGCCGATACGCTTTGAACTATTCCATGATATATGGATAAATACGACACAGAACAACGTATCAACAAATGATATTGGACGAATTCAATGTCTGTCAGAATATCAAACAGATATCTGTGCATATTTGAAAGTATGAAATGTATTACTGAGACTTTATTAATTATAACAATATTATGTTCTGCATTAAAGTATCTTATCTTAAAAGATATATAATTTACATTTTAATAGACAAATCAATTAATATGATCATTAAAATTATCATATCATTGTTAAATAAAAAAAAAGATGGTAAAATAATTGTGTCTTATCCTTTGTGATCAATTACCTGCGAGATCAATTAAAGAGAGCACTGATGATATAAATCCGTGATTAATTTATTATAGAGAAACAAAGACTTATTTCAAAATATTAAAAATCGTTGAAAATTAACCATGAGTTATTTAAATAATGCTTTAACAATTCAAAAGATACAACAATGTCAGCAAAATTACAGTTAATTAAATATACACTTAAACTTGCAGATTCATCTCTTGATATATCACCAGACTTTATTACTTCGTAATAGGAAAAAACTAGGTAAAGGTTAAGGAATTTGAATATGTCAAGTTTTTATAAAGTATTTATCTTTTAAAATGCTCCCCAAATCTAATGAAAATATATATATATATATATATTCTTCGACACTTAAATATAAAAGTAGGTTCTGTATTGGAATTTAATAATCTTTCTGCTCTTACTGAGATCCGAGCCAATTTAGTTAAAATCTATTTTACGTTTAGTTTACGAATATTTGCTTCCGCCGATATTCAACTACAAGTGGAGCTTTTATTAAAGTTTTGTTAGTCTATAAAGAAATGAAAGTTAAAGAGGTATAAATATATGAGATTACTTTGTTTAACACTTTAATATTTCCATTTTACTTGCAAACTGTTTCATGCAAATTATCTTTTAGGTATACATAATTACAAAATTTAATATTTCCTACAGTACTCAGAATGAAAAAAAAATTAAGAAGATAAAACCTTGCATACGGATCTGAATTCGTTTAAAAATAAAGCAAGTGCAATTTTAAAACAAGTGAAGGACCCTACATTGTGATCTCGTATCATCATACATTATGCGACAAAGCAAGATAAAATGTCATTATTCTGCTTACGCTTCGTCCATTATTTGATTCAGTTCAGACATTCTGACCATTTTAAGTTAAGTAAATAAGTGATGCTTTTGTATACCTGGGAAAGAAAAACCATTACTCTATACATTTTTCTCAAATTAAAATATAAATGTTTCATTAAAGTTTATATTTAGTACCTACCAACTCAAATATAAATATATGTAGTCATACAGTGCTTTAACTAATTCTCCAACATCGTGATCGTTATTATGTCTGTATTATTTATCTTTATAAATAAGACTTTATAATAACAGTAATGCAACGACATGGTAAGACAATAAATATCTTAACATTCGCTGTGTTCAATAATTGATGGTACCAAAGACTTGTTAATGTACCAACAGTCAAAAAAAAATTGTAATATTTATTAAATCATAGCATATATTCTGTGCTGTAATGTTTAACAACCAAAATCTATTTTTATTAAATTTAACAATTTATTTTTATCCTTTTGTTTTGTATTGCTATATTTGTCAAGGAATAATTTATAAAGACATAAAATACGAGTAAATCTACATATTTTATGAAAACATAAAAAATAAAGGTAATGGAGCCACGTTGTAAATAAAGCTCTTGACTCTTTCCATAATTACAAAATCGGTCTTTAAGCTTACGTTACAAATAGGCTGAGTTACAGATATATAATAGTATTTTTAATATTCAAATAATATGTACGTAATAACTTATGTTTGAAACAATGTTTCAAAATATGACTTGTCCATCATCGTGCTTATTCTAATTGCCTGTCTTCACAAACAAGTTTCAGTGATTTGTCTACTGTTTCCTGTATATTAACGATGTAGACAATTTCCTGTTCCCGCTGCGCATGAATATATTTGAATAATATTCCGCGGAGGCGTAAATGATTGAAGTTCTTTTTTTTTTAATATATATATTTGAATGTTATCGTTACAAATCCATATGTTCTATATGTACTTATAACTAGGTAGGTTAAAGAATAGTCGCTTTAATTTTTAACAAAAACTATATTTTAAAATTGGAATTTAAAAACTATTTTTATTACTTTAAAAAATTTACACCACATACTAATAGGCAAATATAATAATACTATTTATAGTATTGCAAAAAAAAATAAGTACCTCACCATTTATTTTATCTAAAATAATAAGAAACGTTGCTTTACTCTCAGCACTGTCATTCCAGTGCAGACGACTACGCAGGACAATTGCGCGCTCCTTTTGTTATCGTTACGTGAATAACGCAAGTAATGGGCCGCATTTACACCGTACGTGCAGGGTCATTCATTAAACCTGCTAATTAAACCAGTCGTCAAGATTCCGAGTATTTCACCTTTTGAAAGTTTTCTTTTTGAAAATTTTCTTTCTTTGATGAAAATAACGGGTGAAGCGTTTTCCTTTATTAATCTTTGTGAATGTTAGTATTTTCCATAATTAGTCACGTTAAAGAGCTCATCATATATTTATGACTGAGATAAGACGACTTAGGTTTCATATATAAATAAAGAGTTGTATCAGATGAAAATATTATGTAAATTTCCTAATGTAACCTACATTTAACTTATATTTATTTATTTACTTATATAACATATAACTTTAATTATTTAGCCAATTAATCAAATTCAATAATGTAGGAAAAAATAAGAAATATATTTAAATGTATTTTTTTAGCTCATGTAAATATGCGTTTTAATAATTACATTTTGTTGAAATAGAAATATTAATATGCTTATTTAGAACACTATGCTTATTATTTATACATATATATATAACCTCTTCACTATGTTTTAATAAAGCATAGTAGTAATATTTTTATTTTTTGTAACCAGTACCTGTTATCTAGTTTGATGTCTATTTCAAATGAAATATACATCAAACTAGATAAGTCCGTACATTTTAATTACAATCCAAGTTACATGACTCTCGAATACATAAAAGCAGTACCTTTCATTACGCCGTCAAAAAACCTGAATGGGAGCTCACTGACTCCATGTTCGTTGAAATATTTGTATAAATGTATTTTGGACGGATTTAGTAAAAAAATATTTTTAATTCTAGATTTTAACTTGATATTTTGGTGATTTTGGATTAATCTTGTTTGAAGCAAAACGATTTGATGGACGCCTTGTCATAATAGTCAAGTTTTTTTTTATTCACTTTCAACGGCCTCAATTTTCACATAAATTTATCTTCAATTCTTTCATAGCTGTAATACATATACGTAATGTTACGTGTATGTATTACAGGCATAGTACGTATGTGTATTAGACTTTTATGTATTTCAACAGTAGATTTATCCATAGCGGTAGATAAGAGTAGTTTTTCATTGTTATCCAATAATTATAATATAATATTAGACTAGGAATGTATATATTTAAATTGGACACAATTATCATTTTTATTTTGCATCTTATCGAGCACATACATAAATCACAGATATAAGACATCTTCGATTCAATGTTTTGAAATCCATAAACTTTTAAATTAATGTCTTTAAAAAATATTCAATTTCTTAGTTTAAAAATGCATCGAACAGCAGATAAAAGCTATGTTCTCATATAAATCACGTTATATAATCAAATATAAAGTTATAAATCTAAATCAGGATAAATTCCAATGATAATTTGCTTTTACTCTAACCTAAAACGTGGACTAATTCATAAAAATACCGCATAAATCATTAAAATTATACACTGAACAAATATTGCTTATGTAAAAGTTATATTTTACACTCGGGACAGATAACAAATATACTGTAATGACCAATGCATTCAAACAATTGCATGTACGTTTGAATATTAAAAAAAACTTTTTTATTTTTAATCTTTACGTATTTAATAAACTATAAACAACATTTACTGCGTGCACGTCTGCTGAATGACTCTGGTAACGTAGAGAAAAGTTACTCTTCCTATAATTTCATCGTAGCTTTAGATGACGACAAGTATTTAGTTGCATTTATTTGTTTGGGCATTCATGAAGATATTATTTAATCAAATTGTCTGTTTTCATTCTTAAGCTTGGCTTTGCTGTGTTTTTTTTTGTTTTCAAAGTATTTACTGCAATAAAACTTCAAGATTATTTAAAAACTTCAGTTTTATATATTTATAGCATGTGTGTTTTGATTCCTTGTAATTCTATCTAATTTATTATATTGTACATAAGTGGTGCGATTTATGCACTCATTTCTTAAGATTCATTAATCAGGCAACAAAAAAAATGCGGGGAACAAATTAAGGGAATAAAAAAAACTGTAAATAGGAATGTCAATTATGATTACTCAGCTTTTATATTTTGACAAGCATAAATACATACAAAGCAATAAAATCAACAACATACATAATCAAATTATAAATAAACATTATACAATATGTATGTGTGTGTACGATCAAATTAGTTAAGTATATTTATGCAACGCGGATATAAAGTGTATAACTATTTTTATCAATTAATTTCAGAATAGGTTTAGTACTTTAATGTGACGCAGAGATTAAAGACATTTATTAGATACTATCACTCAAGCGGACTAGACAGGGAGGCTTTCAACGACCTCTTATCTAAATAAGATTTAAAGATCCCTTGACGTTTAAATTACTCGACATTTTTACAAAAAAATAAAATAGTATACTTTTTTCATCAAAATTATAATTACTTAAACATCAAAACTATAAATACATATGTTTTATTGAGTATACAATAATTAGTGGTTTAAGTTCGTAGCGAGCGTCAAGTTCCTCGCCGAGTGACGGCAATATCCGCTTTAACACTGGCCGTTAACGTCACCTGCGTTCGCTTAAAATAACGAATATACTTGCATGAAAATCCAATTTTCATGTAACGGTCTGCTCCATAAAAACTGCACCCACACCTGGGACATCTAAATGTGGTTATATAAAGCGTACACTAATCTTTATAAAGAATATTAAATATTTTTAAACGGTTGTGCTTCAGCTATACAAAATGGGAATATAGTATATGAACAACACGGGAATATTTATCTGGGAAAAAAAAAAAGTATACAATCGTCTTCCACAGGAGTGTAGATTTATTTTGTTTTGTTTTTGGTTTACTAATCAGAACTGTACTAACTCTTTTGTGGTGAAATATACAAATGAATAATTTCATAGTGATATTACATATTATCAGATTTATATGTAACTATATTATGAGACGAAGCTTCTTAGCATTCCATGGATTCACCGTCCGGGTGCCGGACCCATCGCGTTGCAGGGAGAGGAGTGCAAAAAGCTCCTGGGACTTGCGACCCAAGTGTAGGTTTAAGGGGCCCCTTTAAAATGTGCATTCACGCTCAGCATCAACTGGTTGCCCTCCTCTCCCTATCTAACCAAATTAGGAATGAACCTACCAATGCCGCCTTTGAAGTACGTTCTAGAAATGTACTGATGATAGTTCTAGAGAGGCCAAGATCTTTAAGTATGTTATAGACAGATTTCGCTGTTATACCTCTCGCTCCCACTTCTACATCGTACAAATTAACTATATAATTATATAATTATATAATATAACTATATAATTATATTATATTAACGACAAGTGTAACGATATTTTATATAAGAGCTGATAAACAGCCTTGAGCCTGTAGCCGAATGGCAAATCGTTTTTATGTTAACCACAAACTATGGTCAAATATATATTTATATATATATATATACCTGATGTATGTTTCGTTCTTCTAATTGTTGTTAATGGTTTTGACAGTCATATATATTTCTTTTAGCGTTTTTTTCTTTATAGGATGTATAGTTTATTAATAATTTACAAAAATATGGAAATGAATAAGGAAACAAAAGTTTCTCGTGTCTTGGAATTGAAAAAGCAATATCCTCATCTCTGAATTCGAATTTATCGAACCGTTATCAAGTTCTCTTAATATTGTCTTGAATACGATAGAATAAAATACTTTTGCGTTTCTGGTTTGCATTTAAAGAAATACGCTAAGTTTAATTAACAGACATAAAGTCGTTTAAAAAAGATATATTAAGTTTTGACTATACTTGATAAATAATAGACATTATGTTGAGGAAATAAAAAGTTTCAATTTCATAATACTCACAAACAAATATTATATGAATGCTTACCGTCATGAAACCTCAAATATGTACAATAAATAAACAGGAAAATTGATCATGTTGTTAAAATAGGAAGAAAAATAATGTATTATTTCCTAAAATCACAATGTAGCGACAGTGGCTTTCTATAATATCGTTATTTGTTACAAACTGTATTATGTACCGTTATGTATAGAACCGGACGAATCCGAATGTCATCTATAGGTAACTACCCATTGCTTACAAACCTCAGCCAGTCTTAAATTGCAATCAGACAAACATATACAAATTTAACAATTGATGAAGTTATTCAAGGTTCTATTATTTTGTTTGTGGACCCCTGAATTATAATATCCAAGTTCTGATTATATTTACTTCCACTCCAAGTTTTATTTGGAAAAGTTGTTTTATATAAAGAAAATATACTTCTTATATTCTTAGAAAGCCACTCATTATATGGTCGTCGCATAATAAATATTGTCATGAGCCCTCTTGACAATATAATAAAAGGGCGCATTGCAGAAATCTTTACAAAATATTTAAAATGCAGGCGTTTCATAAAATATTTTTTAAAAATTGTAATTGAAAAGAGTGAACAGGTAAGTAGGTGCTTAAGGGTAATGGTAGTCAAAAGGAAAATTTTAAAAATGTTAAAAAAGGAAGAAGTACGAAATGCAATTTTTTTTATTAACTTGGCATACGGACGCTGCGCAACGAGGCGGCTTACTTGAACACAGTATGTGTGTTCAACTGGAGAGCTCTCGTGACGGAAAAATAAACTGAGCAAATATAAACAGCAACTAGAGAAAATATTAATGTGCAGTTTCAATTACGTTTGATAAAGTTTGCCTCGCGGCTGGACCAAATACTTTATAACTTGTTTCTGCAACGAATGCTTTTACCCACCGGTCACACTAATGGCAATATAATTAAAACCGTAACATTTGTTATTTTCATATAATATCTTAATAATAATAGCTTTATGTACAATAAACGAGTGTCATACATTTGGTTTTCACTCTGCTTCTTACGTGTGCAGCTCTGTACATTGGAGATATAGCCTTCAGCAACTTCACTCTGACCTTTATTTTCTAGTATATTACTATATATATGTATATACTAGAAAATGATTGATATAAATGATAATATTTTTTAAAATAAATGTCACTTATGTAGAAACAAATAAAAATGTACCGGACATATTTTGAGAACCTTATCTAACTAGATAAGGTTCTCAAAACTTTTCATTCAATATATGAGAATTACGTCCTTTAAGCGACCCGTCATTTCCTTAGCCATCGTAAACTGATGACCCAATCCAGTTTATTTGATTTGATTTCCGACCTTTTGCTTGCGTTAACAATTTGCCAGAGCTTTGTGAATATCCAATTACAGAGCTGCGTAACGTAAAAAAAAAAGATATTTATCTTACCCCGCAATCTGTATATCCTCTATTATAGACTAAATTAAGAAAATATACCTAAGGTTAACTTTGACTTATTTATGGACATCAGTCATTTAGAAATTCACGAAAGTTTATATATAAAAGTATTTACTAAGAGCTGTGTCTCCGGAAGGTTCATGATCATGATTTCCGTAGGATCACTCTTTTCTAAATATGTAGAGTTTAAAATCCTAAAGTTACCCTTACCCTTACTCTTACTTATGTAAAAAAATAAAAACACACATAGTAAAGTAACTAATAAGAGATTTTAAGATACATTTATTTTCCAAGTTAAATTTAATTTCCTGATATTTATTATTGATCTTTAAATTTGTTTCTGTTTAGATTTCCAAAATACCGTCTATTATATGAGTAAATTAAAATATAATTTTTAAAAGAAACTAATCAAGTATATATATACTCTTACTTTGTTCTCGAGATTAGCATTAAGTTTACTTGATGAAGACGTTACGTGCTACCTATTTACACTCCGTCTAAGATATCTTCTTTATTTATTTTCTATTGTCATGACATTACCGATACGTGTGACCATACATGTTGAGTGCTACGCTATTCACTGCAGGTCATGTTGCGCTCTACATTTAATTGTTCTGTTACAAGAATAGTTATCATGGCTAAATGTACTTCTGTCTTATCCGTTGACGACCCAAAAATCAAAATAAAACACCGAGATCGAGGAGGTTGTCGTCCTCATCGTCAAGCTCAAACTCCACTCCGATACCATCCAAAAGTGCTAGTTCACCGTACTACTCTCATCTCCCCCCTCAGTACCTGCCATTACTTAGGGAGGAAATTTTGTTTTAAATTATGAATGGACTATACATAATTTAAAACATAATTGCCTAGTCAGTACCGGCGTTAGGGTAGGGCGCGGTTGGGCGACCGCCCAGGGGCGCCGGATCAAAAGGGGCGCCGCAGGCCGCAGGCCGCGGCGCCCATTTTCGTCCGGCGCCTCTATCTGATTCTTTATAATTTTCCACAGGCACCCCCTTATTGTTCCCTCGCTCATTGAGCAAGGCCCACTAGGTCAAAAAAAGACAAGAACCGTGAGGGATTTTTTTTGTTTTCAAGTTGCCTCACTGTCAGCATGAATTGAAAGGAAACTCAACATGAAAAATATTATGGTAAAACAGAACAGCATATTATTTTATAGCATAACAATAATTCGAGTTTTTCCGTATTTAACTACACCTATCGATAATTTCCCATATTAAAGCAGAGGTTTACTTTTAGAGTTATTTTTTTTTAATACATGGTAACAGTCATTTAACTTAACGACAAAAAAATATTATATAGTTTCTTGTCTTTTTTCGCCGACCCAGCCTACTTACTTGTAATTTTCCCAAAATTTAGGTAAAAATTGTAAGTTGGCAGCACTAGAACGTTGTGTTCAATCGGTTTAATTTCTCGGGAATTCCCGACTTCCCAAACATACAGAAACAATGTGTTTTTCTATGGTCGGGGATTCCCCGGGATCTATCTGTTTTTAATTTTTGACGAAACAGAACACAATCATCTTCTTGCTTGACATAAGTGGACGCTCTTAAAATAATTATTCGATTGTTATAAAACAAACAAACACAGTAATCAAACGTTTAACGCTACGTTACGATGCTCTTGTTCCAACTACAGAGTGATATTAGTTTTGCCTATTTAAAAAGTAGACAAATAAATAGTGTATAAGTAGGTGTTTAATTTTTGACGGATCACATCAATAAGTAAGTACAAATTTATTTTAACTATCTATACTACACACGCCCTAATACTTAAAGTATATAAGATGTTAAAATAACAGGTTAATTATTGAAATTGGCTCCAGGCTCTCTATCTTTGTAACACCCTAACAGGGTGTCACATAATTGTTTTATATAACTTTGTGTAATTGTTGTAACTTTGAGACGTGCAATGTAAATAAATAAATACTATGTTTTTCGGTCTCTGCTATCTATTAATATTTATAAAATTTGTTTATATGTTTATACGTTTGGGCAGCATAATCTCTGGAACGTCAATAGCGTTGTAACGAAGTTTTATTGCAATCAATTTATTTTTATAAATGTTTCGATGGATACAGATTTAATTTGTTGCAGATTTTATTTATCACAACTAGAAGGTACAAAATGTCTGAACAGGGTGATTTTATCAAAAGAAAACCATCTGGGTCAGAATATAGGAAACGGAAAGCGGAAAAAGAAAAGGAATTTCAAAAAACAAAGAAGTTTATGAATATAGATAAATATATCAGAACAAAAAATCAAGAGTTGAATGTGGCATCTACATCTGCAATACAAACGAATGCATCGGCAGTGGAGCCTCTGTCAAGTCCGATGGAATAGCTACTCAAGAGATTGTGGATGAAAAATCCCGAAGTGAGGGAGCAAGTTGTGCTACGATTACAGATGCTGCTCAAGAATCTGTTATTGATGTACAACAAATACATGTATTAGATGATGTTGATACTGTTGTCCCGAATATAGCGGATCCAGCTACTTGGCCACCTATTCGAAATAGCAAAATAATTGATTATATTATAAATACCGGCCCACTGCAAACTCACTGTGATGATTATCCGAAAAATGATACAGGGCGACATTTTTCTAATTCTCATTTCATAAAAAAACTAGCAAACAGTGAGACAATTCAGCGTCGTTGGTTAGTATACTCCATTTCCAAGGATCGAGTTTATTGTTTTTGTTGCCGGCTGTTTGATAGTAGCTCAACGTCGAGTTTAGTATCTGAAGGATATAACGACTGGAAACACTTGTCTGAAATGTTAAAAACTCACGAGAATAGCACTTCACATAAGAAGTTTTACCTTTCATGGATTGAAACTGAACTACGTTTAAAAATAGGCAAAACAATAGATTGCCAAGAGCAATATTTGATTAAAAAGGAAACTACAAGATGGAATAATGTTTTATCTAGATTGATGCATATTACACTTTATTTAGCTGAAAACAATATGGCGTTCAGAGGTAATTCTGACAAATTATATACGCCAAATAACGGAAAGTTTTTGGGCTTAGTACAATTACTAGCTAAATTTGATCCAGTTATGCAGGAGCACTTGCGATTAGCTATGAAGGGTGATATTGCAGACCACTACTGCGGAAAAGACATTCAAAATGAATTAATAGAGCTGATGGGTAAAAAAGTGAAGTCAGAAATCATATCACGCGCAAAGAAATCAAAATATTATTCTATTATAGCTGACTGTACACCGGACATTAGTCACGTAGAGCAACTTTCACTGACAATACGATTTGTTGATATATCATCAAAGGACGATAAAATATCAGTAAAAGAGCATTTTGTAGAATTTTTGCCTGTAAATCAGTCGACTGGTGAAAAACTAACTGAAGTTATTATTGATATTTTAAATAAACACGGACTTGAATTGAACGACTGCAGGGGTCAGGGTTATGACAACGGGGCGAATATGAAAGGGAAAAATGTTGGTGTTCAAAGGAGAATTCTAGACATAAATCCCTTAGCTGTTTATGTACCTTGTGGCTGTCATAGCTACAATCTCGTACTATGCGATGCCGCTAAGTCTTCCGTAAAATCAGTGACTTTGTTTGGGGTACTTCAGAGGTTATTCACATTGTTTTCAGCTTCTGTTCATCGATGGAAAATTCTAACCGATAGCCTGGGATTATATACTCTAAAAAAGCTCAGTGACACACGTTGGGAAGCAAGAATAAGCAGTGTCAAAGCAGTTCGTTATCAAATTAGTGCCATCCATGACGCTTTAATTACTTTGGCAATTGAAACTCAGAAAACTGATGTTCAAGTCTCTCATGAGGCTACTACTCTAGCTGAACAGTTAAAAGATTTCAGTTTCATAGTTTCATTGGTTGTTTGGTATGACATACTTTTTCAAATTAACGTCGTTAGTAAATCTCTACAATCACCAGATATAGATCTCAGTAAATGCACAGAAATGTTGAAAAAATGCTGCACTTTCTTGGAAGAATATAGAAATACAGGCTTTAAAAGCGCCATTTCAACTGCAAAAGAATTGGCTGAAGAACTGGAAGTTGAACCTGTGTTTAAGGCCACAAAAAGAATTCGATTTGTTAAGCGTCCAGCTGATGAAACTGCCCGCGACGAGCCTATTGTTTCTCCTTAAAAGAAATTTGAGGTAGAATTTTTCAACTCTCTCTTGGACGCTACATTAATTTCAGTTAATGAAAGATTTGAACAGTTCAATGAGTACTCGGATTGCTGGTCTTTTTTGTACAATATAAAACAGATTCCTGAAAAACCCGACCTTGTCAAACTCTGTAGTGATCTCCAATTGAAATTAACTGTGAATTCTAAATCAGATATAGATGGTTGTATGTTGTGTGATGAACTCATAAGCCTGAAATCTTTTTTGCCTGATCAGAATGTGGCTACCCCTGCTTATGTTTTAAATTTTATTAAAGATCGCAACTTACAGGAACTGTATCCAAATGTATGGATAGCATTTCGAATATTACTGACTATACCTGTAACGGTTGCTAGTGGCGAAAGAAGTTTTTCCAAGCTAAAGCTGATTAAAACATATCTACGATCGACAATCTCTCAATCTAGATTAACAAACTTAGCAACTTTATCAATCGAAAACGAAATTGCAGAAAACATGGACTTTGAATGTCTAATAAAAGAGTTCGCCGATGTAAAGGCTAGAAAAGTGAAATTTTATTAGTTTTTTAAATAAATGTTTTTTTTAAATAGATAGTTATTTCATTGTACACATTGCCTTTTTTCGTATGTAATTGAATTGCAGTTAGGGGGCGCCGAAGAATTCTCGCCCAGGGCGCTAGTAGTGCTAAAACCGGCACTGTGCCTAGTAATATACTAGTCTTATGGTAAAGATAATTTATTTTGCAACTTGTCCCAATATAGCTTAGTTAAGATATATGCAAGTTAAGATATATAAAAGTTAAGATATATGCAAGGAATTTTTGGATAAATATATACTACCTTACATCTGGAATACGCGTAGTTTCTTATACGCGCACGTCATTATTCAAAATACCAATTCTTATCTAAATTTAAGAATGCAGTTTATGAATTTAATGTTCCGAACGTTGACTTACCGTTTGTTTTCACAATTATTATGAAATCCGTGATTAGTCTATTGAGATAATGTGGACCTTACCATATTAATATCAAGTAGTACTTACTCGTATCGTAAAAGCACGTGCACGATTTTTGAAGACTTTTATCAAATGTCACATGGCTCTATTAGAGTATACTATGTTGATGGAGTTATTTAAGTATCAAAAAACAACATACATTAATCTAAATATCGTAATTAATTTCAAAATAAGTTATTATTTCGAATTTGAATACATGTTTTTAATATACACGTGTCTATATTACTTTATTCCCTGCACGTATATTAACAACACAGCAATAATTTATAGTTGGGCTGTTAGTGTTATAAACGTAGCTTCTAGCAAACTGAATAATTAAACGTAAACACTATCGCGTCCCCGTGCTGTAGACTTAGTACATCATGTTATTTTAGATTTCTGTACCACATTGCCATTCAGTAGTATGTTTAAAAACAATGCATTTGTGGTTATGTCACAAGTTTTATCTGATGTGCAAACGATTAATCTGATGGAAAATTGTTAACCCTCATTGTACGACAACTTTAAGGAATAGGATGGAATAAAGATTAGTAAAAGACAAGAATTGGAAGAGAGCAGAAATGAGGCCCTGAGATTAATCACAGGCTTTAAAAATACGCTTTAAATACGCTTATTCGTACGTCACCATAATCTTTTGTGATATGATTAGCTTGCAATTTTGCAAGATGCAAATTTGACGTTTATCACACCATGCATATATTTCATACATACATTACACCATGCAAATTAAGTTTCTACATCGTTGCATTCAAATCATTACGAAGGCAAATTATAAAAGTTATACTTTCACAATATTATGGGATAATGCATCAAATATTGATACTATATTTGTACTGCAGAAGAGTGTTGTACGAACGATCTATAACGGTAGCGTTGGGGGCCAGGCGGCCCTCCCTCCCTCAAATGTGGAAAAGGGGGTGCTGGCTGATCCTTGAAGTGTACTCGTGAATGGGTGTTAGTTGTAATGACTAGTCATGTTGCTCACTACGGTTTTTTTTAATAACTGTTTTTTTTGCAACTCAAACTTAATAAATATATTATTATGATATATAGCTCTATAATTTATAACATTAATTATTTATCAATATAGAAACGAATCAAATTGTAATAAAAATATATTAAGATAATTATTCATTCAAAACGAACTCACATTTACTTTATGATTTTCATTAAAAGGCTACATAAATAACCCATTTTTATCAAGAGTTTAGAGAGACAGTTTATGTATTTTAATAAATATCGCAAATAATGTAACGTTATTATTTATATAAGCTCAATATGATAATATCAAATTATACAAAGTAAGGAAACACTGCAAGACTACATCGGCATCGAGTGTAAAATGCAGAACAACGCTCTACTGAACAACAGTTTCTGAAGAGAATTTTATTGCCATCTTTTATTTCACAATATAATAAGGAAGAACTCTTTATTCTCATGATCTAAAGAAAATATGCAGTTGGAGAGCACTCGTCTGAACTGCTTATTTTCTCTATTTGCTAAAAGAAATTTCATATTCAATCCATTTCAAAACATTCTTACGATAGATATTAAAAAATATTACTTTAAGTAATTACATGATAATATATTTTTTACTCTTTTTAGATAATATCTATAAAGTTTCGTTTAGAGGTTTTTAATTAGTCAGTTACCTTAAAAAATTAATGTTGATAAACTATGACGTCATAAGTTCTTTTATGTTTCTATTTTATCTGTCATATACTACTTTTTTTCATATTTTATTTTAAAGTGAGAAAGAAAGGAAATATTTCGGACTTCAATTCTTATGATAATAATAATATTTGTAAGAAACTAGCAGAAAGAAGATATTGGTGCGAAATTAAAGATACTCGTATGACGTGTGGCTTTGGTATTTTAAGGTAGCAATGAACATTTAGCCTAGGTCACGTTTGTGAAAGATATTTAATAATAGAATTTGTCAAGAATTTAAAATTAATTGATATGATAAAAGTAAGAAAGTAGTTTAATTTATCTTTCCCTAAAGCAAATATTCAATCACTCCTAAAGGATGGCAACGTATCTGACAGTTTATATATTTGCAAATGTCAATTTATGACGGTAACAAATGCATAGTTTGAAATTATTTATCCTTATAAAAACAAGTCTTTTGTAACATAATGTTTAAAGTCTAGATTAAAATATTTAAAACTCCAGAGTAGAAAAAAAGTTAAATTCAAATGGTAGTGCTGATAAATACTGAATATTTGTTCATATAACAATCGTGACAAAACGTTATGATATATTTCCCACCTGAAAATCAAATAAAATTGAGCATTGTATTTATTTTCCTTGATACTTCATTTTTTCTGGAAATATTAATTTTAATAAACTTAACATATCAAGTTCAAATTTTGTGATTTCTACCTGACCTCATTAATTATACTGCGAACGAATGTTTGAATTTAATTGCGTAGTTGTGTACTTTAACATTTGTTCAATGTTAAAGTACACAACTACGACTACAAATAATTCACACACTAATAAAACATTAAAAAAACATGAAAACTTGTGACAATAAATCAGTAGTTAAATATTATTAATATTCATTTTTTATTTTGTACTTATAATCTACTATAAATTTTCATATAAACTAGTTTTAGTTTGGAAAAATAATAGTACCTCTTTAAGAAATTAAAAAATGTTTTAAAATAAAAATAGCTTGTATTTGTATGTTTCAGTAAAAAAATTACATTAATTGAGGTTAACATTTGTAAAATATTGCCAAAATTGGACTTAAGGAAAATAAAAAAAAATAAGTTTCAACGAGTCAGTCTTTAAAGAAAAAAATCATATTTTTATTTTTGTTTTATTACCCAATTGGAGTATTTATACTGTTCAAAGAATTGGCTTACAAATAGATCATAAAATATGATTAAGACTTTTTTTAAATTTTAACGTTTATTTGTTTTACTATATACGTAAAATATACTTCTATTTTAACATGGCCTACATTGATAACGTATTAAACGCTTAAAGAAAGGAAATGCAATAGTCATGTTCTGTTAGGCGATTTATTTAAATGCCTAATGAAGCGGTACAAGTACAAAGGGTAGGGGTTGTTATTGCCGTCTCCTCTCACAACAGAAGTTCTCAATTTGGACTTATTATTTTTTTTATTATAAAAAAATTACGTTGTATGCATCGAAAATATTAAGTATGTAAATCATATCATATCATATTTTTGTTTTCACAACAAATTTTCTAGATTATTTTTAATATCATATAAAAATACGCACGGTATCATAATTAATAGCGTAGTGATTCACGAAATCTTAAAGTAAATATTAAAGTGTTGCCAAATCTGTGTGAAAGCCTTTAGGTTTGTTTTAGAAACCGCAAAGACAAAGGACTAAGTTTCTTCAGTTTCGGAGGCTATTGTTTGATAATGCATCGTCATACCTTCTGAGTCGGGGTCATTAAGTTCTAAACTCGACAGGGCGTTCCATTTGCACACTAACAATTTCCCTAAGCGCTCTATTGTCTTAATGGAAAGCCTTTCTTTGCGCCTCTTAGTCATAGGAAATAAAGAATCATTTATTGAAGACAAAGTTGATTTTACTATGTTTGTAAAGCTTTGATGATCAAAGGTTTCTGATGGAATTCATTAAAAGGTCAGCGTCTACAGCCATTATTGTCTTGAAACTTTTAGTTTTAACTATAAAGGAAGAAGAAAAACGACGATTGTAGAATAAAACATTTTTTTTCAGTGTTAATGGCCAGTCTTTGTCAGTGTATATTTATATTTTTGATGATTTGTTACCTTATTTCTAATTATTTATATTATTTAAATCGGATTGTTTATTTATAAATGTTAAAACAAATAAAATAAAAAATATATTTTTATTTATTTCAATGCTAAATTTTGTTTATTTCAATGTTATTTTACTTTGTTATTTTGTTAGTATTAAATAAAATATTATTTCAATAGTATTGTATCGTCCAATAAAACTCTTCAAACAGTTGTTCAATGGAGCGGCGATCTGCATTCTACGCCCAGCGCTTTATTCATTTTTTTCATATTTTTAATGCTTGTGATTTATATCTGTTATTAGGTGAATCTGAAGATATAATATATACAAAAATTTCACGAATTGGAAAATTGAATGGAAATTGGAAATGGTATGTAAAAATATAATAGTTATTATTTTATATAAATAATAATTACTAAAGTAAAGTAAAGGCACCAGCTATTAAAGTGTAAACACTTTAAACACATTTTGAACAACATTTAATAAAAGATTACCAAATAGAATATATTATCTTTTATTGGAGTTTTTTAATGGGAAAAAATCAATAAAATCCGATTGTTTGCCAGTTCTGGTTACACAACTTTCGTTTTGATGCCTCACATTTTTTCGTCAACTAAGTACTCACTGAGTTTATTTTTCCGTTTGCAGTTTTCATAATGTTGTACTCACAAAATTTAAATTTTTACTAAAAACATTTTATCTTTATACAAAAATAATATTTTAAGAACTTAACTATGTTATTACGAAGATGATTTGAAGCTTTAACAGCAATTTTCATTCCTAATTTTAACGTCACAATCACGTCAATCAATTCTGACCCAAAAAGTATATCCTCATCTTCCTATCATTGTCAGACAATTATCACGGTAGCCACTTTAAATTTTATCGTAAATATTTTTATATACTAAGAACGATCCACAAACACTAATTTCAATGAAAGTTTTAGAGAATCCAGTATATTTAGTTTTCTTGTAAGAATATGTGATAGGTATTTAGGTATGTGTGTAGTTTTATAAATTAAAGGACTTATATACTTCCAATTTTTTATTTACACCTTTCTATGGACTTTTCGTTGCATAAATTACTGAAATAAATTTAAATTAAACTAATTATATTATTAATTAAAGCGAATTTAAGACATTTATTTGTTCATTTGTTGAACTTACCTTCAAATATGGCCGCTTTAAAAAGCTTCAAGAAAGCTTGAAAATACAATAACTATTATATGTAAGTATTTGACTGTCCCTTTATAACAACCTTAATTATAAGCTTCAAGAAAGCTAATCATAAAAGCTAGAGTTAGTTCAGTTACAAAGTCTTTTGTTTGCTAATGCATGGCCATGCCATCTGAATTAAGTTAGTTAAGGGCGGTGCCTTCCATTTTGTTGACCATTCATTTGTCTAGGCAATCTATTGTTTTAATGAAGCGACTAGCTAAACGTAGTTTGTCACGTGATAACTTTTAAATATTAATTGTAATAAATACGACGGTTATAAATTTATATTTTTTATTAATTCTAATTATATAATATATATATGGCCCAAGGTATTACCCCGGGGCGATGATTATACGGGTATTGAAACTAGACGGCTATAGCTTTTGATACGATTTTCAGTATGACAATGCAATATCGGATAACTTATGAGGACAAATAAATTAAATTTAGATTTTATTATATATGAGTATATCGTTTCAACACATTGCAAATCTTTTTTCCAATAATTCAAACAAATTTGCATTTGAAAAAATAATTAACATAATCACCTTGCAATAATTTAAATATTTCAAAAAAAAAATAAGAGTTTTAAACATAATGGGATATGAAATCTTAAACCAACGATACATGACACAATTTTTCTAGTGTTACAGAGACCACGAATTGCTCTGACACGATCCGCACACACGCCGCATCCACACCGCAAGCACCTCGCACACACCCCGCAAGCACCCCTCATACAGCAACGTGAGCGGTGCGTACGCGGGGTGCGTCCAGTGTGTTTATTGAAACCGTATTGTTCACAATTCATGAATTTATTGCTATTTTAAAATCCTGATATTTAGTTTTAAATAATGTTTTCAAACGTTTTACTTAAGGTATATGTTTGTTTGTACACTTAGTTCATCATAAATTATATATTTTTCATTTATTCTTAGTTTTTTATTAACAAGTTTTATTAAAGTTTTTATAAAGCACGTTGGAAATTTTACATTGTCGTTCACAAACTTCGCTGATACAAACTGGTCTACCGTCACAAATCAAAACTGCTCCATTCATTGTTTATGATTTCTTTGACAGCACCATAAAATTTATCCTAAATACGAGGCGTTATTCAATTTCGGTAGCTTCTATATCAACTATTACAAAGTTGATTGATGACAGCTATAGTATAAAGTTACATTAATATTAATAATGCCTTGATTTTACAATTGAACATTTTGCTTAGAACTTAAATTAAATATTTGTTTTACTTATATATTTTAAAATAAAGCACTAAAACAAAGACTTAATTTGTTTTTGTATGTTAATTTGATACTCATATGCCTGTTTTTATTTTATTATATAATATGGCATTATATAATTATATAATTATATATATCGTATTGTTGATTGTGTTGTCCTATTACATATTTAGTATATTAGGTAAATAATATTTTTACTTAGCTATATCGATATATAATCGATTGTTAATTTTATTAAAAATATTTTAATGACTTAGTGAATTATCCAAAAAGTTACAACGCGAACGCATCGCATCGCAACGCATCAACGCGACTAGTCGCAACAATCGTGACATTTAAAATTAATTTAATATGCAAATAGACAATTAAAAAAAAATAATAAGTAATCCTAATAAGTTATCTTGTTCTGATGGTAAATCAAATCGAAAGATTTAATTAAATATCGAACGAAAAAATAAACCGACACAGGCAGGAATACTCTAACCTTTGCTCAATTGTTATAATGACATATACAGCTATACTTATCTCTTCATTTGTTGAGTTCACATTTTATGCATATATTGATATGCATAAAATTAAACTACAAGTATCAATATGCATATATTGATATGCATATTGTTCCTACGTAACTTCTGTACACCACAAGTCCAGCTAAATAAAATAAAAAATAATATGCGTTTTGAGTAAAGATCTTTTAAAAATATTTGTAAACTACTTCCTGAAGAAAAGTAATGTTAATATTGTAACTTCAAAGATTCTATTTATTTTAGTAGCGGAGGTTAGATTAGTTTTCACGTGAACCATTAGAAATAATAAATTTTTGTTAAAACAAACTCTCAGATATAAAATCCTATAAAAGGCTTACATATGAAATAACAGGGTTTGTTTACTGTTATTTAATGTCTTAAGACTCATAGTTTTCTAATATAGACTTAGTTCTTTAATATACTTAAATCACAGAAATACAGTATTTAAGTATTGATATATTCATATTTAATTTTCACAAATTTGTTAAATGGTTTGAAATAAGCATCTAAGAATTAGTGCCATCTCAAAATATCAATAAGCCAAAAGGAGGTTCAAATATCATAAACTGGAGTAGTGAACGATTTTACGATAGCGAGGATTTGGCGGCCTTTTCAAAGAGGGTATTCTCGTGGCTACATTTTTCATGAACAATTGAATTCAGCAGTTTTTGATTGTTATATAAAATTTAACGACTGTTTGAATAATATAAAGTTTATATTCAATGTGCAGGTGAATATTTATAAATAATATTCAAACGTTATAGCTAAATCTTATTTTAATTCGAAAAAAATATTCGTTACTAGCTATTGCCTGCAGCACAAACGCGTGTCTTGATTTTACTAGCTGAATCATAGAGCACACGTCAGGCGTCAGACCACTTTGTGATTATATGCCCTGCAAAGATAGATATTTGCCCTTCGAAAATAGTAATAATAAGATTATATATAAGAATGACAAAAATCATCATAAAAGCATGAATTAAAAATCAACAAAAATCATTTGTACCCCAAAAGTACTTGACGTGTGGGTTACAAATGTATTTGTAAAGGCACATAAAATAAATGGAATAAAGACATATACTAAAAGAACGATGGTGGACTTGATAATTGTTTTTAATGTGTATTATATTAATAAAAAAATCTTATCAATAAAATTGCACTAACTTTATGTAGAGTTAAAGAACAATGATCATTTAATTTATAATAGGATATATATATATATATATATATATATATATATATACTTAAAAGTCACATTATTACAAATGTTTTGGTCGTTTATGTTGATTAAAGCAAGGACTTTGACAGTTAGCCGGAAGGCTAGTATCATCAGAGATCACAGATCACTTCTAAGATAGAAAATATCAGGTAAGACATGCTAAGAGTTACCTCGTACAATTTTTGGAAAGAATCGCGCAATCTTTTGTAATGATGTCTTTGTACTACCTTACTTACGTCAGTAACTATTACAATTTAAAGTCACTAAATGATAGAAAAACTAAATTAATGTACTGAAGCAATGGTAATAATTTAAGCTTATTCAAATCAAGACTTATATCACCTAAACACTTATCTTCTTCATCTAAATATTACCTATAATACAAAAAAAATCTACCTCAAGCTCGTCATTGATGATAGAATTAATTGAAAATACCTTTTTAACCGCGTGTGTTACAGGCTTAGATTCATTTCAGCGAAATATTTACTAACAAATTATAATATGCCAAACGAAACTCCAATATCGTTTAAAAATATTTTTCAATTAAAATATCCTAATAAAATAAATAACCATATTTTTTACATGCAATATATCTGCGCCAAACTTATTATGAACCCTCATCATCCTTAAAAGAAATTTTGTTTGAATAAAATAACACGGTTTTTTTTCTAAGGCTTAGATAAATATGATATAGCTTATGCCATTTTTAATCAAAATGTCCCAAGATGAAAGTTGATATAATTATAAATAAATAAAGGATTCTTTCTTATTAATATTTTAATATTATTATTAATCCAATATTAATAGAACACTCACTAGTAACTGCAATCAGATGAAGAAATGTAGATTTCATTTCATCATTGCTCGTTTTTTTGCTACGCAAAATAAAATAACATCGTTTGAAAATATATATAAACAAGTATAGCCATGTGAGTTAATTGAAATTTTAATAAATATAGAATAAAAAATAAACCAATATGGTAGCTCAGTTGGAAGACCGACGTGACGGTTTAACCGAGGTCAAGGCTTCAAATCCCTGCTCGTATCTGTTTATTTTTCATTACATATTTACTTTTAAAAAAAAATGACAAGCCAAGCCTGTATAGCTTAAGCATACATTCTTCTTAATAAATATGATTACCAGATAAAATTTAAGATCGAATCTATATTTTAAATTGCCTTGCTGCGGTTAGGTAGCAATATTAAATCATATCACTATCGGAATATAATTACATGCCGTTGTATAGAATGTCTTATTAAAGCAATTGTTTTCTACTTGAAACAATTGTAAATCGATCTAATTGCCTTGAACGTACGGCTCCTGTGGTGAATAAATTTTCCTTGAGATTTAATCTCCTTATACCTACTAAATGTACTATATTCATGTACTAAACTAACATACTGTAAAGGTAATAAATGTTATTTGCAGTTAAAAATATATATTTTTATAATGTAACAGTATTTATGGCCAGACTAAGTATATACGAATAATACATTTGAAACAATTATAACGTAATGAAATTGCAATCATATTTATTTATTTTTTACAAGAGAAAAGTAAGGATTTTGTTTGTTAATAAAAATATTTTTTAACAAAAAGCATTTATTAAAACACTCAATATATAACATAAACATTATAATATTTAAAAAAAAACCATTGTTTAATATTTCATTTCATTTAATAAATAATTGCTTAAAAGGAATATTTTAAGCATGTATTTTTAGTGTGGAGTGCTCTGTTTCATTTTAAATGAAATATATAAAAAACACAAAAAAGTTTTTTCTCGAATATTATATTATTAGTTTTAAGTATATTTTATCCCATGTTATATGATTGGCGGATGCACAAGTTGATACAATGTCGGTAAGGTAACCTAAATCAAAGTGATTCATGGCTGAGAGGCGAGAGCTGGAGATGCTGGCCGGATATTGTTACGTGGATGTACAATATCAGATTATATATTACAGAAAATGAAGGAAACTGGAAGGATAATTTAATTTAATTGAAGTGTTCAGAAAAACATGAGTGTCAGGCATCGTCCAGCACCGGATGATATAAAACTACCAAGCGCCTATGTATCTAAAATGTAAAATGTGGTTTCTGAACGTGTAAAAATATTTGTTGTCCAATTGGGTAAATATTACGACACTTATAGCATAGCACTTAATATTAATATGAGAATAATAATCTACAAAATGTATCATACGTAGCTGTATCTTCACATCTACTCTTATATTTCGTTCTCTTAATCTGCCAATTACTGTAAAACCTTTAACTATGGTAACTTTGTACTACGGCCTATGGTAATATAGATTTATTATCACTTAACAGCACGTGACTGAGAGAGCCTATATTTATAGGGCTCTCAATGATATATTTTTTGCAAGGCCTAACTGATATTTATGGATGGAATCAAAGTAATTACCCTTTTTTTAATCTACCATTAGTGTACACATTTACATTAGGGTATTATAGGGTATGTATACATATATATATATATATATATCCTATACGAGGATATTCATGGGTGTGTATGTGTGTGTGTGTGTGTATTCATGATCAAAAGTGTTTTGCAATACATCCTGTCTGATTTTTAGTCTATTTTTTTAGCTAAGTAATAATAAAAAATGATATTGTATCTTTTATTCACCTTATCATGTAATCCGGTGAAATTTAAACGAACTTATACCTTCTTAATATGCGAGATAATACATACGCCATATATATAATGAAGTTATGAATGTTACATACGAGTATAAACTTTATAAGTTCGTTCTTTTAAATAAATAATGTGAAAGGAAATGTGTTGGACCAACTTAATTAATATACATTTTAAATATTTTGTCACTTTTCACCTATCGATCAATTTACTTAAACGTAAATATATAAATTTCCCTTGAATCGATTATACACCATACTTTGGAAAAAAATAATATAGTTCTCAAAGTAAGTAATAAATTTGAACTGCCTGCATACTATTTACGGGAGTACAAAACCAGGAAATGAAACACGTGACTTCTCCAGAGCACACTAAGGAGTAATTTAAAATAAAGTACTACATAAATGAATAATGTTACATCATGTGATTACGATGAGGTGATCCTCGAACAGTTGGTCAAATTCTAATTATGCACTAAGCCACAACAAATACTCTAAAGCCTATTAAAATTTAAAAAAAAATGTCAGATAAAACTGTCAATTTAACACCTGTCGAACCACCACTTGTTATCGTATTATATTAAGCTTCTAGAAATTGGGGGATTAAAATATTATTATTCATGTTTCATTTTAAAGCATTTGTTAAATGTATAAATATTTGTTTCTTCAACGTCGCTCAAAGGAATCATAAAAGATTTGTTCGGTTGTATTCTTTGTATTTTGACAAAGATATATATATAGATGAGAGGAGCTGGCGTTCCGTCCATACAAAGTATGTGGAAAGTGTAACTATAATATAAATATGGTAAAATTTTAATATTTAATTTTAATATTTTTGGTAATGAAACTAGAAAATTGACTTCTCCCTTTTGCCCCTATCAACTATTTGTACATATTTAACAATTGAAATGGGTTAAAAGGACATATGAGGCAATTTGAAACGTTTGATACAAGCCATGTAGATCCTGTTAGCTATAGCAGATAACATTATATTTCATTAGGAATTAATCCTCGGAATAAATAATTAGCGGGGTTGTTAGAGCCAGGAATCATCGTCATGTCATCATCGTTACGTGAAACATCCGATTGAAATTTTGATACTCTGCCAGTCAAACGTATCCCAGCAATGCGGTGCAAATAAATTTAAATCGAATAAAGCGTGATAGTTGAATCAAAAAATTAGCAAAAAAGATTTAATATTTATAAGTAAACTATAAAAACTTTAAATAATCTAATAAGTTTAGCGAGTAGTTGTAGCGGCGCTCGAAGATCCATCCCAGTTTACTAAACAATCTTGAAAGGTGAAACTTTTGACTTGGAACAAAGCAAGGAAACTGATATGTGGTTTAAGTTTTGCACGTGTAAGTAAACTACAACACCGTGTGCTTATTCAGTTGCATTCGAAAACCCTACAATAGTTATGAAGCGTATTTAAATATATAACAATTATAGGTACAAAGATATGATTCATTTTAAAGAGTTTTAATTGATTGATTCTATTGATTAATTATATTATGAACTTCTGAAGTTTTAAGCCAAAGCGTGTCCGAAGATCACCAGGAAAGCTCTAAAGTTGTATGGGTATTAATCTCACAAAATCTTTTTTATGGACTTTATGACGATATATATGAAATGCTAAATCCGAAGCGAGTAGCCATATAGTAGCTCAATTAATAGAGCGACGAGATGGTTTCCCAGAGTTCGCAGGTTTCAATACTAAACAAATCGAACTAAACAAGTATTGTAAAAATTGTAAAAATTGTTAAATACAATTTAAGACAAACACTTTTTAATCTTGGTCATAAGTACTTATATTAAATACGACCTCAAATTATTATACTTTTTTTTAGTTTAGTTTTATGGTGTGAAAAAGGTCAAAATAAACTTTTTTTTTGTGAATTTTCTGAAATCACAGATAAGATTAGAAACAGTTAAGTTCATTTTGAACTTCAACTTGTAAGCTTCACGACTGCAAACTGTTTCCTATCTGTCTTCTGTTTAAACATGCAGTTGTAGACGTTTGGCTTATCCCGCTGTTCATAAATATATTTGAATACCTAATATTTAGCTGAGGCGTAAATGTTGCAAGTTTTCTCATTTTTGAAGCCTTATGGTTGCGGTTGCGCTTTTTCTTTGATTTTTAATGTTTGTAAAGTGAAAATTTTAAATTTATATTATGACTTGTTCAGTTACAAATTTTTATTCATTACTTTTTCGTGCCCTTTATTTTTGTTATGTTGATTCTTCTCATATATTTTTTTCACTTAATAATATACTATAAATTCATAAAATATATAATATATTTTAGTTAAAATTATTACAAACATAAAGTAAATTAATAAAAATATAAAGAATAATACAAACGGAGTCGGTAGAACTAATGTGAATCCCGGCTTAAGTGACACTCATTAATATGAAAGCACTGTACAATGCCTGCAGTAAAGAAATATAATAAAGTTAATTTTGGGTAACGATATATAATTAAGCCATGTATAAGTTAACTTGTATTAGCTTTTTGAAAAAGACGCATTTATATTCTAATTAAAATATTTCATGCTTACTTTGTTGGTAAAATAAATTAATAGTTATTCTGTGAATGTGAATTTTACCTGACCTCTTCAGAAGTATGTAAAATCATTTTAGTGAGTATTTGGTGAGCATACATTTAAAAGTATCTTAAACTGTAGTATACTAAGAAGTATTATGCATGTATCAATAGTTTTTTGACAATTCAAGGTACAATTACATTTATTATATATCAACAATAAATAAAAAATATGAAATTAAAAAAAATATATGGTTTCACAATCTTTAAAAGTAGGTTTTATATATATACAAAAATATAATAAAATAATTAATTTGGATCACTTTTCTTACATTTAATTTACCAACCATGTTTTTTATGAAGCTTGAACTAACACTGCTTATAAATACTAGCTCTTTTCATTTATTTCTCTTATAAGTTTTTAAGGCAGGAAGAGGTTCAATAAAATCCAATTAGTTGCTAGTATCGAGCTGAGAGCCCATCTTCTTTTTAGCACACTACATTCAGTCTTCAAGAAATCATATAAAATTGGTTTTCTATTCGCAATATTTACACATTAAGTCTGATTGCTATACTTAAAGTTTCAATATACATTTTGATTAAATTTACTCTATTTATACCAGATAATGAATTTTCTTATTATTAAATTTCCCGCTTTTTATTAAATATCTATAAATAATGGGATGCCTATTAATGATACTTATTTTTATGATAGAAAAAACTCATTAAATTATCGATCAAACTTCAATGAAAATGTAAGTGGGAGGACAGACGAGGTCCTTGGTAAATAATAAATAATTAAAAAAATCTTATATTCTTCAACATCTGAAAATAAATTTGATCTATATATATTTTTTGTAAGAAATCAATTACATAATACTTGTATAATAGTCTTATATTTTTACTTAAAGTCGACGTCGAAGGATTTAATATTTAATATTTAAGGAGCGTTAAAAAATTCAAGCAATGATCCTATCGGGGCCTGAAGATTATTTGACATGGCTCTAACTATGAACGTCATCTCTTCGAGGTTTGTTTCCTTCAGTATATTAGTAGAAGACTAGTAGGAGATTGAGACCATGGTCAGGACTGTTTATTTGACGATTCAAAAGTGTTTACGGTCTACCGGCTGTGAACCTTAGTTTTCTATTCTATAATTATAAATATATATACAATTATAATTGAATATCGATGGTATATTATTGTATTTTATCTTGTCAATCTTTTAACAATGCTAAATAAATAAAAAAAAAAATTCAGTGAGAGAAAGAGAGAGACTTATAACTCCGTTATTACGTTACAGAAACCCAATTATCTTTTTTTACGAAAGAGAATAACATGTACGTGATGAATTCAGTTGAAAACGCACGTAGACAATTAACTCTGACTGACGTGTGCAGTTAGTTAAACAAGAGATGAGTCGACCAGACTTCTTAACGGTATATATATATATATATATATAACTTGTATATCTAGGTATAAATCTAACGCATGTAAGTATTCATCTGTATCCCTTTATCCATTTAAAACAATTATTTTTTCTGTACGATTTAAAAGGCCCTGTTTTAAAACTGGAAATCAAAAATGAATAGGCCTGACTAAAGATAAATTATTTAGATTATTAAGATGCTAATTAAAATTAAAAGTAGAGTATTTTCTTATTTTATTAATCAACAACTACATTTTACAATTGACTTGAGCACACATTACGTACATATCATTTGGATAAATCACAATCACATCATTCGGATCTCTTGGAAACCGTACAACCAGATAGTTAAAAGAGAATGTGAAAATGAACCATTTTACGTATTTTGGGAGAAAAGACTCCGAAATGGAGTGTAATGTAACACTTATGTTTGTACAAATCTCATATGTATTTGTTTTCCATTTTAATTATTTTTTATCCTATTATATGACACCGTTAGTTTTTGCAAAACCAACAAAATTTAAGCTTGGATAACAGAAATTAAAAAGATTAATAATAGCTGTTTGTATTTTCTTTTCAAAAATGTCAAAAATATATCCCAAGGTTAATACGTTTACTTGGAGAATAAACCTCGAAAATACGTTTTTTTGTAACAAAAGCTGTACTTAACGTTGTGATTAAGCTGAGAGAACATTTTCCTGTTCAAATGGCTAGCTGGATTTTTCTTTGTAGAAAAAAGACGAGTTTGAAGTTTCAGCCATCTTACGACAAAACTAATTTTAAGTTTTTATTTGTTAAGATATTGTACTCAACATTTTTTATTTATTTAAAAATAGTGTATTGCGGTGTTACTTACTTGGATACTTATATTATAAATCAATTATTTTCTTCAGTCGCTTTGCTGACTGACCTTTCGCACCACCTCAAATGTTTTATTAAATATTTTACAATCTTTTAAGAGGAAGGTACTTTTTTTTTTAAAATTCCGAACCAATATCACGACCCATATTTATGTTCTTTACTCGTTACTGAATACACTCTACATATATTAACATTAATTTTTACTGACGAATAAAAAAATGTTACACAAATCTCTGCACAAATGAAATGTCTAATTTATTCGGCATTGGATTTATACATGATTTGCGGTTTTGGTAATGGGAAACAAAATTAGACCGCTGCTGTCACTGATGGGTAATTGTGTGCTCATATTATGGCAATAAATTTGAATAAACCTATTGGTGACAACATTCCAGAGAAATATTGTTTATTTTATTCCATATTATTATTACCCCTCTTAAGCATAAATCGAAAAAGTAACATAGAATAAATCTTACAATTTTGGATGAAAATATTTTGATGATGTTTTAAGTAAGTATAATTAGGTATAATTAAACTCATGTTAGATTATAATAGGTACAAAATGATATTGCACTTTTAATAGTATGTAATTTTATGAATACATTTAATGAAAATAATTTATATAAATAGCTACTGTCAATTAGAAGGTACTTTTCATCTGAAATTTATCAAAGATGCTTTAGGAGCAAAAAGACTTATCAAGAACGTCTATCGCGTAACTAAAAGCGTACATTTATAAAAGCAATTTAAAAAAGTATGTATATATTAAATTTTAGTTTCCAAGATCGCCAATAGAAATGATGACAATTTTTTTATCCAAGAACTTGAACTAACACAAACTATACTATATAATTTCATATTAAACCAACAACTCTCGTGATATTATCTGGCACAATGTTTTTTTTTCTCATAATGCCATAGAACCAATTTTCTGGTGGGAGATCATCGTCCTTTACCAAAAAAAAACATTGATTCTTGGATTGGGAAAATCTTGCAAAATATTCAACTGACCATCTGCTTAAAACTTTGAACCAAACGTTGGGTGAGTTTGTAATGCCTTTACATTTTGAGATTTTGTAACTACACTCTGTATTAACATAATCGGTTCTCCGATCAAGAAATGACAAGGTGTTAATAATTTTAAATATGTGGAGTTAAGACTATTTGAAATTATGGGTCGAGAACTTAGACAAACTTCAATTTGTGGAGGAACAGTCAAATAAATGTGCGAGAATCTAACCTAATCTTTTATATTGCGTTTTGGAGGACTTTTTACCAGCTTCCCATAGCCCTCGGAAATTCGGAGAGTGATGTGACATAAAGTGTCAATTTGTACCTGTAACTTATATAAGCTGAATATTAACTATTTTTAATTATAAAACAAGTTTAACTCTTTCTTTTTTCCCACAAACGTCGTGATATGATTGCTCTACAAATTAATGCAATGACTTCTTTTAACTGTCAACCGTTTAAACGCAGCTATAAATGTTTGTGACGTCACATCACTAACCACCTCAAGATGTACAGTATACGTGGCATGTAGTGTGCACATATAATATATGATTAGATAAAAATATTTCTTCCGTACAATTGTAATTGATTTTCTGTTTAAGATATTTATCCACTTAATAATTATTTTTTATTGTTAAAAATATCTTTTATCTTCACCCCTACTAACAACATTTCTAGCATGTCACGTGTTAGCTAGTAATTATATAGGAAGCGCTCAATATATATTTTGAATTGAATATGTTAAAAATATTACTGTTTTTATTTTGAATGTAAAAAAAACTCAAATCATTTTACGGACTTTAACACATAGTTGAATCGGAAGGGCAAACGAGTCCCAGATCGTAAATGGTCAGCATGAGTTTATTTATTTTGATATCCATACCTAACTTTTGATATCTTCACTTTCAGAAAATCAATATGATTTCTTTGTAATTTTTTTTGAAAAACCAACGACATTATATTTGTATAACAGCCTTATATTTTTATACGTACCATTGTAGTGACAACGGTACCAACAAAGAGATAAATAAATAAACATTCAACAAGTAACTAAATACTAAAGTAATAATAAACAGAAATAACAAAATTTTTAATATTATTTTATTGTTTGTAATATATAGCTATATATTCATATAGCTTTGCATATATACTAATATATATTAAACGTCTGTAATGAGTAAATAGTCGCATTTGAAATTTCACTAAGTTAACGCTCCTGATTAGGTATTTGATAGCTGACCTGACATTTACCAGAGTAACAATTCCATACAATAAATTTATTTTTTACCCTTACATCACAGTGAGTTTTGTGATAACACGGACTATTCGGGTCAAGCAGTTTTGAATAGGGTACGAAATGAGGGTCACTCAAATCGAACCAGCCAATTGTTACAGTAGTTTATCAGAAACTGTTCATTTTGTAGAGGATTTTGTCTCATAGTTCATTAACTTAGTTTAACTTAATTCATAGTTATGGTTATACATACTCATTTAACTTCTTACAAATATAAATTAAACATTAATTAAAAAATATTCATTATAAATCAATTCACATCAAATTAATTTTCAATAATATTTTAATGCAACATAAGTTTTATTCATACGAAAATTTTTAATCAAATGTTTGAGTCATTGCAATAATAAAAAGCTTATAAAAATAATTCGTTTCGGCTTATGTGATCGTACAAAGGACACTCGGATCGAGCCAATCAATTGTAGGCAGGAAAGAGCACTAGAGGCTGTGAAACGACGTACGAACTCCGCTTTTGGACGCTTTCCTTTGGTAAACTGAACAGCTGTGGAATTTTCACTTTCTTATGAAATATTTTACTAAGTATATTTTGACATTTAAAATATATATAACATAAAAAACAAATGCTACACATAGACAGAAAAATATGTATGCAAATACATATTTTTCCTATAGCCTGGCAAGATGCTTATAATCAATGCAATTCATTATAAAATCATAATATATAAAATAAAAAGGACCTTAAAAAAACAATTGCCATATTCACAACAATTCACAACACAACGCCATCTAGCCTCAAACTAAGAATACATATACTTTATTTAAATAACAGCCAAACCATAAAATAATCCCTAGAATCACCGCAAACAAGTGGGGGAGCGATTCCACTACTTCCGGCACAAAAGTCAGAAATACGACCACTGCGCCAATAAGTTGTCAAATATAACTTACCTGACGTTGTACTAATATACCAATCCATATATATATTTTGGAAATTATGTATCCTCCATTTCAGTTAATATATTTCAAAGATGCTTTATATATTCTTAAAAATGGTTTTAAGACTTGAATTATTTTATTGTAATTATTGATTTTGTGTAATATTTATGTCAAGCACATAATCGTAATGCTCGAAATATCATTTATTTATTTATTTTTATTTAAGACTTTATTTTTCCAA
Organism: Dircenna loreta; assembly: GCA_963555665.1. Taxonomy (NCBI): domain Eukaryota; kingdom Metazoa; phylum Arthropoda; class Insecta; order Lepidoptera; family Nymphalidae; genus Dircenna; species Dircenna loreta. The sequence goes on along the minus strand of OY743093.1, from coordinate 6,360,199 downwards.
CACTAAAAATGTTACAATGGGCGGACTTAATGCTAAATAGCATTCTCTGACAGTCAACCTTAAAGAGTTGCAGAGAGTTAAGAGGCGGTACAATAAAGAAGGAAATTACAGAAAATATTAGAGTTTAGAAGAAAGTATCATACACATATATGTATCTCATGTCAATATTCTGAACAATGCTTCAAATCAAAAAACTTGCTGTTGAAATTATTTGTTGGTAACGACTTTGTTGGAATTCTGTCAGTTGAGTTATTTTTAGATATGAATATATTATTTCACTAGAACGCCCTGGCTAGTAATACAAAAAAAAAGTAATTACATTTCTTATTAAAAACTGTGAACAGACTGATATTTGATTTTAAATCTTATCTCTTTCAATATCAGTTAAAATTTTCAATAAACATAATGGTCTATGTTAAGTTTCTAAAATATTTAAATGAATATAAAATGAAAAAAGTCGGTACGAACTAACGAACAAAGTTTGGAAACAATATTAAGATCTAAAAAAATATGAAAGAACAGTAAAACTTGGATAACGGAAACTGTTTGATGCTTACATTATTTTTATACAAACTTAAGATGAGTCTAGGATTTTCACTAAAACCCACAACAAGAGACTCGAAACATGCCAGAACTTCATGGAAATAACATTTATATGTTATTTCCATGAAGTTTATCTGACAGTCTTTTCATTGATGACAATGAAAAGATTGTGAGATAAAATTCACAACATTTAGACATAAACTATAACAAAAATCTATTTGGCAGGTGGCAGGTAATACAATCAGAAGAAATCAAAAAAAAAAAGTAATTAATTGAGTTCACAAGTGGCAGTAAGAAAAAACAGGATCAAACAACTACTCTTGTGCATGTATCAGGTGGTACATGAGACGAGGATGACAAAAAAAATAGAAAGATGGCGGCAATTTAAGGAGGCCTATATCAACATGATCATGATTTAGTGACAAACAAACAAACAGACGATGCGTATTAAACTGAGTGTAACCTAAAATGTTATAAACATTGAAATAATTGTCTGTTAAAATAAAAGTCACCTTATGTAGAGGTTTGATACGTCCAATATTTTTAAAACTAAATAATTCTAATCTCATGCGCCTAATTTGTTATTTTCATTGAGTTATAATATTTTAACATTTTTATTCTTTTTTATATAAACGTTATTGAAACTTTATTATTATTAATATCACATATATTTATTTCAAAATGTATTTATAACTATCATATGTTAAATAAAAGTTCAAAACTATTGTAACACACTTTAAGTTATGGAAAAACTTGGAAAACAATATAACTTGAGAAACATATCACAAGTCCAAGTATGTATATACAAACCTATGAAAAGGACTCACTGACATAGTTTTTAAGATTCCTACTAAAAATCTCTTATGTTATGTATTTTTTTTTAAATCTCAATTTATAAATTATAATTTAACATGACAAACAATTGTAAAACGTCAAAAAGAGCACGGATGACGTGTCAGTGGGTAATAATTACACATAAATTTTAAAAAAGTATGTGTATACACTGGTATAATAATAACAATTCAATTTAAACTAATTGTGCGCCATTCAAATATATAAGTAAAGTACATTATAAAAATGATATCATTAAGTGTACTAAAGAATTCAATGAAGCTCACGATGAAAAGAAAAGGTGAAACGAAAATATAACTATAGTCAGTATAATAAGTCTTCGCCTTGTTATAGAGTATTCGACTCAAGATGAGGGAGTTTACTCCCGGTAACAAAACAAACTGTATTTGCCCGGCCTTAATGGAAATTCAATAAGATAATTTATATGTTGTTTAAAAATAACTTTAATTTTTACTAAAAGATTAATATTAGTATTTAACATACTTGTAAGATAACAATTATTCATGGGTGCTTCTAGCACTACCATTTTAATTTAAACTATGTACTGCAATACATTTCTAAGAAATGAAAATTATTCACAAGCTGGCGTTGCAAGCACTGCCATTCATTGTCTTAAGATTTATACTAGAACTTTTGCGTACCGTTATTTTATATAGTTATTAATGGTCTACGAAATAGTCTAGTACAAAATGGTCTATATTTTAATAATAGTTCAACGTTATCAGCGTTAAACGTTAAACGAGCGAAAAAAAACTAATGTTATAATTACAGAAAAGTTTTTATAATTATATTCTGATATAATTTATACAATACATTTATAGTGAATTAAAATGTTATGTTTAAATAGTAAATCTAACAATTGTGGCAAAAAATATATCCCTACAGTTTTTATGCAATCCAAACATTCAATTGTACTGAAAGATAAAAGATATAAGATATAAAATGGTTTTACTTAGCTTAGCGGGCACGTGCCTACGCTGGTGAGATATAATAATTTTTGATTAATTATGATATTTCTATACATACATACATATTATATGAAAGTTTCGATTATTATTCAAAAATGTTAATTCAAACTTGTCAATTTCATTTAATTATTAGTGAATAGGAATCCTCTGTCAAAAGGTTAATCCCCAATCCTACATTGTTATCATGTATCCTACAAAGTTTACCCATAATAAATTTGCAAAATTTGCAGATTGCAAAATTTGCAAAATATGGCAGTACGTAACAAAACATTTTAAGGAAATAAATTTTAATTATTTTATACTATGAATATGAATTGTAAAGGCTCTTTTGTACCTACTTAATTAATACAATAGGGATTAAAAATACAAGATGAATACTTTTCTAAATTGCCTTGAAGTTGTGTAGTAATAGCTACAGAAATTACTATCGGAATATAATTATATGCCATTGTAGAGAATGTTTTATTTACGTAAATTATTTTGTACTCGTAATAATTTTAAATTCCCTAGTTACTTTGAATGTACGGCTCATTTCGTTACAACGTTAACATTTTGAAATTTAACAGCATTAAATATAAACGACTACTAAATACCAGTCTTTTAAATAATTGGTCATTTTTAATTATGCAGATTTGTTGGGAACGGTCAAGCTAAGATATTTATGAAACCTGTTTTATTTTAATGCCCTAAATTATTTTATTAAAATCAGTATAAATATAAATAAATTATTTTATTAAAATAAGGTATTTTAAAAGTACTCAAAATCCTATGACTGGAAGAACACATGTAAATACTTAGTGGTTTATATGTTAATTTTACTATTTATATAAAGTTATTAGCTCTGAAAAACCACTTTAGCAGTAATCCGAAACCTACAGATATATAACAGATATAGCCATCCATCCCATAACCATTTCCAAATTATTAGTGTAGTAAGTACAAAAAATAAACATTATAACGGATGAGAAAGCGCAGCGTATTAAATGAACCTTTCATCACCAATAGATTATATGCGCTGTGTATATTTAACTGATTTTAACAGGAAGCATAATTTGTTTGTTAACTTTCCGTAAACATAACATAGTTATTCTATTGAATATGAGAATAGTTTCGAATAAATTAGTCGAGGCAAATTCGTAAATTAGCTGACTAACCACTGATGTGTATTTAGCATTTATAACAGGCAATGGTTAATTGGGAGTGGTTGATTGACTTCTGCATAACTAGAATTAGGCATTATTTTGAAAATAAACAAACTTTTTGATTACCAATACTATTGTGCTACTAAGAATATGTTGAAGAATAGTATAATATGAAATATTTGTTTCCATTTAAGCATGCAATTGGAATAAATACTAACTTAAACATTTTTTTTTTAAATCCGTCATATCTTTATAGACGTAGATGCTACATTAACTTTCACTTCATATAAAATTAAAGTTTAATAAAATGTGTTACAAAAAAAGTATTGGCATTCTTTCTACTATGAAAACTGTTTACAAATTTTCATAACTATATCTTCAAAAATACCAATTTCCATTCGCTGTATTCTATTTTACCTTCCTAGGGATTGAGTGAGTTAGTTGAAATCAATATTTTTTTAAGTTACACTATAAAAAGAAGTCTTGGAAAATCTTAACTATCCTAGATCTAGTACTTCTGAATGTGCACTGACATGTCAATCAATAGTATTTTTTTTATATTCTTAAGTATTAACCCACTGTCTCGATTGCGTGGAAGGGATGAGAAAAGAGGGCCATATAAAAACAAATAACTAAAGTGGCAGCCATCGTGCACCGCCTTCTTAAGATAAGGTAGATGTGAATTTTTCCTACGGAAATCTTCTTTTACTTCGGGGCAGTAAGTAGTAATATGTCTTGTAAGGGTTATGGACTATTATATCACAGCTATAAATAAATTCAAGCATACAAACTTACAAACAACTTTATAGAATTATTAGAATTATATTAGAACTGTTGTTTGATCTATTAAACTAGGACTTATAATGTTTGTCATTATATTGTGAGCCCTCGTTATTGAAGATAAGTACGCCTTTTAATGTTTATTTACCAATTTTTTATTGTGGATGGGTTCATCGAAATGAATCATTATTTTGACAATCCCAACTTTAGGTTATTTCAACATAAAAAGAATCAGTTTACAAACTACAGAGTAAAAGCACAAAAAAAATGTAAGCTTCTTTTTTAAGCCAGTTTTTTACTTTCAGCGATTTATTAAACGTTTTTATAATCCTCAAAGCTGAAACTCGGTGATTGTAGAAAAAATAAAAAAAGTTATTACTTGAAATCGAACTTCGACCTCGCGCTATTGAAAGTAGATAGTGACTTTTAAGCTTTTCATAATCAAAATGATATTATATTATCAATTTATATTAGCTGTGAACTACTTACTTTATCTGCTACATATGCTTTATAGGAATGAATATTTTAAAACAAATTACAATGATACATAATATTTGTCATTGAATTTATTAAAATTCCTATAAATATCTATATTATTTACGACGTAGCTGCTAAAGCACGGACTATACGGAAATTTGTGTTCTATTTCTCATTTAAATAAAATATGTATGTACGGATCTCTGGAGATTTTAATAATTTTATTAGCTGCGGGTTTCTTTTCAATAAAGTGTTCGGGTAAATACTTTTTTTTTTATCAAGCTTGAACTAACATTGGATATATATAGTTAACAATATCATTTAAAATGCTGTCTTACATTATTTCTTTTTTAAGTTTGTAACACAGGAAAACGTTCCTTGAAATCCAATTAGTTGCCAGTTCCGAGCTGGGAGTACATCTTCCTTTTAGTCCACTACATTCTGTCGTCAAGTAATCATTGAAATTGGTTTTCTATGTGCAATATTTACAGATTCCTTTTAACCGCCGTACTCAAGTTTAGTATAAATATTCAATTAAACCAATTATATTTACGTAATTAGGGTTTTTGTATTGTTATATTTTCTGATTGAAATTTAATATATATACAGAATGTTATATCCTATTAATAATGTATTAATGATAAGAATTGATCAAATCTTTTTCATTATCGTCAATTTATCAATTCCCTGTTTCCCTGGTAATGTAATAGTTGAAAATGACTTATTTTCTTCTATTAACAAAGACATTTGAAAAACAATATGATTTACATACGAAATCAATAACATAATATTTGTTTGATAGTCAAGCATTTCTACTAATTGACGAAGTCAATAAAAAACTTATTTACACTTTCTTTGGACTTCTATAATCTTCTGGCAACCAAATATATTTGATTAATGATGAAATATGCGATGGCTTTGGCAAAAAAGGATTTTCTGAAAAATTTCATTGATAAAAAATTTAATCAGAAAGAAGATCAACTAACTAGTTAAATAAAAATATTGAACTATGAGAGGCACTTAAATCTGACACTTATACTGCTAAAGAAAATATAAGCTATTAAAACGAATTCGTTACTAAGCCTTTATCCTTCACCGATACAATTGGTAAACCGAAATATGATTATTTTATAAATATAAGGAAGAATCTGAAGGAAGGTATTTTGTTGTCCGTGATGTCATACTTACCTGTACGGTTGATGAGAGATTACCTGCTCTGATGACATATGCCCTTATTGGGCTATTCTCTCAAGCGGCATCCCTCAAAATGGCTTTTTATGTCCTTTACTTTATTCATTTTCATTAATGAAGTTACTGAAATAATTTATTCTCACTTCAATCTCTATTCAGACGACTTACAACTATATAGACCTTCCACTCAAATTATATCGATACTGCAACCATTAAAGACTTAAATAAGGACCTTAGTTTAAGAAAAGAATAGACTGAATCATTCCCGAATGACCTAGTCTATTCTTTGCGAATCCCACAAAATCTCAAGACATTATTGTTATATGTATCAAATATATTCCCAATTAAGTACATCTTAACTAGCTCTTTAAATTGATGTACAATGTTTTTTTGCCACTGCAAAAATCAGGGAGTGACTATAGATAAGTACTTATCATGGATTCCGCAAGTTATTGATACGAATTGACTAGTGTGTTAACTAATCTACTCCCTCATGCGGATGCAGAATTCCCTTCCCTTGCAAATTAAAATGCTAACACAGTCCTCTTACTACCTTTTGACTACCATGCCAACGTTTATTAACTGGATGTTAATAAGGAGCTGTTCGATAAATTTGATCACATCCAGCAACCGATGCATTCGACTCATTATGCATTCATTTTTTTTCGCATTGCTCAATTTTGATTAGGTTTCAGATTTCAACTTATTCGATTCAAAATCAAATTGAGTGGCTTCTTATACATTAAAAAATGCCTTATACGAACAATCAAATTTGACTTCACCAAGTAGCCGTCTCAAACGTCACAGTGAAAATCTTTAATTTACTTTCTCAGAATTCAACTTTATTCTCCAAATTTTTCACTATGCATGTAGCGCATTTATGGCTCTACCTACCAAGTCATCTTTGAAATAGCCCATCAGTCTTGTATTTTTTTCAGTTTCCATTCAAATTCGAAGTAAAATAAAGAGAAAGCTGCTATAGTTATAAATTAATTAATTAAAGATTCTTCCTTATTAATCCTAACTCTATGTCAATGATATTAATAAAGCATTAATTAACACTTACTTCAATCACCTTAAGTGAACCTTAAGTGAAGTAATCATTTTAAGTTAACTTTAAAATAGTCTTCAGCTCTTTCTACCTCTTTTTATTGTACAAAGCCGCAAGCAACAGCAAGTTATGTAAATAAAACTGCGGCGTTGAAAATTATACTTTTATATAGGTATATAATATTTGCTCCTATAACAAAAATGAGTTCCTACACTCACACAAATTTACCTTGATTGTGGGACAAAGGTAATTTTGTTAAAACTCCCCATAAATCTGTCCGGCTTTGACAACCGTTCACAACCGTTAGTTGGCGTAAACATTTTACCGGTAAAACTTTTCAGTTATGTGGTTTTAATCCAGAATATGGTTTCCATATTTTTTATTAAGTAGTACGTGTATTTATCTACCCTTGTGATGTCACTAAATTTTTTGAGTTAGTTTTTAAAATTGTGCCGCTTAAATTATTGAAAAAAACAAGATCAAATCAAATCAATCTAAAAGTCATAACATTTCGGGATGCACACAAAACGCAGTAACAGTATCCTGAGTTCTCTATCTATAAACCTCATAGAAAAATAAGCCTGTTCTTCAGATCAAAGTAATATTCCTTTACAATGTGCTAGGGTATATGAACTTGACTGTGATCATGGATTGTCATACATTGGTCAAACAAAGAGGAGCATCGATACTAGAGTTGGGGAGAACATAGCGGATACCAAAAATAGTCGAACATCAAAGTCAGCAGTTTGTGAACATACCATAGATAAGCCCAACCATTATATTAGATTTGATAAGCCACAAATCCTCCCCAAGGAAATCACTATATTCCTAGAATTATTCACAAGGCTATTGAAATAAAAAAAAAACTAATTTTAATAGAGAAGATGGTTGAAAACTTTCTAACACCTCTGATGAACAATGTAAAATCCCATGTCTGTGACGGCACGGTGAGACCTCAAGATATTGTTAGTGCATTTTGTGTGCATCCCGAACTCAATGCCCGAAGTGTTAAGAATCGTTGGAGGTAAATGACTTTTTAACTGACTTACTGACATCTACATCCTATCTTATCTTACTGTGAATTCAATTGATGCAAAGCATTCAAAACATCGAGTTAAAATTTATAATGTCAAATGTAAATTCAATTATATGATAGTTACATCCGTAGAAATAGTGATATTACGCTGATTAGCTTGGCCCATTCCCTGCTTTATTCACGTTACGATAACAACCTAGCGCTAGCTAACGTTGTTTTGAGAAGACTTCACTGAAAATGTCAGTGCCACGCGTGAAACACGTTCCTTGGCGTTTCAGATAACATGAATAATTCCATAGTCATTTCTGTTATGTTCCAACTAGGTAATTTTTTGAATAAATTAAATAAAATATAGCTTTCCAAAATGTAGCACCTAAAATTTACAAAATATACTTTAGGAGCAACAGGCCTTGTTAAAAGACCAATTGATGACAATGAAAGGTAAAAATACAACCGTTACAACTGTAAAAAACTCGTGCAACCTTTTTTTTTTTATATACGAGCCAATATTTTCGCAAAAGATTGTACATACATTTTATTTTTTCACAAACTTCCTTATCCTTGTCCTTTATAACAGATAAATAATATTGCAATCACAAACCAAATTGTCAGGCTTAGTGAAGAAATATATAATTCATCTAGTGCCTAGAATATTTCTTTTTAATTCTTATAATACACAAGAATGCATACCCTTGATTTACTTTTTCACACAAAACGATTTTCCTTAAACCAAAGGTGATATTCTTACAAATTAGTATATTATCAAAGATATAATAATATAAATATAATATATAAAATCTACTTACATTTTTTAAACCTTACGCTACCAATTTTCTGGTCCTAATACACAGACCCTCATTCCGTTTCCAATTTAAAACTACTGTATTAGTTTGTGTCATCACATACTGGCTGTGATGAGAAAGTGATGACAAGGAAAAACTAACATTTTATTTTATAGACTCTTCCTAGCTGTTACTCTGGATATTGGGTCAACTTTGAAATAGAATTTCTGAGTTATCACATTGGCTTGTATTTTAAATAAGAAATACGTTTTACACTGTATTTTTGCACATATTACATTTAGTTCTCGCTTCTTTACTTACTAGATGCCAAAAAATAAAAATACAAATATTCAAACAATGATGTATACAGTAATTTATTATTACTTGTATTATTTTTTTACACTTTATGCTACACGAAAGAAAACAATATTTACTTAAGGCATAGGGAGCTTACAAAGAACTTAGGGATTAATCGAGTTATTTGATTTTTGATTAAACTGTAGGTGCTATTTTGTTTATTATATATTACTAAAATCTTTGCCATTAGTGTAATATTATTATCTTTATTTCAAAGCCACCAAAGCATTAATTTACATGTCTTACAATTTCTTAAAAGAGATAATTCAAAAATAGTAACCGAGTTGTCACAGGGTTCACATCAAAGTGGCGAATTGTGACGTTTCGAAGTCTGCCTTCAATCCAATTGCACTGTCAGTTAGATTAAAGCTAGTCTAGGAATCATGAATTGTTACGCGCATGCAGTGCTGCCGATTTCTTAGAAATATATTCTTCAAATATTGTGATAAATTATTTTACTTCTTTCTTATTACTAAAATATGAAATATAAATATATATATATTTGAACTTTTTCCGTTTTTTTTGTGACTTCACGCTACGAGTTGCCACGCTTAGAGCTCAGGAATAAGAAACCCGAATGGATTCGAAACTAGTCGGGCACTTTCCGATATAATTATGTGTGAATACAGCCGGGTAAATATAAATTTATAGGTCATAATACACGAAAGTTAAAATATAAAAAAAAGATATATTTCATTGCTAAAACAATTAATTCATAAGAAATAAAGTAATTTCCAAAAAAAATATGAGTTTTTTTAATGAAATCAATTATTTATCACTTTTACCGTTTTATAAAAAAAAATTGAAGTCTAAACTTCAATGATTGTAGAAAACATGTCTTATATATTTTTTTAATGGAAATTGAACATCGATCTCGTGCCATTTAAAATAGAAAGAACATTTCAAGCTTGGCATAACGCTTTCCTTGAAATTCAATCGGCACTTACTTGGTAAGGTTTAGTACGAAATTTTATACATTATATACCAGTCGGCTATATTAAAAATATTAACGAGAACCTTGTTGTGAAAATATTTTATATTATGTAAGATTTTGACTAAAAACAATTATAAAATATATTTATTTTATAATGTTTAGTAAAATTTATGCTTATATTATAGATCAGTGTCTTCTTTTATTATTTTATTATATTAAATGTTTTTATATTATTGTTTTGTTTATTTACTGAATAAAACTTTATCTGCTACATGTGTTATGTAAGTTTACTCAACAATTGTAAAAAATATATACTCATTTTATTTCTTTGCTAGGTAGTTTGTTAAAATAGGTACAATTGGCGCATGTAAATATTCATTTTTTGTTATAAATAAACTTTTTCAATAAAAAAGAAAATTAGGGTTATCAATTTATACTCAGAGCGTCGGCTGACATTTGTTGGTGTTCAATATTTAAAAGTAATATTTTTTTTATAGTTTATGTTATTTTAATGAATGGAAATTATACATTTATCTTCTTGAAAAAAAAAACAATTAGTAACCAGTAACGAGCTGGGAACACATTTTCTTTTTAATGCATCATATTTTTTTCCATAAGTCATTTTTATAAGTTTTTTTACTCGAAATATTTAACTATATTAATTTAATAAACAGCTATATAACTCGTTCTTTCACGCAATATATTTACATTTCTTGCACGGGATGGGTTTTTGGTACAGAATGCATTATCGTTAAACCCACCCGTTGTTCATTTTATTAGTGCAATAAAATATTAAAATAAAATAAAAGTAACATAATAAGTAAGTTTTTATTAAATATACATAAATTAAGTCTATAAGCTAAGTAAATTGGCTTAGTACATAGGCTAAGTACCTATATAAATATATATATAAGCACAGTACATAAGCATCGACATAAGCTAAGTACATTATCTATATGCATTTTATATAAGCTAAGAATTTAATATAACTGCATTATCTTAGTACATGAGCATTAAAACATTAAATTGACAACCTGGTGTATTATAACATTCAGTGTATGAGAAATAAAGAGTTGGGAATTATTTATTTATGAACACTTTAAATATACTATTTTTTTTTTGTGTTTTCTTATCACTGACTAATATGTCTAGAATTAATGATTTATTTGAATAATCACCAGATGATTGTTCGTTCAACATAATTAATTCCATAGACGATGGCTCTTTTATTCTATTAAATAAACAAATGAAATTCAATGAATGTAAAGACGTATTAAATTACGCCTTTCTGCTTAACGGACAATTGAGCTAGCCTCAGTGTTGTAAGTGTTTAAAGTGTCGTCTCACTTTAAGCAGTTACTAATGATTTTGGATGACGTTTTAACTAAACTAACAAATTTACGTAAACAATTAATTATTAGTGGAGATTTTAATATTAATATCTTAGGCCATAATTCAACACATGATATTTTTTTTATATGTTTACTTAAGATAATTTTAAGGAAATTTATTTGATTATAATATATTTTTATTGTTCAGTATTATTCATCTGAATTATGGTTAGAAAGATAACTGTTTTGGATCTTATTTTTTTTTTTAATATATTGTATTGTTTTATTTCCATTTAACATGTTATCACGACGCGTTGGTGCTTGATAAATGGCGGTCACAGCATACCACTGCTGAGAATACTTACTGTTCTCGGCATAAGCTGAGTGGTCGACCAATTTGGTTGATATAATATTTTTTTAGAGTTTTAATTGGATTTAATTTTATAAAACATAAGCAACTCGATTAAAATAATAGTGCGAAAGACAAATTGGTGACCAGAAAAAAAAGCGCCAGAATGTCATCAACTCAGAAGAAATGATATTGCATTAGCAAAGAATGGGCACTGAAATTACATTAACTCAATGGGTTGAACCATTATATTGAAATTGTTTGAAAAAAGCTTTTAACCTAAAAGTTTTCTTATAAATTTGTAATGCTTTCCTGCTTGCTTTCTTGCTTATAAACTTTTGCTCTTGCCTTTATTTTGAATAAATTACAAATAATTCAAAACCTCAGGTACTTATTTAATATATAGAAACATTGATGCGTGTAGATATTGTGATAGGTACATAAATACTCAATATATATATAGACGACCTTTCATTAATGTTTATAATCTTACTCTTAATTGTTAGTTTTCAGCTTTCAGGAACATTAGTTTTATATTTAAATAAAGGTTATGAATGAAAAAACATTATTTTTAAATTTTAGCAATAAAATAGATCATTCATCTATATATTATAATGTGATTTATACAATACTAGTTGTTGCCCGCGACTCCGTCCACGGGAACTTCAGAAGCAATGCTAGTTACTCAGGAATCTATTGTACGATGTTGTCACAGATGATTTTACTAAAATTATCTTCGCATATTATTTTTTCTTATTTTTAATCATATCATGAACGTAAAGTCAAAACTATAAATTGCTACAAATGTTAACTACCAACTTTTATAAAATGACATTTAAATAGGGTAATTATAAAAATCAGAGTTACAATTAAAATTTGTATTTGTTAATTATGAAATATTTAAATGTTGATTTATTTTTTTATATTTCATAATTCACAAATATTAATTACAAAGTCAATATTAATTACAGAATCAATATTACAAAAAGGCGACACGATTAATCAAAGTATTTATTAATCTATAATGATTATTGCTATACTGTGACTATAAAAAATAACATGATATATTGAACTCGAGCTCTCTACTTAAACAGTCACTGATTCCGAATACCATTGAATATTCCCTCATAATTTACGTATTGGCACTCGTTCTCATAAATTTGTCTGTTTATATACGCTAGAACGTCTTCCCGCCATAATAATAACTCATAAAAAAAAGTTGTCTTAGCCGTATAATTGATGTGATTATTAATTATTTAAACAATTTAACGTATTATTTTAATTGTTTAAATAATTAATAATCCATGACAATTATAAACTTATAAGTTTGTAAGCACGATAATAATTTTAAAGCAACACTAAAATCATCTTATTAGAAAGTATAATCAAAACAAATACTTATTTTAATAATTACAAAATAAACCTTAAGTAAATTATAAATAAAGCAAAAAACATTTAATATAAAGAAATTTCATAAATTGATTATCTATTGATTGATGTTGACCGCCTTTACGTTAATGTATAAAAGAAGAGCTGACAGTGGGCTTATATTTTTAAAAGATATTTTTTTAAAGAATTCTTTATTCCACTTCACTCACATTTGAGCTAAAAATGTTCATTCTTTTGGTTACGAATATTCAAACTAAATCGATGGCATATCTGAATAAATTATATGAAGGTTTACGTGCTATTGTTGAATTAATGATAGATTTTATTTAACAGTAAATCGGAATAAACTATTTTCAAAATAAGATATGAGAAGACGGATGGCAACAAAAGATATAAGAGAAAAATTATTAATTTATTTTTTTATTTTTATTTCTGTTCTCTTGCTAATTATTTAAAAATACTTATTATTTATGAAAGAAAAATGCTTTGATAAATGTAGCTTTGTAGAATTGAAAAAATGTTTGATTCGTGTTATAAGCACAATAGTTGATCAAAATTACTTACTTACGCATTATCAAAAATATAATTGAAAATTCTTCAAAATACGTATATTTTAGTCACGAAAACTAATTAACCTAACTTTTTTTCATTTATGTGCTAACTTTCTTTGCCGCGGTATGTAGTAACTTATTTTTATTTTAAACCTACTAAGGTTTTACAACAATGTAGAAAGTCTAAATAAGGAGGTTTTAATGCAGCAATTAATTGTAAACTGTCCCTCGTGAATGCGCATGTTAATACAAAACTGTTTGGAGGACATTTCACATTAAGTTGCTGTTTTTTTCCCGCAAACCTCATTTGTGATTTATAACAAAGGCCCACATGTTTTTAAAAAAGAATTATGGTACTAGACGCTCATAAATCTATTTTGGTTTGGGCAAATAGTTTTGGTAAAAGGTACTTGGCAGAATTCCATTAATCTAACCGGCTTTGGAAACCTAAGTTGAGGTGAGAGATTTTCTAAAAAATATTTTTGGTTATGTTATTTTTATAAAGAAAATATTATTATGGTCTAATCAATAGCCAGTTCTTTATTTTTACCATCCTGTTTGTATATTTATTCCCTTCTTTGTGTCAGTTGATGTAATGAAATTCTGAGTTTAAAGAAAAATCCAGTTCAATAAGGTAATCCAATACTTTTATTTTTTTAATGAAATATTTAAAATTTGTATGTATAAGGACCAAGGCCGACCAGCATGGTAAGTTATAATTATATATAGATTTACCGTATCATATTTTATAATTATCAAATGATAAGTAAAGCTCGAAATTACTTATTACTTCTTATATATTCTTATTACTTCACCTGTAAAAACTGACGAAAACAAATGGTAGATAACTATATCAATCACAGCTCGTCTGTCCGTATGAACGATTATTACAAAATAGCTTTCTTTAAACGCGAATCGCATAAAAATACAAAAAGCTTCTTATAAAGCTGAGTGTCTTTAGTTGAGTTTAAAGTCAAGATCGATCTTGAGATGTAATCGTTTATTATTAAACACAACATTTTAATAGGACTGGACCACGCTATCATTATGAAATAGAATGAATTCAAATTAAATTAAACCTACCACATTCTTGAATACGCTTAAAAATTTATAACTAGCTGTTGACTCCGTCCACGAGGACCGCAGAAGACAGAAACTCCTTAAAAATATTATTATTATTTTAAAGGGAGTAACATATTATAACCTATATCCACCATGAAAGTTATATCTCGTTATTGATTAAATAATTATTAGATTTGTAAAAATTACTTTGAGGACCATCTCCAACAAATAAACTTACAAAGTATGAACTCACAAACATATAAACTTAACCTCATTATTCTATTAGTATAGACCAAGATCAACATATAAGATTTGTCATAGTTTATATTGAAAATGAGTACTGAAATCAGAAATTCCATTATAAATTCCTAATGAATAAGTTAAGTATTTACTTTCACACTGTCAACAGTCAATACTGTCGTTTACTACAGTATAGATTTAACTTTTACTTTAGCCTCAGCTACGAGTCGGTTATCCTATTAAATTTTAGTCTATATAAAACTTTTGGACTTTAACAAAGTGCCATGATAATACTTCCTCAATCCAATGAACAGTGAACAATAATACCGCCATATTTTAGAATCGTATGTAATTAACAGATCACAAAAATAAATGATCAATATATAAATAAATGAAGGTATAAGCTATTCTATCTTTCAAGATGGAACAAACTGCACACTGTACAGTATAAAAAAGTTCAGTAGTTTAAGAATCCATAGCAGGCAAAGGCATATATAGCAGACATAGCAGGCATATTAACATGAAATTTATATATATTAAGATAATAAATTATTCAGTCTGTCAGTTGAGCATTGTATAGTAATTTAAGGAAAGCTAAAAAAAGGTTTCGTCAAAATCATCAATCATATAAATGATTTTATTTTAATGAATAGCTGTCGAAAACCGCCTTGTTAACGTCACTGACCGATTCGATCGAAAATAGTACTTAATGTATTATTAGAACTATGTTAAGTTATTCTTAATAGTTTATTTGTTTTTTAAATATAAATTATATAAAAAGTATATTTTTTACGATATTACACTAATGTACAGTGGCGAACTTATCCCATGAAGTGATCCCAACTTCTGAGTGTTTAAAAGGAACCATGTAACATGGTAAATTAAAGAGAAAAATCAAATAAATAAACATATTAGTTTAAACGTTGTTTCTTAATTTTTAAGCGTTAAGAGGGTCACCTTAAACAGGAAACATCATAAGTATTTAATAGCTATTAATAGCTGGTATATAAAATATACCTAAATCTCGACAAATTAATTATATAATCTCAAGCTTTGTATGTCAAGCAAGTATTTGCGCTAATATAAATTAAGGCTTTTAAATTCAGAGTTCTGTAATGTCACCACAACAAATATAAACCGTAATTTACAACCCTCGTTTAAAATCAGAAATAATAACTCGTCTCTGCGGTTACAGAGTCGTTGCGAGCACGTGCACGCAATCAGTGGTTATTTATGATTTAATTAATAAATAAGAATTCATAACAATTATTGCCTATTTTAATAAATCCTTAATATCATAATAGAAAAGAACATACATCAAACAGATATTTGTGAAACACTTTTGTTGGAAGTCAGTTATTTTGAAATAAAGGTTTTTTTTATTCTATTAATATCTTTTCCAATTTACGAAATAATCTTAATAAAAACGTATTTCTATTGGTATGACAATTTTCCCAAACGACTAAACCACTTACGGCTATTATTGAGAGACTGAATTCCTTAAGGAATATTTGACAACTTTTTATAAATGTAAAATTGATAACGAACCAAAATTATATTCTAATATTTTTTTTCTTAAATATTTTTTATTACGGCTGTAGATAGGTTCCTACGTATACCCTTTTAAATAGAAATAACAAAGTTAATGTTTTTGAAAATCAAAACAAAACATTTTTCAATCTATCTGAAATATAATATTCACACTTCAGAATTCATTTTATTTAATCCAAAATTATTTTGTATATAAGTAAAAAAGTCAAGTGAAGTACTGATTACTGATCAATTCAACTAATTATACATTTGTAATAGTTTTTAATAAAAATTGAAAAAACAACTCTCATATTATTCTAAATCATTATTTTTATTTTTCTTTATTTTACGACAAATAGCATTACCTACCTACTTTTTCATACAATATTGAGTACCTATTTAGTAACTGTTAATATAAATTCCCATTTGTAAGGTTTATATTCTAGAAAGAAAAGAAAAAAATGTCTATATATTTATATATTTTTGGAATATAAAGATATAAAAGTGATCTATTGAGTTAAAATATTTTATACTTACACTAGGCACCACAAAACAGATCAATATGCCTTACATTATTACCTTCATCGGAGATTTTTTTAAAACAATTATAAAGAAAGCAATATCATCTCTAAAGACAGCACAAATCTCCATTGCCGGTTTAACTATCAAGTTTAATTAATGTCTCGGCACGTACGCTGTAAACGCGGCCCATTACCTGCGTTATTCACGTAACGATAACAAACGAGCGCGCATTGTTCTGCGTAAAGTCTTCACTGAAAATATCAGTGACGCGCGTGAAACAACGTTCCTTGTTTCAGATAACATAAATGGCACCATAGTAAGTTCGTTGATAACTAGGTAATGATTTCACTACTAATAGACGAATGTTTACACACAAACAAGGTGACTTTCTTTTTTATATATTTTTATTTAAAGTATATCATCTATAATATAAGCATCTTATTAGTAAATGTTTGTAAATTTAGCATATTTTATAATGTTACGATAATATGTTTAAGTAATATAAGTACGTAAAACCATTAAGCTATGGTTTGTGTGATAAAAGGAAGAATAAAATTTAAAAAAATAACAACAACTTTAACTAAATATAGTTGATCTTTTTAATGTTAGGTGGTTGATATAAAGTTGTACATCCGTCCTCTTTTTTTTTTAAGGAACTTATGTAATTTTTTTTAAATCAACATTTATTGAAATAACAAACCCTGTTTTTTATCCCTGTTGTCTCTACAGAAATGAGGCTCGTTAGGGGCCCATTGACGAAATTGGGCTGCAAAAATACAAATCTAACCTATAGAGTGTTTGTGGTCTTCATTGGCTTCCTTTATCTATGCAAAGTAGAGAAAATTTTGCAAAGGATTTTTTACTTTGTTGCTTATCTCATATAATAATTGTACGATTTTGTCCTCAGATCCAATCAATTGTTCTAAAAAGACAGTACAGAAATAATCATGGACTTTATGTAATAAGAATATTTTAATTAAAATAGAAATGGTTTATTTGATCATTTCTTACAAAATCAGGATATTATCTAGCCTTCATCGACTAATAAGTTAAAATCATAAAAAAATACATAATTTAATCTTTTAAAATGTGTATACATACATAGTACATAGTACATAGTAGTAGTAGTAGTATATACTCTAAATAGTTTATGAGATAATATACTGTACTGCTGCTCTCTCGCTCAAATCAAATCATAGTAATATAAATATATACTTTTAATATTTAAGAACTCTGATATGTAAATTACCTAATTCTTCAAGAATAATTATTAAAATGTTAAGTCTTAAAAACCTTTGCAAGCAATGTAACTTGAATACATACTATTTGATATGATATTATATGGCAAGGCTAAGTATATATATATATTTATAATATAATAACAATTCAACCTAAACTGGTTATGTGCAATAGAAATGTTTTAGAAAAGTACATTGTCAGGGGTGATAATGACGTCATTAAATACAATGCTAAAGGGCTGCGATGCTCGTGACGCAAAGAAAGGGTTATTGTTACGATAGAAGGTATAATAAGCCTAAATCTACTGATGGAGGGTTCGACTCAAGAGTGAGAGGGGGGATAAAAGCGTGACCGGTGTGATTTTGGTACATTTTTTGCTTCCTAATACAATTTTATTAAAATTTTAGTTAATTAACCCTTATGTGAGTGACGAGGTACCCGGGTACCTTTAGCATTTTCAAATTTAAAGAAAAGTATGTTTTACGCTCTGTAGGTAGCTGTGATTTCGTGAGAGCTCTTAACTATTTATAAATTGTATATTTTTTAATGTTTTGACCCAGTCAACTATTTACAATATTTTGTGGAAACCAAAACATATTTTAAACTCACAATAGAGTGACAAGATACCCGGGTACCTCTTTGTGTCTTGTATGACAATGAAAAAAGTATTTATAATCTCGTACAAAAATGAAATAATAAATATTTGTTATGATGTTTTATTTCTATAAAAATTACGATTTCTTTGTTTATGCAGAATTAGCACAGCTCTCGAAGCAGGTGTTACATGTTGGACGAGTTACTGCATGTTCATCACAAACTGGTTTTCTGCAGTTAGTGCAAGCTTTTCGTGTTTTTCTTTGCTTGCGTTTGAGTTCTCTGCATATGTAGCAACTTCCGACGACTGCAACACGCCCTGTAGAATTTCGTCTATTCTGACTTATAGATGTTGTAGATACAGAATTGAAAACCTTAGTTCTTGGCCAAGCACATCCTGCATTGCAGATCTCACATGTAATTTTGATGTCACAATGCAATTTTTTGATCTCTCTTCTATATTTTTACCACACAGTTGTAGACTCAATGATTTCAAAAACTTTCTACGTCTGTCACTCGAGACAAATTGAGGGTTATGTTCCATGTCAATGATATATGCTGCCAAAGCTGCAATGTCAATGATATTGTAAAAATATGCTAAAGGCCACCGATTCGTTCTGCGTTTTACGGTATATTCTGCTAACAGCTTATCCATATTGTCCACTCCACTTTTGGTTTTATTATAATATAAAATTATTTCTGGCTTGGCAGTTTCCTTATTACTTTCAATAACTGGTGACATGTGCATTGATGACAACATTATTACTGCTTTATTCTTTTTAGGTACGTAGGAGCACACAGTTGCTTCTTTGCTAAAGGCGAACTTAGAAGAATAAATCACCCTCTCCTTGTGTGCTTGCATATTTATAGGAAGAAACCGTTTATTTTTCTTACCGTTCCAACTAGTGTCATATTCCATGAATTCAAGGAATGAGCCAGTTGAAGAGACGTAAAAAAATTATCCGTAGTTACATTCATCCTCATACATTCGTCCTGAATTTTTATGTTTAGCCACGAGATCTAATACAGTGCATTCTCCAACATTTATTTGACGATTGCCATCACTTGACTTTCCTGTATATATTTGTCCATTTACGGGGTAGGAATTATTTGCATCACAAGCCCAAAATATTTTTATGCCATACTTTTCAGGTTTTGATGGCATGTATTGAGTAAAGCGAGTACGCCCACGATATCCATATAGCTGTTCGTCAATGTTAATACATTCACGAGGCTTGTACATTTTATTCAAGTTTGAAATGAACATAGTCCAAATGTCTCGTATAGCGGCTGCTTTATCAACTAACAAACGTTTCGGGCGCGCAACATCATTATCGAACCTTATGAAGCGTAACAGCATTTTGAATCTATCATGGGACATCGCAGCCCGAAATAATGGTAAGTGACTGGATTTCCACAGTTCAGTGAAATGCTCTTTACTAGATCTATGCACCCCACTAAAGATTAGAATGCCAAAAAATGCATCCAATTCTTGTTCTGTGAATGGTTTGAAATTTTTTGTTTCGGTCGCTTGCTAATATCAGGGTAATTTTCCATCAGTTTATTATTGAATGCTTCAGTAATCTTAGTCCCTTTCCGATTAGTTTCCCTCAAGATTATGTCACACATTTCATTGGACAATATATTTTTGAATATTTCATTTGATTGTAAAGTTTACTGGAAGATGCAGCCCCGCCCCGTTGACGAATAATGTTTCGACTACTAGTTTGTGTTCTGGGAAGTGGATCAGACTGCCACCGCGTTCCATCTTTTGCAATAAAACAGTTCCTTGCGCACCGATAACCGCACCGTACTACCCCCCCCCCCCCCCCCTCCGCTTTAATCGCCACAGATCTTCAACTGTTTAGCTTAACTAGAATAATAATATTCAAAGTGTAGGTAACGTTAAAACAGACCTTGATTGTTTACATTACGTATGAACTGTATGAAGGTACCCGGGTACCTCATCACTCTGATAAAGGTGTTTTATTTGTCACTCACATAAGGGTTAATAAAAGTACAATTTCAGTAAAATTGTATTAAGAATCGAGGTAAATTTAAGTTTTTTGATTTGCACTTTTCAAACAGTTTTATTTTTTAATCACAGTTTTCTAGTTTTTTTTAAATAAATTACTGTTTTTTTTTGTGGTAATATTTTAGTAGATTTCACCAAATATTTTTTTTTGTAAAATGGATTACTCAAAAACGGTTTTTACTCATGGCGTTTAAATTATTTTATTTGTAGCTCTTTATTTATTATATCCCCATAATGTTTGTAAATATTTTTATGAACTTATATTGATATATCATACATAAGATAGATTATTGTTTGAAAATGCAAATATTTTTTCTTAAAATATTATTCATGTTGTGCTTAATGACTTTCATAGAAGTTTTTTTCAGCTCTTAAAAATATTCTTCTGGTTAATGTGACGTTTATAATAATTAGTAATGTAAAAAAGTACATCAAAATAATTTTAGTATATTCTGAAATAAAAATTATTCAGAGATTTAAAATTAGTCGTTTAAAATTACTGTCATTTATTTTTAACATCAATATTCTTGTATTTAAATATACTTGTAAGAGAGTATTTTTTCTTAAGAGCTTTTAGCACTACTGTTTTAATTTGAACAACCTACTGTAATACATCGCTAAAAATTGAAAATTATTCACAAGCTGGCGTTGCTGTACTTCCTTAGTCTTATGATTTATGCTACAACTTTTGCGTTGGGATAGTTAATTATTCAAAGCAAAAATGTTGTATATTTTAATAAAAGTCTTAAACTTTTATAATAAAAGATACGTTTAACGATAACGACAAAATTAATATACAATAATATTATTATATGACAGCTTTAATTATTACTTTTATAGAAATTTATTAAATACTACAATTTTTCACTACAGTGTATGTTATATCCTTTTTGAATTGTAACCATTACAAATTCAACGAAAAACAGTTGCGTTCAGTTTCTGCTCAATCCATAAATACAATTAAACTGAAATTGTTTTATTTAGTTAAGGCACGTACCTAAACAGGCTATGAATATTCAAATGTTTAATAATTTGAATAAATAATATTGTTATTTTATTTATGTACTTAATTATTAAAGTTTTGATTAATAGTTGAGAATTTTTATGCTTAGATACTGTTGTAAATTTTTAGTATTAATGACGAGGAATACTTTTTAAAACGTGAAACCTTCATTGAAAATTTTTAGAATTATTTTCAATATTGTTAATATTTTATTCAATTTATAATATTGTTAATGAAAGAAAAAACTGATTTCTTTTAATTCATAAAAAAACGTTATTTGCTTTTACGACATAAAAAAATTAAAACACGTATTTCAACATTCACATTATCGTTCATATAATAATCCAATTCAATTTTTGTACTATTTTTTTAACACAATAATTGTGTGTGATCGTACCTTGCGAACACAAATACAAATAAAATAAGCGAGCTCGGTCGAGATATCTGTGTTTGTATTAAAATAAGAAAGCTGGTAGCGCTGTCCCCAGATGGTAGTTAACGGCGTTTAAGTTTGTCTGCAATCTTTGTATTCTACACGAATCTACGTTTGAAGGGATGGGGGTGGCAAAGAGTACTGGCCCTGTTCGTTCTTTGAGTATTTTCGGTGCTATACCCTGGAATACGAATGTCGGTCCGGCCAATATTGAACGGTGAGAATTTTTCTGGCTTATGTAGAGATTACTTTCCATTTGTACATTCGCTTAGAACCCCTATTACGTTTGGGGGAGGGATAGGGGGCTACGACACCAGTACTTGTCAATCATTTATGAAAAATACAGTGACATTGGGACATTGGGCCAAGATTTGGTAAAAAAGGTCTATATCCTAATGATTAAAGATACTTATTAGTATTTTTTTCCCACACAAGAGCGAATTTCCTACGTGTTACGAATTGAACTTCAACAAAACCGTTGGCTATCAAAATTTTAATATTAAATAAACATAATATGGTTGACCGATTTTTGGATAAAGTAGAATATTCAAATATTTGTCAATTTCCGATGACAATCATTGCGTAAATTAATGTAATATTAATAGTAATTACGATTAAAATGGTCGATTATGATTCAAAAAAATATAATTATAATTGTATATATTTATAGATCCGTAATAATAATATATTTGATACAAGTTTATAAAACTACATACGTAAGTAATCCTATTAGTCATACTTTAAATAATATGTTAGAAAATAAGTCTAATGGACATCTTTCAAGGTTTTAAGTGTTTCAAAGAATTATTTTAAAGAACTATTTAATAATTTAATAAAAAAAACAGTCTCTTTGTACATCTCTATATAATCTCTCTCTGATAATCTCTTTGTAGCAACAGGCTCAGTAATTAATGTGATATTAAATATTGACGTAATAAAGATACTATAAGCAAATAAATTCAATTAGAGCTGCCTTTTATGTATTGTAGGAATAGGCACTTTTGTGCTTACTCTACTTAAAAAATACAATTGTAAGGTAAAATTTAAAATGAAATATTAATTTTAAATTGCCTTCAAATGGTTGTGTAACTTAAAAAGGTATAGTAAAATAATAATAATAGGTATCTTATTTATTTTTTTTTAATTGTAAGAATTTTATTATTGTAAGAAATTTTTTAATTGTAGGTTTAATCTACCTATTGTATATATTTTATTAAAAGATATAATATATTAATAATAGGTATACAATTATATCGTACGTTTATTTTTATAAAAACAATCAATGGATCATTCAATGCTAGTGTCCTTTATAACGAATTAATACATTCACGAAATTGATTTGACCAACACAATGGCGTGGCCACAAGAAATCCTATAAGCAATATTGTGACAAAATATGTCTCTTGTATTGTTATATTACAAAAGAATATATAATATATTTATGCCATTAATATAATAACAAATATGCTCAACTTATCGATGAGATTAACACAAATCACAATATAAAAAAAAGCTTACCCACATTTTTGAAATATTACTCTTACAATATTTTAATCCTAAAATATATAATATGTAAGAATACTACCTTGAATAAAAGTATTATGCTTAAAGTTTAAATAATTCTTCCTTCATTTTGTTGGATTGAAATCATTTCAACATAAAAATATCTGAATAATTAAAGTATCAAGCATTGTTATTCAAAACCTCACTTATTTAGTATCTACTACATGTGCTATTTTAGATTATATTTTAATTACAATTTCGGTAACTAAGCTTTCATTAAAACCTTAAATGATCATATAAGATATTTAGATTTTTTTACAAAATTACTAAAGAGTTCTATATTATTAACCATATTTTAACCAGAAAATATATCTCAAGAAAGAATAACACATTTTGAAACCTAGTGGTTAAAATGTTTAATTTGATAAAATCTAAAAAAAAATCAAGTAATCAGAAACCGAATACTTACAGTATTTTTGATGAAAAATCTAGTGAATATAAGAATATCTAAGATGCTTTTATAACATAGGTAAATATGGCCATTAGTGTATATTCAATATATTGAATTTACAAAAAAAATAAGCCGTAATTGCAAAAAAACATAACAATAGTAAAGGAAGCACAGTACATTGAATTTGACTTACAGCAGGTAGGTATAACGTTTTGTGTAAGTTGAATCGTATATAACAGTAAACATCACTTATTAGTTATTTATTAATAACCATAGCGTAGTTTTTCTATCCCATATAAGAGTAGTTTCGAATAAATTAGCCTAGACAAATTCCAAAATTATCTGACAAACCGCTGACGTGTATTTAGTATTTTTTTTTTGAAAAACGCTCCTTAGAAAAGTATTTTTTTAATTTTTAGACTTACTTCAAACGTTTATATTTCGAAGTATAATACATAAAACATTGAATTACACCTTTTTATTGTAGAAAAATTTATAAAAAATTTTTTAGCTAGTTTTTTAGCTTAGTTGCCTGCAGCAAGCTGGGAGCACATATTTTTTGGGGTTCACATTTTGTCCTTAAATAATGACTGTAATTGCTTTTCTATGGGCATTACGTACACATTCTCTTTAACAGCTATACTCAAGCTGTCAATGTAAATGTTGATCAAATTGAATAAATTTATACTAAGTAATGAGTTGTTATATATAAAATACTTTCTGATTATAATTAAATGTAGCTTAATAATGTCATATCCTGTTAATGATGGTTTGAATATTTTAATTTGGATGAATTCAACGAAAAAAAATTTCTTCTAGCTTCGACATCTGAATGTAAATTTTATTTGTACATACAAAACTAGATATTTCTATAAGAAATCAATTTATTTATGACAGCCTTACATTTTTACTGACAGGTGAAGTCAACAAAGAATACCTGCCAATCAAGTATATTCAATGAATATTTATACAAATTGAGTTTATTAGTATAAAGGCAATACTTTGAGGCATTTACCTCAACACTTTCTAACAGCTTAATATCACAAAAATACAGTAATTATCGTGAACAAGCTTATATAAGTTAGGAATGAAAATTACCTGGTGATATAGTGTTTATTGTATTAAAGTATTTTCAGTTGTATAAAATGTGTTATATCAGTACTTAACTTAAAAATAAATAAACAACAAGCGTTTCAGCAAAACTATCATTATATCAGCGTCAATCTCAAACATCATTTTGTTTTAAATATTAAGTTGATATTAAAAACAGACATACAATTCAACTTAAAGTTGGGTACAGTGCACAGTAACAAAACAACTAAATAATAATAATAATAATAATAAATATTTTTTATTGTACACCCTGAGTATAAAATTACAAAAACATAAAACAAAATAACAGTGAAAAAAAAATGGTACAATTATGGCGGCCATATCGCTAAAAAGCAATCTCTTCCAGGCAACCAATTGCATGGAGGAAAAGAAATATATAATAGGTTATTATCCAACTATGGGAGGTAATTGAATCAAAAACACTTACAACAAAAACTAAATACAAACTTTTTAGTTAAGACTCTTAACC
Source organism: Dircenna loreta (assembly GCA_963555665.1). Taxonomy (NCBI): domain Eukaryota; kingdom Metazoa; phylum Arthropoda; class Insecta; order Lepidoptera; family Nymphalidae; genus Dircenna; species Dircenna loreta. Next base: position 6,334,272 of record OY743093.1, on the reverse strand, counting down.
AGACGTTAACTTTGCAGCAATAGTGTGTATGGAAAGACGAAAGCTAGGCGTCCCTCAGTAAATCAGTTAGGTGGTGATCTATCTGCACCGATCCTTTATTATTTTGGACGCCTATTTATAATATCTGTTCTGTGTGTTCCCTAACTTTTGTACTAATGTTTTTCTTTGTTTGACCAATATATGACAACTTACAATCACAGCAATGTTTATAAACCCCTGCATATTGTAATGGAATATTGCTTTTCATTGGTCTCAAAAATTTTGGCTAACTTTTCTTTGAGATCTATAAATAGTTCTAATGGAAACCTTTATTCATAATTAAAAACATTTCGGTTATTTTTCTTCGATTTTGACTATATTGAAATCAAATAAATGCGTCCATTAATTGTAAGTAGTTAATACTAAGAATTATTAACAACTATAAGTATTTTAAAATTGTTAATAATTACTACTTATCTAGTTACAATAATATTATTTCTTCAATAACATTGTTTTAACATTATTCTGAATAGAGAAATAAGATATTAATTCTAGACAGATATCTACGATGTTCAACAACTACCTATAACTAACTATAGGTTTCTGGAGTTGAGACACGTAACAATTTGATTCATAGTGCCCGGGCAACACACGTCCAATTTAGCTAACTGACAGAGTAAGTGGATGAAAGGCAGTCTTCGAATTAAAATGCTTGGCTACGTCGCTATTTCAGCTATTGATAAAATGAATAACGTGGCATGATTTTTATTTTCTTCATACTTTCTTTACAACAAAATAATCTTCTAACTTTTGATACGAAATGTTATTAATGTAAAACTATTAAAGCTATGTGATTTTCATTAATTAAAAATACACATGGTGTTTGACCTAAACTGAATTTAATCTTTACACTTCCAATCTAAACAACCTCAATCAAAGATTCAACACAATAATAAATTCTGAACGTAATTTGACAAGAGGTCCGCTCTGCACGAAGTCTCGACTAATATATTGAGCAGCCGACGTGCTCGCACCGCGGTATATACCTTCTCTTGTTTTTTTATTAGCCAGTCCTCCTATTATATTACAAGAGGCACCGAAATAATTTAAGATTATAAGCTTTGTATACAATAATTATTATTAATTATAGAAATTTGGTTTTCTTCACTTATTAATGTCAATTTTTTTCAAATGAAATTTTTACCTAAATTTAATTAATCATCCCTGATATGATTGTTCTGGTTTCTTTTGTTTTGTTTCTGATGCTGATAAAGTTTGCTATCTCGCAGTAGGTTAAGTGTTTTGTCAGTTAGTTAGTTTTTTTTCTTCCTTCTCTTGTTTCTGTTATATTTTATTATATTTTTCATTTACTTTCAGACGTTTTGTCTCTTCCATTTCATTTTTCAGTTTATTTAGTTTAGAGACTATGGACTGCAGGGCTTTTTCGCTTAGAGTTTTATAATGCATATTTTTAGTTTTCTGGGTTGTTTGTTCATACTGTATTTTGACTCTAACCATTCTATGCAATGCAATGAAAATATCAATACAATGTCATGCTCCATTATTTCTTATAAATAGGAATATTTTGACTTACCAGCGGGTAAGTTAAAACATTCTTGTAGGATATAAGATAGTGACGTACTCTGTAAACTATAACTGTAATATGCTTAATATTTATTTTTATTATTTTTTATGGTTGATATTTGGTTATTTATATAATATTTACTAATTCATATTGATTTTTTATAACTTTTTAAATAAATAGTATTAAAAAATACATACCTTTATATTTATACGTTAAATATATTGGTATGTATTTTTACTTCACTGAACGCTAGTGCTCTTTATACTTCGCTTAGTATTGTTACGGCATTTGGTCTATATTTTGGATAGCAAAAGTTTTATAGCTATATTTAGATCTTAGTCGACAATGTTGCTGATACATAGGTTCCTTTTAGTTCAGACCTTTCAAGCTTAATTAATACTACATTATTTACGATAGTATGTATGTCTAGTTAATATGGGTCGTCTATACATCGTAGTCTATGGTCGTCTTTATATCTTCCAGGTGGTATGTATAGGTACAGGTCGTATGCATATGTAACTATATTTAGATACGCAGATGGTACAGACAGATGCCTGTCTGACTGCTTATCTGTGTCATTTGCCAATCATACGTATTCATCAGGTTTTCGATAACTATAGAAAATATTTTGTCTAACCGACTTTAACGAAACATATTCATAGTACCATACTATCAATATAAAACAACTGTAATTTCATGACATCTGTTCATATATAAAAAAACGAATTATCTTTATTGAAGTAGGCATTTATAAGTGCTTTTGAGTCAATTATTACATTATAAAAATGTTATTGTAGTCTGTTCATCAGTAAGCTACCACCAGTTAGGAAAGCTGCAGTTAGGAAAGAGCTGGGCATCAGCTCAACAGTTGCTTTTTTCAAAATAATTTAACAATGTTTGTTTTATAATGTTGAGTCTCAACAACAAAAGCTCAACAACCTAATTTTATTTATCAACTAAAAATTCTTGTTTGTTATAATAAGCTTGAATCACTTTAATTGATACTTTTTATCCATTAAGTTAATATAAATATTAATTAAAAAGTTTAAACCGTTCATTATTTTAAGTCTGTTTATCATATCTAATCGATACTTCAAAATATAAAAGCCAGAGTAAACATCCCAAGTTATTATCAAAATAAGAGTAAAGAACTTAATACATTTTACGTGATAAATGTTAAAAAAAAAAGAATACCTAACGCCGAGTTTTGCCTTTATTCCTGAACTGAATCAAGGGAAGTAATATATACATCTAGCTATATGTATATACACATGTACGTACAGACTGGCAGGTGTCAATCAAATAAGGTTTTCAATACCTATAGAAATGTTTTTTGATATCCGGTTTTAACGAAACATATTCAAAATATACTAATCAAATTAAAAGAATCTAGTTTTTCAATGGTAAGCTTTTGTCTAAAGGTAAAAGAGAAGTAAAATGTTAATTTTAAGTTAGAAAATTATGTTTTTAACAAATGGCAATACAATGTCGCTCGGAAGCCGTCGGTGTATCCATATTAAGCGCTCTCAGGTTGAAAGACTAATTGAATAGTTACCATTTTATTAACAAATTTCTATCACAATCCTTTAGTGATGCAGATAGATTCTTTATATCGATATTCAGCGAAACGATATTACCCCGAGGTATTCAGTCGAGCCAGTCGTATACAAGCAGCAGTCAAATGATAACATCTAGGATTTACAAACAATAGCGTCCAGATTCTATTAAATGTACCGAATAAAAGTATTATTTTATTACAAAACTACTACTTTTTATTTGCATACATTTTACAAAATATTTTATACAAATAAATATAATCTTAGAAAGATTAATATATGCACAATAAACTTTTTAAATATCAACTCTATTAAGGATTAAAAATAAATTATATAATTGTTTATGATACATTAAAATAAAACGTAAGAGATCGTAACATTGAATTACTTAACATTGGTTTTTATTTGAAAGAGCATTCTTAGATTGTAAGGGTTTTTAATTACTGTGACATTGTTTTTAAATTTAATATACGTACGGTAAATTTATTACATTCATCGTCTCAAAAAGGCACCTCTGTGACCTCTAGGGTAACGTCACATTGCTGCCATTGGAGACAACTGAAAGATACCAAAACCGAAATAAATCACCGATTCGGGTAATGAAGTACACAGAATGTTGCTGTCTTATTACACTAGATTATTCTTTGATAATATTAATATAATTATAGTATTATTAGATCACTAACTAATAAATACTAGTGTCTGTAGAAATGTTGTTCTTGAGGTATCATCATTGCTTTTTTTCATAAACCTCTGCCGCCAAATAAAAATTATATGTTATTGTTCTGACCAACTTCCAATAATTAAATAATAGACAATCTAATGTATGGGCACTAGCACCATGTTAATAAAAACAATGAACGGTAAACTTCAAGATAAAATCTATATTTTTAATTGCTTTGCATCAGTGTTCAGTAATAGCAAAGCAAATTACTATTGGAATATAATTATATGCCTTTGTAGAAAATGTATGTAATTATTTAGGGAAATTTTTTGGTACTTGGCACAATTGTAAATTGATATAGTTACTTTGAACGTGTGGTGTTAATGGTGATAAAAATTTTAATGAAAATTTAATACAAGTCACTCTGCAAGTATTTGAACGGTTTCTTTGAAACATTGAAATATTTTAAATGGCAACATTTTTGTTTTTATATTTACCCGGCTGTATTAACGTAGAAATTAAATCGGAATGTGCCCGACTAGTTTCGAACCGCGAGTCCGCCACGCTCAGAGCTCATGATTAAGGACCCCGAACGGGTTCGAAACTAGTCGGGCACATTCCGATTTAATTTCTACGTGAATACAGCCGGGTAAATATAAATATAATAGTCATGATTCACGAAAGTTTAAATATAAAAACATTTTTGTTATTCTACAGGAGCATATCCTCATAGGAAAATATCCGGATAGCATATCGAAACAAATGGATATATATCCGATAACATATTAAAGTTTTCTCAAACAAGTACAGAACGCTTTAATAGTAGCAATATATACATATATGTATTGCTACGGGACCACTCCCGTGAGAATTGTGAGTCCTACTCCTTTAACCACGTAAAGAGGTAGGAGAGAGACTAACAATTCTCTGGAGTATTACCTTTATTTCCAACACAGAAGGTACTTGCATGAATGTGGTAACCGAGGAAGCGAGCACAGGAATACACAGTGCTCAATGCACGGTGACAGTATGTTTTAGGAGTTCAGGTAATCACGTCACACTGATTTTCCGCACGCAATCTACACTGACGCAGTGTGATCCGGTTTGAACTAAGTCACCTCACTTATACACTACTTCTTCCCCTTTTCGCTTTCAATGTTTGCCATAACCTACTTAGGCCCAGTCTTGGATGCCGTATATACGGCCGAAACTGTTTTTAATTATAGTTTATTTAATTCTTATCAATTTACGACAAGACTCTTTTGTGACACTGCCTTCTTTCTAGAGGTTGTCATTCGCATCAGCATTATATCCATAATTTCACGCTAGTCGATCCACATGTAGAATCTTTGGAGCACTTAGATCAGCCGCCAATTTTAGCTTTCTTCCGAAATTTTCATATGCTGGAGTTTCGTTTACTACAGTTTTATGAGATAAGAAATTGCGGAATGTACACGTCTACTTCATTTTTTTTTTCTTTATATATTATGTACCTTTGCCAAATGCCTCTTCAATGTTTGGTTGATCTGACTGCTATTGTTATGGCATCGTTTAATTCTTATGAATTCACATGATTTTTCAATCTTTCTGAAACATCTTTGTCTCAAAATTTTGCTCCTGATCACTGTGCAACTTCAAAGGCACACCAAATCTGCAGAAAACTTTTAACTGACTTTGTCGTCACTGTGTTAGCTTCTTAAATGAAAATGCTTCTAATTCCTGGTCCTTTAGCAGCCACACAATTTTGCCACTTGCAACATCAACATCAGTCTTCCACGTCATCTCTGTGTAGTGCAAACAGTAAAAGCGTTTCTTAACTTATGTCAGATTTCTCTTAACTGCCCGGTTTTCTCACAACAATATTACACTGAGTGGAAGGTATAATGACTTCGGTATTTCCGTCCGAGTACAATGTGGATATTTTGTCAAGGTAAGAGTGAATAGGCTTTTACTAAGTTGATGCGCTTTACTACCTACGACTACATTTCCACTTCTCATCAAGTGCAATGTTGTCAAGTGTCAACTTAGTTTAAGTGTAAAAAAAAAGTTACTATATAGCAGCTCAACAGTGGTTGAAGGTCTTTGTCGGCTTGAACCTTCAACGATCTACCCGAAGTGATCCAAAAATTCTACATGTAGTAAAAATTCATGTCTAAAAATTCCAATTGTGTCGTCAGCTTAAATCTCATCAATGGAGACGGTATTGATTATTTTAGTTAAAACGTTTTCTTTCTTTGCTCACCGATTGTAATGCTTACATTATTCATTTTATATTTGGTCCTTAGTTTTTGTTTTAAAATTTGTAACAAAGCAGAGCAGAAAAGATTTCAAAACCAAAATGTATGTTTAAAATTATCTATAAACATGTTCAGCTATGCTAAACTTTCTTGCGAAAATCAACGTCTTATTCCCAAACGCATTTTTAAGGTAGCAATGATTATAAGAAAATGTTAAATAAATTAATTTATATATTATTTTTATATTGAGTAATGGCAAAAAGTATTTCGATAAATATTCAACATTTATATAATCAATAAAATCAAAATCAAAATCAAAAATATCTTTATTCAAGTAGGCATTTACATGCACTTTTGAATCGTCAAATTACATTACATTACATTAAAAAAAAACGTCAGTATAGTATGTCAGTCCGTGAGTAAGCTACCACCAGCACGGAATGCGGCTCTGCTGAGAAGAGCTGGCCAGAAACTCAACAGTTGCTCTTTTTTAAAAACAATTTAACAATGTTTGATGTTTACATTATAATATCCCGCAAATAAGTCAACAAGCAAAGCTCCACAACCTAACCTTTTAGTTGACCGAAATACGATCAACCAAAAACTCCTGTATGCTATAATAAGCTTTTTTTAACAGAATACTTTTAATTTTACATTTAAAAGCAAGAAAAGCAAGGTCTAAGATATCTTGTGGAACCTTATTATATATGCGTACACTCAAACCCATAAAGGATTTTTTAACTTTTTGAAGTCGATATTTCCGCGTTGAGAGTTTATTTTTATTTCTTGTATTTATAGGGTGTCTGTCACTATTTTTTACATATGTATCCAAATTGTGACGTACAAACAAGATGTTATTAAATATGTACTGAGAAACGACCGTAAGAATGCCTATTTCTTTAAAAACATCTCTCAGGGAATCTCTAGCTTTTAAATTTAAAATAGCCCGCACAGCTCTTTCTTGTAAAATAAATACAGAATACTTCAGCAGCACTGCCCCACAATAAAATGCCGTAAGACAAAATACTATGGTAATAACTAAAATAAACTAATCGAGCCGTATTAACATCCGTTATAAGTATATGTATATATATTTTTTTAAACACGTTTATATTTAATAACAAATATTTATCGATAGTCAATGAATGTGACATATTTTATCATTATGTTGAATATACTATACGAATAAATATAGAGAATCAGTGACAGATAGAGAGTTATATAATTTCATTATACGTTTCAGAAACTCCATTATCTTTTTTGCGAAAGAGAACATAACTTCACATGTACGTGATGAATTCAGTTGGAAAACTCACGTAGACAATTAACTCTGCCTGCTTGCAGTTACACATGGGGTGAAACAACGAGACTTCTCTTACGATATTATTATACATGAAGGCATATAATGACGTAAGTTATTTGTATTCATAGATTTAGTCACAAATTGTTTCCTTTTTATAGGAAAGAATGTAAATAAAATGAGTCTAAAGGCTACAGACAAAATCTAGTGACCAAAAAGTTTATGATACCAAGTTATCTAGACAAATACGTAATGGTATATTCACATTATGAAACGTGTGATTGGGAAACTTATAGACTTTCAGGAAGATATTTTAAATATATAAATGTATTTGAATACGTCTTAAGTTAATACTAAAAATATTGTGATATAGTTTTCTCCTGTATTTCTATAGTTTTATTTCTTAACTGAAACAGATTTATATAGGAGAAGCCAATTGTTGGCGGAAATCAGAAATTGTTAACGTAGTTAAAGGAATTTTTGTTGAAAAATATCCTCGCAATGAGACAACAAGTTGTTGGTAAAGCAAATGTTGCGAAAGGATGAACGACGCCCATCTTTAAGCGCTTTTGAAACTTAGAATTAGAACCTTTACGGGAAAACCTACACATATTTTATATAAAAATTTTACGTGTTATATATAAATGCTTTAATTATTTTTTCTATTTCTTAATATTTATTATAACGACACAAGTTTTCAAAATCGGACTACTAAATACAATTTATTAGTATTCTTGAATTTCACAGAATCACAGAAAACTTAAATAATATTCGTGAAGTATATATAATCAGTAAGTGCGAAAATTATCTCAAAGATGACAAGAAATATCAAAAAATATTTGAAAAGAATTCAGTCTATGAAATCTTAACTGTTGATCTTTATATTATAAAAAGACTGAAACGATGGCTAAATCAGTAATTACAAAAAGTATGTGTTATGCAGATATATTGTGTGTATAGTAAAAAAAAACAAAATAAGGTTCAAGTAAAAGAAAATACTAACATTTTTCAGAATATTATAATAATAAAACAATTATAATGTACAGAAAATCCATACTTCAAACCCAGTTAATTTCCAGGTCTATTGTTACTAATACATTATCCATTTACTTAATATTAATTTGTTAAACGCTTTATTGTTCTAATAGTCATTTACGTTAAACGTCAAAACAATAACACGTTACTATCGCTTGCGAAAGCAAAGATTATTGAAAACAAACAAATAATAAATATGTGATTTGTTTGTTTTCAATAAACGAAGCAAATAATTATTATTAATTTAATTTATTCAGTATACTTTAATTACCGTAAAAGTAATGTTTAAAGGTTAGATTATAACATCCATCTTGCATAACACCAACAGGGTTAATTGGGGACCCTAAACTGGTGGAAGCCTTGGATCTATGAAGATTGGGTTCCACCTCGACCATAGACCTAAAGTTTCCATCGTCTCAGTATCCTATAGGATACTTTTTGATAAGGGTGCGAAGGAATTACGTGACCTAATTCCTCTCCTCCTTTCATCATGGGACGTTCCAACGCACAGCGAGCATCCATCCTTTTGCAAGATACGCCGCATGTCCGAACGAAGCTTGCACTATACTTCATCTTCCTTCATCAGACAGTGAAGGAGTGGAACAGCTTGCCTGCGTTGGTATTCCATCCAAGTACAATGTGGGTGTCTTCAAGGCAAGAGTAAATAGACCTTTACTAAGTTGATGCGCTTTACCACCTACGATTACATTTTCACTTCCCGTCAGGTGGAATGTAGTCAAGTGTCAACTTAGTTTAGTAACAGTAGTAGTAGTAGTAGTATAAAAAAACAGGGTTAGTTTACTGTGATTAAATCTTTTAAAACTCAGGTTTCTTTAAAAAAGTATGTTTTGTAATATATTTTTGTCAGAGATATCAACTATTTTTTAAGTATCGCATTATTTTATCTTAATAAAGTTTGTATATGATTTGCGATATGTATCTTAGAATCAATGTCATTTTGTAAATCACAGAACTTAAAGAACTAAAAATAATTTATATAATATAAAAATTCATACATGTTATTGTGATAATATATATAACAGAATACATTTGGTAACAAATGGAATGTTTTTCAGGAGGAAGATATTATTATAGACGTATTGGTATAATTTAATACGCACACTGACTGACTCTTGTTTTTGACACAAACATTTGAGACCCTTTCGTCTGTCCGTATATATCAATTGTATCGAAGGTTGTCATTCCATGAGAATTGTGAGGTAAAGTTTTATTCTTAACGCTTGTGTTCATTGTATTTATATATTTTATTATTTTTACTATTAAAATTAAACTCCTATAGTATTTTTAAAGCTCGTTGTGTAATTTATTGCTAATTTAGCTACATATGAGTATTCTGATGATTGATTGATGATTCTTTGGGAGAACTGCCAATTATCACATAATTTTCTGTAGATATTTCATTTATGTGAAATGTTGTTATAACAAAATGTGAATGATATGAGACAACTTTAAAAAAAGCAGTACATATATATCATCTAAATTTTATTTACCATTACAATATTTTATTATGCATTATAATCACCTTGCTTTTTTTTATTTCAAGTAAACTATTTTTTTAATGCTCGCTATAATATCTATAAAATCTTAAATTCTGACTCAAACGACTTAAGTTTAGTGTCATGCGTTGGTTGTGTACGATACAAATGGTTTTAGTAAAGTACATAAGGGTGATAATTACGTCATTAAATTAAGTCTAAAGGACTCTTTGGAGCTCATGACGCAAAGAAGGGTAAATGTAGACGGTATAATGATCCTTACCCTACTGATGGAGTATTCGATTCAAGGTGAGGGAGGAGATAAAAAGGGTACCGGTACGTTTTTGGTACATTTTACCCCATAATAGAATTTTGGTAAAATCATCACGAAAGTGAGGCATATTTTTATTTTATTAAATGACACCTAATAATCACTTTATTTTAAAAGTCACTGGTTTCTAGTTTTTGAATTTAATTAAAACATGGATTTAGTTAATTATTTAAATACAAACTGTTGTTGTTTTTATTAAAGATTTGATCGATTATATTATTATTAATTAATAAATAGGTGTATTTTGAACTGAGGATAAAATACTTATCTCCTTATAATTATACTATGAATGTTGGAAATAGCAAAATTAATTTATAATAATATTGTTTTATGAAAGTTTGAAATTATCATTGTGGTCGAATTTTACTACATACGATATATTTATAGTGGATTGTAATATTACCTTTGGATACTAAATGCTACAAACTAATTAAGAAACTGTATTGCTTTTACCTTAGCCATACATGCACTGACTGAAAGATAAAAGTTATAGAAATTGTTTTACTTAGTTTTTACCTAAAAAATAAAATAGGACAATTACACTTTTGGCATACTTCATAGTATAATGTAATTCAGTAACAACGTGTGGACAAAGACACTATTTCAAGCCAAATGTTACTTCTTTTATGCATTCGGACCTTTTTACCCCAATTAAATATAATCTCTTTATAAGCTAAATGTTGGTATAACAACGTGTGTTTTGAACATTATACCATACCCTAAATTATTTAGTCTTAGAGCTATTATAGTATCAATAATAAACGTGAAACTTCAACGGACAAGTGGAAAAACGAATCGCTACGGACAAATGGCAAAGAAAATTAAAACTCTGGCTTCGAATCATATGGAACTAACAGATAATTGTGTCTGTCGGATACAAAAAAAAAATATATATTGAGATATAAAATCTTTTAAGTTGGATCAAACTGCACACGGTGTGGAAATTTGATGGACATGGGTTCAATAGTTAAGGAATCCATAGCGGACAAACATAGTAACATGTAATTTACATATATTCAGATTATTGTCATTGTGGGGATGACGGATGGGAATGACATTTTTTATTCTTCTCTCGATAACCAAAACCTAACTTTGCAGTAGAGAATAACATACGTCAATGAATTTTGAATACTCTATTTATTTAAAATATACTCCAGCTGATCTTTACATATGTTTATAGACAATATCAAACATAAATTAAAATATGAAAACTATATAATTATCTAGCAGCCTCATAACATATCAAAAACTATTTATATTATCTGAACCACAAAGAACGTTGTTTTTCTGGCGTCCCTGATATTATCAGTGGACACGTCTACGCAGAACAATGCGCGCTCGTTTGTTATCGTTACGTGAATAACGCAGGTAATGGGCCGCGTTTACAGCGTACGTGCCGAGACATTAATTAAACTTGATAGTTAAACCAGCAATGGATATTCTGTCTTTCTTCTAGCTTTTTCATTCTTTAAAGTTAAATGAAGTCTTATTGCATTAAAGAGGTAATTAACAGCATTCATGAAATGATCCTATATTTACAATGAACGGCTTAGTTGATAGAATTGTACTATTTTTAACGACGTAAGAGTTAAGATGTTTGGAATATCATAAGTAAAACTCAAGATAGATAATATTTCTTTGACGAGAACTCATAGTCGGTACTTATAGTAGGTACAAAGAAATGCATTATTATTTTTAATCATTAAAAAATAAATGTCATAGATCGTTTGAACTGTTTTTTTAATAACCAAGAAGATTCCCAAACCCAAAAGAATCGTAAAAATTACCATAAAGAATATAGTCACATCACATAAGGAGATATAAATATTATATTATTAATGAAAAGTAAGAAAACCACATTTTCGATAAAAATAACTAACTGAAAAGATTTTCAAACAAAATGTTCAGGTCAAGTGAGGTGTTCGCTTGTCAAGCTGGACAGATTTATATAAAGTTTTACTTCAAATATTTTCCATAATGAAAGAGGATTTATAACAAAATTAGCATTTTTTTAAAACCATATAGGCCATTATAAAAATAAAATATAATTCCTTTGACATCATCATCATCAGCTCACTGTAGTCTACTGTTGGACATAAACCTCTTCTGAGCACTGATTACGGTCTTCGGCTTTTCTCTTCCAGTCACCGACAGCCACGCGTGTGTCGTTTTTCTTTCTAGCTGCAGGGTATCCCACGCTACGTCTGTCAATTCGTGGTCTCCACTCCAGAACTCTTCTACCCCAACGGTTATCGGTTCTGCCGTAGATATGTGAAGTCTTCTGCCACTTGACACTAGCTCGCTGAGTGACTTTAAGTCTAAATCTATAGACATATTTAAAAATCTATAAAGGACTATTATTTATCTTAAGATAACTAAAACTATTTATAAAATACTGTTATATAAAAATATGTACATCTTGCAAAATTCGTATTTTTTAAATATTGTTACGTTATTAGTTTATATTTATGATATTAGTTATATATGTATTTGTAAATACATTAGTGTGTAGTTATTGGTATGTATCTAGCTAAAATATATAATACTGCACCACCTACTTGTAATAAAAGTATATTCCTTTATATAATGATTGCTTGGAAGAAATTGCCCTTCATGACTGGTAGGACGCACTGGGTAAAGATTTTTGTCTTCAGACTTTGTGGTATGGGGGATGAAAAGACTCGGCGAAGCTTCCCAAACGCAGCCCAGACAGCAACATTTTCTTCTTCTTCTCTAGTTCGAGCGTTGGCCCTAGGTAAACATACTTATCAACAACTTCAAGAGATACGTTAACATTTATACTATAGGTGTTATAACATTTAAATGATACTATTTATTGCTTACATATATATCACAAGTGTAATATTAAATGCCACAGTTTTATCTATATAATTTAAATCTATATATCACAATTACAATTGTAACAATAATCGCCGAGAGAGACAGAGAGTGAGAGAATTAAGAGTGGATGGAACGATACAGGGCTATGGTTGTTAAATTTCGGGTTTTATTATTTTCATTATGTTTAAAGTTATATATATTTTTTTTATAACGTCACCAGATAGATGGTTCTAACCATCTATTTGGTGGCGTTATGTCGACGGGTATTTCAAAAAGGTTGTTTTGATTGTTCAAATTCTCTCGAATAAATGAACTTATTGATTTGAAGCTAAGATTTCATTTATTTTCGAATGTGAAAGGAAAATATTGATATATTATTTTAGAAATCACACACATATGAAATTAGAAGTAAGTTTAAGTTATATCTTCCGATTCTGGATAATGCCTTCCATTAAAAATTTTCTAAACACTTCAATTGAATTACCCTTGCAGATTCCATAACCTTCCAAAATTCAGAATCTAATATATCCTCTCTCTGTTTATATATGTCCCTCTGGTTAGCATCTCGGGCGATAGACACTTCTCGGATATGTATCACTTTTATTTAGGTCACCTAAACGAGATTGCATCAACTTGTGTATATAACTTTAGATCAGATATACTCAAAAAATTTTATCGTATATATATAAAAGTATATAATACATATTATTATTATTATTATTATATGTTTTCATTATGTGACCAAACCCAAGCAGGACATATTAAACATTGTTTATCAAAAATTTTCCAATAAAGTAATAAATTATTATAGTAAAATAGAAATAAAACATTCACAAGGCGTTCTAAACTTGTGTGAGAAAAACGTTGATATGTTTTCGGATATTGCTGCTGCCAAATCAACAGCTTCCGTTCCGTGCAATCTTGTCCTGCCCCTCCTTTGTTTTTGGGTATGGAAACCCGAAGTGTCAAGAGGGGTTTCACCGAAAGACATGTAATTCTCAGAGCCTTCGTCCTTTTAAATGCAGATTCAAGTAGTATGCAGGGATAGCACAAAAAACTAAAACGTTGAACGCCATCTAATACCATATGGAAACTCAACAACACTCTGGTTATGTGTAGATATAGACGATCAGACGTGTCAGAGTTAGTGTGGACCTTTACAGCTCCCATAGCGGTAATACTAAGTATATAGGTAATTTGACTTTGCCATAGTGAATGGTCAACTCTAATTAGTTGAAACTTTTACTCGACTCCCCGTTGTGGAGCGTACCTGTGCCTGTGCCTGCATGCTGACTATACATCCCCAGTACTATTGGGTAGCTGTTAACGCTTGCCCGGGTTCACGATCTGCTTGATTGATCATGATTTAGCTCAGATCACAAGCCCACGACGCTGGCGTTTTCCAAAGCTTCGGGCTATCCCCAAAACTTGTTGGTGCTTTTTTTTGGTGAAGCTTATAACACAATAACATAAAAAGTAGCATAAAATATAATGAACTAATGCTTTATATACTATAATTCTCCAATAAATAATAAATAATGATTATAAGGGAGGATTTTTTTATTTCTTTTGGATAAAGGAATTGAATATTAAAGTTGTTTACCTTTCAGACATAAAAGTATTGGTATAAAAGGCTGTGGTCAGCATCCATAGTCGACTTGGAACATTTACACTTCATTTTACTTACTTAAAAGTATCATACCTTATATTTTATTGTTATAATTATAAGTAAAGATTTGTCATATGGGTCAAAATCAAAGTGTGAATTGCAGAAGCATTTAAAGCAACTGCTCTGTCAGTTAGATTTAAAGCACGTCCGGGGACCATGTACAAATTCACACGAGTATGCAGTGCTACTCAGGAATATGTTAGACGATGTTGTTATTATTGATTTTACTAAAATTCTTCTCACATTACTTTTTATTTAATTTTTACTTTTTTAAGCTTTTAAATAAATAAGAGAGACCAAATAGTATAATGAATATTTTTTTTTATAAGTCAGTAAGTTTTCTGAAAAAAGTTTTATTATAAATATTAATTTAAATTAAAGTAATATAAAATAAAAGACAATAGCTGTCTATGGGTTTTTTTTTTTGTTAAAATATAATTTTATTCCAAGAATAACTTTTTCACTTTTTTCAGGTGAAACATAGGTACCTTTCTTTATTAATTTTAATAGGCATATTCAATTTAAATAGTTGAATAACTGAATAAATCATAATATATTTTATTAATTTATTAAATTAATGGTAGACTTTTTTTTATTTTTAATACTAGTAAAATATTTGAAAAGTACGTAATAAGGCAGAGGATTAAATAATATAGAAAAGAAAATTATCAATACCTTTTATTTATTTTCTTATTCATTATTTCGTATTATCAAAATATATTGCGAATGGAAGAACAATGCTTTGATGCATGCGGCTTCACCAGACTGGAAAAAATATTTGATCCATGTTTTGAGCATTATAAATGTTAGCGCATATTAATACTAAATTGTTTGGTGGACATTACCGATTAAGTTGCCTTATTAAAAAAAAACTTATTTATTATTTATAGAAAAGGCCCATGTTTTTAAAAAAAGAATTGAGACACAAACTTTAGTTTGGGTAAAGAGCAGAAATAAATATCACCGGTTTTCGCAACCTAACATGAGAGATTTGTTCAAAAATCCATTCGATTTTTTAATTTAAATTCAAAAAATATATAAATAATATGCTCTGATCAATTAATAATAATTTATTTTCATAATTATCTTTTTATGATTATCTTGTTCTTTATATTTATCGTTAGCAATATAAAAATATATTTTAATTAGAGAATATCCGATACCTATATATATTTTAATGTAAGAATGAAACGTGAACGTGAACGTGAATGAATTTGGTACGTTTAATAAACGGTAGTATTAATTACAAACACATTGAATTAATTTAAGTGATATTATGGTAAGTAAAGTTCAAAGTAACTCACAGTTACTTCGAATAGTATAGAATGACGGTTACAACTATAAAAATACAACAAATTAATTAATTTAAGTCACAGCTATATAAACAGTAAATAAAATATAGAAGAATAAATGAATAAATAAAAATAAAAGATAGAAGCCTCCAAATATTAAGTTCTGTAATGTCACCGCAACAAACGTAAGGCATTATTTACCAGCCTCGTTTAATAATGGGAATAATAACCCGTCTACGCGGTTCCAAAGTCGTTGCGTACACGTGCAGGCAATGCGTGTCTAATTATTTATGGTTTAATTAATAAATAACATATTATAGAAATATTTGATACTTAATAATAATATTTGTATATGGTATGCACATAAACTGACTCTCGTTTTTAACTCACCGTTCACAGGTCTGCTGGAACAGGTTTTATTTTGAAAAAAAACAGTGTCTTTGTACAAATTATATGGATTCTTCTTTGTACATAAATGTCAAATTTTTATACAAAAGTACTACACCTATGTATTGAATCCAATAATATAAAAGATTATACATCATAGATCATTCACACATCTTTGTTGGATGCTTGCCAGTTATTTTGAAATACAAGCTTTTTATTAGATTAATATTAGTTTCAAGTTACTTTAAGAACGTATTTCTGTTCGTCTAGGAAAATCTCCCAAATAACTGAATCGTTTACAGCTACTATTGACATATTCAGAATTCTTTAAGGAATATTTGTCAATTGACTTTCTCTTACTTCCATGAAAAGTAATAAATAAAATATTGACTCCAAACAAAAATTATGTACTCAATTATTTTTTTACATAAATAAACACAGATTGTATTACTTTTGTAAGTAAGTTACTACATAATGCTCGTATTTATAAAAAAAAATAACTAAAGTTTTTGTTAACTATTCGTGTCTTCATCAAAACTACACTAAACTTTAGAAAGCATTTCATTGAAATTCAAAAATATGTTGAAGTTTTTAGTTCATCTATACAGTATATACCTTTCTAAATGTTTGATAACAACTAAAGTTTCTGGAGTGCCTAAGTAATTTCAGGAATACTGATTACTGATAAATTCAACTAGTTTTTGATTTCTGTAAAGTACTTTAAAAACAAAATTTAATATTACCAAACAAAACACATACTTTCAAATTTGGTAACCTGCTTTTCACGCAATGGTCTGATCTTCTTGTCATAACAATTTTATCTGAAAGAAATTATAAAAGTCTAGTACCAAAGGAAGGAAAAAAGTTAGATGGTACACATAACGGGGAAAGATAGATAAAAGATAGGAAGATGTGAAAAATATAGGAAATTGGTCCTGTGAACCTGCGGACAATGTAGCCATTGAAAGTAATTCAATTTAAAGTGTGAAAGCTATACTGTATAAAAGGAATCTTCTCACTACGTTGAATGCTCTCGCAAAGCCACTGGCCACATTTGATCACAGTCATAAATACACAAATAATTATTAGTATAATAATCAACGCTTTAAAAGTATTAATAGCACACTAACACTTACCTAAGGCTAGTTATAAAACTTTTAAACAGTTACAAATCAAAGCAGTATCATCTCTTAGGAGAACAGGAATCTCAATTACTGATTAAATTAGTAAGTTTAATAAATATCTCGGTACAAAGGCTTTAAATGCAGCCCATTAGCTGCTATATTCACGTAACGATAACAAACGAGCACGCAATTGTTCTTCGTAGAAGTCTCCACTGAAAATAGCAGTGCCACGGGTAAAATAAAGTTCCTTGTCGTTTCAGATAACATCAATGGCGCCATAGTTATTTCTTTGGTAGCAAGGTAATGTTCTTAATATACAGCAAATACGAACTATGTTTTTCTTTACAGTATACAGTTTATAAAGCTAATATTAAGAAATGTTATAATACTATTTATTTGGCCTGAAAACATCAAATATAGTTTGTATAATATAAAAGGAGGAACTAAACTCCTTTTTGAAGTCATATATTTTGAAGTCAAAATGTATAAATATAACAAAGCCTCTTACCCCTGTTGTCTCTAAAGGAACAAGGCTCATTAGGAATCCATTGAAGAATTTGAGTGATAAAAATACAAACCTAATGACTATAAAGAGTTTGTGGACGTCATTCGTTTCTTTATATATCTAAACTAGATATAATTTTTACAAAGATTCCTTTACTCTGTACCCGATTTTTAAAAATACCTGTAAGAGTTTTTTCTTATAAAAAGTATAAAATAAACTGACTTGATATTTAAAAAGAAAAATATGAAATGGTTTATTAAAAAAGTGTTTTTTTTTTAAATCAGGTAATTATCTATTAACCTTTATTTAAAGACTAAATAATATAATTATATAACAAAATATGATCGTCTTCTTTGTCTGTTTATTTCTTATAAATGAGCTCAAATCGTAGTTAACTATCGACCCAATTGTAAAGTATAACAAAAATGGATATAAAGAATAATAATTAAGAATTAGTATATTAGGGATTTTGATAGTTTGATGATTGCTCCAGTTATAAAAAAAATGTGATGTGCCATCTTAGCTTGGTATGATTGGGTTGATTTTATTATTTTCATCCCTTCTCACTATATGTACACCACCAAACATACATGGTTATAAAGCGAGATATGAACACAAAGGGAGTGCGTCTAGAAGGAGGCCAAAAGTTAGTTGTTGGATTGCGTAAATGATAACGTGGGGACCTATGCCACCGTGAAAATCCAGTGGGCATTGGGTGTATATCATATTCCATATTTAATGGTGAGTGCAATTAGCCTTTTTGGCATTGGTACATGGGTTTTTAAAAAAAAAATGATAACACCTCACACAGCATACTTTTTGCCATTAAAAATCAACCCTTCCTTGTAGAAAAATATTATACTTTAATTTACATACAAGCATTTTCACCGACTATTCACGATCCTTAAATAAGGATTAAATGTTCTTGAGTAGATTTAATAAAAATTATATTAGGAGATCGGTACTGATATTATCAAAACTAAAGCTCTTTTTTATTTTTTTATTGTCACTTACATTACTTTAAAAAATGTCAGTATAGTATGTCAGTCCGTGAGTAAGCTACGAACAGCTCGGAATGCGACTCTGCTGAGAAGAGCTGGCCAGAAACTCAACAGTTGCTCTTTTAAAAACAATTTAACAATGTTTGATGTATACATTAGAATATCCCGCAAATGAGTCAATAAGCAAAGCAAAATATGTACTGAGAAATGACCGTAAGAATGCCTATTTCTTTAAGAACATCTCTCAGGAAATCTCTAGCTTTTAAGTTAATAGCCCGCACAGCTCTTTCTTGTAAAATAAATACAGAATTTACTTCAGCAGCACTGCAACACAATAAAATACCGTAAGACAAAATACTATGGTAATAACTAAAATAAACTAATCGAGTCGTATTAACATCCGTTAATACATTATTCATTCATACATTTTAATACATATATATATATATATATATATATATATATATATATATATCATAGTACGCTTACGTTATGTAATGTAAATAAGAGTATCACTCTCAACTAGCTCCGCTAAATTATGAGAGTATACCTACTTAATTTTAATCAAATTGTCTACTATGGTTCATATTTCCTTATTAAGATAGTTTTTACTTATTTTCTTTTAATGCATATTTTTAATTTAAATACATAGTATTTAATAAAAACTTAATTGTAATAAAATTACGTAAACTTTTTTTGTCCGTAAGAAAACAAAATTGCAATTACGTGTATAAATAATAATTGTCGTGTATAAATAATAAATGTCGTGCTAATACATTAAATCCTATTATTATGTTACAAAAGCCTAATTTATTTTTTTATTGCATTATAAAATAAAATGAGAAATATCTGAAGGCATGTGACGAATTTAGTTGAGATTGCTCAAAAACAATTAAAATATTTGTAATAAAACATGAGGTGAATCAACGAGCATTCGCCTCAATTCAATATACAAGTTCGAAAATAAAGTCTTTAACCTGACAATCACAGCTACTTTTTATTAATATAATACAAAATTAAATAATATTGTATAAATGTACATGTAAATGACGATAATAGGCATTTAGAAATACCTGATTCTTTTAGGATCTTCTTATGCAGTGTTGTAGATTATATAAGTTTGCGACGCGATGTTGTTCATGAACAAATTAGTGCACATCCTCTCAATGACACATCAAACAACCAAACAGACACACATCTACACTTTTTAGTGCATTCTATAGAGGAAAATAATATATCAAATCAGGATGTAAATTATTTAAACTTATAGGCACAGGTATCTTAACCTAGATACATTGGTCTAGGTGTCTCCCACCTAAGGGGTCCAATTTGCAAAAAAAAAAACATATTTTATTCAAGAACTAAATTTTATTCACATAATTCTCAGTATCATCTAAGCAGTAAGTAATTTCATAACCAATATTGGTTATGAAATTAATATTTATTCAAAGCAGTTTTAAGACCAGGTTTTATTTTCTAGTACAAATAAAAATTCAAACATAGTTATTTACAGATGTTTGAGCCGTCCAACATTTAAGACTAAGTAAATCCTAATCACAAGCACCTATTATGATTTTTTTATTCTTGCAAATATCAATTTTGTTAAAATTATAAAAAGGTTGGCGAAGAATGTAACTAGAGCAACGTAATAAATGTCAAGTCTAATCACGTGTATACTGCTATAATAATAACAATTCAAAATAAACTGGCTATGTACAATACAAATGTTTTTGTAAAGTACATTATTAGGATGGTAACGACGTCATTAAATTTAAGCTACAGAACTTTGTTAAGCTCATGACGCAAAGAAAGGGTTAATGTTACGATAGACGGTACAATAAGCCTGACCCTACTGATGAAGTGTTGACTCAAGAGTGAGAGGGGAAATAAAACGGTGGCCGATATGCTTCTGGTACATATTGCTTCTTAATACGATTTTGGTAAAATCATAGAGAAAGTGAAGTTTTTTTAAATAAGTAAATGATTTTAATTAATCGTTCTTAATTTATTTTCACAGGTTGCTAGATTTTGAATGAAAATAAAGAGTATTTTTTATTAATGTTCTTTGACAATTCAGAAAAAGACACATGAATCTAAATTATTTTTTTTGGCAATTTGGATTTGGATTTCCTCATAATGTTATAGTACTTCTACTTTGTGACTTCTGTGATGCTAGTTAGATACGGATAAGTGTTTTTTTTCTTTATCAAGGCTTGACATGCCTTACAAACAAACAAAGATTTACCAAACGCCAGTTGACTGACTAGACTGACTGACTGATCCATATTAATTGCTCTTAAAAGAAACACTTGGTAAAAGACTAACTCAGAAGTAACATTTTATTACTACAATTGTATCGCAAAACCTTTTAAGATTTTCATATTATGATGTGAGAGATGCAGATAGCTACATTACGTTGGTATTCAAAGTAACGATATCACCCCGAGTTAGCCATTCATTTACGGTAACATCTGAATCCGATTGGAATGAAATGTGGTCTCATGAAAGACCGCCTCTATCCATTATCGAATGGTATGAACGGTAACCGGTCTGCTTTAACTAAATAGAGACTGATTACCATTAAGGCTAGAAAACAACTATGGAAATGGAAATTGGTGATACATCGAATAACTTTTGGAATACTATCCGTGATTACGACACATAATTACTCCATGCTCCTACGCAACGCTAAAAGATCTAGCCAGTTATATCCGAAATAACATCTTAACAAATCGTTTACTTATTTTCTACATTATTATGTAATGAGTATGAGTTCTGCAATAACACGGTATACCTACGCTAAAAAAATATTAATTTTATAGAAATAAATGAAAATACAGATGACCTAATAAATATAAAATATCCTAAGAGAGATTAATATATACTCATGAATCTTTTTAAATCTCAAACTATCGATAAAATAATTATTTTCTTTTCTACAATACGTTAAAATGTAATGAAAGAGATCATTACTGAGTAACAGTTTTGAATATGACGGACCATTTTTAGAATTTATTGACTATTTTGCTAATTTAATTACTATTGCAATGTTTATATAGGTAACTACGCTTTATTAATTTCAGATTTTATTTCATGTATATATGAAATAAAATCTGAAATTAAAAATAAATCATATTGAAAATAAATTCTGTTTAAATACTATTTCTAACCTGTTAAAATAAAAAGGTGCTTTTAAATTGTTTATGAACATGTTTAGTCATGTTGAAGGAATTTAAATTTTAATACAGTATCGCCTGTAAAATTTATCGACAGCGTCAGGACTCGACCTGCGACCTCTAAGGCAGTAAGTGCCCTGTCGCTGTCAATAAAGCTACAATCGAAAGATACCACAAACGAAATTAATCACCGAGTCGAGTAGCGAAGTAAAGATTAAATTGATATAATAATAAATTAATTAATAAGTATTTATTACCTACTAATTCTATTTTTTAATAATATGAATAGAATATTAATAAAACATTAATTATAAATATGATCATCAAATATTAACTTTATCGAAAGGAGGTAAGGTACTTTGAATAAACCTACATACCTTCAAAGCAATTCAATGATATCGTTTAATCCGACTTTCAAGAATGAAATAAAATACCATGTATTGTTCGGACAATTGAACCTACTTAATAAATACCATTAGAAGGTAAATTTTAAGATAAAATCTATACTTTAAATTGCCTAGCGACTGTAGTTTAGTAACAGAAAAGTAAATTACCATTGGAATATAATTGCATGCTACTGTAAAAAATGTGTTATTAAGGTAAATTGTTTTATACTCGGAATAATAGCAAATCCTTTTAAATAGTCCTGCTGCAAACAACTTTCCTTGAAATATAATCTCCATCTACTTGAAAATTACTCTGCAAGATTTCTTAATCTAACAATGAAGGTTTCTAAATAGCAAAAATGATTCTAACATTCTTACACTCCTTAAGGGTGAAAAAAATAATGGCACTTATTTGGCGGCAACAATATCCAATATCAAAGTTTTTCTCATATACCTCAGTTTAGAACCCTTTACGAAATATATTTATAACTATAATGATGAATTACTTTACTTTAATATTTATAATATAACTTAATGGAAAAGATTTTTAAACAATGAACAACTTGAAGTTTGATCTTATTATGAAATGTACGTATAGATTTCAATGTTATTGTTTTAAAAATGATATATCAAGTTTTGAGTATATTTTATCCCACGATGTATTCATAAATTGACGCAATCTCAGTTAGGGGATCCAAATCAAAGTAATAAATGTCCGAGAAGCGTCTGAGAACGCGTGAGAAGCCTCCGGTATTGTTGAGAGAGTGTTTTTCATATTATCGATATTGGAAGCTGTTGGATAGATCGACAAGGACAATATAGCCAGTCGTCAAGAAACGAAAAATATAACTTTAACTTACGATCAAGTTGCTATACAGGTACCGGAATCTCTCTTACATTAGGAAAAACCTGACATCTTAGCTTCAAGTCTTTAATTTTATTAATTACAATCGAAATTTGAACAAAGAAGATCCTCTTAGAAATACCGACAGAAATTACGCTACCGCATAAGCATTTTGCTACCATAAATATTATAAGCACCGAAATTTAACACACGTGGCCCTCTGCCCATAGTATATTACCAAAACTACATGCAACAGACAGTTACATTATTAAAGGGTTATGTTTCAAATAAACTGTAGGTTATATAGTAGTATATAGAACTAACTGCGGCAATTGTTATTTTGCGTGTGTAATACATAATTTAGGAATAAATAATTTTATTTCAATAGTTATTCAATGTTATCTCACGTATAGACGTGTTATGGCTTCACGGTGAAAAATCAAAATTTTACTATCAACACTCTCATAAATCCTTCTTGATTTTCGCAAATAGTTTTCCTAAAAATATGTCCGGCTTTGAAAACGTTACTTCACACGAAAATTTGTTATTTTAATATGTTATTTTAATCCCGATGATGGTGATGAGACGAAGCTTCTTAGCATTCCATGGATTCACCGTGCGGGTGCCGGGCCCATCGCGTTGAAGGGAGAGGAGTGCAAACAGCTCCTGGGACTTGCGACCCAAGTGTAGGTTTAAGGGGCCCCTTTAAAATGCGCATTCACGCTCACCATCAACTGGTTGCGCTCCTCTCTCTACCTAACAAAATTTGGAATGAACCTACCAATGCCGCCTTTGAAGTACGTTCTAGAAATATATATTATATTTAATTATTATATGTATTTTTATTTTTCCTAGTGATGTAACTTTTTTTGTGGTAATGTAAATGATTCTTCCTTCTTAATTATAAAAAAAAAGAGATTCAATCAAGATTGAATTTTTTTTTATATCTTTAAATATCCTTGGATATTTCTTTCTAAATGAAGACATAATAGTGCATTTGGTATAAATATTATTAGTTCTCTTTAAAAAAATATAACCTACCTTGAGTTTTATTTATCAAAATTAAAATATCTTGCAAGCTAAAATGAAATGTGGAATACACCTCCATATATAACATGCAAGATACAACAAATTTAATATAAGTCTCTAAGCTATAAACTCTCATCATAATTCTAGGAAAATTTATTAAATGCTTATAATTTACCTCTTAAATGCAGTAGGATTTAATTTAGCTTTAACGAATGAAAAAGCTAGAAGAAAGAAATAATCTCCATTCCTATTTTTATTATCAAGTTTATTTAATGTCTCGGCACGTACGCTGTAAACGCGGCTTATTACCTGCGTTATTCAGTTAACGATAACAAATGAGCGGGCATTGTTCTTCGTAGAAGGTTTCACTCAAAATATCAGTGTTAACCGTGAATCAACGTTCATTGTCTTTTCAGATAACATAAATGGTGCCATATTTATTTCTATGCTATGTGAATCCTAGAAACTGATGGAAGTTTTAACTTTCAATTATTACAATAATGACTGTGACATAAACTCGGGGTACTATGTTTGTTTATTATAAGTGAATGTTTGTATTTATGTTACACATTAATTTGCAGCTTATAATACAATTGCCTAACAACAAATTATGCTTTTTAGTGTAAAATAAATTATATTGACGTGATAACGTCTTACAAATCGATGAACGGCAGTCATCGGCATGATCGAAAAAGTAGGATGTCATTGTCACTTTCCATCCGAGCCGAGCGTGCAAGCGAGAGCGCGGAATAGGGGATAGAGAGGCACGATCGCCCTACTCATTCGGCTTGTGAGTCCGGAAGCATTTATCTCTATTCCACTTCATCGTATGACTACGTATACGGTTTTGTAAACTGTTAAGTAAGGAAAAAAGTTACTGTGGTTTCCATTGTTTATTATAACAACAGATCATCGTCCTATCCTTTACAGAATAACGCAGATTGGATGATCTTAAATATCACACATGTATAAAAGGCGTTAATATATTGTTAATAGCACATTGTTACTTGTTATAATAATAATTTAACTTAATGTTAATTCAATTCATAAAAATATGGAAAATTTTAACAATGTTTCCTTATGACGTTATCACGTAAAATTATCATCCGTAAACCGACATCGAAGACATCCATGAATTTATTTTTTAATTGGCTGGATATAATCAATCTTTCATCAATTTTTTTTAAGTTTAATATGATTTATACAATTTAACAATGAACGTTCAAAACACTAACCACGTTGTCACAGGGTTCAAAAATAAAGTGGCAGAGTGTGACGTTCCGAGGACTGCATTTAATCCAATTGCTCTGTCAGTTATATTAAAAGCTCGTTCCTGAAACATAAACAAATTGTTTTGTGTGTGCAGTGCAGTGACGGCTACCCAAAAATTTACTATAGGATATTGTAACAGTTGAATTTACTAAAATGCAACTCACTTATTACTTTTTATTTGAGCTGTTATTTATATTTTTATTTATAAAAAAGCAGAGATACAAAGTATAATGCTTATATTTTAGAAATTCATAACAATTATAAAATTATTACTGTAAATAGCATGGCAAAGCATGTGACATTTACTTATATAATATACTTAGAATACAACAAAACAAATATATATTTCTAATGTTCCGACAAAAAACATTTTTAATTACCTGACAAGATATGTTTTGACTTCTGATAAATAAATTAGATATAAACTCACTATGGAATCCCAGTATTTTTAATATTGTTTGCCACCAGACACGTTTTTTTTCAGGCAGTCAGTTCACGGAATCACTTGAATAAAATACGAAAATCTATATAAATTGTCATCACTTTCACATGTCTTTCTTAGTTTTTAACTTATTCACACAATTTTATACATGCTTATAAATGAAAATATATTTTATACTTATAATTAATATTATACAGAAATTACATATTACTTAACTTAAATATTTTGTACTACATAATTATGTTAACATTATACATTTATATATATTTATTAATATATATATAAATGTATAATGTTAATTTATATTTATATATATAATAAATGTGTAGAATTGAAAGTTGGTCATATCTGACATACAACTAAGTGAATGGTCGAGTTTATTTGAATGCTGATCCAACACTTAACACAATAACAATTACGAAAATTCCATAAAAGATTTTCAGTCATACAGTCTATTCGGGTCCAGTACTTTTGAATAGGGTACGGAATAAGGGTCAGTTAGATGGAACCAACCAATTGTTGCAGTTACTGAATAAGCTTTTACAAATATAACTTAGGCTATAGTTAAAATTGATTGCTTTTTTCACAATGGCTTCCGTAATTCCTCTGGTAATGTAGACCAGATTATTGGTATTTTCACTTATTACCAGGTGATCAACACGCGTCTTTGTCCCTGAGGTATAGATATTTTTTTAGATAATTAATATATATGCCACATAGTTCCATGTTTTCCTTATTCATCTTCATGTAAAACACTGAATATATCAATTCTTTTTTCATATAAATATACGGTGCGTCAAAGTAAGGAACGTATCTTATTTTGTTTGTTTTGTTTTTTGTTATGTTTTGTTACATGTTGCCAATAATGATAAATTAAGCGTTCCATGTTTATTCTATTTTATTGAGAGAGAGATATTCTCTTTGAGGCTCCTTTCGAAAATCTTAGCCAATGTTTCTAACTTTGCTGTATAAAATAGCATTGAAAAGATGCCAACACATATGGACTTTCATTAAATTTTAAATAAGTTTAAATTGAAAGTGTAATTTATACGAGTATTCTCAAACGTACTTTTAATAACAGAAACGAGTATAAAAAACTGTGAAATACCTATATCAATTTATATACTTTCTTTATATTCAATAATGGGAAAACGTATTTTGATAAATACTTAGAATATATACTATATTTTCATAAACATTTATAACAAATATGTATTCATAGTATATTTATGTAAGATTTGTTCTTATTCCTTTGAATATGCCATACAAATATATATAAGGAAACAGTGAGAGAAAGAGAAATATATAATTTCATTATACGTTACAGAACCCCATGACCTTTTTTGGGAACGAGTACATCACTTCACATGTACGTGATGAATTGAAATTGAAAACGCACGTAGACAATTAAATCAGACTGACTTGTGCAGTTAGTTACATATGGGGCGAACCAACGGGCCTAAAGGTACCGAACGAAAACTAGTAATAAAAAATTTAGAGACTTAAATCCAAAGTTATCTACAGAGAAACTTAATGGTATATTCACATTATGTAACCAAGATATAATGAAAAAACTTCTAATCTTACAGCAAGATATTCTAAATATATCAATGTAATTGAATACTTCTAAAGTTAATACCAAAAATAAAAACGTTGATATTTTTAATTACCTTCTGGCCATGATAATATTGTGGTAAAGTTATAGTTTAAATCGATTTTTATAGAGGTCAATTTTTGGCGAAATTCATAAATTATTTACGTCGTTAAAAGAATATTTTTCATAAAAGATCCTCGCCATGAGGCTACAAATTGTTGGAAAGAGGATGATGCGAAATGCAATGAGATATCCGTAAACTTTTTTGTATTCCTTATGTAGAATGTGCCCCTAACAGGAAAATATAATAAATACTTTATAAGTAAATTAAATATTTGTTTAGCATGGTATATAATGTTTTTTTAGCCAGCCTAACCCAGGTAGAATGAGCGAGTAAATTTTGATAATCAACATTTACACAAGCAATATGCTTATAGAGTGCACACATTTCACGCTTAGAAATTACTTTCCCATCTCCTGGAAACTGCGAATTAAACTGGCCATAAGAAAAAGTATTTTGAGTGTTTACTACACACTTTATTATACTAAGGCAAGGATTTCGCTCAAGAATCAGTATTAATAAATTTGATTTAATAATTAAATAAATAATTAAAATGCTAGGATTGATAAAAAAAATGTCTATTGAACCGTTGTCGGAAAAGAACCATGAAAGTATATTAAGCCAATATGCAGAAACAATTCAAACATTAGGTACAAGTCTTTCAACTAAAAAGTTCCCAAAATATTGAATATTGAATAGTATCAACTTTACTTATTATAAGGCCTAAAAAATTTTTTTTTAAGTTTTTGACAAAATTCAAATTCTTATCAAATTAGGTGTTTTCTTAGGTTATGCTAAATAAGTACCTAAATCAAATTATGGTAAGAAAATATAATAAAAACCCAAATGTAACGTAGAGAAAAAATACACTTGCATATTTTATGCTGTAAACTAATACCTCAAACCTATCTATTTCCAGGTCTATTGTTTCTAATACACTAGTTTCTAGTCAATATTAATTTGCCAAACGTTCTATTGTTCAAATAAACAGTCACGTTGAACATCAAAGACAATGGCAGTTTAACATCGCTTCTGACAGCGAATAATACCATATTTGTAATTTGATTATTACAGAAACAAAGAAAATAAATATTAAAATGATTCATTCTTGTTTTCCATTAATTTATTGAACATAAATCACATAAGCAGTATGTATTATAATTTAACTCCCGTAAAAATAACATTTTAAGGCAAGAGTGTTAATACATTTTTAGAGGTGTTTAATCTATCCAGGCAAGACGGTTTCTTTTCAGGTTTTAGGTCTGTAAAAAGATATTTAAAAGTACTTTATAGGACTAAATAATTTAGATTTTATTAAGCTAGTCATTTTTCTGATTCTTGAATCGTAGATTAGTTTTCCTTTATTATTTACAAGCTTGTTTGTTTACTGGTATTGAATCTCTTAAAACTTATAGGTTTCTTTTATGAACTTTGTTTTATAAAATATTTTCATTAGAGAAACCTACAAATGTATTAAAGTATCGAATTATTTTATCTTTACAAAGTTAAATAGGTATTTATGAATCCGTACTATCTTAAAATACCAAAAAAGTGACTGATAGGAGGTTCAAATACTCTCTAGTAGCATTTAATGCAAGTTCATGACTTCACGATTGCTAAAGATGTGACAGCCATTTCAAAGAAGCCATTTGCGTGGCTATAATTGAAATGACATTTTTATAAGATAGCTGTCCCGTGAATGTTCTGCCAAATTAAAGTCTTGTGAGTGTTCTATTAAATTTTGATATGTACACAAACATACAAATATTTAATCTAAAATGAATTAAAAATATGAGACGAAGCTTCTTAGCATTCCATGGATTCCCCGTGCGGGTGCCGGCCCATCGCGTTGCAGGGAGAGGAGTGCAAACAGCTCCTGGGACTTGCGACCCAGGTGTAGGTTTAAGGGGCCCCTTTAAAATGCACATTTACGCTCACCATCAACTGGTTGCGCTCCTTTCCCTACCTAACCAAATTTGGAATGAACCTACCAATGCCGCCTTTGAAGTACGTTCTAGAAATGAACTGATGATAGTTCTAGAGAGGCCAAGATCTTCAAGTAGTACAATGCAGCTTGGATAACATATAAATAATAAAAATAATAATATGTTTTGTATGGGTACTCGTACCAACTTAACAATTGCAATTTGAAGATGAAATCCAAGATAAAATCTTTATTCCAAATTGCCTTTCCACGGTACTCAATAGTAGCAAAGCAAATTACTATTGGTATATAATTACATGCCTTTGTACAGAATGTGTTATTTTGGGAAATTGTTTTGTACTCAGAATAATTGTAGTTACTTTGAACATACGACTCATGTGCCGAATAATCTTTCCTTGAAATTTAATCCCCGTGTACTCTGCAAGTGACTCTGCAAGGTTTCGAACGGTTTTTTTCCCTAACATTAAAGTGCTCTAATTGGCAACATTTGACTTGTTCTTTATACAAATCTGTACAATTAGAATAGGATCGTCAACTTCTTCTAAGTAAACATATATCAGTTTATCGGTTTCAGAATGTCATGGCATCTACAAGAGTAATTCAATCCAAGTGGTCTGATGGACATAAATGACAGGTATCGTCTCTTGTACTTGAATAGGGTTTTTGAATTATTATTCTCTTATTTTTATCTATGCTTATCATGTAATTTATTATTATTTGTATGTTTATCTTTCCTTGTGTTACTTGTTATTATTTTCTTTGTGGTAGTTTGCCTTCCAAACTATTTAAAAAAGAGAATCGATCCTGGATATTTAATTCTAAAGAATAGTAGTGTATTTTTTGGTATAAATATTATGTTTCTCATCAAACAAATATTATCTACCTTGAGTTTTACTTCTCAAATTTAAAATATCTTGCGGGTTCAAATAAAACGTAGAATAAACTTACATATTTAAAATGTTAATTACGCCCATTTATGTGAATAAATAATTTTGTAATTTTACTATTATATTATTTATTCTGATGCTATATTCGAAAAAATAATATCAATACATATATCTCATCTTTTACGTATCTCACAAGCTTTTTAATAATAAATCTATTATTTTATAAATAAACTAATACAATATAAAAGCAGTATTTGTTTTGTGAAAGGGAAAAATCACAGTTATATTTATAAAAAGGAGTATTGAAAGGCGATTTCGCAAGTCATTTAATCATTGCTCCTACACACCAGCAATTTGATGGATCAATCCTTTATAACAGTTAAATACGTTTGGCCAAATTGCCATGAACAGAATTGCTAGGCTTTGAAAGGAAACCGATTAGCAATCTTGTTATAAAATATTTCCCTTATATTCTTGCAATACATGAAATAATATGATATTGATTCGCCACATATAGATTTTTTTCCTTCATTCAAGGATGGTATTTACGAGTTATTATTGGTAACATTATATTTTCGAATTTATAATATTTATTTTTTATTATAAAAAATTCTAATAATTTTGAAATTCTGCTCTACAGTTTGTTATTCGAAACTGCGATTATTTCGAATAGTTTGTGACATAACTTGGAAAGGAGAAAATGATGAAAAAAAATTTTTTTTTTAATACTACTAAATACCAACCTTTTCAGATTTTATTTCAAACACTTAACTATTTGTCAGGGAGATAAACTTATGAGTATCGTAATTTTTATCTCTAAAACACCCTCTTTTACTTGTAATTAAGTCTAAAAACAACTTTGTGCAACAATGCCATTAATCCTAAGCGAGCGAGTGCTTAAGTCGTAAAATTTAAAAATGAATTTGAAAAATGTTTGATTCGTATTCCTCTTGTTTACATGAGTTATTAGTTTTAATTTGTATATATTACATTCACTAATGCCAATAGCTATTTCAACTTTACACAACCTTACATTGTGCCAGACAATAAAGACACGTAATTTTGTGTCATTTAATTCCACAGACTTCACTAAATTGTCAATTGCGAGTTTTTGACGTTGTTTGATTTGAACCTATTATTTTATTCTTACTACTTTGCTTTAAACAAATTCTTATTTATCGAATTAAAACGTATCGAAGTGATATAAAACAGTGCCAACATTTACATAAGCAATATATTCAGTAAGTATTGTAAACTGTAAAAGAATGTTTTATATTGCTATAATTAAATGATAATAATTTTTCAACGACAACAATTGATTGTTGTAATGCATTATAATCTTAAAAGTTATATCGTAATTAAGAATATTATTGAAAGAATATTATGAAAAATTATTATTTATACGTTTTGAATAAAAAATATTTTCGAAAGTAAACAAAGCGGTCCTCTTTTTTTTATTAATTTTTTGTTGTAAATAATTGGTCTTTTGAATTACGGCTTTAATTGGCGATATTTTGTTGAGATATTTGTCACAATAAATAAGATTATTAGCTTTTATGATAGTTGAATGTTAATTTATTTAGTACCTATCCATCGTAAATATTATATCTATTAATTGAAAATACTACTATTTTATAGAAAAAATGTATATTTGTAAAATAAATACACACTTTGAACTTCTTAGTAAACTCTTAAACTTCTTAGTAAGCTCCAAAAGCTTCGGAAATAGCGATTAAGCTGCGGCAAAACATGTAAGTGTTTTAATGAAAGCATTACAAGTATTACTAGGTTAGTGTTTAATATATTACATTTGTATCGTCGTAGATTATCTCCACGGATGCGGAGAAATTTCACCAGCGCGTAACCTTTACTATGACTCCAAAATGATTCAAGTGAGACTCGTCCACCAACAAGTGGCGATAGTTTTCTGTCTCTGTGAATTAATTAACTATTACGGAGGCCATCATGCGCACTTGGGATTTTTATGTAGGATCATATCATCTAGCATTATTTCCATGCATGGAGCGTGACAACAATTTCCAGGGGCAGCTTGAGGAGTTTGTGAAGGCCTTCATGAAAGATATTGAAGTCAGGCTCGGTTTTGTGCTTAGGTTGCGGCTTGTTGTCTTTTTTTAAAACCGTAGTACGAAAGTATATTATTTTCTAGAAAATAAAGTCAAAAAAGTGGACCGCTTGTGTGTACTTTGCAAAATACTTAATATTCAAAATAAAATATTTGTTGCTAATTATATTCTTAATTGCACATCGAAAACTAATAATTGCTGTTGGAAAAATATTCTCAATAAATTGCGGCAAAAAAATAAATCCTTTTTTATAAATTTTCCAAGTATAATACGATTTGCAAATATTCAAAGTGAAACTTCCGAAATACTGCCCGAGTTGTCATAGAGATCAAAATCAAAGTGGCGAATTGTGACGTTCCGACGACTGCATTTAATCCAATTGCTCTGTCAGTTAGATTAAAAGCCGGTCCGGGAACTATGAACAAATCGTTACGTGTGTGCACTGCTGCCGGCTATCCGGAAATGTATTTTACGATGTTGTGACAATTGATTTTACCAAAATTCTCCTCACTACTTTTGATTCAATTCTTAATTTTTTAAGCTCTTAAAACCAAAACGCAAAGAAAAAGGTCCAATGAAGAAATTCTAGACTGAAAATCATGTAATATCATAATTATCAGCAATTCATAGTCGATATCCACTAAATTTGAATTGTTTATTTATTGAATTAAAGAATATAAAAACTCGGAAAATATACTAAACGTATCATATTAATAAAACATTAAATTTGTTATGTTTTCAATTAAAAAAAAATATCCCGAAGGCTATAAATCGGTGATTTTTTTGTACAAAAATTTAAAAAAGTGGCACAAGTTCATAGACCTATTCAAATTTAAACGGTTCCTAATGTGTTGTATAAAAAAATACCCTGATTCTGCTTACATAGCATGGTGAAGCATTTAATGCTATTATTTACCAATAAATTACTTACCGAATATTATAAAAAAAAGAACATCCTATAACTTTGCAGGTACTAGTTACGAATTCTGCGAAATATAATAAATATAAGCTCACTCTCAAGTCTCTGTAATTTGTGTGAGGTTTTCCACCTGTTTCCTTTTTGTTCGTGTAGATAGCTCGGTAGTCGGTACTTAAAAATACATATTTTTAGGTTATTTTTCGCAGCGGGACAGCGTTACAGAATTTTCTCAGTAACGTAATTAAATAAGTTTTATAGTAACCTACCAGTATATATTATTATCATCAAGACTATGGAATCCAATATCAAAATTAACTCCAATACATTACTCCAATATAATAAATAATACTTTCAAATTTATAATATGAAATAAGGTCTAGTATTAGATTCAATATGTTGGCTGCCGACTCCATTTTATATGCAAGAGAAACTTTTAAGAGCTGAATCATATGGTTTAAGTCACAATCAGCATTATTATTTAACAACGGAAGCCTTTTTTTATTGAAAATATTCATAAAAAGACGACAAGGCGGAGTAAGAAAATATATAAAAGAAAATTATTAATTACTTGTATTATTTTCTCTCCTGATCTCTACTTAATTATTTTGTAAGAATAAAAAAATACTGCGAATGGAAGAACAATGCTTTGATTAATGCGGCTTCACCAGACTGGAAAAAATATTTGATCCGTGTTATAAGCACAATAGATGATCAAAATTACTTATTATATAAAACATAAATGTTTTTTTTCAAAAACAAAGTTTATTTAGTAAAATAACAGATGCAAACGTAAGTGTAGATATATTTTTTTATTTATCTGCTAATTTTACCGCCTGCTATAGCCGTGCTATCTATAAGAAATATTAAGTTTATTTTATTTGTACAAAGCAAAATAGGTCTAAATGTAGTAATGAACTGTAATACTGTCCCTGGTGAATTGCCCGGTCATTAGGAAATGTTATTACAAAACTGTTTGGTGGACATTTTACATTAAGTTGCTGTATTTTTCTCGAAAACCTTAATTGTGATTTATAACAGTTTTTAAAAACGGATGGTAATACTAGACCCTTTAGAGTCTTGAGCAATAAAGATGAATACTTTAGGCGCACTTAATACGCGATCCCAAATTTTATAATAAGTAGTCAATTTGAGTAATTTATTCACTTGCCTTTATTCTACGAGAACTTACAAAAAAAAAGATCGTCCGTTGTAGAAATCAATCATTTTGGAAAATGCACCAACAGTCCATCACGTTTGACGAAAACTTTATATATATATGTGGTCGTGATATGATCGTGATGTAGTCGTGTCGTGGTCGTGACGTGTCTGCGGGGTGTGTGCGGAATGTGTGCGTTGTGCTTGCGGGGTGCGTGCGGGACGCTTACGGGGTGTGTGCGCATTGTCTACGGAGTGTGTGCGGGGATGCTTGCGGGGTTAAATTTAGTAGATTTACAACGGAGGTTGTAATGCTTTTAAAGTGAGCATGGAAAAGCCTTGTCCGAACATCACCGAATAATTCAGAAAAGCAACCTAGATTGCCATCGTAAATTTCACGTGGAAAGAATTAAAACTTCACATTTTTTTATACTTTAAACTACAATGACGCTTGACTACATTCCACCTTAAGGAAACAGTGATGCAGTCGTGGATGGTAAGGCATCACTTAGTAGTTGCCAATTCACTCTTTGCTTGAAGACATCGTCTAAGTTATTGTTGATTTAATACAAGCCACAAGATATTTCTCTTTGTCAAATACTAAAAATGAAGCAGTGTAACTGGTACCTCTTTCCCCGCATTGTTATTAGCCTTGTTGCATCTTATTATAATATTCTTTTAAGGAAAATTCGTAGACTTTCCCATATGGGTGATAGAATGATTTTATATTATAACCAAATACTCTAGAGTTTAGAGGTTAATTAATAAATTTATCATCACATTGGAGCTAAAAATAAGTATTATAAAATAAATTCAGTTCCTATGTTACATTTATTATATTGCAAGCTTTATGCATATTATAAAAAAATGGTATAATGTTACATTATTTATATATAAAAGATTTAAGAGAAGTTACAACTTATTTGTGTTTATGGTAAAAGCAAGGATTTTTTAAATAATTCTTAATTCCACTTTTTAATGTTCCAAATAGGTATCCAAATAGGTATCTTGATTTATTTGATTAGAGTTATTCAATTTTAATAAATGTGATAACTGAATAAATTATGTGGTGTGAATTACAAATCCTTATTTTTTTACAAAATAACATTATCTTTTATTATTAATTTAACGATGGACTTTATTGTAAATGCGAGTAAAATATTTTAACTATTCACAGGGGTAAAATTTGAAAGCCAAGTTATTAATTGTTGTTCGTTTTATTTTATTTTCTTGTCCGTGATCTAGTAATTTATTTTGTAGTTATAAAATAATACTGCAAAGGAAAGAGCAGTGCTTTGATTAACGCAGATTCACCAGACTGGAAATAAAATTCATCCAAGTTGTAAGTAAAAGAGCTGATCTAAATGACATGTTGTCCTGAATGAATGAATTCTTTAAAAACAAACGTAATTTAAAAAAAAACAAACTAATTTAAGTTTCAAAGGTCTAATAACGAAGTAAAATAGCTAAGTAAGAAGGTCTTAATGTAGCAATTAACTGGAAACTGTCCCTAGTGAATTCCCGGTCGTTAGCGCATGTTGTTACAAAAGTGTTTGGTGGACCTTTTACATTAATTTGCCGTATTTTTACCGAAAATCTATTTTGCTATTTATACCAAAGACCCACATGTTTTTCAAAAGCATTGTGACAATAGACGCACATAAATCTACCTTGGTTTAGGAAAAGGTAGTTGGCAGAGTACCGTTCATATAACCGGCTTTAGCAAGTCGACTTGACGTCTCAGATTTCCTCAAAAAATATTTACGATTATATTATTTGAATCAATAAAATATTATATTATTATGTTCAGATCTATAAATAATAATAATTTTCATATTTAGTTAAATTCCTAATTTTTATTGTTTATTCCTTTTTCCACAACCAAATATTTTCAATCGACCTAAAGTACGCTTAACATCCAAAGTTCAGAAAGCATTTCATCGAAATTCCAAATTATATTGAATTAGTTGATTATACGGAATAAATTGAATGTCTGATAAAAAGTGAAGTTTCTAGAGTAGGTACCTAATCGATATAAGCCATACTGATTATTCATTTATTCATTAATAAAAAAAATTTATGTACAACACAACGTATGCAAATGGCGGACTTGCCAGTCAACCGAAACACTAAACAAAGAAAAACCTACGAGCGGCACAATTCAGAAAGTAATAAGAATAATACAGCTTAAAACTACGATACACGCTACAAAACTAAATATGTAACACACTTTCCATTTATAAGAATAGTATATAAGTATATAAGTCAACATACTTAAAATTACCTTATGTACCAAGTACTTAATATATTTTAATAAATACATATACTGCATCTACAATATTACATTAGACAAAAAGTATATTACGCTAAATAAGTTTCAAAACTTTAATATCATTTCTAAAAGAGGTACTTGTATTTACAGATCAGTTTCTTGAATTTTAAAGGGGCCCCGGAAGCCTACACCTGGGTCGCGAGTCCCAGGAGCTTTTTGCACTCCTCTCTCGGCGACGCGGATGGGCCCTACACCTGCACGGTGAATCCATGGAATGCTAAGAAGCTTCGTCTCTATTAGTCGAAGAAGATCAGGGAGGCCGTTTCAGAGTTTTATTGAGTGCACTGTGAAAGACGGAGACAGAAGACCAGTTTGGTGTATGGGAATTATATATATCCTGGAAAAGATTGGAAGACGTATAAAGATTCAATAAATTAACTTTGGATTTCAAGTACTTAGGAGAAAATAAATTATTTAAGATAAAAAAAAGTTGTCTTAAGGTTCTCGAAATTTTAAATAAAATAATTAATTAAATAATTTTAATATTACTGATCTTTGGGATTTCTAAAAGTTCCACTTTAAGCAATATTGAACTTTATTAAATATAACATTCCCTTTGGAAGTTAATAACTTACTTTTAAGGATTTGTCTAGTCTTCTACTTTTCATATCGATTAACTTTACAAGTTGTCACCAAGAATTGGTATTAAATAAATAACAAAATAATATTTTACCGTTATTTAATATTAACAAATAGCAGTTGGTTATCTATTTTCCATTCAATATTAGGTATGAATTGTTAATCTAGTTTCCATTTTGTTAGGTTTATATGTAGAAATAGGAAACAGACATGTATATTTTATCATATTTGTGCAATATCGTAATATAAAAATCATCTCATCATCATATAATAGACGTTTAAATATCCTACAATTCTTCTTACACCAGAAGCCCAAAATCAGGATTAATTGCCTTAAATCATTACTTTCATCAAATATTTTCTTTAAAGAATTATTAAAATAGCAGTATTATTTCTCGAAAGACAGCACAAATCTCCATTGCCGGTTTAACTATCAAGTTTAATTAATGTCTCGGCACGTACGCTGTAAACGCGGCCCATTACCTGCGTTATTCACGTAACGATAACAAACGAGCGCGCATTGTTCTGCGTAAAGTCTTCACTGAAAATATCAGTGCCGCGCGTGAAACAACGTTCCTTGTTTCAGATAACATAAATGACGCAAAAGTTATTTCTTTGAGAGCAATGATAATGTTGTAAATATACAGAAAATAGACGAACCTTTTAATACAAATAAGATGCTTTTTCTTTATTTATTACAATATTTTTTGTTTATAAAATTAAGTTTTCTATTAATATAGGTTAGGAAGCAAAGCGTACTTTATAATGTTAAGACGAAATTATGTAATATTATATACTACAGGAGACACTAAACTCAATTAAACGACGAAACTATTCGCGGACAAACATTTAAAAAAAGGAAATCTATTCAGTCCCATTGCGAAAACTCCTCCTATTTTAAAGTCGTCTAAAAATAAGCACAAATTATTTAATTTACTATTCGTTATATTAGCTGGATATAAATAAAACGTTGTAAAGCCATTCTTAGTAATTTCTGGAACCTATATATATAATTATTTTTTAGTCGTAGTATATAGATAAAATACAGTTCCACAAGATATATTAGAACTTCCTTTTCATACATTTATACCTAAAATTAAAAGTATATTTGTATATTCAGTAACTAACTAAACCTTTTAGATGATTGTGGAACTTTGGTTGTTGACTTTTTTGTAGAATATTCTAATGTGTCATCAATGATCAAACAGTGTTAAATTATTTTAAAAAGAGCAACTGTTGAGTTTCTGTCCAGCTTTTCTCAGCAGAACAGCATTCCGAGCTGGTGGTAGCTTACTTACGGACTGACTATGCTGCTATTTTTATTATGTAAAAATTTACGGTTAATAAGTGAGTTTAAATAATGCTTACTTGAATTAAGATATTTTTTTAATTTGATTAATGAAAACCTCTTTTTCATCCCTATTCTCTCCACAGAAACAAGGCTCGTTATCGTCCATTGAAGAAATTGAGCGGCAAAAATACAAACCTAACGACCACAGAGGTTTGTAAATTTGATTTGTTTCTTTTATCCATGTAAATATTGTATCTTTGAAAACATGTTTGCAAAGGTTCCTTTGCCTTGTAACTTATCACATAATAATAATTGTATGATTACGTTCTAGGAACAAATTTATCGTTTTATAAAGGCAGTACAAAAAACTTGACGGAACAAACATATTTCTATTAAGTTATAAATGGTTTGTTAAAATTATTTTAAAAAAATAGTATATTGTCTTGCTTCATCGACTATTAATAATTATAATCATTAAAAAAAACATTTTTTTTATATATCTATTATATGTTATAGACTCCAAAAAGTATTTTGTAAAATTTAACTGTCATGTTAAAAGTTCAAGTTTTAACGACAATTTTAACTTACAATAAGTACTTTTTTCATCCTTCCTAGAAATCAATTGTGACGAGTATATAACCTTACGCTTTTGATTCTCGTGCACTTCCCGAAATTTGGTTGAAAATTCTGAACAGTTTCTTCTTACAATAGTAGACTTTCAGGGTTAAATCAAATTTTGAGTTTATTTGACCAATTGCTAATAAGATTGAGGTACAGAGGTCAGGTCTTAAGAGGTCAGTCCTAACAGGATTAACTTTTTTGTGACTTATAAACTTAAGATAGGCTCTCATCAATAAAAAGACATAATGTTTGTCTTATTTATCAGTTTTTTCGTATTTACAGCTTATTATTTTAGCAACCTCACTTTTTAATAAGATTGAATCTAACGAAATAGTTTGCGATTTTCCATGATTTTATGTGACAATAGCTTACTTAATTAGGGTTCAGCAGACTATAGAACTTACTCTGCTGGAAAAGTTCTTAATCCTGTTTGAAAATATATTATAAGATACCCTTTTATTCTGATGAAGTTCACCGATCGGTAACCGGGGAAGTAGAATATACTACCCTATTTTTTCCGAAGTGTTATAAAGGACGACCAAGAATTGTAATTATAAACTAAGGTAAGGTAGCCGTTACATTACAGATATATTCCTATACTATTTTATACATTTCAGAGGGAAACATATTTACATTACATATTCTATATAGCTATATAAGATATATTAACCTATAAATCAATGATTTAATTAATATTCGTGCTTATTATATTATTATATTTTACACAGTATTATTAGAGTATTCATTCAGCATTTTGGCTAGCAAAGGCAATTTGGCCGAGACATAGGTTTACCGGAGTTCAACCGCAGAAGCTTGATTATTATTAAATTAATTACTTTACACCCCTTAAATAATATATATATATATATATACTCTACTATTAAATACAAGGACCAGGTTGAAGGTAAGGTTGTAAAATATATATAGTAACAAGTCAGGATGTGAAGAAAAAAATTTGGGCATCTTTATTTACAAATGTTTGATCCAGTATTATGAACTATTAGTCTTACGAAATATTTGTAAACACAAGCACCTAATATTTTTTTATTTGATTATATAATAGATTTTGATTTTATTATTTTAAAAAATATCAAATTTCTTTTAAAAATGTTTTAATATTGCAACCTAATATGTTTTTCAAAATATCTGAGAACATTTAATTATGGAATTTTAAATAAATCTTTAAGAATGAGTTTTAAAGTAGTGCTGTGTATAGGGCTTAGCTATGAAAAAACTGAACAAAAAAAAATTTGCTGTAAAAATATATTCCTCAGAAAAGAAACACATGTTGCCTTAATTATTTTCCTTCTATCTTTATGGACTCTGACTTCCGCATGATGTGCCATTAAAAAAAAACCTATTTATCATACTGTATATAAAAAAAACACCTTATTGATTGTGATTGCAAATATTGTTCCTTAAAAAATATACATGTTGTATTTTTTTTTATAAGAATTCAACCTATCCTTCCTATTTTTGAACAATTTTTACACTTAGATAACGTTTATATTTCATATACCTATCAAAGAAGAAATATCAAAATAATGTTGGTATTTTTCGAAGTAAAATTAATTAGGAGATTTAATTTAATATCATTCTATAATATCAGTAAACGAATATTCAAGCATTTAAATTACAAAATACTTCTAAGAAAGTAGCTATTCATAAATTATTTTGACATTACTATTTTAATTTGCAATATTTTCTAAGAAACAAAAATAATTTATTTTTGTTTATATATATAGTATAAATTAGCATTGCAAAGCTCTGCCCCATGTCTTAGGATTTTCGCTACAGTTTTGTTAAGTGCAGATATTTCATGAAACAGTATTACCCCCGGTTAACCAAACAAACCAGTAGTATACAAGTTTCAGATCAGAGCTGATCGACCATGCTGAATACGAATTTTCCGGTCATTGATTAACTATGCAATCTTCAAAGTAAGAAAAACAAACTGCTGGTTTGGAGTATTTCTATTATTTTGAAATTCAATATATCTATGATAAACATATTATCGTAAGAAAAAAAAATGTATGAAAACTATTTCTTAAAGATTAAGAAAATAATAATACCCTCATTATATATTTCTTAATCATCTTGTATAACCGTCATCAATCAAACACCTGTTTAAAATATTACATAAGCATGCTTAGCCGTATTACAATTCTATAGTTTTTTTATTAATATCGTCTGAAATATTCTACGACACGGTCAGAACTCGAACCTTTGACCTTAAGGAAAGCGTTCCGTCGTTGTCAATTGAGATACAACCGAAAGATGAGTCATCTTATATTTATATATAACCGAAATTAATCTCCGTGATGGCGAGGTAAAAAGGCAGTAGCTTTAATAAAAAAATAATTAATTAAGGAATTTTCCTTTTAAATACTAGGTACCCTCTAATTATATTAATAAATTATTAACACCGCACTTACTAATAAATATAATCATCTGCCGAAATGCTTTAATATCATTGATAGCGAAACAAAGTAAGATAGGTAAGAATTACGAAACTTTCAAAGCAATTCAATGATATTGTATAATCCATTTTTCAATAATTTAATAATAAACATTGTGTTGTGTGGGGTTTTGTACTTCTTAATTAAACACAATTGGAAGGTAAATTTCAAGATAAAATCTATATTTTAAATTGCTTTCCAACAGTTCTGTATTGGCTACTGCCAAGATAATAACTATCGGAATACAATTGCATGCCTTTGCAGATAATATGTTATTTAGGTAAACTGTTTTTGTATACGGAATAATTATAAATTAATCTAAATACGAACTAAACTTATGGCGTATGCGGTGAACAACTTTAGTGGAAATAAATCTCCATCTAAGTTAATCTGCAATTTAAATAAGCAAGTAAAAATTGTAATGTAGAGTCATTTTAATTTGAATAATAGATAAGTTTAGTAAGCAATGTCTTTTATGGGTTGCTTGGAATTTGATCTCATAATGTAGGTATAGATTTAAGAACGTTTGAACCTTATGTTAGTTGTTTTAGAAATTATGTAAAAGATTTTGAGTATTTTTAATGCCTTGTTATATGCATGAGCTGATGCAATCTAGATGAGGTGGCTCTAAACAAAGTGATACATTTCTGGGAAGCGATTGAATGTGTTGAAGTGTTTGATCGTCTGTCAGTATTGTTGCATAATTTTGAAGGTGATTGAATATACGAAGGTAATTTAATTGAATTGTTTGAAAGGGCATGAATGTCGGGTATCGTCCAGAAGCAGAAGATATAACTCTTACTTTCTACTAGGTGCCTATGTACTGGATTGTGGTTTTTGAAATATTACATCCATGTTTTTTTTCACATTCGATAATAGCTGTCATCTTAACTT
Source organism: Dircenna loreta (assembly GCA_963555665.1). Lineage (NCBI taxonomy): Eukaryota > Metazoa > Arthropoda > Insecta > Lepidoptera > Nymphalidae > Dircenna > Dircenna loreta. Next base: position 6,291,300 of record OY743093.1, on the reverse strand, counting down.
CATATATATCATTAATTTCGATCGACATTTAAACAACAAAGCATCTTTATAGAAACATCAGTGAAACTTAAAGCATTATGAAAATAATAAACCCCAAAATTTAACACACGTAGCTTTACATCTTCACATCAACTCTTAATTTTCTCAATGTACGTATCTCTCGGCGATTTTTGTTACGATATATTATCATTTAGCAGAATATGACGGAGATACCCAGGGTAGATAGGTGCTCAAACAAATAAAGTAGGGTTAGGATCTAGTGGGAAAGTTCGGGATGTAGACTTAACAAAATCCTTTATTCAGCAAGATGAAAACGATAAGTATCGAGGGCACGCGATGAATCTAGAAATTCAAAATGAGTGGGTGACCATAGGCGACTTTTGTATTCCATTAGCATTGCGGTGGCGCACCTTACTTCATAATTGGTCTCCAGCCTTATTAAAATTCTATCTAAATGCAATCCAAATGACTCTCCCCGATCAAAGTAATTTAGTAAAATGGGGTAAAGCTACCGAAAAGTCTTGCACTATCTGTGGGGATGCAGTAGGAACGGCTAAACACTTGTTGGTAGGGTGTAGGGTGCTATTGGAAAAAGGTCAATACTCGCAGCGCTATGATAAAGTATTGGAAATCAAACGTGAAGCGGTTAGTCTTTCAGTAGCCAGAGCGCAAAAGGGTATAACAACCACCAAAAGATTCATAGAGTTCGTTAAAGAAACAAAACAAAAGCCTTACTCTATCTTGGAGGCGGCTCGCGATTGGACTAATGATGGATACGTATGAGAAACAGTATAGAATTCCTGAGGATATTGTTGTCTCGTCATCCAGAACGGACATATTCCTGTACTCTAGACAGTTAAAGCGCGTGATACTTGTGGAGCTTACTGTTCCGTGGGAAACTAACATCCCAAAGATCACACAATTAAAGTAAACAAGTATTACGAACTGACCAACGAACTGACCAGGAATAGGTATATAGTTAATTTGTACGCGGTAGAAGTGGGAGCGAGAGGTATAACAGCGAAATCTCTCTATAACCTACTTAAAAATCTTGGCCTCTCTAGAACTATCATCAGTACATTTCTAGAACGTACTTTAAAGGCGGCATTGGTAGGTTCATTCCAAATTTGGTTAGGTAGGGAGAGGAGCGCAACCAGTTGATGGTCAGCTTGAATGCGCATTTTAAAGGGGCCCCTTAATCCTACACTTGAGTCGCAAGTCCCAGGAGCTGTTTGCACTCCTCTCCCTGCAACGCGATGGGCCCGGCACCTGCACGGTGAATCCATGGAATGCTAAGAAGCTTCGTTTGTTGATAGACAAACATTGTTTTCGAATAGCATGTGCCATCACAAACCCTTGATAGAAATGAGAAAGTGTTGCTCTGGCAAGTATTGGGTCAACTTTGTAATGACATTTAAGAGTTATCGTAACTCATACAACTTTAAATGTAACCTACTACTAAATACCAGCTTTCTCAGATGTTTTTACCCACGGTAGAGTGAATCATTATTTATTTTAGTAGAATTAGGAAGACAGTTCAGGGAGATAAGTTTACGAGTATCGTTAGTTTTAGGTTTAGTCATAACATATAGATTTAATTGCTTTTCAAAACTTTTAATTCTATTTAAATTTACTCATCAATTCTTAACATTTTATTTTGTCTACGGATAAGTTTAAGGAAATAAAATACGAAACATAATAAAACATTGTTTGTCGTTTCAACAATAAAACCATTAATTTAATACTCAATAAGACATCCTAGGACCATAAGGATAATTTCAAAGTATTTAATTAATATAACTTATTGATTTATTTGAAACTCTAAGGGTCTATGCACTCGATGTTTTTGACGATGTGCATTTATAACATATGAGATGCGACGCGACCCACACGTTTGCAGTGCATTTTTTTCAGTCGGTCTGCATCAATATCAATGTTTATAAACAAGTTGCGTTGAAAAATATGAATTTTAAAAGTGAAAATCCCGAAAATCTAACCGCATTTTCACAGGGTTCAAAATCAAAGTAGCAAAGTGTGACGTTCCGAAGACTGCCTTTGATCCAGTTGCTCTATCAGATACGTTTAAAGTTCAGCCGGGAGCTATGTACAAATTGTTACATGTTTGCAATGCTGCCAGCTAACCAGAAATATATTGTATGATTTTGTACAAATTAATTTTACTAAAATTCTGTACACTTATTAGTTTTCTTTTATTTTACTCCTTTAATATTATAAAGAGAAAGCGCAATGAATATATTCTAACCTAAAAATAAATCGTGATTATTACCAGTCCACCATCCATAAAGTCAACAAAACGACAATGTTTCAGCCATTCATTTTTATAAATATTTTCAAAATGTAAATCATATTTATAAAACATGAAATGCTTTATGCTCCTATTTTTTTTAAATGGATGGAATAGTTTTCTGAAATAGAACAACCATTTTATACAAATTGCTTGCCAAGTTAATAGACCTATCGAAATTAAGACGGCTCTTCGTGGATTGTATAAGAAATTAACCGTTTTATTACGTGCCATGGCGATGCATTGAATGTACCAGAGAATCATGTATCATACAATAATATAAATACATATGTATCTTATATACAGTAAAAAAAAAACATCCTCTAAGTAGTCTTCATGAATTCTGCCAAATATATTAAATAAAAACACACCCTCAAGACTCTTATATCTGGCTTCCCACCTGTTACCTATTTGTTCATGTACTTGGTACTTAAAAATTACATACATTCATTTTCATTCATTTTTTTCCACAATTTTGTTATTATAATAACATAATTAAATAAGTTATCAATATCTTATATTATTATCGATTTAAACTTTAGAAATCAATCTATTTTACTATGGCATCAGACCTAAAAATAAAACTATATATTTGATCCATGCTATAAGTTTAATAGATAATTCAAGATATAAATAAGAATTCTTCCAAAATAACTGTAATTTCAGTTAAAAGAATCAAACTGTAATATAACTTAAGTGTTGATATTATTGTTATTTATCTAAATACTAACTTAAACACGGTCCATAAGAAACATTAATTTGGTTTTAATCCTGCAAAGGTCCCATAACGAAGTAAAATAGTTATATAAGAAGGTCTTAATGTAGCAATTAAGTGCAAACTGTCCCTAGTGAATTCCCGGTCGTTAGCGCATGTTATTTCAAAAGTGTTTGGTTGACATTTCAGATTAATTTGCCGTATTTTTTCCGAAAACCTCTTTAGCTATTTATACCAAAGACCCACATGTTTTTAAAAAGAATTGTGACGCTAGATGCTCATAAATCTACCTTGGTTTGGGCAAATAGTTTGGGTAAAAGGTAGTTGGCAGAGTCCCATAAATCTGACCGGCTTTGGCAACTTAACTTGACGTGAGAGATTTGCTCAAAAATCTTTACGGTTATGTTATTTCAATAGGAAAATAAACTATTATTATTCGCTGAACAATAATTAATTATTTATTATCATAGTTCTGTTTTTATGTTTACTCATTTCTTTTTATCATTTCATACAATGCATTTCATAATTGAAAGAAAAATCGATTTCAATGAGATAATATCATAGAAGAATAAAACATCATAGAAGAATAAAACTTTGTTTTTAATTTATACACATTTACTTAATGGGTCCTATAATTATCAAATAATAATGAAAGTATGTGGTAACTTATATAGAGTTATATAAAGTAACGGAAACAACATGAAGATACAACATAGAACATCAATAAAAAGTTTATCTAGACGGATTTAATTGAGTTACTTTTTAATTAAGGTGGGTTGGTGGGTTGGTTGGTTGGTGAGTTGGCGGGTTGGTGAGTTGGTGTCGTTACTTAAAGTTTAAGTCAAGATCGATCCTGACATTTAATTATAACGTGTATAAAACAATATATTTTGAACTAGATCAGATAATCTTTATAAATACAGTGAATACAAAAAATATTAATGTATAATTTTTAATGCAGTTTAAAAATATATAATTAATGATTATATAATTTATTAGTTAATTAGTCATACTTAGTTCGTAGCATTTTAGAATCTAGTACAACCTTATATAAGCCCATGCAGTGGGTAGGTTGAGTTTGTTCTCTTGTAACACTCGGGTAATACGAACTTTAAGTATAAACGCTGTCCGATTGTTTTATATATAATAAATAAATAAGTTAAAACGAATTATTCGTGTTTATCCTGACTGTACGACATTTTACAAATATAACTTTTATTGAATTACAACATTGCAGTGATTGTCTTACTGAAAGTTGATATAAAACCGTCAGTCATTTAAAGGTCCTTCATGCTTAATATTATAACATGTATGTTAGCATTTAAGACTACACAACACAACATTTTCTCTGACGAAAATCATGAAAGATTGGGGATCATTAAAGCTTTTAAATTTAGAATTCACTAAAACACTATGAGGAAGCGAAAAATCCTCTCTTTAGAAATAAAGATTTCCGCTTGGATTATATCAATTATTTAAGGACACGTTTACGAAACAGATGGTCGCAAATCACATAACTACATTGACAAAGCTTGACTACGCACACATACGCATGTATAGTCGCGAAATAATGGCTACATAAAATAATTTTGATAGTTTGAATTTAATGATTTTTTATAATATTCATTTAAATAATTTTAAAAATATTTTTTTATGTTAAAAATAATGTTTTATTATATGATATTAGTATTGTTTGTGACCTGAAGGTCACAGGAAGTATTGTTTGTGACGTTGAAAGCTACTACTAGATCTCCTAGACGAAAAGGTTAGCCGAGTTTAGCAAGCCTAAACTCGGCTAACCTAGCCATTTTTGACAGTTTTGATAAGATCTTTCCATCAGACTTGACGGAGTAACCTTAAGGGATACTGATGGATGAATAATACTGGATCTTCTAGACGTATAGATTTCTATACGTATTTTGTTTACGTATTCCTGTACCAAACGGAAACGTTTTTCGTTAACGTATTTTTGTTAAAGGCTAGGTTAGCCGAGTTTAGGCTTGCTTTGTTAGTTCTGATAAAATCTTACCGTCGGTCATGATTGAATGTTATTAGTTTAATTAAAAATGCCATTCTTAATAAAACAATACCTTTTTGTTTTTAAATGAATATAGGTATATAAAATAAAGACAGCTAGAGGTAGGCAGAGCAGACAAGCATTGAAATTAATATCAATAAAAGGATATATATTATATATGTTTCTAAAATACTAAGTTCTGTAATGTCACCACAACAAACATAAAACATTATTTACCGCCCTCGTTTAATTATGGGAATAATAACTCGTCTCCGCGGTTCCGTAGTCGTTGCGAGCACGTGCACGCAAAACGTGGTTATTTATGAGTAAAATAATAAATAACAATTCATAAAATTTTTTGTTACTTTTAATAAATCCAAAATAAGAAAAGATTTTAACTTAAAATATCACTTTATAAAATGTCGCTTACCTTTTACGTAAACATCATATTTTCTTGTAAATGTTTTAAAAATAGTTTATAAAATACAGGCTGCTTTGTACGTACGTAGGCTCTTAAAGACCAATCCTGCTTATGAATTTTTGAAAGTCCGTACAACTTTGGGGGAAACGTATTTACTTTATTTTGCCGAACGCGCCGTGACAATTGTTATATTTAAACTTTCATAAACCATGATGACTATTATATATATATATATATATATATATATATATATATATATATATATATATATTTATCCGGCTGCATTCGGGGCTTTTACTCAAGAGAGTTATATAGGGAAGTTTTATATAGGGAAGCTTGTTGAAACATCATTATAAGGATCACTGGAACGTACGAAATGTTAAAAATTTGGTCAGATATGGTTAAGCGATACCGGGAGATCTCTTGTTAAGCCTTGTACCGAATTTCAACCGGTCATTAACACCATAAAGTAAAATAGTACATAAGATAAATTCAAAAGAGATTTACCATTAAGTTCAGTGTGTACCCAACGTAATAAAAAATAACGACGAGTCACGGATACTTGCATAAGACCTCTTATGACGCCACTACAAACCTTCGAAACCCCGCCAATACCTTCTAAAGAGATCTACTGCACGCTGTTCACGCCTTCAGTCTGCCATGCTCCGAGTTCATGAGTAAGAACCTCGAATGTCCAAACGCGGTCCATTACCTGCATTATTCACGTAACGATAAGAAAAAAGCGCACCTAGTTCTGCGTAGAAATCTTCACTGCAGCTAAAACAGCGTTCCTTGTCGTTTCAAATAACATAAATGACGCAAAATTTATTTCTTTGATCGCAATGTAACGTTTTAATATACAGCAAATAGACGATTTTACGTAGGTAAAGGTGGATTTTCTATTTTGCCGGATTAATAGTTTGCGTTAGTAAATTCAGCATAGTTTCATAGCATTTATTAGCAATATTATAGGTACTTGAAAACATTGTACAAACAGTTTGTACAACAAAAGGAAAAACTAAAGTTAAAAAATAAGAACATTTATATTATTTAATATTAGCTGGATAATATTAAGCTGTAAATTCAGTAAAATCTAAAGATAATAGATATAATAAAATCTCTTTCATCCCTGTTGTCTCAACAGAAACAAGGCTCGTTAAGAGTCCATTGAAGAAATTGTGCGGCAAAAATACAAACCTAACGACTGCAGGGAGTTTGTGGACTTCACTTGCTTCCTTTATCTATGTAAACTAGAGAACATTTTTGCAAAGGTTCCTTTAGCTTGTAACTTATCTTTAATAACAATTGTTCCCAGAATAAATCTATTGTCAAAAAAATATTTTCATTAAATAACAATTCTTATTTAATAATTATCATTATTAAAAAGTATATATATTTATTAAAAATCAGGATATTATGACATCATCCACAATATATAATTTTACCTTTAATCCTTAGTAGTAAATATTTTTTAATCTGTTACCTAACCTATATTTATAAACTCTGAATAGTAAGTATAATACAAAAAAGCACTTAGTTCTTCTAAATAAGCTGAAATCATGATAAAGTATCGACGCAACGTCCAAGATTTAAAACTAATTCTAAATTCTCCATAAATAATTTTCCTTCCTAGAAACCAATAGCATAGGTATTGATTCGATTTGAGAAAGTTTCCGAATTTGATTTATAGTTCGAACTTTCTACAATGGTAGACTTTTAGGGTTAAGTAAAAGTTCCTGTTTATTTGACCAATTGCTAATAAGATTGAGGTACAGCGGAAGAGGTCAGTCGTAACAGGATTTTCTTTTTTGTAACTCATATACTTAAGATAGGCACTGAGTATCAATAAAAAAATATTTTTGTTTATTAACATTCAACCAACGAGGGTTAACAACAGGACTATGCGAAAGGACAGGGTACCTCTAAGGCGAGGCGCAGTTGCAGCACCTGGTGCCAGTAAGAAATGGATGGAAAGAGATCACGGATGGGTACGAATTAAGAAAATAATCGATAGTTGCAATCTAGGCTTGATAACTGAAATATGTTGGAGGTAACCTTCAAAGGAACTTATCCGAATCTAAAAATATCTTAACCAATATTTGGAAACAACTTTCACGTAAGATCTAAAATGTACTATATTATATCTCTACTTGAAATAAGAATAAGGCTATTATAATTTATATTTAAATGGCTGTATTCACGTAGAATAAAGTCGGACTGTGCCCGATTATGAGCTCTAAGCGTAGTGGACTCGCGGCGTCAACCAATTAATAAGGTAATTCAACATTTTATTTATGCCATGGCGGAGCATGACAGCAGCCATATTTGCCTTACGTCAGTGGTATGAAATATATCGACGTGCCAATGACCTTAAAAAGCGTATGACCATATGCCATATAAACTCGGTGGTTCACGTTGGAAGGAAGGAAGCTGCCTGAGATGGATTGTTACCGATTGTAAGTTGAATGTACGAGCTATTGCTTGCTTGCAGATACTTACATATACACCATTATATTATGATATACACCATTTATTGATAAGCTTGTAATATATAGACTGCAAAAATAGAACAGGCTTCTTGGTTTCTTGGCTGTTTGTCGATGACATTATATTGTACGAAAGATGCAACTGAAACATTAAAATGAACAAAAGTGGCAGGAGATATTGGAGATCTTTGGACTGAAAATATACTATCCTAACACCGAGCGATATAGACACTGCTTTTGTAGTACATCCGATTTCTTTACTTTGGTTACATTCAATTACTTCGAATTTCTTTACTTTACTTTGGGGGTACGTCCAATTTCTCCCCGATTGCCTGAATTAGGTTAATTCTGCAAGAAAGTGCTAGAATCTACATTTTTTAATTGAAAACGTCAAATAAAAATAATGTCGCTCCATAATTTACTTGTGTAATTGTAAAAACATATTTCAGAGGAATCATAAATTGTTGCATCACATAAATGTTATAATAAATATAAAAAGATTATAATTCCTAAGTATAATGTTTAATATTCATAATTCTTCAGAAATAGTATAATAAATTTGTTTATGTATCTATAGGAAATACTACATCTGCATTGTTCAGAAAGTTTGTTTTTTATGATGCTACTATTATTATTATAATGTAAGCAAATCTTCAATTGATCGAACGAATTGTGAATATTAATTAAATTCGACTTAGATACTATACCCACTGACATATGTTACTCCGTAACGAATAATAATTAAGACTTTATGATGTCAGTAAACTCAACATTTTTGTCGTTCGAAAATTAATGAAGAATTTGAATAAAATCTCACGGAACAGCCGTAGATAAAGAACGTTACTTTGTACGGAAAAATATATTTGTCATTTTATTTGTTCTCTTTTGTTTTAAAACTTGAGAGATAGGAATGGTATTTAAAAAAAAGCAAGTGTCAACAGTAAAAGTCACTGTGACATTTCATTTTTGTTACTAAATTTGACATCTGTTCATGGACGTACTGCATCATGCAGTTTATAAAGTACCGTTATTGTTTGTAGCGAACTAGTATTATCTACACTGATCTTGATTGTCTTGCATATGTAACTTGTGTAATTAACATATAACCATGTTTCGGTATATAGTTTCCTTAATTTTAGTAAATACGTATTATTGTAGTTTCGGACTTCCTGTTACACAAAATGCGCCTAGATCTCTTGTAGCTAACCCATTACAGACACTAGCACATGATTGCAAGAACGCGTTTCTCGTGGAGGTAATTAACAGAAATATTGAACACTGCAGTGTTCCTGTTCCACCAAATAGTCAGTCAGAATTGGAATGTTTAATGTTTTACGAAGTAAGTACTCGCTTGTGCACTGATGTTTATTCACCAGAGATTGATTTAAAAGAGCATTACACTAAAAAACTAGCTAATACAGAAGATGTGGAAAAATTGTGTGATAATGCAAAGACATGGAAAATATCTTACTTAGAAAAGTACCCAACACAAAAGACATTGCTAGAAAAAGTGTTTAATAACAAGAAGGCATGTTTAAAACTATGTAGTGTGGATGATTTTTTAAATGTTGACTCTAACTTCTATTGTAAATTTACCCAATGGGGCCTAGATTTGTTTAAAAATAAAGGTCTTACAGCTCAACAAGAAAATCTATCTGCACCTTCTCAAACTTCTTTACAAAATAGAAATGTTTCAACATCACTTAAAACTGAAAATGTCACTGTGTCTAAAATTGAAAATATAGGTCAAAACCTAGAACCAAACTTAGTCATTTCGGATAAGTCTATTGATAAAGACATTACAATTATAAAAGTTGGTGGAGCTCCTACTAATAACCAGGCATCAGAAACCACTAGTGCTGTCCATAAAGAGATTGAAACTGCTGAACATAAATCCTCTCAGCAGTTACTGCAACCATCTATTAAAATAGAATCAGAAAAACCTTCAGCTGTTGCAGAAGAACCTCCAAAAAAAGAGAATGTTGATAACATGGAATTGGAAGTACCAAAACAAAAAGAAGACATAAAACCAATTATTATTGATAGTAAAGTAAAACAAAATGTGGAACTTGATGAAGAAGCAGAGGGTGAGTTTGGAAATGATCAAGGTAAGACAGCATACAATGGTACACAAAAATAGTATTAAACCTTACAAAGGTAAACAAGGAAATGCCTCTCAATACAAACAATAAATAATATAAAACAATTTTTTATAGTGATTCTTACAATTTAATATCATAAATAACATTTCATTTCAATAGCTTTCCATATATCTTTAATATAATAAATCTACCATATTTACATAGGTCCTCGTAATGTAAATTCAATTCTAACAACACAATGTTACTATCAATACTAATCATTAACAATCTGTCATTGCAGATCCAGATGATGATCCATTATCAGACCAGGTTGCTGAAAATGGAAACGATTTAATTGTAGAATCTGATCCAAAGCTTGAGGTTGAGAAAACAAAGTCTCTTGAAAAAAAAATTGAATCCATTACATCCCTTCAAGATTCAGTCCAAAGAGGTAAGTCATAATTTGTTTTCATTCATTTTCATAATCAGTTTCATTTTCAATCATAAGCAACTTTTTATCAGGGTCTCAAACTTATGATTAATATTCACCATAAAATTAAAGCACATGCTAAAAATATATTGTACAAACTTTTGCAAGATAATTATCAATTGTTTTATCATTATGATTATATAAAAAGTAATAAACATTTTAATCGAACCATTGCGATAACAATTCAATTAGTTACATTGTTAAATTAAAAGAAAGATCTTGTCCTGTTTTACAATTTGTTTATTCAAATGTTAAATGCTGAATCGTTAGCATGTAGGTATTGTATGTTGAAATAAATAAATACTTCTAATAAACTTAGAACAATAGCTGTGCTATTAAAATTATTCCGGTTTGTTAGTATTGTATTCATAAATTTAAAAAAAAATGGTTTTATCAAATATTTTTTATTACATAATTCATGACCGCTATGAAACCGGTTTGAAGCCTTGATAATTTTAATGTCATATAAAATTACTAACTACTTACTTTAGTCATAAAATAAAAAATATATATTAGTTAAAAAATAGATTCAACAATAATTATTTCAAAGAATAATAAGTAATCTGGTGACACTTATGACACCTCATGATCAATTAATGAATTTATTATTTATTTATTTTTCTTAAGAATTTATCATCTTTTGTTTGGGTTATTGTGCTTATCATTAGGTCACTATTTTTATCAATCACTATATTAATTTGACAAAAATGAAAAGATTCTTTCTGTGATGTAATTGTATTTTCAGATTTTTTCAATTAGTTTCTGTATTGCAGTAAAATTATTGTTGTAACCCTATATATTAATTTAAAATTATAAGTACTTTAAATAACTATTTTTTTTTTATCAGAATATCAAATTAATTTGGTCATTGTATATTCCAGAATCAGGAATATTCCCGAACCCAATTCAAGACTCATTTGCTGATGATGACGACCACTTCTTTCCATTTTTCCTGACAGCCATTATACTTGTTGTACTTCTCTATATCTTATATCACAATAAGACCAAATTTACCAAAGTGGTAAGTATTGAAAGCCATTTTATCAATAAAATCAATCTGAATGTTGTGTTAGCTTTTCTTTTTTACTAATAATATATCTCTTAAATACTATAATTTGAATTGGCACTTTTAAAAAAAAGTTGTTCTTTCAAACCATTTTTTGTCTGTTTATCAAAAGTTTATATTTAAAATTACACAATACATCGTGTTTCTTATCATTTTGTTATCTTTGTAAGTGTTGATGGATGAAACAATACTGTTCATTGTTTAGTATTTTCAAATTTAAATATAGCAATATTACCCATTATTGGTCTACAACATTAAAAATAAACTAAGTGTTAATACTTTGTTTAAAAATACTCCAATTACATAATATATAAATATGAACATTGTACCGTTGTAGAATAAATTATATTGTCTAAATTGCATGTCCAATATTTTCCAGATTCTCGGGCTGATAGTGGAAGGAAGACAAACTGACCGTCGCAGAAACAGCAGAGGACACTCGTATCGACGCCTGGACACTCTGGAACAAGCCATGAGCACCAACACAGCAGCACCCCCGAGTAAAATTATATACTGAATAAGTTGAACTTCGTGTAAATTTTTTGATCAGTAGGCCGATGTGAGTTATTGAATTTTAACAAACCTAACAAAGTGATGTTTCATTGTATATTCAGATACAAAATTGTATTGTTAAACTAAATTATTTTCTAAAGAGCCGAAATCATAATACTAAATTTTATAATTTATTTATATTCTAGTCTATTTATTTTGCATGTGTTTGGATTTACACAATAATGAGTTTGGAACCAAATTGTCATTGAATTCTTATGAAGTTTTTACAAGCCAAAAGCAATTTGTAGATTGTGTCATTAAATTCTTGTGCAACTATTTACGTTTTATTACAAGCTTAATACTTGTAGAACTTTCTTATTATAATATTTTAATATGTTTTATTTATAAACACTTATAATATTATTAAAATTATAGCCATTATTTGATGGCGTCAAGTACAATAATAGTTGTCAATGTTTCATCTGTGATTAAAACAAATTAAAAAATAAGTATTCTATTGGGTTGTTTTAAGATGATAATTAATTTTTATTCATTCTTTTATAAGTGTAAGATTGTAATCTTTTCCTTCTCGAGAACAAGAATCGTTCGATATTTCGATGATATCGATATATGCTATTTCAAGATCTCGGAAATTTGCAAAATTGCAAATTCTAAGTATAATTTACTAAAATATTATTTCTATAGGAAAATAATATTGCTGCTATAAATTTGTAGATTTTAATTTGTTTGGTATAGGTTCAAAGTTTTTTATGTAATTCGTAATTACCTTTTCTACCGGTTTATTATTAAGGATGTTAAAATTAACTGTACTTATTATTAATACATTTTGTAAGATAATTATTCTGTTATCTGGCTAGAGTTTAAAACTACTGTTTCACTATTTATATTCTCATTAAAGTCAACAACCACTTTATGTTGTTTTAATGTAACAATCCTTTAACTGTATTTAATTTATTTGAAAAATAGACAACATACAAAATAAATATACAATATTTTATTAATTTATTTTGATTATATATTTTTTTAATTTTCAAAAAAGTTTTTATGTAATAATGGAACGCTGGTTATAAATTATTTTAAACATTTGATTATTTAAAAAATAAAATAGTGTAAAATGTCGTACAGACAGAATAAACACGAATAATTGGTTTTACTTATTTATTTCTTAGCTATCAATATTCATTACATGTATATTCTCTATTTTTATATTATTGTATGTAAAACCCGAAGGCTGACAAACAGAAGACGCCACTAAAGTTTTTAAAAACAGATCGGCAGAAATAAACAAAGGAGTTTGAATTATTAATTATATAATAATAAAATATTAAGCTATTAACAACAAGAACTATTGGCATCATCGTATTTATAAGTTTAGCTTGTATATGTTGGACCGGAAGTTGATAACAATAGATACTTTTTCGATTTTTTTTGATTTTTTACCCGCCATTTAACTTGTGTCATAGACAGTTATTGCGTGAAAAAAATGTTACCTGATGAAACCTGATATACTGTTCGACTTCAATTACTGTCACAGAGTACCATAGTTTAAGTGCGGTCTCTTTCAAGGAGATTGAAAACATCTGCAGATGAGAGAGAGTACATTCACGATATTCAATAGACTTCTAGATTACACGAGGATGATTGTTCAGCGTTGGGTACCTCGCAACCTCACCGATGTCAGGAAGCAAGCTTGGATTGATGCCATGATGATGTGTGAATCATAAAGTCGAGCAGACTCTGGATTCTTTGCTAGATTTCTTGTGCCAAATATTCGTTAGTTTTTTGGATTACCGGGAATTTGACACAGTGTACCTTCATGTTTCCCAAACTAAAAAAGCAGTTCAAGTAACCTGTAAACGGTATACTTTTCATAGCCAGAAAATGCGCCTCGCTGTCTTTAAGAAGGTCGTTATGGAAGTACCTACCCCTTTCAGACCGGCAAATGTTCTGACTCATTAAACTTTGTAGAAAGCTATTTTTATTTTACAGTAACATCAATTTGAAACGATTTTATAAAAAATATAACTTTTATTTTTATCTTAAAACTTTCTGAGTGTCCTAACACTAGTGCACATATGGGAAAGTAAATAATGAATAAAAATAGTCCTATATTTAATCTTAATATGTTAAGTGTAAAATAATTGTATCGATTCGATAAGTATTCACATGTATTGTTATTTTACACATTTATTTAATATATCTACAATTATTTGAAACACTACGTTGGATAAGATATTTTTTGCACGATGCTTGAGCCGGTGATGAATCCCGAAAGCCCGCTTTTTAAATTAATAGGCTCACCTACCGGATATCTTAAGACTTACTTTGAAACCAGACGTACGAAATAAATGGTCCTTATCTAACTTCCTATTAGATACGGGGTTCAAATTTAAATTTATGCCACGAGATGGCGGTACGATCTTATCACGAGATGGCGGTACGATCTTATTACGAGATGGCGGTACGATATAAAAATGTGAGAATGTTTTTTGGATTACAATACAAGTGTAGTATTTTTCGCGCTAAGAGATAAATACTAATTCTTTACTTAAGTTTTGTACACATTATATAGTAGATAATGTTAGTTTAGTGCTAAGATTAAAAAAGAACACAGAATAGTACACTAACACCAGAGACTGAGCGACCAGCCCAATCATATTGCATCCCGCATATTGGTCAAAATCCTATTCAAAAAAACATGAAAACAAAAAATATGCTTAGCGTTAAAAACAACAAAAAAAAGGAATAAATAGCTCTTTCAATAGAATTGAACGTTTTCGAGTTACGATTTTTTTTTAACTATTATGTTTAATTCTGGGGTTGTTCCATAGGCTCTCGACCCTGCGTTGCTCGTTATGTCACGGTCGCTGCGTTGGCAATTGGTTGAGAAATAAGATACGCAAAATTGGTTGAGAAATGTGATCTCTAATTGATTAGTTAGTTACATATCCATATACAAACTACAGAAACCTTTATCCATATACAAACTACAGAAAGCTTTTGCGCTAAGTTGCGAAGCAATTGCTAATAATCAATAAAAAAGCCAATTATTTTAACTTCTGGAAAACACTGAACCTTAATAGGTATTTTTTGGTAGGTATTGCAATGGTTATTCCCATCGATAAAAGTATCCAGAATATCTCGTTTTTCAACAATTTTATTATTTGAATCACGAAAATCATTTCTTATTAGACGATAAGCCTCTAGGGGGCAAGAGAACAAAAATATAAGGATTATATGACATTCCACTCAGGATTTCACTTTTAATGTTTTTCTGATTTTTCGTTAAGCTGGTTGTATATGTGGTGTAGACAGCAAGTAGACATTCAGATTAAAATGTCATCATTGCTTTAAACTGCCATTGTTTTAGGGGAATGAACTCGTTTATCAAGACTGATCTCGTTTGGTCACCGATGTGGAAAAGATTCCCTTCACTTGAAGAATTCATTAATTAATCTTATAAAATATTTTCTCATCTATCAGCTATCGAAAAATACTTGAACTTAAAAAATAGGTAATGATTTATTTTATTTACATATAATAGTCCCTTTTTTTTTCTATCTAGAAAACTTAATATTATTAACATGTAACATCATACCATCTATGACATCGTATAACATTTTTATTTAAAAAGTAATCGATCTTCTAACAAAATAAAAAAAAAATATCTTTTATATTTTCAATGAAAGCAAATGTTAACGAAAGATTGGTTCTTTTTAAATATAAAACAGGTGATGGAGGGTAACATTAATTTCTCATAGATATTGTTTTGGGTTGTGTTGCAAAATGCAAAAAATGGTTAATATATTTAGCAAACTTTAAAAGTATGCGTACTTGGTGTAATTTCTAGTTTAAAAGAAATTTTAAAAAAGCTGTAAGGAAGAAAGAGTCACGTAAAAGGAATGAAGTCACGATTTTTTTTATCGTGCCTATGGGACGTTTCAACTTAAAGATGCGCAATTCCCCAATCCTAACTAAGGGGAAAGACCAGGGATTTAAAAAAGAATTATCTGCATTTAATTTAGATAGAAAAAGAATGTATTTGGTACATACATATTTGAAAAAATATGCAGACATGATATTTCTGAAATCTCGTTACTTAGCATTTGTTTTCCTACGCCTTTGGAAGCCTACGTGGGCCTTTAAATCTAATAGACTTTGTTTGGAATAGTTTTCTAGCTTCGCCTGTACATATTTTTATGATGATAATATGTGATTTTAATTATAAAATTTTATATCATTGTGTCACTATTTTCTTTATAATAATAGGTATCTACACCATATAGGATGATGTTATTTAGAATTTAATTACATTTTTAAATGTTTAATTATTTAATGTGAGTTAAATTAATTTACAATCAAGCTGTTAAGACTGTTTGATCAATTGGGGTGAAAACTGTATTGACATTTAATTACGAAATTGTAAATTATGTCACAATTTTGATATTGTGAATTGTGTTTGATCCTACAAATAAATACAGTTGAAATTGTTTGTGTTTATAAGAATTAAATAATTTATTTTTTAATATATGGAGATTGTGCAAAATTATGCTATACAATTATTTAAATTAATATATAATCGACTTCTAGCAGTTTGAAGATTTAGATTTCAGGTAGGTGCCTAGGTGGAGACGAGTGTTTTCTTAGCATTTTTACCATTGTTAGCAAATATAACATTCTTAATTTTTTTTTTATATTATCAGCTTTAATTTGACTATGTATCTACGTATGATGAAAATAGTAAACCTATTTCAAACTATTTGGAAAGTTTTGTTTGAATAAATTGTTATAATGATATTTATTTATCCTTTAATAGAATGGTTAATTATTTTAGTTATAAGTTAAGTAACTTTGACACAATATATTTGCAATTGAATACCAGTAAGTTTTTGATAAAAATAGACTTCCACTCTTAGTAGTTTCTATTTTGTCATTACATTGCGGTAATTTCTGTTTAACAAAGCATTAAGTTACACTTTTTTTCCATAGCAATTGTCAATATATTGAGTTTGAATTATGTAATTATTAATATAAAAATATATTTTTTTCTTGTTTTTTTTTATATCGATAGTCCACTGCGTAATAAGCAATTATAAATTGACATGGTTTTTGACTTGAATTTAATTATAATTTATTTATAGAACTTTGTGTTCTATGTTTCGTTTAACGGGAAGCACGTGTTCTACCCACTAAGTGTCTAAGGTCGTATAATTTATAATGCAAGATTTTCTTGCCGAGTTATTGGATTACAACTTAGTGGGCGGTAAACTCAAACCTGGACTGTTATTAATTTACCAAATTAATCTTGATTGCACGTCACACGTCTACACGTTACACGTCTTTGCATTATTGTTAAAATTTGTCACTCCGAGTACTTTATTATTTTTCTTTTTAGATACATAAATACATTTTTGCATATATTAAAGATTTTAGAGCGGCTCCACCAGAGAAGTAGGTACCGTATCTTTCACAAAAGAACGCTTCTTCACGTAGCTATTAAATATATAAGTTTTGTACCGTGAGTAATATAGCAGGAGCCCAAAGACCATACCACAGCTTTCAAGGGTCAAAGGGTATTTGCAAATATCCATTCCTGACGGCACCATTTAGCATGCAATGAACTTTTCGCTGGCCATCAACTGTCTGACTATTTTGTGCGCCAGAATCTGTCAATTCACAGCCTGACCTTTACATTTTATGTATAATTCGTCATGCTATATTATTTTTTACATACACATTTTAAATTATTACCAATCTCAATTTTATAAGGCTTAAGTACTTCTATTATCTTGTTTAGAGGTAATCTTAACAACAGTAGAGGTAATTCTAAGCTCGGGCCAATCAAATAAGTGCACTGATACAAGGCTGAATGAATTCGGAGTTTCTATTCAAGGTTATGTTAATTATTTTATAAAAAAATAAACAAGAAAGCTTTATGGGTTGACCTTAAGATCACGTTCAATCGAGTGAAAAAACAAAAGGAATTCTGATGAAATAATAATAATTAATTGTACCTCAAATTTCAAAGTATTGATTATTAGTACAATAAATAAACAAAGCTTCACATGTACCAAATAAAGATTCCAACTAAGAAGTGAGTTTAGTTACAGTTATTCAAAATAATGAATTTAAAGATTTAACTGATGTTAAAAGCTGTATTCACGTAGAAATTTAATCGGAATGTGCCCGACTAGTTTCGAACCCATTCGGGGTCCTTAATCATGAGCTCTGAGCGTGGCGGACTCACCGCGAATACAGCCGGGTAAATATAAATATAATAGTCATGGTTCACGAAAGTTTAAATATTAAAAAAGATGTTAAAAGCGTTCATAAATTCATTAATATATAAAAGGTATCGCATATATAAATATTGCTAAGAATACAGATTCTTAGCAATATTTATATATACTTATATCTATTTTAGAATATATATATTGTTTAAGATATTTATGTATAGATGTATTTCGTCAAACCTGTTGATTTTAATGTCATTAATAAATAAATACCGCCATACAGGAATGTGAAAGTAATACGGTTTAAGATCGTTAACGTCATCGCCAGGTGTACTATCGCTTTCAATTATCATTAGGGACATTGTAAATGAATTTATTAACTTTATGTTAGACTAAAACAATTAATGATTTGTTTCGAGCCTTTAATTAATTTATCTTGTATGAAGATTTTCACTTAACTTTACAGGTACAGCTAGCTTATAAATTAAAATATAATTAACTATAGTAAACCTTATCAAAAATGATCTTGTAGAAGCTTGAAGTGGCTAATACGTTTAAATGCGGTTGGGGAATATTTTAATGTATTTAAATACATACATTAAATGTTCTACCTTTTTTATTGTAAACAATATAAAAGAAAGCTTTATGGGTTGATCATAACAAATCACGTTCTATTGTAAAGATAATATAACCTCAAATGCACAAGCCTATTTTATTAGCTTTATAATATTTAAACAATGTTCTCGATCAAATTAGTTATTAGTATTATTTGGAGTTTATTTTTAAATATATAGTGGTTTATTTAATACCAAAGATAAATAACAAATATTATTATCTGACACAATAATAATTGATCGTAAATCCACTTTAACGTAATATCATCTAAAGGGATAAGCGTCGAAGTCCTGTGACAGTTAATCAAAGTTGAGGAAAATAAGATAAAAGTTGACTGATTGGAAACTACCAAAGGTCAAGTAAAGGCTATTTTGTTGTCTTATCTTTAAGTTTGTTTGGACCACAGACAATAATCTATGGTTCGAACTGGTACTTGTAAAGTTATTTCCATCTTGACATTACTGTCAGGATAGAAAGAGTAAGAATAATATAAATTATTAAAATTTGTATACAGAATACAATACATATAACACCTGTCTTAATTAAAGATTTTAATGATAGTATGATATATAATTAAGCGTAAGCCATTTAAAGTGATTGGTTATATTGAATTATCAGTTCGTAATAATAACATAATAGTTCTGGAGCAACGAGTTATGTAGAAAACAGTTCGTGAGCTAACGTTCACTCACTCACTCATTCACTCTTGACTTATCTGACACGATAGAGTAGCCTCTATCGTGTCAGATAAGTCAAGATAACATTTTACAGCTACTACGCAGGATTCCTGGCTTTTTCTACAAAAATAACTTAGATTGAGACATACTAGGTATCATCTAAACCTAATATTATATAAATGAAGATAAAAATGTGATAAATATTCGTTGCATGGTGCACTTCTTCAAATTGTTTTAAAAAAGAGACTATTTTTGTACCTCTATCAAAAATTAGATGAAAATTACTATATAATAAGCAGATGTGATTGAGACATTAATTGGCTAAAGGTTACTATTTATATACGCGTCCAGTTCTGCGCAGGTAAAGCCGCTGGCAAAAGCTAGTTATAAAGCAAGTAGAATAAATGTATCACACAGTTTTATTCTTTGTAGTAGCTATGACCTAGAATCTCCTGAAAATTAATAATAAAATTTTGTTTGTAATAGCTCGCTAGGCACTAAATGTTAATGCTTAATTTTATTACCCACTAATATGCGAATTATGATAAATATTAATTTAATACAATTGTCTAATACGAATACAAAAAGCACAAACTACGCAATATTTTGTACAGTTCTAAACATTATCAATATAAATTAATACAAAGATATTTTTTTTATGTACCAGGTCAACGCAACGTGCAGAATATATTTCAATTTTTATGCGTTTACTGGCACGAGTTACTCAACTAAGATTTCCGGTTGTCATAATATTCACATATTGTAACGGAACAAGATAAAACGTTGTGCAAATCTTTAATGAGACACTTTTAATCTAAATAACTAGGAATTTAGGCTCATGCCAAAGGAAACTGTCTTGCAACAACGTTATTCTTAATTACAATGTATGTAAGGAAATTATCGTATACCTTTTTAGGTAGAAAAAATGCTTTAATTAATTAACCAACTCATAAAATATATTCTGCTAATTAATAATTTAATGGATCGTTAAAGCAAGTAATACTGTCACTATTTCTTCGTATTCAACACTTTCGTAATTTAAATTAAATCGTATTGTATGCCTATTTAAGATTTAAAGTTATTGAAACTCATTAGTAACTCATTATTTTAAAAGTAAGTACTGCTCTAGCGCTTCCGCAATTTAATTATCTTGTTACAGATGAAATGATTTTGTCTCAGCTCAACATTATCTAACAGATTTAAATATTTGAGTTTGATAATTAAAAATGATATCAAACTGTTTAAAAAAAAAGAATATTCTATATGTTGAGATGATATATCTATGGTGTAATATATCATTAATATATCACTGTTTTTAATATCTTTGCCATCAAATGCAAATTTATTCTTTTATCTTGAATTATAACTTTATTACTTATGTTGGTCGAAAATTTATATTATTTATATCTATGGCACGTAGGTTTATTTTTACCATGTGCAAATTTATTATTTATTTGTATTTACATTCTTTATTTAATCTTTGACTAGAATATAGGAGCAGACATATCATATATATAAATTTATTTAGTGACCTTCTTTCAAACTTGCTCCCGCTGTATTTTTATATGTGCGCCAAATCCCCTTGAAAGTAGTTGAACCATACCTTTTTATTTTCTTGAGGTATATCCTTATTTAATGTAATACTGTTACATAAAAAAACTACGTTTGGGTTTAATTGAAGAAGTAAAATGATTTTTAAACAACATAATAAGAATGTTTTGGAAATCTTGCATGAGTCTACAATCTGATCTGACTGAAAGTCTCAGTTTCAGAAAGTTTCAGGAACTCGTTACTAACTTTACTGATAAAATAGACTTTTTTTCATGCTCGTTCATTTTAAACTGAAATTTATTTCCCCTGTACAACGAAGTTTTTAAAATATTTAAATACGAGTCACCCAATCATAAAAAGCTTACAAAATACGATGTAACATTAGGATATCTTTTGTACGTGAGTATTATAATATCACAAAAAGTTTTGAAGTCTTTGACGTAATTTAATATATTTCACCAGAGATCAAGAGCTTTGATTTCAGTGTAATGGAAAAGTTTCTCATCAAAAGTTTTGAAAGAAGGTATAAAATGGCAAAGTAAAATGATACTTAAAACAAATATATTAAGATCAAATTTATCGACATTTATTTTTGAATCATAGGATTTTTTCGGCTCATTCATTCCTCAGCTCTGCACTAAGACTCTTATTTAAATCTCATAGCATTGGCTTAAATCGTCGAATCAGGATAAATGAAGATTGATGTCCGGAAAATATTAAGAAAATAGTGAATTGACTTATTTATGAAGCTCTTCTTTGATGTTTTTACTTCTTGTGTTTAAATAGCCTTTTATAAATACATATATATTATACATTTTTCTATATCAAATCATTATGCCATAAAGTTTGGAAGATTTTGTTGTATTATTATTATTACTATTTTGTACAAATATGATAATTATGTAAAGAGTACCAATAACACCAGAATGAGTTGTTCACTTTGGTAACAATTTAACAATTCTGGCTTACAGATAAGAATTATATAAAATTAGACAGATATACATGTATATATTACTAATATTATGAAATGTGTGGATGTAAAGTGTAATTGTAAACCGTTGAATGGGTCATAATAACTGAATATAAGATAAAGGTAAACCCATCTTATCTAGGTCCAAAAGAAATTGACGACCAACATCGGGCAGTCCAAAGAGAGTTACGGACAGAAAGTAAATGCTCATAAAATATAAAAATGTACTTAGCAGTCCATTAAGTCCTGTTTGTAAGACATAAGAATTTATCATATGAGTATAAAAAGGCGAATTCATAAAGATAAAAGGTTCGAAATAGCGAAGTGTCCGCTATTTCGAACGGAACGGTTTCTTTCGTAATACAAACTCCACAAGATGTACGCTTTAGTGTGTACGAGCTTTTCCTCGTGGCACATCCCATTTGTAGCAAATGTCCCTGTTATTAGACAATCCGGAAAAGTTTTGTCCTTATTTTTATGATTATTGCGGTTAGTCTTAAGTCTTTTGCCAATAACTTCTGATACTCGAGATACTGAACACAAAATATATCATGACAGGGATGCGTTAATTTCCTATTTTGCTAAATGTATATCAAAATTGTTGTTCTCATGTCTTAGAAAAATCATGTCTTGATAAAAGTTATGATAATTAGTTATTACCAAATTTTAGACAAAATAGTGGCATTTTACAGTAAAATAAATATCGTTTATTGATAAAAAAATATATATAATAAAGTATTTTTTTAACATTAATGTTGAATATTTATTTATAGATAATAACATTATTTTATTCATTTCTTATAATATTTCAAATGAAACACCAAAACACGAATACACCGTACAAAGCGTGCCCAAGTATAATTAACAATTAATATTATATTGTTATTTTTTTAAATCTACAGTATGTAAAAGGTAAAGTAAGTAATAAGTAATCCTTAAGCAATTTCAGCCTTTTTTTTCTAAATCGATAACTGAATAATCGAGGCATTGCTGTCTTTCTTAACTACTAAGCTTTTTAGATAAATTCGTCTTCATTATGAAAAAACTTTCTGTAATCTATATTTTTATTTTAAATCATATATACTGACTATTATTTAAATTACAGATAACTATAGATATAGTGAAAAACTGAAATTCGTAAGAATAATTTAATTATTCACGTTAACATCCGCTAACAAAGGATTTTCGGACATCATTCGCCTAAGGGCTTTTAATTGGGAATGATAAATGTATTTGACTCTTGCTTTCTTTTAAGTTATAACAATGTAAATTTAAATTTGAGCCTTCAATGGCACAATATACCGTTTTTTTATACCAACCAAACTAAGTCAGAGTCAGATTTTTTTTAACGTTTATCAATTATTTAAATGTTTTTTTTTTTTATATTTAGGTTACGGTTATAGCACAGGCCGTAATTGAACTAAAACAGTAACTGGATATTGCTCTAACTTCACACTTTCACCAAAAAGTTTAAAATAATCTAACCTTCATAAATCTATAATTAAACAAAATAGGTATTTCGTGTATTGTATAATATATATATTTTGTATTATCTTACAACACACGCTTTTGTCTTCTGTTAATTGCATGGTTATTAAAATAAAAATATATTATTCAAATACAATATATAAGTTATGAAGATATAATGACATTTTTTGTACCTCATTATCACTTATAATAAAGCCGAGCGTTATCTTTAAGCATTTAATAACTCTATTGCAATATTGAAATAAATAGATTAAGAGACGCGCTGCTGTGTAGAGTTGAAGCTTTACCCAGTAACAAAATAGAGGAATGTTCTGTGACTATATTTATTATTTTTATTTAATTATTTTAAAGGGTAACAAACAATTTAATAATACTTATAGATACAACAGTTAACACAAAAATCAGTAAAGTTTCCACTGAGATATATACTCAGCTTAAAAACAAAAAAATATAGATATAAATAATATTTATTTTAAAACTAATAAGATAGTTTGTTACTAGCTAACTTACACTCTTGCTAATTTTATGCTTATTACATATTTATGAATAAAAATAAAAATTAAATTTTTATTTTTATTTATATTTAATTTAAGAAATGCTACCTCCGACCTCTCCCCGTTTGAGTATAAATCTCTAAGGCCTCCCTTCGCGCTGTTTAGTTTGTATGAGGTGCGCGGGCGCATGAAACAGTGTTGACAAGATACAATACAATACCAATTCAAATTGAACGGTTGTGAATTGTGTTAGTGTTAATAACTATTGCCGAATCAAAGGTAAGTGCATTGCCCTTAATGTATTTTATAATATGGTACTTACAGAGTAAGTAATTTTATAAGTAACGATTTTATGAAATCTGGTTTGTTTTGAACATACATTAAAAGGTGTTGTAAGTTATTGTTTTATTACGATAACAATAAATTGTATATTTTAATAAAGTAAAGATAATTTTATTCTTAATTGATTCTTATGAATGTACTCTAATTAACACGCTTTTATTAGCTAGTATCTGTTTCTGTTTGTAACGAAATCTTTGAACGTGATTTTGGCCGAATTTGAAATGTCGGATTATTTAGATTTTGCATACTTATCAAAAACCGATGAACAATGACAATAATGTAAATGTAAACATAAACAATGAAAAATAAATAATAATAAAAAAACTTAAACTCTTAATGCATCTTTAAATTGGTGAAAAGTATTAATATTAAAAAAAATGATTTAAAAATTATTAAAAAAAAAAATTTTTAGTTATTTTTTAAATGTCTTGTTAAGTTTTTTTTCAACTTCATGTTAACTTCAGCGCCTTTTATTTGCTTATAAATTAATGTTTTGGATTCAGTAAAATAAACTCAAATATTAACTACCTACATATAAAAAATAATTGCATCGATATCGTAAATAAAAAATAACGATTGTACCAAATTATTTTTTAATGCTTGTAGTATTATACTTGACTTTGTAGTATTTTTTTTCTACATAAGTTCTATTTTTATCCAGGTATTTACGTACAAGCTTTAAATTAACAATTTAAGTGCCTTTAACAAGCAATTACTTGTATGTTTTAAATTGGGTCCATTCACACGGTGTAATTATTGTATTGTCACAACCAGTAAGACTTTTAGTCAGTGATTTATTACCTTTACTTACCTAGATAGACTTACCTTTACTAAACTACATAGATACCTCTACTAAACTAGATAGATACCTTTACTAAACTAGATAGATACCTTTTTACCTTTTAAAACTGAGGTTTACATTCGAAAGAAAAATACTTTAGGATTTTTCGCTGCAATAAAGTACATTTCCTTATTGCTCTTCGCATTGTTTACGATTCAGCAATAAAATATTCTTATTATCCAAAGTCAGATCATACATTTTTAATCATCATAAAAAGTGTACTCCAATTTAATACATTACAATTGAAAGCTTAATGAAATCTTTTTTATAACCTGTCCATTAGTTAATTATGGTGTAATTTCTTATCTGGAGAGGGTTTATTACCCTCTAGATAAGAAATACTATATACTATAATACCTAGTAGGTAGGTACTAAGATATTAGGATCTACCTACCTATCCGCTATGCGATTATACCTAAAATTTGATAAGTACTGTAGTCAAACTTTAAATTACTTTTGTATTAACGTCAAAGACTAGTCATATTCTCAATACGAATTGATTTCGGTGTCAAAAAAAAAACAACTATTAAATAGATCATTATATTTTGTTCGTGATTCTTGTCGAAACTTTCACAAGAATTATTTAATCAATAACATGTGTATCAAGTACAATAACATTTCACGCTCTATATAATATTTACGTCATACCTGTCTGTCTGTGTCTGTATGCCCTTAGGATTAAAATTTACCATAATTATACAACTCCGTTCTATCTCACCTTAGTGAGAGCTTTCGTAAATCATACATAGTGCCAATTTATATTTAACCTCATTTCACAGTGGGGTCGCAAAAAGTCACGTATTACAAGTAATTTGCATCTTACGTTACGTTCCCTAATTATATATTTATCAGTAAGAAATCACACGATATAAAAATATAATGCAATCGCTTAAGACAATGTCAATCAGTATTATAATTAACCTATCTTTTGTAATGGCCACAATGCCTTATTATTGGCTCTGTCGCACGTTTTTCCTCGACACGGTTACGCCTGATAGGAAACAAGTCGATTGTATTATTTTAGCGAATTCGTTCCAAACGTCTAATTAGAACGTATAAGATCAATTGCACTATAAAAATATTAATATATTTGAAATTTTCATAATTTTATTTTCTATAACGTATAAAAAACAAAATAGTAACCTAAAAATATCAAAATTAAAGTAATTTGTGAACGGCTCCTGAATTTAATATGAAAATTGCGTCTAATTAGAACATATTAAATAAGTTGCATTATTTAGAACTATAAAAAATCATAGAAAATTCGAACGTCATATTTTTATATTATTTGAACTAACATAATTATTCAAAAATATTGTAATAAAAAATACGAAAAGTAATTGAACTCAAATTTTACTTAAGACTTTAAGATTGAACATTTCTTTGGGTCGTAAAGTAAACAATATAAATTATCCCACGACGGAAGTCATGCACACAAGATCTCGTTTGTTTCGGTGTCAATTTTGATGTATGATCTTGTATGTTATATATTATAACGTACATGATTTCTCATTTATCATGCTATGTAATCCAAGTTAAAAATAGCACTTGGGAAGTGGGACGCAGAAAATAATCTAAAAATATATTATTTGAAATAGCGACTTGGTTCGCTTACTTACGGGCGAAATTGATTAATTGATTCCGATTCATTTTGTTGCTACTAATGATTTAATTATAAGCCGTTTCTTGAGCAATCAGATCAATCAATCTGTAGGAAGATTTTAATCCCGGTTTGTAGATATTCAATTTCGGTCGTATTTGCGTGTCGCTTTATGATAATTGAAGATCTATGTAAGATTCCAGAACCATTGATGCAATTAATATTAATTCACAATCGTTTCCGGTTTGTAGCCGAGACTTATAAAAGTTATTTCATAAGACGCTGACGGAGCTATAATTAAAACGTGCTTACTTCAGTAAAATAATAATTAATATTTGTAACATTTCTTAAGCTAGAATAATTAATGTTTGTGTTTCGAATCGAAATAGGCGCCTTATATTCAGAACACCAATAAAAATTTTATTTATTTAATTTATTTATTTCACGGAACGTTAACCGCAGTAATAATTATTTTGAAAGCCGTCAAATAATGATTATTGTTATACAATTATAGCTAAGATATTTACAATACAAAAATAACAATATTTATATAACAATTATTTTAAAATACATTTATAGGTTTTGTAACCAACCTGCGGAACCAATGATTCGTGTTAAGCCTCATTTACTTTTTAATTCTCACACTTACAAGGTATTTTATATTTAATATAACTAGTTAGAAAAGAATCTAGCTCTTATAAAATTCTTAAGATTATATTTCTGAAAGGAAATTTACTGAGGTATTTGCTGGTTTCACTTGTCTACTTCTAATATGTGTGTTACATATTTAAGATTTATTAAATTTCAAGTCTTATCTGCACTCAAATTTATCTTATATTCTGGCATTTCTTAAGGAATCTAGACGCTTATTTTACTATCCATATTGAAGCAGTAAGTATTGAAATTAGTTCTAGAAGTGATTACTACCTTGGCCTCTGTAGTCTCACAGCCGGAACCCGGCCTAAGGCTAAGTAATTATCCTGTTCAAAAATACTCGGAAAAAGTAAAATCACAAAAAAATATATATATGCAAATAGAAAGTATTCAAAAAGGAATAAATGTTATTTTTAGTTAACATTACCATAGAATATAATTCTAATAATCAAGTTTATGATATTTGTTTTAAATTTCATTTCTTCACTTCCTAGAAAAAGGGTTCTGACAGACAGACCGTCGACAGAATGATCCTGTAAGGTTATTTTTTCTATTGAAAATACTGAACCCTTAAAAGTAAACAACCTTTTTTAATACTTTTAAAATTAAACAATACAATCTACTCAAATATCAATACAGAGTCATAGTTTCCGTATGTTTTTTTACTCAAAAATTATCCAACTTATGACTTTTTGTAACAAAAAGTAATTTTATTAAAGGATTAATGTCCTAAAATAAATTACTTACATCTAACGCTTATTTTGTTTATACAAAATGTATATTCATGCGTAAAACACACAATGTTTCTTTGTCGTCTGGAAACTTCGTTTAACTTCAAGATAATTTAGAATTAGCTAAACCGAAAGTTAGTATAATAATTTAGAATTAGCTAAACCGAAACCGATCTGGATCCTTGCGGATCATTCTCTCTTAAACCTAATTTATCGTAAGAGTAAGTAATTCATAAAAAACACTCTGCAGCTTAATAATATGAGAAAAAAGGAATCATCGTAAAATAATCTTGAAATAAATATATTTGTAAGGCAAAAAACAGTTCCAAAAACATTAAATGAGGTAGGTATAATCTTGCTATTGTGATAATATCATTGACATAGCTGTGAAAGATTTACTTTCTCATGGCTGGAGATGGCACGTTATATTAATGTGTTATTATTGAATATTAGGGTTGAAATGTCTCCTAAGCCATAACCAATATAAATTGAGCTTTCGGCTTTCACAGTTCATTTGATAAATAAAATAGGAAGGGATAATGTATTTGATGTAAATTTACTAAAAGAAAGTAGCTTTTGGTTTAAGCGTTTACCATCTTCCTCCAGGACAAGTTTTTGACCCAGATTTTAATGTAAACCATTTGCGGTGTACCCAAATTTAAACTCTATTAACCTATACTATAATGTGAAGATTTGCATAAAAGAATCATCTAGTTAAGTTATATTGCAGCATAAATAACTAAAACCATTTTTAATTGTTAAAAAAAAAAAAACTTCCACAGTATATATTTAGTCTATTAACAATGATTAGGGAAGTTATACAAACAAAAGTAATTGACACATAGTGGGTAGGTTATTATCCCTTATAACCCTCAACCTTCCACCATTTAAAATGTTATATCTGTTCATATTAAAATCCCTCCAGATCATTTAACTTAAGAGAAGCCATTGTTAGAGTATGGCCATAATAAACTGCCTAACGCGCTCCGCTATTAACACCTCACCCTTATAACATGTTAGTTTTATAGTACTTCCGAAGTACATATACGTTATATTTATATTTATCCGGCTGTATTTATATTTAATTGATGTTCACGCCGCGAGTCCGCCCCGTTTAGAGCTCATGAATATGAATCCCGAATGGGTTCTAAACTAGTCGGGCACATTCCGATATAATTCTGTAAATATAAATTGTCATGGTTCATGAAAGTTTAAATATAAAAATTACATAAACATTATTTGATATAAGATGACTTTCTTAAACGACCTTGCCTTGCTGATCACGTGCTCATGAAATATCTGTCCTTGTTCGTGTTGTTACAATCGCAGCACGCATTGCTCTACTGAGTACTGACCTTAATGACATATCTGGTTAAAAATAAAAAAAAAATCATTCACTTGAAAGTATGTCGGAATGTACCCGACTAGTTTCGAACCCATTCGGGGTTCACGAACTCGAAATATATATAAGTGATGGTTCACGAAAGTTCACTTTTTGGGTTTTGTGTCGTCAGATTTTACAGGTTTCTTTATATAAGCGTGCCTAAATATTTTCAAAAATTCTTGAGGTCTATAATCCTTGACCTTTTTTCTTTTTGCGACCATCTATTAAAATTCAATTTCGAATATATAATGTTCTAATAAAATAATACCATAGTACTAAATACTTTTTCACTGAAATGTAGTAGGTTTTCTTTTACCTAATAGTTATTTATGTTTAATCTTCACATGATTAAACTTATATAAAGGGGAATTCTAATTAGTGAACGCGTGAGAACAAACTTGACCTCTCCTTGTATTTAAACATAAAACAACGATTTTGAAGAAGTCGACGTTTATATCAATAAATATAATATTTCCTTTTGCTTAAATATAGATTATTCTGTTGTTAATAAAATCATAAGCCTTTCATTCCTATTCATATAATCATAATATATTTACGAACAGATAGACATATATATTAAAATAATATATGAAGGAAAATAGATTGTACCTATAATCCTAACGTGCTATTTGCAATCGTTTTAAGTGATTTGTCAGAATATTGACAAGAAAAAATAAAGTAAAACGAACACTCACTGCCGCAACCAAAATAACCTAAATAACAAACACTACCTAACATATAACTTATGGAGCCAATTAAAGTAATACTGCTCTTACTAATATAATAAAAAAAAACTATACGAGATCATTATGTCTGTATATTTTTTCTATGTCCATATTTGCAATTGCCTAAGTAATATTTCGAAACTTTAATTCAAAACTGTATATAAATCATTTAATACAGATTGGAAATGTAAGTCCATTTATATATATTTTCTGATACATATATTTTATATTCATGCTTATAAAAGAAATCCTTTCCACAAATAACTCAGCAAAATGGGGTTAACTTGGCAAAAAATAGGCAAATTGCTTCAGTGCAAACTTATCACTTGTATTACGTTACTCGTGGTCATTAAGATTGTTTATAGCCTTTTTTGTACAACTATAATTTGAGTATCAACCAGTTTTGAACTATACAAAGTATCAAGTTGAAAAATTACATATTTTTGATGATGATTTTTAAAAATTACAACATCAAAGTTTCAAAAATTGAGAAATACTTTTATATGTCCAAGCTACTACTCGAGCTTTTGTTGACATCTTTGTATACAATTATTTTAATATTTGTTTTTAATTTATCTTCCTATCGCATACTTATTATAATTAAATGTTTTATAAATATCTGTGTTTATAAATTGTTATAGATTTCATTTAATTAAGATAAGTATATAATTTTCTTGACATACTTGCACTGAGTTCCGGATTGGACGTAAAAGGCTGCGACTCTATTTTTTACTTTTGCATCTTTGAAAAACTCATTGTATGTTCATTATTAAATAAAGAAAATAACTCGGTTGTCTTTTACGTCCTCGATGTATATTTACTAACTTCTTAAAGCATTAAGTGTTGTTTAAAGTAATCTTTACTTAATATATGGTCTGTATAATAATGACAATGGGGCATACTATTATTCCTCTCTTATCTATGTCTTCATAAGTGGAGTTGTCAAATTATTAATATTTTTTTCTTATCCCCAATAGTTTTGATATTTTGTTTGAAATTTTCAAAACTTACTATTTTTGGTATCATTTTTGTCAATATATAAATCTTTGGCTTAAATTCTTGCTAGCTTTTTATAGGCGTGTGTGCGCAAAGATTTTGTAAAATAAATTTAACATACGAATTCCTTCATAATCGTTGATATTATCAACCACAAAGTTGTAACATATAATTACAGTTAAATAAGTAACGATAATCCTAAGTATATAGAAGAGGCGTGCGAGAAAGCCAGTAACAGCGTGTTTGAGTTACCTTAGAACTGGGAAGTGTGCTTAAATGTTAAATTATAGGTTATGTAGCTATTCTTGTGAAGCAAACGTGATGGTAATGTGGAGAGATAATACTGTATTTATAAAATATGAAATCTTATCGTATCTTACGTATACAATAAGATTTCATATTTGTACATTGTTACGTTATTCAGTTTAGATATTGTAGATAAAATTGTATAAGAATCTAAAGAAAAATACATAAGAAAGGGGAGTGAAACAATATGATTTAGCTAGGCTTGGTAACTAAGATGCGATTTTTAAAAAAGATATTTATATATATATATATGTCAGGTTTTTTTGTGTTATGAGAAAATGTTTCTTAGAGTTCTAGAGGGTTTTTATAGCCAAAAAACTACCTTGATTTTTCTTTATCTTTAAATAAGGTTGATAGTATTGTGATTCTTACAATAGGACTTTACAGGACGGGTGTTGGGTCGCGTTGTTTCGTAATTTTTTTTGTTAGCTTTTCAAATATTGTTTTCCTGTTTTTGTCGTAGAGTGAACGAGGTCATGTCGTGAATTTTAATTGTCTTTGAGCGATCGTTCCTATTTGTTGGGTTTTATGTTTTCACTTTCTAAATATTGTTGTTATTGAAAGATTAGAATTATTATGTCTTGTTCATTTATTTCTTCTTCGTTAAGTAAGCTTATATTGGTATGAAAATAAATTATTCCAATCATAAATATGCAGAGTTTTATTTATTTATTTAAATCTTTTCCACTTTGAATCATTAGCAATGATCACTTGTGTACGTCACGCACGTTTTAAGGCATTTACGTACGTTTTAAGTCCTTTATTAATTATAAATATAAATAGCTCTATTATTTATATAACTTGCATGTAATATAGCAATTCAGTAATAAAACGATTACTATATCATATATCGTTAACAATATCTGTAATGTAATGTTTAATAACTAAGCAGATACTTTATTAAATAACTATATTATCTATATAACTACCATGTAATATTTTAGTTATACAAAAAGTAAGAATGAAGTTAAGAGAATATTTAAAAAAATGTCAAATCAATAATTACTTCTTTTGTCATTAAGGTTTTAATATGATGTTTCTTATTTTACTTTAAATAAATATTTTTTAATTTTATTCTTAGTTTTACTACATCCTCAAAAAATTAATATTTTAATAATTAATATTTTAATTAATAGAAGGTTGTTATTTTTCTGATTTTTTTTTAAGGTAAGGTATTGGTTTTGAAATCGGACTAAAGAGGTTTTTATTTATTGCGAAATATACAATTATACTTTGGCAGCTCATGCATTTAGTAATTTCTGGACTTACGAAATGGGTGGTAATTTGTACAATTTAGTTATTTCATACACTAACAAGAATAATTGCAAATATATTTAATTCGAAAAGCAAACCATAATACAATACCTCTGTCAGTTTGATTATTATTTTTATACATATACAGTTTATATACATGAGGTACTACTACTACCTAGACTTTATTTTATATAGTTATAGATTTTGTACTTTGTGCATTCACGTTCAAAGCAATGACTACAAACTCTGAAATCCGGTAAATGCATTATGCACTTCATAGCCTTGATTTATTTGTAGGCCATTTCTTGTTTCATTACTTTTTGTATGTCTATAACGTTTTTTTTTTATATTTAGTGGTTGTTGTTAAGTCGTATTATAAGTAATTATTATTTTTCTTTCAGCGGCAATAAGAATAAAAATCCCATGGAAATACATTTATTAAATTAAATATTTTTTTATATTTACAGAGTCTTTTTATTTAAAAAGTGCTATTTGATTATTTAACATTAGTTAATTGTTGCATATAAATATTCTAATTACGGGTACATTGAAATTTAGATGTAGAATTTGAAGAAATATACTTTTTTATATTATTTGTGTACAATGAAGAACAAACAAACAAACATATTAAAGTAATTACTTAATACAATTGCAAGAGCTTTCGTGCTGCAATATGGTGTAGTACGAGTAGATAAATTAATGAAACTAGCATTTTGACAAAGATTAATTGCATTAAAATGCAGCTAAAATATTGCGTTGGACGATATCTTATTAATGAAGACTGCCATTACAATTTGGTGTTGGTTATATCTTTCATCATGGGTAATGAAGATAAGGACATTAGACGCTTATATGATGATGAAATACTAAAACATAATATACTTAAATATTATAAATATAAAAAAAATATATAAAAAAAAAATATTTACACTGGTAGGACTCGACCTTGGGAGATCGTCTCCCTCGCTCTGCCAGCTGAGCTATAGTGTCATTACAATTCTTGATTAAAACTTCTACTCTTCCCGGCAAATAATAAATTGTATAAAAATAATATATTAGAAGGATAAAAATATATAGATTTGGAAATTTATTAACACTGGCAGGACTCGAACCTTTGGAGATCGTCTCCGTCGCTCTGCCAACTGAGCTACAGTGTCGTTACAATTCTTAATTAATCTTCTAGTATTTGTCGGTAAGCAGACATCAATTATTTAACAGACCGACGGGATATTAACTGACAAGTATATAATATATAAACAGAAAATTTTAACAACATAGAAAGGAATAGATGTAGGTGCCTATATGTAAAGTAAGGTAAAGATCATTTTAAAAAGTACTTTAATTTGAGCAAGGTTATATTCAAAGTGGATTTAACAATAGTCAAATATGGTTTTTAAAATTAGCATATTTTATTTCTTAAATACTTTAACCTTTTTTAGTACACAGTATTAGTATAATTTTCCTTTATTTATAATAATTACATAAGTATTTTAATTTAGTGATAATACCTTCTTAGATATTTCATTCAATCAAATGTTACATTGTCCATATATTGCAATCGTCTCAATGAAACAATAGTAACGGAGCAAATTTATAAAAACAATAGTTAACATTTTTTTTTCCATTTGAATTCAGGTCACGGCTTACTATGGCTGATTGTTAAATCAATTGTATGATCATAACTCATACAATTTTATATTTTTTTCCTCTTCAATCATAAAGTCTATAGATTATATCTACTGACTATATTTAAATTATAATAATGCAATTGTATTATAGTGTAAAATCGTTATAAAAAAAAATGGTTATATTATAAGACTGGGATCTTCAAATTGATGTTCTTGTTTACAATATTTCTCAAAAAATAATCTTAATTTTTTGAAAAGCTGGTAAAGAAATTCTCGAGCCATTAAGTTAGATAAGCGTGATATAAAAATTCTGTTATAAACTGTGTATAAGCTGTATAAACATTCATTTACATGAAATAACATAGGGCACAGTATGACTTTTAATTTTATGGTAATATAACCTTAACAATAATATCAAACACAATAATGTATGTTATATTACTTATATATAACAATATACATATACCAATAAAGATAAAGAATGTTTTAAAAGTATAAACAAATTTATTGAATAAAATAATTTATTGTTTTGAATGGATGTTTCCAAACTTAGTAAACGTAGTTAATTTGTCAATTTAAAATAAAAATATTAATATTTTTAAGCGAAGAGTGAATAGCCAACTATTAAGTGATGCGCCTTACCGTCTATGACTACATCACTACATCTGATCAGGTGAAATTTAGTCATCGTAGTTTGTGTAAAAAAAAATGATACAATCTAGAGATTTCATAGATATAGAGTTCTTACAATATTTTTATCTATTTAAAAATCTTATATATAATTGTTTTTATTCATTATTTTATCAAAATTTTGAGAGTGGCGTAATTTTTCTACGCTTGACACAACTTTAATTTAAGCAGAATTTTTGTATTCATTATAACTATAATATATTATATGATTCTATTTATCGAGCACATAAACGTACTTTGCATACACATCGTAATATTTCACAGCCACTGTTACAATATCGGTTACCTAACGACAATTTAAAATACATTCACTTTCTTGTTATATATAAATTGAAATATTATTGAAACTATGGGCTATTCACTCGTTAATGTGGATTTATGATGAAATATAACAATTCTTGACAAAGGTATAAATCTGAAATTAAATTATTACGCTATCGATAAAAAATAATGTTACATTATTTATTTTACGCAAAATAAACTCCTTAACTGCGAATTGGCGAGTTATAAACTACTTACAAATTATTTACAATTACTACTTTTCTGTACGTACATAATTTATAAATGGCCAATGCCGCCTTTGTATTATAATTTAATAAGGTAGCATTACAGGTTAATGTTGACTAACGATTCATTAATCAAATTTATAATAAATTTATTAAAACAATAGTGCGTTTAAGTGACTTATATTAACAATATTGTATTATCATTTATTAAAAAAAAAATACATGAAATAAAAACATGATGCCTGGAACTTCTTGGTTGCACTGATGAAGATGGTACTTAATTAAATAAATAAATAAATAAAATTATATTACTGTTTCTATTGTCAAAAAAATATATAAATATCACCACTACAGGGTGGACTCGAATCTGCATCCTCAGGATAGTACTAACTAGTAGAGCAAAGGACCGGTATTCCTGAGGAAGTCCTGAGAAAGGAAAGGTTAATTCTGAATACATATGCTGAATGTAGATGAATTTAGAATTCTATATTTAAACATCTTCATCAGGTCAGAGGTCATGGAGGTAGAGGCTATATCTATTAGGTTTGTTTCGAAAGTGAAAATGAATTTCTCTGGTTTTTTATATTCAATAGGTAATTCAAACGAACCTAAGAACAATAGTACTAGTAGGTTTAATAGCACCACAGGAAGTTGTGGCAGTTTTTTTCCAGATAGTAGGTTTCATAAATGGCGGCATGGACCATGAATTTGACATAGTAAGTAGTTATTAAGATTGATGAATAATGAAAATAATAGTCTATAACTTTCAAATCATATTTCAAAATATGTAATTAATTTATTAAAGAATTAATGAATGTATATAAAAATGTGTGTGAATAAAATCTATATTTATTATTATAATTAATATTTTTCTAGGAGTAATCAGAATTACTTTAAACGAAATTTCAAATCGCAAATTTTCTAAATAAGTTGAGATTCAAAGATCATTTCTTTGTACTCGAGTATCCCAGTCGTACTTTTATTATAACTGTGATTATTAAGAAAAATCGTGTCACGCTTTAAAAGACTCGAAACATGGATATACCGGATTATACGGATGAGATAAAAACGATAAAAGATACGGATTCTTTAAAATAGATCGCATGTTCTTAGACATGCCATGACAAACGCTTTTTGATTGAAATACTTAATTATAAACGAAAATTTAAGTAACATGTTGGGTTTGAGTTATCTCATTCATATTACAAACTAGATATTTTTTTATTTTGCATATTTTTTTCTTTAAATCCAAGTAGTCATCCCGCATACAAGCTCGAGTCAAATAACGAAGCCGAGACTCTGCCACCCACTTTACCACCTTTTTTTCTTATTCATTGATAATTCTGGAAATGAAAAGCCTCAAAGCTTTACAATGCAGTAAAATTCGTATCACGTATTTATGTTACATTATACAAAGGCTTAAGCTGGTATGTATGTAAATTACAAGATTTAAGTCAAAACGTGAAAAGCGTAAAATTGTACCGATTCAAATTACGGAGCCAGGATAATTTTTCGTACGGTTATCTCCATATCTAGAGTGGTTTATGATTTGAGTTGAGTGTTTATAATTTGAGTTTTTTGACTACATAGACCCTTAATAATGAACTAGTCTCGTGCAAAAATCTAAAAGAGTGTAAATGAAATTTTATAGAGTCAAAAATCCTATCTTAGAGAGTAAAGGAAACCTATCGTTAAAAATAAAAAAAAAATTGCATACACTTAGGCAAGAAGAATATTAATTTGTCAAGATAATATTAATATTTCTAATAATTTATATATATGATGAACTCTAATGAAATAAATTTGATCATCTCTCTATGGATCTAGATTAAAATTATTATCGCAACCAATTTGTATAAATGAAAATCTGTTTTTCCAACTCTACCTGTGCAAACTATTACGACGTCTGCGTCTGCGTCGTAATAGTTTGTACAAGTGGCTAGAAATATATAAAGTTTACATATACATCGTGTTATAACTACGTTATATTTTATGTACACGTGTACATAAAATAGTAACGTGGCTTAATCTGAATTTTATTATTTTTATTTTTACAGTTTACTATTGTCTGCTTATTTTCTTGTTTATTTGATCATCCAGGGAACGCTGTTGGGCGGATTTTCATTGGCAGTTGGCGGACTAGCCAACATAAAGAATACGGTTTCGGAACATGTTTTCATTTTAACCGGAACACACAAAATCTATGTCTGTTTTAAAATACAACAACCAAGCTAGTCGTACATTATTATATGACAGAAGTAAAAAAAATATATATTTTTTTACTTCTTCTTAGTTTGTATCTATAATTAATAAGAAAGGCATTCTTATTATGACAGCCTGCTATCTAAAGGTTGTGTTTCTAAGCCTTTGGGAACAGTTATTATTTTGGGATGAAATATATTTCCCTATGTTCCTTTTTGCACTCCGATTGTCTTCAGAATTTGTTACTCTCTAAATTACTTAATTAATTACTCCATCTGTCACCAGATGGAGTAATTAAGAGAGTAACAAACAAACTCGCATATACGTTTCTAATAAAAGTTAGGTATCACCCAACAAATCTCAAAAAGTAATCATAAAGCCAACAAATTTGCATTTAACAAGTCGAGTGTGTAATATAAAATTCTCTGAGCTGATGCACCTGAAACATTATTAAACATTAACTCATTTAGAATTTTCTCTCAAGTAATAATTATTTACGCTGGTATAATTTTGTTTATAATTGTTGTCGTAAGAGTATGACAAATAGCTTTTTATTAACGTATCTCTTTAGGAAGACTAAAAGTTCATAACCAAATTTGAACGAGTAAATGAGTATTGAAATATTTAATTTTATCTCGTATAATTTTTATCTATTTAAGAATATAAAATGGTTGTTTTAAGAATTACAAGTAATTACCTATTATTATTATTTTTGTAAATATCCGTTAAATCTTATCCTCATCATCATTAATCTTCTTTAAATTGGATGGGTTCGCTACAAAATGTAAGTCTCGTCCACTTCCCTCTCTCATTCGTTATATCGGTGCTCCTTTTATCATTCCAACTAATATCAAAACTCTTCTTTTCCATCTTCTTATTATTGTTGTATAGTAAAATTCTTGTTCTGAATAATATTTATCGTTGTAAATACGATCTTAAATATACATTTACAAAGTCTGTTGCTATTTTCTTATCGACTAAACAAACATCACTCGTTAAGTTTCAGTTGTTTCAATAAAGCGTCTTTGTATTTAAATATTCATAACCTTGCTATCATAAGACCGACCTTTGCTTGACTTTGAGGTTTTTATTGGATGAGTTTTCTTTGGTGACTATTAACAGTAAATTAATTAATCGAGAATGAAATCAATCTTACATTGATTCCTACAATTTTTATTTGCTTGTTGATTATTAACTCTGACCATTTCAGAAACAGATCGCAATTTAAATTTTTAGTAGCAAATTTATTTATCTTCTTAGAAATATGTATGAATTTTTGTATGTACTTGATTCATATGTTGTGATAAGTAGAAATTCTTAAATATTATAATTTAGTTATAGTGCTATATTTCCAGAGTCGATCTATTGACATCGATGGTATTTCCTGTTTGCGTCCAACTTTTATTGTTTGTTTTACTATAACTTCGTATTAGTTTTGCAAATTTTATTTTAAATTGATATTGCAATGACCAGCCAAAGTTTATTTCTATAAAAGGAATTGCCGAGAAATTGCATAAAATGGTTATATGTTTTGTTTATTTTCAAGTTTTGCACTCAATTTATTACGAAAATAAGTTCACTTAATTGTTAAAATATACTTATTGAGTTGAGCTTAAAAAAATTGCGAAGTGAAAATATATTAACAGTGTAATAAGTGATTTAACCTTTGATTAACAACTACTAATTGTACTTTATTTATTTTTTTTGTTCTCTAAGAAATGAGATCGAATATTTTATAAATTTAAAGGCTGACTTCCTCACAGATTTATTTAACTTTAAATAAATAAAACTTTAATAGCATGCTACTTTATAGAAAAACCATATGTATATTTTAAAAATATTGCCATTTCCATCTGTGATAGAGATACTTCAATTAAAAATCGAATTAACCATGAATGAAATTTAATCGTTATAAGGATTAATTATTTTCATTGAGTTCGTAACAAACTTCATCTCTATTTTATATATTGTTATAAATATTTTTAAGTATATCCATATGTAGTTGTTTAATATTCGTAAAATTAACTATTTATGTTAATTTTGTGAGTGCTTTGCACTTCAACTAATAAGCCTGTTTCAAGCAATTGAACCGTTCAATTGCTTGTCAAATCATGACGTGAACTTCATATATGAATATTAATACTATAATATCTTAGTTTAGTATTTTATATAATAATTATACATGTCAAACAACAAGGATACGATTTTATATCTCAATAAATTTTGATTAATAATAATCAAATCTGAATCCTACTAATGTATAATTGTGACAATGAATTTACATACAGTTTTAAAACTACTTAATTAGTGAAGTGGAATTTACAATGGTTTTAAAAATATATATAATATTAAGACTTAGAAGGTTTTAAAACACCATCATATCATCACCATGAATATTATATAAATAAAAGATAAGATTACACTTGTCAAATCATTTTTTTGGGTCAAGATCTTATTTGTGATTTCTTAAATTCAAAATTACTTCTAAATATTTTTATCTTCTGAGACCAAACAATATTTCCATTGAAGATAATATTAAAATAACCAACCAGTCCGCTACTAATTCTATGATGCAATGCGATGATCGCAAAAATATTTAAAACTGAACTTTATTTTTAAAATAATTTTAATGTAAAAAATTCGGAGCGTCATTCCTTTTTCATGATGAAATAAAATCTACAAGCTGTAACAATCAGATAACAGCAACAGATTGAAGATTATAAAACCCATTGAGTATATGATACTTCCAACCCGACACTGTGGGTTCCTGCAAGCCAATTTCCTCCTTCTAATTTTAATGTTTTATGGTCCGTATATCATAAAATCTTTCCAATCCCTATACCCTTTCCATATTCCGATACTCCCGTTTATTTATAAGCCGTAAATGTTTATGGAATGTTTTATTTGCTTTTAAATTGAAATTCAGATACGTTTTGTAAATTTAGTTTATATTTTTTAATGATTTATAAAATATTTGTTTAAAAAATAATATAAAGATTGTCTTTGTTATTGTTATTTTATCTAAAACTTCGTCAGCTATTATTTAAATGTATAATTGTGGAAAATTTAAGAGTGTATGTATTGTTTAAGACTGAACTTTTGACAACACCTTTAGTGTATTGTCTGATTAATCGTTATCAACTGTTTACTTATATATTAAGAAACCTTTAAGCCCTTGTTGGAAAATGAACGTTCAGATTTCAGTGAATTTTAACTTAAAGGAACTTAAAGGAAAGTTCAGGAAATATCGGACATGATATCATTTCAGACCTATTTGTCAACCTACGAATAATATAGAGCCAAATCGAAAATAATATTACCTAAATATTAAAACTATAGTAGGAATAAAAAAATAATATATAATATTTATATTTAACTGGCTGTCCTCACGTGGAATTATATCGTAAATGTATCTGACTAGTTTCGAACCCATTCGGGGTTCTTCCTGATGAGCTCTAAGCGTAGCGGAATTGCGGCGTGGAACTTCACGCGGAATCACGGCGGTTCACGCCTCAAGTCATGGTGGTAAATTTTAACAATCATGATTTACTAAAGTTTAAATATGAAAACAGTATATAGTTACGTAAGAATTATAATAACGTTGTATTTTAATGTATTTCTTTTCATAGAATTACTGAGTTATGTATTTTAGTGCTATATAAATTAACACAGCCTTCGTATTTTGTATTATTTAAAAGAAAGTCTGGCTTGAAGTAGTTATAATAATATAAAATTGGAGATCAGATATCTTAACCCTAAAGATCTTTTGTGAATGACATCGTGATACGATTCAAACCGATGTTTTCAATCTCCCATCTGTTTAAAAGAAAATATTATAATACAATATGTTATTTTAATCAAGATTAAGGATATTAAATATTTTCCCAAAATGCGTCACGTAATATACATAATCCAGCCTAACAAATCAGCATTTGCGAAAATAGAAGTTTTGTAACTTTCCTTTTGTAAGTGTAAGTTGATGACTCGAGAGTAGGAAGGTCTTTATTACCGGGAATGCGGTGTAATAACTGGATGCTCATTACAGTAGTGGAATGAAAATGTTTTATGTCTTTGTTGTGTACTGGTATCCCTGGCTATCTTGGTTTAGCAGAAATCCGCATTTAAACATTGCGCGTAAATTGCATATTATGAATTTTATGTCTATTTTTTTAAATGGTAGATAATCTAACCATAAAATGAACTCGGCCCACTAAACTCTAGTTAGTTTAGTTCTCTAGTTTCGGTTAACTCGAAAGCCTTGCTCGAGATGAGCCAAAATATCAAAACAACAATAGGCCATTACAGCAGTGTTTTGGAAAAACAATAATCGATAGGAAGGTACATCAATATAAATGTTTAAAATTAATAAGCGAAATTTAATAAAATAATTTACTAACAATTTATACGTCACATAAATGACATATTTAAAAATATGTAAATATATATATACATATACCAATAACAAGTAATAAAAAAATATCTATATATAATAAAAAAATAAAAAAAACAACCGGCACAAAGGACTCGCTAACATAGTTTTTAATATTCCTACTAATAATCTCTTCTGTTATAAATGTTGTTCAAATCTCAATTTATAAATAACTTAACATAACAAAAATTGTGAAACGTGAAAAAGAAAAAGGAAGACGTGTCCGTCGGTAATAATTATAATATTAAAAAAAAAACATTAAATGTATAATAGTATATTTATTCATAGCGTGCTTTCGAGGCTACCTAGTATTTTTTTTCTGTAGACTTGGACATTGAACAAGAGGAAGAACTTGATACAGAGATAGACAATTATCGTAAATGACGTTCCTTTTTTCAAACGATCTGATAAACCGTGATTATTTATATTAAGGTTTGAGTTTAACTGATTATCAGATTAATAAATAATTTCCATTTTATAAATAACAAGGTTATTTTATACAATATAAGGAAGTTTCCATCCAGCATAATAAGAATATTTGCGAGTCGAGAATCTCGTAAATTAGGCGGTCTTTTAAATACAATAAAGGTAGCAGTACCTTACAATAATAAAATATATTAAATACATATATTAGTTTTTTGCTTAAGTGTGATTTTTATTGAAGTTGTATATTTTAATAATAAAATGTATATTTCATTCCAGGAAAAATGATACTATGGACGGCTTGGGTGCTCTTAGCCGCTTGCAACTATTCATATGGGCAGTACATAAATTTTTTAACAAGCAAACCGTTTGTGAATGGCGGCTCACAGTTTGGCAACGCCAACGATATTTTTCCAGCCCAAAGACTGCCTGTTAATGGGCTAGGGTAAGTAGATGTGACTTATAAATACGAATATTTTGAATGTAACAACGCTAACAATTCAGTTATTGCTTATTGTCACTAATTCATTGAATATAATCCTTGTAATTAGTATAACCCTTTAAAAAATACTATATTGATGAATATTTAAATAAAAAACACAAATGCTTTCAGCAGCGAGCAGACATTAGCTTTAGTAGATATTATATCATAATTTTAGTAAAATAGTTTTTAATTTTTTATTTGAATAGATTTTTGATAATTATTTGCCTTGATAATTTTATATATACTACATGTGCCGCTAGTTTTACTCGTGCTGTGTATTTTTTTTAATAGGTAGAAATAAATCGCTATGAATTTTAATAAAAGTATTTTGTTGAAATCCTTATGATTATTGAAATATATGAGAATATTATTTATTTGAAGTACACTACGCAGTAATAGCTGCAGATAGAATAATGAAGTGTAGTGGTATTTTTTACAAAAATAAACAAACATGAACTTAAATTTGATTTATATATATTTGAATACAGATGTCACTTAACACTTTTATGTAAGCAATGAAAATAATTTGTTGTTGTGACTTTTTTAGTGACACCAATTGAAATACACTTTTGACCCATTTTATAGTAATTGGTCAAAAGTTATGTTTTTTTAGTTGACAGTCCATTTGTTTCTTTTTAATTCCCATGGTAATCAGCACCAATCTCCAAAAGCAAAAAGCTATCCCCAATACAGTAATATTGAAGAACACCTCAGGCTAGTCAATATAAGGTTATTTCTTTTTTTTTACAGTGGCTTCAATTTTCATAATTTAGTAATAAGATCTATTAATATTCATTTATTTAAAAATTATTAAATTTAATCTATGAAATTGGGTAACATCGTATTTATCATCGCATTACAGGAAATTAAGCTAGTTTTCGTAGTACATCCAATTATTTTTTAAAACAAATATACTTTCAAATGATAGATAAAAAATATGTATAAAATTAAACTTAAAATTAATAAATGTTTCATGACGGTTGTCTTTATGATCTATCCCTGTAATCCTCTTAGATACGAAAACATAAAGAAAATCTCAACATAATACAACAGTACTTATTATTATAAAACATGTATTCATTTAACTTTTCAAATCCTAACTCTATAAAAGGCTAACTGAAGCTACAAAAGTTGTACATAGATCGTAAGGATTAACAAATTTGTAAG
Source organism: Dircenna loreta (assembly GCA_963555665.1). Lineage (NCBI taxonomy): Eukaryota > Metazoa > Arthropoda > Insecta > Lepidoptera > Nymphalidae > Dircenna > Dircenna loreta. The sequence goes on along the minus strand of OY743093.1, from coordinate 6,246,816 downwards.
CCTTTGTAAGTAAAAATATAAGTAATAATGTATGCCTTTGTAAGTAAAAATATAAGTAATAATTTTAGAGTAAAATTTATATGCTTAATATTATATCAATAGTTTTAGTAATCCACCACCACCACCTGGATCTGGTGGGGATCCAGCAACACAGACCTGTGGATTGGCGCCACCATTTTGTGCCAAGTCCCGATACCGCTCAATAGATGGCTCCTGTAATAATCTCGTAAGACCCACTTGGGGAATCCCTCAAACACCCTATGGCCGATTGGTTAATTACAAGTACGGGGACGGTTAGTACTTCTAATACTGAATAAAAAAAAACTTAAAATATTCTATTGAAATACCACTAATATCTAATATAATACAATAATATCGAATTTAGGATAAATATTCATATTTATTAAATGGTAAAACTTTCTCTAGGTGAATACTGCTTAGTATATTGATTTTGCTAAAACTTGAGGCCTTACTTTTTTTAAGACTTATATAACTGAAAAAAAAAACACGTGAAAGCCATCAATATTGCTAAAAGGTACGATGTCATAAACTCATATTTTTACGGCTCCTCAGACTTAATTCGAAATTTATCGATAAATATATGTCGATAAAGAGAATATTTTAAACATAGGCGAGGAGAAGCAGTCTCTGGCAGCGGCTGGTTATATACTTAGTCTGGCCATAAATACTGTTACACTTAAAAATATTTTTCTTTAACTGCTTATAACATTTTTTACTTTTACAGAATGCTAGTTTAGTAGATAAATATTAAACAATTAAAAATATATAAAGCTTATTCGAAGTGGTCTCCATTGGCTGCAATACAGTCCTTTAACCATTGAGGCCAGATATCAATAGAAGCAAGCACTCTTTCCATAGGAAAATTCGTCACTGCCAATAGTATAGATTGTTTTAGGGACTCCAGATTATCATGGCGTTTAGAGCAAGCTGTACTCTCTAAAATTGACCATAAATCATAATATCGGGACTAGACGACGGCCAGTCTTCAGCTCTGATGAAGGCCGAAACGATCGCTTCCAACCAAGACTACGAGGAACGAGCTTTATGAACCGGCGTCGAGTCTTGCTGGAAGGACCATACTTGGTTATTGAACATAGTGATGTTAAGAGGGACTTCACTACCTTCTCAAGAATAAACAAAATTTTTCTATGACCTCTCTTTGCGTACCGCTTCAGTAGTTAATTCGATTTTACCACCCTATTCTTCTTTAAATTATCAGTTAAGAAATGACCAATGCTTCTATTATAGGCTGCAAGTCCTAAGTTATCTTTTAAAATACGCGACATGGTTCTAGGTGCTATCTTCATTTTCCGAGATAAAATCTTCTGCTTTTGGACAGGATTTCTTCGAAATCTTTCCCTTACTGCTTTGGCCACTTTTTTCGTACGAACACTACGTGGACGGCTAGATATTCTGTCAAAAACAGAGGAAGTCTTATTGTACCTATTAGTAGCCCGGTACACAAACATTTTACTAATACTTACCAATTGTATGGAGAGTTTTAAAAATTGCATTTGGCTCCACACCTACTTTGTGTAATGCAATCACAACGATTAGGTTCTCTTTATCACCCCTCTCCATTCTAAATATTGTACAATGTATTGGCGTCAAAATGTGAAAACACAATGAACAATCGTATAAAAATGACATTCGAAATTCAAATGTATTTTTTTAAGTGTTATAGTATTTATGGCCAGACTAAGTAAATATAAATTGAAAAATAAACCTATCATCCACCTAGCGAAGTCTTATTCTGATTAATAAGAGCTTACTAAAATCGCTGAAAATACCGCTATTCATTTCAACTAATAACTAAAAGTCCTTAAATTTTGGAAAATATTAAATGCAAAATAATGAGTTAGAAACCGTGAAAAAAATATTATAATCATTAAATTTTATAATCATTTTGTAATTTGAAGCATTGATCGATATGTCTGTCTGTTTAAAATCGGTAGGTATCAGCGCTTTCCCAAAAGCAGTATCTGGCAGTGAGCTGCCTAATGTTCGGGAATTAAGTAACATCTTCTTCCCTAATGAGAATCTCGTGGACCCTGTGTGGAACTTGAATGCCCAGCAGTGGGGTCAAATCATTACACATGACATGTCCTTGACAGCCGGCGTAGCTCAAAGTCGTAAGTTATCTTTTTGTACCACTTTTTATTTATTATAACATTTTTTTAAATATATTACCCTTTTTTTAGTTTGTTTATAACAGGCACCTAATATATTTATGAGATAGGTAGGTAGGTATATCTTTATAGTATTCCTGTCTGTTTTTTTCTAAATACCAATTATAATCTTAGATCCCAAGCAATTATAAAATAGTTCAGCTTTTGTTCACATATTGACGAGGAAACCTGTTACCTGTCACATTAAGTAAGTGGTGGTAAGTAACCCCTAATTCTTATTCTACAAAAGCGGTTTTAGCTCCTAGGCTAGTATCATGAAAGCCTTCTTTTGCTACCTACGTTAAAAACTCTGGAATAGCTCTCTTTCTTTAATACTAAAAATAATTTATACATTTTTAAATAAAGTTTCAAATGTAGTAATAAATTTAATTATTCCTCATTCATCTTTTGTGCGCCTTCATATTTGTTGTCACAGAAAATTGGCAACTTTAAGTTTGCCTGTTTTTATAACGATTCCGCCTTTTTGTGTCACCGTTTTGATCTAATTTTTTAATTAATTATCTTTGTTTTCTGTTAATTTGTGGGCAATAAAGTATATTTACTATGATTATTATAATGTCACTTCTCTTATTTAATGATTACACAATTAATAAATATTTAGACAAACTTTCATTTCGCTGTACAAAATAGCAACAATATGTATTACTAAATTATTTCGGAATAAATAAATAAATATATAGATGTTATAACTTTCTGGGTCCAGGGATCTTATAAGACCTATCAATATAAGATGTTCCATCAGATAATAAGCCAGTTAATCTCAAATAAGTTCGCGATAATCGTATCCAAATAGTCCTTCAGTTGTAACAGTCGCCTTAAATATTTGGGCTTAAAAGCTTGAGCGTAGTACGTAAGCGTAGTACATAAGCATAGTTCATACGTTTAGTACATAAGCTAAGTAAATAAACGTAGTACATGAGCGTAACCATAAAAATGGTTATAGTGGGCTAATCTTAAATGCTATATATATACTGTCGCGGACTTTCTTTTTAGAAATTTTAGAGGGAAATTAATTAGCAGTAGTTGATTTTTGCGTAACTTTCACCGTTCACACGCAAGGAAAGCTCTAAATTTTGCCGTTTTCGCAACATTTTTTATTGCTGCTCCTCTCCTATTTATCTTAGCATAATGTTATATAGCCTATTCCATTCCTCGATAAATGGACTATCTTATACTGAATTTTTTTTTTAATCGGTCCAGTAGTTCCTGAGATTATCGCCTTCAAACGAACAAACAAACAAACTCTTCTGCTTTATATATTAGTATAGATGACCATTTATCCTGAGAACAGATTAGCTTACCACAATATATTATAGTAAGGTATAGTCCCCAAAGTATTACATGAAAAACTACCTTTGTGTCAGTCCCACAGACAGCTCGGGTCGTTAATATATATTCAAGTACTATAGTGACATGCAATCCCCTCTCAATTACAATCGTGTGACAATGTAAATCATTACGTCCAACATAAACAGACCGAGATCAAGCTATTTCTTGACGTCTGAGAATACTAAATAAAATGAAGCCCCTCAATACTTTTTTCGTCTCTCGGACAAGGTGATGCGTCCCTCTACGTTGCCAATGTTGTTGACAAGTTCATGATAAGTTTTCTATGCCACACAAAAAACATTTTATTAATGTTGTATGTGATTTTCATGTTGATCCGAGGTAGTGTGTGAATTTCATGTTTTTATCACCACCTTTACTAATAATCAAATATTTTAAAATTTATATACATGTTGTATATTTGTCAATTATCAATATAATGCAAATATTATAATTAGTATACAATATTACACAGTAAAAAAAAACGTATAAATTTATATTTTTAAATAACAATATTTTTATTGTAATTTTTTTCCAGACAAAGACTTAATCACATGCTGTGATGACAGCGGACAGCTATCACCCGATGCGGCTACTAACCCGCAATGTGCTCCCATACTTATTCCACCTAACGACCCCGTCCACTCTAGAGTTGGTACTCAGTGCATGAACTTCGTCAGGACAGGCACCACTAAAGATAGAGGCTGTACACCCCCATTTGCTCCTGCTGAACCGGTAAGAGCACGCTCATGGTACTGAACAATATATTAAGGTTTAAGAAATTAAATATCAATGTATTTTATAAGAATACTTTTACTTGACCCAGGCTGTTAACAATAAATATACACTTGGAACATAAAAATCTATTATTCAATAGATAAGTCCTTTTGTGGGAGAATATCTTTCAAAATATAAAAGTATTGTCTTAGTTTTGTAATTTTATATATTAATTATATAATATATAAAATTAAATAGATTATTGTAAGCAGTTACGATCAAATATTTTTTTTTATTATTATAAGTTCCTATCTTTTAATAATAAAAATATATTTAATATGTTTTGAAATTATAAGCACCCTGAAATTTTAAAACGTAAATTTATTAATAATTAATAGTTAATATTAGTATAATATATTGGAGATTTCTGGAGAGAAGATCTCGAGACCCTGTTTGAGGTAGGCTTTATTAATTTTTATGATACATAATTCTACATATTAATTAAAATATATCATACATTTAGTCAAAACATGGTATTTATGAATATTTCGACAGCATTACTTTTCGCAGCTGTAAGCTGTCATAAATTTTTATACCAATCCATTTTTCTAAATATTTCCTTTCCCAGCTAACGACAGTAACTGCATACATGGATGCATCCTTCTGTTACGGAAGCAGCGACGGCCAGGCTCGGCCAATCAGAGCATTTCTGGGTGGTCGCTTGCTTACCATACTGAGAGGAGGCCGCGAGTGGCCCCCACAAGATCCAAATATAACCCTGACTTGTGAATCTGCACAATCCCCAAATGAGCCATGCTATCTCACGGGTATTTAATTTTAATTTTTATTAATTTGTGTTATGTGCGATTCCAGAAAGTTATATTGGATATACAGTTGTGTAAACATAGCAATATACTATATTTATATTATTTATATTTACCTAACTGTATTCACGAAGAATTAAATCGGAATGTGCCGCGAGTCCGTCACACTTAAAGCTTATGAGTAACACCCCCGAATGGGTTCGAAACTAGTCGGGCACATTCCGATTTAATTGTACGTGAATACAGCCGGGTAAATATAAATATAATAGTCATGGTTCACGAAAGTTTAAATATAAAAATCATAACGCACTAGTTAGTCAAACTATGAATAACTCTATTCAATACATTTCAATGGATTATATTTTATATTCACATCAAACGTTTATTGTATTCAAAACTGATTATTTGTTGTGAAAGGTGACATCCGAGTCAATCAAAACCCGCAGTTGACAATCCTTCAAGTGATAATACTCAGGGAGCACAATAGGATTGCTGACATTCTGACATCACTAAACCCTCACTGGAATGATGAGATGACTTATCAGGAAGCTCGACGCATTGTCATTGCTGAGTTACAGTATATCAACTATTATGAGTATTTACCTATCTTCCTAGGTAAGTAATATTCAAACTTATTAATTTTTTTATTTTCGTTCCATTTTATTTGGTGCGGAGAACTTCTTAAAAAGCTGAAACTAGCATAATTTCATTTTTCATGACTAACCCGTTATTCGAAGTCGGTAAATTAAAGTAACGTTAAACCTGGAACGTGACTTTACATAGTAAATTTTAAAAATATGATCATAAAAACCGTATCGTATAGTGTTACAAAGTGAAGTCAAATAACTTAAAAATGTAACGACATATGCAGTGTGACAAACGCAAATTGTGCTGGAACTAACAATATTTTGATATGAGATGAAATTTTTGACAATATTTTTGTTAGAAACTAGTAAGGTTAACTATTGATGTCAAATTTATTTGCTTGTTACGTACTTTCATTTCAGCTATGCTGTAAAATTGGACGTGACTTTAAACTTAAGATATATTTACTGCAATGTACTGTTAAGATTGTTTGTATATAAGATTACAAATAAGATTTAATGTATACAGAATATATTTAAAGTATTATTACGAAATCATTGAAATAAAAAGAGGCAAATAAACATTTATAAATCTTTAAGTGAATAAATTCCAATCTATTATAATATGGCTTATAATAGCATATTGTATTTAAACACGCAGTACAATGTAAGATTTTTAAAAAAGTGTAGAATATTTTTTAGGTTGTGTGACTTCAGAATATGTACTATTAGCTTATTACTAATATTTCAATTGATGTGGTAATACCGTACATAGGAATATATTTATATATATATTCATTTAACTTCAATCAGATCAAACATTTATAAATTAGATCTACGTTTGAATACTTGAATATAATATAAATTACTTCCTTGTATCATTACTTTCATTAATTATCCATAAAACTGTATGAAAGAGTATTCGTAAACCTATTTATTTAATATTTAAAATTTTTGACTATGATTAAATATCCAAACTATGTTAAACTATATAATATACAAAATAATATTTTGTTATTGAAATCGGAATGACAAACGAAGACGGCAATTAAAGTTGCCCGAAGTTTTTAATCGAAAGGCTCATAGTAGTGGTCGCGGGATGAGTATTTTGAATATAGTATGAAATGGAATTACCGTACATTTCAATACCATCTAGCCCGCTATTATTCACAATTATGTTTCATCTAAACCATTGTTAACATTGTGGACCCCTAATTCATAATGCGCCTCCTGACCGAATTCAACTTATGAATGTGTGTCAAATGCAGGTAAGTCATATCTCTTGAATGTGTTATAATATGATTAATAGTCGGTGGCTTTTATTTATATACCATATATATTGAAAATATATGTATTTGGTGTCAATACATTGTAATAAAATGTATATAAATTTAGTAACAGAAGTCTGTACATCTATGTATATAACAATTGTTACAGGTTACGAGAACATGGTTAAGAACAAACTTATCTATCCCCGAGCTAATGGCTACGTCAATGACTACAATCCAGAAGTCGACCCAACGGTGTTGGATGAACACGCCACGGCTGCCTTTAGGCATTTCCACACTCTAATTCGGGGCTACTTGCAGTCAGTAAAAAAAAAATCATTTTTGATATAGAAAACCTGTAGTTATAAATTATATATATAAATATATATATTTTTTGCAGATTAGTTACAGAGAACAGGCACTTAGCGGGTGTTGTACGGTTAAGCAACTGGTTCAACAGGCCGCTTTTGATCGAACTCGAGAACGCTTTTGACGATCTAACAAGAGGACTCACTTATCAGCCTCAACATTTCAGTGATAGATTTTGGGATAGCGAAATCACTCAATTCCTATTTAAGTAGGTACATTTATTGATTTAGGGCAATGATCTGAAATTAATTCGAATTAAAATAAGTCATTTATCGTTTCCAGCTTTTAGATTTCATTTCATAGAATTGTATTTTCTTAAGAAACCTTTGTAAAATAACATGTTATATAATATTGTATCACACCTATCCAAATTTGTTTTTGTAATTTTTTTCTAAAAATTACTCTGTTTCCTTCCGTTTTCTATAGCATATTGGTTTCAATAAGTTGTATGAATGAAATCCGATTTAAAGCAATGAGACCATCTTTAAGGTTTAATTTCTATATGCATATTTTTTATGGTAAAGAATATAATAAATATATATCTTTTTCGGTTTATTAATATTTGATTTTGTTGATTTATTAATTATACTCAGACGTAACAATACTTTTGGGGGAGATCTGCGCGCCACAGATATTCAACGAGGACGGGACCATGGTCTGGGTAGCTATGTAGCGACGCGAGCCGCCTGCGGCCTCCCCGTGCCTACAACCTTTTATGAAATGCTAGATTTTATACCTGAACAGGTAAATTAAGACTTTTTGGCATTTTTGTCTAGACCTTTATTATTTTATGGATGTTTTTAAGTTGCTCCTTTTGACTTGTGATAATAAAAAGGTTATTTTTTTGCAAAAACAGAATGTGAAAATCCTGGAAATAATTTATGAAGACCCTGAAGATGTAGATTTAGTAGTTGGTGGGTCATTGGAGATAAATGTTCCGGGAGCGCAGGCTGGTCCTACTTTCCTCTGTATCCTCACCGAGCAATTTTATCGTACACGAGTTGGAGACAGATTCTTTTTCGAGAATGGAGGAGATCCAGATACTGCATTCACTCCAAGTAAGTTATTCAGTTTCAGAATGTTATTTTCAAACTTATTAATCTTAATAGATGTGAAATGCGCTATTATTTCTTTATTACTGACATTAATATGATTCTTAGTTCTTACAATTGAAAAGAATCAATAACAAAATAATTAAGAAAGAAATAATTACAAAAGAAAAAAAATATCATAATATCATTTCACTATGAATCACATTATTAAATTTAAAAGTCTTATAGAATATCTTGAAATAAAACTTGAATGTATTCACATGTTTATTTAAAAAACATAACAAATTACTTATACTTTAGTCAATATTACATTCATTACGTTCTTGAACAAAAATATTATATACCTTGAGTGGTAAAAGAGACAGAAAAATAAAAGAAACCAAACCGAATAGATCTATAAATCCATTTAATTACATTTCTTAAAAAATATATAAAATATTTTTCAGTTTATCTGTTGTAAATATTCCTTAAAAGATATCAGGAAACTGTCCCGTTGCTCTAGCAATTAAGCTCCCGTATCACTACCCGGCTCTATGTATTATATATTCTAGATCAAGCAGTCTATTCACGTAGTCGTCTTTATTGGATAGATGGTGACATCTAATAAGCTTCTTTCGAAACATTTTTTTTCTAGCTTTGCAGTATATATTAACATTGAAAATATGAAATAATAAATTTCAACAAACTTAACTTTGTTTATGACATACATGTCGTTGTGATTATATTCAAACATTCATGATAAAATAATTAATTATAGAAACAATTTTTTTTATAAACAGGTCAGCTAACATCTATTCGTCAAGGTTCTTCAATAGCTCGTATATTATGTGATAACAGCCACAACATACAGCATATGCAGCCAAAGGCATTCCAACAAATATCAACCGGGTAAGAATAAAAAAGTCCATACATTCATACATATGTTACAATAAGTACTATTCGGTCCATCATCCGTCCCGTGGACAGTTGACATGTAGTCTGTAAGACGGCCGACCCCGAAAAACTTAAAAAAAACTTAATTTAAAAAAACACACCCGTATATTAAATGGTCACAATTTTGGGAATTTTAAATATGGTTTTACAATTACTGAGACCATTACCGGTCTCACAGGTCGAAACCCCCATTTCTCGTTCAAACACAGATTAATATACATATGTAAGATAATTTGTTTTTATTTCTTTTATAAAATTAATTTGCCTTTTTAGGAACATGCCAGTGCCTTGCAACAAATTACCAGCAATAGATCTCAGTTTATGGCAGGATGTTAGCAAATAGAAAGAAGAGAAGAGAAGATGTTAAAGTTCGCACTCAATTTTGTATATTTTGTAAAAACAATATCTTATGATATATTGAATGATGTTTTTTATTTCAATTTCAAATATTTAAATAAGTTGTTATTATCCTTGAATTAATTAGTTAGGTTATAGAGTTATAAATGTTTATATTATAGAATTGTACAAAATATACTATCATAATGATATTTTACGTTTTATTTATATTTATTAAACTGACAACCATTATCGTACAATTGATAAAAAATATTCATATTTGTTAAGGATTTAACTCAGTCTCTGTAATCTGTAAATTTATAGCTATGTAATCTATAATGCTAAACAAGGTTACCAGTAGAAGGTATCTTTGACAAACGCCTAACTAATATTATGAAAATTAAGTTAAAGCCAAGACAGGAAGATCCTTGTACTGAATTACATTCTGAGACCAAGGGAAAGATATAAAAAATGTACTTTGAATTGTAAAGATCATAATAAAATAACGAATGAATTAATTATTACTTTATTATTTTATTTTATTCTTTGTAACTTTACTAGATACTTACAGTAGACAGTTAAAGCGCATAATATATTTATTTATTCCCCACAAAAGTAACCAATGTCTAAAAGATAAGATCGTATATGATCGATTTTAAAGTCACAAGTTCTCTTACTACTTAACTCTTAAGTCTTTATTTTTCTTTTGTACTTTTGACGTGCAAAAAGAAACCAAAATAATAAAATTATCAGTAAAATTTAAAGATTATACAATGCCGCACTAATAAAGCCTAAAGCCTAACCTAAGTGCCTATTTAAAAAGTTTTCAAGGTTATAGATGTTGATATATCAAAGTGTATACAGAGTAAATAGTTTATCCAACCACAAATAGATACATTTCTCGTATATCGTCTCATATATTTCCGTTCCTATAAAATATTCAACACACTTTGAAGTTGGCTGTATGACATTTACAGTTAGAAAGCTAATGAAAATGGATCGTCTACTAGCGCTGTGACTTACAGACGATTAAAAATAACAAACTTTATGCAAATGTTAAGCAGAAATAGAATATAAGATCAATAAACCTCACATAAAACTTCCTAAGTTAAAAAAAATGAAGTATATCTGTAATACATCACTAGAATACACAACAATCGCTTACCTATATATTAAAAAAAAGCACTACACGTTCATGGAAGTTCAAGAGGCGATAAAAAGCCAAATAAACCTATCTCTAACATATCAATCATGACAGTATTAGTACCTCAATTTCTACATTAGGTTTTCAATTAGTATAAGTTGATAGAATAATGTTACATAAAATAATACTTTGAATTCTATCTAAATGGTTTTGAGGCTTCGCAACGTTCTTTTTTGTGGCTCCTGTTATTTTCCTTTTCTTCAAAAACTCGAATGTCGGCTAGTAATTTATTTACATTGTGGAAAGATGTTGATATTATAGCTCCTCCAATAAAATACAATAAAATCTTGTTTTCTGACAACCGGCCTAATTCTATTTTATCACTCTTATCTAAAGTCTGAGAAAAAACAGTCTATAAACAAATGTATTTCCTCTAAATAATAAATATTCTAACATTTTCACATAACGCAATCTATCTCCAAATAAATCAAAAATTATTTCTGATTTTTAATAACATTTTTTTTTCGTAAATACGTGAGACGTCGGATTTTCTTCCAATATGTATTACATTTTCAAGAGTACACTTTTGAATAAAACTATTTTTAACACGTAACTAGTTTCACATTGTACATTTCGAATTTAATTGTAGTTCCGAATGCATTGCAGCAATCATGTTTGATAAACCACGAATCCTCGCCAAGAATGTTTGGTCTGCTTCCCAACCTCTATCCCCAGGATCTTAGAAATCTTTAGAGCTAGATGACTAATTAATAGATGCTTCTTCTCGTGAACACGATTACTGCAAAGCATTCAGAATATTAAGCTAAATTTGAGGTTTAAATTTAAAATATAAATCAAATTTTATTTATTTGTTTATGCTTTTTTATTCATACCACCATTATGCTTTCATAATATCTTCTCTTTTAAATTTTCATCAATTCCGATGTAAATTATCCTAATGTCATTTAGGTACAATTTAATAGATCTCTAAACCTTGGTACGGTCTGAATTTTATTTTCCAATGACAATGTCCAAACTCACGTGTTTATATATTTTTTTCGCCGTAATATACACATACTGAAGGTATCGCTGTCCAGTGATAACACCGCCTTAGTATGTACGATACATGTCACCTAATTTTACTATATTTTTGCGCTGTTTTATGTATTAATAAAGTATATAGTTTATATTATTCTTGTAAATGGCATTACTCAACTAACATATAATTATTACATTTCAATATATGTTAACAATTTAATAATAGCTATATATATACTGAAATGCAAATTGAAATTTATTGATATTCCATGAAGACAACGAACTATAATTATTTTATAATAAAAGTAGGCTGGTTAATCAAGAAATAAATAAGCATGTGTATACAACGGCGAAAAAAATTAAACCATGCCACTTGAAACAAATAAGAAGCAGTGGACAATAATAATTGATTGTATTCTTAATTTTAAAGGGAGTCAGGCCAAAAAAAACATTTTTAAATTGTTATATTTAGTGTTTTCATTCCAGAAAGTATGTATCAACTATTGATAATATAAAAGACTATTTAAGCCTGATATTAGTTATATATTTGTATATCGCAGTATTGACAGATTTTCAGATCAAAAATACTTTTTAACATCTTCCCTTCTTCAAACACGTATCTTACCATTACGTAATTTATAAGTTTAAAAAACAAGTGAACCCGGCAGATGTTGTCGAGTCCAGAGTATTAAAACCAATAGTCTAAATTGCTTGCAGCTTAAACCTCAAACATTCCAAAAATCAACCAAACCAATCATAAAAATATAAAAATATAAATTCCTTCAAGATTAATTGTATACGTTTTTATAATAAACTCCCTAATGAAGCCTTAAAATTTTCATTAAATAAATTTAAATTATACATTAAAAGAAATTTGATAAAAAAAATCCTATTATAGTGTAAAGGATTATATTAACGACGGTATGGCCTGGGAATAAATTGTATTGTAGCGATAAACTAGTAACCTGCGCAATTTGTTTGACGTTGCTAGTTACTTTTGTTCGATCAACTGGCCGCATCACACCGTTCCCTTAGAAGTCATTACTTGCGGTAGCGTTGGGGGTCGGGTCGCCCTCCCTCCCTCAAATATGGCGAAGGGGGTGATGGCTGACCCTTGCGTTATGCTCGTGAACGGGTGCTGCTTGCGGTGTCTGGTCATGTTGCTGGCAACGGTTTTTGTGTTTTAATTTCCTTTATTTCTTAAATTATTAGACCTTCCACGCGAAATGATTGCGATGGTTCTAGTTGTTCGTAAATTGCTCATTTTATTACTATATTATTGCTTATATTGACATTTGTGAAACAGTGATCACAATAAAAAAACACCCGGCTGAGTTTATTGTGTGGTTCTTCTCAGACCAGGGCGCATTTGGAACCCTCGTAATTTTAACTTCAGAAGGGCTTATTTCGATAAGTATGGTATCAAAATAGGCCCTCCTGACACCTCTATTTGACGGACACAGGTGATCACTGATAATTATTCGAAGTTGAAAAAATTAAATTTAAATACCATACCATAGCAAAAGCGGTACAATATTAATATTTCAACCTTTTCTCTATATTATATAACGTTATGAGTCTTTATTCGTATTGTTTAAAGGGAACGAAGTATAATCATAAATAATTAAGTTCCCATTGAAGTAAATTTCAGTATGTTAAATAATTTTAATTAATTATTAATTTGTTTGGATCTACGACGTTCTTTGAAAATCGATTTAAGGGAAGATTGAATATATATAATATAAATCTTTGTAAACAGTTTAAAATCTAATTTTTTTTTTTTAATTTAACTAAATAACAAAAATAAGTATTTGCTCGATAAGCAGAAAATTACCAAACTTATACGATAATATAATATATTTTTACAGTTATTATGTCAATAATATTTTTCTTATAACCTAATACAACAACATAGCTTTATTTTAAAATAAAATTGCCTTTATGTCACTTTATGTGTTTAATCTTCCAGGAGTGTTACTTTTGATATCATAAATAACGATTATTTTATTTGCTTAAGGTTCGTTATAAGCTAATAAATGCCTTTTAATTGCCTGAACGGGGAAACTTTCTAAGCAAATTTATTAAAGTCTGACGTAGCTTTTGTTGTATCTAATTTATTCTCATTGCAGTTTTTAAGTAGACTTCTATTAACTTTATATTAATATAAAATGAAATATGATGGACATAAAAAATCCTGCAAAAAAAAAATATAAAAAAAGTAACCTGAAACCTCACAGGAATTTCCTATAAAATAATATAAATATATTTATATTTCAATATCAAATATATTTATATTTATATTTAATAATATAAATATATTTATATTGGTTCTGATTTATGAGTGAATTAATACTGTTAAATTTAATATTATGGAAAATAGTAAGAAAAAAAAATTGTATACCGAATATCTATCAGTTCTTAAACAAAAAACTGATTTTGTTATATTTTATTTGTTATTTATTTCTAAGGTTTTACATATTCTTATTATTTTATAAGAAATTCCTGTAACATTTTTAAATTTCAGGTTATTTTTATTAATAACTCACGTTCAGGATATTTTCTAGGTATACTAATAATTTTATACTCTCTTTCTTATCTGAGTACTAAATTGAAATCTTACATTATATATTCCTGATATTTTAGAAAGTTTATTGGTCCATTCAGTGGTTAGTGACCTCAATTTAAAGAAGGTAATAGATTCGATTTCCATATATTATTTGTGTTCCAAATCTACAGTTGTTATTCCGCATCTAGGTTTCATTTTTGTGCTTTATTTAATGTTAGTAATATTCCCTGCTGGCTTTTTAGTTCAATCATACTATGATAAAAAATTTAAATGCATTAACCATACAGTTGTTTCAGTAATTAAAAAAAAAATTCTCATTTCACCATGATTAAAAGTAATCTATAAAAACATAAATAAAAATGCTTTTTGGTCTAAGACAAAAAGTAATAATCATAGCAATAAACTGTCAAATAAAATGTTTACTGTCGCTTCAACATAACCTTGTTACGACGACATTTTGCAATTGATATTGTTCCTAAAAGGCTTATTGGTACTGTTCTTTTCCTAAAAGGCTTATTTATAGTCCAGTTACTTTTGTTTCGGCGTTTAATTAAACCACAAGGAAAGCTTATACATGACTTACAAACAATTTCACTCAAAACTGCTTTGTTTCTGGTTATCTAAAGTCAGTAAAAGTGTTCTGCGAAAGCACCTGAATAAAATAGCTACATTCCATTAAGACTGTAGTATTTATGAGGTGGAGACATAACCCCACCTCATAAATGCTTTAGACCGTATATAGTTTCGTCGCTGCGCGTTTGTTTTTGGTACAAAAGGCTGTTAGTTCCATTGAATTTTAAAATCCTTTATTTATTACCCGATGTTGGTCGGTCTTTCCACCAGTTGTATGATTATAACGCTCCAGCCTTTTTGAATTTAGAATGATTAATGTAATCTATAGAAACATATAGAATGAGTACCATAAGGCTCTTAGTTTCAATATATTTTTATGCTTAAAAATAAAATTTATCTTTGTATATCGAAATTTTTTTCTCAGAATTACTACAAACTTATTTATTATTATTTTTTTAATAAATATTTAAACATAAAAGACGGAGATTTCATACAAAGCATTTAAATAAACTAATATTCATTACCTAGATATCTGTAAAAGTCCCGATATTAGTTTTAAATATAATATACGATTAATTCGTTTTTAATACTCACATATCGAGAGGTTTTGCAGAGTGAGTGAGTTTTAATTTATTTTCTACAAAACTCATAAGCTTTTAGTTAAGTTTCTGTATTAAGCCTTCACTGAACTTCGTGATCTTTTCCTAGAACCGTGAACGTCTAGACTAACGGAAATTAGAGAAAGTTTGGTACGTGAACTAATTAAATTGAAAAAAAGAGGAGATTTGTAAACAATTACTTAAAATTTTTATTACAAAAATTACCAAATGTAAAAAAAAAAATTCTAAGTCAAAATTTTGTACAGACAAAATAGAATTGATAAAGTTTATACTGACATTTAGTTCAGCCTATAATTATGACCCCCAAGGGTGTATTATCCATCACAGGTTTAAACTCCGTATTAAAATCGTCACCTGCTATTATTGATAATGTTACCTTTTTCCCCCTTTCATGTGTTCTCTCTTTCTTTATCTTTTTTTTTTCTTAATGTTTGTATTAACAAAAGTGGAACTAAAATTAGTGAAACTGTATAAATGTATAGTTTACGCAAAACAAATTTAAAATAAACAAATGTATACTAAGAAAACTTTGTTCTAATAGTAGGTTCTCTTGAAATTCATCAAAAGTAAAAAAAAAATTGTGATCCTGAGAAAAGTGTGTTATGAAATATGAATATTAAATTATTATTTTAATTTTAATTAAATCGACTAACTGTTTATAGCATTTAAAGATAAGTTATAATATGTTTGAAAATGGAAAAAGTTTACAAACCACAAACAATTAATTAAAACGCCACACATTGTCGTATGGCGTGACGTAAATGCCCTTTGCTGTATAGATAGCTTGACTTCCTTAAGGCAAATTAGAATTTACAAACAAACAACAGTACTCAAAACTAAGTTGTGACTATGTTAGTAAACTATCTGAATCAAAACATTCCCCAATACACAAGAATCTACTGAGATTTAACAGAAATTTCAACAAAAAGACATTAGAGTAGGACTTGACTTCAAAATATTTTCAGAAACACAGCTTGCTCATAAACATTTTGTACAGTTTTGAAACTTCTGGATTTTAAATAAGTTTCTCAAGTTATAAACTCGTGTTTTTTATAAAACTACAGTATAGAATTCCAGTATAGATATCTGTTTACCTTTTTTCGAAAATCTAAAAGATAATTAAAAGCAACGTACGGACTATTTCAAACATTCATTTTGGTAATGGTATCTTTTCAATGTTATTCTATGCTGCAAAAGTTAGAATCCTTGGTTTCGCTATAATGTAAAAATTATTATTAAAAACAAATATTCGTGCTCTTAAGTCCCGTTTTCTATCTTTAAAACATTACTTATATTGAAACAGAGAAAACAAAAGTTTAATTATTTACGTTTTACCAATACAATTTTCATTTTACATGAGAATATTACTTTTATTAAAAAAATAATTTACATAGAACAATTTTCTTCGACCGACAACCAAAAATAGCAAATTAAACGAATCGCAAATTCGTACCGTACGACCGTGCAATCAACTTGATCAAAGAGTAATTCGGATTCGGCGTCGTCGTTGAACTGGTAAAGGCGCCATTTATTATAATCTTATAGCTCTCTCTGAACGGTGAATAGCGCCAATAGTAAACAGCCTCGCCAGTTCATCTCAACTCTATAATTTTCCGAGCTTGAGGTAGCTTTGACAGTAAAAAAATTTTTGTATATAAATAACTTTCAATAAAGATTTAGATTTTTATTTAGATGGTTTTAGAAGGATGTTATTTGTATTTCGAATATGTTTTCAATAATTGTGGTGTATGAGGCGGCCAATCCACGTTATTCTTGAAATATTTAGAAAATATTTTCACTGGAACCATTTTTAACTTTTTAATATTAGTCAAAGTAATAAATTATCTGCAAAGCTTTTCTAGCCGATATGTTGTTAGTATTATTATATAAAGTATTTAAAATATAACGTTTTGGACCTTATACTATTTAAATAGAATGATTTTCATAGAATTTGTCGCGAAATAAAAACTCTTTTGCATTTAATAATATCGGTAGCGAGTCAGCATTTCTGAACTATATTCAATTTGTGTGACAAATTATATTTCATAAAATGAGATCTAATTTTATTGGTGTTTTAAGTAAATATATCATCACTTATTTTATTTTCAACGTATATTATTTAATCTTAAGCAAATTTGAACATACAGTAATAATAAGTTGAAAAGAAATGAGTAAGTATAGATTTTTAAACTTTAACTATATTTCTTTCATTCGCTTTCCACATAACTTTTGATTAATTTTGATTACTTTGAACAATGGCGGGGTAAACATACGAACTTTGTCCTAATGCCTTTTATCCTCCCCACAACCACTCCTTGCTTAATGGACACTAGTTCTAAAAGCTAACAGTGGCTAGTCATTTTGAATATTCAATGGTAGAATTATAGATTCATAAAATGTTTGTTTGGAAAAACAACACAATGTACTGTAGTAACGTTTATATTGGCTAAGCGTATCATACTTGATCTGTCTACAATAATGACAACACTTGAATACTAAAATAGGTAAATAAAAAGCTTTTTACATAATCGATGAAATGTTGCCAACGGTACGTATCAATGATCCAGTAAACGTTCGAAATTTCTTTCCGAGTGGGCAATAAATCTCAAGCACAATAAGATGAAAACGAACGTGACGTCTGAAGTCTGGTTATGAAATATGCATTTTATTTATACAACTATATGTAATGCCGTTTTTATAATTCTCCAGTCATTCGTTATAACAATATTGAATTACAAATTGGTAATATGTATTTTTTATATTATATTAATTTTATAACGATACAATTTTATTATAGTTATTTCTTTTTTAATTAATAATTATAAATGTTGATATCACTTATTACTTAGTAATAAACCGAGAATAATTTGTTTCTTTTATTAATAATTTATAATTATTACAATATTTAACAACATCATAATAAAAATTTGGAACAAATTTTTATGTTGGTAACTTTATCTCAATTCTTTTAGATAAGATTTTTTTTTAAATTGTGTATACATGATGGCATCTTGCATTACTATAAAACTAGCTAGTACTAGCGACTTCGTCTGATTCATCCTCTCCCGCCTCTGGTCATAAGCCACTATTTATTTACATATTAATAGCTCCAAAGTAATTTTCAAATGTAATTCCAGCCCAAGTAAATGGAAAATTTTCCCTTGAAACAGAAGTTTAAAAAAATTGGAATAAAAAGTATTACAAATATTGGTCGAAGCAATAACCTATAAACCACATCAAATGCATATATATACATAATACCTCGAATTAATATTGTTGTACTAGAAGATAAATTTAAAGTTTAATTTATATTACGATTAAACATTGTTTTTAAAATCCTTTGTTATTTAAACCAAAAATTTACAATGTACAAATATACTAACCTATATAATTCGTTCTGCAATTTACCAACTTTACAGCGAATGGGTCGCTGTAAAGTTGGTAAATTGCAGAACCAACGCCGAGTCACGGTATCCATACTGCTAATTTAGATTTTAGTTATTCATAATAAAAATAAAATAGTTTAGTTATTGTTGAATAATATTATTTTTAGTAATAATTTACAGAGGAAATGAAAGATTCTTTCGAAATAAAATGCATTCTACATAGTGACTCCAGTTATAAGTAATACCAACATTAACATTCATCAAAAATATCTGACAGGATCATTTTTGCTCGAAGTAATTCTAAGAAGCGGCTTTGAGCACTCATACAAGGATGCTTAACTACTAGCTGAGAAAATATAATAGCGTCTGCCAATATCATTAATTTATTTGACATAATTTGTTTTCTTAATATTTTTTTTAATACAATATTTAATATAAGTGAAAATTCAATATCATCAATTTATTATCATTATATAATATTTACTATTATCGTGTCATTTATGATATAATTCGAGGTAGATCTATGGATCTGAGTCAGAGGTCTGGGTCTTTGTTAGATTTTTGGAAATGACTTTTTTAGATTTTTGAAATGATGGTTTCCAATATTCGTAGTTTCAAATCCGTTAAATATTTCTAATTTTATACAAATTTTACTCCACATTCAATAAACCACTAGTCAATCCACATTTCGTAATAAATTGTTTCTAATCTTAATTTGTCTGTCTGAATTAAATGGAAAGAGAGAATCGCATCCACTTTAGTCTATCTTATGGAACTCGTGCTTGATAAACCCATCGTTTTTGTTGGAAAGCGGAAAGGATTCCGCTTTCCTTTTCTGGGACATAACGTTCTTACTCCACTTTTCTTTGCCTCTAAACGCCCGAGAATCCTATCTCAAACTTCTATATTCGTTTTTGTCCTTATCATGCATATTCTTTCTTACCCGTCATAGTGCTTTCCGTTTTTATTTGTTGGTAATATAGTTTACAGTAATATAGTATTTGTAGTTCCATTTAGGCTGTAACAAGTCAAGTTATAAATACTGATCACTTCTCGATTCATAATTATTTCTTAGATTTTATTTATTACATTAAGTAAAGTATAACGTTCTTAATAATTTGATTAAATATGTGATGTATAAAAATATTCCTTATAATAGTTTTAACTATGTGAATTGAATAGTGTGAGTAAAAACATATTTTTAAAAAGAAAAAAAAATAGGCAAACGTGATCTAAATTATATTAGTGAAGGAATAAAATATCTAATGTTTTATTATTATGTATCATAAAAGTCACAAATCGTCGTCGTCGTCGTCCTAAAGGGCCTCAACAATTTTCATGATTTCTTTTGGTTTGTTTGAGTGTTCAAGAAATCTTGTCCATATCGATAAGATTTTAAGTCTTTATTTATTTGAATTTCAAATTATTTATTTAATATCGTTTTATATATGTGAAATCAGATGTGTGTCGAAATAAATAATATTAAAGCTACCCATGTTACTTTAACGAAGTCTCTCAGCATTGTGCACACAAGGAAACGACTGTCGAATATTCAATGAAGTGCTTATTTGAATATCATCTTAATTATTCAGCTGGTCTGAATTAATATACTCTATATAAATATAAGTCATAAACGTTTTAGTTTATATTATTTATGTTTGATAAGTATGAAGATTATTAAAATATTAATGAATTAGCAATTTATAATCTTGTTTTGGAAATTAAAACCACATTTATACTAACTAACTTTTGATTTAAAGTATTATTGTTTTATTAAAAAGTTGAATTGTTATTTTTAACATTAAACTATATCAATAAATCGAAATTAATTTCATATAACAAATGAAAGGTAGTATGAATGCGTGTATCTTGTGTTTATTAATTCATTTGATTATTGGTCAGCTAGTTGTATTAAATTATAAATATTAATATTTATACAGATAAGTAGCTTTTGGTTTTTAAGTAACACGTTATGTACCTTAAAATCAATTGTCTGACCTACATTTTATACAATTTGTTTCGCGCTGCAAAAATAAGGACGATGGAACTTAGTGTCGATGTGACATGTTTTCTGAAGTGACATATGTCTGAATGCGAAATAAGAACCAAACTATATCAAAGTAACAGTTGTCAGGAACATATTTTGGGTTAAAGAAATGTAGGTACGATATCTTATATTCACTTTGCTCTTTGTTTGTTCAATAAAAATAAATTTATTTTGTTTTGAAGCAAAAAAAAACTTTTAAACTAAAATGTCTTGGTTAGCATTTTTTATTTTGTAAGCGTTTTTACCTTATTAGATCGGAGTGGATATTATTGGCGGAGATTCATCAAAAAACTCACCCCATAGCATTTTTCTTTCCTAACAAGGTTTTCAAATCTCGTTGGTATGTCTAACGGTTTGCTTAACAGTAGAATTTACAGCACCAAAAACAAGATAAAAATCTCATTTTTCTTTTCTAAAATATCTGTACATTAAATATTAAAAAGTCTAATTGCCAAATGTTACATACGTGACACAAAACTCGAAACCACACTTTTATTTTGCTTTGCTTTGCAACGCTTGTCTATTCATTCGTTTATGAACTAATGAACGGATTTTGATAAAGTTTGGTAAAGTAAGATATTAAAGACCGATTGAACATATTAAACACCGTTTACTTTAGAAAAATATTATCTTTTTACCATGATGATGAATGTTATAGATCGCAAATTGTTATTAATTAGAATGAATGATTTTATAAATTATAAGTTTTTCTCCCTTTAGAAACCAAAGCACGGCCCTTTAATTAAAATATCAACAACAAACTGTTTATATTTAATTGTAATAATAAAAAACAGAGTTTACCTTTAACTTTTAGAATTCATGAAAATTATTCAAATGTAGGGAATATTTTGTATTATATCGAATATTGTTTACCGTGAAAATTAATTTATCTGTATTTAGAGTATGTTATTTGTATAACACATTCCCTGTAAACATTTTAATCCAAAAAGTTTACACATATTCAATTACAAAATAAACAAAAAGCCTTACAAATTCAAACGGGTGCCCTAATATTTTTAAAGTACGTATCTAAACAAGAAAAGGTCTAATGGAAAACAAGAAAAGGAAAATCATTTCAATTAATATTTTACTGAGAATATACAATATTTTTGAATTTTTAATAAATTAAGCTTATCAAAGTAACCCCTCATTTTATTTTTTATAATGTATAAGTAAATCATTTATATACCTAGTTTATTTTTTCTTTAAAATACGATCAGATCTCAGCACTAAGGATCAGAATAGTTGTCAGGATTTCTTTAATTAAATGTAGTATTATATTAACAGTGTAAAAGTTTCGTTTGGTAGATTCAGTTCGCAGTAGTTTTTGACGCATTATAATTTGTCGGAATAAATACCGGAGGCGTTTATTCGCATAAATTATGGCATTTCAGCGGTTGATGAATGTTTGGAAGCTGAACAAGGGAGATGAATTTAAGACAAAAATAAATTGATTGAAAATGAGATTTTTATTATAATTTTGGTGTCGTAAGCTTTATTTTAAGCAAACCTTTAGACATATCAATGAGGTTTGAAAACCTTGCTAGGAAGGAGAAATGCTATGGGGTGAATTTTTTGGAAGATTAGATTAGATAGGATTGCTGTTTTAGTCTGTATGTTATAACTAATTCCTCTTGAACATTATATTTTAGAGCTTTGTCAATAGTGTCTGAGCGCATGCACCATCCTTAAGTGCTCCTTTAAGCCACATTCAAAAGACTGCCGGTTTAATATTTGTTTTGAATAATCCCGATTAGCCTCAATCGCAATAAATAAATTCTCACGTAATGTAAATTATTATTTTTATTATTAAAAATCATAGTTTAATATATTGGTAGAAATATCGAGGTAGTAAGTCTGACATGTCCGAGTTTGTACGGTAATTGTCAAGGGCCATTTTCTAAGCTTTCAAGTTTTAATGGGAATACATTAATTCATGGTAAGCAATTCTAGAATGGCTCTATAATAAGTTAGCTCCCAGGGATTCGTTTAAATTGGGAATAAGCTTCGAAATTGCGTTTTTTGAATATGTATGTATGGATTGGTGAGTCAGCTAAAAATGTATGGGTTGATTTTTTTTATAGTATCCTTACTATATGCTACCCAACAGCTAATCTCAGACATGGTAAATACCACGTCTGAGGTTAGTTGATTCAAACTTGAGGAATTCAGATTTGTAGAATTGGATTTTGAAATGTTAAAGTTGAATATTAGGATTTTTCACATTACTTAGCTGTAAACCTTTGGATTGTAACCTGGTGGAGATGGTTAAATAGACTTATTGCGAAGCCATGACTCTGAAAGTCTGATAATGTAAACTGGAAATTTAATCCACTTTAAGGACCAGTAGACCTTTACAGTTTACAATAAGTGTAAGAATAGTTTTTACTGTCGCGTTAAGGTTTATTAAGATAAAACTCAATTTGGTTGGTCCAGATTATTTTTATTTATTACTGGTTCGTATATTGCTTTCTACAATATATATATTTTTGTATGAGCTGATTTTTTATCTTTCTTAGCTACTGTGTTTAAATTTACTACTGCAGTTTTATATATGGGATCCTTGATTTTAATTTTTAAATAGTTAAAAGAAAAAAGATAAAATATCTCACATGATTGAATCTTCATATTAATTTAGTTCCTAAATTAGAAAGTGTACCAATTAAAGATGATTAAGTATCAGATTGCAAGGTTGGCAGATTTCTTATTTCCAGATAAGTCGTAGAAGTCACGCTAAAAACTTTCTACTTTTTGCTCTGTGTATATACTCCATGTTTATATTCTAGATCTTCAGTTTTATCGTTTTCTAGCTTATTATTTTAACTTTGCAGAATATCCATCGTGTTTGCCAGAAAATCAACAGAGAAACGTATCTTTCTTTCTTATATCTTTAACCGATTTAAATAGCTTGTCATATTTTTGATTCTTTCGATCTTGAAACTCTTTTATATGTTTAATTTCCGCCATAAGATTAATCACATTGCCCTCAAAGAAATTAAATACTTTGAAGATGCTGTATAAGTTAAATATTTCGTCGTAAGTAGAATAAGCCATTTTTGGGCGCAAAATGTTGCACTGCAAAATGTTTCATTGTGCAACTGAGGTGTTAGCGGACCACTTTGGTGGCATTATTATTAAGATAAAAAAGTGCAAGTAATAAAAAAAATTGACAACCAGATTAAAATGTTAACAATGTTTATATTGATGAATAAATCAAACATTAAAAGGAAACAAACAAAATCCGAAAATATTTACCTAAAATTGTACTGTATAAAGTAAAAGATCCACTCGTAAATCTATAATACTAGAAACGTGAACTGTATATTATATATATTTTGTTTGTTAAAAAAAAACTAAAAATATACGTTTTTACAGCTGACATTCTAGCATTGGTTTGATTTTAACGGCTGTTGAAATGTCTACCGCTATTCCGTATAACCTCACTTCTTGCTCAAATTGTCTTACATATAACAACGATAACACGATACAGATAGTTTGAACGATAAACCTGTTTCTTAAAACGGTTAAGTCACTTCACCAATTTGACACGATCTCTGAACGTTTTTGAAAATTGAATTGTGGGGTTAATATCACTTTCTGGCAATAATAGTTTATAATTTTAGAAAAACTAAGTAAAAACTATTAAAAACTTTTGGTGGATTTTTACTAAAAGTAGCACTTTTTTAATGAAATTTACAGTGCACAAAGAAATAAAAAACAGCAGCTGCCGAAGAGCAGACCAAGGCGGTATCGGAAATCGGTTGCACGTTTCACAAGAGAGGCCTGTGGTTTCTTTTTAATCAATATTATATTATGCTGATGCCTTTAATGTTACTCAGTATAATTTATGCATTTTTTTAATTCTAAATACTACGAAAAGAAAAATGAGGTTTCTTTTAACCATTATTTACATACTTATACGATCTAATCCAATTAGGTCGACATTTCGCACGTATTCTTATTTTGTCATTAAAGAGATAACTGTGCTCGTATTCGAGGGATCAAAGTGGATGTAGGTAAGCCAAATCAAATAAGGCTTTGCACTCCAGTATCATTAAGATTTAATCATTAGATTAAATTAAGTTGTTGTGGAAATTAAGTTGTAATGCAGTTAAAATTTTATTGTTTTTATTTTGAAAGTTCCGCAAGTGATTTTTGTTTTTCTTGTCCTCTTAATTTATTATTTTGCATTTCAGCATAATTATTTATTATTTTTGTTTTTTTGTTTTCCATAATTATTTTTAGTTGTGTGTTGTATTTAATGTTATTGTGTTAGTAGTAGTATAAGTAAATAATTATTAAATTAAATAATTAGTAATTTTCAATGTATATGTACAATAACCGCCAACAAACTGCTAGTTTGGCTACTATTTATTTATTTATTTTTATAATATATATTTAGGTCTTAAAAAATTTTTTAAAGTATTGCCTAGGTTTTTCTACATATATATTTAATTGAAACCATTTCAGTATTTATGTAATTTGTGTTTTAAAGAAAATATTTTTTGGTAGTTCATAGAAAATAACATTTATAAGTCATTTAGAATTTAGGTAATTATATAAGGGTCACATTCTATTATCATAATTAAAAAAAAAATACCACTGTTATTAAAGTACACAATAGCTATCAGATTTTGTTACTTTTAATCAAAAGATATTCAGCCATACAGAAATGTATATGACCAAAAAATGTCTGAAGTTAGAAATATTACTACATAAAATGACAGTTTAAAATATTAATCCAATATAGTGTCAAGCGTTATATAAAGATATAAAGTTAACAGAGTTAGTTCCAAAATAACTAAACGGTTTAATTGCTCTACAAATTTATAATTAGGTGAAGTGATAAGCACTTGTTAGATTAATATTGCTCTACATATTAAAAAATAATATAAATAATTAAATACTTCCTAAACAATTTAAACTAGTTAAAACTGTTAGGTAAAAAAGGCTAAATTGTTACAAAGGACACACAAAAGAAAGAATAATATGTCAATTATATTTAATATATATCACATTTGATATTTAAATTCAAGATTATTAATACAAAACACAATGTAACCAAATATTCACATTACAGTAATCACTGATACACTTAAATACCCACAAAATATAAAAGTTATAACAGCAAAAATAAAATATAAGGAATATAAGTTACTTATAATAAGTATAACTTAGCTTGGCAGCTCCAACTCCAGTGTGACAATAATAATAATAATCCCTTAACAATAGTTAGAAGCCGTATTTATAACAATTTCTAAAAGTGACAGTAGTGCTGCCATCTACACTGGATGTTTAGTCATATTCATAACTTTTATTGATAAATATAAACATTCTTTATAACCGAATGATTTTTATACAATTCTTAATTCAAAAATGTATTTGAAACTATCATTAAACTTATCTGTGGTTTACAATATTAAGTATTAAAATACAATAAGTTAATATTATAAGAATAGCTTCTGATAATTTATCAAAATAACAATTATTTATTACTTAAATGATGTATCAATAAGAATAGTAAGATATTATAAATAAAGATTAATTCTTTACAATAACTGTTATAAACACAATATATTATAATATATCAAACATGTGCTCTGTCAATGAAAATCAGTAGTTGTGTTTGATTTTTATTTGTATGACCTACATATCTTATAACTATACTATAATTTCATATATATCTCAGTACCATAATCTAATACACTCATACAAATTTTACATAAATTATTCATGATATAAAGAATAAAATACAAAAGTATGGGATATATTTAAAAAATAACTATTAACTTAATAATTCTATTAGATTCTTATCATTAATCACCTAAATTTCAAATTATTTAGACTTTTGTTTCAAGTAATTTTATTTCAAGACTATCACGAAAGAAAATACGATATTTTGATAAATATAGTTATACTTAGAAGTAGCATGTTACCAGTGAAATAGACAGCAAAAAATAGAAAAAAATATATTTGATATCATTTCTTAGAAGACAAACAATGGATCCAGTACAATTATAAATTGTTTATCAACACGTAAACCATTAACTACACAGTAAATATATTTTTAACTTTATAATAAAACCAATAACTATTTTGAAATCTGAATAAAAATAACCATTAAAGATAACTCTTCCAACAAAAACCTTGCAAAGATCAATTTTCAAGGCTATGAATATTAAAATCAAAGGAGCTTTAACGTAAACAACTAGAACTTCACGGCCCGAGTGATGCTGTTTGTTTAGTTGATATGAAAATAACGAGACACTTTGACAATATTGACTGGATTTTGTATATTTAAAATCCTATTTATAATATATGGAGTCTGTCATTAATTTTGCAAAATACGAGTTTTTGAAATTGGAGTTCGCATAACACATAATGAATAAGTAAGCTCTAAAATGACGAATAATGGAGAAAGTGACGAGTCCTACATTTTGTATCGGTACAAAATGTAGGACTCGTCACTTATCTTACCTCACCTAGTTTTTAATATATTCAGGATTAGTTTTTTTTTAAATAACTTATTTTATATTCTGATAGAGGGAAAAGTCTAATAATATATAAAATTAAAGGAGATATAATTAAATATTTTAAGTCTCATTTGCTCGTACAAATTAATTTACAAGCTTTTCGCCTTTCTTAGAGACATGTTTATTAGAAGGTGTTTGATATACTTTTACGACAACGAAACGAAAGAAATTATATTAACGTAAGTAAAGCCTGAATTCTTGAGATAAAATTATAAGTGTATACAAGTTTATCAAAGTTTCTCAGATGCTCAGAAAAAATGTATACTAGAAACTTGACTTGTTAAAATGCAAATTTGTTGACTTTATGATTTATTTCTTGAGGTTTGTTGACTGAACTTTTATTATAAATGCGAATGTGAGTTTATTTGTTACCTTTTTACACATTAACTACTGAACCTATCATCATGAAATTTTGTAGACACGTTGTCAATGTCACGAGTTCAAAAAAGGACATAGGGTATATTATTTAATATCGAAAAAGTAGTGTATCAAAAATTAAATTAATTTTTATAAAAACATGTCCAAAGTTTTTCCGTGATGCTCAAATGGACGAAAAAATAAAACAGACAAAAAAAACAAAAAATAAAAAATGAATATATGGAGGTAGAATGCGATTAAGAGTTTTAATTTCGACAATAGGTTTCTTTTTTACGTACACTCCTCACTAATATAGTATTATTTGGATTTCTATGTCTAAAGGTTTAAACACCCCTATTTAAACCTTTAGAGGCGAAGGATTATCGTATAGAATTTAGTGTGGGGACACTACATTGTATACGATATACGATACGAAAAAATAATTAGCTTCACAAATGATACACGTTCGATATCTCCGCTAACTTGAATTTCTAAAAGTTTTGGGCATTCCACGTTTTGACTTAAATCTAATAATTAACTTACATACTAATCAGCTTTCGCCTTTGTTCAATGTAACGGCAAAGCTTTTGAGACTTTTGAATAATATTCCATTATAAATTAAAAAGAAAGGTTATTATGTAGGTTTTAGAATATAGCTGTGGTCAGTCGTCTCGATTATAGCGTAAGATTATTTTTCTTAAAATTCACAAAGGCATAACGAAATTCGCAAGGTTTCAGCTTGAATATTCGTGATCAAAGAGATGATCTTCGAATCTCAAGTTAATTAGGGTAAATGTTTTTGTGCTATGAGATTTCATTTAACATAATACCGACTTTTCTTAGAAAATGTTTTCATTCGAATAACAAAAGTATAAAAACAATTAATGCTTATGTAACTATCTTCTGACACTTTATTCATCAATCAGATTATTTACTATGTCATATGTCATCGTCTATACCGTGATAGTGACGTACGAATCCTACCTCTACTACTCAACTTCTACTTATACTATTACTATCTGGAGAAAAATATTGTTACCTGTGCCTGTTTTGATATTGACCTACTATTTCTTTTATTCTTTGGTTCGTTTGATTTACCAACTGAACTTATAAATTTAATGATAATTTACAAAGCTAAACTTGGTTAGGGAAATTGTTTACGATTTTCGAAGGAACACATGTCGCCTCTGCCCTGAGAAAGATATCGAAGATAAAGAAGAAAGATACATGGAATGCTAAATTCATAAAGCGGGTTAAATAAGTTCACACGGTAGTTCAATTTTTAGAGGTCTCAGGTTCGAGTCCCTGCCATGTTGATAAATTATAACACTGTTCTGATTGTTTAAGAAAATATATAATTTATTTTTGATACACTCATATAATTTATAATTTAATTGATTCTCATCCTCAATAATTTAACATACGTAATGTGGTTGTTTTTAATAAATCAAAATAAAATACTATGAATATAAGTCAGCTACATAAACACTCGTCTCGACAAATTCATACTATAAGTTTGATTTATGATTCCTCTATCAACAATGAATGGTATCTTATTAAAGTATGCTAATTAATTATAATAGCTGCCGAGCTTGGCTGTAGAAAATAATAATGTACATACAGACAATAAAAACAAATAGAGTTTCTAAATATTTACTAAATATAACTTAAAATTCACCAATCTGCAGTAAAGGAGTTTATTTTGCTGAAAATAAACAATGTTAAATATATTTTTTATCGATTCCGTAATAATATAATTTCAAATTCATACAATTATATCTACAATTTGTCAAGAATTGTTATATTGCATCACTAATACATATTTAAGAGTGAATAGGCCTTAGTTTTAATAATATTTCAATTTAGATATAATAAGAAAGTAAATATAAGGGGATCGTTAAATACTCAATATTGTAATAGTGGGTGTGAAATATTACAGTATGTTCAAATGTTGGTCACGCATAAAGAAATCACGCCAGTTTAAAATAAAAAATATAGGCATTTTGCAGTTTCAATTAAAAATAAGCTATAATTTTAAAATTGATTTTTTCATGAAATTATTTATTAAGATCAGTTCGAATCATTTTCTAAAAAATGGTTATTTAAATTAAATCATTTTATAAACTCTCTAATTATGTAACCTCTAGATTTTGTTATAAAAGGACAAATTGATACGACTGACAAACCTATATTGTCTGTCATCTCGTCGGTTTTGCAAACAATTGCTATTTAATATGCACCAATTAAAAACATTCTATCTTTACATAAAACTCTTTGAAATGAACCCATAATTAAATGACGCATGATTATTTTAAAACAGCATTCAGTCACGGGCCACATTTTCAACATATTTCACCACTTACCATTTAGGACGGTTCGTCACAGAAAATTAAATCCGAATTATTTAATATACTAACGACTAATTACTGTATTACCCAGATTTAGAAAGAACTTTGAAGAAAATGTTTGAATAATTGCACATTTTCATAAAAATAATCTTTTAGCTTTAAACAGATTAGATCACTCCTGAAGACCTAGACAAGTGCAAACGCTTGTTGTAGATTCTACTTTAATGAATGGACATAGGCGATAGTATAACGTAGAGTAGGTACGTTGTTTCGTTTCGTTTGAATGTCAAATATATATATTTATCATTCTATTCGACAAGCGTTAAGTTATATTAAGTTAAGTTATATTTAAATTCTATTCGATAAGCGTTAATGCCATTTGTCTAAACCAGCTGATCAACAAGAGATGCTGAGAGAGTATTGAGTTACTGCTGAATATTTTTGAAGTCTGAAGAATCACAAGATGCCCCGTGCTTTTTATGTGATTTATCAAAGGTATCAAAATGAAACTACCAAAATTATTACTTACTAATACATTTTTTTATAAATTATTTTATACAAAGATAGTGTAATTAATTAAGCTTATACAGACATTCAGCTTACAGTTATGGCTCCCAAGGGTGTATTTTCAATCGCAAGGTAACACTCTGTACTAAATTTGGCGACTGCTATTATTGATGACGTTACTTTTTTACAGTAATGTGATCTGATGGCTATGAATTTTAACTATTTAAAGTATTTTTTTTTATTAATTACTTTCTCTTATTCCTTAATTTTAATTATTTCAAACGGATCCCAAATTTACTAATGTCAAGTTATTATTGTTAAATGTCATCTTATATCTTATAATTATCCCGCTCAATAGAAATATTCGTTTTGTTAGGAAAATATATGTCTGTCTTACAATGTAACTGAAAATCTTATGTCTTAAGACAAACCTTTTTAATAACGAAATGTAAAGAAAAACTTCTTTAATGTTTAGGTCTAATATTCTGTTATTATTATTGAATAATTTAATCATGTTATTTTTATAGACATTTTCTCTGCTCCTAATAATAAAGTACTCTTTAGAATATTTTTATGAAACTTAGTAAGGTAGACAGATTTATACTTTACTTACAATTTGAGAAAATGTCGCTCCCGGTATGCGTCAGATAGTTACTAAATGTCCAAAGCACCCCTTGTAAAAAACAAAACCCATATTTATACCTAATTAATTACTGAATTCACTTATATTTTCATTCAAAGATATAGATAAAGTAATAAACTTATGTGATATACTGCCGTGGATATTATTTTTTACATTAAACGAGTCCTTGAGCACAACATTTTTTTTTAGTATCTTGAATAGTATTTTGATTATACATTTTGTAGTATAAATTTTTGTTAGCACTCAGAATTATAGTTTCAAATTTTAATCAATTCATTCTTGGCCAGAATATATTAAAAAGAAAACCTATTGGGCTCATTGGTATTCATTACTGATGAAATCTAGTGATAGGCCTAAACTCAAAATGTTGGATAAAAGAATACGTCAGCTCAATATTTTGACTTCATTACACGTAGTATCACTGAGTCATCAGCTCATATATAATTTATGGTATTCTAAGGATATATTTTTAATCTTTTTTTAAGAATTGTGTTTTCTTTTAATTATTTACTTTTAACATATGTTTTGAGTTTTTTTTTTATAAACACTAGTAAAGTCTTATATTGGCTTTACAGGTGATAAATCGTGAAACTAAAGTATAATATTTTCCAAACAATGCAACAAAAATGCTTTGGTCCGATTTGTTTTTAAGTCTGTTATAGTGCTTTGAGTATAATGTTCTAGATAAATAAATATACTTGAACAGTTTCGACAGTATAGAAAAATACGCAATCTTTATTTATATTCATGTAAGTTCAAACATTAAGCAGAATTAAATTGGTACGTGATGGGATTTATATAAAACCATTTCATAATATACAATCATGCGAGTTTTGACTGTAATTTTGTTTCGCTGTGGAATATTAATGAGGGTATTTAAACTTTTACCGATTATTATTTATTAAAATACCTTAGATTTTATGTATAATATAAATAGTCCTGGCGATGTTTAATGGTGCCTGTAATGAAAAACAGTATGCACAATACAGGCACAACGTAACATTTTTCTATGATAATAGCTTCATAGGATTAAAATGGCAAAACATTACTGCCAATCCTTATAAGTGTATAATATATCATCAGCTTGTCATGTCTTTGCTTAGTTTAGACTTTGGAGTCTAAGATTACAAAAAAGAGCTTTTTAAATTATTGTTACATTTAATAACAATATATGTTAGTATAAAAATGTCATTTGACGTTTATATTCTAAAATTAATACTTTAAATTCATGCTACGTAATAACATACATGTTTAAATCAGTAAATAGAAAATAAATTTTACAAAATTTGAAAAATACTCTTTTTTTTTTATAGTGTCCTTACAAATTTTTTAAATTAACCATTATGCAAAAATTAACAACATTAATCTGTCTTTGTTGCTTTAGTAAATAGAGCTTTAGTTCTTTTTGGAAGGCAAGGATGATACGGTGGATATTAAAATATATAAATTAATTAATTAACAATATTTATCAAAAACCTTTTGTAGTAAGAAAAGGATAATTTATTTTTAAAAGTTATTCATTATACTCTAGACAAAGAAAATTAAAAGTTTCTAAGCTTACTTTAATTTTCAAAATTTTTTTTAAACCTTAGACCTTGGTCAACCCAATTACTTAAGGGTAATAATTTTAAATCAAGCGAAAGCATTTTCCCGTTTATTTTATTTATTGAATTTATATTTATATATAAATTTATAAATATTTATATAAATTGGTACTTATATTTATATCTATATAAATTATTATTATAATATACATTATTTTTTCACATATATTTTGTGAGTTAAATTACTTTCAAAGAAATAAGGAGTATTTTTTCTGAATCAAAGTTGCAAAATGAATAATCCTTGTCGAAACCAATTTGTGTTCATACTACGGAAGGAAACGAAGCTATCGAATTTAAAAGTAAATTAAGGTGCTGAAGTAAATGAAATTGTTTTATTTTTTAGGGTTTCGTACCTCAAAGGAAAAAACGGAATCCTTATAACCTATTACACTTTGTTGTCCGTTCGTCCATCTGAAGGAACGCGTGAAGGTATAAACTGACATTTATAAAATACTCAGGTTTATTGCCCCTTGGAGCTGTAAAAAATACAAACTTCTAAGCCAACCCAGTCAAATGATACAGCCGTTCGTGCTGTTAATTT
Source organism: Dircenna loreta (assembly GCA_963555665.1). Lineage (NCBI taxonomy): Eukaryota > Metazoa > Arthropoda > Insecta > Lepidoptera > Nymphalidae > Dircenna > Dircenna loreta. The sequence continues at coordinate 6,213,290 of OY743093.1, read as the reverse complement.
CCTCAAGTTTTCCAAACTTATAAGGGAATCAAACCTACAGGGCACTTCCCCTAAACTCAGAATCTTGAAATATGATACGAAACAACGTCTTATAGCACAAATAAAAGAAAAATTGCAGAAACCGCAAATTTTTAGTTATGTCATTTAATAAAAATATTTTTAATAATTTTAAAATTCCTACCCCTTTTCTCATGATATCGTTGAGGTAATAATTAAAATTCTTATGAAATGCTCAGATATATAATACCTTTAAGCTGTAACAAAACAAAGTTCTATGTTAACGCAATCAAAAGAAACAGCAATTTAAGGCGCATATTTTCAAACTCGCAACTACTCGCGAGGAAATCGAAACCTTCCCACTACTAGTCGAGCTACTTCCAGTCGACCTAGATTCTTTTATGAATTTTATAGCACATATAAAGTAAACATTTCGAAAATCTTAAATTTTTAGTTAAATCACATTTTGTTTTAATAATTATAAACTTATTACCCTTTACCTTAACCTTAACTTTTTTAAACTTATCACCCTAACGCATAGAGATATGAAGTTAAAATTCATAATCAAATACTTAGGTCTAATTGCCTTTAAGCAATGAAAATAAAGGTTTGTACGGAACCCTCGGTCCGACTCGCACTTGGCTGGTTTTTTTAATTATTCGAACAAAGTGCCTGTAATAAAATATTTTAATTATATTTCTTGTTGTCAGAAGCGATTGCAATGTCATTAATTTATTAATTACATTTTTATTGATCCAAAAATAATGTACAGTAGGTGAAATTAATGCTACAGAGATGTAAAGAATTTTCAAGTTCAATAAATAGCTGCCTATTGATCCAGTTACCAGTTGGTTAATTGTATAATTCTTGCTAAGTGCCTGATCTCTGCCTATCTTTGTTTGTTTGCCTGAATCGGACTGTGGAAATACCCAAATACCATTAAATGATACATTCAATAATTTTTCAGCAACGATTGTTTTAAATTCGTAATAAATTTTTCAGAATATTTATCACAATGAAGTTGAGATGATGATGTCCTCTCAATGAATTAGTAAAATTATCATTTATTATATTTATTTTTACAAAATAATAATGAGTTATAAGTGAAACTTAATTAATAATATTATTTAATTTTATTTAATTAGTCTCATAGACTCAAGCACGCTGTAACAGCTTTAAGCTTATAAGCTGTAAAGCTACCTTATTACACACTTTAGCATTGGTATTAGATTTAAGCTTTGCTGTATTAGCTACTAGTTCATAAATAAATAAATAATAATGAAACACAGTCAAGAGTGTGCGTATTGTGAGTGTACTTAATGTGCATTCGACACACATTAATAAATTGAATTCGGTTGGAGTCAGATGACTAATGTTGGGTCTAATATAATATTTACACTAGTTTGGATAAAGCATGAACTATGATTTATAGCGGGTTAGACCATATTGAAATGTACGGTATTCGAAATGAAAATGTAGGGTATTCGTAATATTAAAAAACTTTCCGCTACTATGAGAAATTCTATTCCAAATTTATAAGCAAATTATATTGCTGTGTCAGTTTGTCAGTCTGTCTTCTATAAATATAATTTTGTTCAATATATAGATAGACATTTGTAACAAAGATATCAGTTCTATATGATGGTTGCTTAGCACTGGATATCATGTTTATGATAGGTGCCATCCATCTTTCCATCCAATCCAAATCCATAACTTAATTTACTTTTAAACTCGATAGCTTTATTTCCTTCTGTAGTATGAACACTAATTGGTTTCGTCAAGGATTATTCATTTCGCAACTTTGATTCAGAAAAAATACTCCTTATTCCTTTGAAAATAATTTAACTCACAAAATATATGTGAATTGTAATTTTTATATGAATATAAGTTCCAATTTATATAAATATTTATAATTTTATATATAAATTTAATAAACAAAATAAACGAGAAAATGCTTTTGCTTGATTTAAAATTATTACCCTTAAGTAATTGGGTTGACCAAGGTCTAAGATTTAAAAAAAAATATTGAAAATTAAAGTAAGCTTAGAAACTTTTAATTTTCTTTGTCTAGAATATAATGAATAACTTTGAAAGAGAAATTATCCTTTTCTTACTACAAAAGGTTCTTGATAAATATTGTTAATTAATTAATTTATATATTTTAATATCCACCGTATCATCCTTGCCTTCCAAAAAGAACTTAAGCTCTATTTACTAAAGCAACAAAGACAGATTAATGTTGTTAATTTTTGCATAATGGTTAATTTAAAAAATGTAAGGACACCATAAAAATCAAAAATGAGTATTATTCAAATCTTGTAAAGTTTATTTTCTGTTTACTGATGTAAACATGTATGTATGTATGTATGTATGTATGTATACACGTGGCATGAATTTGAAATATTAATATTAGAATATAAACGTCAAATGACATTTTTATACTAACACATATTAATAATGTCAAAAGCTCTTTTTTGTAATCTTAGACTCCAAAGTCTAAACTAAGCAAAGACATGACAAGCTGACGATATATTATACACTTATAAGGATTGGCAGTAATTTTTTGCCATTTTAATCCTATGAAGCTATGATCATAGAAAAATGTTAAGTTGTGCCTGTATTGTGCATACTGTTTTCATTACAGGCACCATTAGACATCGCCATGACTATTTACGTTATACATAAAATGTAAGGTATTTTAATAAATAATAATCGATAAAAGTTTAAATACCCTCATTAATATTCCACAGCGAAACAAAATTACAGTCAAAACTCGCATGATTGTATATTATGAAATGGTTTTATACGAATCCCATCACGTACCAATTTAATTCTGCTTAATGTTTGAACTTACATGAATATAAATAAAGATTGCGTATCTCTCTACACTGTTGAAACTGTTCAAGTAAACTGTAAACTGTTCAAGTTAAAAAAGATTAAAAATATATCCTTAGGATACTAAAAAATATACATAGCTGATGAATCAGTGATACTACGTGTAATGAAGGTCAAAATATTGATATTCTTTCATCCAAAATTTTGAGTTTAGGCATATCACTAGATTGCATCAGTAATGAATACCAATTACCCCAAAAGGTTTTTTTAATGTATCCTGGCCAAGAATAAATTGGTTCAAATTTGAAACTATAATTCTGAGTGCTAACAAAAATTTGTAATACAAAATGTATTATCAAAATACTATTCAAGATACTAAAAAAAAATGTTGTGCTCAAGGACTCTTTTTATGTAAAAAATAATAGCCATGGTAGTATATTAGATAAGTTTATTACTTTATCTATATCTTTGAACGAAAATATAACTGAATTCAGTAATTAATTTGAGAGAAATATGTTTTGTTTTTTACAAGGGGTGCTTTGAACATTCAGTAACTATCTGACGCATGCCGGGAGCGACATTTTCTCAAATTGTAAGTAAAGCTATTAGTATAACTCTGTCTACCTTACTAAGTTTTATAAAGATATTCTAAAGAATACTTTATTATTCCAAAAATATTCAAAAATAAACTTTAATCATTTTCAATTGTTTTCACAGTCATTAACTAAACTAACTAGATCTGCGATGGTAAAATGTAGTTCATAGTTGTTACAAATTACCAGTACATAAATAATACATAATTGAATAGTAACAAATTAATCTTATGTAATATGATATACTTTTTTACTCCAATATAAATACGTCCTATTATGTATAAATAAAAACGAATGTTCTCAGAATAAGTATCTTTGCAATTGATAATTCGTATGGTATGAGTATGTGATCACGGTATTTGATAGATTGTATTGCATTTCAAATTAATCTATAAGGAAAAGAAGAGATTTGACATGATGCGTATAACATTTCTAATATACTGTCGCTCTACCGGTTCTCGGAAACCAATTTCCTGTTGTGTAAAGCATTTCCAATAAAGTCTTTGCAATCCTCCATTTAAGCGATACTCCATTCTTAGTTATAACAATAAATATTTTTTTCCCTTCCATATATTCCTACTGAATTTTAGATTGTTGGTAGTTTGATGTACCTATGCCATTTAAATTTTTATATGGAAGACCATTTTAATAATTATTATATTATATTTTTTTACAGTTACTTACATGTTTATTTCATTTGTAATTTATGTAGTTTAAGATATATATTGTCAATTTTATCTTATAATTTTTGGGCTATTCTTTTTAATTTAGTTTTTTTTCAACTTTCTAAATTATCTCAAATGTGTTTTTTATTCAATATATTTTAAAATGTATATTATATCATATTCGACAATTATTATGCATACAATTTCTTGTAATTTTAAATATACGAAAAATGTTTGATAAATCCATATAAGTGTTTTTTTATTACTGACCAGTCAAGTTACATGAGATCCTTTTTGAAAATGAAATTAAGGTATTTTATATAACACACAAAATACATAACATGCAAATATAAAATTGAAACCTACAGTTGGCACTCGTATGGACTAACTATTTTCTTCTTTCAGCAGTGTACGTGCCGGTGTATCGCAAACGTCTTGTCACCATTTCATAACGTTTACAGAATTTTCTTTCTTTCCTACAAAAATTATGGAATCAAACCCCTTCTTTTTTCCCTCCTTGACTATGCTGACTTAAACAAATCTGATCGAACTGAGGACCCATGTACTAAATTTAAGATACTTCCAAACCTTGGTGTCTGGCTGATATTTGGCTTCGACAACCACGTGTCTGAATTTCGTTCTCAACTCAAACTGTTTACCTCTTTGTTACAGCCGGAAACAATATATCCCTTCGCTTCTCTGTTGTGTGCTATGAACCTTAACTTTTTCGATTTATCTAAAAACCCTAAGCCACTGTAGAATTCTTCATAGGTATGTATATAAAAAATATTATATACTTTATATTTCATCTTATCTTCTATGCATTACTTTACTTAATATATTATATGCTTTATACTTTTGTGTTATAATATATTAATGTTTTTAAACTATCGCGACTTGTACACATTTTAAACTAATATCGGGTCTACTACGCGATAAAATTATATATGTATAATATATAAATAATAATATAAATATATAAATAATAAATAAATGAAAAAAATATATAAATATTCATTCTTCAGTTTACTATACATCAATCTTATCAAAATAACTTAATATAAACTTATTACTTAATTAAAGTATGTTATTACTTAATTGTTTGTGTTTTAACCTATATTGTATTTTTATTTAATTTATTATTAATAACTTATCATATATTTAAGTTTTATTTTAATTGTAACTTTATCATAAATTATATTTCTTTCGGAATTATTGACCTTTAAGAGTTATTTTAAATTTAAAACGTAATTTTTGCTATTTTTTCACTTAGGAGAAAATGTCAAATCATTAGAACGGCAAGGGTGCTGTATGGGTTTCAAATATTTTAGATAAAATATTACTGTACCCTTTATTTTATATAGACTCTATCTAAATACACGGAAATATTGGAATACATACATAAGTTATCGTTATAAATTTGGTATATATTTATAATATATCACATCCAGATCTTTGTATTCAAGAGAAAAAAAGGATAGCTAAAAAATATAATAACTTACACACCCAAAATATATTATGTTCACCGAAATAGTATGGCTTTTTATAGAAATTTCATAAATAATTTCGCAATCTATCCAGAAACATTGATAGCGGTCAATAAACAACTCATTGAACAGTGACTCATGGGGAAAAATTCTAAATAAGTTTTCTCTTACAAACAAGCTAAAGGATATTTCGTGTGTATAAAAATCTAATAGGATATAATTCACCATAGGTAGAGGTAGCGAATGGCTAGAATGATATAAGGTTATAGTTTTCAGTACAGTAGCAGGTTCTTTGTGTAAAATATTATATATTTTCTGTTATAATGTAGCCAAAATAGGCTAAGAATTAAAATAAAATATGTCATTTAGGCATTACACTACTTTTTTTCGTAATTCATATTTTTCCAATAAATTTTGCGCTCATGTAAAAGCAATGGACCTCTAAGATCGCATAATATAGATCCAAATGAAAAGGACTGAGTTAGCAAACAAGTTTATTATTTGGTAAATTAAGACATCACATGTCTAAATATAAATGTAGCGATATTTTCTTTAATTTAGAGTTGTCTTCGATACAGTAAATCCTCTTTACTTTAATATAAATTGTCTATTGCGTGGATGGAAGATAAAAATTGTGATCATGATATTTAATAAGCCTCATAGAATAACGTAAATGTATGAAAATTTTATACCGATGTCGAAAAAAATATATATAGTCATGTTTTAAATCTGACTGTCCCCCCGTCACATTATGGGTCAGCATCGCATATTTTTCCTTCCATACTTACCTGTCACTCGTCATCACTGTAAATACTCACATCTTGTTCTTTTACGAAATTCGACCTCCTTTCTTGCAGCCGTTCAGGAGGATAAAAATGACGTCTGCAAAAAATAGATGCAAGATAAGTATCTTGCTTCAACATTTTTGTTTTCTAGAGATAGTATAATTATATATCGACCAAGTTCTTCAAAAAATACTAAGACATAAATATTAGGGTTTTTTGAGCATTATTCATTAGACATCGCTTTTCTAAATTATTTTACATTTCCACTCTAACTACAACGGTTCAATATTAATTTTCAAATCTTTTGTATATTTAATTTTCAATTTAATTTTATGAAAATGAGTCTTAAATCAATCCTATTATTTAAAAGGAACGAGAGAAACACGTCCATGATTAATCAATTTCCCAATAAGGTAAATTTCATTTAAACTTGTATTAATCATATGAGTGAAACGATTTAAATTCATTGTAAGTTTGATTGGATCGACTACGCGCTGAGAATTAATTTGAAATAAAATTAAACATTCAATCTTTGTAGACTTGTAGGAATTATAGAAGTGTATACAAATAATATAAATATAGATAGACGAATAATTAATTCTGTCGTTTTATGTAATGGTCTACTTTAATGACATGACTTCAATGAAATGACGATGACTTCAATCAAATGAATTTAAGACAGACGAAAATTCTTGCTATAGTAGGTACTTCTGTAATATTCGTCAAGAGTCGTGGATGTAAGAAAAAAGTTAATTGATAGATTCCATTAGATATTAGATTTTACCTTGATTCATTTATATCTCTTGAATTATATGAGATTAAGAGAGTGTTGCTGCTTTTATATATGTCATCCTGAAAAGATGATATAACATACTTATAAACTTTCTTTATACATTTGTGAAAAACCCAGGTCAAATTTACACAGCTTGACGGCATACCTATACTAAGAATAATGAATGAATGAAATTAATAAAAAAGAAAATTAGATGGAAAAATCTTACTTGAGTACTAAATATTAATTATGAATAAAATATATTGTATGAATAAAATATAACACGTTCAATAAACTACACAATTATTGTAATATATTAAAACAGTACCTGTATTATAAGTAATGTATAACTGTTGATATTAATATTATAATAAATCTAGATAATTTTTTCCGTATATATACTTATATTTTAAGTAAATAAAATTGTAAAGTTCTTAAAGGTTAGGCTACTCTTTCCAAACTATAGTAAAAAGAGGTTTACACGAATTTTCGTTCAACACAAAGAAGACCATTTCACATAAAACATTGTTGACTTTAACAAAAACATTTTCTTGTGAAATATTGTATTATGTAAAACGAAATGATGGCCACCTCCTTTGTTTGAAACACATTTTGAAAGGTCTTGGAAATGTTTCCAAAAAGGTTAAGTCGCTTTAATGTTAACTAATATAGAGAAAAAAATAATATCAGTGTGTACTTTCTACAATCAATATAAATTATAAATTAAACTTATGAATTAGTATAATATATATTGATTGTAGTATTATTAATTATTAAAATAGTATGTGTATTTGAATATATTAGATTTTATGTATATATGTTATATGTATTATATGTTGTATAATTATCCATGTTTTATTTGAAATGTATTATATATATCAAATTATAATTTACTATACAATTTTTTTGTCTAGCTATGGGAAATAGCCTATCAAATTCTTTATGTTCATAAGTGTGGGTTACCTGGAAGGGATCACTTTAGTGATAAGGTCGCCTATTGAATTATTGATTTTCTGTACTTTTTGTTTCTTTTATAATGTGTGCAATAAAGTCGTTTAAAATTACAATTTAAAAAAATGAATTAGTAATCTATCATGAATTTGTTATTTAAACGAAATATTATAGGAATTATGAAAGAAAATTTTCCGATATATATATATATATAATATATATTTATATATATATAATATATATTTATATATATATATATATATATATATATATAAATGAATGTTTGTCTGTATGTCCTTTATAGAATCGTACACGTGGTCATGTGACGATCTTACCAAAGGTGTTGTGCATGTGCCCACGAAGGTTTCTGATACAACCAATATTCGACAGAGTGCGCCACTGTCATTCCAATGAATTTCATATATTATTTGTCAGGCATTTGCACGTTCTTACATTGAATATTGGAGTTTCTATCATTCTTCTTCAAAATATACATAAATATATGTAGGATCAGTTATTTAGAAATATTTTGAGAATTAAAAAACATACAAATATATTATTTATCGTGCTAAAAATACAACTGATGCATTGTACAATAAGAAATCCCTGGAGGAATAAGAGCCCTGATGTATGCTATTGGCTGATGACTTTATATTTGCCAGTGAAGATATATAACAAAATGTTAGTTCTGAAAGCTTATTAACAAAAATGAAACTGTATTCGGTTATAAATGAGTAGAAGAAAAATTAAGCAGATGTTCTGTAATTCCGGCAGTTTTTTCGCTTTCGAGCCATAGTGCTTACAGTACCTTGGTTCAGTTATTAAAGATAAAGACGAAAAAGATCGTACAACAGCCTAGATGAAATGACAACTGCTCACGGAAACTAGGCCATTTCATATAAATCAGAAAACTATGGCTATGAATTGAATAAATGAATGCTGAGATGTATGTGTGACCTAAAAAGAATAAAATAAGAAATGAATATGTTAATTAACTAGGAGGTAAATAAGAAAATAAATTGATGGAGTTCTTTTTATACAAGTATCAAGAAATCATAAAGTAGCACAGTTCACTAATATATTTATACATGTACAGAATATAACGCAATATGATACGGTATTAAATCAAGAAAAACATACATTGTAATAATCTTTTTAAATTTATCAATATTATAAGTCTTATCTATTGAGTAAATATATCATAGTTTAACCATTCAGCCTTTTTCAAAGCCTTTTTACGTCTGGATTTTATGAAGCAGAAAACGATTTTATGAGACAATTCATGTGCCGTTTCATGTATCTACTTTATCTTAGGTAACAAGATTTTCTATCGGAATCGAAGTCTATATGGAAATTGCTTTAGTACTGTTGAAAGAAACCTTTTATATCCCATGTATTAAGAGGTAATGGAAACGCGTTTGAATATTTTATTTTGTTCGAAGTTATTTAATGTCAGTAGTTTAACTTTGAGTTACATAATATTCAAATAGATAAATGGAACAGCATTTTTTTTAAATATAAAATACAAACTGTCAAATCGTGAAAGTAAATTGGAGTGTTCACCATCATTGAAATCTATCTTCCTGCTTTTATCCCTTACAGAAGTCTGTTAAAAAAACTAGTAAACTTAAAAAAAAAATCTTAAAATTTTAAAAATTTATGAATTTTTGGAAAATATCTTCTCTCGGTACAGTACCTAATATTAAAAAAAAATATCTTTTATGTTTTGCTACAGTTATCTAATGGCGTAAACTTGTTACCAGAATACGTAAACAATATTTAAAAAAACTTGACAATCGATATGAAAACTACAATAACTTTATAATAAAAGTATGCTACTTTTATCATAAAGTTATTGTATATTTTTGGAACTATTACGTTTTTCAATACGAAAGTAATTTCATTAATTATTTATTAGTATACCCATTACAGATTTTATACAAGGCAACATAACATTTGATTTCATCTAACAGTATACATACTAACAACAGTATAAGGTATTTTTTTTTTATGGTTACCCCTGACCATTAATACAATGTTATTACTAAGTCTGGCCATAAACACTGTTACACTTAAAAATAAAAAAAATATTACATTTGAATTTCGAATCTGTCATTTTTATACGATTGTTCATTGTGTTTTCTCATTTTGGCGCCAATACATTGTACAATATTTTGCGATATTTAAATGGAGTGCGGTGATAAAGAGAATCGAATCGCTGTGATTGCATTACACAAAGTAGGTGTGGAGCCAAACGCAATTTTTAAAACTCTCCATACAATTGGTACGTATTAGTAAAATGTTTGTGTACCGGGCTATTAATAGGTACAATGAAACTTCCTCTGTTTGTGACAGAAAAATATCTGGCCGTCCACGTAGTGTGTGACTGAGCCATATTTTTGTGGAAAAGGTATCAAAACATCGGCACAGGTATATCAAGATACCATTCTTGAGAAGGTAGTTAAGCCCCTTAACATCACCATGTTCAATAACCAAGTATGGTCCTTCCAGCAAAACTCGTTCCACGCAGTCTTGGTTGGAAGCGATCGTTTTGGACTTCATCAGAGCTGAAGACTGACCGTCGCCCCGATATTAATCCGCTGGATTATGATTTATGATCAACTTTAGAGAGTACAGCTTGATCTAAACGCCATGATAATTTGGAGTCCCTAAAACAATCTATACGATTGGTAGAGAAGAATTTTCCCATGAGAAGAGTGCGTGCTTCTATTGATAACTGACCTCAATGTTTAAAGGACTGTATTGCAGCCAATGGAACCACTTCGAATAAGCTTAATATATTTTACATTGTTTTATATTTATGTACTAAAGTAACATACTGTCAAAGTAATAAATGTCATTTGCAGTTAAAAAAAATATTTTTATTTTTATTTATGGCCAGACTAAGTAGAATAGTATACTATTATTACTACAATTACTACAATGGTAGTTCAATTTAATTTCATTGAAGACTCTTAAAAATCTTTTAAACACTGTTTTATTTGTATTTTTTTTACTCCGTAATCTTTAAATTAAAAGCTTATTTACTTTAAATTAATAGCTTTAGCTTGTGTCATTAATGAAACATAATATCATTTATAATAAGGATTCTGACCTTTATAAGAACAAGATTTACCTCAAAACTACTTCATATCTATATTTTGTATATTATGGTGAAAATTATTGGTAATATTGTTTTATTCCAATCTTTTAATGCTTTTACAATATATGTATTATTAAAGAAATCGCTTTTTGATATTTATCGGTTATGGTTTTAACACTACATATAAATTTGACATCGAAACAAATTTGAAGTAAAAGCTGGCTCGATCGTAAGTCATGACATTGTATTTATAGATTTCTAATACTATATATATATATATATAAATATATACCATTTTATTTACAAATCAACACCGTTTTAAATTTAAGTACCTTTATGTCGGTGTTCTTAATAACCTTTCAGGAACGCTATTTTTGATACCATAAATCGTTATTTTATTTGCTTGAGGCTTCTTATTATCATATAAATGCCTTGATCCCTATCTTAATTGTGTAAACGCGGAGTAATTTTATAAACAAATATATTTTAGGCATAAAAGTTCGTTCATAAATAATTCAACAATGTCTATTAGTTATGTACTATATTTATGAGTTTTATAATATGGAAAATTATTTACACAAAATTTGTAAACGTCTTTTTAGATTTTTTACACGTTTATATACTATTGTTAATGTTGTTACTTCTTTATGTAAATTATTAGCTCCAATGATTATCTATTATATTAATTTATATCAAATATTTTGTATCACTGGTTAGGCTCCAAATACAATTAAGTAAATAAATTATCAAAACAAGAAGTATGAGAGAATGAATCAACTAATACTTTTATCAACAAAAAGCAATTGTGCTTGTAATTTATTAATATCCTGTCCTGCGTTAACTACCAGCTTAGCTAAAAGTCTTTAAATGTAAGCTTCTCAAGTTGCAGGTTACTGTTATTAATAAATTACTCAGTGTAATATTTAATCTTATGTAATACTACCTTAATCTAAATTTCAACTTAAATATAGAACGAAAAATACAAGACGAGAATCTGTTTGTTGACTTTTGAGAAACCTTTCCGTCGCTCTACCAATTGAGCTACCGTGGCACTTGGTGTAAATATGTAATATTTTACTTATTATTCTCTTTAACGGAACGGCGGTAAAATCCTAACCAATTTGTTAATATTTGCACCATAAATTGACTTCGAAAATAACCTGAATCATAATACATCATTGGAATTGTTTATCAACAAATTAAGTGATGTTTAGTTTATTTATTATTTAATATAATTATATACAGCGAATAGAAAAAAAATAATTACCATGAACTTTATTTTTTTTTGTATTTTTTTTACCTTAAACTTCCAAATTAATACAAAATATCAAATATGTTGGCCCTAATAGGCATCTCAAAACTTTATAAACAACAGTCAAGCAAATAAAAATTATTAACTTCGTAACAACCAAAACCTAAAACGTTAAATAAAAAATATAAAGTTAAAAATATATTTTCTATTTCAATGACCTCAAAAACGTGAAATGATAGGATCACTGGATGCAAATATTATATTCCAATCCAATAAAAGTCAATGATATTTCGAGTTTTTTTTTTTGCTAATTTAAAAAATACATAAAATATATACTTTTAATATAATATGCACTTGGTTTTTTGCGTCATTCCCAAGTTTTCCATAAATATATTTTAATTATGTGATGCAAGTTATAGTAAAATTAGAACTAATTCGTTTTTATCGTCATCATTAAGAATACGCGATATAAAATCCCTTTTTGGTCTGTCGGAGACATTCCTTAGACTAAAAGAAATAAACATACAGAAATAAAGTGTAAGATAAAATTTTAACTATAGTTTCAATATAACCTTGATACGACGACCTTTGGCATGTGATATTTATTTTTCCTGAAATACTTTATTTACAATCCAGTCACTTTTATTTCAGTGTTTAATTCAAATACACGCAAAACTTATTTATGCTGGACTTACAAATAATTTCAATCAAAACTGTTTTGTAGCGTGTAGCTTAATTCAGTAAAGGTGTTAAGAGCACCTGAATAAAATAATAGATATGGTTACTGGATGCACCAAGATAGTAAAAAAATACATATATTTTTAAGGCACGACTCGAACCAGCAACCTCCGGGATGTTGACTCGTCGTTCCGCTAGCTGAGCTACCGCATCACTTAGGTCTTGATGAATTTAGAGGTCCATATATAGTTAAATATATACTACTTATAAAATAAATGAATTACTAATTATTATACACGTCCACGCAAACGCCTATTATTTTATATATTTTATATTATATATAATTTTTATCTTCTATAAACGTAAATAATTCAGCAATTATTGAAGTGTCACACATTCTGAAACCTCAAGTTTTATGGCGGTCATTTTTTTGCGATAAACCAATGAATGCGTCTGGAACAAGAAATTTTGTTTTGAGACAATTACTCCACTCTTCACATTTTGCGTTGTGGAAGGTGCAAACGTATTTCAATGTTATAATTTTTTATCTTAAAACGAAATAAAATTAGTTTTCAATGTCAAACATGTCCCCTAAAAAAAATATAAACTTCACATTTTAACATACATATGGATCTCAGTAAACCAGTGAACCATTTATATACTGCGTTTCCTTACAAATTAACAGGAATAAATAAATACGACGAAACATTAAAAAAAAATCTTTAACGTTTACATAATAAATTTCTCTCCCATATCTTAAAAAATAAGATGAACGCATGAAAGCCTACAGCCGCCCCCGCAGTTGAGTCGCCATTCTCTTCGCAATATTAAACAGCAAACGGAGCAAAAGGCGGAACGTGAGTGTACGATACCGCTTGCTTATAAAACAATTTACGTGTTTGAGGACCAGTGACGAAGAAGGGCAGGTCTTTTTCCTATCCGATCAGGGCCCAGGCTGTTAAAACTGACCCAAAACATATTTAAACATTATATTAAAGATACAAAATATTGAAACAAATATACAAACAAACGACAATCTTTATCCTATTATACTATTAGTATAGACTAAAAATCTAAATATGAAATTTGTCATAGTTAAAATTTATATTAAAAAATATTGCTGAAAGCTGAAATCCTGTTATTAATTCGTAACGGATAAGTTGATTGCTTACTTTCACACTGTCAATATCAAGTATATATTATTCTGATGTCCAATAGTCACTAAGTACTTGTAGACTAAAAAACATGATATACTTATATTGAATTTTACTGTATTGGATTAACTATTATATTAATTTAATTCATACTTTAGCCTCAGCAATACGTCGTCGGTTATCCTATGAAAAGTTAACTTATATGAAACGTTTGTACTTTTCAATCTTAATCCAATCAACTATTATCTTTATACCCCTATCTATAAGAATAGTATGGAACTAACAGATAATTGTAACTCTCTGGTAATAAATACCAAATTGCACACGGTGTGCTAATTTGTTCAAAATCGGTTCAGCAGTTTAGGAATCCATAGCGGACATAGTGATACGTAATTTATACATAAGTGATATCAACGTGATTATTTCTTTGTCACGTGCAGTATTTGCGTGGTTGCGTTTCAATATTCATCTACAGAATACTTAGTTACAAAACAACGTTTTTAAAAAAATATACCTGTCTTTCTTTTTGTCCGGGATCTCTGAAACAACTTAACCGAATTATATGGAACTTCCACTGGAAGAGAGAATAGTTTATTTTGTTACATATAGGCTACGTTTGAATCCAAATCTAGGGTTTCAGCACAAAAATATGAAATTCCTTAAAATTACCCAATCTTCAAATTCACTGCGTATCTAATCTGTATCCTACCATGGAATTAAATCGTTATATTAAAAATAAGATATGACAGCTGTCATATATATTTAGAAAGAAATTATTATTTTTATTAAAATCTTTATTGTACAAAAAAAAAATCATACAAGCGGCGGACTTAATGCTAAAGCATTCTCTACCAGTCAACCGATAAAAACAAAAATATACAGAAAAATACAAGCTATAGGGTATAATTGGGAAATAATAAAAAAATAGAAACAATAAACAAAAAGGTTAAATACATTATACCAAATGATCAAAAAAAAAACGTAATATCAATAACATTCAATGCAAATGAATAAATAAATATAAATATACACAGATTATTAAATTATTAATACATACATATACATATACACACATACATATATATATTCTACTCAGACGGTATGGGAAAACAATTTTTAAAAGAAAATATTGATATTTTTGTTCTCTGCGTTTTTCCATATACAAACGGTGAGGAGGTTACAATTTTATATTGCATTCTCTTTAAATTTGTGTTATATTTCGTCAATTATATTTTGATAATGTAGTTTTCAAATTCTAAGATTAGTCTCACAAATGCAATATTAAGTATTATTAAGGATTTAATGAGTCTAAAATCGGTTTATTGTCTAATACAAACTTAATCAGTTTCATGATCTGAATATAGAACAATTAGCTACTTTTTAATAATTAAACAAGGTTTCCTAACTCATCTGTAATCCACTAGTATTTCGTGAAATCACGAATAAATAATGTCAGTTGCATCCATTTTTTTAGTTTATAAATTTTATTAATAATTTTAAATTTATTATTTTGTATAAATATGGGATTGCTAATAATTGTATAGAAAATAAATATTTCTTGTAAAAGATTTTTCAGTACATAAAATATACGTTTGAAAAATATATCGTCTTTCTTTACATTTTATATCGCCAAAACATATGTGACCTCATTGGAAGTTAAACTTTTTGATAAATGGTCTTAGGATGAAAATACGACCTGTGCCATTTCGGGTGTAATCGATATCGGTACATTGAAAGTAACAATTTCCGTTCGTTGCAGAAGTGTTTCAAAATAAACTTTTATGTCACAGTAATGGATATTTTATGTAGAAGTTTCAGTATGTGTTTCAGTATGTATGTATTTATAATAATTGTAAGTTACCTGATCAGGCTGCTGTAATACGCATTTCAGGCCTTATAGTTGTTGATTTTATATCGGTGACCTTTATTTATAACTAATTTCACAGCTGAATAAATTTGATTTATCAACCTTGAAAAAGATTTATTTTGACACAGATTGGTCAGCTATATTTTCGATCGTAAACAAAAAGTAACGAAAGAATAATTTCAAAATTTTATTTCCCTATATACTTACTCTTTTAGGAGATGAAAATGATTAATTTGAGAAGTTTGAAGCGTGATCAAATTTTTATTAACAGAGTCTTTACGTTACAATTTAGTAGTCATAAATTTAGTAACATAAAAGTCATCATAAAAATCATCAATAATAATAGGTGACAATTTTAATATACAAAGGGATTTAAAATACCAAAGTTATAAATATAAACTGAATGACAGTATAAACTTTAATAATTCTTTCTTGTGTCTATGAAATTCCTTCCTTCCTTAAAAAATATAATTACAACCATGATTGACGTGATGAATTTTCAGGCTTGGTTATATTAATTATAAAAACCTTAGGTGATTATTTGTTCATCTTTAATCGAAAAGTTCACGTACCAAACTTTCACTTAATTCCAAAGTGATTCCACACTTTGTCAGTTCTGAAAGGATCACGAAGTTTGGCTTAAGCTTTATACAAAAAACGTAACGTAATTAGTTTTGTAAAAATAAATTAGCACTTACACGCTCAATAAAACCCCTCTTGATGGTCGTTTAGATTAAATGAATAAAAGGTATATTGTTTTATAAACGTATCTAGGTTATGAATGAGACCATATTGACGTGACTGGATCTTGATAAGAAGTTAAAGGTATATTAAAATGTAGGAAAAATTCCAGAAACAAAATTTAGTAATGGAAGACAGTAACTAGAATAAAAATAATTCAAAAATCACAACTTTCTAGCAGGTCTTTTAGACCCCCAGAGAAAGTTTTTTACTTACCACAGACAAGTATACGTCCGTCTGTGTCAAGCGTTTGAGCGCCACTGAGAGATGCGGGGAAAAGGTATAGGAACTAACAAGTTTGTAGGGAGCTCGGTCGCAATAATATACAAAAATAAAATCTATCGGATTCTGTGAGACGTATGCTAGATGGTCAAGGGTCAAACATCATTTTTGTTTTAATTATCTGTTTAATAGCTAATAGCACAAAAATTATGGAACAAGTTTGACAGGTCGGAGGCTTAAGTAGAGAGCTCTAGAGTAAGGCAAACTTTTCAGTTCATCTAAATAAAAAAATCCCGTAAAAACAATACTTGTTAAAAAAACCAAGTCTCGAAACGCAGTTCTTTTACCTTAAAAAGTTACAATACCAAGTCGATTATTATTTTTTTCAGTCCCTAGTTAAAGAATCTTCTGTCTTAAGTTGTTACGTAATTAGCAAACTTAACAACATCCTATAGGGACCATATCAATATCTATTATTATTTTTTTTATTTTAAATAAAAATAACTCAGCCATTTCTTCTAGACCTAATGTAAATACAAGTAACACAAAGTGAAATTAAATAAGACTGTGGAGTGCGATTGCCAAGTCAAATTTATACATAAAATTTATTGGCAAATACGAAAATAAATACTCAAAAAAAGAATGAAATAGAAAGCTTAAAAATAGATTTCAATAGAATTGGTAATCTAAAATTAGCATGTAAAGTATTAAGAACATTAAAATAAATCCATAGAATAAATTAAGTTAAGGATACATCATAATAAAAGCAATATAATTTAAATAACATTTAAAGAACCTTACAATATAGCCCCACAATTACATAGTTGTTACTGAAACTAAATAAATTGAAAAGATAGATCCAATAAGTCAAATGAAAATCGTTAAAATAAATAACATTTAAGTAGGAAAAAGCTCACGTCAATGCCATAAAGCTGAGTAAAGCCGGCGGCAGAAACTCATCGGTTTGGTGTCGTGTTATTTTTGAAGTCATACTTAAATATTAAGTTTAAAATACATTATTATCAATTTTGAAGTAGCTTGGCAGCGATCGCTTCATACTATCTAACAGTGTATCGTTCTCAAAATATTGGGAAATACTGTAATATCCGCTAGTATACAAAAAATCCTTAGTTACTTTGTTAAATTTGTTACAGTACTTGAACGTTTGAAATAAAATATAAATTGCTCCATTAAAGAGTTTAGTTTAGTTTTTCTTTTTTAGTAGTAAATGGTAACGCCAGATTTGTTTTCATTTGCTCGTATTTACATTGTGTAAATGCTTAATAAAGTTATCAGTATTTGTACATAAATATATATATATTTTTTTTTAATAGCATATGCGGGAGAATTAATTTTATGTAGAAATCCAACTGTTTGATTAATTTGTATTCTAGCATCAAGAGTGTGATCAAACCCTTTCTTTAAAAAAAATGGTAGTATCCACTTTCATCGCTTTCTCATTAGATGAAGAATATTTTTATCCTTGTTTGCCATCATGATTTGCACTTTAGTGTAAAAAATTGTAAGGTGCAAAATAAGTTAACAATCCCAGAATAAGTTTAAAGGCAGGATTAGTAAGATTAAAAAAGCAATTGCAATCCAATATACCTTACGTAATAAAAGAAACCCTTTAACAATTAGTATAAGAAAGTCCCCTGTGGGTATAAAGAGTTCTTTTGTATTGTACTCGAATAGAATTGAGGGCAAAAGCTTATAGAAACTGATAAAAAAACACTGCCCTTAAAACTTACCTAATTTAAAGCTATATTCATAATAATACAAGAATATTAAAGCTTTCTGAAGCATGAAAACATATATTAAACCAAATTTTTAAATGTATGTAATAGTTTGTCGAAGCATCATTGAAAAGGAAATGTTTATACAGTTAGTATGGCACATAGAAAGTACAAGCACGGACACATTTTACAAATACGCTGATAAAAGGGCTAAATCCCTAATTGACAGGACGATAGCAAGTAAATTATGTTATAATTATTTTTATTATAAATTAATTTAATATTTGCTATCTTGTAGATGTTTTATAAAAACTTAGATTCTGATGCAATTATTACCATTTTTTTTTCCTATTAATATAATTTGTTTGATGTTTTTTTCTGTTACGTCAATAACGGCGGTCGCAACCGGAGGATCCTAAATAATACAAATTCTTGACTTAATATTTAATAATTGTTACTAAGTAACAAAGCTACGTGCTGCTTGCTCAAAGTTGGAGACAAGAGTGAATTAAATAAAAGAAATTACTTAAAAGAATTACAAAGAATTAAGTTGAACAAACAAAAGTTTTGGATATCCTTTCATACATTCCAGGAATCCGATGAAATACATATAAAGGCATCGTCGTCTAGACAGCGATTTCACGATGCATGGGAATATAACACGTTTGATATATTACTTGTTTGCTTTTATAGATTTATTTATATTCTTAATGTTTTTAATTTTGTAATTGATTTATGGTAAGCATTTTATTTTAGCTTACATTGTTATATTTAATGTTAGTAAAATAAATACTAAGCTTGTATTAGTAAATTGTCGTATTTAAAATTATTGTTTTTTTTAGACTTAGGATCTTTGACTTGTATTTGGAATTTTTTTGTTATAATTTTTAATTTTTGATGTATTCTTATATCATCATTAAGATATTGAATGAAAATTCTTGTTTTATGGTTGGAATATTTTAGTGTATAATAAATATTAGCACAATATTTTTATAATGTATTCAATGTTGAATTGGTGTTTAATTTTTACAATGATATTATTTTTAATTTGGATTAAAAAAAACACCGTTGATTTATTTATAATGAGTGATTTTGCGACAATATTGAAATTAAATAACATGACAATTCCGACAGAAGAGACTGTTGGAGACTATTTAGCACCTGGAACCTACCCATGAATAATGGTAAATCCGAGGTTTATATGAGAAATAGGAATCTTGAATTCCAGGCCCGCAGTAGTGAAACTGTTGGGGGAAAGCAATGGATATTCGCATATACATAGCTTCCGTAAGCAAAATAAGTCAGAATAATCACTTAAACTGATACTTGTATTACTATTACAAATATAACCACTGGGTTAGAAATACCCCTAACCTTGCAAAAATATGATTTAAAATTCATTCTAAGGAATATAAAGTTCCAGTTTTTTATCATTTTAATAAACCGTCAGAGGCAGATATAACAAGTCAAGTCAAGTCTGTATTGAAATGAAAGCCCGCTTTTAATTTTAGCGAAAGAGTATATTTAAATTTTATTCAAAATCTGCATAATGTTTATATATGAAGTATATTCTTAGACCTGCCATTAAATTAGGAATTTGTATAAATTTAAAGTAGTGATATGTGATTTATATTTGCTGATGAAGTTGCTCGCCTCTCATAAACCATTGCCGTAAAAAGCATCTACTCGTTAATCGCAATGTCACATAAAAGATATCAAGGCTCTATAAAAGGTATCTCTGGAAGTAACAATCAAAAAATCCTTTAACTTTTGATACCGTCAGTCTCGCTAAAGTTCATATAATATAAGACTACGATGACAGCCCTAAATCAGTGTCCGAAACTGCCTTCTAAAAATGAAATAATGAATGAATAAATATGTAAATATTGTTACATTCAAGTTTGGAACTATAGTTCCGAATGAATGTAAAATGCAAATTTTTCTTTTGTCTATGGCGGAAGCAGTCGCGGCAAACAGCTAGAATATTTATATAATTCGAATGGTTTTGTTATTCTTTTGAATTTGCAAGAGAACAGATAATACCAACTGATATGTAACGTCCGTTTGTTTTAATTTTTTGTCGACATATTCGTAATTTGAAACTAAATAAAAAAAAAACATTTTTATTTATAAAGGAATATCTGTTGGATTTAAAATATTACATGTCTTATTCTGATAGTAATCATACAGACACATATTATATTCAAGATTTATTTGTTATTTACTTTCCATGATTAAAATATTATTAGCTTATCTCATTACAGCGTTACTCGCGTAAAATATAGGCTTCTTAAGCAACCTGTCAAAAAAAATATCCTTGGGTTTCATAATAATAGGTTTTAGTCAGATTTTAAAGAAAAACAAGACAAATAAAGCCTTTTGTTAAAAAGTTAATTTAGTGGAAAAGTCTCTTAATTAATTAATGGCATACGTTTACGTATACCATTAAAAATTGATGATTTTAGACCAATATAATATTACGTGAGGATATAATTTTTATGAATCTATTATAATAATGACAACCTATATATAATTATTTCAATAAAATTAAAAATTAAAGTTTTCTATAAGGTTCTATGTAATAATTGTATATAATGGTTCTATGTAATAATTGTATGTAATAGATGCAAGTTTGTAGTGGCATTTCGCTATTTTTCACATAACTGACGTAAGGCGGATGTAATGTAAGTAGCAGGTACTCTACATACTCTACTAATTGATTCTGTATTATCTTATACTCTTTTATTATCCACTCTATTACTTTGCCCAAATTTTAAAACTGTCTGAGCTTTACTCCTCGGTAGTTTAATGTATACATCAGCTTTACTATACAACTAAATACTATACAACTTTTGTATTTTTCTTGTTTGATGATTTTCGTAATTATTCATTATGTAGCTACTTCTTGAAAAATAAAACCAGGCAATTTAATCTGTCCGTTTTTAGGAACTAGTATACTTCGTCTGTTATATTATTTCATCATTCCATTTTTCGTGGAAATAAATGAATATAAATTTTATTTATAAGAACAGTTGTCATAATGTAATAGAATATATTTCCAAACTTATTTAAGTTATAGAGTCTGGCAGAAAACAATTAAATATTATTTATAAAGGTAAAAAATATCAAACATTAATATAAAATTTAATTAAAACGCCACAAAATCCAACAACTCTGTAAAAACAAATTGTGGGCGCATTGTGTTATTTATCCGTTGTAACACTCATATTCACTCGGTTTAAAACTTTTCCAATTCCAACATAAATAAAACTTGAATGAACATTTCTTCTCATTTATGTATATTTTCACAAATGTTGGAATTGTTAGAAAAACATATATTTTCCACACGTGTTTTTCTTAACATTGTTCTTGATACATTATTTTTATTGTTGGTTTTTATAATATTGAATATTCGAACTCATTATCTTTTATATTATATAATTTTTATAAGTTATTTTATGATATTGTGTTAAATTTGAAACCAGTTAGATTTACTTGTAGTCTAGATCGTTTTTTCCGGCTTCAGGATCTCTATGAAATCCATGTCATAATGTGATTTCATATTTCATAGGTATGCTCAAAGAAGTACTAGCAAAGAATATTTATTTTTCATTCATGAAGAATTATAAATTTTGTAAATTATTTTCAGCTTGAATTTAAAAATACTGTATAAGTTTTTTTATAATTTACTAATTAAGAAAATAATTAAAGTTAGCTGACAACTTCAATACAACAAGCGAGCAAAGTAGGTTATTTTGATTAAGACGACGATGTTGCAATATTGTTTAAACTAAACATAGTTTGTTTACGCTGAAACGTAAAAAATCTTTATTCTTTATCTTCTAAATTGAGATGATTGTTTTTTCACCAAGATGGTTTTAAAAAATATGCATAAACAGCAAATATTTATCAAAATAAATGTATAACAATAAATAAGGTCATGAAAATTTTCCTTCCAACACTTACAAACTCCGTTAACAAAGAGTGCTTTTGTAGCTAATGAGACAACAACTTTCTCTTTACAAGGGCGACCATTTACTTTTCATAAAAGCATGCAAAAGTACTCCACAAACGAACTAATAGTATTTTACTGACATATTTTAAATAAATCATAAATAATAGTAGTTAGTCTAGTTTTTCTTAAATATTTAAATTAGTGGTTCGAAAAAAAATTCATCTTAATACTATTTTGAATCTTCGTTCGTGGTTCAACCTTAACTTATAATATCCCTATACCATACTTCGTTTTCTGTCTTCCTCTGTCACAGAACATGCAATAACATTCTAAACTCCTTGATCTTCTTCAAGAAACGTATCTTTAAGAACCTCTCTAATGCCTTAGTTTTAGATAAGTATTTAATATATTACTGTTGGGGTACTTTCTGTATTAAAAAAAAATAGGTATTTTTATCAAATTCTTTTTAATGTATAATTTAAATTTATTCAATGACAAATTTAAGGCTTCATTGGGGAGTTTATTGTAAAGACGTATACAATTAACCTTGAAGGAATTTCCTGTTTTGTGGAACCCACTGGCGGGCATGGCAATTTATTTTTGTTTCAGGTTTTAATTTGTGTAATTTTTTTTTCATATTATTAATATTCTTATGTACAGTTCTCATAAATTAATTGATTATATACATTCATCGTTTTATTTTCTTTGTATTTTATTAATGATTCTTTTTATTGATCGCATGAAACGCCCTCTTCTGCTTGCAGTACAAATATAGTATAAATCTCTGATGCCCCATAATAGTATGACAGGATACTGTGAAAATAACTAAAGTAAACTAATCTAGCCGTTTCATTGTTTGGCAACGGGCATATTCCTTGGATCGCGTATGAGGCGTAACTGAAACTGTTCGACAAATAGACTAAAGGATCAAGTTTAGAAGATTATAAGAGAAAATCGTTTATAATAATCTACGAATGTAGTTGTAAGTGGCGAATGGTGTATAAAACTCAAAAGTACCAAATTATTTTTCCATTTACAACTTACCTATGTATATTTATATTTATTTATATGTATAGCGTTATATTTTTTTTTGCATAAGCAGAATATACATTACACGATAATATATGTTCTTAAAGATTTAAAGGTTCAAACCTTTTGTGAATATTACCAAGAATCAAACAAATTGTGTACGGCTTAGATCATTTATGAAGTGACCTCATTAAGACTGTAGCTATTTTATTTAAGTGTTTTCGCAGAACACTTTTGCCGACTTTAGATAACCGGCAACAAAGCAGGTTTGAGTGAAATTGTTTGTAAGTCATGCATAAGCTTTCTCTGTGGTTTAATTAAACGCTGAAACAAAAGTGACTGGACTATACATAAAGTATTTTGGAAACAATACCACTTGCGAAAAGGTCGTCGTAGGAAGAATAAGTTAATATAATAGTTGACATTTTTGAAAAATGGCGCTGAGAATACTTACTGTTCTTAGCATAAGCTGAGTAACCAATTTGTAACACAATCTTTTTTAAGCAAAGATCTTTTTTAATGTTGTTTTTTCTACTAAAATTAAATGTGAATTTTGTAAATATCATAAAATGTTGTCCAAACAAAGAGTTTTGACTTGATTTGAAAAGGTTAAAAAAATAAAATTATAACAATTTATGAAAAATCTCCAACTCATACTAGTTAAGGTATAAAATTGTTTAAATATTCCATTTCGTTATATATTTATGTAAATAATTTAGTTTAAGGTGGTTCGACTTAAAATTACACAAAAGTGATATTATATTAATAAAAGTAGACGAAAACTTGATAGATTTAGGCTGTTAGCTAAATTGGTAGCTAGCAAGCACCAAAGGTAAGAAATTAATTAAAAGCGCAATTGGCGTTAATTCACAAATGTAGCAATTTTATTATTTCATTGTTTGTCCCCCAAATGTATGTTTATATTAGAACTTATTTCGATATCTTTATTTTAGTCTGTAAAAATATGTTCAATATTTTATGTGGAGTGTAGTATGTCATAAAAATATTTGTTATATATTTATAAGTTTTTTAAAGCAAACTAAAATAATCATGGAAGGTAATTAACTATGTAGAACGAGGAGTAATTAAAGACGATGAAACAGCCTATTAATATGTCAACAGTTTCATATTAGAGAAGAGAGATCCGCACCTCTGATTTCATTATGGAGTGGGATCAGATTTTGACTCTTAAAGTGGGACCTCAAAGTCTTACTTCCAACGAAAGCAGTATACGCTGCGAGACAAGTTCCTCCCTAAAAATACTTTGCAATTTTGGACACAGACTTTGGACTTTATTTTTATCCTTTTTATTTTTTTATGTTAGCGTTTATTCCACAAAGAAAGACATTGGTTTGGATTTTCAAAAGAAACATAAATGTCACTTCATGTTTATGAATGTTAAATTTAACTATGCGGGTAGCGACACGGTATCTCAGTCGGTGGAGCAACGAAAGGAGAACACAAATTCAAGGTCAAGAAGGTTGAATAATTAAGCATTTAATAGCATTCAAACAAAGGATAAACATGTTTGACATATTCCTTGTCAACTCAATTTCATACTCGTATTATATGATATGTTTTTGTTTGCCTGAAGACTCCAATTAAACAAAAGATATTATATCTACACATAAATTGGTTTAACATATCCAGTTATTACTTTATCATGCTCGTATTTATTAAAAGGATTTTAAGGTACAAAGGAAATTCTTTTCGTAAAAAAGAACCAAGAATGAAATAAATGTGCAGAAACCAAATTGTTTACAGTTTAAGCATTTATGAGGTAGGCTCATTTAGACCGCAGCTATTTATTCAGGAGCTTTTTCCAAAAGTTTTTACAAACTTCAGATAACCCGCAACAGAACTGCGCAATAGTAAATTGTAAATTTATTATGGGTAAAAGTACCGTATATTTTAATTATATAATAGAAAAAAAATACTCCAAGTAAAGTTAGTAACAAAACTACTTGCGGAAAGTTTGTTATAATAACAAATAAAACAACAATGAACTCTATCTTTCCTTTTTTACGTAGCGCATTTTTTGATGAAAATATACTTAACAGACAAAATCTTATTGTTTATGTACTACGATACCCAGAAATTATTGAAATAACATTAAGAAAAATCTCGTTATGCCAGCGCTATACAAAATATGACTTTGTGTAGAGCATCTGTTTCTTATTAGAGCTTATGATTTTAAGATGTAAAGTAAATAAAAACATTACTAGGTTAATCCAATGTTATATATATATATATACATATAGATATATATATATATATATATATATATAACACACTATTATTTTATTATGCTGGTAACAATATTTACAGCAAATAATTTATTTGGATAAAAGTTGTTTTTAACAAAAAATGTCTTAGTGGTCTAAGAATATGTGAGCAAACCATTTTTTAGTGTAAGAGAAAATATGTATATAATATATAATACACCAAGACTTTTTCTGTTAAGATTTTTTTTTATTTTTTATATAACACTAAATGAAATATTTTTATTATCTACAATGTAAAATTCTCGACGGACCAACACAACCAAGAAAATATTAAAATGTTCGCTAAGTTCATTTTGACGTGCCTTTTACGTTTTTCAGGTAAAAAAAAAACAACCTCCTTATTTCACTATATATAGCATACTAGATATAGCATATAATATAAGACTGATCTGTTAAGCCTTCACTCAAAGGGTTTGAGTACCTGGAATTAGTATTTAATATTCGTAATGACAAAGACTTCTTTTTAGGCTTTTTCTTTTTTTTTTAATTATTTGCCGTAAATATTGTTACCAGCATAATAAAATAATAGTGTGTTATATATACAACACACTATTATTTTACTATATATATATATATATAAATAGTAATAGTATAAAAAAACTATTTACCATGTTGGAATCTATCTTATAACCTACTGCAAATAACAACAAACATAAAAGGAATATTTTATGTTCGATTTGACTTGATTTTAGGTAAATAGTAAAAAAAAAAATGAAAGTGATTTATTATTAAAAGTAACGTAAAACCGACTTATTAGCTTTCTAAGCCATTAATAAGAGGCAATTAATTTTAATTAATGTACGTATCAGCTTAATGTCCTCAGTGCTTCAAATTTTAAATACGTAAGTATTTTAATTGAAACTTCTTAAGAAAAACCTTGGTGTTATATATATATATATATATATATATATATATATATATATATATATATATATATATATATATATTTTTATGCATATTAAGATTACTGATCAGAAAAAAAGTTTATAGAACGTTTAAACAATTTGCATTGGCATTAAGGTTTTCATATGATAATAGAAAACCCTGATACAGATAAATTAGCAATTATTTATTTCTCTACCAAAAAATATAAGAAAAGAAATATACAATGAAAAAAGTGTGCATAGGATTATTTTATCTCTTTAAGGGATTTCTACATGTTAAAGAGTTCAAATTAATAAGTTTACATACGGACTGGTACGTCAATAACGTCAGATATTTATAAAATATATTTTAAAAAAAGAAACTAATCTGTTATTAAATTATTCTATATAGACTTACAATTACTTCTACATTAACAATTACATAATATTTATATAAATACATAATTATTTATGTATACCGACATAATAATTTACAAAAATTAATTATGTTAAAGAGGAGAGGTTTTGTTTCCTAATGATATAAAAAATAATAGTCCCGAAAAGTAGGTGTCTTCAAGGCAAGAGTGAATAGGATTTTACTAAGTTGATGCGCTTTACCACCTACGACTACATTTCCACTTCCCATCAGGTGGAATGTAGTCAAGAGTCAACTTAGTTTAAGCGTAAAAAAAAGTAAAACACATGGACGTTTGAAGGAGTATTATTTTAAAACAGTGTATACATGTTAAGAAATAATTTATGAGTTGACGTTTACACGATTGATGTTTATAGACAATTTCAAATGTAGGTCGTGGATAACGATATTGTTTTAGTTTAAGCTCGTCAATACATTACATAGTAATGAGGCGTAGTGACGTCAGCTCATTTATAATGGCGGCACGTGAACAGAGTCGTCTTTGAAAAGTTTTGATAGTCCAAATTTCTATAACAATGTTACACGAATATTGTGTTTTTGTATTTGCTCTTTGGGTAATTTATGCCCAATCACTTATATAATTTTTTTTATAAATTTCCTAAGGAGAAAATTCTGGGAAAAAGATTGTGTCAAATTAGTAACGGGAATTTTTTTTTAGAAAAAATAAGTAAAGATTTTAAACAACCCACGACCCTTAAAGTCCTTCTAATTACAAAACTTTTCAAATAAAAAAGGACGCTTAACATTAATACCAACAAAAAGTATATAAGTCTTTTACAAAGGTATGACCGTTCTTGAATTACGATTTTTAAAATTGTATCCTAAGTTTTGGGTTTCTGCCACGGGCCACATGTGGCTCTTTATATCAGCATCGTAGCACCGGCAGTTAAAGAACATGAATCCAAAGTATTATTAAAACTGGTTGAGAAATGCTTTGTCTACGCGAATATATCTTACCATAGCATATATACCTATATTTAAATTACAAAAGCTTTTTCGCTTTGTTTCGAACCAATTGCCTTTACTCGCTCAATCAAATATGTTGATGAATGAGTCGCTAGCCCCAGCTAATAATTTAAAACTTACACAACCTTTATAAATAAACTTGAAACAGTTTTACAGCGTAGAGAAATACATTCTTAATTTATATTCATATAAGGATTCAAATATTGAAGGGATTTCGTAATTTACAATCGTCCCAGTTTTGATTGCAATTGGAATTTCAAATAGAATATTAATGAGGACATTTAAACCTTAACCGATTAATATTTGATGATACCATCCATTGTATGTAATATAATATATTATAAAGTATATACACAAATTCAGATTTGAGATAGACACTTATTTTTATTAAGGTCTGAGAATCCTTACAGATGAAAACTATAATATTTCATTGGCTTATGTTGCCTTTGTTTAGTTTCAAAAGTTCGGGTGATAACTTATAGTCTTGAACCTTCTTGAAGCATCTCCAACAACATTCAATTTTACTAGACTGAAATAAAATATGAACGGTATATATATGAAAGTTCCTTTTGTTGATGTAAGTAATAAATCCTGAATACTTAAAGATGAATTAGCCATCGTTCAATACGTTATCGCTATAAAATCTATAAAATCAGACGTCGTGGTTTCGTATCTCTTTCTGTATCGCTTTTTTATTTATTCTATATTTATTTATAATTTAAATTAGCTTTATATATCTTTATAGTTATACATACATATCTATATAGATACATACCAATATAGATAAATATTTATACAAAGCTCAATTCACTGAGGTAGGTAGCGATGCGGTGGTTCAATTTCCCGGAGGTCGCGGGTTCAATCCCACATCGTTTCATATAAATTTTTTCTAAATATAATTAAAAATATATAATAAATAAAATTTATCAAAAACATTTTCATTATTGAGAAAAATAAAATTGTTTTCCTTTTAAAAGTTATTTAAATACCAAGCAAAAGAAAACCGATAGTATAGAAGTTTACTTTAACTTTCAAAAATGTTAAAATATTTTAGATCAAGGTGAATGTTGTTGTTTCACGAAGACAACTTTAAATCAAGCAAAACCTTTTCTATTTTATTTTATTTATTTAATAAAGATAAAATATCACTCACAAATATTTTGTGATTACATTATTGTCAGGACATATGAATTATATTTAAGGTTTCATAAGTATGTACGAATTGGAAAATATATAATCTATTTTTTTTAGTCGTAGGTAGTAAGTGCCATCAACTTTGTATAGTCTATTTACTCTTGCCTTTAAGACACTCACATTGTACTCGGACGGAAATACCGACGCAGGCAAGCTGTTCCCCTTCTTCGCTGTCCGATTTAAAAAATATGAAGCATAGCACTTCGTTCGGATATGCGGCGTGTCTATTGAAAAACGTCAGAACGTCTGGTGATGGAAGGGGGATGGAGGAATCAGGTCTTGTAATTCCTTCGTAAAATGTCGATAGGAGGTAAAAGGTAAAAGTTTTGCTTTGATTACTTTGCTTCTTGCTCATGTATTGAAATATTTCCGTTCTTGGCAATGCTATTTATGTACAAGTTAAAATTAAATTAGGTTTAACTTATTTGTAAAATTGATTCAAGTTTTCTAATAAAATATCCTTCAACATCAGCTCATTAGCAGTAGATAATTTTACTGAAACTTTCCCTGTACTCGCTGGCGATATTGTTTGTATTGCCGGTGATATATTTGATTGATTTAACAGGCACATTGCTATTGCCGTATCTTC
This sequence comes from Dircenna loreta, assembly GCA_963555665.1. Lineage (NCBI taxonomy): Eukaryota > Metazoa > Arthropoda > Insecta > Lepidoptera > Nymphalidae > Dircenna > Dircenna loreta. Next base: position 6,183,135 of record OY743093.1, on the reverse strand, counting down.
ATTCTAAATATTTATATTCTATCCTTGATTTGTCTTGTGATATGGATCTTATATAATGTAATCTTCCATAAGTCTTTCAATGATCAGTAAACTTATGTGAAAACAAATTTCAAATGCTATGGAAATGAATTCTTCTTAATTAAAACCGCCATACGATGAGAAGATTTATTGCATGATGTAACATTGTTTTAAAGTTGACTTTATATTTTAATTTATTGCATAAATTGTAACTTATTTCAAAACTTTTTTAATTTTATGAAACATCATACCATACCATGATTGCATTACTAATTTGTTTGAGACAAATTCTGCCAGATGATATTAAAATTTTATAAATATGTTTTATAGATTTTTTATAATTTATAGGTAGTAAGTAATTACTGCCCACAAATTATAAAAAATACTAGCAGCTTTAGCATAATGGCAATACAGAAGTATATGTAAAAAAATAGAGACTCTTTCCGGTTAAGGATAGTAGTTTTCTTGTTATCTGGTTCTCTAAAGCCAAAATAAATTTATATCCTTACATCAACATTCGTTAAAGATTTGACTAAAAAATTTAACAATTGCAAATATTACGTGACGACCGCCACAGATAAACTTTTCACCATCCTCATAGAAGTTATATTACAGTCTCTACCAATGAAATCTAAGGAAGCTAAAGTCAGTGTCAATCTATAGCTTTCGAAACCACCAATTTTAGTTATTACTAAACATTTTTTGTCTTCATAAATATATACAATAAATAATGTAAGTTCTCTAATATAAGGAAAGGGCAATTAATAAAAGGAAGAAGAAACATATCAATAAGAAATTCTTGCTTTCGTTGTAATGAAAGTGTTGACACGCAGGTTACTTATACCATCTCTGTCAGAAGTTATTAGATAAAAGATATAAGGAGTCTCTGTATGCTTTAACGTAGATAAAATATAAGAGTTTCGTTCTATAAGGATTAAATATAATTGAAATAATCTTTAGATGAAGATATTTTACAAATATGAAGACTAAAAATATATCTAGAGTACCTTTATCTAGACTTTGAAAATAATAACGCGATGAGATTATGTTATAAATTATAAATGTTCATTAATGTATCTTATTTGTTAACTCCCACTTTCAATTTAATCAAATACTTCGTGACATAAGCATGAAGTAATTTAAAACAAATTACAAGAACGTAAAGTGTGACGTTATGTATAATTAATTTTAAATTTATTTTTATTCAATTATGTCTCCTTAAACCAGTTTCATTTAACATTAAATGCATCAGCTATTTTGATAGTACGTAAAACATTTAAAAAAAAATGCATAAAAATAGTACTTTTGAAACGTAGGAAAGTTTAAATTAATTTTTAAAAATCTATTTCTTAAAAGTATTAAATTATACGCCGTAAATAAATATATATTTTATTAGCGTCATAAAATATCGTTTAACATAAAAATATGGATTTTAGTTGAATCTTTTACTTTTAGAAAGTTAATTAAAAAACTAACAAATCACATACGGGGAGATTGAGTATAATCAAATTGAGTCGGAAAGTGATCATGATTTTTTACACAACCAGTTTTGCAAAGGAGGGATTTTTTACGCTTGGTGCCCTATAACCTCACTGACGTAGGCTACTCAACACAAGGCTCTTGGGCTTTTTGACCCACCACGATAGCGTGCCCGCGCTCTTCACTATCAAGGCGAGGTACTTCCTAGACAGCACACCGGTAAAACTTTTGGTTTCACATAAAATAAAATAATGTTCAAGGTTAATTGCATTAACATTTCATAGTGTTTGTTTTGTTTTAAATTTGTGTTACGTGTTTTTAAAAATGCAACAAGAGATTATAAGCAATAAAATAAATTGTAATTTTTTCACTTAATAATTTATAAAGAACTTATTGAAACTTTTAATTTAAATATTTTCATAATAATAATTTATTGATATTCTTATGACATTTTATTTCAAGAATAATATTCACATATTTCATATATTGCGTGTACGCAAATGTCTAACAAATAACATAATTTGGGATTACTAGTTATGTGCCTTGGATTTGCAAGGACATGTTGGAATAACAATCAAACCTTTGAATAAATACCTCATACCGGCACAATGTTTGCTTTTCACACAGCAAATATCATTACTTTAAACATATGTGGCTCAAATTTATAAAGTTAGATTTTAAGTTCATATTACATTTTTTCAAATTTATTATGTGAAGTCACGTTCTCGCTTAAAGTTACTTTATTTTACCCGCTTCGTATAGCAGGCTAGTCACGAAAAATGTAATTATGCTGGCTTCAGATTATTTAAGATGTTTTTCCTTCGTTTCCCTCACTACAAAAAATGGAAGAAAAAAATATTATAACATAGGTGTTGTTACCCTTCGATTTACCATGACATGAATGTAATTACAATGAACCATATATTAATTAATAACAAAATAAACGTGATATTGAATAACGACAATAAGAGAAGATATACCACCTAGACCACCTAGACAACGGTGGTTATAGTTCCATCAAACAGGATTACAATAAAAAATTAAACGTACTTTAATTTGATTAAATGACTAGATGCCTCTGATAGTGGACAAGGGAAGACAAATAAATATATAAAAATAAATCACTAAAGTTATACAATGGTCTACGCTATAATCCGTTGCTAAACCAGAAAAAGACATAATATATCTATCTACCTTGAAAAACGTTAAAACCATCAGAACCAATGTGCAACAGATTTAATTGACTCTGTTGTTTTTTTTGGATGCTTTGGAAGTAAAATTGCAATACTTACTCATACTTACTCATACATGTGATTTGTCAAACGGACTTAGTTCTGCCGCATACGCAAATTAAATTAAAAGAAATTAAAATTATGCCTCTACATAATTAATATCTTAAGGAGAACTTAATGTATGTACATAAGAATATTAATACATTATAAAATTTATAAGTTTTCTAGATTTTATTTTAATGAAAAATATAGTGTTGACATATTTTTTATTTGTGTAAGATATTTTATAATAATTGTACACATAAAAACCATTGCTTTATTATTTAAAATGTCGTATTTATTATACTCGACTTTATAATTTTACATCTTTGCCTACAATCCTCCTTAATAAAAAATAATTCTGAAGAACTTTTAATTAAGGAAAACTTTACAAAATACAAAAGTACTTAGTATATAACACCTTCGTTAAATTAAACTTATTTACTTCTAGCTCTACAAAGGGCTTACACCAATTAGACTACAAGAGCTCTTCTTAGATATAAGGAATAAGAATATACTTAGGAATATGCATTTACATATATTATATAATAAATAAATGTAGACATTTTGTGGTTAGGTCATCTACTGTTTTTTGGAAACAAGCATGTAATTCATCATATGAAACGAATAATTCAAAGTTAATTTTTATAATAAAAAAATAAAAAATATCTGCTAACTCAAGCGGTTATATTCTGCTGAGGCAACATAACCAGGGGCGCCAGTCAACAACAAAGTCACGATACATTTTCATTCCACAACTATGATGAGCGCGTTTCCATTCCACAATGTAGCGTTATTAAACCGCAATACCGTTAATAAACACATTCCTACTTTTGAGTCATGAGCGCGATTCACACTTGCAAAAAGGATAATTTTATATTTTCCTACAAATGGTATATTTAGTTATTAAACAATATAAAAAACCAGTTATATGTATCGTGACTTTGTTGTTGACTGGCGCCCCTGGTTATGTTGCCTCAGCAGAATATAACCGCTTGAGTTAGCAGATATTTTTTATTTTTTTATTATAAAAATTAACTTTGAATTATTCGTTTCATATGATGAATTACATGCTTGTTTCCAAAAAACAGTAGATGACCTAACCACAAAATGTCTACATTTATTTATTATATAATATATGTAAATGCATATTCCTAAGTATATTCTTATTCCTTATATCTAAGAAGAGCTCTTGTAGTCTAATTGGTGTAAGCCCTTTGTAGAGCTAGAAGTAAATAAGTTTAATTTAACGAAGGTGTTATATACTAAGTACTTTTGTATTTTGTAAAGTTTTCCTTAATTAAAAGTTCTTCAGAATTATTTTTTATTAAGGAGGATTGTAGGCAAAGATGTAAAATTATAAAGTCGAGTATAATAAATACGACATTTTAAATAATAAAGCAATGGTTTTTATGTGTACAATTATTATAAAATATCTTACACAAATAAAAAATATGTCAACACTATATTTTTCATTAAAATAAAATCTAGAAAACTTATAAATTTTATAATGTATTAATATTCTTATGTACATACATTAAGTTCTCCTTAAGATATTAATTATGTAGAGGCATAATTTTAATTTCTTTTAATTTAATTTGCGTATGCGGCAGAACTAAGTCCGTTTGACAAATCACATGTATGAGTAAGTATGAGTAAGTATTGCAATTTTACTTCCAAAGCATCCAAAAAAAACAACAGAGTCAATTAAATCTGTTGCACATTGGTTCTGATGGTTTTAACGTTTTTCAAGGTAGATAGATATATTATGTCTTTTTCTGGTTTAGCAACGGATTATAGCGTAGACCATTGTATAACTTTAGTGATTTATTTTTATATATTTATTTGTCTTCCCTTGTCCACTATCAGAGGCATCTAGTCATTTAATCAAATTAAAGTACGTTTAATTTTTTATTGTAATCCTGTTTGATGGAACTATAACCACCGTTGTCTAGGTGGTCTAGGTGGTATATCTTCTCTTATTGTCGTTATTCAATATCACGTTTATTTTGTTATTAATTAATATATGGTTCATTGTAATTACATTCATGTCATGGTAAATCGAAGGGTAACAACACCTATGTTATAATATTTTTTTCTTCCATTTTTTGTAGTGAGGGAAACGAAGGAAAAACATCTTAAATAATCTGAAGCCAGCATAATTACATTTTTCGTGACTAGCCTGCTATACGAAGCGGGTAAAATAAAGTAACTTTAAGCGAGAACGTGACTTCACATAATAAATTTGAAAAAATGTAATATGAACTTAAAATCTAACTTTATAAATTTGAGCCACATATGTTTAAAGTAATGATATTTGCTGTGTGAAAAGCAAACATTGTGCCGGTATGAGGTATTTATTCAAAGGTTTGATTGTTATTCCAACATGTCCTTGCAAATCCAAGGCACATAACTAGTAATCCCAAATTATGTTATTTGTTAGACATTTGCGTACACGCAATATATGAAATATGTGAATATTATTCTTGAAATAAAATGTCATAAGAATATCAATAAATTATTATTATGAAAATATTTAAATTAAAAGTTTCAATAAGTTCTTTATAAATTATTAAGTGAAAAAATTACAATTTATTTTATTGCTTATAATCTCTTGTTGCATTTTTAAAAACACGTAACACAAATTTAAAACAAAACAAACACTATGAAATGTTAATGCAATTAACCTTGAACATTATTTTATTTTATGTGAAACCAAAAGTTTTACCGGTGTGCTGTCTAGGAAGTACCTCGCCTTGATAGTGAAGAGCGCGGGCACGCTATCGTGGTGGGTCAAAAAGCCCAAGAGCCTTGTGTTGAGTAGCCTACGTCAGTGAGGTTATAGGGCACCAAGCGTAAAAAATCCCTCCTTTGCAAAACTGGTTGTGTAAAAAATCATGATCACTTTCCGACTCAATTTGATTATACTCAATCTCCCCGTATGTGATTTGTTAGTTTTTTAATTAACTTTCTAAAAGTAAAAGATTCAACTAAAATCCATATTTTTATGTTAAACGATATTTTATGACGCTAATAAAATATATATTTATTTACGGCGTATAATTTAATACTTTTAAGAAATAGATTTTTAAAAATTAATTTAAACTTTCCTACGTTTCAAAAGTACTATTTTTTTGCATTTTTTTTTAAATGTTTTACGTACTATCAAAATAGCTGATGCATTTAATGTTAAATGAAACTGGTTTAAGGAGACATAATTGAATAAAAATAAATTTAAAATTAATTATACATAACGTCACACTTTACGTTCTTGTAATTTGTTTTAAATTACTTCATGCTTATGTCACGAAGTATTTGATTAAATTGAAAGTGGGAGTTAACAAATAAGATACATTAATGAACATTTATAATTTATAACATAATCTCATCGCGTTATTATTTTCAAAGTCTAGATAAAGGTACTCTAGATATATTTTTAGTCTTCATATTTGTAAAATATCTTCATCTAAAGATTATTTCAATTATATTTAATCCTTATAGAACGAAACTCTTATATTTTATCTACGTTAAAGCATACAGAGACTCCTTATATCTTTTATCTAATAACTTCTGACAGAGATGGTATAAGTAACCTGCGTGTCAACACTTTCATTACAACGAAAGCAAGAATTTCTTATTGATATGTTTCTTCTTCCTTTTATTAATTGCCCTTTCCTTATATTAGAGAACTTACATTATTTATTGTATATATTTATGAAGACAAAAAATGTTTAGTAATAACTAAAATTGGTGGTTTCGAAAGCTATAGATTGACACTGACTTTAGCTTCCTTAGATTTCATTGGTAGAGACTGTAATATAACTTCTATGAGGATGGTGAAAAGTTTATCTGTGGCGGTCGTCACGTAATATTTGCAATTGTTAAATTTTTTAGTCAAATCTTTAACGAATGTTGATGTAAGGATATAAATTTATTTTGGCTTTAGAGAACCAGATAACAAGAAAACTACTATCCTTAACCGGAAAGAGTCTCTATTTTTTTACATATACTTCTGTATTGCCATTATGCTAAAGCTGCTAGTATTTTTTATAATTTGTGGGCAGTAATTACTTACTACCTATAAATTATAAAAAATCTATAAAACATATTTATAAAATTTTAATATCATCTGGCAGAATTTGTCTCAAACAAATTAGTAATGCAATCATGGTATGGTATGATGTTTCATAAAATTAAAAAAGTTTTGAAATAAGTTACAATTTATGCAATAAATTAAAATATAAAGTCAACTTTAAAACAATGTTACATCATGCAATAAATCTTCTCATCGTATGGCGGTTTTAATTAAGAAGAATTCATTTCCATAGCATTTGAAATTTGTTTTCACATAAGTTTACTGATCATTGAAAGACTTATGGAAGATTACATTATATAAGATCCATATCACAAGACAAATCAAGGATAGAATATAAATATTTAGAATGAAGATACGGCAATAGCAATGTGCCTGTTAAATCAATCAAATATATCACCGGCAATACAAACAATATCGCCAGCGAGTACAGGGAAAGTTTCAGTAAAATTATCTACTGCTAATGAGCTGATGTTGAAGGATATTTTATTAGAAAACTTGAATCAATTTTACAAATAAGTTAAACCTAATTTAATTTTAACTTGTACATAAATAGCATTGCCAAGAACGGAAATATTTCAATACATGAGCAAGAAGCAAAGTAATCAAAGCAAAACTTTTACCTTTTACCTCCTATCGACAAAAGTACTTAGTATATAACACCTTCGTTAAATTAAACTTATTTACTTCTAGCTCTACAAAGGGCTTACACCAATTAGACTACAAGAGCTCTTCTTAGATATAAGGAATAAGAATATACTTAGGAATATGCATTTACATATATTATATAATAAATAAATGTAGACATTTTGTGGTTAGGTCATCTACTGTTTTTTGGAAACAAGCATGTAATTCATCATATGAAACGAATAATTCAAAGTTAATTTTTATAATAAAAAAATAAAAAATATCTGCTAACTCAAGCGGTTATATTCTGCTGATGCAACATAACCAGGGGCGCCAGTCAACAACAAAGTCACGATACATTTTCATTCCACAACTATGATGAGCGCGTTTCCATTCCACAATGTAGCGTTATTAAACCGCAATACCGTTAATAAACACATTCCTACTTTTGAGTCATGAGCGCGATTCACACTTGCAAAAAGGATAATTTTATATTTTCCTACAAATGGTATATTTAGTTATTAAACAATATAAAAAACCAGTTATATTGTTTAATAACTAAATATACCATTGTTTAATATCGTGACCTCGAAATACAAATAAAACTTTACATGAATAGTGTGTATATTTTAAAATCAAGGTAGTGTATATTTTAAAACTTGTATATTTAAAGGTTTTCACCACGAACTGAAAAGTAATTAAACGGTTCAATCGCTCTATAAAAGATAAAAAGCCAAACATATACGACATTTACATACATTGTTAATTTACACAAATAAATACACATATTAATACATTAAGTTTTTCAATAACATTCCAAGACTTAATTATGTTTTATAATTAAATTTTAGTCTTGTGAAAAATATTTTTTGCACTTTTGTGTGAATTAAAAGAAATGTTGAAAAAAAATCCTATTTCTGTAATTCATTAGTAAATACAAAAAAAAAATAGTATTGACATCTCTTTATAATCAGATACTATAGTTGCCAATTTATTTAAAAATCTGACTTTAGTAGAGTACTTTTGGTAATCTCCTTTTGCGTACTTCTTAGAAATTGTTGTGATTTTACCATGTTTTTTTTTTTAAATTACTGGACACTGGTTCTGTTCACTTCAGTTCAATTCAGTAAGCACCGCGCCACCGACTCGCTTGCTACACTCGCGATCTTGTTATATCTGCTTATGTTTATTTCTGTAACCGTTTTTTTCTACGTTAATATTGTTATGTGAAATGTTTTTGGACAGTTATTTTATACCACCTTACGTAATCGTAGTTTTCTTTTTAATTATAGGATTCTTGCCATAAAAAGGCCACTGCAATTTATCATTATATTTTTTAATTGTAACAATATGTATGGCTAGACTATTTATATAAACATATGTATATATTAAATGTCATTAAAATTGTTAAAAACCTTTACATTTTATCATAAAACAGTAGCGTGTAATTAAACGCAACATAAATGTTACTGCAAAATTCGTTATTGATTATACATGTATACTTAAGTGGTTTTTTTTTACGTTTGTTTAAGATATTAACATTTTTAATATTATTTTTCAATACACGAAAAAAAATTAAAAAAGAAATGGCAAAATATATATGTAAGCCATTAATTTAACTTTGGTTAAGTAGTGTATTTTTGATTTTTTTATATTAAACAGTAATATCTAAATTTCAGTATATTTCATAATATCCTTAATAATAAGAATTAACTGTAAAAGTATAACGATTCAGATTGACTCAGAAGATTTTATAAAAATAATGAATCATTTGTCAAATTTAAAAATGGAAAAGAATCCAACCGTAAGAAGCGATATGACGATAAAACCTGAAGCGTATAAAAATCCTTATCATCCAGAGGACGGTGTAAATGAAACTGAAAAAGATGGAATGAAGGCTTATAAAAATATCAAAACCAGTAAGAATATTGCCGTTGATAAAAAGAACGAAGAAATTAATGCAAAAATAGATCACGATAATATGGAATTCCTTAATGGTGGTAATAGTATTAGTGACGATGAATTAACTGATAATACTGACAATGATTTGATACTAGTAAATAAGAGCAATCTTACACTCAATGAGAAAGTGTTTACACCAAATTTCAGCAAAAGATTTATTAAAATGCACTAAATTGTTGAAACTAATAAAAGCAGTAATAAATAGTAATATTTTTAATATTACAAAAAAGTTACATCCTAAAGGATATCATCATCTTATAGTAAACACTTTATTAGAGACGCAGTAAACATTTATAAGATTGCTAAATAACTAGGAGTGACAGTCTTCACTGACAAGGGTACTCGAAATAATGGTATTAAAAATATTCCATACACACCTAACATTCAATATTCCACGGCCCACATAGAAAATATTTTACCGAATTAAAGATACTGTCATCTTCCTAAAATTCCACGTTTATGAAAAAATGCATTATATGCAAAACAAGCAGTCGCTTAAGAGATTTTTATTTGTGATTTTTCGCCAAAAAAGTTTAATAATATAGTTGTAATTTAGTGTTATATCTTTATTTAGTGTTGTGTCCTATATTAAGTGTTTTTTAAATAAAAAATTAAATAAAAATAAATAATAATGCTAACTTAGAAGAACTAAAAAAGCACGGATTTTTATGACCTGATTCGATCATAAAAACTGCGATCTGCGAAGAAGATTGTAAAGCATTTTTCATAATATATAATATTAGATATATACGTCGAAGCTGGCGATGGCGGGGTGATATTATCTAGTAGTCTAGACTAGGTGTTACAGGATTCATATTGCCAGTGAAAGTAAGATAAGATTAGATAAGATTCATATTGCCAGTAAGATAACAACACTGCCTTACAATTTACCTTTACGTTTTACATAATTACATCTTTACCTTTATGACAAAGAATTGCAACCTTACCTTTATAACACAAACTCACTAACCACTCTAAGCAAACCAACAGTTCCATATTAGAGAAATGACCTGGTCCGAACCTCCAAGAGAAGTAATCCTTGGTCTATCCATACCTTCCAAAATGACTCTTTCTATGTGCCGTCATTATAAATTAGGTCACTGCGCTTGCCCCACCACTAGGTAATCAATTCACGAACTTTAATTAAAACAATATCGTTATTCACGACATATATATATAGAAATTCAAATTTGGTTTAATTTAACCTTTCAGTGTTAAAGGTGTAGTGAAAATAGGGGAGAACGCTTACTGTTCTCTCACAGCTGAGGGCTAATTTTTTTAAAAAACTGAAAATAATAATAATCAAAATTTTCAAAATAGTTTAAAAAAGCAACAATTACGAATATTCCTTCTGTGAAATTCGCTTCAATTAGTTTTACAAACACCACCAGTATACAAACACCACCATAACTGTAACGCAACAAAATTGAAAAAATCAACGTACAAATTATTTAAAGATTTAGTAAAGCAAAAATACTACTGCTTATATATTCGAACCGTAGCTATTTTAAAAATCCTGATTCACTTTTTAATTTGTTTTAAGTGTAGATATATTTTTTCCGAAAACACTTTAATTAACGGAATAGAAAAACAAATTAATGTACCTATAATGGCGGTGCATCTGTTGGTGATCAAATAAGTTTCGAAGTATTTGATCGATTGGGATCTTATTTGCACTTTATATTATTAATTTTCTTTAGACAATGCTATAGCACTTAGAAACCAATAGAGGAGATTTAGGTATTATTAATGAAATGAATTCTTGTGAAATGGTTTACAGTTACAATATTGTATGTACCTAATTATAACAATACATACTTACGAAAGAACTTTTCGACTACAATAACTTTGACTTGTAATATAACTTATTAATTTATAAAATTATGTATATTTCTAGATATTATTCTTTTTTACCAAATAATGGAGAAATCCTCTATAAAAATACCTTAACTCTGGCTCTTATTAGAGAAATGTAAGAAAAATGTTAGAAATGACATTTTAATAAGTCCAAAATTATATAAAGATTTCCAACAAATGGTGTTATATGGTAATAAATTTTATAAATTAAAAGTTGCAAAACATTTGCCCCGCATTAGGATATCTTATTTATTATCCATATTTGTACAGTTTTATTGAACGGACTTAATAGATTAACCGACCCGAAGTTTAGTCTCTAACATAATTCAAGTATTAACTCTAAATTAAATTAAAGAGGTGGGTTTGTACTATGGTTTAAAACAAAGACCTGTTCATCCATATCAAAAGAATATAAGTAAAGTAAATAATTACATTTTAATATGTATTCATTCTTAGTTGCATTGTTCTATATATATTAGGATCTCCTCGCCTCTTTTAATTATATTAAGTGATTTTATCAGTGACAGACAGAGGTGAAAGATATTTGAAATCATACTATATTAATCTAAGCTTAACAGGTTACACAACTTAAAACTTTAACGAAAAGTTGACAAACACAACAGTTTTTAATGTCTTTTATCGTTCTTAGAATTAACAAATTATTTTCCCTGTTTAAACTTGTTAGACCTTGGTACAGGTTTGTTGAAATTATGTGGATTTTGAAACTATGTACTGAATATCGTAGTCAGCTTTTGTGGTTATATTTCCGCCAACGCATGAATGCTTTAATTCCTACGTCCCTTGATAATTGGTCAATATATCAACTCTATATATATAACAAAGCGGTTTGAACCAGTATACTAAATATTTATATATGTTTAATGATGAGACGTGTTATGGTAGAGTAGTACAATAAAATATATATATATATATATATATATATATATATATATATATATATATATATATATATATATATTATTTCGTAAGGTAAACCTGAATTCCGAAGGTTTTCCACAATAAATAAATGTCAATATCGTAGCTTGACTGAAATTTTGTTTTAATATATTCACTTAGTTTCATTCGAAACTTTATTAATGAGAATCAGGGCCTTTTTAAATTTCAAAAACGGACTCTGTGTACGACTTTTTCTTTTTGAAATTTATTAAAAGGTCAAATAATGATGAATGATTATTTAATTCTCACCCTATAGCCATTTCATCTATTATAAATTGACACAATCTCAAAATTTACAATTTACATTTAGTATTTTGTATCAGATAAATAAATACTAATTTTATAATCTCTTAACCCTTCTACCACGTTACAAGAAGAAACTTAATAAATCAATTATTGATGAATCTACTTGCCCTTTACATTAAAAGTGTTTATTAATTACTTTTACGTTGAATAAGGAAATGTAGTCAAAATACTAGGGTACAAAAGAAAAATGTTAAATCAAATCATATAAAAGAATTTTTACGAGTGGTTGTTATGAATTATGTATGTATTATGCGTTGATTACTGACAAATTTAATTGTATAAATTTATATAGCAACGCGTTATTAGTCTCAAGACTAGTCAGGCGGAATATATTACAATTACCGTTATTACTGCTTTGCATATAATGAAAACTGCATCACAATAAAGGTCATGTAGACTTAAAGCGATGAACCAAGGTAGTATAAAAAATTTTCTGATTTCTTAAAACGTCACAGTATATTGAAAATATCTTTCATCCTAACTGGTTTGTGCTTACTGAAAAGAAGATTAGGGAAATGGACAAATGGGAAGGAAAGTTTCACCCCATACCTAAGTTGTTTTTAATTTCCTTAATCTTCATCGTCCAAAACAAAAGTAGGCACAAAAGTTGACAAGGCCTTCTACATCAGACAAACCTTAAAAAAACATATATAAATAAATTAGCAGTAAAACTAGATGCTTTTAAACTTCTTTAAAATATTCATTGTGTACATTGTAATTATAGTATTTATCAACACATACAAGCTAATATATAAATTGAATAAACGAATAAATACAAAGCATATTTAATTAAGATGAATAATATATTTAAAAATATATATAGATACAAAAACAAACACATAAAACTTACATTGGTAATATATAATACCGTATTAAGACGTAGTAGTATTAGCTACTCTCCCAAAGATATTAATGAAGTGATTTCTTAAAATATATCAATAAAAATAGAATGAAGAAAAAAACATTAAAATAAAATCAATTTAGAATTATTTATCTGTGCATTAAGTGGGTACTACTATATTATGATTGTAGAGACCTACCATTTGAAAGTTTGTAATATACAAACCAGCTTGTAAAGTCATACATACAAACTATTAGACTTTAAATCAAATTTTTAGAAAAAAGAAATCAGATACCTACCTATTAAACATGCCCTAGATCAAGCGATCGAGTTACCGAGTCGACACGCGCCAAGCGAATCGAACCGTATAACCGAACATATAACGCTAACCATAGTTGGGATAACCAATTATTCTGATATTATTTGGGGTATAAATAATCCTATTAACGAATGACAAACTATATATTCCGATATTTGCTCGACCCGTTTATCTACGTGCGATTTTTCTATTCCTGATCAAGTATTATAGTCTAGTTAAACAAAGCGTAATGAAGCTCGTAGTTGCTTTAAAGTGGCTAGTACAAGAATGAAGCGTAAAATTAGTACGAGATATAAAAAGGGGGATAAAATAAGCATCGACATAATAAGCTAGTTATATGATAGTCTGCTTTTTTGTTGTATGTTAGAAAACCATGATTATAAAGTTCGATGTATTAAAGGTGTCACCTGTTATGTGTAATTTATATTGGCTTAGAGTCAGTGGATTATATCATCTCAAACAGAAGCATAGCTCACATATCTGGTGGTAACAGTAGTACAGTTGAGCAGTTTTAAAACGGACCTAATTGATTTGCTTGACAGCGAGGGTGATTCTCAACTCCTTCAATGCGCATATGCTAATTGTATTCATGTATTGCGGGAGCAATGGTTACAGGATGGGCAAAATGTATAACCCCAGCTAGAGATTCTGCGAGCTGTAATGCTAGCCAGCTAATTATAGAACCGTGACGTCACATCCTACCACTATCACTTACCCTATATATTGGTGTGTGTTACAGTCAGCGAATTAAACCCTTTAGACGATTGATATTGCTGTTTTTACTTCGGGAAAAAAAAATCGAAAACGGATTACTACCCGTTTTCGAATTTTTTTTTTTACGCTGAACTGAATAATATAATGAAACCAACAAAAAAAGCGATATGTGCAAATTTATAAAGTATGTTATTATTTTTTATATAAATATGGCAAGTATCTAAAGTATCAACGTGCTTTTTTTAACCATAGATTAGACCATAGAGAGAGACAGCGATAGTTCAACGCATACATTAATTAGTTTATTTTTTCACTAATAATAATTATTGTTCAGTTTTATACTTAAAACCAAATTTGAAAGAAAAATTTACTTCACTTAACATTTAATGTAAGCATAATTGCAGCCAATTTGCCAAAACCTTTGCCAAACGTCTCAAAGGTCGCAAACCAACTCGGCTTTACAAAGGCTGCAACGATCCGTTATTACCCACAAAATTCAAATCATTGGCTCGATTGCTGCAGAGCTTCCTTTACTTAATTGGTCTAAAAGCGAACTTATTCAATCTATGACGTTTCAAGTCATATTCAACTTAATATTTTCTCAGCATTTGTTTCATAACCTCTTATGAAAATTATCTTAAAAGAAAAGTTTATTTTAAAATACTTTTTGATAACATAAAAAAACCCATGGCTTGATATTATTAGTCGGTAACTTTACGTTTTTGCATGATTTTAATTATTTATTAGAAAGATAATAATAATTATTGCAATATTAAAATGAAATGCTTTAAATTGTTATTCTTAAAATTCCGTAAAATTATTAAAATAACATTCATAATATTTCTTATAAACATTCTTAATTTAAACTTGATTTAAAACCTTTTATATTTATCACACACCCCCATAATTTTTACAATCAGTATGTTACATTTTATTTAACTATTAAAAAAATAGTCAGAACTTTTTGCTATGACTTTTTAGGGATAAAAAGTCATAAAAAGTTAATCAAATTATTCAGGAAAACTTTATAACAAGTGGTTTGCTATTTAAAATATAATACACATCCTATTTATATTAATTCGTTTAAAATTGTTTCATTAATTACTATTAATTCTAATCCTAAAAATAATTTTACATTAAAGAACATATTGTTATATTTTGAACTTTATTTTTGATAGTTAATTATTTCGCGCTGACATATATACCTGAATAAAAGATATGTTATATAAAACAATTGAAAAAATCATTCTAATATTATATTATAATCATTCCAAATCACTATTCAAAAGTTTAAGTAAAACTATTTATAAAATGACCGTTCACATTTAGTATATAATACATATATGCATATATATATACAAAGGTTTATATTTGATGCTATGCTTGTTTGTCAACAGTTACGGATAGAATGATAAATGACTGAAAAATTTATAGATTATTCTCTATAGACGATAAAATATTATACATTTATAAAATAATATAATTTATAAGCAAAAAAATTACTTAAAATAATATGATATTAGTTAAATCCAATTAATATGTTCTTAATCAATAAGTGGGCAGTACTTAAATATATAGCCTCAAATATTGCTTCATAAAATATATTCTGAAAGGAAAATAATTTGACTGATTTGTCGAATATAACTCTGAGGTTGTAAATAAGTAAATTGTAAAAGACAGTCTAAGAAAAATAAGTCAATTGTAAAAGACAAGTCCCCTTGGAAAGTGAAAATTTTTTTCTTAAATTAGATATAAAATAATTGTATAAATATATTTTCGAAAAAATTTTATAACTCTTTTCAACCGCCCACTAGAACACCTGGTGATGTTTTATATGTGCCTAAGATTTGAACAGAAATCTTATTATAATAGAGATGAAATATACCTGTGGAGTTTTATCAAAAGTAATGCCAAAATGTACTAAACATTAAAAAAACGTTATTTTAAATATATTCAGTTAAAATTGTTTTGTAACATTAATTTAACTTCTGTTATCCTTGTATGTGCATGTTTTGGGAAATTATCTTATGCAATGTGTTATATTTTGCCAAAAAAAAAAGAAATTAAGAAATCATTTTCCCAGTGTTATTTTAAATAAGTTAAAACTCATACTAATTTAATCAGATTTTCACTTGAAACAATGTACAGTTTACTTTGCTCATGAATTAGAATATATGACTACTACGTATTAAATTACTGGAAAAAGACATTTTACTTAAAAAAAATATTACGATTTTAGATTGAAATGAGAAACTATAACTTTAGAGTAATAATTATTTTACTATATTTACAATATATATATATAATATTTATAGTTAATATATAATAATAATAATAATATTTATAATTCGCTAGGATACATCCTAGCGAACTATAAATATATACGTATACGTATATTCAAAATGTGTAAATATGCTTGATTGTTTAAGCAAATATGATTTTTTTAGAAGAAATGAAAAGAGCAGTATTTCATAGGTTTGATGATTTTGAAATTACGGTTGAATAGTGAATAAAAGTCAAGGGCCAATAGGAGATATCAAGAAATGCCAGGCGTCATAGTTCAATGCGCATGTCGTCCCATGACCTGCTACTATAGTAATTGGGGTAAGCGTTATGATGTAGGTAGTATTTTGGCGTTGTTTATGTCAGGGAGTATCACATAGCAAACCCTGCAATCCCTGGAACAGGGTGGAAGGAAAAGTGGAGATTGAAGTTTGTAAGAAAGTCGGAAATAGATCTCATTATTTCTTTACGTTTTGTGAAATAACAGCTGAAAGATAAAAATATGAGTGACGATGCGGGTAAGAGCTAGTTATTATATAATAAATATTTCAAAGAATAAAAACGTTTCTTAAATCTCTTCCTATTGTACTCCGAGTAATGCTGATCATTAGGCGCTTCTGAACGCGTAATTTCCGATTCCTTTCCATAGAACAGTCAAAATGTGAAAATTAATAAAATACGAAATAAGAGTTAGGCAAGTAAGTGAGGACATTTTTATACTTTAGTACGTAGCAATATAATTTAGATAATAAATCTTATTAGAATATAACCTTATAGTAAACATTGACTGTGTTTTGACCCTTATGAACTGACGATCTGATGAATCACAATTTCCGCTCGAACAATATTGCATGTAATAAAGGAGATCTGAAATCCGATGCATCTCGTCAATACACAAGCAATCAAGCACTAAGTAAATATCTCTACAATTAAAGCAAATGTATCGACCGAAACGCCTCCTGCCTGCAATGCTAATTTTATACGCAAGTGAAAGGCACAGAATTATTCTCTTTACTGGTGAGAAAAATGCCACAATTGACAAGTTAATAGCCTACTGTATTACAACAAGCAAAATAACAAAGTAATATACTCACAACATATGCTTATAAACATACAGCTCAAGTGGTCGGAAAGGTGCAAAGTTTTTTTTTTTTAATTTTATTCATGTCTCTGCTGTTAGCCTTATTGGCTGTTACAGCGTCACCGTGGGAGTACGTGCAAAGTAGTTAAGCCACTATAAATTTATTACCAACTAATTAAAATTTCCCTTGCACAAATCTAAATTTCTCCAATTCTAGATTAAGTTCATACTTGCGATTCTGACATTACTAAAGTGGAGCTTGTTAAATTTTAGCTCTTGTATAACTGATGTATTATATTTATAATTGCTGTACTTTAATGAACATTTCTCACTTTACCGCTCAAATGTTATAAATGCTCATATAATAATCTATAACATCTTTCTTTTGAAATGTCAGCTGTGTGCTTTTTTCTTTTTCCTTTGATAATTGTATGAAATTTCATATATTAATTAGAATCACCTATAAATCAGGTCAGGTATATACACAAAAATCTTGTAATATTTTTTTTGTAAGCAGCTAGGTACAGCTATTAACGTGCTTCGTGACTATTGTTTAAACATCGATAGATTACTTTGCCGATAGAAACTCAAACATTTATAAGCAGTGTACAATATAAAGTAAACTATGTAAACAATATTTTGATTATATTGTACAATTCAAGGACGACATGTATATTTGCAAACATAACTTCGTCTATTCAAACAGTATAATTAAAGCTTTAATAACCTATTAAGAATTTCACTTCTATGTAAAAACCGAATTTGTACTTGAACTGTACCAAAAATTCACGCTCATATTCATTTCATACTCATTGTTATATACTCGGCTTTTATAGAATAAAGACGTACAGAGATTTGTTTTCCTGAACGCCTTGAAACTAAACATAAAGAAAATAATGCTAAGTATTCTAAAGTGTTCTGTCCCGTAAATCCCCACCCCAGTCCCCATCACCATAACCTTCCAATTTAATTTTAATGAATATCTAAAAAAGTAAACCCAATACAAAGATTGACTAAAATTTTTTGTATGTCTAGAGTCACATTCTTAAAAACATAAGATGAAATTTGGTGATATATTAAGATATATTTTATTCTGAAATAGAAATATTATGCAAATTCAGTTTAAAACTAATAACAGTAATAAATAATATAATTTTATATAAAATGATTATATTTGCAATATAAGTGCTTATAAGTCGAATATAATATTCTAAATATAACTTATACATAAATATAATTGAAAATTTAAATATGAAATGTTTTTATTTCAGAAACATGGCTTTAGAATCATACAAATAAAATTATCTTACTGTAGCCATTAATTAGAAAAACTTTGGGGACATTTCAACTTACATTGTCTGGTGACATTTTAAGGAAGTCCGTTTTACCAAGTGACACCCAATTAAAACAACTGCTATTTAAATTGAAACAAGATAAGAGGCTCTTTTTAATTAGATCTTTTGATAATTGAAATAATGCTTTATATTTTCCTTACTTTTTATATGTTTTGAATTGCTTTTTATGTAAAAAAATATGATTATTTATAAACTAAACTCGCTATACCCCGCTCTAAGAATAAATATATTTGATTTTGTGTTTTGCCCAAAAAAGGCTTTTAATTAAGAGTTCATTAAATCCAACATACAATATGGTCATATCGTATTGTATGTGAACGGCGAGATCGTTGATTTGAGGTATTTTATTAAAATGTCTTTGATCAGCAAGCCGTACCACCATATTATGTATCTATCTTATATCAAATGACTCATGTCAATGAGAGCGGTCTAGTTTTATCTTTTTTAAAAGGTTGACTTCAGGACGAATTCGACACGAGTGTTGCTAAGTAAAGCCTCGCATGTCGCGTTGGAGCGCGCTCAAGGCGGCTGGTGGCGAAAAAGCTGGGATGGTGCGGTTGTGCATTCGTGTTCTGGGTGATATTTGTTTTTTTGTTAGAGTATCGTAATCTGTACCACATTATGTATCATTAATTGCAGTGTCCCATTTGAAAACTGCCTTCCAGGTCAAATTTGGCAAACTCATCGTCGTCATACCGCCACCAGTATCTTGGTTTATTAATTTCTGAATTCAGTGCTAAATTTTTAAAGCACATCATAAAAATATTTGCCACCAACGGGGCTGAAGGGGAACTTAATGCTACTCCTTCGATCTGTAGGGAGTATTAGTTGCGCCAGAAAAAAAGAGCCACTCTATACAAAAATGGATCATTGTCTAAAGATTGATATGTGCTATTCACAAAGATACAGTGATTTTTTTAAGATCATCTCTAAGCCACAATTACATTTGCCGTTGAAAGGAAAAAGACATCCTTTTGTATAAACCGCGCTGATAACGGTCGCAGTCACTTGACAACAGAGGTTTATCACAAACCCACACACACCCATTTTTACAACAAACAAAGTTCTGATCTTAACAACAAACAACAAACAAGCCCATTTGACATCCGTCCCTCGTGCTCTTAATTAACTAATTAAGCCTATTTAAATTAACTTACCTACTTATTGAATTAGAAATAATTGCATAAGCAAAAGTTATCTTAAAATTAATTTTAAAACAAAAAGAAAGTTTTTTTTTTCAAAAATGAAATATTTTCATAATTGTAAATATATTTTTTCGTTCTTTAGTCCTGATAAAGCTAATCTATTAAAGTCTTAGTCACGCTATACGTCACTATATTTAAACAAGTAAGCATGAGATACTGTTTGCACTTTACTAATACCATTGTACATGTGTTATTTGTCGAGCCAGTAAGAAATAATCCATCTAGAGTAATTAATAAAATACTTATTATTTGTGAAAAGTGTTTATTTTTAAAACCTTTTGTTTTAAAGGATTTATTTATATATTTCTTAAACTTAAATTAGTAATATGAGTCTATTTCTAATGTTTTTAGGTACCATGTCTTTTATGAAGATACAGATATCGATGCTAAAAATATTATTGTGTAAAGTGATTAATTTACTTATATTATTATTATTATTTGATGATTAAAATTTTGAACCATACCTACATAAAATATTGACAACGCTATTAGAGCCTTTACGTTTAATGTTACGATCGTTAAAGCTTCAATACTTTTCTTTGAGTCCGAAGTTCGAAAGTTTTGCAAATTAGTCAAGGTTACTTTAGTCAATGATTCGTTTTCTGCCTCTTTGTTGAATTATTAAAATTATTCAAAAAAGTAAAACTTGAAACTAATTTTGTCTAAGAATATATTGTAATACTATTTTTTATAAAATTTATAAAAATAATGTGTAACTTTTTACTGAGATCATTTTTCATAAAAGGAAATTAGACAAATGCTGAAAGAATATTACGAAGACCGCGTTTAGACCAACTTAGTAGGGGAAGCTCTGCGGCATTAGGGTCGAAGAATAAAATAAATTTAAACGGAACACTAAGACTAGAATATTGTAAATAGAAACGGCTGCATGCAGTTTACGTAGGTTAACTTTGAGATTATTAACCAAAGGTAATTAATTATCTGTAATTATAAGTATGTCGAATATTTAAGTAAGTGAGTGAGTATAGTGAAGTAAATTGGAAGTAATTGACTAGTGGATTCTCCAATGATTTATCGGTTAAGAAAGTTTATATCGTATCGTAAAAATTCTAGGTTTTTAAAACAAGTTTCCATTACATAGACGCTATTTAGAATGTATGCGTAGAAGTATCGCTGTCTCTTGCCGTTGTCAAACAAACACACGTTGATACTTTAGAGATTTGACTATATTTGATATATATATATATATATATCATACTTCGAAAATATAATTATACAAATATAATCTTTAATAAAAAAATTAATATATATTAATATATATATACTACAAACAAACATAATCTTTAATAAAAAAATATTTCAAAAGAAAGCATAATGTTATTTAATGTTTAAAATAACCTATCAATCTGTTACCATTTAATACTGTAAAATACACTAAATTTCATATTTTCATAAAAGTTACATAGTTTTATGAAAATAAAATAGTTACATAGTTACATAGTTTAGGTTACATAGTTTAGTTTAGTCGTGTTCCGGCACGTTGTACGATGAAGCCGTTCATGGGAAATGGGTCTGAACAGTTGCGTTACGTTGGCGAGCCGGTTAGGCGGCGAGTTGGTGTTTATTGTGTCGGGTGTCTAGTCGTGGAGGGTAGCGGGATCCGAAGAAACGGTTTTCCGCTGGCCGACCGCAGGTAGTTGGGGGCCCAAGTAGTGGATCAGCCATCCACGAAAGGCTGCCCCGCCAACTGCGAAAAATCCCAGGGTGGCTCCATCGTGCTGGCTGGCGACCAGATGAGGAGGCCCGATGGCGATCCCTGGGGGGGTTCGGGCGTCCCCGCAGTCTCCAGACTAGCCCCCCAGTGGCATGACAACACCAGTTTCAACGCCGGGTTCGATACGTAGCGCCTCGTTCAACTGCCATTTTCCATCCTATTCACTCCACAATTATTTCTTATGAAAAAAGTCAAAAAGGGCAAAACGTTTTCACAGCGGTTGCACTCCTCCTCATTCCATGTGCACCTCACTAATATCAGAGGCTTGCACTCTAATATCTTACCTGTCCACCATCACCTGGAGACAGAGCAGCCGCAGTTGCTCTTTTTGACGGAGACGCAGATTCAAAGTCCTTTGACCGCTGCACACCTCGAGTTTCCTAATTACACGTTGGAGCATAATTTCCGCCCACGTGCCGGGGTTTGTGTGTATGTCCGGAATGACCTCTGTTTTATGCGTCTCCGCCAGCTTGAAGACCCCACTTTTTCAGTGCTATGGGTTTTAGTAGACACAGGAAACGAAAAAATCCTGTATTCCTGTGTTTACCGTTCGCACAGCGGTGATCAGGAGACAACTCGCTTATTTGAATATCTCAGTGAGGCCGCTGATACGGCTCTGCATCAGTACCCTTTAGCGCAGCTCGTCTTTCTGGGGGATTTTAATGCCTGTCATCAAGACTGGCTATTCCCATACCAGAAGACCGACCATGCTGGAAGAGAAGCGCGGAACTTTGCGTTGTCTTTGGACCTCTTTCAGCTGGTAAGGCAAGCGACAAGGGTACCTGATGTAGAAGGCCATACAGCTAATTGCCTGGACCTTCTGCTGACAACTGATCCGGACAGGTACCTTGTAGAGGTTTCCTCCCCCTTGGGGACCTCCGATCACTGTCTGGTGAAATCTGTATTTACTTATTCCCAGCCGGATTTAGATCCCCATGGTGTTAGGCGAATTTGGAAATACAAGTCAGCAGATTGGGATGAGATGCGGCACTTCTTTGCATCTTATCCTTGGCGGCAGGTCTGCTTCTCTTCTGAGGATCCGTCGAGTTGCGCGGATGCTATAACTGATGTGGTGCATCAGGCAATGGAGTATTTTATCCCGTTTGCTGAAGTACCTATCGGTGGCAAAGCTCGCCCATGGTTCAATGCCGAGTGTGGTCATGCTGAAAAGCAGAAGCATTCGGCATATGTTACTTGGGCTGATGCTCGAGACTGCAAAGCTCCGGATGTAAGTTTCAAGAAGAGAGCCTTTAACCAAGCTGCTAAGTCCTACAAAAAGGCATTACGGAGGAATCGACTTGGTCGGATCGCTAAAATTGGCGAGAAGCTTTCAAGTAAGCCATCAGGCAGTCGAGCTTTCTGGTCCCTTGCCAAAGCGATTGAGTCGAATTTCTGCCGAACCTCACTGCCTCCTCTGCTGAAGCCAGATGGATCTCTGGCTCATGGAGCGAAAGAGAAAGCGAATCTATTTGCTTCTCTTTTTGCTGAAAATTCGCATCTAGACACTGGCAACACAACCCCAGCACATCTTCCTCACTGCGGGATTTCGATGCCTGAAATCCGCATCACAAACAAAGAGGTATGGAGAGCATTGTGTCGTCTAGATGTGAACAAAGCCAGTGGTCCTGATGGTATACCAGCTATTCTGCTCAAGATATGTGCAGCTGAGTTGTCTCCTATATTGACACGTCTGTATCGCCTCTCTTTCAAGACTGGAATAGTGCCGAAATCCTGGAAGCTTGCAAACGTGCAGCCAGTGCCCAAAAAGGGCAGTCGTGCCGATCCTGCAAATTATAGACCGATTTCAATCACCTCCATACTCTGCAAGATTATGGAGCGTGTATTGAACTCGCGCCTTCTAACATACCTAGAAGGTAACGATCTCCTCAGTGACCAACAGTATGGGTTTCGCCGAAATAGGTCCACTGGGGACCTTCTAGTGTATGCTACACATGTTTTAGGCGAAGCTATCGAGAGGAATGGAGAAGCGGTCGCCGTCTCTCTAGACGTCTCGAAGGCATTTGACAGGGTCTGGCATGCGGGCCTTTTAAGCAAGCTTTCAGCGTACGGTATATCTCCTGGTCTGATCGGCTGGGTAACGGACTTCCTGAATCTAAGAACTATCCGAGTGGTTGTTGACGGGTGCTCATCGGAGCCCTTAACAATAAATGCCGGAGTTCCTCAGGGGTCCGTTCTTTCTGCAACTCTCTTCCTGCTGCATATTAACGATCTGCTCAAACCCGGTATCTATGGGTATGCAGACGACAGCACAGTGGTGGAAAGATACCTGCCGAGTAATCGGGCCAGTAGAGATCAAGTACAGGCTGAAAGAGAAGCCATGGTGCAGCGTTTGAATGACAAGCTAGAGGCAGTCTCCCTATGGGGCAATGCCAACCTTGTTAAATTCAACGCCACCAAAACGCAGACGTGTTTATTCACTGCTAAAAGGAGCCCTTTCACCTTGGCTCCTACTTTCCGGAATGTATCTTTGGAATACAGTGACCGACTTCAGTTGCTAGGGATAGAGATTTCCTCGAACCTCAACTTTGGTCGGTTCATTGAGTCTAGAGCAAGAGCAGCCGCCAGCAAGCTTGGCGTTCTTGCGAGGGTCCGACAGTACTTCACACCGAGACAATTGCTAGTACTATATAAAGCACAAATCAGGTCGTGTGTGGAGTACTGTGGCCATATAGTGGCTGGTGCCGCAAAATGTCATCTTGCAGCTCTGGACTCAATTGAGAGGCGAGCTAAGAGGCTAATTGGTGACCCTGAGCTGGTTGACGCTCAACTCCATAGTCTCGAACACAGACGTAGAGTCGCGAGCCTCTCAGTATTCTATAGGATACATTTTGGTGAGTGTGCGCTGGAATTGCATGATCTGATTCCCCCATCCCCCTTCCATCACCGGACGTTCCGACGCACGGCGAGCATCCATCCTTTCGTTGTGGATATTCCACCTATCCGTACGAAACGTTTTGCCTCGTCGTTTTTAATTCGTACAGCGAAGGACTGGAATAGCTTGCCTGCGTCGGTATTTCCGTCCGAGTACAATGTGGGTGTCTTCAAGCGAAGAGTGAATAGGCTGCTCCTAAGTTGATGCGCCTTACCACCTATGACTACATTTCACTTACCATCAGGTGGAGTGTAGTCAAGCAACAACTTAGTTCAATGTAAAAAAAAAAAAAAAAAAAAAGTTATAAACTTAATTCCTTTAATTTTTCATTAAAGATCATTAATTATCATTTTCTTATAAGCAATGCAAATTAACTATTTAAATATAAATAATTATTGGTTTTACTTATTCTTTACATGTAAATACTTGCGAAATATATTTTTATTGATCTTTCGCAATCTATTATTGCTTCTAGAAGTACGTGTGTAATTATTATAGTTTTTAATTAATATATTACGTGATTTGAAGTGAAAACTTGTTAATTGAGCGTATAATTATTCTATTGTCATTGTTAATGATTTTCGTTACAAGTATCTTTCATTTATCTGTAGTTTTATTGTACAATATGTGGAGATAGCGAAAGTCCCGTGCTTATTGGTGATGATCTCAAGGCATAATCATTAAAATAAAAAAGGAAACAATATTTTTCTAACTTACAAAAATAGTAGGTAATTTATAGAACCATACAATCTTACACTTGACTTACTTAACTTAAATAATTGATACGAATAGTGTATTTGGAACCAAACAGCTTTTGTCAGCAACTGCCATACATGCAACTTTTGTCAGCAACTGCCATCCATAATTACTGTTAGCAGTAAACAAATATTAATTTTATAAATAAATTATTTTACGATTATTTTTTGGTCTACCATTTAATAACCTCACCATTATTTCTCACAAAAAATGTGCTACTTAGAAAATTGCGATTTAACATTATTATACTTTAGTGTAACAAAATTTAATCATCATGGTTTTTATCGTAATGTAACTTTTCATTAAATTTAAATTATCAATAAAAAAATAGAATTTAATTATTAATTAGTAAAACTAACATCAAAGGTTAATAATAATTAATAGATTATATATCAATTTTTACCGACAAGCTAACATATTAAAATAAAATTGTACCTTTATAAAATTATACTCCAAGAATTTAATATAATTATATTTTATTTATAACACTAGTATTGTAATAATCAATGACTGTTTCTGTAGTCGTTGATGTAATAATCGCATTCTTCAAAGAATCTTAAATATTGTAATAAAAAAATAAAGTTCAAACTTTTTATCCAGACTTCAGACGTCACGTTCGTCTCACGGTGCTTGATGTTTATTGCTCACTCGAAGAAATCTCAAATGTTTACGATCTTTGATACCTACCGATGGCAACATTTCATATAATATTTTCTGTATTACGTGCTGAGTTTTTTACTTGCTTATATTAGTATTCAAGTATTACAGGCGAGCAGCTGTCTGTTTCATATTAGAAATAAAATGAGAGTATTATGACATATCTATGTAAAACCATTTAAATTTATTACGAACAACATTCGATAGTTTGTATTCCAAATAAGTAAGAGACGAGACGATGCTTCTTAGCATTCCATGTATTCACCTTGCGGGTGCCGGGCCCATCGCGTTGCAGGGAGAGGAGTGCAAACAGCTCCTGGGACTTGCGACCCAAGTGTAGGTTTAAGGGGCCCCTTTAAAATGCGCATTCACGCTCACCTCAACTGGTTGCGCTCCTCTCTCTACCTAACAAAATTTGGAATTAACCTACCAATGGCGCCTTTGAAGTACGTTTTAGAAATGAACTCATGATAGTTCTGTTTCATTTCAAGCTGCAGTAAAAAATTGTGATACTAATTTAGCAACGGTGTTTTAAATGAAATATAATTTCCTTAGATATAATTTTAATTCATTTCTATTTAAATCTTTATTATATGAAGACTATGATGTTGTTTGATGAAACATGTTATTTCTGATATTTATTTATTTGTTTGCACAAAACCTGCAAAAGCTAGCATAATCTCTTCCAGCTAGCCCTGAAATAAATGAGAACAAATAAAGGTTTATATAACAAAACAAAACAAATATATATACATATATATTATATTTATATAACTGCTATTACAACGTTGGTGTTTATAATTAAATACCGACGTTGTTATAAACGGCAACGTTGGTTAAACTGAGACGCAAAGTCCCAGATGCAATATCTTGATGTCTAAATGTAATTTAACTTTTAAAGTGTTGTTTTATTACAATTATGATTTAACGGTTACCATCTAGGGATGTAATTAGCATTAGTGTTGTACCCTATCTAAATAATGCAATAAATTTTATAACACGAATAAAACGTATTAAAAAAGAAGAAAGAAGTGACAATCAATAAAACACAGATTTATAATGCGTCTTTGCCATTAATCCACTGCTAATTAGTTTTTGAACCCTGTACAAAATATTTAGAAAATTGAAAAATATTTCTGAATAACCTGTCATACTTTATATTTTAAAGTGTATTTTTTTAAATGGCTCATGGAATGCTTTTGTAGTTTTTTTTTTTCCTATTATATATCATGTTTTTTTCACTCCTATTTCAAAGCGTAGTTTTGTTCAAACCGGAAAAACAAATTACGTATAATGGTTTTAACATGTTTGTGCTAAGCAGTGAATATTTTGATAAATGCTATACTAGCTTATACTAATACATATTGAAAATATGTTATTATAAACAAGATTCATTTTAAAATATTGCATGCTCTACAAGTAAGCGGAATAAGTGAATATTAAATATCTGACACCTATAACTTTATTCAGTGTAAATATATATAAAAGTAACATAATTATTATTAATATGTCCTCCTGTCAATCTGTCTATGCTCGTACTATGCAAAGAGAATTCTGATGGAACATTGAGGTAAAAGTACCTAATAATAGATGGAAATCAATTTTATTTGTTTACTCCATTGGCTTAAAAAATATATAACTATAGGATTAAGTAAAGGCTCGTAAATTTTCAAACTTTGTAACCTTTGTATTTCGATAGTTGCCTTTCTTTGTTTCGGCTTTTATCTGACCACAGGATCAATAAACTTTTCATTACCAGTGACAAATGCTGTGACATGCAGATAGTACGTAATTTTTCTTCTATTCCCAAGCGAAAACTATTTCATTTGTACACATTATTTATTTTGGGACTTTATTACGGAGTTTCTAATGAGATTTTGGTAGTAAAGATTATAAATATTGATTAATTGTATTATTCAAAGCTTCTGCAGAGACTTTTCGTACTACATATTTCAGTTT
This sequence comes from Dircenna loreta, assembly GCA_963555665.1. NCBI lineage: Eukaryota > Metazoa > Arthropoda > Insecta > Lepidoptera > Nymphalidae > Dircenna > Dircenna loreta. The sequence goes on along the minus strand of OY743093.1, from coordinate 6,154,767 downwards.
ATACTTCATATATTCGCATGGCTCCAAAATTTTGTATTCACGAAACGCCTTACAGGATCCATGATCCGAACGTGACCTGGTGACCTATAGAACAGGTATTTAATACCTTTTGGGCATCAGTCCTTCACAAATTGAATCACAATACAATTTTTTGATATTGTTATATTTCAAATAATGTTACATTGTATCAACATACTTGTGATGGAACATAAATCGTTATTTTTATTATTATAAGAGTTATGAGTTGTTTTCTCAAAGCACTAAGCCCCTTTTCTTATCCTCCCATGTATCCTTCTATGTATATATAAACTTAAGCCATAATATTTTTAAATTACTTAAAAAAATATATTACATTGAAATTTCATTTAGGTCCAGCAAGAACAACAAGCCAAAATTGTTGACAATTTAATATATCTTGTTATCAACTAAATATTCTATCTTAGAAATCGAATACTTAACTTTCTATAACATTTGATAGAATATAATATATATAGTATATATTATAACATTGTTTAGTATATAAGTTATCACTAAATCGTCCTAGATGAGTGAACGTATTAAATTCACTGCATTAATTTTCATTACACACTAAGCATAAAGTTTATTGTATTCAAAGAGATTTTTCTAATTATCAATGCTTTGGAGTACAAATAAAAGAAATAACTTTACTAATGTAACATTCTATGCTATATTTATCTGTCTCACAAAATATAAACCATTCGTCTCACGTACACTTTATAATTTAAGTCTGATGTTTTTATGAATTTATAATTGCTTATTTAATTATCTCACTGTGCCGTATACATTAATTTATAATTGCTTATTTAATTATCTCACTGTGCCGTATACATTAATTTATAATTGCTTATTTACTTATCTCACTGTGCCGTATACATTAATTTATAATTGCTTATTTACTTATCTCACTGTGCCGTATACATTAATTTATAATTGCTTATTTACTTATCTCACTGTGCCGTATATAATACATTAATTTATAATTGCTTATTTACTTATCTCATTGTGCCGTATATATACATCAATTTTTATAGAATATTTATTAATACCCCGACTCCATCAGCGAGGGCTACAAAAGTACGTTGAGTTTTCAAAATATTAGGTAATATTTATGCAGAACTAGTACTAACTGAACCTGCGAAAAAAAATGCTTATATCATATTTAAAAAAGTAGTTTTTGCGTGATGCGGTAATAAATAAACAGACGAACAGACATATTTAAAAACTATAAATATTGTTTCAGTTAGATGTTACATACTTTACAGAAAGGAATTATTACTTTAAAAATCTAAATAATGTAGAGTTCGGAGATCTACCTTGCTATTATTTTATTATTATATATAGTGACAGACCTGGCTAACTTTATTCAGCCCGAAAAGAAATATGGAATCTGATCGCAGTGCAATTTTCAAATTCGAATTGTCAATTTTAATGCACCCACTTGGACAAACATAAAATAACAGTGTACAGAGTGTGTACAGTAACATGCTATGCAGTGTAATGTGGTGTGGTGTGGGTATTCAATTATTTTTGTTAAAAATACAAGTATAACAGGTGTTCTTATTAAAATACTATTTTATTATCCATTAATAATTATAACCTACAGGACATTTTAAAAACTTTTTATTTTTTCTTCCTAAACATAAATGTTACTTTCTTAAAAATATATTTCATATAGGTCTCCCAATTTCCGTGATACGTATATGGAGTATGAAATTAAATGAATACCAATAGAAACAACTGAATTCATCTCGTACATGCAAAATTCTTAATATTAGACATTTTATTCTATAAAAAAAGTTTAAATAATAATATCCTACAGTTAATCCTTTGGTCCTTAAATACATAGCTAGGAACTATATTATTAATAGTAAATAATACGAAATTAATACAAGAATATTAATAGTAAATAATACGAATAAAATGTCAATCTATCACAAACTTTCAAACTTATATGATCACTTACAGAACGCATCAGCGTTGTAGGTACAAATTATTTTTAGTGTATAGTTTTATTTTCCTTCACACAAACTGTATTCTGAAAAATATCCCTCAAATCGAATATTATTTGAATATTTTATAATTAATCGTTTAGATATATAAACAGATTTTTTTGTTGGTCATCCAAAAATTCAAAATGATAAAAAAAATCGCCCTGTTCTATGGTTCTTGACTTCGAATTCCATGACTTTTTTTTTAAGTTTTCTGTTCGCTTTTTATTGTTTTTGATTCAACAACAATTTTTTGAATCAAAAACAATAAAAAGCGAGTTCATAATTGTATGAACAGTGTTCTATGAATAGAATTCTATGTATATTTTAAATGCATTTGTTATCTTTCTTCTTCTTTTATGTGCTAACTTGACGTAAACAAATTTCTGCAGTTGATGCATACGTTTTAATTAAATACAAATAAAAGTGTCAATAAAATTTTAATCCTACGATTGTCATATAGAACAATGTAACTTACCTTATACATAGCCCATGTATTGTAAATTCAGGAAGGTGACAGAGATTTTAAACGGTTAATATTTTAAAATGGGTTTAATTACAATATTTTTAATGTGTGTTTGAATTTTTTCTAATAATATTATTTTGAATAACGTTGTTAGAGCAAGCGCACAAACATTTACTGCATGCTCAATGGGGATTACTAAAGCTGGAAATTCTAGTATGATTCTAGCTGGTAATCTAGTATGATATAGCTTGAACATTTTTTATATTAATTTAAACATTCTCTTACTGGTTTTTGAATGATTGTAACAATTTCTGTCGGTTAACTCATCATCACTATTATACTTTTGAGGAATTCCATATTATTTTTGGAATTAAATACATAAGTTTTTTTATCAACATTAATATTTGTAATGATTTTATTACTTTCACACGCTTTTTTACTATCTTTTTCATTTACAGCGTACTTTGGAGGATAAGGATTTATATACACTTCAGAATGTATCACGATATTGCTATAAAATTTAACAATTTTTAACAAAATTAACCAAACTTTGAATATTGTTGCCATCTGTTACCATTAAAGTACAAAAGTAATACACGGAATAACTACACTTTTAAAATTAAGAAAGAAGTTACATGACATTGAATGTTATGTAATTTATTATTTTGTATATAATAGTCTTAGACACATAACTCGTGAGATGGATCTAGAAGAGGAGACAGTGGTGACCAAGCAACATATATTATTCACATTTATTTTGCTTGTCGGTATGATGTTGTAGCAACAAGACGGTAGAAAAGAGAAAATCCTTTATATTAGACTTTATTGGGTAAAAGACAATTTCGTCTCGTAGCAGTTTATGCACTATAAAAAGACAAACAATCTTCCTTCGGTATTCACACCAAGAACTAAAATGAAGGCTTCGTTTTGACGAACGGAAACTATTTTTTTATTATCAGCTAATGTTTTATGCAGTGCCGGTTTTAGCACTACTAGCGCCCTGGGCGAGAATTCTTCGGCGCCCCCTAACTGCAATTCAATTACATACGAAAAAAGGCAATGTGTACAATGAAATAACTATCTATTTAAAAAAAACATTTATTTAAAAAACTAATAAAATTTCACTTTTCTAGCCTTTACATCGGCGAACTCTTTTATTAGCCATTCAAAGTCCATGTTTTCTGCAATTTCGTTTTCGATTGATAAAGTTGCTAAGTTTGTTAATCTAGATTGAGAGATTGTCGATCGTAGATATGTTTTAATCAGCTTTAGCTTGGAAAAACTTCTTTCGCCACTAGCAACCGTTACAGGTATAGTCAGTAATATTCGAAATGCTATCCATACATTTGGATACAGTTCCTGTAAGTTGCGATCTTTAATAAAATTTAAAACATAAGCAGGGGTAGCCACATTCTGATCAGGCAAAAAAGATTTCAGGCTTATGAGTTCATCACACAACATACAACCATCTATATCTGATTTAGAATTCACAGTTAATTTCAATTGGAGATCACTACAGAGAAGGTCGGGTTTTTCAGGAATCTGTTTTATATTGTACAAAAAAGACCAGCAATCCGAGTACTCATTGAACTGTTCAAATCTTTCATTAACTGAAATTAATGTAGCGTCCAAGAGAGAGTTGAAAAATTCTACCTCAAATTTCTTTTCAGGAGAAACAATAGGCTCGTCGCGGGCAGTTTCATCAGCTGGACGCTTAACAAATCGAATTCTTTTTGTGGCCTTAAACACAGGTTCAACTTCCAGTTCTTCAGCCAATTCTTTTGCAGTTGAAATGGCGCTTTTAAAGCCTGTATTTCTATATTCTTCCAAGAAAGTGCAGCATTTTTTCAACATTTCTGTGCATTTACTGAGATCTATATCTGGTGATTGTAGAGATTTACTAACGACGTTAATTTGAAAAAGTATGTCATACCAAACAACCAATGAAACTATGAAACTGAAATCTTTTAACTGTTCAGCTAGAGTAGTAGCCTCATGAGAGACTTGAACATCAGTTTTCTGAGTTTCAATTGCCAAAGTAATTAAAGCGTCATGGATGGCACTAATTTGATAACGAACTGCTTTGACACTGCTTATTCTTGCTTCCCAACGTGTGTCACTGAGCTTTTTTAGAGTATATAATCCCAGGCTATCGGTTAGAATTTTCCATCGATGAACAGAAGCTGAAAACAATGTGAACAACCTCTGAAGTACCCCAAACAAAGTCACTGATTTTACGGAAGACTTAGCGGCATCGCATAGTACGAGATTGTAGCTATGACAGCCACAAGGTACATAAACAGCTAAGGGATTTATGTCTAGAATTCTCCTTTGAACACCAACATTTTTCCCTTTTATATTCGCCCCGTTGTCATAACCCTGACCCCTGCAGTCGTTCAATTCAAGTCCGTGTTTATTTAAAATATCAATAATAACTTCAGTTAGTTTTTCACCAGTCGACTGATTTACAGGCAAAAATTCTACAAAATGCTCTTTTACTGATATTTTATCGTCATTTGATGATATATCAACAAATCGTATTGTCAGTGAAAGTTGTTCTACGTGACTAATGTCCGGTGTACAGTCAGCTATAATAGAATAATATTTTGATTTCTTTGCGCGTGATATGATTTCTGACTTCACTTTTTTACCCATCAGCTCTATTAATTCATTTTGAATGTCTTTTCCGCAGTAGTGGTCTGCAATATCACCCTTCATAGCTAATCGCAAGTGCTCCTGCATAACTGGATCAAATTTAGCTAGTAATTGTACTAAGCCCAAAAACTTTCCGTTATTTGGCGTATATAATTTGTCAGAATTACCTCTGAACGCCATATTGTTTTCAGCTAAATAAAGTGTAATATGCATCAATCTAGATAAAACATTATTCCATCTTGTAGTTTCCTTTTTAATCAAATATTGCTCTTGGCAATCTATTGTTTTGCCTATTTTTAAACGTAGTTCAGTTTCAATCCATGAAAGGTAAAACTTCTTATGTGAAGTGCTATTCTCGTGAGTTTTTAACATTTCAGACAAGTGTTTCCAGTCGTTATATCCTTCAGATATCAAACAGCCGGCAACAAAAACAATAAACTCGATCCTTGGAAATGGAGTATACTAACCAAAGACGCTGAATTGTCTCACTGTTTGCTAGTTTTTTTATGAAATGAGAATTAGAAAAATGTCGCCCTGTATCATTTTTCGGATAATCATCACAGTGAGTTTGCAGTGGGCCGGTATTTATAATATAATCAATTATTTTGCTATTTCGAATAGGTGGCCAAGTAGCTGGATCCGCTATATTCGGGACAACAGTATCAACATCATCTAATACATGTATTTGTTGTACATCAATAACAGATTCTTGAGCAGCATCTGTAATCGTAGCACAACTTGCTCCCTCACTTCGGGATTTTTCATCCACAATCTCTTGAGTAGCTATTCCATCGGACTTGCCAGACAGAGGCTCCACTGCCGATGCATTCGTTTGTATTGCAGATGTAGATGCCACATTCAACTCTTGATTTTTTGTTCTGATATATTTATCTATATTCATAAACTTCTTTGTTTTTTGAAATTCCTTTTCTTTTTCCGCTTTCCGTTTCCTATATTCTGACCCAGATGGTTTTCTTTTGATAAAATCACCCTGTTCAGACATTTTGTACCTTCTAGTTGTAATAAATAAAATCTGCAACAAATTAAATCTGTATCAATCGAAACATTTATAAAAATAAATTGATTGCAATAAAACTTCGTTACAACGCTATTGACGTTCCAGAGATTATGCTGCCCAAACGTATAAACATATAAACAAAGTATTTATTTATTTACATTGCACGTCTCAAAGTTACAACAATTACACAAAGTTATATAAAACAATTATGTGACACCCTGTTAGGGTGTTACAAAGATAGAGAGCCTGGAACCAATTTCAATAATTAACCTGTTATTTTAACATCTTATATACTTTAAGTATTAGGGCGTGTGTAGTATAGATAGTTAAAATAAATTTGTACTTACTTATTGATGTGATCCGTCAAAAATTAAACACCTACTTATACACTATTTATTTGTCTACTTTTTAAATAGGCAAAACTAATGTCACTCTGTAGTTGGAACAAGAGCATCGTAACGTAGCGTTAAACGTTTGATTACTGTGTTTGTTTGTTTTAAAACAATCGAATAATTATTTTAAGAGCGTCCACTTATGTCAAGCAAGAAGATGATTGTGTTCTGTTTCGTCAAAAATTAAAAACAGATAGATCCCGGGGAATCCCCGACCATAGAAAAACACATTGTTTCTGTATGTTTGGGAAGTCGGGGATTCCCGAGAAATTAAACCGATTGAACACAACGTTCTAGTGCTGCCAACTTACAATTTTTACCTAAATTTTGGGAAAATTACAAGTAAGTAGGCTGGGTCGGCGAAAAAAGACAAGAAACTATATAATATTTTTTTGTCGTTAAGTTAAATGACTGTTACCATGTATTAAAAAAAAATAACTCTAATAGTAAACCTCTGCTTTAATATGGGAAATTATCGATAGGTGTAGTTAAATACGGAAAAACTCGAATTATTGTTATGCTATAAAATAATATGCTGTTCTGTTTTACCATAATATTTTTCATGTTGAGTTTCCTTTCAATTCATGCTGACAGTGAGGCAACTTGAAAACAAAAAAAATCCCTCACGGTTCTTGTCTTTTTTTGACCAAGTGGGCCTTGCTCAATGAGCGAGGGAACAATAAGGGGGTGCCTGTGGAAAATTATAAAGAATCAGATAGAGGCGCCGGACGAAAATGGGCGCCGCGGCCTGCGGCCTGCGGCGCCCCTTTTGATCCGGCGCCCCTGGGCGGTCGCCCAACCGCGCCCTACCCTAACGCCGGTACTGGTTTTATGTATATCAAGTTTTAAACAATCAGACGAACTTTGATTTGATTATTACTTACACTGCTTTTTTTTATTTATAATATTTTTAATTTTAATTAATTTTAATTAATTTTAATCCACTGTTTATTTAGTTTGTAGCTACTCTCTAAATACAAAAATAAATAATCCAAGTTCAAAGTTATCAGCCTAGATATATACAAAAAATGTAAAGTTAATTCCAAGATATTTTCTTGATTAAAAAAGTTTGTTTATGTTTAATCTTAGAAAATCGTGGGAGTCATTGTGACTAAATTGGAAACATAACTCTTAATTTCTATGTGATGTTAGAAATTAGTTTGGCTATGAGCCATACCGCGATCAACCACTATTTATTACAACATAAAAATATCAAAGAATACCCACCGCTTTTTAAACCTCTCTCTATTTGATTCAGGGTCACGATACACACAGAGAACTGAAAGCATCATTTCCGATTTTGTATCATAGAACAGTGTAAACGTAAAAATGGATAAAATACAAAATAAGAGAGAGTGAGGCTAATAATTTTTGTATTTAAGGTATGTGACATATCATAGTTAGTATTCAGTAATTTACATTAAGAAAATAATTCCTGTTAAAACTGTTTGTAAAGGAACGTCACGGCATAGTTTTACAAAATTTGTAGGCCCAAATCCCTGCCCGTATTGGTTTAGTTTTCATATCATAAAATTTAAATTTAAATTGAGTTTATGTATTAATTTAAAGTTTAAATAAGCTTAATATGACTATACGATATACAAAAGAAAAATATATCTACACGACTTGGGCTTAAACCTACTATCTCCAGTAACCAGTTCCCGTCATTTTGTCAATTCATCTATCGTGTCGGTACTAGCTTTGATAAATTAAGCGTTCCATAAAACATATCTGTATTTACGGAATATTGGTGTCCAGTATTAGATTTCTTTCTTATAATTCTTTTAATATTACTATTGCATGATATTATAATATTATAAAGGTATAATTATCGATATTATTATATATATTTAACATTTTAGCCGTATTGTTATTATTCAAATTTACATAAATCAAAATTAATACCACTTGAATAATCATTTCGTGTTTCCCTTTTTATTGTCAAAATAAGGTTTGTGTGAAATATTATTTTTTAAGTAGATGTAAATTTAGATTAACATTTAGATGTAAAATATCAATACATAAATTGAGAAGTTTTTCGATCATTTCGTGCGATGGGGTTTCTTTTATTATTTTTTTTATATTTAGTACAAACATATAAACAATATTTATAACAATGATTTTTAAAAAAATATGTATGTCTGTAAATAAATTTGGGAAGATTTTCACATATTCAGCTTTACCAGCTGTGAAAAGTAAGAATAGGTAACTACAAGCTTTAAAAAGTTTATTCACGATATCACTATATTCGTGGCGGTCACCAAATATATCGATCGTAGGACTTAAATACAAATTTGAAATGAACGAATCGTTTGCACGGAAATTCTATTCCAAAAAGTTTCTAATGCTGCAATGGATTCAGATTATTTTTCAGCTGGAGTATATGGATGCTAGCACAAAATAATTGTATTTTATTAATGGTATGTTTTGTTTTGATTAAGTTAATATACATTTTATTCACAGATAATTGTTATTTATAAATACGTGAACTTGAATAACCAATGATTAATGCATTTTTGTAAAAATACTTTGGCTGTTTACTTTGAAAGAAACAAAATGGGTGTTCATATTTTGTTTGTTTTTGTTTGTTTCAGCATTAATATCAACGAGTAAATCAGGACTTTTGTTCAACTTAAGCAAATTTGGAACACGTTTATTATATTAAGAACGTCGATCGTTTTTTCTTTCGCAATATTTTTTATGGCTTTCCTGAAATTACAATATAGAATAGGGTGCGTAATAAAATAGGATTGCAGTGACATTGCGGTCATTTTCAATCTCTTTGTAATCCTGATATTTATTGTATGTTTGTACATCGTACAATCTACAGATATACCAACACTATTTGTGTTGGTATATCTGCAGCTTGGAACGTGATATAAGAACTTGAAGAGCCTGCTAATGCTGATGAAGCCAAAATTTGACAAAACAGGGTCAGGAAACAATAAATCTTATTGCGTTAAATAAAGATTTTCTTTAAGACCTTGTCACGTGTGATAAAATCTCAATTAATCTCGTAAATTTTAAAAAAAGGAAGCCGTAAATCAATATCTCTACAGCAAAAGTGAATGAATTAATTACAACGTCTTTTGTCGGCCAAAAGAATTTTCATTTCTATATAATAGTTTTTCTTCTTTTAAAATGTATTACTCTAATTAATATTATTTTTATTTTTTATTACTTTTTATACTCCTAACAACACGAATGAGTAGTAGAGGGTTTCATTTACAAGGGTTTCCATCTTAAATTCATTTACACGATTCAAGTTCCTGTGTTTAAATAACGGAAATGATACACTCAACTGTGCCTAATGGACGGCGTGTCTTGAAATAAAATTTAAGAGTTTTAAGATTCGTTTTATATCCTGTCCTACATAATAACGGCAGTAACCTCGAATGTGACCGACCGCTATCAGCTGAAAAAACGTTACAATAGAAAACTAATATTCAATTTTTACACCTCATGCCATTGTGATTTAGAAAAAAATACCATAACTGATAGATTAGTATATAAGACATTGCTATAAGCAAAAACATATTATTATACACTTAACAAATATTCTTATTTTTGAACTCTCGTGAACCAAGACTGTGACGATACTAGTCGGGCACATTCCGATTTAATTCTACGTGAATACAGTCATGTAAATATAAATATTAAACAAATAGCCTTTTAAAAAACATAATATATTATATTATGTATTAATGCTCGTATAATTAAAATATATATATATTTTAAGATATGGCCGAGTGGTAAGTACTTAGAATAAGACCAGCCCATAATTTCCCGAGGACGGTTCATCATTAAAGCCTCTTTTGAAAGTTGGCGAAAATTTCATCTACACGCATGCTCAAAGAAGGCTTCGTGGTGACGACCATTCCTAAAAAAAATAACCTAAACTCTGTAGGGTTAAGGGCAGAAGGTTTTTTATTTAAAAAGACAAATAAGATTCAAAATCTTACGTGTGACAGATGTGGTATCGATTTTATCAAAATAACGCATCGAGCTTCGCCCACGAAATTAATATCTCGTAACATTAATTTTCTATGTTCGGTATAGTCTGTAGTAGGTAAGGTAGGTAAGTACATTGCGTTGATAATTTATTATCCTTTGCCAACCTTCCTGCTTCCGCTTTATTCGGGGTTAATCTATTATATAGAGATAAACCAAAATTGCCCAAAATATATTCAAAAATATGTAATAATAATAAACATTTACGTGGTCACAACAAAATGTATTTTAACCTACTAATAACCTACTCCCAGAAGTGTAGCAAATTAAAAATGTATAAGCCACTGAGCCGTGTACATTATGTACGTCACTTAAGAAAATCTGAGAACAAAAAATGCTTTAAGTTCGTTTTTAACACAATTGCTTTTGTAAATACATTGTAATGCCTATAATATTTCATAAATATGAGCTAAAAATACGAGAACATTGTCTCAAGTTTAAAATTAAAATAAATTATCATAATAATATGAAAAGATTTTAAAGGGTCCTGGGGAAATAAAGGTAATAATTTGTCACAAATAGAAGTAAAAGGTCCTTTATCAGGCTTAAAGAAAAAAATAAGTAATCGGGTTATGTAAACTTACTTAAGGTTCTTAGTCAGTCCCTTTTCAGACCGAAAAAAATGCGGTCGTAAACTATATATATATATATTTTAACATTTTCAAGTTAAGTTGGAATGTACATATTTAACCATTTACATACACACATATTCGAGTATCTTTGTAGAAATTTTACTTATTACATTAGAACTAATTATCTTATAAATAACACTTGTAGCTATCAATTGTAATTATATGCATTTTCTGCATTTAATGCATAGTTTTAAGGTTCTTCAGATATTATTTATTACAAATGTTATTAAGACTAAAAGGTAATCAGAGCCTGTATTTAGCAATTTCTCAATTTTCAGATAGATGTCTTCTAAACTAAGAATACACTTAAGTATTTTTTAATTACATATTCCACCCTGTTTGTGTTCTTTTCGTAATGATTCGTACGACATCGTACGATTTTTTTTCTTTTCAAATTAGTGATATTGTTTTTCAAATTTGTATGATAACCTATGGGAAATTTCCTGGTTAGTACTTTTATAAGCCTTAAAAGAATATAAAAATGTATATTATGAAGAAATATCATACATAAAAGTAAAAAAAAGTTCAATAACCGTTTTGTTCAGTAAACAAACAATCAATCATACAATATAATGAGTTTTATTTTCTTATCGTAAACGTTGTAGCAATTTCAGTAATGTTCCAGTAATAGGCTTCAGTAAACAAATAAATTATACATGTTATATGACATGTATTATCCATCTCTTAACATGACAAAGAAAAATTAATCTAGCCAAATACGTTTTTCCACGAACTGTATATTGTATAGAAAGAATAGACCGTAATTCTCTCATTTTATTTCTTTAAATGGTTAATTCATTATTTTCATGAACTCTCACAATATGCCCTTTTTTATAAAAAGCAATTTTATTACATAATTAATATTACCGTCTTATAGGTAATAAAATATTTTTTATATTACCAAATTTTTATTCGCTACCAGCTTTTTGCGACTTGTATACAAACAAATTAAAAAGTTTATAAAACCGTAGCTTTTGTCTTTGACTTATTAGAAATTAAATCTTTTCGCTGTGTTTCAGCTCTGGGTGTTTTAATGAACAAAAGTGTATACCATTTAAGAGTCAAAGGTATTTGTCTAACGAGGTAAATTTTGTTAGAAATTAAAATGTAATTATTGCTTTTTTTAAAGCGGTAAATGTCTGACTTAAAACTTTTGGGATAGTCAAGGCAGTGAATTTTATTAATTTCTTTAATATTTTTAGTATTTTTAACAGTTTTATAAAATTAATACCCATTGGACTATATTTACATTATAAATCTATAAATATTATAAAAATTTAAAGATTGCAGTCATTTACATTGAAGAATTTAAAAACACATTATAAGGGTCTAAATATGTGCAGCTCTTATATTTGTTTGTCTGTGCAAGAACCCCCAGAAAACTACGCGATGGATTAATTGAAAATTGAAGGTGTGCTTATAGCTTATTGTACGACTGAAAATACTGGAATCTTTTTACACATATTTATATGTACACTTTAACCGATAAGCCCTTTACAATTAATTATCATTTTATAAATCCATCTTTCAATTGTTATCATTGCAACTCTAACCAAATTGGGATTGGGATTTCCCAATAAAAAAAGACAGTATATTAGTTATCGGTACCAAATTTTATCGAAATCGATTCCGTTAATTTATCGTAATGCGCTAATAAATTTACAAAAAAATTGAAAACTATAGTTTTGAGTTCTGTTTTTTTTTTTAATATTTAATTTTTAAAATTTGCGTCATTAATATTTTATTATATCTATGGTACTTCCATCTTAATTTTTAGAACCATACGCTTTCTGTATTGCATGAGTTACGAACTAAACTCATATAATTTTCTTGGTAGAATTCATGCTCTACTAAAATTATGTTAAGAGTAGATTGAAACTATACCTGAAGCCAAAGTTTAATACAGATTTATTTATTATTTAAACAATACCTGTTTAAAACTAAGACCACATGACTATGTTATATTAGTTCAGACCCCATGCAAAATATACCTTTCTTATTCCCAAAGAACATTAAGAGTCTAATAAACAGCGTAAAGAAATTTACATCTTTTACTTTTTTCTAACATAAACCAAAAAATATGGAAGGAGAACGGCAATAAAAGACAGTCTAGCCTAGACCTTTTTTATTTTTTAATATATTATTGAAAGTATTGTCATATTTATTCTTAGATCAAAGGCAGTGAAGGGAAATATAATAGAAAGAAAGAAATGGATCGCATATCAAGTTACTAACAGCCAATGAATTGTCATTATCTTTTTTTATGAACATCAAGACAAAACGTAAACGCTTTTGTTGTGTATATTGTTTTCTCATCAAAATTGATTATTATTATCGAAGTTTTTTTTTCAACAAAGATATAAACTGTGTGTAAACTTTTTTTTAAATTTTAAATTATTATAGAATTAAAAAAGAATACATCATATACGCTTATTATACAAAAATAAGTGTTTTTTCTGAGATAATCCTATTCAAATAATTTTCATCAGGCCAGTTCGTCTCTTGAACTCACAAATTTATACTTCCTTTCTACGACCGTTCTTCTTTACTTCTATAATTCTTCTATACTTCTTCTTTATACTGACTCTCCTATGCTTTATCCACTTTCATATGCAGTCTTTTTGATACGTCACCGTTATCACTCATTACTACATGACCATACCAAATCAGCTTATCCTTCACATGGGACACTTTCAGGTATCTTCTAACATCTCCATTTTGATTATAAGCGAGCCCATTTTATATGCGGAGAAGTAACTCTAAATAACACATAACTTTGCTACATTTAAATTAAATAAGTTTAACAATATTCCATTCTTCATTCTTTAAGTTTGATTGAAAGGACATTTTTGAGGATTTTTTTTCAAGCGGGTGGCTTTTAAATCCTGTAGAGGTGTCCCGACAAAAATCTTTCATCTAACGTCGTTGATAGTTAGTTGGTTCTTAAGTGCTAGTGCTTGCCCGCGTTGTACATGTTACGAATAAGAATTTTTTCCTTTCAAGATGCGGTGTCGATAAGTTTAAAGTAAAGTTTACTAACTTTTACGTCGCGAATAGAATTTTTTTAAGTAATATTCTTATATTTAGGGCGTTCATATGCTACGGTAAACGCTTACCAGGGGATCTCCTTGGTTGCCATATTAACATAAGTATTTTTTCGTTTTCCCCTTGAACGCGATTGCCACATAGCAACCGCATGGAGTCGAAGTTATGTTGAAGAAATTATAAACTAGTATTCTTGGGATATTACATTATTAATTGGAAAATTGTGACTTACTTTATCTGTGAGGGTAAGTGAAGTTGAATTGCTTGTGAAGCACTTCGATTTCATTTATCTTAGTTCGTGAGAGAATGAGATAGAGAGAGAGAGAGAGTGACGGAACGTTTTCCCAGAGATCGCCATTTCAAATTTCAAACTGCTAAATACTAATTTAAATTACATGATTTGACCCACTTAATAGATAAGAAAGATGATGAGGGAGAAAACGTTTTTATTGATATTAAGATATATTTAAAAAATTTAAGATATGTAATTGTATTTTTTTAAAATTAGACATACATTTTGTATGAATATCAAAGTAAGGTAAACTCGGCAACGCAAGTAGCACTCTAGTAAACCATGCAGTGAAGAAAGCCGCGCGATACGTAGGTACAGTGACTCAACCATTTTTGTAAAGGTTTATTGCTATTGCAACATTCCTACAAACATTTTATAAAATATATATTTAATAAAATTATACATATATAATTTTAACCATTTTGTCAAACCATCCAACCCAACATTTCTAACGACTTATAAAATTATTTTTATGGACATTTTCTTGAAAACCTCAGATAGGCTATTTTGAAATTATTTATTTCCATGCCTTAACGTAATACGTTTTAAATATTACAAATGTCTTAAACTACATTGTATGAATTTTAAAACGATAATCTTAATTTAACACCAATAACATGACCAAAGATTAATGTGGTATATATATATTTTTTATCTTTACAAATATGTGATAACAAATTCCATTAAGCATTAGTTAGTTAGTTAGTGCCCAATGGAATGGTCAATGTCTTTCTTCATTTATTTACATAACATGTAATAATACGTATCGTTAGAAAAACTTAACAACAATTCGAAGTATGAGAGACTTACTTTCTTACAGGATATAAAATAATCTAGTATGGTAGTGAAGTATTTTCTAATATTTGTAAACAAAAATAAGAAATATTTGCTTCAAATAATAGCTTTATAATATAAAGACAATATAACAATTAAAACTTTACAGTTAAACAAGGTCAGTGATTTTTAATTAGTTTTAACAAAAATATATCTGTGACTTCCAATTTCTATATTATTATTATTATTATTTGGGTACGCTTAGCAAACAGTTGCATATTCATATATAGATAACTGGCTTCCTCCGTAGGGTAGAACTCATTTGATCCCTTAATTTTCAATTCACCTTTTGACTTAAAATGTAAAACATTTTACGTCTACCAAAAATATAATCTCTATTCCTAAAATATGAAGAACGATATTTTAGGATACTGTTTGATTAGGATAAGAGCCTAAGTTATAATTTTATTCATTAACATTCGATTATATTATAACTTAAATACAATGTCCCAATAATAATATTTTCTTCAATTTGCTGACGTAAATATATACTCTCAGCAGATAATAATTTCAAAAGATAAGATAAAACATATTGATACTTCCTATACCTTAATCCGTATTAAGATGAAAAGACAACATGGCATTGATTGCAATTTATAACCATAACGGATTACGATCCCATTCCTAATCGAGGGAAAACGATTATTTAATTTACACATAATAATTTAGAAATCCGATTGGATATTATAAAATAAACGTCAGTTAGACGACGAATATTGAAGTCATATATCTTTACAAATAATAAAAATTTAAACATTGTAATCATTCAACATGTTAAGGATACAAAATAAAATTTCGAGGGAGTCGAAATTAAATTACTCTATTGCTTTAATTTTTACTCTCTCGATTTTTTTTCTCTTTTTAATTATTTGTTTTTATTTGTGTGTCTGTTTAAATATTCACGCATCAAGCGATAGCAGCTTGACGAATTTTGATAATATTTCTTAAGGTTATAACTCTTTGTCAAAGTCAATTTAATAAAATATGATATTTTTTACAATAAAAAAAAACATCTCACTTTCATAGGAAAATACAAGAACTGATTTGAGCTACAAGTATAAAACTATAAAATTACTGGGTGGATTTTAAGGATTTCATTGATTTTCACTTCGGAACATTCGCTAATCGGGCTACAATAACAACACAATAGTAAATGTATGGATTTGTAATAATTTTGAAGATGAATAATTTAATATTTGATTTGGGACCTATGTAGTGTAGTGTAATATGAATATTGAATGAATATATTTTACAAGGATTCTTGAATAATATAAAAAAAAAAAAACAAAAATTTTCTTTTAAGATATTTTTCTTGCAATGTTTAGCACATTTACGAATTTTTGACTTTACTACTGACAATTGTAAATATCTGACAAATGTTTTTATGCGGTTGGAAATCTAAAAAGTGACTATCAAAAAATGCAGGCATTTCTATCTATCGTAATACTTATTAACATTAATTACTTACCTTACCTTAATATAAAGAATCTTCGGTTGATTTTTGTCTTATTAAAATATGTTAGATGTTATTTGTCATTTTAGACGCTTAGAGGTACTTAGAGGACGTTTAAAGTTTATATTTCATTTCTTTAAAATATTCGGTCAAATAGCTTCTCATTGACATTTTTATAAAAAAAATAAAGAAGTAACATTTAATTTATCCTAAACTTAATACAGGTATAACCTGTATTAATTTCACATGGAAGGTTATTTGAAGTAAGGTTTTGCAGATTAACTTCTTACTTGAAAACTGAGAATGCGAGAAAATATACAAAAGATATGCCGTGATCAATATACCCTAAATAGTATATAAAAGCGAAATATCAGATACTGGCATAAATGAAACGTTTGACTCTACAAAGGCTATGCCTACAAGAGATTAATTCGAAGATGTATTCTTAGATTTTATCAAAATTTACTAAAGAGAGAATAGCAGCAGTAAATATTTATATAATTAATTCCTAAGTATTTGTAGAGTGGAGTCTTTATATAGAATTTATCTAACTCGGGAGAATCATTTATCCTCACCGTAAATTATTTTTAGTAAATAAATTATTATACAAAGACTGCACTATTTTGTATTTAATTTTGATTTTTGAGTACCTAAATTATTAAAGAAAAAAAATGCTTTATATTAACAGAAGCAATAATTAGCAACATTTCTTTATATTATTTTTAAATTCACAATCTAATGAAAATTACAACTATTTTAGGACTATGGAGGGATTGTAATGAATTTTTTGTATAAAAAATATGTTACACAAAAAACAAATGTATCTTCTGTTTCACGGGAAAACGTGTCATTTTACTGTAATTTCTTTGTATTGTATACAAACTATATTACTTTGTATTATATACGAATTGTATTGTTTAATGTAATTTTTTGTACTCTAATATTTTTGGAACTATTTTTTACAATGGATAAGTAGCTTATGACCTGAAGCGGGAGAAAATCAGACAAACGAAGTCGCTGGCCAGAACTAGTCTTATAACAAAACTTCATTTCTAATCTACTTATTTGTTACAAATTTTATGTCGGTAATTTTATCTCAGTTCTCATGTTCTTATTTTGTGGATACAAAGTAAATGTCTAGAAATATGGTATTTACAATAAAATAACCAAAGTAAGGTTGGTATTGTTCACTTTTGTTCAAGAAAGGTATTTACGTTAATTGCACTATATAGAAGTAAACCTCAACATTCTTACATTTACCAGTACTTCAATAAAACTTTAAAAGTTATTTTTTTATTATACAAAGCATTATATCGATACTACTAGGATCATTAAGTAACTTATTCGAGTTGTTGCCAAGGTATTTTATGATTTTTTAAAATATATTTTTTTATTATGATACTATGATTTATTTACTATAATTATTAATAATAAATATGTTAGAACATATTTAATCTCCAAGTAAAGAATGGTACAAAAAGAAAACTACACTCCTGGTTTAACAATCCTCCCAAATAAACATGTACTTATAGATTTCGAAGACAAAATAATGAAAATCAAAACATAAAATTGATTGTGACCTAAATGTTCGTATACCATAAAGTTTGTTCGTTAAGTTTTATTTATATATAATCAATGGGAAAAACTTTATGATTAATGACGAAAGTAAGAAAACACGTACAATAGATTTTTCCTCATAACGGTCGAGGTTGTATTGACAAAGCTTACAAATTCCTTCCTTTTATATTACATACAATTTCCATACAATATACATTATTTTTACATAAATACAAGCAATCACTTTTTAAATAATCAAATGTAACATTTATTGTCTTTGAAATAATCAAAAAAAATTGTCATCACATCGGCATCAATTTTACTTTAAAATATATTTTATAAAAGTAACATTTACGCTATATACTTGGTTATCAAGATTGAAACGTTTATCCATTTTTACACTGTAATTAAAACGAATTACCAAATCACACTAATATGAGCTATAAATATTATTTGTGACAAGGAATAATTAGCCATAACTAAAAACTTACCATTTTAAATAACAAATGTTGCCAAGTAAGTAAAAATATAACTAACGAATAAATGAAACGGTCTAAAATATTCTATTTCAGAAGTACATAACTCTGTAGACAAAAGCGAATACATAAAACAAATTATTTTAATTATAATATTTATATGAAACAAATAAATGTTTAAAAAGTGTTCAAATATATCTTCATACATTATATATTGAATCTTTAGTTAATTCATTAATTCATATTTCATACATAATATTTTTTATCAAGACCTCAGTACCGGCAAAAATCCCACTCCTTTTAACTTATTTACTAAATTATAATTAACAATGTATTGACAATATCAGTAATAGTTTTAATTGATATGTGACAATAAATTGAAATTCAAGTCAAGCGTGGTACTGAATTTCTTTACAATTATAATTAACTTTAGATATGAGTACGTTTTTAATGAAAGCTTTAAATTTATATCCGTTAAGTTGGTGACTTATTATTTAATTCGCTAAGTTAGTGAATTATTCGATTCAAAACGAATTCCATTATCCAAAAATTTCTTTTTTGTTTTAGTGAGGCTAAATTTAGGAATTACTATTTTATGATTACATAATTCATATCGTTATATATTTATTATATATATGAGTATATATATTAAGCAATTCGCTTAATGCATCAAACTTTTGCATATTTTCTGGGCGTTCATAATAATTTTTAAGATATAGATTGATAAAAGCGTGAGTACTGCAGCGTCTTTGAAAACATTTTTAATAGACTCCCAAGAATTCATGTCCAATGTCGATCAAACTGTTCTCTTTTGCAAAATAAAAATTTATTCTACATCTTCCCCTGATGCTCAAAGCAGAATATCGTAAGACAATACTATGGAAGTATGCAAAATAAACCCACGTAGCTGGTAACATCAGTTAACTGTCAAATTTTTCTAACCTTATGCCGCCAAAATAATGGTTAGCGGTTAGTATGTTGACATGACTATCCCATTCTTATTTTAGATCTCAATATATACCAAAAAATTCAGTTTCATCAATAGTCTCCATGACGTGGTCGTCGATAATTAAATTTAGGTCTAATTGTCGAGCATTAAATACAGAAAACTTGATTTTTTCAATTACAATTAATTACAATAGCCATCATCAAACCTATTCTTAGTTCAAATCTATTTATACATATATTAATACATGTAACTTTTTTAAAATATTATCTATTTCAATTTTATTAAGAATGTAAATCCGTCTTTTATTTTTAAGTCAAAATTTTTAGTAAACCTTTAATCAAAAATTTTTAACAAAGTGATTTTTAATTTAAAAACTTTTTGTTCAACATAAATACTTTATTTTTATTCAAGAAATAAAAAATACAATGTTTAAACAAAATTAGATAATGAAACCTTCACTTTACTATTGTTACTTTGATATAATTTGGTTCTTATTTCTCATTTTGACATATGTCACTTCAAAAAACATGTCACAGCAGCAATAAATGTCATTCACAATAATATGTCAGCGCTGATAAAAAAAAATAGGTCAGACAAACGATTATAAACTACATTGTATATTTCTTATATCCAATTCAATAATATTTATATATACATATGAATGTATTTTAATTTATTATCTCTTTATAGTAGTTTTATGTATTTATTTCCAAATAGTACGTTGATTATAAATAAAATATGGTAATTGTTTGAAATTTATTTTCTTATAACAATATAATAATAATAAATTGCATACTAATCAACATATTTACATCTAATAATTTGTTTAGTAAGTCAAACCCGTAGAATATATATGAATAATATTCGCTCAATTATAAGCACTCCGTTGAACAGACGCTTCCTTGCGTGCATATTGCGACCCTTTGGTAAGGTTACATGGGAAAATGAAACATTACTTATTTCAAGATACATTTTGTTCCATATATTTGACCAAGCTATACATATGTTACAGAAATATAATAAATGTTTCCAACTTTGTAGTCTATATAGTACACTGAAAAGATGCCACAATAAAAAATTAAATGTTACAAATTGTCTTGAATCTTATAAATACATTGAATTCTACTTTAAACACAAATAAATTGGATTTAAATTATGAAGAAATATTAGGACACGGCTTCAAAAATTTTGAGATATCAGTTTTGGCAGATGTTATCTGATGGTGAGAAACATGAACTACAATTTATGATTACACGATTTAACCATTTAATCTTCGAGTCCAGCTGTGAATCCAAACCTTCCAGCTAGAAACTCATTAGAATTGATCATACCATTCAGGCGGAATTATGACATATATACGTTTTATTTTTTATTTAATGTAGTACTTTATAAAAATCCCTCAAACAGAATTATTATCATAGTTCTTCTTTCTTCAGTTCCAAGTAAAGTATAAGCAATACATATTTTTTTACATAATGTAATTAATACAATAATTTTAACTTAAAAACTTCGTACTTTATTTAAATTAATAAAAGCTTAATGATATTCAAGAAGGAATAATGAATAGAGATATTATGTTTTGTCTTTGATATTGAAAGTTTGGGAAGTTTATTGAAAGTTGTTTAAATCTTTTAAGTGTGTTTTGCTCTACTTCGTACATTGTAGAATGGTCTAATCATTATTAAACTTTTAGTATTTTTACGCTTGTGAAGTCTTAACAGAAGTTTATAAATCAATGTAGGTAATAAATAGGTAATGTATTATTTGTATCAAACCTTATCATGTCAATATTATAAATCAAAACCTTGAGAAGTAAATTACTCACAAACAAAAGGCAAACAAATTAGCTCTAATTGTTTTGAGAATACATCATCCACCATGATAATGATAAATAGGAAATCCTATTCATCATCATCATCATCACCACTTCCGTAAGTCTAGACTTACTGGTGTTCTAAATCTTTTTGTGCACTCCATTAACTCTAATTTGATCGCCATATCCATTCACACATTCATTTATATGTTCTCTCTCTCTCTCTCTCTCCCTCTCTCTCTTCCCGTTTCATCTTTTTCACCCCTCCCCCATTACGTCACCATACTTTAACAGATGATTACTTTTCTATTATTGAAGCTACCCTTAAACTATCCCTCACATACATTTCCTCCTTTATCCATTCCCGTCACGCTATAAATCCATCTCAACATTTTGGATTTACTTTCTCTTAATCTATTTCTGTATTTTTATTTAGTACAAAAAAAGATAAGAATGTATAAAGAAACAAATGGCATAGGATATTATAATTTACAATTTCTAATTCTTTACTCTACAGCAATTGCAACGGTTTGTAAACTATTATTGCAATTTAAAAATATAATTGCTATTAATTTCAAATATGGTGTGAGTGTATTATTATCGACAATGAAGGTTGAGTTTTACACACGACACATTTAATTTTTACAATTAGGCTCTATCACAGATGTTACACGTCAATCGAGAGTAAAGTATATTATCTTGTATATAACTTTCTAAGAAATATAATATGTGGAGATAATTCAAAAAGAAGAAGCAGTGGTAACCACATAACATATATTACTTACATTCTGTTTGTGTGTCGGTATGATGTTGCGACACAAGAGTAAAGAGAAAATCTTTTATATTAGACTTTATTGGGTCAAAGACAATTGTATGATGTTGCAGTTTGTTATAAAATCAACAACAAGACATGACAAACAGTCTTTACAGTATTTACTTAAAAACTAAAAGTTTTCTTTGGCTAACAAAAACTATATATTATTTATTATATATATTCTATCTATCTCAAGTGAATGAATGAATGAATGAAACGAGAAATTTCACAAACATTCAGTTGAATTTAATAATTAATTATACAACTTTTCGTTTGAAAATAAAAGCGTACATAATATTGAGGCGTTTAATAATTAGTCAGTACTTTTCAAATAAAAAAGTTAACTGTCCAAGTTTCAAAGTGTTGATTGAAAACAAAAATTGAAAACTAAAAGTAACAGGCAATCAGAGTTAACTTTTATTATTAAAAATTATAACATCAATTATACCATTACATATATATGTTTATATATACCATCAATGTCAATACAAATACAACGAAGTATAATCATACCTTATTTAATTTTAGTAGTACTAACTGTAGAAGAACTAAGCTATTATTATCTTCTAATAATATGTAAAGGTTATGTTGATATTGTAATAAACAATAACATATTATTTTAAAACTTTTGTTCTTTTGAAAGCAACATAAATGCTACTGCAAAATGCGTTATTATTTATACGTATATATATTTAAGTGTATATACTGTATGTTTAAGCCACTGTAAACTCTAGTTACTATATTTAACCTTGACTATATTGTAGAAAAGCTTTATTTATTAAAAGCAGTGGTTTAGTATAGAGCTAAAAATATGAATAAATAAATGTGGCGATAAAAGCTAAGGCGTATTGAAATCCTTATCAATCAGAGGACGGCGTATATAAAACTGAAAAAGACCGTGTGAAAGCTTATGAAAACCAGTAAAAATATAACTGTTGTTAATGAAACGATGAAATTGTAAAAATCGATAAAGCAAATTAAAAAAAAAAAAAAACAGTTAATAAATTGTACACTTTAAAACAAGTATTATGAATATAAAATAAAGCCCTAATTTGACCTATAGTACCAGCAAATAGTAATATTTTTAATATACTATTACAAATTTTCAAGTTATGAACATACATACATACATCCATTAGGAACCACTTCGTTGAACGTACAAGTAACGTTTGGGCGCTTGCTAAATATCTTTGAGTAGTCTTCACAAGGGTATTTGAAATAATATTAATATTCCATACACAACATTTTACCTTTCAAAATAATGGATCTGATGTGTAAATAAACAATTATGATATTAATAGAACCGTCGTCCTTAAAATATCTGGAATGAATCATTTTGAGAAATATATTAGAAAGAAGAAGAAATTAGAAATTGTAAAATAACATGAATAATTCTCTGTGTCACTTTGGATTTATTTAATAATCATGAATAATTTAAAGTATATATAAAAAAATAAAAAACTTAAATACTTATTGTGTAATGTAAGCTAATACAATTAATTTAATTCTTTCACTCCAGTAATCACTAAAAGAATATATGAAAATATAGTAAATACAGTGTTTATTTATTTTAATTACTGTAAGCTTAACATGGCTATACATATTTATAAATATATTTCAGAGGTGTTCTTGCAGAAGAGCTTATTTCGATAAGTATGGTATCAAAATAGGCCCTCCTGACCTCTATTTGACGTACTCAAGTGATCACTGAGAATGATTCAAAGTGGAAAAGATTTAAATAAATAAATAAATAAAAGATATTGTCGAAAATTTATATCGGTTGTGGCATCTTTTCAATGTTATTCTATACTGCAAAGTTATAAGTATTGGTAAAAATTTTCAAAAATAAGCTAAAAGATGTCACCACCATCCTGGTAAAGACGAATATAGAATACTTAATTCAGCGAGTCTGGCACAAATATGGAAGCACAATTGGCAAAGCAACGGGAGGGTTTCCCAGAGGTCGTTGATTCGAATCCCTGCCTTTATCGGTTTATTTTTCATTCCATATTTATTTGTGTAATATAATATACGAAAAGGCAAATATTGACATAACCTTTTATGTTTATTTTAAACAAGACCTGGATTCAACCTCCTGGAAAATATATATTTGTCATATATAAACTTTAATAAGATTTAATATTAATATAACAATATCTCTTAAACACAAAAACATGTGGTTTGCTTTAGCTAATATTTTTATTACATTTTGACAAAAAGATAAATTTCAAGCGGTCGGATCCGGGCCTTGTTTAAATAAATATGAAAGTACATAAACAGTTTTATCAGTTAACATAATGTATTTTTTTCCAAGAGAAGCTTTCATTTATTAAAGAGAAAGATTCCATGGATTAATTTTAAAGAAGTGCGAGCAAAATATATTGTTAGATAGAGATTTCCAAAAATAATTTGTTCCTAATAAATATATAATCTTATAATTTATTCATTCATATTATTTATTTTTGCTTAACAAATTTGATAAAATTTTCGACCCTACATTTCCTTAACATAATACGGGTATTAACTCTAAATGAAACGAATGAGGTCGGTGGGTGAGTATCTCTTATAATAACAAAATGATTTGTTTTTCATGATAAAAGTTCTTACATTTTATTATGTACATATTCTTAATTGAATTACATATTTATGTACGTATTAATTACAATCAAGGGATTGATAATAAAAAATACATTTTTAAAAAGATATAACTTATTAAAAAATCAAATTCTGCGCTACCTTTTCAGATAAAAACTTCACATCACTTGACATTCATTCTAATATAAATAAATAACTTTTGCTACCAACCAATATAAAACAAATATGTAATACTGATGGTTCTTTTAGTAGATAAAATAATTAATAATATTAGTAATTGTGTTAATATTAATAATATTTTTCATAAAGCTAGCTATTAATATGAAACTGTAGGTTGATAGAAACTTTATATTAAAATTATTTTCAACAATAGCAAATAAAGGTTCTTTATTACATTACATTCATGAGTATTAATTACTTGATTTACTCTCCATAGCTTATAAAAATCAACTTGGTTGCTTTGTTTGGAAACGCGCATAAAAAAACCAATAAAATATTTATCACAATATACTTTAAAATGCAAAGCTCAAACTGACTTGAATTTGTTATTCTTATACAAAACAATAAACAAACAAAATACAATTTCAGCCATTGTTGGGTTAGTTTTACCTAAATGAGTCATCACAGTTCATCGATTTATTTATATTAATCTGATCCATAGAAGTAACAGATAACCCAAATTCCCCATTCAGAAAGAAGAAGAAGCCAGTCTTTAAGCCGTCTCTCTTTTTAAAACCACATACTTTGATTGTTGTTATACCCCAAAACCAATTTTGATCGTTGAATTATAACCATACGAAGTTTCAAACGATAAATTGTATTAAATAATATAATTTAAGTTAAATCATATATTACGATAGTATATCTAATAATTAATTTGTTAATTGATACGAAATGGTAGTAAAAAACTACATGTCTACTTAAGTCTACTACTCAAGTCACGGATATTTTTTTGACGTGTTAAATGTTTGTATTATATAAAATACTAATTTAGTGATAATAATCCAATTCATTTCACAAAAGCTTTAATTTTTTCATGTTTCCTTATTACGCTATTAAGAAAGATTATCGCCCGTAAACTGACTTTACAGACAACCATTTTTTTTAATATTTGTGTTATTAAAGCTTTAACGTTAATTTCTTCTTATTATGTTATTTAATGACAGATATCTTTATCTTTTATTGAGGTATATCATTTTATTTGAACCACAGCTATTTAAAAAAAAATCTCCTGCCACACCAAAAGAAATATAAAAAAGTTGCCGACCTTTGAGGGAAAAATAGGAACTTTGAAGGTATCTGACGTATTTATTTATTAACACGACCAACGGAATCTCATTCCATATTGATGAATCCAAAAATAGAACGTACATTAAAGATCACAAAAACGGTTTAAATATTAAGAAAGTATTCGTATAATTAATTAAAATGATAAGGATGATGAAGATACTTACTAATTTTAAAATAAACAATCAGTAAAGTCAAATAAGAATAGTCCTAAGTTCAAAATGTCAGAGTCCTCTTGTTTGTTTATTATTATTATAATAAAGCTAAATTTGTTTGAGACTACATGAGACTAACCAGTATATCTAGAACCTCGGACCAAAGTCACCCATAGCTTACATATTCGTGAACTTTATTTACAGTAAACATATCACCCTAAATATTTTGAAATAATATAAACCTTGCTTATTTCACTTAAATAAAATATATTATAGGCTTAAAGAGGCTCGACCGGCTATTATACTCGTATATGTATATATATAATCGGCGGGAAAAGTATATTTCCTACAATGAATTAGAGATCCGGACACCCTTTTATTTTCTCTCCATATGTCCTAGTAACCTCCATTCTTCCCCATTCATTAGTCATCAAGAACGAAAAAAATAATACTACAATAAATGACAGATTGAAAGTTTCAAAAACCGTAGCTATATAGCTGAATAAATAACTTGAACAGTTCGTTGCTTTTTATGAGTATAATAAATTGTATTGCATCATTTAGTAAGGCTTCAACGCTTATACTAATTACAACTCTGGAGTGAACCTGTTCAAACATAATTGTGTAGAAACAACACTTTAAAGGTTATATTACTTTAGACATTAAAATATTTCATCTGGGCGTTTCTGCTTCCACTTTCCACGTAGGTGTTTATGCGTAGGTGAAGATCTTTCATAATACAAAACCATAGTCCTAACGTAATTAGATTTTACAACTAAATCTTATTGCGTTTTAAATTAAAATAGATGAAAATAAATAATTTATTAAATAGAACGTTGCTAAATTATATTATTTATGTGCACAAGAGTAAAGCTTAGGTCGAGTTGGATAAGAAAGTAACTAAGGAACCTTTGTGTGCTAACGATATTACAATGTTTCCGACTATTTTGAGGATGATACACCGTGGGCATGAAGTGATCGCTGCCAGGCTGTTTCAAGATTTATTTAGAGTATTTCTATATAATGTAATTATATAATTGACGGTGATTAAAAAAATATATATGACAAGCCCGCTGAGTTTCTTTCGCCAGCCCTCCTCAGGTCAGTGGCAATTAATTTTCCGAGCTGGTGGTTTGACAATGAAAAATTTTTTGTATAAAACTTACTTTAATTTTTGATTTTATTTGATTTGATTTGTTGCAGAACTTTGGATGGGCTTTATATTCTAATGTAATGAAAAATTGTTAAATTGTTTTGAAAAGAGCAACTGTTGATTTTCTAGCCAGCTTTCTCACCAAAGTATTATAATATACAAAGTATTTCGAGCTGATGATAGCTTACTCACAGACTGACTTCACTAACATTTTATATTGTAATAATTGACGATTCAAAAGTTTACACTCACTTTTGAATCATCAATTACTTCTAACTGTACAAAGATAATTTGATTTTTTTTTATAATTTGTGTTTGAAGTTAAAAAATGAAAAGTATTATTACGAATACATTTTTTTAATTCTCTTTCGTCATAAATTTGTATATTATAATTATATTTACCCGGCTGTATTTACGTAGAAATTAAATCTAAACTAAACTGTAAATATAAAAAATCCGAAATGCCATAGCTTCTCAATGGCACAGTAGACATGAATATGTCTTATATCACAAATAAAAGAAATGTTAGCTAAACGATTTCATATATTTCTTTGATCTATTATTTACACTATATACATACATCGATTTATACAGATATAAACATACGTATACGTACGAACGCATAAACGCATACAAACACATTCATGCATACAAAGGCATACATACATACGTACATACAAACAATCGAGACTGATCAACGAATCTACATCGCACAACTACATTTTAGAAAATTGCGACATATTTAAGGCAAAGTTGTAAATAGAAGAGGACGATGTTTTGTGGCAAATTTTTCATATCGCGTTCAAACCACAGACGATCGCAGACACCACAAGAAATGCCGAACTGATTTTCTTTGAACCGTTGGCGAAATTCTGAATCAGCAACGACCTGTTCATCGATGAAAATCTTCCGAGGTGGCTCATCAATTGAATTAGATTCAATTTGTTCTGCGGCGGCGTCTCCTTGTTTCTCTGCAAGCGCTTCTTTTTCTTTCCGTCGAGAATCGCGCATTCGTAGGCAATTGGCTTGGCGTTCCGAATCATCGTCTGCTTTTCGTTTTCGAGAATCACGCTTACGTTGCAACGCACTTTTAGCTATTCGCGATCGAAGAAATTCCTCAAACCTCTGTTCATCTGTGACATCTGCTCTACACGGTGTCTCTTGCAAGAACAGTTGAAACTCCTCACTGTTGCGTAATGCATCATTTTTTTTACGCTGGCGGGATTCCCGCATCAACTCTGCTTTCGATTTAGGAGCCATAGTTAGATAACATAATGCTCTACCTACATTAATGATTTATGAAGATTAGAATAAAATAAAATTTATGTACGATAAATTCTTCTTTTTTTATAAAAAATACTTACACAGTATTTGTGCTTAAGAAATTAAAAAAACAGCTACGTATTGAAATTATTAAAAATGCAGCGAGTGATAAAATGCTGATGATTTGAAATGTTTTTCGTCAATGCACGTGTTTGTATTTATATTTTTGACCACGTGCATGCATCTGCGCATATTTACTGCGCAAACAATAACATACCATTAGATGAGTCATCGTTAATGACTCTTTAGTGTCAGCCTTAGTTAGGCCCACAGCTATCCCCACTCCGCACCTACCTAAGTCCCAGCCCCCAAACTAAGTGATGAGTCATGGTAACGATTTTCGTGACACACATTCTTTCAACCTGACCCCAGGGAAAAGACATATTCATGTCAATATAATAGTCATGGTTCATGAAAGTTGAAATATAAAAAAATGTATATTATTAATAAGCATTTGGTATATTCTCTCATAAAGTTTCTTAAATCAAACAGACAGCTACAAGAGATTGTAATACTTGAATATTGAAATAGGTAAATAAAAAACAGCACGTAATTTAGACAATAGTAGAGCAAAAGTTGCCAACGGTCGATTCAAGTATCAAAGATCCAGTAAATAATCGAGATTTCTTTTCAAGTGAGCAATAAATCTCAAGAACCGTGATATTTATAAAGAACGTGACGTCTGAATTCTGACTATGAAATTTGCACTTTATTTTTTATATAAAAATCTTAAATTATTTGAAAAACATGGTTATAATATTTCTGCAGTCATTGGTTCTTACAATACCAGCATTTAAAAATGATTAAATTCGTTATTTATTACTTTAATTAATATTATATGACTTTTAGGTAAAATTTCAATATAATTTTGATTTAAATAACTACCGTAAAAAAAAACGAGAGAAGCTTCTTGATTTTTTAAATGTACAAAATATAACAATACCATTAAAACAGTTTATTAATACACGAGATCTTTTAGTTTAAAGTGATTTAGATGATTCTGACTGACGTTGGTGATCAAGATATTATTATTTTCTATAGATATAATGATTACAACGAGACGAGACGACGCTTTTTAGCATTCCATGGATTCATCGTGCGGGTGTCGGGCCCATCGCGTTACAGGGAGAGGAGTGCAAACAGCTCCTGGGACTTGCGACCCAAGTGTAGGTTTAACGGGCCCCTAAATATACTAACGATATTTTAAAGAATATTAAATAAAATAATCTGGATCATTTTTTTTTTTAATTTAAAGCTAAATCCTTTATGAAAGAAACATCCTACACTACCTATGATAATTGATTGCTGTGCAGTCGTTTTTGTAATTTGTAGAGCTAACTTCCCATAGTCAAGACTATGTACAAGCTGCTTGCTGCTAGTAATATAAAAAATATTCAACTTGATTGCTTTCATTAAAGGATGATCTTTGAAATTGATTCATATTGTTAAATCTTGTTAAAGTATAATTTTGTTTCATTGCGACTTTTCAAATACCTACAATTTTTTTTGAAAAAAAAATCATAATATATTATGTGATGTAATTGACCAATTAATAGTACTTCTGACTTATATAAGATAATAAGTTGATTATTAGTTAGTTTAAGGCTGGCAACGCACTTGTAGCTTCTGAGTTCTGTCCATGGGCGACTGCAGTCTCTTAGGTGACCGTCTGCTCGCCATCACCGTCACTATACAATAAATAAAAAAAAAAAATATTCTCTGTAAAATAATATGTCAGAATATAGATTAATATAATATTAAAATCTATTATATATATAATAGATTTTAATTATATATATATTTATATTATATTAGTTTAGTTTAGATTTTAATATTATATTAATCTATCTAGTTTCGTTTAGTTTAGTTTTTAATATTATACTAATCTAGTAAGTTGTAAAATAATTATTTTACAACTTACTAGGTTTTGGTCTAGCCTGTAGAGAATTTAATGTATAGGTGACTATTATTATGTATGTATTGGTAGATCAAAATTTATTTCAAGATATAAAATAAAGTATTCATTATCGTAATTAAAATATCCATGGGCAAGTTTAAAAAAAAAACTAATCTAGATAAGAGTTATTTAAAAAAAGATACGGTACAGGGTTAAATGAAAATTAATACTAAAATTATAACCTTTAGTCAAGGCAGTCTTAATACATCCCTATTAAACTTACGGTGAATTATCTTAGATTAAAAAAAATGGGCTTTTTATTTTCAATAATTGCTGTAATTAGTACTAAAATGTAGTATTAGTATTAAATTAAATGTTCTTATTACAGTTATGCTAAGGAAATATAAACAAAATTAATTTACTGTGATTCTTAAATATATTATAAAATACTTCACTTTTACTCGATTATTAATATTTCTAGTTTAATTGATGGTACGAGAATTAAAACAAATAAAATTTTTATATGAAGAAACCTATCAAAATAGAATTGTTTATAATTATCTACACGATAAAATAAAATATTTATAACGGTGTTCACTAGTTTTTCTATTTACTATTTGATTTTTTTCTTAATACATTTAAGTAACGTATTACGGTTCATGTGCGACCCGAATATACCAGCAAAGACCCATAAGCTTGTGGGTTATAAACTGTTTGGAATCCCA
Source organism: Dircenna loreta (assembly GCA_963555665.1). Taxonomy (NCBI): domain Eukaryota; kingdom Metazoa; phylum Arthropoda; class Insecta; order Lepidoptera; family Nymphalidae; genus Dircenna; species Dircenna loreta. Next base: position 6,123,216 of record OY743093.1, on the reverse strand, counting down.
GAAGACGTGGCATTATTATGTGAAGAAAGCTTAGGATTTCGCTCTGTGTACATTAAATTATACTTTGATATACTCTCTTACATACATTTTGCGGTTTTCCTTAACTCTTATGATCTGTCTTTAGGTAGAGTTCAGCTTGATCCATAGCTAATACAAATGATATATTTATTGTACAAAGATATACAACTGCAGTAAACGAAATAATCCAAATACATTGTTTATATGCTATGATTATTCATTGTTTGATTGTTGGTCAATTTATAATAATAAGAGGCCGAATTTAAGTTTAAATATTTATAAGGGTTTGGATCAACTACTCTACGTAGATTTTTGTTTTTGGTTTTATTACATCAAGTGATAACCAACTTCTTGTGACAATTTGACATCCTTAATAATTAGACTTGACAGTGAAAGTGACAATACAAACAATGAAGTAGTGTGAGCAATGTTTATTTATTTCTTTTAATTTGTCCCGTTTCGTTCCCGCCTTTTAGATATTAGAGACTAAAATATATTGGGTTCTTATTATTTCTATTCTTAGTTTATTATTCTTAGTTTTATTATCCGTACTTTCCATTTTAGATTGGATAAGGTTTTTTATTATGAGTGCTTTATACTCTATATTATTGTTGCTACTTTTCACTTCTACTTTAAATTCAAATTCAACTCTTATTACAAACCTATTACTATTGTATGTTTTTGCTAATTTTAGTAGATAATATTTTTCATTGTAGTGTGTGTAATTTTTTTCCATTATTCTTACTTAGTAGTGTTCCCGCATACTTAAGTTATAATAGAGACGTATATATGTAAAGTCCCGGGTAGCGCAGGTGAATCATGGGCATGGCTTGCTATTAGATGTGAAAGCCCGATATCAATCTCTGGATGAGTTTGAGCCAGACCCCAAATAGCACTCGAATGACAAGTAAATGTTTTATTAAAAGATTGATTGTTAGTATATAAATAAAATAATGATTTAAATGTAGAATACTTAATACTTATACAACAGTAAAGTGCTATTATTTGGTGTATCACAAAAAAACACCTCAACATAAGTAAAAAATTTTCATGCTGATTTATTTGGCGTACAATAATACGTCATTTCATTTTATTGTAGTTTATATATAACTTACATTTGAGAACACATTTAGGACCTAAATATAGCGTGGCAGCTTAAGAAGACTAGAATAACTTATTATGCCACTAGAAGTTATATAATGCTCTCAAAGGCAAGTTTACTACTTGTTAAAGGATTATTTAACTATTAATATTAAAAATAAAGGTAGTTAAGTATTTCCGTATAATTGACGTCATCTTATGGCATAAGTCTCATAGATTTTGAAGAGACTATTATTAAAAATACATAGAAAGGTTTATTGTGACTTGAATATTCAAATAACATCAAGTTTGTTTGTTTAAGTTTCCTTTATATATATATAACCTGAGGGTCACTTTTAGATAAATTACTCAAGGAATTAAACACGTTCAATATATTTCCATGTGCATCGATCATGATCATTGATTGATTCCTTCTTTTTATGTGGTTTTCGATTTCCATTGAATATAATTTTTATTTTAACATAACTACAAAATTACTTTTTTTCTTTTGTAAATAATTTACTCAAAACATAATAGACACTCAATATCACTTGAGCATTAGTTTTACTTTAATATTTTAATGAGATATTTAAGAAAAATACATTTATTTTACATAGCTTTTAAAAATAATTAAAGTTGAAATGTTTATCCACTTTTACACTATAATAAAATTCATTTCCACTCCGGTTCTGACCGATTCGGCGTTTGTCACAGTGTGTGTGTTTATCTCTCCGCTCCACAAGTCGCATTTTAACCGATCTTGATGAAACTTCTACAGGTTCCTTGATTTTTGATTGGGTGGGACAATACGGTAGAAAAGGGAGGAAATTTGCCGCAGCGCCATTTATTAGCCGATTTTTTTTTCATATTTGGTAGAAATTTTAGTATTTTTTTGCACATGAGGTGTTTTGAAAAAAAATTGGAAGAGGAGAGGGGAAGGGGAGGAAGATTCCTGGGGCGTAAATTTTCTATCCGATATCTTTCATGTTAGGCAGAAACCTAAAGCGAACCAATGATTTAATCAAATTAAACTAGTCCTTTTATTCCTTACTACCTTATATGTAAAATTAATTGTCCGTTATCTGTCATCGATCTCTGATTTTATTTACATGAATTCATTGCGAAATAGTGTGATAGCAGTAAAAGAGATGTTTTTGTGAGAATTGTAAAATAATAGAGTCAGGCTACCGTGAAAAAATAAAGCAAATTCAAAATCAGTGAATATACTATTCCTGTTGCAATCATAAGCCCACTCCTACAATCGATAGTCATCGGTGATAACAATTCCAAAACTCGCAAAATAAGAGACAGCTCCAACTCTTAATTGAAATTGTACTCGGTCCGTTTTCTACAGGAATAGGAACAGACAATGGTGAAATGCAGATATAATTGGCGTATGAAAACAGCTCTAAAATAATGAACAGTTTGAACAAAAGGCGTGAGAACAATAGATGAACATGGATACCTCCGTATTGCTGCTATAAAAATGATAAAGACTGCATCTTAATAAATAAAACTTATGGTTTCAACATTGTAGAAATAACATCATGAATCTCAACAGCAATTTCAAAATAGTTCAAGATAGATAGTAACTTCGTACACTAAAGAAAAACCGATACTTAATGGTGAAGAAAATCGATAACGTATTATTGGAAAGCAGAAAGTTGGAAAGTCCGGCTCTATTCATGTAAACTGTATCGGAATTTTTCTGACTAGTTTCAAGTCCATTGTAAGTTACCTTTAATGGAAATTTTTTGATACTTGCATACAACCTAATATATTATGGTTGCAAACTTTAGCACTCACAAAAATTTATATTCGTTTAGTAACGAAGTAACAAGCAATAAAAAGCATAAATGGAATAAGACACTCAATTTGAGAATTAAAAAATAGCCAATATTAGTGAAACGGTTCACAAGTGCAAGGTTTAAGAAGAGAAAGAATAGACCTCTTGGATTGTGGGTTGATAATATTAAAGCCGAAGCAATCGATACACAAGAATAGCGAAAAATTGCGAAAATTTTAGAAGTTATACCGAAATTGTATTATATATAATCATGTAAATATCTACCTGGATAAAGATTTTTATCATAATTTCTAGTAATTAATTAATAATTTCTTCTTTTTTATGAATAATTCAATAATGTTTGTAAATATATTTACTCATATTCATATATTTAATATTTATAACTTTATTTCACTTTTTTTTTATTGGATAGATATGTTTTACAGAAGAAGTTCTGCTTCAAAAATTTCAGTACTCTCCTAACAAAAACGATACATAAAATTCATCAAAAAGCTAAATTCATCAAAGCACATTGCTTCACAGCAGCATTTAACAATTTTTGTTCATACAAATGTTCATTCAAATTTTCATATAAACATGAATATACAAAAATTTGATTTAATTTGATTATATACCTGCATTATATTTCGAATTTCAATCCAATTATTAATTTCAAAGTCGAGATCTAATAAATCTTGAACAAAAAATGTTATCCAAGCAATTTTTAATAAAAAAAATGTTTCTACAAAATACAATAACTTGTCTTTTTAATTGAAGAAATACAGAACATAAAGTTAAAACAAATTAAATATATAATAAATTTTACACAACATTATTTATGTTACTTGACAACAGCGACTTTTATTTACTTTGGTTCTTAATTCGCATTAAGACATAATATGCCCCTTCACAAAAACATATAGCTCAAACGATAAACTTTACTCGCATTATTTTGTCAGCCCCAAGCAAAAATATTTTAAAGTATGAATCAGATAATTTATTATGAAGTACGTAATAAATTGCTTAATTAATCAAACGATTAATTATTATCATATCAATCAAATATATTGGAAATTTTATTCATACTACACCTCATCTATTATTAAAATATGGTTGTAATATTTAGTTGATTTATTTGATTGAGTTGATTGAGCAAATTTGGAAACAAAGTTTCTTACAAGCTCTGTGTTCTGACGTCAGCTAGTATATAAATAATTGATTTTTTTTTCTATTTAAATGTTTTTTCATAGTATACTGATAATCTAGGTATTAGTATATAAAGACTACACTTTTTTGTTTTAAATATGACAAAAGGTCTTATTCTGTCATTTGTCTGTTTCTGATGTACCAAGAAATAACAAGTTTTCTATAAAGGCTTCTTGGTTCTCATTAATTCAATAGTTTAACATATTTGATTAAATATATAACAAAAATAAATGAATATTAAATTAACTTTTATATCTATGGATATTACAGCTTCAGGCGTTGGGTTCTGGTTAAAAATCACTCGCCAGATTGTGACACTATTTAGCTTTGATTTTATATATTACACGGGAAAACGAAACAAGTAATTGGGGTAGTAATTCCATTGGTACTATACATTTGAAGTGTGAATAGATTTTATAACTTGAAATGGAATTGTATGAGAAAAACAAATGTTGATTGAAGCACTAGATATAATATAAGTTGCCATCTTATAAATACAATTGCAACCAAACTATATTTCAGATCATTTATTTCTACTTTTATGTAGCTGTCTCTATACAAGTTTGTATGCTCTCATTTTGTGGGCAAAAATGAAATTCCTAGAAATATAGTAAACATTTACAATAAAAATACCTGAGTTCGTTTAGTACTGTACATTCTTGTTCAAGAAAAGATTCGGTATTAGGAAGTTGCGTAGTTGCTTTATATAAAACTAATCTTATCTACATTTTTACATTTATAATATAAATTCCAAATTCAATAGAAACTTTAAAGATACCAACTCTCACATAATATATGATTCTTATACGAACTTAATTCGTACGAGCTGCGGTTCAGTTATCTTACAAATTTATACACTGTATTTTTACCAATTACAACATTATACTAACATTTAATATATCTTAATATTGACACAATTTGAGTGTTCAACGGTAATAAAATGTAAATGGTGCGTTCAGGTGTGCCTAATGGACAGCGTGACCCGGAATCAAATGGGAAGATATTTAAGAACCGTTTGACATTTTTTTTTACAATGGGTGGACTTAATGCTAATAGCATTCTCTGACAGTCAACCTTAAAGAGTTGCAGAGGGTTAAGAGGCGGTACAATAAAGAAGGAAATTACAGAAAATATTAGAGTTTAGAAGAAAGTGTCATATATACACACAAAAATTCATTCTTTAATATTTTTACCATACAATACATAACGTGTAACCAAACAAACTGTTATCCTTCAGATATTATTTTACAAAATATACAGAAATTAATAGTTATATAACCGAGTTTCATACAAACTTGTTTCAATAAGAAATAATATAGAAGCAACAATATTATTTGTACGTTCAATAATTTTCCTTAGAACTTGTTCCTCATAATTTTTTAGCATATAAATAATCCATATTATAAGTCTTGTGACAATAACATATATTTTCAAACTTAACGTTAATATTAGGAGACTCATTATGTGATTTAATTTTATTTGTTATACGATAAAAAATTTCAGGATCACTTGAAAATATATTTGAGCAATTTCTAATTGAATGTCCTTTCCCAGTAATGAAATACGTAGAAATCATACATTCCTATTAACAAGCAAAGTAAACTGTCATAAGTTTCCCTTGTGAGGTGAAATTTCTATGCAGTTCAAGACTGTTTATTTGTTCAAGTGACAACTGATACAATTAGTATGACTTTTAACTATTAATTGTAAAATAACAATAGAAAATAGTTTTTCTTGACAAAGTGTAAGATTCCATCCATAATGTAAGAAAAAAAAGTAAGTTCCAAGTTTTGAACGTAAGAAAATTATTTCTAGTACACCGAGCTCTTCTTTAAGATGTTAAAAAGCAATAATATATGAATGTAGGTATATAAAAAATATGATACATATTCACGGTATTTCCACAAAATTATTCGAATATTAAGTGAAATTATTTGACATTCATATAATATAATTGCTTGTATAAAATTTCTTACTGCAAAAAAGAGTATGATAACATCAAAATGATTTAAGATTTGAGTATATTATATTAATGCGATAAAATTATTATGACTTCAAAAGATGCAAATTAAAACCAATAACTTTAGTGTAAATGGGTTTGGTGTACGAGGTGTACTAATGTAATAATCCTATCACTTTATTATCCTAGAAAACTATAAAAGATATATAATGTTAATATATATACTTAACTAATACTACTAATAATAAACTAATATATATATATGGGTGGGTTTAATGGGCTGCTCTCTCTCTATATATATTACCAGGTACCTATAAAAACCATGGTCTGAAATGATAAAGTAGGGCATAACCCCAACCACTTAATTGTATAGATCGATTTTATGATAATTGCCGGTCATTTGAATTTTAAATTGTTGCACTTCGTTTAATAATGATGGACATAGAATTGTAAATAACATTATAGCTATGTAAATTATGTGAAGCAAACTTATAATAAACACCAAGTTTGCAGAAAGTACAAAAGAAGATAGAATTCGGATTCGAAGATCGAATGATTAAACTTACATAGTATAAAAAGTTAACAACGATACAAAAAATGTGCTTCAAATGTTTTTATATGATACTTTTTACTCCGATATCTTTTGTCAGTTTCGCGGGAAAATTTAAAACTGATTTCAATAATACAAAACTTGTGTATCTGTAAATGATATAAATAGGTATTAAATAATTGACTCATTCACTCACTAACTTAGACCTAAGTCTAGTAAGCTCTTGCGTTCTAAAAGCGTAAAAAGGTTTTAGGGTTGTGTATAAAAATCTGTAAATATAATATTCTAAGCAAATACTATAAAGAAAGATTTTCGAATAAATATCTGTATTATTTTTTACCTAGAAATAAAAAGGGAAATATTTAATGTGTTTGGTGATTTTAACGAATCAAATAGGAGAATACCATTTACTGGGGCGATACTGTTAAGTGCGGATGTGATCCCGTCATTTACAAGTGCAGTGAAAAGGGTAGTAGTATCCTAGAGATCCACGTAGTTCTGTAGTATTCTAGTGATCCACGTATTTCTACTAGTATAGTATCCTAGTGATCCATGTGGCGGCGAGATTCACATATCAATGAAATCTCCAGGAGAGAGCAGTCCATTAAACCTATCCATAAATATTTTTTGAGGAAACAACGGAGATTAAAGTTGGTATGAAGTTTGGAAATATCTTTATATTTCTTAAGTGTTATAAAAAATGCCTGAGACGTAAAAGTGTGTTAAGTTACGAGTTATTAAGAGTCAGAGTTATTATTTATCAAAAGATACCAAACGATTCTTAAATATCTTCTTATTTCTTTTTTTTCCTCGCTGTCCATTAGGCACAGCTGAATGCATATCTTATTCCATTTTTTACCAAAGAAAAGAAATAATGTGTAAATTGATAAAATATGAAATAAGGGTGAGGTCACTTCCTCAGTGAGTGACTCTCTTATTTTAGTCTCTTAAAATGTTTCTACCATACCTATTAATTAAAATATAATAAAATAATTATTCTTATTAATGATATGTTAAATGAAAATTGAAATAAAAAAATCCCTTCAGCAGGGCCGAAGTGTGCAATAATTATTATTATATTATCTTTATGCTACTTTCTAACTTATTATCTTATCTTTTTGTTACGATTATAATTTATATTTTTATTTCTATATTATTCTTATCTTTATCCTACGATTTATTTTAATATATCGATACGACAAATACACCATGCCTCTAATTTAAATGTTAGCGGAGCTACAATTTATTATAATTCTATGAATTTCATTGTGCCTTAAGTCATTTAAGTTTTAGGTGCAGGGTTAGTTTTTTTTTTTTTGGTACAACCTAATAAAATGTTACTTTGGTTTATTCAAGGAAACAAGAAAGTATTATTGATTTTATTCAACGATTCCATTTTGATTGATGTTGGTCGTAATCCTTAATTCAGAATTAATTTATGTTTCAGTTTCTAATAGTTATTCCATTAGATCAAACGATTATATGTCGATTAATTTTATTTTTATCTCTTTATGTTATCAATATTAATGTCTATAAAAAGAAAAAAAAACTAATACAAACCTATATCCATCTCAACTTTTAGCGTTTTTTTTAATGAATTAAAAAGAGATAGAGAAGAACCAACAAAAAAATACACGGAAATTAATCTATCGTTTCGGTACTATCATTTATAAATTAACTTTCCATAATACATAAACCTCTTTTTACGGAATACAAGTGACCCTATGAGATTTTTTCTTCATTCCTTTAAAACATTTTAACATTAGTATTTCATAATGTTATAATTGTTCTTTTTTTATATTTAAATGTTAACCCTATTATTACTACTCTAACCTAAAGACATCAAAATTAATATCGCATAGCTCATTATATGAGAATGTTTTCTTTTTAATTGTCAAAACAAGGTTTGCATGAAATAATATTTTTCGAAAAGCTTGTAAAAAAGTAGATGGTATTTTTATATGAACATTTTTTATTTATAATTGTTTTTATATTTTACACACATAAACAAAAAATAAAACTATGTATTATATAATATGATATTATATATTATATAATATGATGTTAAAATACCAAAAAATATAATAAATATAAGGAATATATCAAAATAGCTGAATATAAAACTAAAAAATATCTCAGTCCAATTTGAATCCAATGTAATGAACGCAAAATAAAAAAGCTACAAAAAATATTTTAATTTCCTAAAGTTTTAAACGGTTTAGAGTCACTTAAAAATACTTTGCATATTTTTGGTTCATTCTTAAGTTCGTAAGTTTGAGTACCTACTATTACTTTAGATATATTCTATGTCAATTTATACTACTAAAGACTCAAGTGGGTATGAATACCGTGTCGCAGGAATATTCAACATTTTCTTTGACATTGTCACTCTTTTCAATCTGTAAATAACCTTGAACGTAAAATTTTATCTAATTTGGCTGATTTTTATATCGGAAGTTAAAGTTAATATTGAAGCTTCCGTTCTTTGATTTTTGGTGCGCTTTTTATTTAAATATCTTCAATAAATAAGTTAGTAGCATTTTATAAAAACCTACTTTCCTTTTTTGTATCTTGATCTTATTCTAAAATACTTAATATAATATGTATTGTCTTATTTTGTATGTCTATTATATGTAAAATATTATACTGTTGACGTATGTTAAAATATCAATTGTATTCTTTATTCGCTTTCCATTATTAAGCATATGCAATTTTATAGACTAATTACACGCTCTAATAAAATATCAGGTATGAGAAATTTAAAAGTTAAATAATAAGTATCACCCACTTTGAAACTAATTGATAAAATATCGAAAATGTTTTTTATTACACGGAGCTCATTAGTAACAATTAGCAAAATAGTTAATAAAAAAAATATTATGGTCTAATAGTTTAAAGCAGTTAGGTTAACTAATGACGTGCTTCATATCTATGAATTATTAAATCATCGATACATTACCATCCCTATTTAAGCCTCAACATTTATAAGCCGTTAAGTTAACAGTTATAATACAAAATGGACTCAAAATGCTACAATAATCAATTAAATTGCATTGACATTAATTGTATCTAATTCACAGACCAGAATTATATATTATGCTATTTAAATGTGTGTTAGGATTTTTTTCTAATTAAAATGATTTAGGAAAATGCAAAACAGCTGATAGTTCTATGTAAATTAATTTAGTGTCTCTGCTGGACAAGATATTTGAATGAAACTTTAATACAACATGAGTAAATATGTTTTTAGTAATTCTAAGAATTTAAAACATGAATCTATTTCGCAAAAATATATTTAAATTATACAATGAGGGAATCATATAGATCTATACTTATATCTTTATCTTAAATTATAACATTTGTTTTTTCGACTTAAAAAAATAACGAACTTGACGACATTTTTTTTTCCACAGAAATATTTCGTTACCTAATAAAGATAAACTTAGTATCTTATATAAAATAATGAAGAATCTATAGAAAATATGGCTATGCTAGTCAGTTCCACAAGATTAAATATTCCATACTTTTAAAACAACTCTCAATAATACCTAACCAGTTACTAACCAATACCCGTCACAAATTATAAATAATGTAATTTTAATATAGCAGACCTCCTCATCATCAAAATATAAATATAACTGTGAATCAGATCAAAACTATAAGGGCAGGCTTTTTAATAATTTACTAATAATATTGAAATCATTTATTATTAATATATTAGAGGTATTTTCCAAACTAAACGTTGAAGGTGACTAGAATACTGATTTACTGATTCAACACGAACGTTGTTCGAAAGATAATATATCATTAGAGCGACATTTTCGTTTATAACACAGTGCTACCAATATAGAAATATTTTAATAGAATATGGGCTAAAATGTCAGAACTATTTTCATCGTCAGATGGCCACTAAATTATTTACTCTTCCGGGAACAAAAGGACAAATATTGTTTGTGACAACAATTTATTAAATGTCTACTCAAAACACATTGCATCACGATGAAATAAACATAATAAAATAATAATAATAATATATAAAATAGAAATAAGAATTTCTTAAATTGTCATTGTTTTTTTTTCAACATTTACTTGTCAAACACTTGAAATTTGTCCTTACAAACGTAGCGGTGTGCATCGCTGTCGGAGTCACCTAGGGGATTGCTCCTTATTGCTTTGCCATTTGTCAGGATCGAGATTTCGTTGGAGAGATCAGTTTATATAAAAAGTTATATGATTATAAATTTGTTTCAATGTTATTTTTTTAAGAAAACGTTACGGTACTATACCATTTATTTATATTGAAACTACCGTTATTAGATTTGAGAATACCTCTACTCGGTTATATATTTGGTTTGGCCCAAAACAATTCAATTCGTAGGTGAATATGACAAATGGTAATAAAATAAAAAAGCAGTGATAGATTCTCATCCTAGAAAATACACACAGATTATACAGAAAAGGCTTTTCTTTTCATTTTCTTAAACAACTTATCGCATGACAGTCCACTCTAAATATTATCATACCACAGTATTCTGTATCTGTATTATTTGGTGAGGTCTAAATTCGAAATCTTAAACAAAATATTTTTATACAGAAAATATTTATATAATATATTTTGTGCACAAGTTTCCTGTTTTCACGATGAAGTTAAATAAATAATTTATTATGCGTTACTTTAGGGAATAGCGTTATATATAATTTATAGGCTGTTACTTCATGAGTACTTTGATCAATTTTACAATCGAATTGAGTAGGCTACAATAATAAATATATCATTGAGTCGGAGGTTGAATCTAATACGACACTTTATGCCTTAATTATTCAGTTTGAAGCGTCGGTGCCGTCATTGAATGTTATGTCAAATTATATAATCAATATACCGTAAAAGAGGGATATATAATTTATAGAGAAATATAATTTTAATGTTATTACCGCACCATTTTAAAAATCCATTTATATTAATTGTTATTGTTATTTATTCTAAGCTAAGACATAACCAATATTTAAAAAATCGATTAATTTTTATGGCATGATACTCAAACAATAAATTTAAAAACTAGTGTTTTAAATATTTCAGATGTTGCCTCGTTTCCATTTTATGTACGATGCTACCATCATATTTACAAGAAACATACTTTGTCTATGTTGCCAAATTTACATACTGAATACAATTTAATTGTAACTGAATTGAATAGTTGAATTTTGTTTTTAAACTTTTGTTTAAATTGAAACTATACCGGACTAACACAGAAACTTTACACAGATTTATTTATTATCTAATAGCTGTTCAAAACATACTTTACTCGTATATTTAAATATTACAAACTATAGATTAAAAAAAAACATGCCCCTATTTATTTAAATCCCACCGAAATAATATTTTTACATAAACCACGGAAAGTTCGGTAATGACGGACCGCCATTAATATAAGAAGCGAACGCTTTTGTTGTGTATTTTTATTTTCTCATCAAATTTGTTTATCATTGCGGTGACAGACAATGAAATTTGTTTCTCATTAAATATTTCAATACACTTTCACTTTTATTTTTATTAATTATGTAAATACAAACTCATCTACGTGAATTTTCGAAATTTCCAACTGATTCTTATATGTGTCGCTTCCGTCTCGATACAGACGGTTATATATTGATATGTTCATTGAGGCGGGTAGAGACACTGAACTGTTTCCCGGAATTCGAATTTACTTCTGCTCGAGTCAATGAATATTTAAAATTATATTATCCAAAACATATTTATCTTATCATAATTGGTAGACACGATAATGTACAGCAATATTCAGTAGTAATCAATAGTTTGTAGGTTAGCTCGACTGAGCTCATACATGCCTATCAATCTCGCCATCATTCTGTAATAGAAAGCCAAGGTAGCTGAGGTCGAAACAGAAAAGAAGGGATACCCTATTTGAATCAACTAACGTGAACTTCGAGAGATATAATCTTTTAAATATTTTATATTGGTGTTTAAATTCCTAGCATTTTATTCCCATACTTTATTACTTTGAACGATTTTTTATAAGTAACTAATCTTTAGGAACTGCAGAAGAACTTTTTGCTTTACTTATATATATAATTTGTATTACATTTATTTTTGTTTGCCATTTTTATTCTTTTGGTTTTATTTTCTATAATATTATATAAAGGTAAATTTAATTATCATTTGAATCAGAATACTGCAAAAACCAGTGCCATTAAAATAATAAGAATTAATTAAAAGAATTAAGAATATTATTATAAGTTTAATATAAAATAACTGAAGAAATATAATTACATGATTTGATAAACCCGTTGTAAATAAATATGAAAGATGATGAAATCTTTTCTTATATTCAGTAAAAATCATTGTTTATTAATAATACTTACTTTTTTGAGTTAGTATCTAATAAGTAAGTAGGTTATTAAGTGTGAATAAGTTAATGCGAGACAAAAGTTTCACTACTGGCACTTACATTTTTTTTTTAATATAAACATTTTGTTAAACCCAACATTCTGAGTCCGGTATTTATAAAAATATTTGTTTTTTATTTAAATATTGTTTAAAACATTAAATTCAGATGAGCTGCTTTGACATTCTTTATTTTATTCCATGGTATATTATTAGATTGTTAGACATAAAAAATGCTTTAAACTACGTTGTATCAATTTAAAAATAATAAACCTAATTTTAACACCAATAACAATACTTAATTAATCACTAAAGGTTATTATTGATATTTGTAACATTTATTAGCAAATATATATAATTTATAAAATAAATTTCAAATAGAATAGAGCTCTAAGTGTACCCCTTTTATTAGACCCAACTCCTTAAATGTTACCCTTTTGCAGTCAAACGTTTGTGAATGATTTTAAGAGCCTTCAGACATAATTAATCCCAAATAAAACCATTTATTTCAAAGGGATGCCGATATAATCAAACATTTCTTAAAATATCAAAACAAGTAATCAAAAACCATCTTTGAGAATTTATTGTTCTTTTTTTATATTATAACCTTATTTTTTGTGGTCTTAAAGCAATCAGAATAAATGCCTACCATATTTTGTATGTTTCTGTATGTGATTATGATAAATTAATCTCATTGTTTATTAATACATCAATAGTAATCAATAAAATTAAAAAAATAATAATTTTAATTTGTATATCTTTTTACATATATTTTAAGATAACAGGATATATATTTTGTCTTTGACTTACCTAGCAACTGCAACGAGTGTGAACACTCCCGCAAATAAAGTCAGATTAACCGTGAAGTATATGTCACAGGACCCAAAGGGCCAGTGAGCCGTGACAAGAAATATAAAGATGGGATCTGCATTAAAAGTCGCCATAAGAAGATGACGGACTGCTACAGATACACAAAGAAACAATTGTGAAACAGTTAGTGTATATTATAAAGTGTATATTATACTGTGTTCAGTGAATGTGTGGGCGCTTTTTAGTACTAATTTATTAGAAAAGATTATAATTAATATATTTTGAAAAATATATTATTAAACAACTATTTTTACACTGTACATTTTCTCATAATAAAATTCTAGGCTACATGGTAATAAATAATTTAATTTATTAATTAATTATATATCTATTTTGTAAAAAATAAACATCCATATAATTATTTACTGTTACAAGTAATATTATATTAAGCATTGCATTCAGTTTCAGCATATGCCTCTGGGGTATGAAACGTTTATGAAATAGATTTCAGTCTACTATTTTATCAGCATTGGTTTTATAACCTTTTACAAAAATTGTTTTATTACAATATTCATCATCATCATCATTTGAATTTGAGAAAAAAAAGGTAGAAAGCGAACCTCTGACGAAAGTAACCTTCACTAATTTCCGAACCATGAAGCCTCCGAACTAAGGGCTTAAGCAAAAATATTGCACTAACAGTATCTCATAACGTTATTATATAAAATTTCAACCATCATACGTATGTTATACTGTATATAAATTAAAGTATGTACTATACTGTTAGAGCCATTTAAATTTAGGGTGAACTCTGAAAGTCAGTGTTGGATATGCTTTCAAGTAATACTAAGAGGTAATTTTTTTGAGACACCACTATGTAAAAATTGTATTTTTAATTATTTGGATGCTGTTTCTCTTTAACATAATATATGGTTAAATTATATTTGTATCCCCATTTATTTTTATACCTACTTATTCTTTATTCTACAAAAAAAAATAATGGGCGGACTAATTGCTACAAAGCATTTATACTTTTTTTACACGTTAACCCGAAGAAAAAAAAACATTAAAAAGGAAAAACAAGGCATTAAGACAGTAATATTTAAAAAAAAATACAAAATCCTAAGACACAATTATAAAACAATCATATTTATTATTGCAGATATATATATATATATATTTATTTCGGAGACAGCAGACGGCGACGGCGGAGCGGTAGAGCCGTTATCATTTAGACTTGGTATTACAGGGTTTATATTGCCTGTGTAGTAAGATAAAAACACTGACACTCTTACCTGTATATTCTACAATATTACAACTATACCTTTATAACACAGAATAACTTACCTTTTTAATACCAACTCACAAACTTAACTTTATACCACAAATTCAATAGAATACTGATTACATTTTACATTTTCTTGTATTAAATACTGAAAATACAGCTTACTAGGCAACTATAGTTCCCGTGATATCTCACCTGTCAACGATACATTGAATCATTCATTCATGAATTTATGGACCAGTCAGTCCAGTCAGTCAGTAATTCTGTCATATAAGATTGGTCACTATAAGAGCTACTAGCTAGTAATAGTTACTGTCTCAAAACTAGTGACGGGTGGTTTCAGTGTGTCCATTTTTTGTTAATTTTTGTTAATATTAGTCAAAGTAATGAATGAAGTGGGAGGACAATGAGCATTAAGAAAAAGGTCGTGCGCTTATCCGAGCGTTATTTAATTTGTCCGCTCTGTAATTAAACAACAATTATGTGGGACGTGAATGAAAGGAAATAAAACTGTACTTAAATTCAAGATGTCCGTAGTCAACTGCAGGATTATTTAAAATGAGAATTCTTACGTCGAAAATATACTCGTTTATTTTCAACATATTGTCATTAATTAATTTCAATGCATCAAATGAAATACATTCGGTTTCAAATTATTTACGCATAAATTTAAACAAACTGTTCATTAGCATTAGATCTTTCTTTTATGAAATACACTTTGTTACCCAAGATGTCATCCCTGTGGACTAGAGAATCTTTTTACTCATTTGGAACAATCGTTCAGAAATATTAAAAAATACTGCCAGAAGGTCATAATCATTATTTATCTCACGAGAATTATAATTCATGGAAACGCCTAAGAAAATCATATCTATCAAGCTATCGCTACAATTATTGAAATATGTTAAAACATTAGTTATTACATTAGTAGAATATTTGCGCTATACAATTAAATCTCAGAAAGTACGATACGATTAAAATGGCGCTGTCTTTACCAGTTCAACGACGACGCTGATACAATTATTGAACAGCTGCTAACAGATTACTCTTTGATTAACTAGATTGCACGGTCGTATGGTAGGAATTTGTGGTTCAATTTTGCGGACGGTGTTTGGGTCACAGAAAAAGTTTGGGTTAACCATTCCAATTTTAATTTTCCAATGTTATTTAAATGTTATTTTGATGAAACATATATTTATTCATCTTTGGTTTTCTTTCTGTGTAAAAGAAATCCTTCTCTTCGTCCGAATATGCTTATTGCAATTTAAAATATAAAACTTATTACAATTTAAAATGAATGCAAAATAAAAAAATATATGATGAGTATTTTTAAAAAAAGCCTAATAAGATTGGTTTTTCAAATATATTTATTTGTTATTTGCTTAGAAAAAAAGAGAGCAATATTTCATAGGGTTAAGTTGTATTAAGGAATTCAAATAGGGGATGAAAGTTTAGCGGGGCGTCACTAATGAATACGGAAGTGATCCCGTGACCTTCCTCTTTAGTGATTAGGGTCAGCTTTGTGCTGTAGTATCCTGACGTTTTTTATGCCAACGAGTGCCACAAAGCCCTTGCAATTCAGGGTGCAGCCAGGCTGGACCATTGCAACCACCTATAACAGATTTCGAAGGAAAAAACGGAAATTATAGTTGACATTAAGAACGGAAACAGTTTTCTTTTCTTTGTTTTGTAAAATAACATTACCAACATAAGGATAAAAATTTGAGGGGGTAAGAGTCAGTTATTATGTAATAAAAATATCAAAGGATACCAATCGCATTTTAAATCTCTTCCTATTTGATTCCGAGTGACGCTGCCCATTAGGCACAGCTGAACCTGTCATTTGGGATTTTTGTCATAGAACAGTCAAAATGTGTAAATTCATAAAATATTATATTAGGGTGAGGCCAGTTTTTTAATATTTTTATACTATAGTATCTGGTAATATTATTTAAGAGAATAATCCGTATTAAAAACGGTTTATACAATATATAACAAAAACGAAAATGAAATAAATGGCCTCATCAATCGAATCAAATGTTATAAATTTAAAAAATATATTATATATATCCCAAATTAATATTTCTATAGTTAAAGTAAAAAGATCTATCAAATAAAACTTCGAAATAATTTACAACTCACTGAATTTGATTGAAACTTTCATCAGTTTATCCTAAAGTCAGGGAACTTATAATATTTTGTTTATTCAAGGAAACAAATAAATACTGTCGATATTTTTTAACGGTTTCAATATGATTGGTGTTGATTGTAAACCTGAATTCAAAATAAATGTTTATGTTTGAGTTCTAATAGTTTTTCCATAATATCAAATATCAAATATTAGAAGTCTTTCTTTATTTTTATCTTTTGCCATTTTTAATTTTAGTATTTATAAAGAGGCAACTAAGTTTAAAGAAAGTAATTTTATAGATTTTTTTACTTCATTTACAAGCCTAAATCAATCTTCAGTTTTATAAAATATGTAATAAATTATAAATACACACGGAAAAGAATTTACATCACCTCAAGTACAGTCAGTCTCTGCCATTAACACTTAATCATAAACAGTTTCCGATATTAATATAACAAGTTAAAATTGGGAATGAGATGCTAAGAGGAATAAATAAAATAAAATAAAATATAAATACTAACAACTGTAAATAATAAATTTATCATTATTCACAGTCCAATTCAACAACATATTCTTGACATTTAATTTAAATTTATTAAGAGAGGAATATGACAATTTTTATAAACATTTTTTTTGTACTGGGTACAACTTCTATTCGTTCTAGTTGCTTGTACGTCAAAAGTTAAATTAATTACGTTAATTATTAATTGTTAAAAAAGTAATCACTTGGACATTAAATATGGTGATTTAATAAAAAACTTGCAGCAAGATTTTTGAGAACCGATCGTGTAAACGTATTATTATATTTTATTAATATGATTATTAAACTCAGAACTCCAGATAGTAGAAGCATACTCTAAAATGGATCTAACATTAATTAAGCAAAACTGTATGTGTTGAGGAATGTTTAAACTCTCTGGATATCCTCAGCTCAAAACCCATCATACGATAAGCTTTTTTAGCCGTTCAATCGACGTGCTCATCGAAATGTAACTTTGATTCAATAATTACACCAAGATCTTTCACTATATTAACTCTAGGAATAGGTTAACTCTCAATATCAAATTAAAAATCTGTAAAAATTTTGAATCAATATGTATTATCATTTTAAATCACCTTTCTCATCCACAACACGTCAACATAACTGTATCAGAGCAAAGCTATAAAGTCAAGCTCCTTAATATGTCATTTCTCTAATAATTATAGCATTTATTATTATTAATATATTAGTGGTATTTACCCAACCAAACGTTCAAGGTGACTAGAATACTGATTTAACACGAACGTTGTTCGAAAGATGTCATATCATTAGCGACATTTTCGTTTATAATACTGTGCTACCAACATCGAAGGAATATAATAGTACTTGGGCCAAAAGCTTAGAACAATCATAGTCAGGTGGCGACTAAATTATTTACTCTTCAGGGATTAACAGAAAAGTGAACGCTTCAAATATCTTATATCACGATGAAATAAACGTGGTAAATATAAATCAATGGTTATAATTTCTGAATACGTTATTGGATTATTTCAATATTTACTTGTCAGATATTTTATTTGTTTGTTTGTCGCCGCTGTCAGAGTCACTTCGGGGCTTACAACTCATTGTTAAGCCATTTATCAAAATCGAGGTTCCGTTCGAGAGATCTGTTTATATAAAAAAAAATGTATGAATTCGTTTTAATGTTCATTTATTTAACAAAATGTCACGATATTTTTTAATTAATATTTTGAGTGTTATTACATTATTATTTGGCTGTATGGCTTGACATAGCCCAAAATACTTCAATGGGTAAGGAATGGGTAAGTGTTTAATACATCAAAGAAAATGATATAAATTCTCATTCTAGTAAGTAAACACTGATTATACGGTAAAAGTTTTCCTTTTAATTTCCCTAAACGGTTAATTGAAAAAGGAACGAGAATACAAATCTAAATACGTGTTGGATTATACTAAGAAGTTGAATTTAGAATAACAATGCGTTTAACAAAAAGCACCCTCAGTTATTTGAGTTGGTATTTATCAAGTAAGCTTAAAATATTTATTTCTCGAATTAATAAACGCCCTACATATTTTCTCACCGTAGAGAGTTTGTTTCACAAAGATAATATTTTTTTAAATTAGCTAATTGTCAACACAAGACAATAAAAAGTAGATGCGGCACTTAGTATGCAGAAAATCCAGCCAATGGTACATTAAAGACTCCAGGAATTGAAAGGGATAAATTCCCGACTTCACGATGATCATCCAACCAACTTCACGATGATCATCCGACCAAGTTCACGATGATCATCCGCGGGTTCAGGAGAAAACATCGCGGTGTCTCTGGGTCATTGAAACAAAAACTCATCTTCAACTTTATTAAATATACTTTTTAAAAAATATCCTTTTAAGTATAATTATATCACTACAAGACGTTGAAATAAATGCGACATAAGTAATTATATTGCACAAATAATTTAAGGTAAATCATAAATCATTCGGTTCTCCTTCAGTTTAATCACCACCGTTTTATAATAAATACGTGTTTAATTTTCAAATTGCATTAATTAATTCAAAGTTCATACTCGACTGCTCGGGTGTGGGCTCATTTCTAAGACTTTCTAGAAACTAATTAACATTCAAATAAGCACACTGATATAATAAACCAGCTACGACTACATTTCCACTTACCATTAGGTGGAATGTAGTCAAGCGTCAACTTAATTTAAGAGTAAAAAAAAAAACTAACTAATATTCAAATAAGCATACTGTAAATGATCTATTATAAGATAAATTACTACACAATATACAGAACGGCATTTATTTGTTTTTCTATTATATAAGATTGAAGGAATTCAGGTTTTCAAGACAAGTTTTTTTATTTTCATGGTACAATAAAACAATACAATTTACTAACTTACTTACTCTAAATAGCCCTGTTTACAATTATAGGTACTAATTCTATTAATCGTACGCTAAGATCGTAACCCTTGAATTGGGCCACCCTCTTCATACTAGACTGTTACACGATGGCTGAGACACTTAAATGTTTTACACTACGAGTATCTGCTTTTCATCTTCTTTTTTAATTATTTTCAAACTGACCCCTATTTATCTTATGTAAACTTATGAAGAAATAACTTTTGCTGAATATCTGTGCCAACCAAAAAGCCAACCTCCAGGTTGGCTTTAATTTGACATTCTATGCCTTAAGTATCGAATTTGAAGCGACGGTGCCATGTTTGAATTATGACTCATGACAAATTAATGAATTAAATTATCATAGAGAAATTTAATTAGAATGTTAAAATTATAGTTCCAATATGTTTATTCAAAAGGTTTAGAGTTGTCAAGTTATGAAATATATGTCGCAGAGTGACAAATAATAATAATTAGGAAAACCTGTTGACAGCTAGCTCATGTTTGATAGATGTGTTAGAAGTTGCATACATCAGATGATGGAATGAAGACATTAAAATGCCACGGCACTTGTCTCGTAATATCAATCAACCATTGTGATTAATTATTTATCTTGAAGATTTTATTATACTTTTGACATTTTTTCACACAAAGGTAGTGAATAAAAAGGATGTATATTATATATAATACGGTATATATAGCCCTCACGCTGACTAACTCAAAGACCAGTTGTGTGTCGACATATAAAGATAAGTGAAATTTACAAAAAAACATATAAAAGAAATAAAGATTATTAAATAATCGAATTAGTACAATATAATTCTTGCATATCATTGTAGACCAGTGAAAAATTTATGTATAGATAATATAGGAATTATTAAGGCCTACTATAATATGATTGGTCCATTTCAAATTGTCTCTTCATGTAGCCCCGTGTTGATGTTTCTGATGAACGACCCCAGCACGAAATCGGGACTGAAAAAAAGTAGTTCGGCTAAAAAATCCTATGCTTCAATCTCGTTCTCACCCTCTCTGTCTTTCCCTCTTCTTTCTTTTTTTCTATCTAAACAGATATATATTTATCTTTCGGTCCATAGATAGACACATTATAATGTCTGACAAAAATGTGTCATTCAACTTTCTTCTAATATCATAAGTAGGAACACAGTTCTTTGTTCAAAATATAGGTAATACGTGATGATTTATTTTTCGAAAAAGTATCACCAGAGAATAACAGAGTTTAATTATTTGTTTTCAGATCTTTTTAGTATTTAGTAGGTGCTTTTCTATGTAACATATTTTCATCGATATACCAAATTATCTTAAAAAAAATCTATTTAATCTTAATACCCTATTATGGTATTCTTATGTTACAAATAAAACAATATTATTCTTATTATAAATCCCTTCAAGATGAATAACTATTTTTATTGTCAAAAATAGTAAAACTAAAAAGCCAAATGAATAGTCACTTACCGGTCTCGGTTCTCGAGTATGCATTTTATATTCATTTACACGATTTACATTTCTGTGGCTCAATATCGGAATCGATGCGCTCAGCTGTGTCCAATGGACAGCATCTGTCGTACAAATGTTTAAGAGTTTTATATTTATATTTATATAGTTTATATTATAGTTTTATATTTATATATGTCCTGTTATTCTAATATAATAAAAATAGTAACCTTGTATGTGACCGACAGCAAACTAGTTTTCCTCAGCTTCTAATGCTATTGAAGTACCAAGACGCATTCCCAATGAAGGTTGAATAATTCCTAGCAGCCGGTCCCAAAAATGTTTGCCTGTTTGCCAAATCTTTTTAGGCTTAAGAACAGAAAGATATTTATTCTTAAAGTCAAATAAATTCAAAATCTTATGTGGAATATACTTGTGTGTGTTGTGTCTTATGTAGTGTAAAGTTAATTAGAATAATGCATAGGGTTCGTCTACGAGATTAATGCTTCGTAACATTTTAAATATGCTAAGATAATGTTTTATGGAACTAATATATTATAGCCGATTATAGCCGATGCTAATATCTCTATATCGTTATATTTATCAGGCAAAATCAGAACTCCCGTTTATTTTCTATGTTCAGTATATTTTGCACCAATTAATTCTCCGCATTTATAATTCATTATTCAACTCTAACCTTCCTACTTCAGCTTTATAATTTGTAATTATTCTATTACACAGAGATTAAAAATATATATTTAACCTACTTGCAGCCAATAAAATAATAGTAAGAAATATGTAACAAAAATATTAATTGATTTGTACATGATAAAACGTATTTTATGCTCGCGGGCGTGTAGTAATTTCAAAATATTTAAGCCACTGAACTCTACATTATATTATGTTCGTCACTGAAGAAAATTTGCGGACGCACAGATATTTCAAGCAATTCGTTTTTTTGCGATTGCTCATGTAAATATTTTTTTTTTATTTTGATGAAAATATGATTTTATTATCGCAAAGTTGAGACTATACGTGTATAGATATTGCTCAATAAAAAGAACATAAAAGTATCAAAAGACTTTGAAGGCACTGGGTAATCAATGTCAATAATTTGTTACAAATGCTATCAAGAAGAGATTTCTTAGGCTTATAGAAAAATAAATAAGTAATCCGGTTATTTAAATTTAATAAAGTTTCTTAGAGTTGATCAGTTCCTTCTGAGACCGAAAAAATGCGGGAAAGTATATTATATATTCTGTAATATATGTCTTTATATCCTAACTGAATTTGGAGTAGGAATATAGTTAAAAAATTCATAGCGTTTTCTAGACAGCACTTACCTTTCTCTTGGACCTGCATCTGGTGGTGAGTACATTCGCCAATAGTCCTTCCTCTCAAAGCAGAACTCATTCTAGCGTACGCCCACACCATTACCAACATTGGAGCCACGTATGTTACAGCCAGGAATACTAAATTGTAGCTAGAAATAAACATAACACGTGTTCTTCATATTCCCTTTCTACGCTGAATCTAGATAAGGTTAACTTAACTTAGTCTTTCTTAGTTTATTACTACATTAAAATTTATAACTTTGATCCAACAAAGTGGAGCAAAAATTATATGTATTTTAAATTAAAAATAACAGAAATTGAATATAAAATCAAAGGCTATCTGGCTGGGTTTATATAATAAATGAACACAAATTATTGAAATTCTAATCTACAAGATATCACATATGTAAACTCACGATATTTCTGCAACAAAGGCCCAGAGCATTGAGATTTGGCAAGAATATTTCTTTTGCCAAGTAGATGCCAGCAAAGAACGGATTATATGAAATTCCATCCTCACGGGGGGTTCCAGGGGTGTTATTTGAGAATAGTCACATTTTTTAACTTTAGTTCTTATAGATATTAAGACTTATATGCCAAAATGTTTATTGCGTTGTTAAAATTACCAACAACGCATTTTACTGAGTTCCACCACAAAGGGCCATTAAGAAATCCAAAAATTTGTATATTTAAATCCCTAGCTCCTATTACTGTGAAACTCGATCAGAACATATTTAAATTCACATACCCTTACAGTTTTATAAATAATATGAGTTAATGAGATATGAATGGGACAGTTTTTCGTATCATCATGGAGGACTGCATCGTACGATGCGTCCCGGTTAATTTACATGGTGGGATCACCAGTAGGCCTACATCATGGATAGATTTAAGCAGTAATACCAGGGTTTGGAATATTTCATCATAGTTCCTGAGCCTGCAGGCACTTATTTTACGCGACTCGAAGCAGGCGTGTGATGGCTAAAAAGAGAGAAAAAATAATCAAACAAAATAAATTGAAAATCAAAATACCTTACTAATACATTACGTATTCTTTTACTCGTTACGTTACTGCTTGAAAACATTATTATTATGTTTTCTTGAAAAAAATATTCTGGGTCATAAAACCAACTGCCTTTTATAAATTTACAAACTTAGATTATGTTGGATTAATCATATGAATGTCAATCATCGATTTTAATTATCAAGTAAAATCTAATTAAAATAAACCACAAATTATAATTTTGATGATAAAGCAAAACTGTCAAACCGATTAAAATATTTCAAAATATGTAGGTATTACCTGACATTTTATTATAATAAAAGTTTCAAATTGTTATCCATAATGCAATTCCTGGACTTTTTCAAGGCTTTTTCAAACGTTTGTATGATTGATTTGTTAATTCATAATTTGTCAAACATTTAAACCATAATAATAAATTATTTCATCACCGTTATAACAAATAAATATTGTATCAATTCTGCTTCAAAAATCTATTATCTTTGATATACTAATATCATCTCCATTACTAATACTAATTTCACCAGTAATCCGCTTTCGAGGTAGGGTAGCTGCCATCCACTTGATGAAACATATTTCCCGTTCGCCGTTCACGTACCTTTACAGAAATATTATTTGTAATATTAGAAATATTTCATTATTTTTGCCAATCTACTCGGGCCGTTATGCACGTAGGATTCCGCAAAGGAATTGTATAAAACGAGCCTAACTTCGTATGGGATACGGTGTTTTATGAATTTCAAATTTTTTTTCACAATGAAATTAGTCAATCGACTACAATAAAGAACCGGCGGCATCCAGAACTTTCTTCTTTTTTAAAATATAATTAAAAGTACTGTCATATCTGTACCTACATCAAAGACAGTGATGAGAAAAATAATAGAAAGACAGATAGGAATCACATATCTTCTTACTAACAGCCAATGATCTGTCATTTTTTTTACTGACATTAAAATAAAAAACGAACGTTTTTTTTTGTGTAGTATAAGTATCCTCATAAAAATTGGTTAAGCGATAATATTCAGTGTCAGTCGATAAAATTGGTTTCATATCAAATATACCTAAACTGTCAATAAACTTTTATTTTATACTGTATAATAATAATCTTTCGAAAAACTTAACTAATATGTGACTCCTTTATCCTGATAACAGCTTTAATATAACATGTGTAATCATGATGGTTTCTCAGAGGTCGTAAATTCGAGTCCTGATAATATCGATGGTATTTAATTCCATACTTAAACATACCAAATTATTGTCCAAATAAAAGCGTTTTGTCTGTCTAGTAATGACTGGTAGGCACGAAAATGTATGTAAAAATTATTCAGTAGTAATCAAAGCTTAAAAAGGTTGCCTCGACTGTAAAACAAGAATTTCTTTAGCATTAAATTGAGGCAAAATAGTAAATAATGTAATGTAATTTTACACGTCAATAAAAATATAAATAAATAAATAAAAAGTTAAATATAAAGTTTTTAACTGTTTTATTAAAATCATCAAATTTTATATTAAAATCGTATATTTTAAAAAGATTGAAATTGTGCAGAAACATGTTATTCTTATATAAATATTACGTAAATAAATATTTTCTGCCGGTAAATAAAAGTAGAATTTTATTGCCTTTTACAATTAAATCCATATAACAATTAATACAATTATATTTTTTATTGACTTTCATTAATATAATTAACAAAACTAATTCATTCCTAAATAATTTGTTATATAACTTAAAATAAACTTACCTTAAACACTACATCTTGAGAAGGTCTAGTAAATCCCGGTTTTAAAACTTTTATTTTGCGACACAGATTTTTCGTATTCCTTTTATAATTCTGACATGAAACGTTCCTTATAAATAAGTACTTGCCAATTGTAAGCTCTCAGAACTAGTGTCCATAAAATAATAAGTGTTTGTGGAGAGAGGATGATAAACAATAGGACAAAGGTTGTATGTTTGTACAAGAGTCATTTAATTTGTCCAATGCCTGGCTAAATAACAATTATGTGGTAACGGAATGAAAGGAAATAAAAGGTACTTAAATTGAAGACACACAGAGAATTCTTACATGGAACGAATTTTTATACCTCTTCAACTGGTCCTCATTTTCATTCTTCATTCTAATTTGTATATTATAAAATAATATATATTGAACTTTAAAAAGTGATGGTGCCTTTATTTGAAAAAATATTAACTATTATCGGTAATAATAGCTTTGCATATAATTCCGGTGCTACCGCTACGTAACAACACAATTATTGAAGTATGGTAGATCTTATTTTCTGTCACACAATAAAAACTTTTGAATGAAGAAAGCTGTTCACAAATATTAGAGCTACGAGCTTATCGAAGAAATATAGGACATTGATTGGATGCACGCCTAATGGACATGAGAGACTGAAGAGACCCCGTGCTTTGTGGAAACGGTACGCAGGAAAGTGCGAAAAAAGAATTACCGCGGAGGAGAGCTAAATAAAAAAAGTCATAAGGTGTACGCTCACAGCAGTGAAAAATCAAGCCACCGTATTCCGCACATTCATCGAAGTCATATATATAAATATGACCATTTTTTAATTGAAGAATTACTGAATTATTGGTAAAAGGTTGATTTTTTATGTTACAGGTATATTATACTGGTCTATAGATCTATGGATTCATGAATTATTTCTATGGAAAATAATTCTGTTGCTCTTTACAGAGATTTTATAACGGATTCCATATCTGGGTGTCTAACAGCGAATGTAATTTGTAGTTGAAGAGGTTCGGATCTTAGCTAGATGAGGGCCAACCCTTAGCTTTTATAAAGTTGGGAAAGTTGTACAACATGACCCAAGACAGTCTTAAATCACGCTTGGGCCCAAGTTTTCAATCTTTTTTTCACTTTTCAATTATTATTATGCAAGGTTTTGAAATATTTTTTAATCAATTATTAATTAATCAAAAAAATAATATCTATATATATAATAATAAACAATACAATAAACTATATAACAATCACAATACAATATATAATAATAAACATACAATAAATTAATTAAATCATTAAAAAATTATGTTAGAAGCCGTCGATTGTCTGTTGTAGCCGTTCTTCGTCCGTCCTTTGTTCTTTATGTTTGTAATTATAAAGATCTAAATGCTTCGTAAACTTTTTAATTAGGCCTTTTAATATTTTCTAGTAAAAAAAAGACAAGTTAATTTTGCATGATATCAGAATTACTGGTTTTAATTTTATATAGTGGAATAAATTGGTTTCCAACAAGTATAAGATAAATAATAAATAAATATGTGATAAGCTTTAGGACGTCAGGTATAGTTTCAATTTACTTGCATATCTTTAGTGAATTTTGAGTATTAATAACATAGGTATTAATAAAAAAAATCAACCATTCATTTCAGTTAAAAGTAAAAAATATTCAGTCCATTACTTTGTTAACGTAGACCGCGTATGGTTCTTCAAATTATAATGCAATCATCAAAGCATCATACATAAAATAGTAACGAGGCAAAATCTGAAAACTTCAACGTTTAAAATAGCCTCGTTTTCTTCATTCGAAATACTCAATGATGTAATCTTTTAAATTAAATTCATTATCTGGATAATACCCAAAAGTTTAATAAATACATTATAACTTTCAAAAATAGATTAATCTGCTTTTCATTTCTATTCATATTTAATCCTCATTAGTTAAATACCTTATAATTTTAAATTTCATTAGTTTTAAATTAAATACTTCTTTATTAAAGCACCTAGAACTTTTACCAAACGAAAAGTTTTCACGTTTACCAAGTTAAGGACAAAAGCAATCAAATCATAATGTTCTTTTAATTTCTTAAATTGTTTGATTTTATTAATTAATTTAAAATATATTACATAATATAAATTTATATATTTGAATAATATTACCTATCCTTACACAGACTTTTCTAAATATGTATTTTCCTGGTAAAAACTATTTATTTTGTCATTCAATCATTCGAAT
This sequence comes from Dircenna loreta, assembly GCA_963555665.1. Lineage (NCBI taxonomy): Eukaryota > Metazoa > Arthropoda > Insecta > Lepidoptera > Nymphalidae > Dircenna > Dircenna loreta. The sequence goes on along the minus strand of OY743093.1, from coordinate 6,095,297 downwards.
GCTTTTATTTATTGATCGTGTTCATACTTTGTTAAGTGTAGAGATGATGAGGGAGCTATTTGAAAAAAATACTCTGCGGTGTCAAAATAGAAACATTATCTGACAAACATTCATGACTTATTCATTACAGAGTTGAATAAGCTTAGGCTTACTCGTCAAATGCCTTTTATTTTCGCAAATTTATTCTCAATTCTAGAACTTGTTGGTATTATCATTTATCCAACTGTTATTTCGGGACTATTTAGGTATGTTATACTGAGGCACAAGTATTGCTTAGGCTTTCGGTTTATTAAATAAATTTATATTAAAAAATATAATCAAAGTACTCAATTTGAGCATAATAAACTAAAATGTTTTTTTATTATACATTTGTAGCAAATACGAGGCAATGCTATGAAAATGGAGTATGCTCCAATAATAATTTGAATCTCATCTACATAATTCTAATTCACACCTGTTATATATTTATATATTTCAATTATTTGATATCTGTGCCTATATTTATACCATATTTATCGAATTTAGACCTTCTGTAAGAACACTCTTCAACTTAAAACTACAAAGGTTCCAAACGTGCCCTGACCTGAGAAGAACCACACAACAAACTCAGCTGGGCATTTGCTTTATTGTGATCACTGTTTCACAAAAATAAATAAGTAGTGAGCAGTTTACGAAAAATTAGAACCATCGCAATTAATTCGATGGGAAATCCGAATAAAACTGAATATTTTAAATTGCACAAAAAAAAAAAAAAAAAAACTGTGGCTAGCAAACGACCTGTCACCACAATCAGCATCAGTTTACCAAAACAGTTCGCCATCTTTGAGGGAAGGAGAAGGAGAGGAAGATACGACCCTCAACACGACCGTAAGACTGACTTTTAAAGGAACGGTGTGATGCAGGCAGTTTTTTTTTTTTTTTTTTTTTTTTTATGTTATAAGAGGGCAAACGAGCATGCGGATCACAGGTGTGAAGTGATCACCGCCGCCCACGAACTCTTGCAACGTCCGAGGACTCACAAGAGCGTTGCCGGCCTTGGAGGTGGGTATAAACGCCTTTTTTGAAGGTACCCATGTCGTATCGATCTGGAAACACCGCCGAAGGAAGTCCATTCCACATCTTTGTGGTACGTGGAAAAAATTTTCTTGAAAACCGCACAGTAGAGGATCGCCACGCATCCAGGTGGTAAGGATGGTATTGCAGGCGATGTCGTGCTGTGCGGTGGTGAAATTCGGCGGCGGGCATCAGATCAAAAAGCTCTTCGGAGCACTCCCCGTTGTAAATGCGATAGAAAACGCACAAAGAAGCCACGTCTCTACGCAATGCCAAAGAGTCCAGCCGTTCACAGAGCACTGGGTCCCCGACAATCCGAACGGCTCTCCGCTGTACGCGGTCAAAAGGTAGAAGCTGGTATTGGGGTGAACCGGACCAGAGGTGAGAGCAGTATTCCATATGTGGTCGGACCTGCGCCTTATAGAGCGCAAGTCTTTGGCCAGGATTGAAATACTGCCTCGCTCTATTGATTACACCCAATTTCATCGAGGCAAGTTTGGCCTTGCTCTCCAGATGACCACGAAACTGACAGTCGCTCGAAATGTCGAGGCCCAGTATACTGATACTTGGCGAGGCGTTGAGGGGTGTGCTTTCGAAGAGCGGCGATACGACAATTGGGGTTTTCTTAGTGGTAAACGCGCAAACCTGTGTCTTTTGGGGATTAAACTGAACGAGGTTCAGTTCACCCCACTCTGAGACCATCCCTAAGGATGTCTCTACAGAAGACACAAGTTTCTTTCGGCACTCGTCGACGTTTTCCCGAGAGAGACCTGCACGGCCGGAATATACCGCATCCCCAGTGCTGTCATCCGCATAACAATGTAAGTTGGAAATATCCAACATATCATTGATATGCAAGAGGAACAGGGTTGGGGATAGCACGCAGCCTTGGGGTACACCTGCGTTCACGGGCTTGGGGTCCGAGCAAAAACCGTCGAGAACGACCTGTATGCTCCGCCCAGTGAGAAAGCTGGTAATCCACTTGCACAAACTCTCGGGAAGCCCATAGGAAGGAAGCTTCGAAAGAAGCCCCTTGTGCCATACACGATCGAAGGCTTTCGCTATATCCAGACTAACTGCCAGACCCTCTCCCTTGCTCTCAACAACCGTAGCCCAACGATGCGCAAGATATAAAAGAAGATCACCAGCCGATCGGCCATGGCGGAAGCCATATTGCCGGTCATTGATCAACTGGTGATCCTCGAGGTACGTCAGGAGCTGTCGGTTGATGATGTTCTCCATGAATTTGGAGAGTAGAGAGGTGATGGCGATAGGTCTGTAGTTAGCTGGGTCTGAGCTATCCCCTTTTTTAGGGATCAGATGGACAAAGGCGCTCTTCCATGAGACCGGGACTACGCCTTTTATATAGGAGTACCGAAATAGACGCGTTAGCACTGGAGTCAACTCAGGAGCACATGTTCGTAGCACCAATGGGGAAATCCCATCCGGCCCACTCGACTTATGAACATCCAAGGAAAACAGAGACTGTCGTATATTTTTTTGCCTGAAAATTATTTCCGGCATAGAGCTCTGACACCGCTGCATGGTAGGCGGTGTCTTCCCTTGGTCGTTCAAAGTCGAGTTTGAGGCAAAAAGAGTGCCCAAGAGATCGGCTTTCTCTTTTGCCGTGTGGGCCAGAGAGTCATTCCCCGTGTGCAATGGCGGTAGGGACGGCTGGCAAAAATTGCCCAGACTGGCCTTGGATAGCGCCCAAAATTTGCGCGTGCCAGGTGGGTACTTTGCCAGCTGTTCCCCGATTTTGACGACATGCTTGAACTTTGCTCTAGCTATTTGCCGTTTGAAGAATCTGGAGGCACGATTATATTTCCTCTTCAGATCTCTAGATTTCGGATCCTTGGTGACTAACGCATTAGCCCAAGCACGATACGCCTGCCGTTTGCCGGCTGCTGCAGCCCTGACAGACGCATCAAACCAAGGCCGCGATCTGCCACCAAGTGGTACCACAGAGCTTGGCACAAAAAGTTCCATGCCCTGTAGTATCACTTCAGCTACAGCCGCAGCGCAGTCTCTGGGATCATTGGAAGGGAAACAAATCGGCCCCCATGGGTAGGACGCAAAAAAGGACCGCAGTCCATCCCAATCCGCTGACTTGTAGTGCCAGACACGTCGGGCCGCGGGTCTTGTGCGAGCCGGACGTTGGATTGGCACCACACTCCGTACCAGGCAATGATCAGAGGACCCTAGATGGGCCTCGACAATGACCTGGTACTTTCCGGGATGTGTAGTCAGCAGAAGATCCAACAAAGAGGGCATGTGGCTGTCCACGTCTGGTAGACCAGTGTGCGTCTGAACCAATTGGGACAGACCATTTGCCAGAGCAAAGTTAAAAACAGATCTCCCCGCGTAGTCAGTGGCACGTGACCCTAGCCAGTCGGTATTGTGCGCGTTGAAGTCCCCAAGGACTATGACTTCAGCGGAGGGAACCTGTGAAAGCAGGTCGTCAATCTTCGCCTGGACATGGCCCAAGAGTTGCTCCGTTTCTGCATTACCACTATGGGACCTGTAGAGGCACGCGTAGACTCTGACACGATCGTCCATGTCGACGCGCAGCCAAAGTAAAGACAGGTCCCGACCTTCAAAAAACTGAAGGCGACGGTAGCAGATATCCTCCCTTACGAACACAGATACCCCGGCGTGTGGTATAAAATGATGTTCAAGTTTATACCCGGGGTATGATAGGTACGCTGTGTCGCTAGGTTGAGATATCTGCGTCTCCGTCAAAAACAACAAGGCCGGCTGCGCCGTCTCAAGATAATAGTGGACGGCGTTTAAGTTGGAGTGAAGTCCCCGGATGTTGCAAAAGTCCACATTCAGGGTGGAACGGGGTGCCGCTGTGTTTGCTCGTCGTTTGCCCTCGGTGAACACGGAACGCAGTGTTATGCCCGCCCCAGATACGACGGGCGGCCCGAGCAAAATCGAAGAATCATTTCCCTGACTCACCGACGGAACATAACCAAAGGAATTTGGTTACTACACGTCGGTCTTCTGTGAGAGGGTGGTCCTTCCCCGGTCGAGCCAGCCCAATACGAACTGCAGTGAGTGGACTGCTAGCTAGTTGACCAGATTACTTACTGTTGAGTAATAACGTCAAACAAATTAAGCAGATATTAGTTACCTGTTAAACGCTATATCTATCTATGCATGTTAAAACATTTTGATTACATTTACATAACACTATAAGACGGATAATAAGTTTAAGCTACCATATTAAAGACACGTTTACGAAACAGATGCGTAGCAAATCACATAACTACATTGACAAACTTTGACTACGCAGACATACGCATGTATAGTCGTGAAATACATACATTTACAATTAAACTAAATAAATTAATTGTATAATATGTTACAAAGGATTACTTATCTTCCATTTATTTTTAAGATTTGTCTTACGTCGAGAAAATCCTGCGTCTGTAACGTCAGATAAATCCACCAGATGGCTTGGTGCTAGGCACTAAGATATTCAGATAAAATGTGATATCAAAAACACAGGTATAGAATTTCAAACTATTGTTAGCGACAACGGAATCAATCGGATTTTAAAAAAAGAAAACTCAAAAAAGAATCAGAAATCCTAAAAATGGATCCATTTAAGAAGACAGGTGTTGCCTCTTCCAGCTTTACAAATTTGACAAAGAACCTGGTCAACCTCCAAGTTTTCGCCCCCCAGTGCTCCGGTTGCTTTTCATTATGTATCTGAGCTGTGCAGTAATCAATTTTAATTACACAATTCACTTAATGTTATCATTCAATATAGTCCACAAGTTCTTCAGTAATGTCAAAATAGCAATATAACCGCAATCAAGATATAAGAAAAGTAAGGTATTAAATTGGGAAAACTAAATTTTAAAATGGTAAAAAAATTATAATAGACCACGTTGCACCATTCTAACCACTTGCGCAGATGTAGTACATACTTCTTTATTTTGCTTGTTGCAGTAGGTACTGTTGAATTGGGATTTTTTTAACTTGTCGATTGGGACAATTATTTTATTAGTTGAGAAGATATATATGTTACATTTCACGTATAAAATGTGGCATGACAGGCAGAAGGCGTTTTGAACGATTCATTCACTTTAGCAACAGAGATATTGATTGAGAACATGCTGGCCTTTATATTGACAAGATACATTAAGTTTTAGGTTTTATTTTGTCACATGCAGCCGGCCCGCAATTTTATGGTCCCTGACAGAGAAAGTGTTGGAATATCTGTCGATATTAATGGTGTAAAAACATACCACTGTTTTCAAGATTATGAAGGGTCTTGAAAATGACAGACAGCAAAAACTCACTTTGACAGGCCAATCATTGCTATCCTATTTTCTTTAGCACCCTATTCTATATTTTAATTTAATGGAGTTCATGAAAAAATATGGGGAAGAGTGGAAAACGATCGAAGTTCTTAACAAAGTAAGCGCGTACCAAGTATGAATTCGTAAAAAAAATAATTAAAAACTTTGTTTTTGTAGTTGTTAAAAATATTAATGTCATATTATTTCAATAGTGCTCAGCAAAAATATATTTCAAATTACTAGGATGTATCTTTTGTGAATAGGAAGAATTGAAGAAGATATATACATAAGAAGTTCAACGACCGCTTAGATTCATGAGCCAGCAATTTGCCATAGTCCGCATACGGCGATAAGCAATCAAACAAAACATATATGTACTAATTCATTATTATAAATAATATGTTTGTCGTCTGGTTATTTATATGTTTATCTGGATATTCGTATGTTTATTTATAGGTATATGTATATGTAATTAGGTGTATGCATGTATATATTGTATATATAACTGCTTTCTTTGTTTTTACATTGTAAACACGCCCACACTACGACTTCAGTATATTTCTATTCCTCCATGCAATTGGTTGCCTGGAAGAAATTGCTTTTTAGCGATAAGGCCGCCATAATTGTACCATTCTTTTTTCACTGTTATTTTGTTTAATTTTTGTAATTTTATACTCAGGGTGTACAATAAAGAATATTTATTATTATTATTATTAATATTATTATTAAACCAACATCCAAACCTTTTTTATGTCACCCGCATCGCCACACATGTATATAAGTACCGGTATATTAGATCTGACAATATTTTAACGCAATTTTATTGGAATGACTTTTTCTCGAAACATTTAGTTTATATTTTACTATGTTCATTGAATACGCGAGGGTTCGTTATTATTCATCTATGGCCTAAACTGAAAAGATTTTTTTAAATTATTAAATTAACATTCTTAAGAACAGAATAATTTAATATGAAATAAAATCTTTAGTACCATACCAAATAAACTATATTGTTTTATTTTAGTTCATAAAAATGTGGACTAATAATTTATTTGCTATGGGAAGTCTAACGTTGACCTTACTGACACTCTGACTCCTTACTGGTATTACGGGAAGGTGGAGAAACTTATATGAAACCACTCATGCAGACCTAGAAGTAGCATGGTAGCAAAAAGTACAAACCCTGCTAGCTGCCTCCTCCAGGGTGGGCTGTCAAGCCGCTCTCCTAACCCCAGTTTTCGAGCGTGACTCTACAACAAATAACATTACGAGGCAAATTCCATTTAGGAATTGCCGTGTCAGCACCGTGGAAATAAATATACATATAACTATATAGGTCAAATTACTATATATAGGTATGCTTTTAAATTACTATGTACATGTATATTTTAAAATAACAATTATTTTTATGAAATAAAAGAAAAAAATAATAACAGCTATAATCATATTTTATAAAGATGATTGCCCTTTTGAGAAAAAATCCCATTTCCTAATATAGCAAGAATTTCCCCTCAGCAAAATTATTCACCATTTTGTCACAAAATTAGACTAGGCATAAAAGTTAAGAGTTCTTTTATCCAGCTACTAATGCTATGATTTTAAAATCAGGATTGGAATTACTTTAAGCATGAAGAATAATTGTCTGTGAAAACATTTCCATATCTGCTTCATTTATAATTTTACTAGAAAAAAGGTAAAGTAAACAAAATTTCATAATAACGAAGTAAAACATTCATTTACAAAAAGAACTTCAAACTAAACAAGTTAACATTTTCATATGTGTTAATATGTAAGTGTATGTGTCACGGTAGAAAAATATATATACCTTCAGATCTGAATCGATTTATTATGATTTCCTTTTGTTAAAAAGATTGGAATAGTAAATAATTATTTAAGTTTCCATTGATGTAATTGCGATGCAAATGCAGATAATTTTTTTAGGTTTATCATAAACTAAAGAAATTTTCCTAGAAATAAAAATAAAATAAAGAAATTCAAGAAATAGAAATCTTCTGCAAATTTACTACTAATAACTTAATTTCAGACACAGATAAGATTTCAGACACAGCTTTCAATACAATATTATTGAAAACGAATTGAAATATAAAATCTAAGAATCCAAAAGTATTAGAATCATAACAAATAAAATCTTTTCATATTGGATATAAATTAGGAAAAGTTTCGAGACATTTTAATATACATTGTCTGATGACATTTTAAGAGAGTCCCTTAAACCAAGTGACAACCAATTATAATATCCGCCACTTCGTCTTTTGATTCAAGATAAGAAGTTCTCTTTAATTAGATCTTTTCATAATTTAAATAATGCTTGCTTGCTCATAAAAAGAAAAGGGAATATCCCCTTTATTTTTATTTTGCTTGTTTATAAGTGACTAATAATTATTTAAGATTTGTTAAACTAGATTTTTATAAATTAAACTCCCAGTGGCTCCCTTAAGTACATAATAAATAAAGTGACTTTCATAAATTCTTTACTGTTTTTTATTTATTATTTCCAGGGTTTTGGCGTTTTTGGTTCAAATTTGAGGCACTAGGTAATTCTTTTGAATGTTTAAATAATCTCTTAAGTTCTTGAAGATGTGACGACATCATTAAACTGGTAGCTGGTGTTTGGTTATTACACGCTTTACTTGCATTCTTAATTATTCTCATACGTATCAGTTACGATTGTGACTGTCAAAGTCAATATCATGAACTTGTAAATTATGTTTCCACGAAGTAAACAATAAGAAAGCGATTTTAATTCTAATAGCCTCCTTCTGTCAAGGGTCTTACCTAATTAAAACTCCTACAAAATTCCTATTACATCCACTTGAGCGGATAATAGCCCAATACTTCTTATCAAATAAAATCGCTGCGATGTTTAAATGTTCATTTATTAAAAATCAATATTTAATTAAACCTTTGAATCGTTATCCTATCAGATATTATAGTTTTGTGCTTTTGTCATTGATTTTCTATTGAAATTTTAAAAACTTAGTGCCTTACTTAAACCTATTAATTTAAAGGTTGAATATTAATACATTTTCAATTTACTAAATATTGTTACATTTTTGTAATGTATAATAAAAATTTAAAAAAATATATATTTTTATTGCATTGTTTTTTCTCAAGGACAAAACCTTTTTGCCACATGTGATGACAAATTCCATAAAGCCTTATGGAATTCTCAATGGTTCATTCACCTTCATTTGATCACAAAAAAAGGTATTCATACAATGAAATTATATATACCGTTAAAAAAATAATAACACCTAGAGTTACTTTTTTATAGTATATAATAGAGTAAAGTACAATAGTGTAGTATTATATTAAACTTTTAAATTGAAGATAAAAAATATGTCAAATTAAACATGTAGGTTTTGAATTAATCTTTAAAATGGAAATAGCGTTATAATATAAAATAATTTCAACAAGATAAAATTTTACATCACTAAAAATTTTCAGAAAACTATACACATGAAATTATTAAATAAACGTAAGTTACAAATTTTACAGAAAACATCCATACTTTTCTCTGGTTCTATCAACTCTGTTATATCTTTTTATAATGACCTGGGAGGATTTAACGAAATTTATTTAATTCAAGCTCAAAGAGAAGCACTAATATAATATTATCAAAACCTTTATTTTTCCAACCTGAAAACTGCTAAAGTGTCATCAGTTGTTAATTGGACTGATTTTACAAAAACATGAGACGTGCCTCTCGTAAACTATAAGTCACTAACTCGTCGCTCTAGGCGAATATGTAATCGATGTCACTATATAAATGGAATTATAAATATAATTCAGGCAGTCAGTCTTTAATATTATTAAGCTGTTGTGTACTCTCTTTGATCCAAAATTGTATGTAATTTTTATGTATGAATATAACCATTGTTTACGTATTTTAATTCCTAAACGGCGGGGTTTTTATGACTTTCATTGCGTGTGTTTGAGATGGTTTGTTGATAGGACTTCGATACATAAATGACCCTTGTAAATGGTGCTATATCCAGATTTCATAAATGTTTTTTTATATTTTAATTTCAGGATAACGTCGCCCGATCCCACAAGGAAAGAAATAAAAATAGTTTTTCAAGTAACCTTTATTATTTGAATTCAAGGCGGTTACGAAGTTTTAAATTATTACTAATACCAGCGTTTCCAAGTATTTACTTTATTATTTATTTACTTTATAGGGACCTTAACTGTGTTTTTCTTTTCCTTATCCTTTAATATAAAATATCTAAGAAAAGGTAATTAAACGTATATAAATATAAAAAAGTAACTATATTACAGTGAGTTCCGGTCTCATTTGGCCAACATCCACTTTGCTTTTCACCCTTTAAAATTTTAAACATATCTTTTCGGAGAGTATAAAATAAAAATCCCACAAAAACAGCAATCTCACCCTTCCCCTTTTGATTAACCTAAAAGCATACTTACCTTAAAGACGTACTTAAAATCTTAAACAAACCATAGCCTAAATTAATTCAAGCTTCTTGCAATCTTTTAAAACGCAGTTAAACGTAAACATAACTTGGCGATGTTTACGAGTTTCGTATCTATTTCCTGTATTCAGATAACAAAGTAGGTAATACTTTAATAACATTCTCTGACGTTAGTTATTTAAAACATATATGTATCATATGAAACAATGAGGTTAATTGTGTTAAGGGTGATTAAAATTAAAATTATTTGACAGCACTGTCGAAAGTTGTTTTCGCGCCATCAATCAATCAAAAAGATCAACAAGAATTCTGACAACTAATTTGTTATTTTTTTTTTATATAAAGATTTTTAATTGTATATTCAAAAAGAGGTTACAAGCACAGAAATATAATCGCAGGCTGTTCTTCATTTATTATATAATAAGCGAGCAAATAATAGAATTAAGGTACCGTTTAATTAAAAAGTATCTGAATAATGTAATGAGAAAAATTTAGAGATATATAAATTTGAAGTAATAGAATACAATAAGAAAAATAAATAGATAAGAGATAAATAAATGCATATTGCACATATAGTATTACGATACTCACAGTGAGACCCTAAATAGTAGTACAAGTGTAATGGATGTTAAGCTTTAAAAGTAGTCAAATTAACAATAATATTTGAATCTTTTAGGACGAGATGATAAAATCAGACCTGTTTCTTAAAATATAAAAATAAATAAATTTATTTCAAGAATGATAAGCCCAGGAATTATCAAGTAAGAGATTTTAAAGAAAAGGAATGTTTTTTTTTTTTAAATAAATTAAGAATTAAAAGTTCTTCAGCCCTGGTAGGACTTAAAACTGCGGCCACTGTCCCTAAGAAGACTATTGTCTTATATATATAGCTCAGTTGGTAAAGTGACGTGCACTGTATCCCAGAGGTCCAGGTGCTGCCCGTGTTGATGACTTTTTCATCCTTAATTTATTTCCAAACAACATTCCTATTCTATAATTGTATTATCAAAACTTCTATGAAAGATTTTTCAGCTTCATGACCGATAAAATTTGTTAAATTAATTGTATATGAAAATCTCATGCTCAAATTATCTTAATATGTCAAAGTGACGGTTGATAAATTAATGACGCCGAGTAAATTAGTCTCATTTCCATACTTTGATAATTTGCATTTGTAATTGTAAGTTGACGCTTTACTTTAGTACACTTATAGATATGAAACAGTATGATTCCGAAATATTACCTTTTGAAGCTTCTTGTAATCATTTATCACAAAAATTAACATAACCGTTGACTTGTATTAAACAAACAATTATAATACTTTTAGGGAAATCTTACCTTTAAGCATCTATATTTTGAAACACATTTGTCAATTATTTTCTCATAGTATTCATACATTACTTTTTTCTGTTTTTATTGTCTGATATTTTAGTACAAGCAACCTTCTTTTAAAACAGTAACTCTTTCAATTATTTTTTTATGTCTTTATATCAAAAAACGACCATGTTCAAAAAATTTGATTTTAAAAATTTGACTTTCTTAAGCAAATTATTGATGCACGTGTGTGTCTTAATATATAATCAAAACTCTATCATTCAATTATAAGACCAGTCCACACTGTGTTACCTGCCATTAGCTTGAATTAGCAATCCTGTTTATCAAACATCGGCCAAACAAGGATCTGATACAAATAAAAACCACAGGGGATAGAATAAAGAGTTCCATGCCCTGCAGGACCATATTGGCGACAGCGTATGCGATGACGTTAGCATCACCTGGCGAAAAAAACCTGCATCCAAAGGAAGGTTACAAAAAATTTTCACATCCAATTCCAATCAATCTGCCGACCTATAGTACTATATACGACGATAGCCTGAAGTTTGCAGCCGCGGTAAGACAGTGAATGACAAAGTATTCCTGAACAGGCAGTCGAGCGAGGAACAAGGTGGGGTAACAGCAGAGACGTAGCTCGTAGCCATCCGAATAAGAGCTCCGCAGAAGTTACAACAGTGAAGGGTTATAGCTCTCCACATCTGGGCTTCGACTAGGCGTTGCTAATTCTTGTCAAATCGTAAGTCAGGGCTAGATCGTGAACAGATCTCCAAGTATGATCCGTTTTACGTGATCAGTTTTACGTAAAATGGATGGTCATTAATTAGCCAGTAGACGTTGAAATCACCGAAACTCAACCGATCTCTGTGGATGGGATCTGCTGCAGCACGAGGTCAGTAGTCATTTGGTCATGGCCCAGCAGAAGTTCAGTAATAACAAATAAATCATCAGGCATTTTTTAATCGTCAATGATTACATTATGAAAACGTCAGTGTAGTCAGTGCGTGAGTAACCCAAAAAATATTTGACAATCTATTAATTTTCTTTGTCTATCAACCTCGATAATAATGAAAATAATAATAGGAAGACATATTAAAAAACCTTCTTGAATTTTAGCTGTGGAGTTATATTATTGGAAGCGTCTGCTGTGGGCAGCTTTCCTGTTCATCGAATGACGTCACGAGCACATGCTTCTAGACAGCTGTTAAAGAACAAATAAAAATTTGCAATTCTCACAACTTAAATATTCTACACCCATGACAAGCTGCTTAAAATAAAGATAGAGAAGTTCGATTTTGTTTATTCAATGACACACGTTGGCACAATTGTAGGAATAAAATATTTATAACATAATATATAATTAATAACAAAAATTATAAGCAAAAGTAGTAAAGTTTTCAATCAATTATACCAACATCACAAATCCAACTGTTAATTGATATTAACAACTGCGCTGATAATTACGAGTATAATAGGCAAGCCCAGTGTTACTGTAACGCAGTGAAATTAAATTCAACTAAGACACAAAATAATTTATAGCTAATCCAGAAGAATTCCATCTAATGTCCAAATGTATCTATAAAAAAATCGCAAATGTACATGTTCCGGGAGCGATCTATCTATTATATATGTAAAAAAACAAAATCTATCTGTCTGCATAAAAGACATGTTACCCAAAATAATTAAAAAGCTAATTAATGTCATATTACTAATAAAAAGGTTAAAAAAACCATCAGAGTTCTAAATAAATAGCTCCTTCAGAACTGTTGATATAATTATTGTATAAATAGCTATAGTATAGTATAGTATAGCTTTTGATGGGTGATCCTTTGCAAGCACTAACTCATGCTACTCTTGATTGTCAATAGTTACGGATAGCATGATGGATGACTGAAAAATTAATAGATTACCTCTTCATTAATATTGCTTTATTAGTAAATATATTATATTTATACTTATAAAATTATAGTATTTATGATAAAAATATACGACACACCTGATGATTAATTAATAAGTTGTTATTGAATAAATAGGTAAAAAGCACTAATTTTTATTTTTCATTTAAATTTCCTATAAAATACAAATGGTACTTCATAAAAATAACAAAAGAACAATACTCTTATATCAGTAATATATATTTATATATTTAAAATATTTAGAGATGTGATCTTCCGTTAAAGAAAAAATTTAAAACTCGTTAAATAATTATTATGAGAGAAATGCATTTATATCAGTGATTGGTTTTATTATTTCGTCACTAATACGTAAAAAAAAATCTTAGTAGGCGAGTGAGATCCGTGTAAAGGGAGCAATGGATTCGTTTACATGCATTCGTCTCAGATACGTCCACAAAACAAGAACTTTGGAAACGTCGAAGTTTGCTTATACCAGGGGTCTTGAGAATTTTTAAATTTTCTATTGCAGAGGAGCAGGACTTATTTATAATATATCGGCATTTGAACGTGCGAAATAATTAATTACACCAATCAACAGCCTTATATACAAACTAATTGAGTTGTGAGAAGTCATTTCAAGTGACCATTTTACTCGCTTGCCTCTCTATACCATAAAAAAAAAAAAAAAAAGAGATTTACGAAAAGCACGATCTCTTTAGGCTTTTTTAACATCTTTATTTTTCACAATTTTTAATTTACGCTGATTGACTTTTATTTTACAAGGATGGGCACGAATCTAATAAAGCCCAAATATTTCCGTCCTCTTAGAATCCGCGGACAGGATCAGCCCAATTTTTCAAAGCGCTAGTTTCCACGGTAACGATATCGTAAAGAATTTCATATTTTAATTGAGAAATTAATGAGCTGACTGGTACTAGGTAGGAAGAACTAAAATATAGTCTACCGTTATTCTACTCGGTTTGCCCGAAATATACAAATAATGATTAAAAGAACAAAAGGGGAATATTCTTATATGAATGAGGTCAATATATACTGGAGGGAGAATTAATGTGAGTCATTTGCCATAAGCAATCGATTTTACTAGCGCTGAAGTTGTACATATAGCGGAAAAATAAGTAAATTGTGAAAGACAGTCAGTCCCCTTTGAGAGTGAATAATTGATTCTCAAAAGAGGATGATTCATCAATAGAAGAGAAAAAACCTCTTAACTTTTTTGTCTATTTGCAAAAAAACATCTGGTGATCTATTTGTATGTCCCTTACATTTTTTTTTCATACTGTATCTGAGACCATGTGACTTCCATTCTTCTTAGTATTATAAAGTTGACTTGTCCAACCGAAACAATATCAAGAAATACAAAACTATATAATACTTGCATATACCGTGATTAGAAAATTCTAAAAACTTTTATGCTTTTTATCTGATTATTACAAATTGCCTCTGTATATTTATTCTATGTTTACTTTCATTAGAATTTTAGAATTTCCAGGTCAGTTACTTAATAAATATACAAATTTCTGAATTTCATCACCAATTACAACAGAGTACCTACTAACGTTTAATCTATCTCACTTTTTTAATAATCTAAGACTACTACTTTTTTATCTCCGGATCAGCTAACTTACGAATATATAATTTTTTGTATTTCATCACCAATCACAACATAATAGAATTTATCTCAATTTGTTAAATTTTAATCATCTACTATTTTTCTACGATTATAATAGCAGCTGTTACTTATGTCTTGCAATAGAAAATAAATTCAACCTCACAGTAAACGGTCAAGTAGAACGATTGAAATTATCACAAAATCTTTTATTAAAAAAGTATTTTGTAAGCAATTAGGTATTAATATTGACGTGCTTCATCTTTATGAATTGTCAAAACATCGATCGATTATTTTTCCCTTTCAACCCCAACATTTAAAAGCAGTGTGCTCTACATAGTTAACTATGTAAACAATATTTTAAATACATTTTCAAACAAGACCTTATCTATTCAAAGGTAATAAGAAAAGTTTTGATAAACTTTTGATAAATGCGCATCTATGAATTCTGTTTGTATATACATATGCATTAATAATCAAAAACGCTGGTTTTGTTATATTTACTTCAGTTGCAAACATGACGTAATAAATAGTGTGATTAATTCAAAAATCAGAAAATGGAGTATTCTAATAATAAATTGAATTGAATTGAATTCTAATTCACGTCCAGAGTTGTGATATATTATTTCAGTAACTTAATGTTGTATTTTTGTCTGAATATTTAGATTTAAATTTAGAAAAATTCAAAAAGCAGATAATTTAATGTATATTAGATTGGTGTCTCTACTATTTTCATGAAAATTTAATAAATACAATTTAAATAAATGTATTTTTTGGTTACATATTAATATTACAAGGGGTCTGAATGTGTGTATTGGTAAATATATTATGACTATTAATTTATTTATAGTTGAAACAGGATGCAAAGAAAATAGGATATAATTAAAATTAATTTATTTTAATATTAAATTACAACAAATTAGATTCTAAAATGCGCCGATGCTCAGTCACAATCCGAATGATTGAAATGTACGAGTATATTAATTTCGCATTCGTACTTCAGCTGCTTCAGTACTGTACAATTGTAACGTTCCATGGACTTATACCTCTTCGTATCGATAAAATATTGCGAGCTGGAGCGCTAAAACGTAACATATTTTAATATATTATTTATTTTTTAAAGTTAAAATATAGGGTTAATAGTTTAATTATTATAATCTTCTCGGAAAAAGTGGTACTATCCTGATCTGACATATCCTTAAAACTACTAGGTAGCTGGGCTCTATCAAACTTTTCTTTTTGTAATTATATTATATATGGATGGATTACATAATCCATAAGTCATAGTAAGTGATTAATCTATAAGGAGATATTGCTTTTAATGATCCCTTTTACTATAATTATGAAATAAATTATACAAATATTTTTATTACCTACCTTTTCAATGTAAATTGTAAACAAAGTTCAACTATACAAATAAAAAGTGTTAGCTGATATTGTAAGACGCGTAGACTTGTATAAATATCACATATTATTATTACCAAACTTTTCAAATAAAAAAAAAACACAGTTCCGAAGTGCAAAAATTATCATCAAAGCACATGGCATTTAATCTAAACACTTGCAATGGTGTTTAGATTAAATTTGGCGCATCCATGCTTCTCAAATGGGTACCTCTATGTAACCTGCTCAGGCATCGAAAAACCTTCTGATTTGTTTAGGACCAGATGCAAAAAAAATGGAAATATTGTGTATCCCACAACACTTTAATAAGTATAAAATCGAAACAAAATACTCAATATCACATTTTTTTTCAATGAAAAAAATCAATAAAGTGAAAATGGAATATTTATGTAAATTCTTTCCTTCAAATTTATTTTTCTTTGTGTCAACGCACGTAGGGTACACTTAGTTATATATAAACATATTTAAAAACTGTTTTCATTTCAAATCACACATTTCTGTTTTTCATTTCATTTAAATTTGTATGTTATTTTTAGGTTCGGTTATCAGACTCTAGTTTCACGGTTCCAAAGGTTTGATCCAAAAATAACCTTTTATAAATGTATATCCACCGGTTTATAACTGTGGAAATACATTAAATTCTACGTAGGCGAAAATGTGACAGTCTGTTATACATCAAAACCTGTTAAAGTGGCGATTAATTAACGAATTAAAACATTTTTATTACATTTTAACACCATTATAAGACGGATAATATATTTTCAAACACGGTTCTTAGACTATGTAATTAAGGCTTAAGCTATCATATTAAAGTTAATTTATACTTCTAATTTAATGGATTTGAATTTTATAAGTTTCACAATGTATACTTTTGATTTTTTATCCCAATATTATGCGTAGACTAGATTGGAATAATATTATTTTGAAAGCTTGTCAATTTTCTGCACTTCAGTTTTTCTGCATACATTAGATATAATAGAGATTCAACTAAACTGCCTATGATATTGACTGCAACTCGCACTAGATGGCCTGACCAGGGTAGACTCTCCTTAACATAGATGAGTGTAAAGCTAATTAAGCTGGAGCTGAAGCTCGATTACAGAACCTGATTCTTAAAAAAGATAACGCTGCAGAAAAGTTTAATCACAGATTGTAACAATAATAACTTACCTCATATAAATTATATCCTTGCACTTATTTATGATTCCTCGCGCTATGTTAATTATTTGAAAGATTTGTACGGATTTGAAAGTCGGAATAAAATTGAAAATAAACTAAAAATGTACACATTTTTTATTAGTTTTCTTTGAGTGTTGATGTCTGGCTTATCGTTTGAGCCAGATAAAGGGATGTAATCGAATAATATAGCAATTTTAAAACATTAACAATTATTTATTTCGGAAAGATATATTAAAATTGTACAATGAAAAAAGCATATATATCTATTATAGTATCTATCATCTTAAATTAGAACATTTCGTTTCTAACATCTGTAAAAAATAACAAACTCGACGATAATTTTATTTTTACAAAAATATTTACAATTATAGAAATTTAGTGTCTAATGAAAGGTATTGAACTAGATCTATAGAAAAATATAGCTATGCTAATATTTTTTACAAAATGAAATATTATTTCAACTTTCAATAATACATTTAATAAAAAATCAATAGCTGTCACAATTATGAATCAATAAGTACATATATATAACAGCCTTTCTTGTATTCTTTCTTGTACAGATCTTTCTGTATGTCAAAACAAAACTATAAAGGGAGGCTCTTTAACAATTTATTTCTTTAATATTTACAATATTTATTATTATAATTATATGAGAGATATTTCTCTAAACTAAACTTTGAAGGTGACTAGAATACCGTTAACTAATTTAACACAAACGCTGTTCTAAATAAAATAAATCACTAGAGCCAATTTCGTTTATAATAATATCCTAGGAATTAAAAAGATTTTATCAATATATAAAGCTTAGAATAATTATCACTCTCACTAAATTATTTACTCTTAAATTCAATGGAATAGGTATTTAATGTACACTTCAAACACATTGAATCACTATGAAATAAACCTAAAATATAAATAAATCAATGTCATTGGTTTTTTCAACACTGTTTGTCAAACTTATAATTTGTCCTCGCACACGTGGCAGTGTCCGCCGCTGTCGGAGTCGCCTCGAGGGTTGTTCCTCATTGCTATGCCATTTGTAAGGATAGAGGTTGCGTTCGAGAGATCTGTTTGTATAAAAAAGGTATTATTATTCGACTCAACTTAGTCATAATTGTTAATCTTAATAAAGTCTTAATTTTATGAAATATAATTCAATGTGACTTTATTGCGCAATTTCTCTTTAGAGTACAAACTACTGTTAATAACTTATTAGAATATTCTACCTCCATTTGGTTGTATTTTTCACCATAAATCAAAACACTTCGATTGGTAGGTGAATATGTAAAATGCTATTTACATCAAAGAAGTTAATTCTCATTCCAGTAAGTACACACTTATTATACAGAAAAATCTTTCTTGAAATTTCTCTAAATGATAATTCGCGTGAATATCTAAATATTAGTTAATATATAGGAATGAAAATAGGATCAAACAGCGTTTCGATAATAATAACAAGTTCTAGAATTTAGAATAACAATGCGTTAAACAAAAACCTCCCTCAGGTATTTGAATAGGTACTTAACAAGTAAGCTTAATATTATTCAACTATTCAACGCACATCTATGCAATATTGTTTTAAGTAATGGTTCTATTTTCCCACCACAGAGTATATAAATCTTACACATCATCTTTAAACTTAACTAAGCATAGACAAAATGGATAATCAATGAAAGCACTCAGTATCTACACTCTGAATTTTAAAATACCGTTGGCGGGCATTGAACGGGATAAATTGCTCCGCCTTCGCGAATGTCATCCGCGGTTAAAGGACGAAGCATCGCGGTGCCTCTGGCTCACTGAAACAAAAACTCATTATAAACTTATTTATAACAATTTACTTTCTTAAAGATATTCTTATAACATTTTGTATCTATAATCATTTTACTGTGAAACGTTTAAATAAATGTGACCTAAATATTATATTGCAGATTGAACGTAAGGTAACTCATAAATCATTCGTCTCCCTTAGGATCTATCACAAGCCCTGTTTTTTTTATAAATGCGTGTATTTTTTTCTAATTAAGTTAATTAATTCAAAATTCATTTAAAAGACTTTCTAGATATTATTGATGTTCTTTCGTTATTTCTTTTAAGACCCATAATATAATAATAACTATTCATAAATTCAGTCAAACAAACATTTAATACGAAATTGTAAATATTTATTTTGTTTAAGATTGAAGGAATTACTCTGACATTTGTTCTAACAAAATGAATTTTCTATTTCTGATAGTAGGTTCATAGAAAACTTTTATATTTTCACAATATAGTTAAATAAAAAAAAAGTTGCGTTACTTCAGTTCAATAGCGTCATTAACAAATTATAGGCAGTCACTTCAGTGCGTTCCGCTCAGTTGTTGACAATTGAATTGAGCAAATCTCTTTTTACTATGTCTCACGCAGCTGAGACACTTAAATGTATTATAAAAAAATAAAGTAGTAAAATAATAACAATAAATTGAAATATTGTTACTTAATCTAAAATAAACTTCAATAAAATAACTATTTCTTATTATATGTCTAAAATAATAAATATATCAATGAGTCGGAGATTGACTTTAATGTAACCTCTTATGCCTTTACTATTCAGTTTGAAGCGACGGTGTCGTGTTTGAATGTTATGATAAATTAATTAATATATAGTAAAGAAATTTAATTTTAATGTTATAATTATATTTACGAGTGAATTACGCCTATCCAAAAGGTTGTCAAAAGGTGTCAAGTTTATGAAATCAGAATTATGAATCAGAAATCAGTTGTCCGCTAATGTTTGATAAATAATGTTGGAAGAAGTGAAGTTGTATATGGATATTAAAATGCAACGAGACGTGTCTCGTAACCGCACTGGTTTCAAGTGGCTAAAAATTATATGATTATTTAATTTGCAGCAGCCAATGTCTGCTTTCACGTTATTGGACATAAATGCGGATACTAATAAAGGCGACTATTCTGAGTATGATTTCAAAGAATAAGTCAATACAACAAAATTCTAACAAACTTATCTAGACAAGAAACAAAAAATTTAAATATGAAGATCAACAATACTCACTGGAATATGATTTATTCATTTCAAATTGCTTCTTCAAGTTGTCCGGCGTCGATGTTTTTGATGAACGACCCCAGCACAGCACCAGTTTGAAGTATATCCGAAATCTGGACAGAAAAATAGAAAGAATGTGGCTGGTAGTTCGTTTATAAAGTTCACATATACATCTCTCTCCCCTTCTCTTTTTCTTTTTCCCACTCTCATTTCTTTATCTCACTTTTTACAAAGAAACGTCATAAAACTTTCTTTGAGTGTTATTTAATAAGGTGTCATAAAAAACAAAACCAGTACTTGTCTTATTTGGTTTGCAGAATCAGAAATAAGACATTACAATATCGAGAACATTTTTATTAAATTGCCAAAAAGTGAAATAAACTATAAGACATGAAACTACTCACTTGTTGCTCATCCAATAGTAAATGAGCGGATTAAACATAGAATTAGCCATGGCCAGCCAGTAGAATGCCAAGTAAATATGCTGGGCAAAGGGTGAGGAGGCCAATGACTGGTGGTGATAAACCAGCACGAAGTACGCATGATATGGCAACCAGCACAGCGCGAACACCATCACCACGAGAACGAACATTCTCACCACCTGGCAGACAAATATATACTGATAATATATTCTGAGGGTGCATAAGATATCATCCGTGAACCTTAAAAAATTCAAACCAACTTCTTCTTGTCTCTTATTTTATAAAAAGCACTAGAAGAGGTAGAGGTAGAGGAATTTTATACAAATTTATACCGAGCACTTGGAAAATTTTAATTGTTTTTTTCCTATAGAAATAAATGAAACTAATTGTTTAAATTTTAACAAAAGGCAGATTATACATCAATTTTTATTGTGTTATCATTTAATGAGTTGTTTTTGTAATTTATTACCTTTTGCTACTTCCAAAAAAAGTTAAACTAAAAAAGCCAAATGTAAAGTCATTCAGCGGTCCCGGTTATAGGGTTTTGAATTAAGTACCGAATCAAAATTTATCGATTTACCGAATCAATATTATTTCAAAACAGATAACATTTATAAAATATATTTTTAATACATAGCGTGTCAATTTTATATATATTTAAAGATATTATTATACCATATTAAAGGCACACGGCTTCGAACAAGACCACTCCATATAGCAGCCAGCCAGGTTACATAAATAAACGAGGCTACCATCCTTCACTACTTTTTCGAAAGGTTGTGTAAATCCCACCAACACGCATTCCCAAGAAGGATGACATCATAATGGCGGCCGGTCTCAAAAACTTTTGCTAAATCTCTATAAGCTTAAGGGCAGAATTATATTTATTTTTAAAGACAAATAAGACTCAAAATCTTATGTGGGATAGATTTAGTGTCTTAAATGTTGTAAACTTAATAAGAATAACGCATCGGGTTACGCCTACGAGATATTGTCTCGTTACATTTGAAATATCAAGATATTGCAATAGGCAATTAAAAATCTCTATATCTTGATATATATCAGACAAATCAAAATCTCTTTTCTTTTCTATATTCAGTATAGTTAGTGCTAAGTAAGTCTAAGCCACTAATATATTTCTCAGATTTTTTAAGTGATGTACCATAAAATATATTTTACTAATTTTATGGTACATCATAAAATCAAAAGGATATAATAATATCAAACATTTCGAAGAGCCTGTGTAACTAATGTTAATAATTTGTCCCAAATGGGATAAAAATAGGTTAAGTGGGAATTTAATATTTCTAGACAACACTTACCTTTCTCTTGGATCTCACGACCTGCATCTGGTGGTGAGTACATTCGCCAATAGTCCTTCCTCTCAAAGCAGAACTCATTCTAGCGTACGCCCACACCATTACTAACATTGGAGCCACGTATGTTACAGCCAGGAATACTAAATTGTAGCTAGAAATAAACATAACACGTGTTCTTCATATTCCCTTTCTACACTGAATCTAAATAAGGTTATTTTCTTATTTTTTGTTACTTTATAATCTTTGATCTAACAAAGGATTTTATATTAAAAATAAATCGCATTAACACAAATAGGTACAAAATCAATGGTTACCTGTCTTAAATATATAAACCTAGTTATTTCCATATGTTTTGGTGTAAAGAAGACTTACATTTTATTTTTAAATATTCCCAATAATGGTTTATAAACACAGATATAAATAAGCGATGTTATTTATTAATGTGTGATTGAGTTGCCGTGGAATTATTTGTACTTATATTTATTAAAATATTCGAACTAAAATAACTTTGCTTTATACAACTAACTCAGAAACGTTATTACAAATAAAGATTGTATCAATAATTCATACAAAATTGCTTATCTTTGATAAAAATACTAATCTCACCAGTAATCCGCTTTCGAGGTAGGGTAGCTGCCATCCGGCCACTTGATGAAACATATTTCGCGTTCACCGTTAACGTACCTTTACAAAAATATAACTTTTATTAAAAATATATATATTAATATGTACTTGTAGTTATTAACTTTATTGTGATAAATTTAATTATATGAATTTCTGCCCTCATTGCACATTTTAAAGGTTCTTCAAAGATTATTGCAAAACTTATAGATAAACACAGACCCTAGACCTAGCGGTCTCTACATTTCATGGACGGTTCTTAATAAAAATTCTTTCCGTAATTAAATACTACATGCCGTGAGCTTGATTTTATCTAAATTTTCATTGAATTGAATGGAAATTCTCATAGAAATAATGTGTTTAAATTATAACGGGAGTATATATATACATATATATATATATATATTTTATTTCTTTTTTTTTTCAAATCGTTTGATATATCTAAGATTTTTCCTTTAGAAAATTTTCTGGCTAGTACTCTTACATTTTTTTATTAATAAAATAATATAAAAATATGTATTAATCTCGTTAATAAATAAAATATATAAATGTGAAAAAAGTCAATAACCGTTTTATT
Organism: Dircenna loreta; assembly: GCA_963555665.1. Taxonomy (NCBI): domain Eukaryota; kingdom Metazoa; phylum Arthropoda; class Insecta; order Lepidoptera; family Nymphalidae; genus Dircenna; species Dircenna loreta. The sequence continues at coordinate 6,072,058 of OY743093.1, read as the reverse complement.
CAGTGAACCATCAATCATACAAATAAAAATGAGTTTATTTTCATATCTTAAACGATGTAGCAATCTATCTTAGTAAAGCTCCAGTAATATGTAAGTTTCAGTAAGCAAATAAAATATAGATGTATGTGACATATTTTATCCGTTTACGAATTCTAATCGAGAATTATTTCTTTGTAAAAACAAAGCAATAATTCTCGATTAGAATTCGTTTTTCCACGAAAAGTATTATACTTATAACTCATATTGTGTCGAAAGCATAAATGATTATTTAAGTATTTTATTTCTTCAAAGCTTTAGCAATTTTTGTAAACATAAAACTTTTATTTAAATAAAAGCTGTGGGTATTTTAATGAAGAAAAATGGACACAATTTAAAATTAAAAAACCATTAACTAATGAGTATTAAATTATAATAGAAATTAAAGGGCATTAACCTATTTCTGAGAGTGATGTATTACCTAAGCGTTTGGGTATGGTCCAGACAATGAGTTTGATTTAAAAGATTCATTCATTATTCTTTCGTTCGTTCATTCGTATTTACTAACCTTTGTTAATAAAAACTTATATAACTAATTGGAGTATAGCTGTCATTTTTGTCAAAATGTCGTTTTTTTTTTTTTTCCATAAACACTAAGATGACCCTTGACTACATTCCACCTGAAAGGAAGTAGTCATGTATTGAAAGATGGTAGAGCGCATCACTTAGTAATTGCCCCTTCACTCATCGCTTGAAGACACATTGACAGACTTGAAAACACACATTGTAATTGTATAGATACTAAAAAACATATTAGTGACAGGTTTTTTATCTATTTATATGTTTCTCTATGAAGCAATGATGAGTACACGGTTTTTTATGAAATTGAATTGTTATATTATATAGCTGGTTAATAAGCACCAGCTAAAAAATCTAAAAGCTTTTTATACTTTTTTCTGTACGGCTACGTTTCATTAGCTTCATCACAAATAATAAGTCATAGGCATTCGCCATTTTAGAAATCCATACATTTAACTTAAAAACACACGAAATACTTAGCACACATGTGTGCCCAAATGCGTACTGCCGCCATTCCTCGGTTTTTTTACATTCAAGTTTATATTTTCATTCAAGTTTATATGTAGTACATCACTAATGACTTTAAGTTTAAGACTTTTCTGAATGTATAAAACCTTTGTCTTGCCTCGTTTAGTGAAAAAATATTTTTTTGAATCTCGAACTATTTGACGACTTTGAACCATTTCATGTTTACAAGTGATAATGTCGAATTATTTAATGATTTAATTCATATTGTTATGTCATTTTACAATAATTATATTATAAATAAAATAAAATAAAATTATCATAAGTCAATTTTTTATTTATAAAAGTGTGTAAATGTAAAAGAACATTATTTTCTTAATGCCCTTGAAACAAATGTTTATACAAAATTAAATAAACATTCAATTAATACACTTTCTACGACTTCTTATCGGGTATCTAAGTGACTTTCAAGAGTTGTTACACGTGTTTGTTATAATATAATAAAAAACTCGTTTTAACTACGACGCTAATATGAAATTGACGGCTTTTGGGCGTTCGCATCGTCTTGGGAAAATAAGACAAACAAACTATAAATTTCCAAACTACTATTTTGAGTTTCTTGTCCTTTGACATTTATAAGTTTTCAGATGCAGCGGCTTAAAATAGATTTATTCATTATTTATCGGCTTAAAACAAAGCTTACCCGACTAACGTATACGTTTATATAACGTACGTTTAGAAATATAAATACAGACACAATACTCAATACAGACAAAATAACCAGCCTTATTCCCAAAAAAAATATCATCTTTGTAATTGCAAACATAAAGGACTACGAATAAAAGATATTAGACCAGATAATAATCAGTGGCGTCTAGACCTTTCTTCTTTTTGTAAATATCAATGAAAGTATTGTCATATTTGTACCTACATCAAAGAAAGAGAAATAAAATAGAAAGAAAGATAGGAATCACATATCGTGTTACTGAAAGTCAATGAACTGACATTTTCTGTTTTATTTTTTATGTACGTTAATATATAAAACGAACGGTTTGTTGTGTATTTAATGTTTCCTTATCAAATTTGGTTATTATTGCGGTGTCATAGTCAGTAAAATTTGTTTCTTACAGAATATTATGTAAGAATGTGTATTATTATATGTATATAATTATTTCCGTTTTCATATTTCCCATTTGTTTTTTTTTTGTAAAATGATATACATAAATTACTATTTTATTTGTGCGTATAATATTAGTGTGTAGTTATTAGTAAATTTGTTTATTATTACTGTTACTTTACTCCTACCTTCAATTAAGGTTTTTTTTTCTCGTACTAAGGTTGTCTGGAAGCAATCGCATTCAGGCGATAAGACCGTCTGTTGTACTTTTAATATGTATTTGTGATTGCAACTTTTAATTTTGTGGTATACAATAAAGAATAAATGAATAAAAAAATATTTTAATCGTCATAAAACTTTTTTTATTAAAAAAATATATAGAATTAACTATTCACCGACACCGTTTTCTTTCGAACCAATATATGTCATCTCCTTAACCAATATATATTGTCTCCGTCTCGATAAAAAACATTATATTATATATAGATTGTTTATTGAGCAGGGTAGAGACACGGGACGGTTTCCCAGAGGTCGCGGATTCGAGTCCTGCTCGTGTCAATATAAATTTAATTCTTCTTTAATAAAAAAAACTGAATTATTTTTCAAATAAATAAAATGTTTACTTAGTAACAATTTATTGGCACGGAAATGTATGGAAGTATTGTTAAAGTAATCAAAGGTTATAAAGTTTACCTCGACTGTAAAACAAGGCTTTCCCTTTTATCGCATTAAATTGAGGAAAAATAAACAAATGAGAAGATAATTTTATACGTCTATAAAAAAATATTTTTAATAAACAAATCAAAATGTTTTTAACTGTTTTATTAAAACATAATATTCAAACCATTTTGCCAGATGGGTACCACGCCTATCTTTTAAACTCCCCAATTCATCTTTATCTTTTGCGATCTTCCTCTCGCTTTTATATCATCCTCATTTGTATGGAGACTTTTCTATGGATATCCCTACTCATTGATTACCTATACCAGATTAGCCTATTATTAATTATTGCCTATCCGTCACGTACTAATTTGGTCTATATTCTTTAACTCGCACATTCAACATTTTCGTTTAACGTTTAAATAGGGGTTACGGCTTCCATTCATACGCTTCTTTCGCCCCATATTCAGAACCATACAATATTATCGGATACGTGCCATCCCTTTTAATTCACATATATTTACATCACATGCCTACACTAGCCTGTAATACACTTGCATTTCATCCATCATATTTAGGTATCTTATTTCTTACATTCCTATCATTCTGCCCGTCACTTTGCAGTAGTCCTAGAAGTCTGAACTGAGGTCGGAGCAGCCTTTTTTTTTCTTTTTTTTTTCGGGGAGAGATTCGCCGACCGAACCATACCCGCCGCTAGCGAGGCGACGGACGTGTGTGGGGCTCACTCGGCGCCCTAAATTGACACCGAGTGGGACCCACTAAAACTCCCCGGTTACCCCTTCATGCCCAGCAGAGGTGACCCGGGGTCAGCCTTGTGGCTATTACCGGTCCACCTCTAGGGAGGTCGGAGCAGCCTAGAATGCACCATCAAAGACAATCAACGTAAACTTCTAGAGACATTATCTTTTAATTATTTCATATGTGTTATAGCCTTTTTTTAATGTTGCTTAGAAATATCTTTAAAAAAATAATAATAATAAGGTCATTGTACGTTTTTGTATCGCGCTTGTAATATTCGCAATGAACATAATGACATATTTGTTTTCAATCTATTTTTAGTGTATTTTGTATTGTTTTATTATGTATTCTTGGTTAACATTTGATTCTTTTTAGTTTATATTATATATTTTATATGTATTTCGATTGAGTCTATCTTTTACACATACAAATATGTTTTTTTTTAAATCACTATATTTATTTTGATTAACTCTGAAATGTGAGTACATTTATTTAATTATATATGAAGACATTTTTGGTCTATGTATATATTTCTACTACTGTTTAGATGACTATTTAGTACGACTATTTAGACTAAATAAATAAATATACCTTTAGTAATACTTACTTTTTTGTATAAGTATCAGAGTAAAGTAAGCTCGGCAACGCAAGTAGCACACTCGCGAACCATACAGTGATTAAAGCCGCGCGAGCCATACTTCGACTCAGTCTGTGTTGCAGGGGTTTCACTATTGCCACATACCTACAAACAACAATTATTATATATAGATATTTGCATATGTTTCACTATCACGCCGCGAGTCCGTCATACTTCGAGCTCATGAGTAAGAACAGGGTTCGAAACTAGTTGGACAAATTTCTATACAATTTATATAAATACAGCCCGGAATTCATTTTAAATCAAGATTTTCTAAAAGTAAATGTATAAACATTTTGCTTAAAATATCCTATAAGAATAAACTGCTTTGAAAATCTGTATTTCCTCGTCTTAATATTTTATAAGTTACTAAAAATGCCTTAAGCTAAATTGATTTAATTCAAAATAACAACAAAGCTAAATTTAGCACCAATAACAGTATTTAATAGATTACTAAAAGAAATGTCAATACAATTGAACAATGTTTAAGATTCCCCTTTTAATGAGACCAAACTCCTTTAATACGACCCTCTCGCTGTCAAACGTTTGTGAATAATTCTAAGGTCTTTCAGACATAATTAATCCGAACAGAAAACATTTATTTCCAAAGTATGATGAAATAATCATTCATTAAGGTAACAAAACCAGTAATACTCAAACACCTTTAAGAGTACAAATGGTACTTATATTTTTATATGCTTGTAACCTTCAAAATCATCATTTCAAAATTTTATTTACTTTCACCTGTCTCAGAATAAACGCATTACCTATCAGGTTTCTATGTGTTTATGATAAGTTCAACTCATTGCTCTATTACATTAAGAGTAATCAGAAACATTACAATTTGTTTAAAACATCTTTAATTGCTATATCTCTTTATTTATTTTAAAATACTGCGAAATATCTTTAGTCTTACACTTACCTATCAACTGTTATAGCTACGAGTGTGAACACTCCCGCAGATACAGTCAGATTAGCAGTAAAATTGCTCGCTGTACATGTCACAGAGCCAAAGGGCCAGTGAGCCGTGACAAGAAATATGAAGTTGGGAGCTCCATTAAGAGTCGCCATGAGAAGATCAGCGACCGCTAGATTCACGAGGAAGCAATTTGTCACAGTCCGCATGCGGCGATGAGCTATCAGACAAAAACAAAAGAACATTTACTTTGTATATATATATATATATATATATATATATATATATAAGTAAATGTTCTTATATATCAAACCAACATCAAAACTGTTTTAAGGAATATTACATGTGCTGGCATATATGTAAATATATTTACATATGTCCCGGTGTTATAATGTATAAGACATGACTTGTTTTCTCAAAACATTTAGTGTATATTATATCGTTCTTGGAATACGAGAGGATTCCGTATTATTCACCTGTGAGTTAAACTGAAAAAAGTTTACTTTTATTTAATAAATTACTATTCCTAGAAGTAAAATGACATAAAAGAAAATAAAATGCGTTATATAATAGCTGTACCATGTTTTTAGACTGATGTATTTCAGTTCATAAAAAACTATAAACATCGGATTTCAATATTATTCTTCTACCGTGTATTTAAATTATTGGCAATGAGAAGGCTAATATTTACTCACAACTAACAATAGGGGAAAATAGAGAAGCTGATAACTTTAAATACTTACCTAGAACGATCCATATCACCAAAGTATTTCCTAAAACAGCCAGTAGAAGCATAGCAGCAAAAAGTATGAACCACGCCAGCTGCCCCCACCAGGGCGGGCTGTAGGGCCGCTCTCCTAACCCCATGCAGTTTCCGAGCGTGATTCTGCAACAAATAACTTTATAAGCACATTCCGTGTAGTAATTGTCGTGGAAATATACTCAATTTATTACTTTAAAATGTGTAGGCACACCTTAAATATTTAATCTTTCGTAAACCATGACTATTATATTAATATATACGGGCACGTTCCGATTTAATTTCTACGTGAATACAGCCGGGTAAATATAAATATAACACCTTAAATAGATGACGCATTTTCTTAAAAATTAGTTTGTAGATATTTTTGAAAAAATAACGATTATTTTTTATCCCTTAGTTGGTTTAAGAGTTAAAAATAAAATTTTAATTATTGGTAAAATTGTGTGAATAGAAAATTCGACTCTGCGACACTTATAATTTGATTACACAAATGTTATAAGATATCAACAACCCACTTACAAAAGGAACTTTAACTAACTATAACTAAAATAGTTAAGATAAAATTAATGTTAATAAAGTCTGTGTATGTTAGTATTTTTGTGTATGTGTTTGAAAGAAAAAGCTAGTCAATATAAAGGAAATCTGTATACCTTTAGATCTAAAGCGAGTTGTTAAGATTTCCTTTTAAGAAAACGTATTGAACTAATAAGTAATTATTCAAGCTTAAAATATCTTTAAAAGTATATTTCAGTGTTTGTAATTGTAACGCAAATGTATTTTGGTTATTTCATAGATTAAATCCCAAACACAAAGGACTTTTCATAGGCTTCTGCTAGAAATATTTTGCAAATTCACTTTTAAAACTAATTTCGATAATCAATAGGTGAATATATAATAAAAATTATTGAACATAGGTACTTACAATTCGTATATAAGATTCCAGACATAACTTACATTAAAATTAAATTGAAAACCAGTTGAAAATCAAACCTTTTTATTTCAGAAATATGTCGTTAGAATCAACACAAATAACATTATCTCATTGTGGACATTAATTAAAAAAACTTTGGGGACATTCTAATTTACATTGTCTGATGACATTTTAAAGAAGTCCGTTTTAACAAGTGACACCCAATTATAACATCCGCCACTTCGTCTCATGACTCGAGATAAGAAGCTCTCCTTAATTAGATCTTTTCATAATTTAAATAATGCTTTATCTCCTCATTTCTTTTTATTTCTTTAGCTTTGCTATATCTTTTAAAAATTGAACTTGTACCTTGCTGTTAGATTCAGAGTTAGTGGTTTTAGCCCTTAAGATATATATATATATATATATATATATATATATATATATATATATATGCCCTTAAGATAGAGTTCATTTGAACATATATAATAATAGTAATAATAATATTTTATTCCAGACCAGGCAATTTAGCATAAAATACATTTTGAAAAAAGAGGAATGACATTTCAATAACACTTATTTTGTAAGTTATGCTAAAGGATTCAAGTTCACTAACTCCCAACCTAGGTAAAGGCGGTATAGCGTATTGTATGTGAACGGTTTCTACTTGAAAAATATGTTGAATGAAATTGAATTATGTCCACTGACCATAAAACCATGATAACTATGTAATAAAGTAATATGTTATATTTTTTATATCCCATTAGTCACATAAATGCAATATTCATTAATTCGTTGGGATGTCAGGGTGTCTATTGCATGTCAGGGTGGCATTCTTGGTTCAATTTTAAGGCATTATATTACTTACTAATTACCTATTCTTTTGAATGTTTAATGTTAATTATTTTGTGGCGTAACTTTACACCAAACATTTATTAAAAATGTCTGCTTGCCTTAAATAAGTATATATCTTTCTATGTAATGTAAATTTAGCTTTTTAATTGACTCTACTTGCGATGGCCAGGGTCAATAATGCGATGGCAAAGCTATAAGCCAAAAATATAACTTCTAATAATTTAAATTTATCTTTATTTTTTTTTTGTATTAAGTTATGGCTGTCTCTATAAATTTACAGTGTTATATCATTATATGTTCAGAAAATAATACTAGTTGGAAATGTCAATTAAAGTGAAATTGTCAGCGCTATCTTCGTTATAATTTAAATTTTAACGTGTCAGCACTCTGAAGAGTTTATGTCGTTAAAGAGTGAAATCTAGGCAATAATATTTATTGATTTATTTCTTTTTATTTTTATAGAAATCAAGAACATACGAAGAAGTTTATTATAGAACATATCATGTACCAAGTAAATAATTTAGCTACATATATTAGTGTAATTTCTCATAGGTTATTTTTATTACATATGTTTCTTTGTTCCACTTTGTACAATGGTAAAGTTATTTTATTCAAGTACTGCTTACATTTATTTTGATATTCCAAATGTTTGATACTTAATTTTAACTTTATATAAAATAAAAACATATCTTTTCTTGTAATTACAAAAATAAATTGTAAATTTTTATGTTGTAGAAAATCACAAGGCTTTTTACCTTATCCGTATTATTTTGTCGGACAAAAAGAGAATAATTAAACCCGAAAAAATATATAAATAATAAATAAGAACAACAAGTTTTAAAAGAACATATTTGGTAGGTTTATTTAAAAGAAAAAATATGATATTAAAAAGCCAATATCAAAACATCAAAGCAACTGAAATGAAATGACGAGCAAAAAAATAATTATTTCTTAATAAATATTTATTATTTTATATTTCTGAGGTATAAAGATCAATCAGATATTTAAATATAACGACTTAGATACAGCGACACGATTCTCAAAGCACTCTTAAACAGATTAACATTTTTCCTATTTAATAATAATTAATATTTAATGACTTAGCAGTTAGTCAAGACAATTTAGATAATATACATATATATGTTTGAATTTATATTGCAAGATATAATATCTAATACATGTAGTGTAATTGATTTAACATAAAGAAAAATTAAGAGATAGATATTGATCAAAAGGTATAGTGCCTTCATCTTACACAAAATTCTAAGCCGGTGAAGTAACTAGCCTTTTTATTTTTTCGTTTAAAACTAACTATGTCCTGCAACTCCTTGTGAATCAAATACATTCTGGACATAATTATCAATTTTTTAAAATCTTATATCTATCTCACTAATATTTCTGTCCCTATAACTTTTCTTAATAAAGGTATATTAATTCCTGTTATAAATACATTTATAAATATATTATCTTAAAAAGTATGATATATTGCATAAAACGAAAAACTAGCCATGAAAAATATCTATACACATCATGTTTTTTTTATTGTATCTCACAACTAGTGGTTATGTTTTCCCATAAATATTCGATTTTTTTTGCAACAAAAAGTGTCCCAAGTGTTGATTTAGAGAATAAGCAGACACTACGACAAATCATATTAAAAACCACGGATACGACAAACAGACCGCCGGCAATTTTATAAAATCACTTTGGTGCCTTTTTCGTGCACTACGTAATGTAACCGTTACTTTTCAAAATAATTGTTGTTTTTCGATTTGTCACATTTTATTATATTCTTAGCTATAATTAAATTAGTTGAATTGGCATTAATCATCTAAATTATTTCTTTAATCTAAAAATAGAAATGGAGTTAAACAATCTTGTCATTTCAGTCATAAGATTAAAAAAAATACAAACAATAAAAAAAAATACTAATGCCTTATAAAAAAACAGATAAGATGTTCACAAACAGAACAATAAGAAATCGATTTTAATTGTAATGGCCTCCTTCTGTCAAGGCTTCTAACTAATTAAATCCAAACGGGAAAATCCCTATTGCATCCACTTGAGTGGAAAATAAGCCAATACTTCTTTCTAAATAAAATTGCTGGCCCGATGTTTAAATGGTAATTTAATAGGAATCAATATTTAATTAAAACTTCGAATCGATATGAGGTATTATATTATAGAAGACCAAGCAAATATAAGTGCAAAGTCACGTGACCTTGCACTTATATTTGCTTGGTCTTCTATTGAGTAAAAACTCAATCTTACTGATCTGATTATGTAGAGGTCGAGAATCAATATCAAAATGATCTACATACTTATATATTATATTTTTAGCTTAAACTGTATAATAATATATATTTTTTAAATATTTTTTTCCAAGTATAAAGCCTTTTTACCACATCTGATAACAAATTCCATTAAACATTCCATAATGCCTAATGGAATTGCCAATTCCTTCTGTTCACCTTAATTTGTTTACGAAATGGCAGCATACGAGTACATACCCTGTAATCTGTGAAAAACTTAACAGCGCCTAGTATGAAAAACTTACACTAGTGTAGTACCTTATTATACTTTTAAATTTAAAATTAATCATATACTAAATTAAACATGTATAATTTTAATTGAACTTCAAATAGATTTATAATGATATATAGATAACTGAGATAAAATAACATTTTAAAACTTTAATGCCAAACCAACTCAATGCTCTGTCCTCATTAATTAATTCTAACAATAATATATTTGTATAATTTAAATTCCAAATATTATCACAATTGCGGGTAGGTTGATCAAAGTCTTTAACATAATACATTCAAACAACTGCCTTCCTCCGTAGGGCAGACCTCATTTGCTCCCTCGACTTTCAATTCACCTTGTTAGTTTATATGTAAATATTTTCACTTCTAACAAAAAATGTTTTCTATACCTAAAATGTATAGAACAGTATTTTTACTTTGTTTGATTAGGATAATAGACTAAGATTTTTATTTTAAAAATTCGTGAACCATGACTATTATATTTATATTTACCCGGCTGTATTTACTTAGAAATTAATTTATTTCATTTTCACTATATTACAATAAAATAATAATTTATTTCATTATCAAAATATGTTCTCGCAATAAAACAATAATTCTTCAATTCGCCCTCTGCACTCTCAATAGATTTTAATCACTTCAAAATATAAGATGACACATATAGTTTAGTCAGTATTATTTACATTTTACATTTATTTACTTTATTTACATTTATCTTGATAAAAAAAAGATAGCCCCACATTAATTATAATTGATAACAGATTACGTACAGTTACTAATCAAGGGTAAAGGATTATTTCATTTTACATATTAATTTCCAAATGGACGTGTGGTGTCTCCAGGCACAGATATCTCATTACCCAAAAGGAGACTCCTCTCCTGTTTCAATTGAATTATGTAAATGGGCTGCCGTATCGAAAGTAAACCCCAACCCAATAAAATCAAGGGCAAATACAAAAACTAATTTGGACTACAATCACCATACCACAAAAGTACTTAGTCGATTTTGACTATTCGAAGTACGTTGCGTCATCTTATTTAATTAACAGATGCTATTTTTCAAAAATGAAAAATTTCAGATTTCTAGGAAAAAATAAAAATTTTGAGGTTTGTGTATAAAAGCGATATAACTAGAAATGAAAAAATATATCTAGATTTTGATAAGGAATAGCTTTATATATGAGTTAAGAGCGCGGTGGAGTCGCTAGCCACAGCCAATTATTATATAAACGTAAGTATAATACGAATATTAAATCCATCAATCTAACAAAAAATCTTAGTGGTTAATGGTTAATTGTTTTTTTAAGACCGCTCCTCATTTCATCAAATATTTTTATCCGGTCGGGAATCAAACAAGTGACTTCAAATTAAAGGCATTTGTATCTTTATTTAGCTATAAAATTTTATCTTCAATCATCGGTCATTTCGTATCTTGTAAAATATTTAAGACGTTATTTGTCATTTAAGATGCTTTAACAGTTTCAAGTATAAATTTAATTTCTGACAAACAGCTTCTTGCTTATAAAAAAAGAGATAAAGTTTAACTTCTCCTAGAATGAATACAAAGTAAGTTATATATAGATCCATAAAATGTTATTTGAAGTTAAGTTTTGCAGATTAGACTCTTACATGAAAATTGAGAATGCGGGCTTCTTTTGCTGAAAACAATGTGTATTTTAATTTATGTAGAAAGTCATATAATAATAAGATCTACGTCAATGAAATGCCATGCTCCAAAAAATAAATTTTAAGGTGCATTTTATTTTTATTTTTTTTGACATCAACCAGCAAATTATTGAATGAATTCAATTATTCCATTTTATTCTTCATAGGCGGCAGAAAACGACCTTCAAAGAGTAACAAAGTATTATATTATTACACTTCTTACATAAAAAAGTTGACTTCAAACAATTGATACAAAACTTATAATTTTCAATACAAACGAAGCGTTTACGAGTAGAACGTTTCATACATTTTTTATAATTATAAAAATGATTACGCTTTGCCATTGTATCAGATAAATTAATATTTTAAAACTATAATTTTTATAATGATTTGCTGATAAAAAAGAAAAAGTCACTTTAGATTTAAACTATGACCCTTGTTGTCCGTGGAACGACTTTTTATTCCTTTTCTTTGGTTCTTTTTTCTTTGCGTAATGGTACTTTAATTTTTATATTGTTAAAGATTAAAGTGCCGTAATACTCGAGTATCTACTTACTTAAGGGCGTAGGTGTAAGGTCTGTAATTTAGTACAAAAGTGTGTGGTTGGGTCCGTTTAAGTTGATTCCTTTTATAATGGACGTGCGGCGTTAATTTACCCTTATAGTAGAACATTTCTTGTAAACATGATTATTTTTTATTTTGCAAAACTAGATATTAAATTCTACCTATTATTTTATTATGTTTATAGATATTGCCCACATTTATATAGACAATTTCCGTTTAACATTAATTGATTACTTTGCAAATAGCACCCTAGCAAAAACCAGGGTGGGTCGAGCTATGGAGCTTACAAGAAATACAGCGGCAAACTCCTATGCACTTCAAAAGCACCAGAACATAATAACTGAAATACTGGTTAAGTTTGTTTGTTTGTTTTAAGTTACGAAATTCTCGAAATCTGATCGATGAATTAGATCAAACTCTGAGTGAAATTAGTAAAGGCTAGAGTGTTTCAAAGAACGTTGTAAATCTAAGCTGTAACAGTTATAAAACTATTTGTGGTACATAATCACCTAACATTTAGCTGTCATCAAAATGAAAACGCAATATTAATTTTATTTATGAATATGATACAAAATCACAATCTACTTTTTAAATTTTAAATGTAACGTAGGACAATTATTTATTTCATTCTTAATAAGCATAAAAAATTTGGTAGGTATATTTTAGTTATATCAATTTTGAAATATTTGTACATAAAAATATTAAACCTTTTTTATGTTTTATACATCTAGTAGGTGTTAATACGAATAATCTTGAACACTAAATAACATATAAACTAAATAACATATATTTTCATATATTTAATCCGAAGCCACTTAAAAAGTGAATTTCGAGAGAATGCTAATAGGTAAAGATGATTATATAGAGAAATCTAAAGTCATCGAAGGGGTGGGGTAGCTCAAATGGCAGAGTGACAGGACGCTTCCTAAAGATCATAGGTTCGAATTCTGCCTGCATATTTTTTTAATTCTTTATTAAATTAAACATTACCGTATGAGTAACATAAAATAATAGATTCAGCTGGCAAATACTTCCATTCTAAAAATTGTAACTTTGCGAAATCGTTGTTAAAATTTTTAGACGACGTCTATTATTGATACAATAATAAAATTCAATATGCTAGATCACTACACAGTGCAACCTTAATACAATGTACCAATTTTTCCTAATCCCCTAGAATCGTCTATAAGAATTAAAATAAAATGTACATCAACATTACTATTTTTTTTACGAACAACCTCATTATAACGAGTTGTCAACTATCAAAGTAGTTTAAATACCTCTAATTAACGAATTTCATCAACTCAAAACCTCTATAAACCGTTCCCTTATATCCCCCCCCCCCCCCTAAATATGTACTCGTACTTTAATCCCACAGTATGTTTACTCCCCTTGGGATTCATTAAATTAGAATTTGCACTTTATTATGAAGGCATTTTTTCCGCCGCATTTTTTGTGTTAACCTAAGAAGTAAATTTAAAAAGATAATTATATTATTGAACGGCGTGAGTAAAGTTTTATGCAACTTGAGAGACTAGAGCGGCCTAGCACTAGCATTATCTTGAAGAATAAGTCTAATATAAATAAAGAAATATTAATATCTAATTACAGTAAAAGTTGTTATGCATCTAGCATTGCATATATTCCTCATTCTATGTTATTCCATATATTCCTCATTCTATGTTATTCCACATATTCCTTATTATATGTTATTCCATATATTCCTTATTCTATATTATTCCATATATTCCTTATTCTATGTTATCCCAACTTAAGCTTGCAAAGCCATATGATCTTTATATCCTCATGAAAATGACGTACTTATAGAAAAAAGTATTTATACACCAAATATTAGACAAATGCAGGACGAACATCTGTTTCATTAACAGATAAGTTTTCGAAACATAAATTATGATAAAAAGCTTTCTCATTCTCATTTCTCATTTATTTCTCGGAAAAAAATATATAAGCTAAACAATGAGTAACCATTAAGGCGTTCCTAAGACGAGTTCACTCCAACACTTCCGATTGCAAAACATCCGTATGAAAGCATCGCTTCAAAGAACCTCAATTCAAAAGATTATATATGAATAATTCAATAACGTCTTAAAACGTATTTCAAAATGTATGACGAAAGTGATAAATAGTATAAAGCTTTGGTTGAAAAAACATATTGGTGAATCACCAAACAAAACTAATATTTTCAAGATTTTCATATTTATAATTCTTTAAAAAAAGAAGAACTAATAGGTATTTTCCTATTCCGTCTCTTGCACTATATTTATATTATAAATTATGAAGCCAAGTAAAACGTCTCGTTTTGACGTAAGGAAGGACATATGGACGAATAGTTAGACATATTTCTATATTATAATTATGGCTCTAAAAGCCAGCTTTCGTAGTGGCCATTTAATTTGTTATGATAATTATTTACTTGATCACATCAGAGAATACATAAACATACCGTCACATAAACATACACTTCCTTTAATAATATTATCTCTAGTATAGGAAACCATATCAAAACTTGATCAGATTAATACACATAATTTAAACTAAGCATAAACCCTAAATAAATAACGCCTTGAATATTAACCAGCTTATATTAGAAAATGTTTGTACATGTAGTCATGGTAAGTTTATTTAAATTTTACATAAATTTAGAACGAAAAGAATATCAATGCGGGTAAGACTTAGCGGCGGAATATATTTTCTGTTCAATTTATGATTATTTCAAGGTCATATAGTTTTTTTTAAATCTTATATTCGATTTAAGCTATATATCATATTTGGACTGTTAAACAATATTCTTTTCAAATGTATGATAATAATGAAAATCGAAAATCGTAATGCATCGTGAAGCATTTCCGTTAACACAATTGTTAAAAAATATTCTTCTATATAATATATTCTATATCTAACTAATATTATTATATAACAATAATTGCAGTTGAAATAGGAAGACCGCATATTAAAATAAACTTATCTAACTTTAGCATTGTTATAATATTGAAAGCAATTGATATGGGAAGCTTGCCAATTCTTCGAATGACGTCACGAATAGGTGCTTCTAGAGATTTTTTATAAAATAAATAAAAATAAGAAATTCCTAATCCTGAAATATTATACTCATAGCAAGCTGCTTAAGATAAAATAGGAGAAATTCGATTTTCCTTCCATAAGTCTCCTTCCTCCCCGTGGCGTCACGGTTTAGTGCAAGTGACATCACACAAATGAGTTTAGTGTCATCAATAGTTTTTTGGTGGGTAGCTTAATAAATTTCGATATAATGGTTCTATAATTCTTTATCAAATTTATCTCCCTAAACAGACAATATTTATAGTCTACTTTATAACTTTAACGGTGTTAAAACCTGAGTCAGGTTTTTAATATGTGTGGAATGGAATTTGGAATTGATTAAAAATCCTGAAATAAGTAACTAAATTTAAAAAATAATCTCGCATGGAAACCAGATGTGAAATATTAATAAAAATAATATAAACAATTTCAGCTTATAGTCATTCATATTAAAAAAAACCGAATAATTTATCATTTCCAGAATGTATTTATCAGTGATCAGTCAAATGAGTCAACTTTATTTTCAATATTCCCCAACCCGTGAACCAACGATACATTCTATGAAACACATTATACTGTGTTTCAGAGTAATAAATCCTGAACCAGAGCCCACACCCAGCCTATGTCGTATGTCACAGTGTAGACTCATAATACCTAACATCATTCTAAGTCCATATGTGGCCTTTGGGCCATTTAAGTGTTAAAATGTTTATCGAAATTAAAGAAATAAATCGTAAAATATTATTTCAGAAATATCTCAAACTAACAGCTTAAGTCATACCACAATCCCATTATATGGAATAAAATTAACTGCAAGTGTCCTAAACATCGCAGTTAAAATTTAACATTACAGTTTTAAAATAAATATCAGTCTTGTACTTGTATCTTGAGCAAGCAGTCGTCATTTCAGTTAAAATTTAAATTGTAATTTTTAAATATAGGTTTTTTCAAATTAAGATTCTTTTTGTATTCTCGGTTGCCACCATATAATCTAAATTGTAATTTTTAAATATAGTATTTTTCAAATTTAGATTCTTTTTGTATTCTCCGTTGCCACCACATAATCTGAATTGTAATTATTAAATATAGTATTTTTCAAATTTAGATTCTTTTTGTATTCTCCGTTGCCACCACATAATCTGAATTGTAATTATTAAATATAGTATTTTTCAAATTTAGATTCTTTTTGTATTCTCGGTTGCCACCACATAATCTGAATTGTTAGATTCTTTTTGTATCCTGTAATTAATTAGTTCTCGTTCGCAAAGTTATCACATATGCAGTTCCTTGTTATAAAATTGGATACATATTCTTGAAGGGATTCGGAAGGGCAGGCATAAAGGGAAAACTTTTAAGATTTGCCTACGTGGGAAAGAAGAAAAAGATTTTTTTGCGATCTAAATTCCGCACATAAGAGCTCATCGCACCTTCATATATTACATAATTTACAAGGGAGAAGCAAATGACTCATGCTCCAATTCACGTCGTAACTAAACTGTGATGTCGAGACTTTTCGAGTCCTTTCTATGTTAATCACTTCCGGGTTTTATTTTATAATAAGCCTTCCTTGAGTGTTTCAAAAAATTAATCATTCGTGTATTTAATTGCAGGATTGATTAATTATTGTGCAAGAATCATAATTGTTATTGCCGGCACTTCTCAGACAGTTTTAGACTGTTTTAACAATATGCGCATTTATTATGTTTTAATTAGAAAACCATATAAACAAAATAGATTAGCTTAAAAAATTGCTGATATTTTGAAATGAAAGAGTTTTTTTTTTTCATAATTTGTATGTATCAAAAAAAACAGAATAAAAAGAAATTGCTCATATTTATCTAAATTTATCTAAAAATGAAATAGGAAAACTATGGATGCATATTTATATAGAATTTCACTAAAACTCCTAAATTTTCAATAGCAAATTACACCTCTGTGAATCCGGGAGGGGTCGTACCTTACAGTAAATACCAAAAGATGTTATTAGCCCCAATGCACTTTGAAAGCACCAGAGTGTAATTAGCACCTCGAAATACTGTTAAAGTTTGTTAGGTTGTTTCATATCTCAAATTCAAAATTTTCCGGAATCGCAATAATTAGATATCTGAGTAAACTTCGAAAAGTTTGAAAATGGTTTGAAGTTTTTCTTTGTAAATGTAATAAAATTATTTGTAAATCATAAAGATAATTACGTATCTGATGAAATTAAAGAATAATTATCATGTTGAAACAAAGGAAATGCAATACAGTTATGTGTTCATGAGAAAAAAAACCGAAATAAGGCAAGATCTTTAATCTTCAAATAATTCAGTTTTTAAAACTGTCTAAGAAGATCGTTACTGATTTATTTATGATTTTTACTATTAAAAAGAGAAATTCTAAATGATTACAAATTAGACAGTCTAATAACTAAATTAGATTCAATATTTTATGTTCATTAAAATTTGTACAATTCTATGAAATGTTAACAAACTTGAGATAAACATTAGTAAAAGCAATAAAAACTTTGAATTAAATTCTTACACAACCAATGAAAATTGTTTACTAACGTTTTAAGTAAAGATTATTGATGATTTTGTTCTATTGCAACCAATTTCTGATTTTTCACTTCATTCACTTCCATTTAGATTTGACATAAAAAATCTATGCTGTAGTATTAATGTTTATCACTTTTTTTTAAAGATAATTAACACGTTTATTTTGGAAATATAAAACACATATTTTTTATTTAACTGCTCTAAATTATTAAATTTTCACATAATATTCAATAGCCACTTTCTTAATATTTAATTTTGCAAAAAAACCAATAGACGTACTGATCATGACGTGAACTTTATTTTTGTAATGTTTTGAATGTGGTACTAAATATATTAACTGTAGTGATGTCCACTCATAGTTTACCGTCATTCATCAAGGTTGCCTTATCAAACTTTAATCAATAATTACATCAAACTTTAGCTGAATGTTGTAAGTCAGTCTTTGTGAAATTTGAGATTGGTTCGTACCAATAATAAATAAATATTGAAATATTTGAATTCCTCCTGTTCTATTTTTTTCATATATAAGAACGATCTTGCACTAGTAATGTCATAGTAATATGAAAAAAATAGAACAGGAGGAATTCAAATATTTCAATATTTCATTTTAACTAGGAGTAAGCGTCTAACATTGTATGTATTCATTGTTCCATATTATTCCAAATTAAGGTTGTAACGCCAGTCAATCTTTTTATAAAAAATGTACTTACCGTGAAACGTGGATTTATACATTCAATATGACGCTATATCAGGATCTACTACATCATCATATATTTGTTTTTAATAAACAACCATATATTTGCATAAAACAGCTTTCTTACGAAAAACTTTGATTACGAAATATAACATGGTTAACGGTAACGGTGATGGTTTGGTTTTAATTATTTTTTTTACAATTAAATAAAGAAAGAACTTCAATTTTTTTTCTTCTCCGCTCTTTGCACTATACATATATTAAAAAAAACAAAAAGCCAATAGGATGGCTCATTTTGACTCAGGAAGGACAGTCAGAAGCATAGACAATGATTTTTATATACGATATGCTCGAAAATCAATCTTTAACAGCGGTCATATGATGGTGGTTTGATGACGGCGGCAAAATGCACAATCACTCAAATAAAATATGTCATTTAAATTACTAAAAAAATATTCTCAGTAAAATCAAATAATATCGATTTTTTTTTTAACTTCATTTTAAATGAAATAATATATGATAAAAGACAAATTATAATAGAATTTGGTAATATATTCGGCACATATACACGTATTCTTGTATTACTACATATTATACGCTCAACAATTTCAAATTGTAAGATATTTTTCAATCAGAAACCACTTTCTTTATATGCAATATTGCAAACAAAAAAAAGCAATAAGACATACTGTTCTTATCGTGAATTTTGTTTTCAAATTGGTAACACGATATTAAGTTTTTTTTATATTTTATAAAATATATATTACCTGAAGTAAATGCCTACTCCTAGTTTTATGTCATCCATCAAGATAGCCTAATATTAGCTAACAAATTTCGGCGTAGCGTAAATTAATAAAGCTGTCTGGCTAAATCATTCTCAAAATTGTATCTTGGTAAAAATATCACATAAAGTCGTAGTCAATTATCATAGCTAGCAGCTAAAATAATTGACTACGACTTTTATGTATGTATATATATATATATATATATATATATATATATATATGTGTATATATATATATTATTCGTTTATTCAAATTTATGATACTACATTATCAGGATATTTTTCCGATGTATTCCTAGTGCAACTTTGTAAGTAGCACTAGGAATACATCAACCCGTTGTTAAATGACGTGAGTCAGTCATTGTGCAATTTGAGAGACTAGTACGGCCTGGCACTGGCACAATCATAAAATAAAAATAAAATTAAATAATAAGAGTCTAAATATTTCATAATAATTGCAAGACCGAGTATAGACTCGGTCTCTTCTTGAAATCGATAGAATAACACGTATGTTGCAGATTCATTTTATCACACATTGCAGATAATAGAAAGCCTAGTTCCTAAGATTCAAAAAATGTTGAGCCTCCATTAGTAGGAATCATTCAATAACAAGCTACAGCTAACGCAGCGACATTGTATATCACTTAACGTTTAGATTTCAAATTACGTTATTAGATGTGAGTGAATCCACTGACAATAAATAACTAGTTATATAAATTTCTGAAGTAAGGATCGTTGAAGTGAGGCTTTTATTCTGATTTTCGGCAATCGGCTGTTCGACAAAACTATCATCTTCAGTATCACCTTTATCTATCTTATGTATGGTTATCAACCTTTGACCTACAAATAATCGGATAAGAAATCTATTATATGGCACTTTCTTTATGACTAGTCGAGAAACCTATTTTTATAAAAGTATCTTTTTTATGACTAACCTCGATAAGAATAGATAGAAACTGTATATTATATAGTCTTATATAATAACAATTTCTACTTAACTATCTCGATTCATATTTAAATTTCAACTGCGTATGACAATATATATAATAGTTTTGAACCCTTTTTTTAATGTCCATAATACTATATATAATTTTCTGGTACAACGTACCTCTGCCACTACAAATTGGGTAAATGTCATAATAAAAGCTATAAGCTGCAGCTGTCAATTATCATGACATAAATTGTAGTCAAACAGTACATGAAACTTTATCGAGAAACATATCAATTTGTAAATTAAACATCAATACCTCTAGACCTGTATGAAAAAAGCAACAATTTTGATATTGAGTTTTTTAATTGTTTGATAAAATTAGTAAGATATATTACATTTCCCCGATTAAAAGCTTTAAAGATTATTCTTACAACTAATTATATACTGAATATAACCAACAAAAAATACGTTTAAAAAAGTGTAAGACAAGTGATTTATTATAAATATTATATTCTTGACTTGGTACTAAAAATCTAGTAAGCTTGAGTTGTAAGTTTGTTCAACATTATTATTAAGCATTAAAAAGTTAAGTGAGTTTTGGTATGTTCGTTCATAATCTAATGTTTTCCATTAATATTAAAATAAGGGGTCAAAATTTTGCATGCCATTCGCTAATTTTATCCCTGAATTTGACCCCTGCTAAGCCTCAAGGAACCTTAAATAATATGGGCAACCCTACCATAACTAGTTATTCGAACTTACCATCACGTTAATATTAATACCATTGGCTTTGCAGTTAATAAACATATATATAATAAATAAATACATATCTCAACCAAGGATAAATTTTACAAGAACATTGTAAATACATTCTGTGTAGTTCTAATACATGACAAAAGACAAATCTTAATGTAATATAATAATTAAAAAATGTCATTAAAATTAACAATTTATATATGATGAAATAAAAACTTGAGCTGATTTTTTTGATTAATCTATTTTCATATTAACGGCACTCTTCTTGAAATTGATTGAATCGAATGTTGGAGTGAAATTATTTAAGATTTGGTGAGTTCCTAAAAACGATTTTATCTATCCAGTCATCAAACTTCACTTATTCGGAGCATGTCATTAAAATTTTGTATCAGTCATTAAAATTTTGTATAAAATGTACAATCAGATACAATTAAAAAGATAAAATTCAATAAGTTGAAACTGTAAATATTTGTAGAAAAAGGTATTTATAACCGAAATAAAACAATAACGGTGTGATTCTATTTGTGGAGAGAAAAGTATTGTATACTTAGTATTATTTAATTTACTAAACTATTTTCTAAAAACAAATGCAGTTCAAACAGCAAGATCACTTTATTAAAATAAACTTCTTTAATTTTAGTAGTGGAGTTCTGATTTTGGAAACGCTTGCAATGGGCAGCTTTCCAATTTAACGAATGACGTCACAAGCTTTAAAGAACTAAAAAACTAATAAATTCTTCAAACTGAAATAGTGTAGATAAGATAAGAAAAGTTAGATTTTGCTAATTCAATCGTAAATATCACTTAGGTATTCTTCCTCACTATGACGTCACATAAATGTAATAAACTTAACTGTTGGTTTTTAGTGGGTTAGCTTAATAAATGGGTTACTTCGCAAAGGTTCAACGATAAATGTGTAGTCTTAGTTTATCTTCCCATAACCAGTAATTCAATTACATATTCATTCTTTGATATATTGAACTAAAAGGATAAACTGTCTAGTTATATGGTTATAATATATATTTATTGATTATATAACGTTTTCAGTAATTATTATCAAATTAAAATAGCATCCATGTAAGGATAAAATAGGAAAAACAAAGTTAAAACTGGAAGTAGCAAGCCAGGTTTCTCGTTGATTGTAATTCAGTTTTAGTAATTTTAGCTGATATATATATAAATAATTCACATAAGATAATATAAAACTTCATTTTTATAAAACTACTTTAAATCAAAGATATTTATAACGTGTTTTTAGAAGAGTCCTAAGCTTTTTAAAATTTTCTTCAAATAAACGAAAGTAGATATTAAATAATTAATACAAGTTTAAATTTAACTTACCTCTCTAAGATGTAAATATTTAAAATCTAATTTCTGACTTTCGCTTTGATAAAATCTGAGGCGGGATTCTTGTTATGGACTTAATAAAATTTGAATTGGAACTGGAATTGATTCAATTGCTGACATCTATGAATAAACATGATATGGAACGCCAGAAAGAAAGATGGGGAACAATAAAGATATTTCTGATAAATTATCACACATTACACAACATATAAAATATTTGTGAAAGATTCCTAGTATTCTGTATCATATTCTATCCTACAGAATGTATTTATTCAGTAATAAGTAAATTACTTTATATGTATTCCCCAA
Organism: Dircenna loreta; assembly: GCA_963555665.1. NCBI lineage: Eukaryota > Metazoa > Arthropoda > Insecta > Lepidoptera > Nymphalidae > Dircenna > Dircenna loreta. The sequence continues at coordinate 6,049,210 of OY743093.1, read as the reverse complement.
CCTAGGATCCACAGATAAGTGCTATGAAATACAATGTATGTATGTGTTACAAAGTGATATATCCTGAAACAGCAAACACCCAGTTTATGTAAGTCACAGTATAGACTAATGACATCATTCCATTTGTGTTCTTTTGGAAATTGAAGACTAACATTTTTAATATTTGTCTTTTCACTTTACCATATTTGATTAAAATGCACAACTTATTTGTGTTTTAAGTTTGGTTAAATGATTTTAAATTAATATTTCAAACACTATTTGTTTTTTGTTATTTAAAAAATATATTAATGTTACTATTATATATAAATATTTAATAATAACTAATATTTCCGTAGCACATATTATATTGTCGGTTATTCTAGCCTAAGATTACGAAGCTTTCTGACGTATTTATCGTGCAACTTATTAGTTCATGAAATATTAGACTATTTACCGACCTTGAAACTAAAAGTAGACCGAATCGGATTTCCGATTAGTCCAGTAAGCATAAATTAACATATAATGACATTCTTATCTAATGAAATGAATCTTCGTATAAAAGTTGATAAAAGTTGACATTAGTAAATAAACATTATGCGACAAAGACTATATACTCCTATATATTTTTCTACTTTTAATATATTTGAAGTAAAAATATCAAACAAACATATAAAAATTGAAAGAAATGTGTTTTTAAAAATATAGCAGAAGCTATTATTTTTATTCTATTAACAGAATATATAAAAAAATACTTCCATTTTCCTAAATATACTTTATCTCTTGTATTTCAATATGAGAATCAAACTGTCACATAAGTATTTGTATATATTCCTATACTTTTACTATATATTCGTAATTTTTTTCATCTTTTCTTTTTAATATATAAAAAAAATATTTTGTAAAATTTAATTCTGCTTTCGTTGAAGATCTAGGGTACAATTCATAAAGACTCTAGAGAATTGTGTCTAATTAAATTATTAAAATATGCTAGAGACAGCTGGCCGAAGAAAGACCATCAAATTATTGTTCCTGATAACGTTAAATAAAGTTTACAAGCATGACGCAATTATCCACAAATCGTTATAATTAGTACAAAAAGGAACAATGAAATTAGATTAACTTAAAACTTTTTATTTAATTAAAAACTTTCATCGCTGTTATGTTTTGAAACTCGATGAAACGAAAGAGTAATGCTAAAAAGAGACGAACACAAACATTTATGGGATTTAGCCTGCGAAAGAAAGAAATAGAATATATTGTACAGTGTGCATCGGTCTTCTCGTCCGGAGCTCTAACTATCGTTTGATGAAATTGAAATTGGAAAATTTGGAGTCTGTATAATGTTTTAAAAAATATATAGAGGAAAATGTTCAATATTGTTGAACTTGGAATCCATATTATAATACTAAAATTTTCAATAAACAAACTCCTGATACTCTTATTTCATCTTATTCGCTTAAACTTTAAGAAGGTTTTGAAGGTCACTTCTAGTGCAATTAAACTAAACAGAATATTCAAACAAATGGCAGGCGTTCGTTGTTTATTCTATTTAAATGTTGAACATAAGCTATTATGGATCGTTATCTGCTGTAAAAAGAAATTTATTTATCATAAGAATGATAATAATTCGAATAAATTTGACGAGCGGTAATGTCACTTGTCTAGGTCCTTTGAACGGTATATGGTTAATGGTGCCAATGGGTACTTGTAAATATGATATATATTAATGAATTACGTTAGCTAAAACGGAAGGTTGAAAAAAGAACAAAAAATAACTTAAACTTATTCTAATTCATTATAAAAAAAATAATACATTACTGTAAACCTTCTCGATGTAGGTTATATAAGTAAACAAATATAAATTATTCACTTAATATATATCTTAACTGCAATTCTGAATTTCGTCGCGATGATACAACAAACTTTTTTTCATATCGAATGAATTTGACAATCAGCAATAGTTTGGAAGCGGTGTTACTTAACTAATGTGTTGTCAGACTTGAGTAATCTAGACGCAAATATAATATAACACACGGGTATTAATCAAGTATTATAAATGCAATAACTAAAAACAGAATTAATTATATATTAACATCATCTTTTGTCCTAGTTCCATCTGGGGTACCTCAAGGATCCTATCATAGTCCTTTACTGTTTAACGTATATCTCAATAAAACGACTGCAGCTTTTCAGCACTTCCACTTTTTTGAGATATATAGGTTATAATAAAAAAAAACTATAAATGATCCTGAAATCCGCATCACTAACAAAGAGGTATGGAAAGCATTGTGTCGTCTAGATGTGAATAAAGCCAGTGGTCCGGATGGTATACCAGCCATTCTGCTCAAAACATGTGCAGCTGAGTTGTCTCCTGTATTAACACGTCTATATCGCCTCTCTTTCAGGACTGGAATAGTGCCGAAATCCTGGAAGCTTGCTAACGTGCAGCCAGTGCCCAAAAAAGGTAGCCGTGCCGATCCTGCCAATTACAGACCGATTTCAATCACCTCCATACTCTGCAAGATTATGGAGCGTGTAATGAACTCGCGCCTCTTAGCATACCTAGAAGGTAACGATCTCCTCAGTGACCGACAGTACGGGTTTCGCCGAAATAGGTCCACTGGGGACCTTCTAGTTTATGCTACACACATTTTAGGCGAGGCCTTGGAAAAGAATGGAGAAGCGGTCGCCGTCTCTCTAGACGTCTCGAAGGCATTTGACAGGGTCTGGCATGTGGGCCTTTTAAGCAAGCTTTCAGCGTACGGTATATCTCCTGGTCTGATCGGCTGGGTAACGGACTTCCTGAATCTAAGAACTATCCGAGTGGTTGTTGACGGGTGCTCATCGGAGCCCTTAACAATAAATGCCGGAGTTCCTCAGGGGTCCGTTCTTTCTGCAACTCTCTTCCTGCTGCATATTAACGATCTGCTCAAACCCGGTATCTATGGGTATGCAGACGACAGCACAGTGGTGGAAAGATACCTGCCGAGTACTCGGGCCAGTAGAGATCAAGTACAGGCTGAAAGAGAAGCCATGGTGCAGCGTTTGAATGACAAGCTAGAGGCAGTCTCCCTATGGGGCAATGCCAACCTTGTTAAATTCAACGCCACGAAAACGCAGACGTGTTTATTTACTGCTAAAAGGAGCCCTTTCACCTTGGCTCCTACTTTCCGGAATGTATCTTTGGAATACAGTGACCGACTTCAGTTGCTAGGGATAGAGATTTCCTCGAACCTCAACTTGGTCGGTTCATTGAGTCTAGAGCAAGAGCAGCCGCCAGCAAGCTTGGCGTCCTTGCAAAGGTCCGGCAGTACTTCACACCGGGACAACTTCTTACATTATATAAAGCACAGATCCGGTCGTGTGTGGAGTACTGTGGCCATTTAATGGCTGGTGCCGCAAAATGTCATCTTGCTGCTCTGGACACAATTGAGAGGCGTGCAAAAAGGCTAATTGGCGACCCTGAATTGGTGGAAGCCAATCTTCATAGCCTCGAACATAGACGTAGAGTTGCTAGCCTCTCAGTATTCTATAGGATACATTTTGGTGAGTGTGCGAAGGAATTACATGAAATAATTCCCCCATCCCCCTTCCATCACCGGACGTTCCGACGCACGGCGAGCATCCATCCTTTTGTAGTAGACGCGCCGCATATCCGAACGAAGCGCTACGCTTCATCTTTTTTAAATCGGACAGCGAAGGAGTGGAACAGCTTGCCTGCGTCGGTATTTCCGTCCGAGTACAATGTGGGTGTCTTCAAGGCAAGAGTGAATAGGTTTTTACTAAGTTGATGCGCTTTACCACCTACGACTACATTTCCACTTCCCATCAGGTGGAATGTAGTCAAGCGTCAACTTAGTTTAAGTGTAAAAAAAAAAAAAAAAAAAAATGTATGTGTGATTTTCATACTGATTTATATCAAATTATTATTTATTTCTCCGTAAAATCTTTGTTTAACAAACAATGTAATTACTTCCAGTAAAAAGCATTCAAAGATGAATTATTCTTACAATTTAAATGGTGAAACGATCCCTAGAATTAAATTGGTAAAAAATCGTGGTTTAATAATTGACTCCATGTTACTCTTCGATTATACAACACGTCGATGATACAGCTAAAAAGGCTTATGTTATGCTGACTTTTATGCTGAGAATAACCGGATAATGTAAGCATTCTTTAACGCATATAGTTTTGTATAATACTTATGTTAGATTTATTTTAGAGTATGCTTCATCTGTTTGGAATAATCAGTATAATCGTCATATTAATAATCGAACGTACGTCTGATCGGTGTCTTAAAAATCCTGCAGCAGTTTTTTGTGATAATAGAAGTTTTTCAATACGTCTTTTACCCGAAGTGCTCAACGGGATCCAGTTCCAGATCCAGTTAATAAACCATGAAATAGACTCACCATATTTAGTTTGCAAATTTTAAATGTCCAGGTAATAAATTTAAACATGGAGTAACTTTTGACATTCAAGCAACAAGAAATAAGTATGCTAAGAACTCATTTCTCAATAGAACTTGAGCCCCGCAAAATGAATTATTTTCAATATTGACATATTTCATCTTTCTTTTAATAAATTTAAATTATTTGTCAAGAATTTGTTATTGAATTAAATTGTAATTGTAATGAATTGGAATAATTTATTTGTTTTTTTTTAATATATTTTTTATTCTGTTATGGAACGAACACCTTCATATTTCGTGTCCTCTACCCAAAGGTTGCCTGGAAGAGATTGCTCTTTAGCAATAAGGCCGCCTTTTGTACTAATTCATCTTTTATGTGTTATTGTTTTTTATATATTCCATTTGTTTGTGGTACAATAAAGCATATCGTATCGTATCGTATCGTATTGATAAAGTTTTAAACAAAGTTGTAAATGACTAGGCTCCTTTTTCTTTATCAATGTTAAATTTGTCATTTATAGTTGCTAGTTTTTTTAACTGCGCATACTAGACTCAGGTTGTGTTGAGTTGAGTGATTTATAAATTAAATTCTGTTTTCGTGTTATATCTAGAGTACAAATTACAATTCGCTAAGACGCCAGGGACTCGTGTCTAATTAAAATATAATAATATGCAAGAGACAGCTACTAAGCCAATGAATGTATTGTCCCTGATATAATTAAGTAAAGTATTTAACCGTGACGCTGTTCAAAACAAATCGTTATAATTACTACTACAAAATAAAAATTCAAATTCGTTTTACTCTTTTTGATATTACAATCTTTTATATTAATATTGAGGTTTAAAATAAGATGAAAGAGTATTACTAGAAAGAGACAAACACATTTGTAGGACTTAGCCAGCAAACAATAAAAGGGATTATATTATACGGTGTGTTCCTATTATATAGTTCTGCTGTTTTTCTACCGGCTTTTCATATCAAACTCTGCAAATGACACAATAATGAAAACAACTTACTATAACTATAATAACGCTAAATTATGTTAGTATCAAAATAAAACTTACTATATTGTCTAACAATTTTGTAATACTTCTATGTCATATAGTAACGCCATCTAGTGAACGTCTATAAATAATCGCTTTGAAGTATGAATGTGCTTATTGAAAATAGTTTTACATGAATTCTTTTAAAACTTCTAGTCGTATTTAAAAGTAAATAATATTATACCCTGCTCGCAACACTATATAACATATGCCTTATAACAAATTTTACTTCGCACCAAATTTACACAAAATAAAAAGAAAAAACCCCTTATTTACTAAGATAACTTCAATCTAGATTTTTTTGTCAAATATAACTTTATAATTAATAGGTAGGTAAGTATTAACTTTAGTCTCATTATTTATTAGTTATGTGATAATTTATATACAGGAAGAAGCTACCTTTAAGTCGATGTATGCTTTTAAATATCTTTGATGTTTCATTATATTTTACTTAATTGGGAACGTCAAGTGTAGGTTTTGTAACAAGGTCTTAAAATGAAGACCAAAAGAATAATTATATCTTGTGATAGACAATGCTTAAATTTATTTTTAATAAATAAGGTTAATTATTTTTTAAATAAATGAACCTAAAAATATAGGCCTTACTTTTTAGAAAACAAGACCTATTTATAATGTTAAGTTACCGTTGATATTACTTTTATTTCAATACCGTCTGAAAGTGTAAAATGATATAATACTAGAGGATCACTTTACTGTCACTGGTGTCGATATAGATATTTTGATTTGTTATTTAAACTTCGTTTGGATTAGTTGGGATATTGATATTTTATTACTGACAGAATATAATCTTTATAATCTTTTTAGGATTTAATCAAAGAATTATTTACTAAAGTTTAAGTTATTTAAGTTGTAATAGCTGCTTTGTTTCTCTTAACTACCTTTTGAATGTATTTTTATTTTTTTATATTTATAACATCCTACTTTTATGAAACTGGAACGGTATAAAAGTCATCCCAAAATACATCCAAGCTTGTTTTTTCATAAAGCTCCTTAAGTTTCCTTCGTGTTTATAACTTTACCATATAAAGTTTTTAGTGGTTTGATCTATACTAATCTGTGAAACTAAGCTTCGGAAATATAACCTAGCATCTAACAATAGATAATTTTATAAAATATAATCAGATCAAGTAACAAACTAACAAAACACATAATTCACTAAACACCATTCATCCTTATAACCTTGATCTATTTTATAAACACCCTTTGCCCCGAAACTATGTGAACCCATCCGGCTTACCTTTAACAATGAATAATGTTTTCTTATACGTGCGATTCGTTTCCTCTAGATAATTTCAAAATCCTATTTCCGCAATAGATTTTAGAAATATAATTTATTTCTCTCCAAATAGTTAACTCTGTTTATAAATAATATTGTTATAAGCTGTTTATTTTCCGGCAAAGCTACGAATTTATCTGTCAATAACAAGTAATGTATAATGACAAAGTTTAACTAAATAATGTGATGTGTCATAGTAAATAAATAAGGTCTAAAATGTAATGTCAATAATTTACGGACATGGTGAGTATAAATCATAATAAGAATTATAATCACAAACTTTAGTACTTTAAAAATATCTACTCTTGACAAATGGATATTGAATTAAATACTTCTATTTCACAAACCTATGAGAAGTTTTGGAATTCTGTTCCATAACTACGAATAATGAAAATATATGCTATTTACCTATTACCATATTTGTACCGGGAAATACCGGAAATTATTTCGGAGTGGAATTAGTCTAATGGAAAAGTGTTAAAAAATATTAAAAATATTACAAGGGCAGGACTCGTCCCTTGTGACCTGTTAACCTGCGCGTGTTGTTAGTTTTTCAGTGTGTATATTAAAAATATATGAGTCGTAAAATTGTTTAAATTTTTATATACTATTATTAAAATTAAAATTAAAAAAACCAGTCCAGGTAATTTAAACTTATCAATAATATAAGTCCGATGTTGTTATTCGACCAAATTATATACACTAACAACCATAGCCTTAGAAATATAGAGATCCTACATCAGGCTTATAACTAGTTTTTCAAAATAATAGTTCGTTTAAATAGTTTTATATTTAACCATTATATTGTATTCCAAAATTGAATTTGGATTTTTAAAGCATCCAAGTCGTTTGATTAATAATACAATGCTTTTAACTACCTTTCATTACATATAATGGGTAATAATAGAGATATACCTACTCAAGATCCTTCCAAAAAAAACTATAGAGTAAGCACAAAGAAGTCTGTACTTCATAAAAATAAAACAAATTCAAGTTTTTGTTATGTTTAAATAGATTATTCCACATGGAAATTATATCTTTATTGAATTAAAAAGTAAATAAAATCCACGTCAACACAATATTTTGAAATAAATTCATATCACAAGTGAACGTATGCTTTTTATATAAAAGTGTAAGTCTCGAAATAATTCATATTTACCATTTGAATCTTTTATTACTTTGAAATAAAGATATGAATTATCTATAATACTAGAGGACAACAAAATATATTAATAAAAGCAGTATTCTAAATAATTATAATAATTTATACGTTACGTCAACAGAAAACCTTAACAAAGAAGCATTACCAAGAACAAGATTGCTACAAAACATTTTACATACTAATACTAGATAAACTAGACTGTTTTGTCTACCTCAATAAGAAAAAATATATATATATTTGATGTACTTTAACACAATACCCAATATTACTTAAATATCTTGTTCAATATTTCATATGCATATGATAGTAAATCTATTTAAGGCACTGTTGTATGGTGAACAGGTATATGACACTTAAGGCTGTATTTCGAATAAATAAATGATGATGACATAATAATAGCTAATCTATTTACTAACTATCAATTATCGTGTCATAGTTTATATTGATGTAGTATATTATTTATACCTAAAATCTTTAAATATAAGGCCTGGCCTGGATTGGATAACTGTTATATTTTTAAAGAATTGCTTTGATAGCTTCAGTGTTTCATTATTATATTTTTTCAATATCTGTTGATGTGTGCAATGCCTTCTCAATGGAAAAGGTCTTATGTAGTGCCTATTTTAATATAACAGACATGTTTCAAACCAAGCTGTATTCCAAAGATGTTGGAAAATATTATGTATAATATCTTAATGACTATTATATAACCTATACTTATTATCCAAAAGCATGAATATTTTAGAGAAAAATTAACGAAATCCAATCTTCGTGTATTGACAATTTTTTTGACATGTGCTACGGACAATGGCTTTCAGGTTGACGCCGTGAACACCGATTTCTTTAAAGCTTTTTTTAAAATATCTTATTTTATTAATCTCGAGGAATTAAAATTAATTAAATAAATTTAATTCATTTAAATTAATTATTATTAAATTAAATTAATTATGAATTTTAATCAGTCATACTTTACCAACCGTAGCCAAGTTGCTACTATAAAAGTTTTCATATCGTGTTTTATTCCAGTTCCATCTGGGGTACCTTAAGGATCCCATCTTGATCCCTTACTGTTTAGATGGTTGTAGAGTTGTGGAATGATTTAGATCGACGTAGTAATTTAAGCTCTCTGTTTGGAATCCTCAGTGGAAAAGTCATTTTAATACAATCGAATTTATATCCATTTATTTGAGGAACCTTTCACAATTAGGCAATAGTTTTTTTTAAGAATATAAGAAACTGTACGATACCTTTAACAGCTATTAACCGACGTGCTCAATGAGATCAAGTTCTATTATATAAGACCATGAAATTGACTTACCATAATATTTAGTATCTAAATTAAATTTTAAATATCCACGTAATAACTCTAGACATCCGTTTGATCTCAAGCAACCAAAAATAAAAACAACGTGTCAAGCAACAAAAACTAAATTTGTTAAAAACTCTTTAATTAATAAAATTCTGCCCATTATTTTTGAATTAATTGATAAAGTTTTAATTAATTTTACTGTAAGCTACTAATCTCCTTTTTCTTTATCAATTTTCAATTTGTTATTTATAGCTATTAGTGTTTATGACTGTACTTCCTAGTTAAAGGTTGTGTAGAGCTAAGTGCTAAAGTGTAGAGCTAAGTTCTAAATTTAATTCCGCTTTCATGTTATATCTAAGCTACAAATTACAATTTATAATAACGCTAAAGACTCATGTCTAAATAAATTATAATAATATGCAAGAGACAGCTACAATGCCAATGATTGTCCATTAGATATTATTTCTGATATCGTTAAGTAAAGTATATAATCGTGACGAAATTCTTAACAAATTGTTGTAATTACTACTAGAACATTAAAACTATATTATGTGTTATTTTCCTATCATCTTGTTTTTTCCTTTACTCTTGCGGTGCTACGTAGCACATCCATCATTAGATGAAATTCGTTGAAACTTGTAGTATATTTAATATTTAGTGTAAAATACGTAAAATTAAACGTGGTAATGTATAATTTGGTAACAATGTATAATATTTACATTTTTTTTAATTAAACATTAATTAAACATTACTGTTATCAACTCCTGGTACTTTCCGTTCGTTTCATTCTCTAGAAGTGTTGAATTCTGAAAGTTTGAGTACAAGTTGAATGGACTACCGCAATTGAATTGCACAGAATGAACGGTAAACTACCAAATGGTCTACCTGATTGTTAATGGTGCTGACGAATATTTTTAGATATTCATATTTATTAATACGTTATCAGACTTGAGAAATCTAATAGTATTACAGTATAAGAAATCATCAAGTGCAATTTTTTTTTCAATGCACCATCTTGTAATCTATGAAATTAACTTATAACAAAATTTAGTCTGCGGTTGTACGTGTTATTCACCGAAAAACTTTGAATACCGTTGTGTGAACGTAAAATCAACATTAATTTAGCTTTTTATATCAAACTCAACAACTACATTGTGTAATAGTTTTGTAATACTTCTATTTCATATAGTGTCGCCATCTAGTGAACGTAGCAAAACTAATCGCTCTCAAGTATGAATGTGCTTAATGAAAATAGTTTCACATGGATTGTTCAGCTACTACGTCGTATTTAAATTTATTTAAAACCAACCACACCCTGCTCTCAATACTATATAACGTATGCCTTATTACAAATTTCACTTCACACCAAATTTAAATCAGATACACAAAATAATGAAAAAATACCCCAAATTTACTTAGACACCTTCAATCTAGATTTTTCGTCAATTATAACTTTATAATTAATTGGTAGGTAAATGTTAACTTTAGTCTCATTATTTATCAGTTATGTGATTAATTTATATACAGGAAGAAGGTACCTTTAAGTCGATGTATGCTCTTAAAAATCTTTGATGTTCCATTATATTTTACTTTATTAGGAACGTTAAGTGTAGATTTTGTAACAAGGGCCTAAAATGTAGACCAAGAGAATTACTAAATCTAGTGATAAACAATGTTTATGTTATTTATAAAATAATTAACTATAAACATTAAACATACTTTTAAAAAAAGTTTAAATAAATCAATATTAAAATATAGGCCTTACTTTGTAGAAAATAATATCCATATATAATATTAGGCTACTGTTGAAATTAATAACCGATACCAATCCAATTTGCGTAAAAAAAAAGCTTTAAAGTAATTAATTTATTGATTTGTCATTGCCAATAATTGAGCCTGAGGATTGTATATGTAAGAATACATTATTATTTTCAATATCGAATTGTATCGGATTATTAATTTCGGTCGTTATTGAGAAATAACTATATACTGTTATTGTTTATACTAACTTCAAGTTGATATCATCGTGCAGCTGGCTGGGAAGAAGGTCGAGAAGTTGTGATACGTTCAGCCCCTCCCAGGACAGCTGGCGACCCAGTAACTGCTGCGTGCAGTTGATAAAGGTCTGGATTTCCACCTCAGAGTCCATCGCACTTCACTTCACTATTTTCGTAATTAAAACATATTTCAAGGACATCTCGTATGAGCGTATATTAAGTTAAGTTTTTTATTAACTAAGCTTTTTATTCCTGTAATAAAATTTTAAAATAAAACCAACAAAATAATGACGTAATTTAAATTAATGTCAATATATTTATTTGAAAGATTTTTAGGTATTAAAGAATAAAAAAGAATAGGTAGATTTATTCTTTTCAGTGATAATAAGATGTTAGTTAAATATTTTTATAATAAAAAACAATAATTTTGTTGTAGTCTAGTCAATAAATTCTACGCCGTAGCTCTACGTAGTAACTGCGTAGCAAAGAAAGATGCCTCTATGATGTTGATTACTTTTTTTCAATAACGTCTGAAAGTGTAACATGGTATATTACTAGAGGATTATTTTACTGACCCAGGTCATTAAAAAAAATATGATTTGTCATTTTAAGGTCATCGGGATTTGTTTTGATATTGATATTTTATCACTGTCGGAATAAAATCTTTTTTAGAGATATTATTTTAGGTATATATATAGGATATATTTTAAATTTATATCGCAAAAAGGAGTTTTTTTTTCTAGCAACTAACTCTTAAATGTATTATTATTATTTTAATCTATCACATCCTACTTTTATACAAGTGTTATAAATGTCATCATATACTTCAAATAAGCATGTTTTCTCCTGAAGCGCTCAAAGTACACTTGGTATATTATATTTTGGCTTATACAATAATCTGTAAAATTACTTAACTGCGGAAACCACACCTATTTACCGACAGATAACTTTAAAACATAATCACTTAAGAAAATTCATCCAATATAAAGGTAATATATATATAATAGATATAAACTTAATGAACCTTGAACTATTTTCTAAACACCCTTACCTTCTAAACTGTGACACGAACCGGCTTACCCCTCACAATGAATAATGTTTTCTTTCACGTGCGATTCGTACCCCTAGAGAAATTCAAAATCCTATTTCCGCAATGAATTTGGAAGTAAATTAAACTCAAATAGTTAACTCTTTAAATAACATTGTAATGAACTGTTTAAATATCCGTCAAGATAAGCATTATATAATGACAAAGTTAACTAAATAACGTATTGTATATAACAGTAAATAGATAGATACAAAAACATTTTTTTTTACAGTTTTACTGACATCATAAAAATGAATGAGATATTTTAATCATAAACTTTACTCTGACGTAGTCGTATTCAGTTATGAATAAATGTTATTATTGCTCACCAATCAGAAATAGAGGTTTAAAATCGTCAGTGATTTAGCTACTTGCATATAACAAAGTTAATAGTTGGACTTTTTAAATTCTAAACATTCGATTCTATACATGACAGAATATTAAAAAATATGTATTATAATATTTTGGTATGTATAGAATTGGAATATGCCAAAAACTTTAGAAGTTCAGAAAATGATTTCGAAGTGAAATTATTTTTTACGAAAAAGTGAAATAATAAAAAACAACAAAGTAGTTTAAGTGAACGGTCTAGAGACAGACGGTGACTCAGATTCCATAGACCACAGGTTCTGTTTCTGGCCCAATAAAGCATAAAATTGTCAATATGTATACTATTTCAAAGAGTAAAAATAATTCAGTTCAAGTAATTTTAACTTATAAACGCTCTAAGCCCTTTGATAATACCAATTTAACTACAGTAATAACTTTAAACTAGAACTATTTTACATTTGATACAACGGTTCTGAGTCCTCCATCAAGTTTACAATCAACACTTTTTCATATCGATTAAGATAATAGATTTAGGTATATTAAACTATTATAATGGAATATTGAATTTGGCTTTTCAAAGCATCCTACTCGTTCTTATAATAATACAATGCTTTTGACTACCTTTCTTTACATATAATGGGTAATAGAAGGATTTCTTTATAGAAATATACCTACTCAAGATCTCTCCTAACAAAACTATAGAAAAGGCACAAAGAAATAAAGTTAGTATAATATTTATACATTTTATCTCACGTAAAAAATATACAAATTTAAAAGTAAAGTATGACCATCTGAATCAATTGAAAATAAACATTTAATGCCTCTGGAAATGACTCATATTTTCCATTCGAATCTATTTTGAGACTCACGGTAGTTCTATTAGGAGTTATATCAATACAATAAAAGTTTAAGTAACAATATATTTTTTAATTAATATAGAATGAAAAACAAACCGATCAAGCAGGGAATCGAACCTGCGACCTCTGGAAGACCGTCCCGTCGCTCTGCCAATTGAGCTAACCCGTATCCCTTCCATTCTCACTTTAAATATTATTTTTTAAAATAAAATATTGTTTGCGTTTTTCTGTCCAGATAATGTAATTGAAATAATAGGTTTTACCGGACTATAACAACACCCTGCTTACAGTGTCGATATCGATATCGATAAATAATAAGTTTAAATATTATAATAAGTAAGCTATTTTCATTATTACAATTTGGTTTAATTAAAGATACCTTTTATTAAACAATATCTATCCAATAAAAAAGTACAATCATCACTAGAGTATTGCTGAATTCCTTTAGAACCACTGTGCAATAATAACTATAATTTAAAGTTTATATAATTAAATCATTATATAAAACTGAAAATCATAAATTAATGTGATATTAATAGTTCTTGGCAACTTTGGTTATACAGAGTTCAAAACGAGCAAGTTATAAATATGTAAATAAGTCTATGTGTATGTAGGGATAGAGCTGCATTACTAGTCTGGAAGACACGAATTAGAGATAGATCTGGCGTACCAGCTCAGCCAATCGATTAAATCCACACCCTGTCCATTGAAAGTTAAAATTAAATGACAATATAATTCTAAATATATCCTTTGTATTATTATATATAAGACAATTATGTCAGACTCTAGCAATTATTTCAGACTAGACAGAATTGTATCGTATATATATATATATATTGTATATTGTCTCTTTCAGACAAGACGGACTCTACTAGTCTAGTAAGACTACTAGGCTCAGGTTAATTAATCCCTTTCATAGTAATTAATTAGCAAACCCTTGGTTTCAAGGGATACTTTACACTACGCATAAAAATAATACAGATATCTTGGATCACATATTTTTATACGATATGCCGAGATATAACATAATGTTTATTACCTTTGTATTATGACAGGCATGAAAGCTTTTTCACGAGATAATATAATATTTAATAACTTAATACTCAACCAAAAAAATAAAATCTAAAACACCGCTAAACATTTAATATTTAATGGTCAGCCGGCATCCAAAAAATATCTAATTAAAATGAAAAATATCTCGTTTTAGTTCATGATTAAGAAACGTCTTCCTAATTACTAATTACTCTCGTTCTTAAGTATTAAAAGCTCAATTTAAATTATATGATATTTTTCCTAATAAATTGAAGTTTATTTTTAAATTATGTGTATGTAATATTATAACAAACTGTCTTAAATAATTTATATCATATAATCAATTATAATATAAGCACATATTTTTAGTTCAATATAGTACAACCTGAAAAGTTTTGATCGTTGTTAATTCATCAGGCATCAATAAAAAAAAATATAATACATTCAGATTATACTATTGACACTTGAAACTTGATTATAGTTCAATTCTATAACGATTAAAATTGTTACTAGCTTGTTGGAAGTATTCCGTTACGTGCATGAAAGTCAAGTTTTGCGATTATTATGGAAGGAGTCTTGAAAGGAATTTAGAAACTTTACTTAACATCTTCAATTTTCAATGCTTTAGAATTATAATTTATGACCACTGTAATAAATTCTAAGCCCAGTCGCATTTTATTTTAAATCAGACGTAATACTTAAAAGCGGTTCTAGATGTTAAAAAATAAGAAAGCAAAAAGTATTTATTCCATTTGGGTCTTTGTAACGAGGTGAGATTAAATGTTTGACGAAAAGACAAAGAACGGGATGAACACTCTCTAGGTTTACATTTATGTAAAATATAGTGTAGAATAGCTATATTTAACGTTTTTTTTATCATTGCAAAATGTCATATCAAATTTGTTAATGCAATGAGTGATTATTCGTTTTACCTTCGTCTTTAAAAAGCAATGTGGATATTAAATCAATCTTTGATACAGAAACGTATAAATCATTTTAGTCAAAATTTAAATATGAAAATGCATAATATGAACGTTAAAATTATAAATTAAACTATAAAGAAGCAAAAAATTAAGGCATAAAACACAACAGATTTAATATGCCTAGCGTTATAATTTAAATTTCCTAATCTCGAAGTTGTAACAACATGCTAATTTAATAAATTGCTTAAATTATAATTGTTTCTCCAGGTGATGTTCAGACTTAATAAGTTAAACACATTTCTCAAAGAATTATTCAGACAAATGTGACGTAAGCATTTATAAAGTGTTACATTGATAAATAATTTATTTATTAATAGACATTTTTTTTAAGTAATGCACTATTATTAGAAATATTTATGACATTTATTGTTCAAAGTTTAAGTTTATAAATTTATTTAAAAATATCTACTTACTTTTTGAGAATCAATTATTTAGTTAGTAATACTAACTACATTAAAATTATTTATATTATTATTTTAATACAATTTTTAATACGACGTCGAATTAAAACTTTTTTTTAATTTTAAAAATATTTTAACACAAACACTACCGCACACAAATCATACATAGTTTTTAAAAAGTAAAAAAAATACATTTTATTAACATAACAATACAATTATTTTATTTGGCTATTTATCGCGGAAACGAAGCGTGCTTGCCGCGCGACCCTTCAACGCCGCAGTCCGAACTCGACTGAACTCTGAACTTGAGAAGCTTGAAAAGCCTTATCTCTATTACACTAACGAAAAGCGATTTACTTCAACAAAGACTGCTCAAAAGACTCTCATTATACTTCAAATCAGAATATACGAGATTCTGCTGAGAGCTATCTTACCAGTGGAAAGTGAGAGGTATCTCTTAATCGTCAGTTTCAGTTATTTGGACAGTGTAAGGTTAAATAAAAGGCAGAGATGACAGTGTGTATGAACGACGCAGTTAGTTACATAAAGAGGAGTAGTTCTAGTCAACAAATTCGATACCTTTTCTTCCGTCTCAACAAAAGAATCACTTTAGTTACATAGAGCTGTGTGCACCGACAGACACTGGGTAGGCGTCGTTTGCAGACTTACTTATTATTTGATTTTAAGTTAACGCTAATTTGACTCATGTATGCACATACTATATAACTTGAAAATCAATTTAATCTAAAATTTCTTTTAAAATATCAATTTGAATAACGATAAAAACAGATACAGAAATCTTGTTCTGCATTTAGTTGTTAGCACGACTACGATTTTAATTGCATGACGGAGAAAAAAGGTTTTTATACTTTTCACTTTTAACAAGCGGGCAGTCTTGTAACTCCCAAAACTGTAATTACAGACGCTTCCATAAAAGCTAACTAAGTTATCTCCAATTAAAGCTACCTGTTTCTTATGATAGCAGTAAACATCTAGACTTTATTTTACTTTAAATAAAATAAACACTATTTTATTAAATAATAACGAGACACATAAGTTTTTACATTGTTTTAGTTTTCTTTTTTCTTAATGTAGTATCAAATGACACAGAATTAATACATTTAAATTAGTTTTGTCTGATTAACTGTTATTTATTTTTTGCACAACGTTACATTGAGTGGACGGATTTGAAATAAATATGGTGTGGTATTTATTAGCTTTTTATATTAATCAACATATATGAAGCTTTTCCCTCTTAAAAATACATTTCTCAATAAATTGGTTGCCAAAAATTTTTCTCTGTGACTGCGACGTTTCTATTCACGAAATTTCCACAAATATTTAAAACAATAGCAGTTAAATTGAATTCAAATTAATGGATTGATAATGAAGTAGATATTTAGTAAAATGGGTATTATGTACTAAATGTTTTAGAACAATATTCATATTGTGATTTCAACCAAAATATTATCAACAAATTACCTGAAAAGACATTATATTGTGAGATACTAAATTGTATAAATAAATTTAAAATAATTAGTACCCACTGGTGTCTGAATCTTAAAACCATATATGTTCACCCACCGCATGAATTACTATAGAAAATATGCAATGGTCTTTACATTCCACGAAGACGTACTATTAATCAGCCCAGGATCAAACCAAAACCGATATTTACAATCGATATGCTAACTAGCTTGATAGATTGATGGATGACCGAAATTTGTGTACCGATATAATATCTACTTTAACGACAGGACGGTTTCTCAGAGGACACAGGCTCGAATCCTTTCTGTTTAATATTTAAATAAGATTAAAATGGTCGTGTATTTTATACATATATACAAACAAAATTAGTATATTTTTAACACCACCTAAATGACCGTCAAATCACGATAACTTAGACAGACAACGT